>OY660884.1:16051513-17343388 GCA_962446985.1 Xyrichtys novacula | reverse complement strand
CAACAGAATTGAGGTTAAGTATCTGTCAGTATGAAGTTTCTATCACATAATAAACCTGGACTTTAACACTTAAAGAACCTGAGATTTGATGTCTTAATTTAAAGGACAAACTGAGAAAGTGTGATTTGTGGGGGGTTGGATGGAGCGGGTGGGCAGCTTTGTGACCCTAACCCTGGTGACTAGCTATACTATAGGTCTTGAAATCTCCTCCACTCTATTGCAACAGATAAAACATGGGTCAGAGTCCATGTAGGTAATATTTTAGCCACACATTTCACATTGGATAAAGAAGACAGGAATGGTTTATTTAGTATACAGACTAGTGCATTTTTCTGGTGTGTCTCCCTGTGGTGTCTTCGCATGTCTGTGCTTTGCCTGTGCTGCTACTGCAAAAAGAAAAAAAAAGAAAGAAAAAAAAGGCTGCTTAAGCGCCTTTGGTTGTTTTTATAGGGATAACAAAGATCTGTTCGCAGTATTATTCAAGCTGACAGCCCCTGTCTACATATAAACCTTGGGTCTATTTCTGTTCATATGTCTTTAAGCAATCATAAACTTGTGGTTTATATCACCAAACTGTGAGAGCTTAGAAAATGTGAAGATTTGGTTTGAATAACCTCTACATCATTTACTAGTCAGATTTGATAAGTTGTAAATATTAAGGGTGTGAGAAAAAAATTGATACAGCATTGTATCGCGACATTTTATCTGGCGATATATCTTCTCGACTTGTTTACCAAGTATCGATTTTTTCAAATTTATTGCTAATATGAAGTCAAATCTGTGATAATGGAAAAATAAAATCAACTGTTTGTCCATTGAGGTTGGTAGAGGTGACATTCGAAGAAAGTTAGTACAACAAATATATATAAGGTTTGCAAGATGTGGTACATGAAAATAAAATACGGCATAAATACGACAAACGGAAAGGAAAAACAAATGCTAAATTAGCTAAATAGTTGAAAAAAAATGTATAAATCGCAATATATTGTATCGCAATACTCACTGTATTACAAAATGTTAAAAATTGCAATAATATCGTATTGTGGCCCAAGTATCGTGATAATATTGTTATGTGGAGCCACTGGTGATTCCCACCCCTAGTAAATATGCTGTATATATTTAAACTGCACTCATGTATATGTCAACAAACATACGAAAAAAATAAGCTTTTATGAACTCTTATTTCAAGGCAATCAAAGCCAGAAATGAGGACTTAATAACTTGTTATGAGTAAAAATGACTGTCAGTGCTGCAGGCAAAGCTTTCTAGAAACAAGTTGTTTTTTATTTCAAGAAATGTAATCAAGAAATTTCTGCTTGCTACATTACTGGTAGCCATTTGAACTCATTTTAAGCAATTAAGTTCATATCTTTGGCTTGTAATATCTTGGGATAAGATTCATGTCTGGCCTTGTTAGGTCACTGCGGCTTATATAAGTATAATGAAGTATGTTGAGAGGAAATTAGACAAACTCAGTCGGATTTGAGTTTTCTTTGCTTTGGGGTTGTTCCACATTGGAATCAATTTGAATCACAGAGTGTCTTCCGACTTTGACTGTCGCTCTGTAACTAAACACAGGCTAAAGCAGTGGGTATAAAAGGGTTAAATTGGACAAGCCTTTCCATTTTTGTTTTCCTCTCTTTCCCTTCTCCTCTCTATGATAACGCTGTCTTCGCCTGCTTTGTTTTTGTGTGCTCGTATAGATCTCATACTCAATACAAACCGGAGTTCTGAGTTCCCTCCTAAAACTGTATCTGCACAAATGCTTTTGAAATCTATAGCCAACCTTTTTCTGTGTTTTCTATGTGTTAAACTCTGCCATTCTTCATTTTGTCATTACTGCACACACAGCTGGTCTGTTCATGGTGACCAATCCCATCCTTATTGCTTTTGTCGTCATTTGCCTCCTCTTTCTCTTGTTCACTTTGTCCATAGTGGAGTTTTTACCTTTAGCTGAAGATCTTTAGACTGTGAGGGCATTGTATGCAAAGCACTGAGACAAATACGATAAGTGTTAGGTTATACAAAGAAAACTCACTTGACCGACTTTAAGTAGATACACCTTAAAGAGAAAATGAATGAATATATCAGAGACATGTTTGTGCAGAGCTACAAGTCAGACACCATTTACGAGACTTCTGCTTCTGTAAGAGTGACTCACCCTACATGGATTTATTTTAGAGTTTTATAAAACACAAAAATATTAAAACACTCACCAAAAAACCTTCCAGTTTCACATTTTACAGGCACTAACTTGACTGGAGATGCTCTCAGATGGAAGTAAGTTTGCCTTGAAGGCTTTGGCTCTCTGTCATGCTATGATACCAAACAGCTCTGCACGGCTGACCGCTTTTGATACTCAGCGACTCTGTTGCTGTTAAAAAAAGATGAGCAAAACATGCTATCTGTATTTCTATATCCTTTTCTTTTTTTTCAGCCGAAGCCCCTTTTTTTTCCTTGAATATTCTTATCTTCCTTTTCATTTGGTTATTCAAAATCACCCGCAGCCATCATCTCATCGCTGGGTTAGTACACTCTGTGACATTAAGAGTGCTTCAGAACTCACACATGCATTAAAGCTCTCGCACCACTTGTTGTTCGCATGCCCTTCTAAGCTTCTTGGCTCCCACTGTGCTCCATATGAACACTCACTGAGAGTGTTTTTCTGATTTTAAAAAAAAAAAAAAAAAACAGCCACAGATTTTAGTAAGAGCAGAAAGTTGAATTTGTAATTTTGTGCTTGGTCCTTTGAGATTGATAATGCTCTCCTTCTCCATTTATTTTTGTGTCTCATATTTTAAAAGTCTTTGTATTTGAAACATTTACAGATCTAGTGAAGTAATATTTCATGTTATTGATCAACTGCATTGATTGCTGTATTTTAAAACTTCTATATGATAGAGTTGCACATTTTAAAGAGTGAAGTCACATATTTGCAGGTATGAATATTATCAGAGGAATATATCCATGGACTCTTGAGAATAAAGAAAAAAAAAATCATCATTCTGGAGTGCAACTAGTCTAAATGTCATTTTATAGGGGAATATGGGACAAGCAGCAAGCTGTCTGCACTAAAATGAAGTACAGTAAGCATTTTGTAAAGTTTGACTTCAGTAGAGGTTTCACAAATAACTAAAATTTAATATTTAGCACATCATACTGTCATAAGAATCAGACTTTAAATTGTGCAAGAAAAAAGCAGCAGTCTGATGGTTGACAATCTGATATTTCCATTTGTTGTTTTCCATAGATTAGGGCTGTAACAATATCAGATCTTCATTTTACTATTATCATGACTAAGGATTATCACGATAGCAGTATCATTGTGAAATTTTCAAAAACTTGAAAGTCAAGTATCACAATGAGTAAAACTGAGGACAGGCAAGACAAGGGCAGAGCGATATATCACTTCATTAATTTTACAAACAAATGCAGTTAACTTAGGTTCCTTACACAACGGGAACGACGCAAATATACAATGCAAAATTACGAAACATTCAGTGGCTAATTTTGACATGCCTGACTATACACATCAAGCGCAATGCGATTTTGAGACTTTCTGGGGGGGAAGAAAGATGCGTCCCGGGCGGAAGCGAGAAGACTGACACAACACCGGACTGACTGTTTTTCAGTTTGTCAGAAGTGGACACACAGTATGCGAAACTTGAGAAAATTCGACCGTGATACGAAAAAATAAATGCTGCAATATCGCAGGACGGAAAAACGTTGCTGATGTGATTGTTGTATTGACAGGATACGGGTTCGAAAAAAAAAATTGACGTCTGAAATAATCGCACAAAAAAACCTCTCCTGGTGTGTAAGGACCTTTACGTGTCATGATCTATTTCTGATAATGTTTAAATTTCTGATTTATCCATATCACCAGCTTTATGGCTGAAATTTATTTGGAGAAGACATAACCTGATAAACCGTCTTTCTGTTATGATTTGACTTTGACATTGTTTTCTGTCTTGTGCTCAGGGAGCTTTATGTCCTGCCTAGTAAAATCATACTTTAATTTTAAAATGACAAGCTCTTCCTCTGTAGATAGTAAGGTTAATTTAAGCATGTTATCATTGTCTAATATTATGGTTATTATTAATGTTCAACTCATCACAGCAGTTCAATTGGAGGCTCCTCCAAATGTGGGCAACAAATCTGTCCTACTTCCCCCTTGATTATTTGAGTGCAATTACAATCGAGATAGCAGACTCTCAATCTACACTCAAACAACAGTATCTGGTTTTAACTGTACAAATATTACTGAAGATAGGCACATTGAAATTTGAAATTATCTTAGAAATATGTTAGGCTTACTATGGTACCTAATTAGCCAGGAAGCATATGTTGCTTAGTGACAAGAGCGGTCCTCAGTCTAGTAACATAATCATGACACACTTAGTCCTGTAAAAAGACAACATTCTTGCCAAATTAGGACTTAATCTCAATTAAACTTTGACTTCATAAATGCCTTTATAACTTAACATTCTGGTAACATTATACTCCTTACATTTTATTTGATAAAAGTCTTCATTTTTCATTCTGACCATGGCTCCAATCCACTGTCATTCTTGCACACAACCATTTCAAGGTTACGCAACTGTAGTTGTCAGAACAATTAACCCCTTAGAGATGTTCCAGCCCTGCACTACGTTTGAGGATTAGTGCCAAACAAGATAATAAATGAGAAGCATCTCAAGTGTAAATGATGAATGATCCGTCCTATCTCTGCTGCTTAATTAGACCCAGTGAACCAATAGCATTGATTGATTAAACCTCTCACCTCTGACCTCAGCGTGGGCTGCAGGTTGAATAATTCTGTAATCTGAATCCATTGAAACCCCTCTTACTGCCTCCATTTAAAAAAAAGAAAGAACTAATACAAACATATTTACAGAACATTTAAATAAAATAAGAAACCCCAGCATCAACAAGTGCCTCACTATGATTCCATACTCTACTCTTTGACAGCCATTACATCTCAAGCTGGAGTGAGCAGAATCCAGATAAAGTTGAAATAAGGTAATTCTGAGTATAACAAACGTCTCCTTGTGTTACTTTCCCTCAGCATTCACATCTGCTGGTATAACAGACAGGGAGTGATGCCTATTATGACAGGAGGAATATGTTCACCCACTCTGTCACCAGCAATCAGTGCAGAGACGAGGGCTCTAATCAGAGAGCTTCTTGACAGCAGAGAAGCCTCTCCTCTAATGATTCAAACTGCTCCTGATGTTCAGATGAGTAGATAGACTTGGCATTTCAGTGGAGAAGTTTACCTCACTGAGCAGGAGTGACTGTTTTAGACTCTAAGTGTTTTAAAGTTTTATTTGCAGCAGAGATTGGCCACAAGAAAAGTTAAACGGCTTTGAAAAGAACTCCTGAAAGTTGCCTTGTTTGACTCTGATAAAGTGCGATTCCTTGGATACATTTCATGTTGGATGAGATGGACGGTAAGTCAATCTTAACTCATGCTGGCACCATGATCTCAACTTTCTGCAACGTAAGGTACGAAACAAAAGAAAGACATGGCTGCAAGGCTTTGCTTTAACACAACAGCGACTTCAGACTGGTTTGAAAATTCAACATTGAATTACCTACGCTGTGTGCTAAAATCATGTATCTCCAATTTACTTCAAAAATCAATTTGTGATATTTAAAGCTCCTCTAAAGATCTTCCGGTTTGTGACGATAATTTAAAAACAAAATTGAGTATGTTAACGGAGTACTGTCAGATATAAAAGGGGACAAAAAACCCAGAAATATTTTAGAAAATGAAGCGCCCTCTAGTGTCTGCTCCAACAACAAAGTTTGATATTTGACCAGCACAAATACACAACTCTCCAAATTCAGTGCTCACAAAATCAGATTTCTTTATGGAACTAGTTCTCGACTAGTTTGTGTTACGGGTCTCAGGCACAGTGACCACAATAACAAAAAGAATGCAATCTGTAATATAAAGGTAGAGTCTCAGAGCAACAAGAAACAGCAGCACTTGTATTTTTTGCTTTAATTTCAACTTTATATGTTTTACATTCAGTGCATTTCCTTGTCCTGCTGTAGCTCTAAAAAAACCCATATAAAGTTTCCTCTGAATGTGTAACTGCTAAAACACTTTCAGCAGACTTTCAAACTTAACTTACAGATTACTTATGGCACCTTTAATCTTTCATTGAACTCAAGTAAAATAGTGCATAACTTGGGATTACTCATTCGTGTTCTTATATAAGAGATAGGACTTAATCATATGTGGACATTGCACCTCAGACTGCATATTAATTAGCTTAAGATGACTGTTCTAACCAAATAAACTCAACAAATAGTGCATTCTGAAACCATCTAGCACATTAAGTCACATCAGGAGCCTTGTGAAATAAATGGGAGCGATATACTCAGTAAATTAAAACTATCGGTGCAGCGCAGCTAGCTTTACCGCCATTACTTGCCACAGCTCTAAAAACTTACTCTAAAGTTACGAAATTCAACCCCAAAATTACTGTCAGTCACTTACAGAAGTAACACTAAAGTTAAATGTTTCGTTTTTACCGATTTTAGCCACTACTAACCTGTAGAATAAAGGTAGAGTCCCAGAGCAACATGACACAGGAGGCGATATATATATATATATATATATATATTTATTTTTTTTTTTTTTGTAGGATGGTAGGATGGTAGGGGAAAGTCCCGCCTCCTGCGCCTCTGATTGGCTAGACAAGCTGAAAACGTCATCACACGCTCAAGCTGTCGGCTCTGTACATCGAACAGAACATTATAGAACATTATCACACTTCTGAATCTCTTTACCTTAACCCTCATCCTAACCAGACAGACGATGATGTTTCATAGCCATAAAGAATAACCAATCAGAGCCCAGCACTTCTAGCCAATCAGAGGCAAAGGAGGGTGGGACTTTCCCCTACCATCCTACCATCCTACAAAAATATATATATATATCACCATCCTACAAAAAAAAAAAAAAAAAAAAATCGCACACAGGAGCACTCGTACCCCTTCTCCAGATTGCATCTGAATAGGGGACAGGAAGTCCATCCACAATAGGCAACCAGGATGCGCAACTAAAATGACAAAGATTCTGCTTATCATTTATCTCCTTCACTCACCAATATTCACACAGGACTACATCTCATAAATGTAAAATAATACTTGCCTCAATTATCAGAGCATGTTTGCAAAGACAAAGTGCTTATTAAACAAAGTTTAATTTATTACTCTTTAACAGGGAGCAAAACTCAACATACCCTCTTCCTTGGTGGTTAAACAACATTTACTTTAACATTATGGTGCACCTCTACCTCCTCCTTTTAAAGTCTCAATCCAAATAGCTCCGTGTAGTGAAGACGGAATTGGTGTTGTTGAAATTTGACTTGTTGCATTTGTCATAACAAGTTTGAGGCAATGACACGAGAAAGTAGAACTGAAAAAACACATTTTCAGCCAAGATGACTGAGCAAAGAGAGGTACTTTTTCCTCACATAAAACTTTTACAGCCAGCGAAAATATATTTTATTTAGAAAAAAAAAAAAAAACTTATAATGAAACAGTCTGATAAAGTTTTCACTTTCTCAAACTAAAACTTCATATCTCATCTAGAAGAAATCTTTAGTCTCACCTCCATGTAACCTTGACAAATGAATCGGTTAACTGCCAATAAAATAAAAAAAGGAAACTCAATAACCAGTCTTATATGGAAGGGGGATATTAAGGCTAAAATTACAGAGTGATAATGCAAGACAAAACTAAGTCTGGCAAATGTGAGTAATAAATGAAAACATAATTATCTGATGACATTGACAAAATGATACAAGACTGTGGTGCGTTATCATGCGGCACCACTCCTCAGAATAATACGTTTTCAGAAAGGTTTTAAATAAGAAAAAGGAAAAAAATATATATATTTTTTTCTTGACAGACCACAGATTGTGAGCACAGATGTCCCTGAGTTTACCATATACAACCTGATTTCTGATCGAAAATATTAAATATGATACACGCTGTCTGTGTTCCTGTTTAGAAGCAGTCAAAGGCTTCAGGAGAAAAACTGTTAGCTAATCAGTGTCAAATTGAAGTGTTTTCACTTCATCACAGCTGCAGGCGTTCAGCAGGGTTCACTTTATCTGGATATGCAAGGTTTTAAAAGGATGATGACAGGAACCGCCACACGAGCGTGAGCCACAAACTGGATGATTTCTTCATTACATGGAAATAAATGTTAATCCATCTGAAGTGCACAGATTTAGAAATGCTCTTCATTTTCTTTGTTTAAAATTACATTTTGGGGAGTTAATCTTTTTTTGCCAGAGAGATATACAGAGTATACCTGTTGCTTGCTGGAACAAGCTAAAACGCAGATCCCCATTAGATGCTCAGTTTGCAACTCGTGAACGAGAATGTGAGTTTAGTTCACCCTGAAGACATTGAACAATAGGTCACATTCCCGCAGGATCCAGAGAGGTATGTACAGTTACAAAGAGCGACCCCGCTATGAGCTTTACAGCAACTGAGGTCAGATTTATGGCACTCATCATACATCCAGTATGGTTTATGCTGCAAGCAATTCAGATGTAAACTTTTTGGTGCTGATAAGCCCATAAGGGCAGATTTCAACAGGAGAAAACTTGAGAAAACTTCACTTTCAAAGAAGTGTACGTAGCTTTAAGAATGGAAAATAATTTGCCTTCTGTTTGTTTGTTCAGTGTTTCTTTACCCTTGACTCTTTTATTTCAGGCGATGTTAAAACCATCTCAACCACATCGTCCTTTCCAAAGCCAATTTCCCCTTCTGTCTTTGGGTGTCAAAGTTGAAGCCTCTAGCCAAATATTCAGTCAACAAATTAGAATTGTGTGTTCCCAAGTTTTTAGTGCTGCAGTTTTCTTTTGTTTCCTTTGGGCAGCTCACAGGTAAGAGACAGAAAAATCCAACTGAATCCAAATGAACCCACCCATCGCAAGCTTCGTAGCAGTATAAGGAGATGTAATTATGCAGCTTGTTGTGCTTTGTTTCGCCTCATTCACACAATTGATGCAAATTTGCATCCTCCGCACAAATAACTCGCTCAATTCGCACGAAGACAGAGCATCTAATCGCGTCTTTGCATTGACTTTACATGTAATTCACTCGCGCACATGATTTTAAGTGCGCTTGTTGTAAACGCCCCATTAGACTTTTACAGCTAAAACACCAAAATGAAATATGTTTTTGTGAAGCTACTGTAAGATGTTTTTAAATGTTTAGGAAACATGTAGGCGATTAAAATGCTGGGATTTTTATTTATTTTTTTTTTTTTTGGGTCATTCATTTCCTATGATTTTATGTTTTATTTCTTTTCTAGGGTTATTATGATTATTTTAACTGCTTCGTCTGTCAAAGCACTAAAAGTTGAAACAAATAAAGTTATGATTATTTTTAATACTTATTTGTAATCATTTGTGCTATTTACTTATATACTGCCTTTATCATAAAGGTTAAAATATAAATACATTAGAAATTAGTTTTCTTGATGAATTTATCACATTTTTTTATTTAATGGCACTTGCTGCAATAATAACTTCAGAGAGGCTCATGCGTTTGTTTTAACATTAGAAGGAAGATTAAAAAAGAGGAAATCTCAGGGTTTTATAACTTTGAAAAATGAATGTAAATGATGTTATTAAAGAACTCTGCAGTTTCTGTATGCTTGATGATTGCAAATGAGCTTTACAGTGAATTAAATATCTACCCATGTGATAACAAAGTGAGTCACTCCTTTTTATACCAACTGTGATTTGCATGCAGTGTCATATAGATTCAGAATACATCTATTATGATGCTTAAACAGATGCGTATCTGTGGTTGAGTTTTAATGAGGTTATATGATTACCATTTGCTCAAAATCTGAGGTGCAACTCGAGCCCCTTCACCAATGTGAGCGTGCATGATGATAAAGCCAATCTGTTTGTCTACAATGATGGCTCTTTCCCATAATCAATTCAACATTACCAATATAAATGACCAGTATCCCTATCAATAAACCAGCCTGTTTGATTAACTAAAAAACAAATAGCAATTAGCACATCTACGCAAACTAATACGATACCCATGAGACGCAAAATAAGCCAATGTCTGTCACTTAGTGAACAAGCACGGTTCATCCAATCAATACAGCCATGAAACCATCGTATGCCTTTTATTGAGGGAATAACCAAGCAAGCATGAGGGAGCTGATCCAGCAACCAGAGGGGGCCTTCCATTTCCCTGATTACACATATGTATTCTGGATGCGGCATTTTGACCCCAAAGCACTCCTCCATGCCTCCCCCCTCTTTCCGCATTAATCGATGAGGTATGGCTTTGCAGTTGTTTAACCCGCCTGCTTCCCCCCCTCTTGAGTGTGCGGCAGGTGACACATCACATTAATAAATAAATAAGTAGGGTGGGGGGAGCCGAGCACTCATCACAGCACCAATGATGGGACAATTATCTCATGGCAAACAACACTCTGCCATCACCTGTCACAATCGAACAAATCAATAGGGGCAAGGAGGTGGAGATGGGAGAGAGAGGTGGGGGTGGGGGCAGATGGAGGAGGACAGATGTGAGGCAGAAGAAAGACTGAGAGGAGAAAAGCAACAGGGGGAACATAAACAAAGCTGTAAAGCAATTTCAGGTGATAAACAGGACCCCCTGTTGGCCAAATTGGATGCCACAGCACTTGATTGTGAAAGCATTAAAAAAGCTAGTTACGTCTGCAGCTCCAATTTGAATGTTTTCAAGAAAATATGAGGTCAATTTCAGTGCTGATTGGACTTAACTTCAAGTTTTGGAGCACACAAGTTGAAAAATGTGCCCCGCTTGCACCACAGATAATGCCCGCTATCAGTGAGCTAATGAAAATAAAAGAACATTAAGCTGCTGAACATTCCCCTCAAGACTCTGTGAAAACTAAAGAGAAATCAGGGAGAACTATCTTGGACAGAAAAATTAAGTAAATTCAGGCAAGTTGTCCATTTTAAATTAAAAAAATATTGTACAAATAGATTGTTTAATCGCTTCCAACTGGAAAGTTATGGTAGGTTTCAGTGACCACTGTTTGTGATTGAATGGCACACGGGGAGGTTGTTAATGGAAATAGTCAGCTGCTCCCCAGTCCTTCATTTTCCTGTGTGTAGCAGCCATTTAACATGTCAATGTTCTCAAATTCATTTGTTCATTGTAAAAGCTGAGATTAGTAAATGTTAAATAGATTGTGTTATGTAGTGCACTCAAAGCTCTAACAATACACATTACATTCACCCACTCACATCCCATTCATGCACAGATGGCAGATGGCGGCTATATTAAGTACCAGTCAGTACTACCTGGGATTGAACAGTGACATTCTGATTGACAGACAACCAACCCTACCACTGAGCTGCAGGCAGCCACCCGTTGAGTCCTCCATTCTGGGTTTTTATAGACCCATTACAGTACACCATGGCAGACTACATGACGAAGACCACACTTCTACAGACCATTTACTTCTAAAGTTAGAGGGGCACAATGGATCCCTTTTTTTTTCCAGACACAAATTGGCTGCTAATACCCTTTTACAAAACACTTCATTCTGATTGGTCAAGATCTCATGACAAGATTACTCAACAGCAAAAACAATGCTGGGGACAACATGATTGCCATCTCAAGAAGGTTTTGGGAATTGGAAAAAAATAAGTCACTGAGCACAGATTTAAGAGCAGCTGGATGAACTACTGGGCTCAAATAAGTAGGGTGACCATATTCTGACTTCCCAAAAAGAAGACACGACTATGCAGGGACGGAGTCACAGAGTCAAACGAAGTAACTTTGATATTTTTTTGGGTCGGATCAAGTGTCTTTTACACTCTTCTAACTTAGTAAGTCCATGTGACACAAACTCGAAACTTCCATACAAAATTGAGGACATTTGAAGAATTTTATTAACTTTGTCGGACAAGCCCGGACAGCCCCCCAAAAAGCGGGCATGTCCGGTTAAAAGAGGAAGTATGGTCACCCTACATATAAGGGTAAGTGGCGCAAGATACTAGTGGTTGCACCGCTATGTTGATGATTGCGACTCAAACAGTGGTGAAAACCACATCAGTGTTGAATGTTTTTGGAGTCTTTTGTTCACTACCTGCCAATTTTTTATAGCTGGCAAGTGGAGAGTTCTTAGTCTTTTAGAGTGTTTAGAATTAATCGACTTTTCAGACCACTAAAAGATCATTTAGCTCAGCTGTATTGTTCTTAACTTCCTTAAAAAATAAATGTCTGTGTGATTTTGAGTTATGTTTCCCTCCGACTGCAACAGTGCTTGAACGAGTTTCACTTCAGCTACATCAGCAGTGCCTTGGGGATGCCACTTCAAACTGTATTTTTTCTTACTTATGCCTTTTAATAGATCAGTTCTAACTTTTTTGATTTTTCTTTTTTATTCTTTAAAAAGTTGGACATTTTCTGTGTTAGATGGGAATAGCAATAGATGTGGAGGGTATAAATATCCTGGCCCTTATTTGGAGAGAAATCTTCAGACTGCACCTTTTCACTTGTAACATTATTCAGCTGACCTACACCCACACTGCTGCAGCGCTTTATTAGCTTTCTGTTTTTCTGTCTTGTTGTTGAAAATATAGCCCTTATTTTCACACTGCAAGTGGAACTGCAGGATCACGCCTACTGCGGTTGCTATGTGACACAACAATAAAGCCTCCATATACTTAGAGACATTTCAGTGCAGTACCGAACAGCGGAGTTTGAAAAGAAGATTTACAAAGAGCAGATGTGTGAAAGTCAAAATGGATCAGACAGGAGTAAAAAGGGAGGAAAAAAGGCAGGATGAAAGATGGAGGTACAAAGATAAAGGCTGACTCTGTTGGAGACTCACTAACAAAGTAGAAAAGAGACTATCTTCTTAAGTCTGTGTAGGCCACAAGCCATAATCTTCTCTGTAGGTATTCAGCGCCTATAGCCACTGACAGGCGTTTAATCCAGTTTTGATGAAGGTGGAGGGACAGTTTTACAGGTTTCCGTTTGTTATAAACTGCTTCCAGTTGGTAACAGCAATCTGTATCGGGCCACTGGCTGAATTTCTTTCCTTTGTTCTGCAGTGTGGGAACTTTGCTTTGATGAGGAGAAAGCAGAAACTTGGTTGCATTGTTCTGTCTCTCTCTCTCTCTCTCTCTCTCTCTCTGCAGCCCGAAAAGTATTTCACAAAAAAACCACAATATGTCTCTTTCTCAGCAAGTAGTTTCAAAGTATTTAGGCAAACTAAAACTACCAGTATATAAGCAGAATATTTCAGTGCAGCCAGCACTTAGTTTATCCCTGGAGCCTCTCTGGGAGATCGCATGCCAAAGAAAATTGCAGTGAGCACTAATGGTTTTAAATGTACTCTTTTGTGGTTTACTGGTATTGGTTTTTTGATGACCAATGTAGGGGTGCAAAGATAAATCCATCTAAACAAGTTTCAGATTGGCCCACAGGACCCTGGATTAACAACTGTCACATCCAAAGACATTTGGTCTTTGGATTGAACAAGTTCTTAATCAAAATGGACACACTAAATGACTGACTGTGGTAGAATACTAATATCTGACACTCTTACACCGAGGTTAGACTCAGACCACAAAGTTGTCAATTTGCCTTTATTGTTAATTTGATATTGATAAAAGCTTAAATAAGGGCTGCAGACTCTGCACTTGAGTTTGTCTTCTCAAAGTCAGGCTGACGAGCCGAGAGGACTTGTCATTGTAATGAGCAAGCCTCATTATGAACCAAATCACCCTGTTCTCTGAGGAATTCAGCATGAAGAGCACTCTTTTAGGTAATTAATCCAGCACAGTGGTTTATAAATGCTGTTGCTGCTATCAGTACATGCACATAACTGTAACAGCCTTCATTTAATCATTATCATCAGTGAAGGGTCAAGAATATGTTCATTGAGACTGATGCAGCATTTAACACTTGAAGGCCTATTTCACATCATATGTAATTGATTATTTAGCCGACAGTGATCTGCGAATGAGCATGAATGCAGGAATAGACAGACTGAGGAGGGTTTTCATACCCAATGAGACACCCTTGACAAAGTGAGGGTTGTGAAACATCACTCATTCTTGAAAAAAACATATGTAATCCTAGAAGAACGCAAAATATTTAAGTGTCTAGCGGGAGAGCTGTCACTTTCCTAAGATCCATTTTAACTTTTCCCATGTGGCTCCAATCAGAGTATCATTCAAGCTGTCGTGTTTTGTTTACTCCACCATGCTTGCCAGTTCAAATAATAAGTGATATGCTGGGAAAGGATTGCTATAAAAAAAAAAAAAAAAGGAAAATTCAGCCCTGGGGAAGCTGTCATCCTAACAGCTGATGTGAAAGCAAAGCAGGACAGAGGGGATTGTTGCATGATAGGATAAAAGATGCATATATCTCTAAAATCAATGTTTCTTGTGTCAGATCTACAGTCACCCCGACTCCAGTTCAGATTTAATTATTAAAGACATCACTGCCGTCAGTCAGCTTCCTGTCAGATGAAAAGAAGAATTGGACTGACACACAAAGAATTTCTAAGTCATGGATTATATTTATCCAGTCATATCCAAAATATGTTTGAATTTGGTGGGAATGGATGCACACTCGAGTGTGTTTAGATGGGGTCAATGACTGTGCTTGATGTGGTGGCATCCTCACACCTGCGCTGCCATCTGTGCTCCGGCTCCCCCTGTGACCGCTGTGCCTCCTGGCACACAACAAGTGTTACACAAAAAACATTAATGAACGTATTTCACTCTCCTGTCCTCTGGAAGACAGTGGCAAAGACTTTTTTTTTTGGTCTGTTTTGGATTGAACTCTTAATCGAACAAAAGTTAGAGAAAATAAATATAGCCCCAGTGGTTGCTTGTATATTGACCTGGTGGAGCCAAATACAGTGGCCTACAAAGGCAAAGGAACTGCCACAGCTAGATCAATCTTCTGGAGGAGGAAGAGGCTACTATGCACATATGATACAAATTCAAAACCACATGCAAAAGTTCAAAACAAAGTCAAAGCTGGAAACTTAACACCAATGACGAAATAAATGAATAGATAAATAAATAATGCTGTAAAAAGCCAAACAACTACAGTCCATCAACAACCCACTGCTAATACCAAACAATGCAAAAGATAAACAGGACAAGTTTAGACTTTTTCAACTGAGGCCAGTTGGGGCACTGTGGGGAATTGTTTTATCATGGAAGTGACAAGGTGGTCGAAGTCAACAAGTGACTGAGTTATCAGGTCATATTGCTTGTATAAATAAGTACTGAATATCAAACCAGTAATGCGAGTAATTGAAAAAAGTTTCTGCCAAACAGACGCTATACTAAAGTAACTGCAGCTAAATGTAGCTTCAGTCCTCACAGTTAGCTGCACAGCTAGCATCGAAATGTGCTGACACAGTAAGTCATTTGTGGGTAATAATTATATATTCTACAGTATGGCTCTGTTCTGGGATCTTTCTACCCTTCCACATGCATAAGTGGAATGCTAAAGTCTGCAGCAGCGAGACTGTGCCTCTCCTCCATTTTACAGTATACATACATATATATATATATATATATATATATACATACATATATATATATATATACAGTATATATATAAGTTTGCTTTATAGTTTCTTTCATTTTATATACCTTTGTTACAGTAAACAACATAAAAAAAGTGTTTTACTAAAAAAAATAAGTTTAATGGTAAACTATTTTAATGGCAGGAAACAAATGCTTGCCAACCAAATGGTGCTGAAAAAACAGTCAGTTTTTAATTTTGTTCTAGTACTTTTTAAAACAGTGAGATATGGAGTTTTATAACAAAGACTTACTGGTGCTGGTGAGTGTATTTTCTTTATATAGAGCCTGTCTTGCATATTATGCCTGTTTCTGGTCATTATGCTAAAATATGCTAATCAGATTATTTTCTTAACCAAGGAAAAAAGGATATTTGGACGTCATCGAAGCTAAACATGACAAAACACCAACTCACACTTGCCCATGGAAAAAAAAAACACTCCTTATACTCTGATTCATCTGAGGAATACATAGTTAAACAGAGACCCAGAAAAAGGTGGAACAAAGGAATGAAAGATGAATGAAAAGATAAAAAAAGCGAGTAATAGAAAGGAAGTTCACCAAGAGACTTATACAAAAGGAATAAGAAAAGGAAAGTGGAAAAAGGGAAATGAGCTCTTCTGGTGTAGTTCATTTCAGGATATTTTCTCTCAGAGTGGAAAATAAAAACCCTCTTTTGACTCAAGAAAAGAGAACATAATCACTGTTATCCTTTATTCACACAAATGCACACAAACATGATGACAATGCAAGCTCCTAAAACAAGCCCCCCGTCTTTGCTTACTGACTCTCTTTACCCACTGCACCTTTTCATCAGCACAGCGTGATATACTCGCTGTGTGCTTTGAGCAACATGGAGGGACACTACTGGAGCATTTAGTGCACTGCTCACATCTATAGCAAGGAGAGCCACCAGAGCGGGCTGCCCCTGAGGGGCACTATGCACCTCCTAAGTGGATCACTCTGCGTTGTCACAACGTTTCAACAAAGCTCAGTAGGACAGGGGCTGTATATTCCTTTCAACACCAGCAGACATAAATGAGCTTTGTCAGGCTTGCTAATCCACACTGGTGGCTCTGCAACTTTTCCTGAGCGTATACGCATGTTCGTGTGCACGTGTGTTCGGTTATGTGTACTGCGACTGTGCAAAAAGGGAAAAAAGGCTTCAAAAATTCACCTTGATGCACAGCACTTACATACAAGGCTTCTATCATTACCACCCAGTTTCCACCCTGCTGTTTGTTTGCAGTGCTGTTCGCAGCAGGCTCCGAGCTGGTCAAGGGCAGAGTTAGACGCTAACTCAGCAGGTCAGCGGATCTAATTGCTGTCGGTCAATGGTTAAATGTGCCCCCCCTGTTTCCCTCTCACGCCGAGCATGGGACATCATAATGATGATGGTGAAAGACGGGGGAGAGATGAGAGGATGGAATCAGGGAAAAGGAAAAGGGAGAGATGAGGTTATATAGAGGGGGAGTGAGAAGGAGGGGATGAGGTTAATCGCAGATGTAAGGAGCGCTTAAACATGGTGTTCAAGTGAAGAAACAAGGTCGATGATGAGTTAATCACAAGACAGTTGGGGATGAATGACCCAGTGAAGAGGTGGGAAGTAACAAGTTCATCATTAGGATGCTCAAGCAGCATCTTCAGGTATCTGTATTACTCAGTTTGACATATTTCCTCTTTACTCTGTACTCTAACAAAATATCCAAACTCTCCTCTTCTTACACAGTTGAAACAGGCTCCAAAGTTTTTCAAAGTTGTGAGAAAAATCAGTTTATTTCTTTATTTAGTCATTGTGTGCCTCCTTCTTAAGACCATGATTGATCTACTCAAAGGAATGGTAGACAAGGGACGATTATTTGCTGAGTTCAGAGCATAGACAACAAGAGGCACAATTTTTCAGACCCATTACAACCAGCCAGACAACTATGAATAAACTTGCCTGCTGAAGAGTGGTGTACAGCTCGCAATAATTCTTATCTAACAGAGAGGTTTTGGCAAAGACTTTTAAGAAGCCACATATTAAACTGCACATTTACACAATGGATCAAGGTCGTTTCTTTGTAGTTACATTTTTTTGTCACATACTAAGTTGGTGTGGTTAAAGTTCACTGAAGTGTGGTTCACTCATGGTGGTGTGCAGCAACATCTTTTTCTGTGTTTGTGTCTATAGTATATCTCACATACTTATGAGACCACTTATGTCTCAAATACTTATGAGACAACTTATGTCTCATATTCTTATGAGACATACTGTATCTACCACCGTACACAGTGATTTAATTCTATTTATTGGACATACTACATACAGAATAGGTCAAACAGGAGATGATTCTCACAACCTGAAAGGAGGCATGTTGCCTTCACCCTAGTTGAGACTGACACACTTCTGTCAATAATTCCATTCATGCCTGGTGCCTGTATACCGGGACAAGGGGCGCTATTTTCATGCTTCGCCGGTGGCATGGTGTCGGTGCGGCGCAAGTCAGATCCGCCACGCCGACATGGCGTGCCCAAGCACATTTTAGTATTTTGGTGAGTGGCGCAGCCCAACATAAGTATCCCCCCTCCCTAACTCAGCTCCTCCCGGCGGCGTAAGTCGTAGGTCGGCGAGCACGACAATGTCACTGTGCCAGCTGATTCTGTCCACACCTCCCCCTGCCGTGCCACCACGCCCAGCTTGGTGGACCTCTGTGCGCCTCAGCTGTGCCCGGGCTCCGCCAGATGAAAATACCACTGCACAGGGTCCGCCACCCTCCGCCGCACCACTAGTGGGCACGAAAATAGAGCCCAAGGACTGTTACTGAATGATGCCCACTGCCTGTGAGTAAAGGGATCTGGTCTAGTGAATATATTGTGAATAAATTCAGTATGTGGACTAAATGAAATAGTCTTCGACTTGGGCCTTTTCCAAGAAAGACATTTGCAGATTCTGCCAACTATCATTTCTTGGTTTTATTTTGATGTTCAGTGTTATTATGACTGAAATGATGCCACAACCTTCAGTGAATCAGTCCAGCTAGAAGCGACAGATGAAAATAACTGGAACTGGCAGCACATGCTACGTCATTGAAGCAAATATCATTTAAAAAAAAATTACTTCTTTTTGTAACTTCTGAAAAATAATGAGCGTATTACGATTTTTAAAATATCCATATCCATCTCATTATTACTGCATTTCTAAATTCAAATTCAGATTTGGGCTCAACCCTGATTCAGTCAGCTTTGCTCCAAGACATCCTCAAGAGACCATTTTTCTAAACTTTTACTTTGGGCAATTTTGCAAATTGACAAGACCAGCAAAGGAGGGAAAAAATGGAGAAGTAGGCTGTCCAGCACTGACCAATTTTCTTGTCATTAAAATGGAAATATGAATCTGTGCAGCTATAAAAGTTGTAGAAAGGTAAGAAATCACCTTAAAAAAAAACTGTCAAAAATGAGCACAATTTATTCAACACACAAGGGACCACTGAGTCTTCAGGCAAACATTGTCAAAACTAGTCTGAGATGTTTGGCTAAAATTAGCAGAGCTACAGCATAACAAGCCTTCGTTTGCAGGTTAATATCCACATGCCAGTGCTGAACACACACTGTACAACCCAGCCAAATGGTAACATGCCAGTTTGATAAGAAACAGCCTACTTACAACTGTGTGTTTTGTCAGCTATTCCAGATCAAAGTAATGTCAACCCATGCTATGAAAGCCATTGTACTTGTTCACACTGGTGGTAGAGCATTGTAGTCATTTACTAGGGCTGCAGCCCTATAGTGTGGCGATTGGCTGCGTTTCCAACTTGCAAGGGTGGCGACCTTTAGTTGACGTAATGCACACGCAATTTTATCCATGCCAGCCAGTAGACGTCAGAACCACGTCCGACAAAATTAGCCTTTAGCAAGTCATCGTGACCTCTTTCTCCTCGGTGGCATCAGTTAAATGTGAAGTCACAACAGGGATTAAGGCAAGACAGGAAATTAAAAGTTGGGAGGTCAAGGCTCATAAATAGACATAAATCAGAGAGACTGCAAATAATAAGATAACCATGGCTGTGTCTATGATGCTTTTCCTTTTTAAGCACCCTGCTTTTTTTCTGTTTACCGCTTTTAAAGGTTTCCTGAGGTAAACGCAAATCTCTCTGATTGGGAGCTTTAGTCTCCACCGAGCGCCATATTTAACCACCTTTTTTCCCTCTGAACTCATTACAATATGAATGTCTCCTAAGAAGCCACTTTGGATCTTTGCTAGGGTGTCAGTTTTTTTCAATAGAGGCTGAAGCACTAAAGGGAGCAGAGGAGGGGGGGCCGCTGCAACAACACTCGGGATAATAAAGGATAATGTTTCAGCTTTCATGTCTGTCACCTGTACCTGAGATTTAAAATCTCAACATAACATTATCATACATAGTCTTTCTCTATTATGTGTACCTACATATTCAGTGTTTATGTTTATTTTGATCCTGGACTTGAATCCGATTTAGCTTCACCCAGGCTTGCTTTTCATTTTCAAAAACATTCCTCTCTCTCTCTCTCTTAAACACAGACACACATAGACACACATACACAGACACACTTTACCTCTCTCTCTCTTTGTGATACACATCTCTGCAGGCTCTCTCCTGGTAGGCGGTTGGACGTTAATCCCCCTGGAGTCTGGCTCTGATCGCTCCCACCGCACTGCACCCTCGACCCATTGGCGTAGACTTACATCCTTCACATGAACTTACACACATGCCTGCAGAATCAAACACACACACACACACACACACACACACACACACACACACACACACACACACACACACACACACACACACACACACACACACACACACAAACCCCCTTTTAACTCCTTTTCTTCCTTTTTTTTCTTCTTTTTGTTACACAAATATCCAACTCTCCCCTCTAAAATCCTTTCACATTCTTGCCTACAATCTTTCACACACTCCTTCACTCTAACCAAGATCCCGGTCTCTGATCTAACACAAAAATCAATTCTGAAACGACAATTTGAGTCTTTATAGTGTGTGAAAGTGTCTTTATTAGAAATCTAGGTGACACAAACCTTCCAACTTAACTTCCATTGGCAACCACTGCGATCATTAAAAAAAGTTATTTTTACCATTTATGTCCTTAACCCCCAAACTATACTCCCCACTATCACCTACTCCTTTACAGTTCTCAGCTAATTACTGTCAACCTTGGGGGGAAAGCAACAGCAGGAGGACAAGAGGAAGAACAAAACATCAACAGCCAATCCTGCATCAATCCAGGTGCCGATCTAAAAATAGAGCAAAATCTGTATTTACAGAGGGATTAACATACGGTACACCTGTTATTTTAGGCACTGCATGTGCTTATGGAGGCAAAGACAAGGATATGTGAAAAAGACATTGCTTGTTTTCTCACGTCTGTAAGCATAAGAGACAATGTGTTGAGTCCACGTGTGACTCATGATAACATGCATGTGCAGCAGGTGAGTGGATTGACTGTCTGTTGTTTCTTTATGCAAGTTTGGTGCAAAAAGTCAAAAGAAGATGGAAGGCGCAGGGTTGCAAATGCCGCTTCAATGTCGTTCAAAATGAAACACTGCACACCATGGATGATTTATGAGCCTTCATGCAGAGTACATACTGTATGTGATGAAGGGGATATCATATGCAACTGCATACAATTACAGCGCCGATTTTACATTCCTTGTCCAAGACTTGTCCTCAGATTTACATAGATCCCTAATTAGCAAACTCCTTTACACATGAGAAGCAATTGCAAGCTTTTCTAATCGCAATAAGAAAGACAAGAGTATAGTACATGGAAAAAAAACTGTCCTTGCATGAAAATGTCAGGGTCATTTTTTATTAAAAAGGACCAGCAAGTCCTACACTCATGGAAATGAATGAAAATGCAACAGAAAAATAAACACACCCGTTGCCTGCCTCGTCTATACAAATACACACACTGCACCAGTGGGTTATTTTTGCAGATAAAGGAGGTGAGCTGTGTTCTTAGTACCATAGTATTGCACCCTGACACAAATTAACAGTTCTGACATAAAACTATCGATCATAATATGATCACAATAAGTTTGTGTTAGTGATTGTGTTCGTGCTGCCTCTTTGTCTGTCCCCTGCTCCTTTGTTAGCTCTCAGAGATGCTCTGAAACATGTCACTTTTGGGGACTTATGACTGTTTCAAAGATGGGTCAGGCACCTTGCTTTCGAAAACTTTCAGGATGTCTCTTAGTTGCTTCTTTCACTTATAGCTATTGTGTCAAACTTACACTTTTTACCTCCCTTGTATATATGCATCAAGAAAGCCATACATTTGCAAGTGCGCGCACACACACAAACACACAGAAAAGCGTTGCAGATACTTGGCTTCTGACAAAGTGCTTACACACCTCTCTGGGTGCCAATGCCTTGAGTCAAATAATCCAACACTTTGCACACAGGGAGCACTTACACAACTCTCTCTCGCTGCAGGAGCTACATTGAAGGTGTCCTTTTTGCTAACAACACTATCATGGACACACACCGACACGATCACTCACACACTCCTGCATGCGCACATGTGACTGTGCACACACGGGTGGAGTAATTACAGACATTTTAATCACTGAACTCTCCCCCTGTGGGGCACAGCAGGCATATCGGGGAGTGGGCAGCAGAAGAGGTCCTTGACCGATTTCAACCTTGGCTTAATGATCGTCATTTGTGCCTGAATGCTTTGCTGCAGCTTCTTTTCAGGGAGCTGTGAAAGAAACAAGGATACTCTGCGATGTGTGAGACAGATTTATAAAGATGGAATGCAATTTTACTTTCTTTCTTTTTCAGAGATGAAATATGAAGACATTGAAGGATTAGATTTTGTTCATTTGTTCATAAAAAGTTTTACCATTTATAGTCCAAGAATTATAATTTTGCCACTAGTACATGGACCACAGATTTTTTTTTTTGAATTATTCAAGTTATAACAGCAAAATTTCCAAATCATTCAAGTTATAATGAGAAAATATAAAAATAAATACACTTGTATTAGTAAAATTCAGCACCCTAAGACGATGTAATGATACACATAAGGACAAAAAATTTCTTAATCAGAAACCACAAATTCTGTTAATCAGAGATAGCGGTATGTCATATCCATAGACTTCAAATACTATGGACAACTTGGTTCCTCCTTCCGCCAGTATACCGATTTGAAGCCGAAAAGCTCTTGGTAATAATGATAAATTTCTCCATAGGAATTGCTGGAGGAGGCAGGATTTATGACCTATACTGCAGCTCGTCACCAGAGGGTGCTGTTCTCAGGGTGGCTTCACCTAGCGAGAATGCGGACATTGTCCATTCTATGTAAGTCTATGGTCATACCCTGAAACAAATGATATTTGGAATACAGAAACTTGAAACCATCACAACAATTGCATTACATTTTTGGAAACAGATTAGATTAGATTAGATGGACTGGTGTACAAAAGAGTGCTTCAGTCTAACCTTATTAAAGCATGGGACCCTGTATCTGAGATTTGATGATAATAGTTTATATTCAGTGTTTAGAGTGGGGTCAGGGTTAGCAGCAACGTTGTAAGCCAGCTTTAGTGTGTTTCTGAAGAGGTTGACCTACAAATCTACCATTGATGTATTTCCCTAAACAGTTCTCTCCCTTTTTTTGGCAGGAGTTAAATAAGGTACTTAACATCAGTGCGCGTATTACGAATGAGAGAGATGTAGTTGAGGTCGACCCTTTTCTTGAGAAATTGGAAGAAAAAGTGGGACGAAGGCAAGGCCCTCACCTGTTCCAGATGGGGGCATCTCTGTGTAATTGAGCAAATTTTGAATGAATGACCCTGACCCGAACACTACATTTACCTTCAAGAAGCCCATTAGTTTTAGCCTTACAGTAACATGCATGGAACTCATGCATGGGTTTCATATGATTAAGGTTGATACTAGTTTTAAACAGTCAAGTTGTCTGCCATGTAAAACCTTGGACATCATTAGCAAATTAGAGCATATGGTTGTCAAATATGTTAAACATACTGTCCTAGATCTTCCGACAAGATTTCCCAGTGAAATAGTTTCAGCTCGACAAAAAACCAAATATCCATCTTTGACTTTCCTACCTTGGATGACACAGCCCAGACACAAAACTAGGGACATAGTAAAATGAAATCCCAAATCACTTCCACAAGGAATATTAAAAATGTATAACAGAGGGAGTTACTGCACCACTTTCCCGTCAGCCTGCATATGGCTCTAACTTTGCCTAACTCCCTTATCTGAGGTGGCACACAGCGAAAAACAACAGGACTGCCTTCCTGGGGTCATATCACCTGAGTTTTGTTCTACATCGGTGCAGGAAGAGGAGAAGTTGTACACACAGCCGGGGAGCGTGTTTAAGTTTGTCTGGCTGAGCTCTCCAAGAGGACGAGGCCTCTCCTTGACCCCCCCCCCCACCCTACCCCCACCCTATCCAACCCCATCCCAACCCGCCATGCCTTGCAGTTCAGTAGATTAGCAGGAGCACAACAGAGGCCAGTGCTATCGCCTGCTTGCAGCCTTCTCAGCCCCACTGGCCACACAAGATATCACACACACACACAAACACAGCGAAAAGACACACAAACACAGCCACACACGAATCCGTGCACTGGTTTCCTCCATGCCTAAACCACTCATACACACACACACACACACACACATATGCACAATCTTTGGCCTGCATTCCTGTCACTGTGCCTGAGGGTTCATTAGTGACACCGAGGCCACTTCAATGGAAGCAGTGCTTTCAGGGCATCACATCCACACTAACTCAGACACGCTTTGCTGATTCTATATAGAAGTCCACCTTGTATGTATATGCCTTTGAGTTAACATGTGTGCAGAGATAAAAGTGTATTTGTCCATCTGACCCTTAAATGACAGAGTCCATGTGACTGCGAGTCTGAACTCAACATTAACCGGCAGGACTTCTTACTGTATAAACCAATGTCGGGATCAACAATTCTCTACCTAATTACCTCAAGGTCAATTACAGCAGCAGTCTGCTTTGAAGTTCTGCAATGGAACATCAAAGGTGTTTTTTTTTTCCACCTTTGAATTTCAAAGCAGCAAGATGCCAGGGAGCGAAGTAACAAAAAAAAAAAGGAGGATGTGAAAATGAGCGAAGGCACTCTGAGAACATGATTTCAGTGCTGAGATATACGAGGCGAACATGCAAGTAAAATCTGTCTTTAAAGAGATCGTGTACATAGTGCTTAGTGTAACTGCCATGTTAGCACGTGGACTGTGATATAATCCTTATGAGAACATGTTGAAGTGCAGCTAATGTCATGATCCTGGCTAAAGTTGTTCTACAGGAAAAAAATTCAGGCCAAATTCACATCACTGTGGAGGATTATGAAGTAATCCTGCAGTGATCAAGTATGACGTTTGGTCTGTAATTACCGTTTGCTGTTAGTCTTCTGGCTTATTTGTCATTTTGCAGTGAAGCCTTGCAGTTAACTTTGAAAAGTACATGCTGAACCTCACAATTTGGAATCATTTTGAATAAAACCTTATTACTGAACCGTGTAAATTGCTATAATTTGGAATAAGAAATCATTAGCAAAGAACTATTATGGGGCTGGATTTGTTCGAGTGTTTGACTTTGAACATTTCTTCTATTATTTAGATGGTAATTTAATTTGTCAAATTATTCGTCAAAGTGGCCACGCTGTTGCTCCTCCTGCTCCTGCAGTCTTAAATACTGTGTGAGTTCAACTTCTGCTGTGCAACATAATACTAAGCGCTGTGAGAAACTCCACAGTGCAGTGAGTTTTGATAAAGACTGGGAAATTAGAAAAATCATACAGCATCTGATGACAGCAGTACCTCTCAAATCTGAATTTCAATGTGCTATATCCAACTCCCCTGTTTGTGGAGTGCCTGAAAGTAATTGCACATCCCTGACATCTGTGTGCTCGTGACATTTCACATCTTGTTTCAAAGAGGCTCATCTGCCATGCTTCGTGAAAAATGCTCTCTTAGTGTGAGCTAAATTTCTAGTGGTGTTCTATGGAGCAGCATTCAAATATAAAAGGGATTTGATTCCCCCCCGACAGAAAACTATTGTACGCATCCTGGTTGAGTTCCCAGAGGTAAACCATACACTTAGAAATATTCCCCACAGCAAAACGCAAATCGATGTGTAAGGTTAGTGCTGCCTGAAGTTTACCAGCAGTCTATAGTTTAATCATACAATATATCACAGGTATGCATGAAATGGGTGAGCAGGTTGATTGGAGAAGCCCGGCTCTACCCACCATCCCTGTATACTAAGCAGTTACAGAGGATGGCTGGCTCCATCTTAAATGATGGCTCCCACCCTCTCAATGCTGAGTTTCAGCTGCTCCCATCAGGCAGGAGGCTCAAGGTACTAGCCTGTAAAACCAATCGGTACAAACATAGTTTTATCCCATCAGCCATCTGGCACATTAACACGGGGAAGAAACCTTGAGAGCTGTTGGTTTTCACTTGGTTTTAATGAGTTTTATTTGGTCTTATTTGATTCATTTTAATCTCTTACCCCCGAGCACTGTTGTCACGTATGTCCTGTTGCATGTACTGTTCTTACAGGCTAGCCCCAATAACTTACATGAGAAGAGCTACTAATTTCAAACACAGTATTTCTCTTATGAAGGTAATGACCAGAATTGCTTCCCGTTGCATTGCTAAATAGATGTCATGGACCTTTCAAACTTATGCAGGCTTCATTTCAGAAAACTAAAATTAAGTCTTCATTAAAGAAACTGTGAGGAGTTTCAGGAATTAGACTGAAACTGATCCCTCTTCATGATTTTCAAAAGCAAACAAGACTATCATTTACATGACTGATTAGATCTCTGTTGTAATTTTCAATGCTTAAAACATAGTGGCTGACAAATGCCAACAATTTGCAATGGTCAAATGCAATCTTCATTATGAGAAATGTGCTGCAAATGTAAAAATGACACATCTTCAAAAGCGTGTTCAAACGTTTAAAACAAACACAAAGGCAAATGAAAAAATGTACTGCAAAGCACAATACAAAAGGAAGTGGTCCAGGCCTGTGAGGGAGCACAGCTTTGTTAGTGAGACAGAGAAGGCCAGACACTGTTATTACCACAATCAGAGGGTGGTGTGCCTTATGATGATGCCTCTGCATTTACTGTGACAAATTATGACTGTATGAATATTCTAATAAAACCCACTTTAATATCCAAATAATGATTCAGGATCGATGGAAAAGCTTTCTCAATGACCCTATCCTAAGTGTAGCTTCAGTCATCACTAGATCTCACTTAGCCATGCTGCGAGTGGTGTTATTATAGACCTGGGCTCTAAATAATGGGGTGAGTGGGTGTTTACAGGTTATAAGGCCTGGGTGGCAAGGCACCGGCTGAGATAACTCTGCCAACAGGGAGTAATGTTATAGTTATAGAAGTATTATGTTATGTCAAGTTAGTTGGGAGGGATGCTGAAGTTAGCTCAGATAATAAATGACCTACAATATCCAAGCATTAATAATACAGACAAAATATTTACAGCGAGTCACCTTTGGACTTTGACACTGAAGATGGAGAAGATGAAGAAGGCACAGAAGGGGGTGGGAGGGGAGCAGGAGGGCTGTCAGGTTCAATTCTGGAGATCGGAGTGTTTAATATGCAGTGGGATAACTTGAGTCAAGCCCAGAAAAAAGTTCAACAGAGCTGCTGAGCGCAGCTTCTCCTATCCATGGATGTCAGCAAGCCACACAGGTCACAGGAAAGTTTGCTGACTCCACCTGGTATCAGGCTCAGAAAACCCAGGCATGTAAGCAACAAAGCTGTCTAGCTGTTAGCTGCTAGTATTAGCTCCAGACATCCTGGGGCAGCCACCGAGAACCCCCACTCAGATCTTTCAAGGTGTGGAGAGTATGACTCCTCACATCCCCACCTTGTCTTGTGTCAGAACCCATTTCTGGTAGGAATATTACTGTTGTGGGACTAATTTTCACCCCAAACTAATCAGTGTAAGAACCTGCAATGACTGATTGAGACCTTTTTTTAAGTGTAGAGAACAAATGACATTCATTAACACCTGGTACTGATTGGTCCTGTTGGCATGGCTACAATTTTCACTTATCCGTGAAGCAGCAGAGCTTGGCTTGGCCACCATGGCCCTCTTTATGGGGAGAGACATTAAAAAATCGAATGCTGTGAGATCACTGCAGGTGTCTAATAATCTAAAAATTACCTGCAAGCTCACAGGCCATTAACACCTTGGACTGAGTCACATCTGCTGCAATCATTGCCTATAGCTTTTCTAAAAGTGATGTAATAATAGCATCTCACGTAGTTTTCTAGACGTGTAGGCAGATGAGTGTTAAAGTTTGAGGTTCTTTTACATGCAGCATAGGGCCAGGTTGGTTTGGATAGTTTTTGTCTCTTTGGTCCTTTAACAAATGAAATCGTTCTATAAAACCTGCATTTTCGTATGTACTCAGGTTATCTTTGTCCGATTCTCAAATTTTTTGATGAACTGCGATTTTCGCCATCCACCAGTTTCTACTAGATCCACTTGTGAGGCAAATTTTGTGGCAGATTGTGGACAGCGGGAATAACAAGAACTCACAAGAACCCGGGGATTCTGGTGCAATTGCACAATAACAAGTTGTCTGTATAAGACAGCCACATAGGCTAACCATATAAGCAGTAGATTGTGTCCTTCCAGAGAAGGAAATCTACTTCTAGACTTCTAAAATCAGCGTCACTTGCTCGTTCCCGCCCGTTTGCATGGTGTGAAATACGATATGCCTGAAACACAGAGTGCTTTATTTTGAAAAGAAGCCGGATGTTTTAGTTTGTGTCTGAGCCTGACTCCCTTTCCAGCACAGGTTAATCTGTGATCAATTTATCTGGCATGCTCTGGTGTCTGGAAAAAATAGAGCTCTTGCGATCAGCTGCGGAGTGCGGCGATCTTTAGCGGAACCGAAAGAAGCTGTTGAAAATCGACACATTAACTGGAATGGTGACAATCACCTGTGATTGGCGGATACAGCCTTTTCGTAGCCGTTCCGAATGCGGTGAAAATTGGGGGTAAGGCTCATGTCAAGTCCTTTCAAGCACAGCCAGTGTAAGTTGCCCAAGAACCCCCTTTACTGTTCTTTTTCGAGATCTGGACAGTAGCATATCTTATGTTGAATTACTTCTACGGAGTAATGCATCATGGCCATATTACTCATTTGGACTTGATTGTATTAGCTAGCCTCCATGTGAAGCCTTTATCCACACTATAACTTCTGATCATCTCTAGTCCACTTATTACATGGTTGTTTACCTGGTCCCCTACGCTCACGTGTGTATGTGCATGTGAAGGAAAGAGCCAGAGGGGGGGTCAATAGTGTATGTGATGAATCCATCTCCCTGCACCTCTCTGCATTAGCATTGCTAATGTGAGTAAGTGGTTTGGGAGTGATGCTAGGAGGAATACCAAGTCAATCTGGCCACCAGTGACAGTGTAAGGGATGTCTGTATAGTTCGATGGCTTCACGCTCACCCACACACTGGCACTCACTTTCCTGAATGTCAATGAAGAAGTGCCAACAACTCTGCTACTCCTTCATCAGGGGTCACACAGAGAGAGGGAAGGAGCTAACTGCAGGCTATGATAGAGTGTGTGTTCATGTATGTTTGAGGGATTAACTGTGAATCTTTGCAAGAGTTTGCCTGTTCCTTTTAATTTTGTGTTTACTTGTGTGTATGCGTGTGAGGATAACATTGTGTTCTTGACTGTTTTTGGAATACATCTTTTAAACAGACCTGTGAGGGAGTTGCATCCTTTATAGGAAAGGGTATAGAGGGGACACGAGTGAAGCCAGAAGCGCAGCGCTGACGTCTACCCCCGCCCTTGAGCTGGAAGACTTCTTGTTCCCTCACACCACGTTCCCTCAGCTCCTGCCATCATACCTGGGGGGACACTATGACATTGTCGCGGGAAGACCAGATTGTCGCCTCTCCTTTCTGACAGCCTACGAGAATTTCAACATCCATCACCCCCAACCCCCCCACTGGGGCTATAGAGCATCTTCCCACAATGCAGTTGGGCAAGATGAATTAGAGAGAGTTGTAACCAAGCTGCAAACCTACAGTGCTTGAAATGGATCTTATACAATGTGCTGAAAATTGCACTTCCCTTAATGTCCACATGAGGCTGGCTCATAAAGCCACAAAAATCCCTGTCGAGCCCTATAATGAAACACATAAATGACTGGTTTTGGTCTCTAAAACATGTTTTATTCATGACAGTGTTTGGCAATAGAATTTTATGCAACCCTACTGTATCAGGCCTAAAGGTACGTACTATCAGGGGAGCAACTCCAGTGACAGATGGATGCTTCCAGCTTTGACCTTAGACATTAATGTAGCCAACCCAAGCTGAATTAAACCTTTCTTTGAAATTTGTGTCGTGTTTGAAGTTGTGTCATTTAAAAATATGATAATCTGTCAATAGCTGGCAAGCCAAGAAGTGTGGGATCCAATGTTTATCAGTAATTCTAGTCCTACTTAATTTAAATTTTCCCATTTTCTGAATGTATACCACACTTGCTGGCTTAGGCTTTTTGGCTTAGTCAGTGTTTTTATTCATATAACTTGTCATTTTTCAGTGCAAACAGTGTTTCTATGATGTGCCGATTATTGACGTAAAAAGGAAAACAAGAATTTCAAAATAGTTTCATACCTGTATTGATCTACTGTAAAACCATATTGGTTAACACAGTTGGCTTAACCATATGGATAATATCTCAATTGTGCTAAGTGTTAAACTTAAACCCTCCTGTTTGGTGGAAAGAAAGTGAGAGCAGCCTTTTACTGCACTAAAAATATCCACAAGTTCCATTAACTTTAATCAGTTCTTTCATAATGTACATTAAAAATTCAGGACAGGTATATTCTAACCGTATTTTATACTGAAACATACATATGTCCAGCTGTGTGATTACGCTAATGTTAAGGATAAAATGTCTAAAAGCTGCTGCATCATCTTAGTGTTGAGAGCCATCAACGTCGTAATCACCTCGACTAAAAGTGTTCCCCAAGGAGAAGGGCAGAGGAGAAAGAAGAAGGTGGGTGATATAGACAAAATGTGCGAGTTGAGGATAGAGTCTGTTTTTTACAAGCTGACAGGCTTGCAGTTTTGGGGGTACACAACCTGTATCTCACACATAGTCTCTATCTTCAGCTACACCATATATCTACATATTTACATGCTGGCCACCATATTCACTGACCCTCTCTCACGATGTGGAGTGTTCGTACAAGTGATTGCTAGATAAAGCTTCACTGCTGTCAGGAAGGGTCAGAGGGGTCACCAGTCTGCATGAATTATTTAACAAGGAGGCGGACAGCAGGTCAGGACCTGCTGGAGGAAGACTTGAAGCTCTGCATGGCTTGGCGCAGAAAAAAAAGAGTCGCCCTCCTCTGGACAGAATAAAAAAATATGGGTGGTGATAATAGTGTGAGCTATGGCTCACGTTAATATCACTACCCGTGGGGAAAACACTGCAGTTCCTTTAGGATCCACTTGAGATGGCTCCAAAAGCCAAAGAATCACCATTAGGTTAAAAATACCCACATATGGAGCAAAATTTAACATGTTCACAGCTTGGAATGGATATCATTTTCTGCTCTTGTCTTTAGTTCCACTCAGTGTAGGAAGGGTGATTTCTTGTGGCTCATCTGTTGTGATTTGACTATTTTCAGACAAAGACAGATAGTTGTGTTTAGCAAGTACTTGTCTCATCATCTGGTCTTGTCTTGTAATTTTGTGCTGCTTTACAAGTGGACAGCAAAGTGGGCGGATTCCTTTTCCTGTAATACAATGGCTGAGTATAGGCTAATGTATGGCAACAATTAAGTATTGTCGCTCCTGTTTCTTTACATGAAATATACTGATGTATGTCTGCTAAATTTGGAGCTGTCGACAAATTACAAAAGGAGCTAGTTGTTTGATTCAATCATCTATGATTTAATTGTATTCATAAGAATGCTCATGATAAACAAGAAACTAGTTTCCAGGCTTGCTTTGTGTAAAACTCCATAATAAAGATTTTTTTTTCTTCTGATTTTGTATGTACACTACAAAGTTTCAAAACAAATGATGTTTTTCTCTTAATTTAATTAAAAAAAACTAGTGTTCATTTCTTTAAAAAAAAAAAAAAAAAGAAAAGAAAATTCCTCATTTGCATTTTTATAAACTACTCCAGGTGCATGTTGATAGAGACACAACCAGCTACTGTCATTATTTCCTGCTCATATGCTTAACAGCTCTGTGCTCAAACCCTGTTTTTTCCATGTTAGAGAGCAAAAGTTTGTGGCAATGACAAACCATGAATTATTAAAGGTGAGGATGCAGCAAAGAGAGCTTTGAACTGAGTGTCTGTCCTGGGGCGTGTCTTGGACTCATGAGGGGCTGAACCCCCTGCTTGTAAGATCCTAATATACAACTTAGTTCTGAAATTTGGGGGTAAATGTGGCTGACATTAAGTCAAACAGATATATCTCAAAAGAAAATAAACCATCACACTTACTTTGATTTGATTTTTGTTGTTGTTGTTGTTGCAGTGTAGAGCACAAAAGTCTTCTTCAGCTGTTTTTTAATAAGTGTTGACATAAATAGGACAATATAATAAGTAGTCTGTGAAATAGCTTTGATTTCTTGTTGAATTTTCTTTTCTTTTCTTTAGCAGCACACAGGTTGACTCTGCCACTCACCACTGCCCACATCCTGATGTGAAAGCCCCTATCAACACACATCTACATCTAAGTGCACACCAATCAAGTAAGGCTGTAGACCTTACCTGAACTCCATCTGTGCGCCTTAAGTTTCCAGTCAGACTTGAAAGAACAATAAGCTCATGGGAGGGAAGTTTGGTTGTGTTACCTCTGTTGCTTATCTCAGCAACCTCTAGCTAACCTGGGACCATTAAAAAATTAGCCAAAAATCTCAGTTTTTGTGTGTGTGTGTGTTTGGGTAGACGATGTGTTTGAAGATTGGACTGTATATATAATGGACAACTTGGTTCCACCTTCTGCCAGTATACGAACTGGAAGCCGAATTTCTCCCGGTATTTCCAGGATTTTCTCCATTTCTTGAAACCAACATTGCGCAGTATCATTGTACGCATTTCGCGGCATCCATTCTATATACAGTCTGTGGTTTGGAGATCTTGCATGAAGTACTTAAATGGTAAATATTTAAGCTCTTCCAAGTCGTGGCGCTGGGTTTTTCATTAATAAATAGCTTTATTGTGTTATCAGTGCATGTGCAGTCTATGTTCATGTAATATCCTGTTTGTTTTGACATTCTCTGTGACAGAGACAGCAGCAGATGATCAACAGGAGAAGCAGGGGGGTACAATCACACTCACATAAGCTGATTAATTAGATCCATAAGTCATCACAATGAGTGTGCGGTTGACAGCATCTGCGCTTCTTGAAATTACAGAATGTGTTTTAAAAGGAATAAATGAGTCCGGGATATTGCTTCCACATGTATCAAGTGAGGAAATTAGCAATATGGAGAAATTAGAGGTCTGAGGTTTGCAGCGCGACTATTACCCAAATGGGAGCGAAAACAAAATCTGTGTGCTAGTAAATGATAGTCCACCAAGTGACAGTCGAATGAAGAACAGAGGCGAGAAGTCTTGATTTTGGGATCGGCTGCAGCTAAAGCATCGGAAAGAAAGATGGTCGAACCTAAATGAGATGAAAAGAAGAGCAGCAGTGTGCATGGGGCAAAAGGGCAAGAGGGGGCCAGTTGAAAGGTGGTCTGCGAAAAGGAAAAGTAATGGATGAGAAAGAAGGAGGAAGGGGAGACAACGGGTGGGTTCGAAAGAAGGTGGGAGGGCCCCAAAGGTTGTTAGTTTTAATTGGGCCACGGGCTCTGGGACATGCAGCGACAACATCAAAGGTCAGATATACATCAAGCACTGCTGGGAAATGTCGACCCATGTGGAGCAGGGTACGCTGGGCAGTGAGGAGAGTATGGAAACATATATATTTGAGACAAAGATAGGAACTTTTATTGACTATGTGGCACACACAGTATGTTTTTTATAGCGAGGGGATTAATTGGCGACAAAATGCACAGAGAGAATACAAATGAATCTCCTTAGACTTCCTTCAAATAAATTGTGCACACTTCACTGTATAGAATTACAACAAAATTAAATCATAAGTTTCTTGTTTGTCTAACGTACTGTTAGGTGTTTGTGTTTAATTGACAGCAAAATGCTAGAGGGCATGTGTGGTGCAGAAGCAGTAGCTATTAAAAGCCTTGGTGAATTAGATGAAGCTTTAATGTCATGGGCGGAAAACAAGTGGTTAGTAATACTGAGAAGTGAATAGCTCAAGCGTATTGCTTACATATTAATGTGATGCAGCTGGAATAATTAGTTTAACAAATCACTGAAGACGAAGGGAAGTACTCATTAAAGAAAAACAAAGTATGCTGTTCTCAACACCTTCTAGATTAAGTTTGATTTTTTTAGATCTTTTAAAATCTAGTCTTACATTTTGATAAAATAAAAAAATAAAAAACAGTGTATGCAGAAACTACATCTAAGGCTTAGAGCCATCAAAGATTTCAAAATAAAGTCTTAACACATTACAACTTTTTTATTAGAGCACTCATAAAAGACTATTATTGGATTCAGCTTGTAAATTTACTATCCCTCAAGTTTATGAAATTTAAGTTTTAATCCTGAGAGTGTATAGCTGTAGTTTACCATGGGTTAATATGCTAATATAAGATGACTCTACTTTTTCAGGTTTCTCCTGAAAACACTTGTCTCATATCTCAGATTCATATTCAGACATTCAGTTTTCAGGTTTACGTACGTAAGAAGTATGAAATATGATAATCCAATATGAGTGCTGAACTGGATCATCTACCAAACTCAACCCTCTTCCTGTATAATGCTTTAAATCCTACTGATTTGCCCTGAACTTAAAACGTCCATGATGTGGTTTTATTTACAACAGACATCCTCATTTTAAGATGATCTTACCCTATTGAAGTTGCATTCTCTGTATCTCAACATCATTGTAACAGATGGAAAATTCAATCGATGAATAAATAAATATAATTTCAGTTTATGATTTTTTTCCCTTTGAAGGTTTTAAAGTTCATTTGAGACCAAAGCTATCCAACGGTCGTTCTCTCTTGGTTTGCTGGTTGCAAGTAATTATGGGTACAGTCATGTTTTCCTATTTGGCCTCATTATGGCACCGCTGTGTCACTTTAACTATGAATGAACACGGACAAACTAATGAAATAGATTGCTCGTATTAGTTCACTGTGACACCATGGTGCAGCAGATCTCGAGCGGAGCACCATTTTATTTGATATTGTGGAGGTTTAATAGAAGTAGCTTTGGAAAAAGATGTACTGTACCTGAGGCTGCTGATGAAGAATTTATTTTCTGCAACTCTGGGAATTAGTTCATTTAAAAGAACTGGAGCGTGTTATGAGGCTTACTTATAAGACATGAACTTTGAATGAATGGTACCAGTTCTATTTGACTGTTCTGGCTATGTTCGCCACAGATGTTCCTAATGGGGCAGGAATAGACCTTTGCAGTGAAGCAATTGTCTGAATTGGTAAAGATGGCAATGCCAACTGTTAAAAACTGTAATATATTTATATATATATATGAGAAAATAAATGCCTTCAAACTATTTTTAATATTGTTACACTGAATTTTATGGAAGTAAAATGTCGATTTCAGTGTTTTACTGCAGGAAACAATAAACTGATCTTACATGACTAAAATATTTTTCAGGATTTTATTAACAAGACGCAGAAGTCTGGTAGAATGATGACGTGGAAGAGATACGGGAAGACTACATGACTGTGTGCTTGTGTCACATTGTATAAGCTGGACAGGGGCAAACAAAGACAGTATGCTTGAAACATGATCAATTACGCATTTTCAGTGTCTGCAGCCCAGATTCACTTTTGTACAATTGTACGTCTTGCAGTTGGCAAAAAAAGAGAGAATCATCTCAAATTCACTTATAAAGTTTGACTTAACCAAATACATGATGTCTGATTACAAGTGATGAAGTGGACTGAGTGTGGAGTCAGAGCATCAAAAGCCACTACACACAGACATGCCCGGGAAAGGGGGGACAAGTGTTGTGTTCTCGGGTGACTGGGGCTAAGAAGAAAAAATAAACAAACTTGCACCTCATTTGTAAATCAACGTCCCAGAGTCTGGAGGAAGATTGGAAAAGCACAGAATCCAAAATGCTAGTTTAGCAAGGTTTATCAAGTCTAGTGTCAATACAACCATCTAGCAAGAGATTTTAGAGCACTTCATGCTTTCGTCTGCAGAGAAGCTTTATATACCATACAGATTTCCAGATTTCCACAGTGCCAAAAACTACCAGAAACTTTTTGGCTGACACTGGTGTTACTGTGCTTGATTAACCAGCCACTCGCCTGACCTGAACTCCCTTCAGGATCTCCGGGTATCATCAAGAGAGAGACGAGAGACACCAGAGCCAACAATACAGATGAGCAGAAGGAGCTATCAAAGCAACCTGGGCTGCCGTAACACCCAGGCAGATAGTGTTGTGTCGTTCGCAAATGATTCGTTCAAAAGAACCGAATCATTTATGAGAACGACTGAACCTTAACCTTTTTGTCTGAGGGATACACTTTCATGGCGACCATTGTTTCCCATTGTTTTAACAGATTTAGTTTAGTTTAGAAGGAAACAACATAGGTAAGTGCCACAAACTGCTTTGAGTCAATTTAAACTTTTGAGTTTGTTATAAGAAAAACTTCTTACTGCATAAGACAACCAGAGAAAGCATGCTGTTAATGTCACTTTATCTTGTAAAAGAGGAAAATTAAATTCAGTTTACTTTAACAACACAATGCAATTGGTCTGTAGTTGACCTTGGCAACCCATCTACTTAGAGAACAGGATAAACTTAGCATGGTACTGCACAGTGATTAATTCTGTTGTCTAATGATGGAAGCAGTGACAGGTGAGCAGCTCTCAGAGAGATACTAAAATCGTGTTAATTGATGATGGCCTCTTCAATTACTTTCACGTTCAACTTTTGAGATGTAAGAGTGTGTGAGAAATAGGTGTGTGTGTGTGGATTCAAAAGCTTGATGTTTTCCTACTTTGGTGTGTGATGCATAGTGTACACAGACAGGATAATATCAGGATTAACCCAAACTGACACCTTCTGATAGACTTCATGTCAACCTCATCCTCTGCTTCATTTCTCCCTGTGACATCCACACACAAATACACTGACACGCACACATATACCGCCTCCCTGCTTCTGTCTCCATATAGCATCATAGCGTAGGCAGAGTGTGCACAGCAGGAAAAAAGCGCAGAGGTTCAGAGGAAAAGAGGGGCGAGGCTGTCTCTGCCTTTTATTCACTGTGATGAAATCAATCACTGCTCCCAGATGGGCTTATGATTTATGATTAGTAGGGGTTATGATTGTGAGTCTGGGAAGAAGATGGTCTGCACAATCTTGTGGTGCATTTGTGACAGTGACATACAGTCTGTGGTGCATCGTGACATTGATAGGCTCTGGTATAAATTGTAGTTTTAGAGGCACAGGTTCATCGCCACATCACATGAATGCAGACACTTTTTCTGCGAGGCATAAATCTGGCACATAGCATGTAACTATGAAAACTGTGAACTGTGTTGCTTCTATTCAGTTTATAGAGGAAGGTTGACATTTCATTGTGAATATCTGTTCCTTTTTCACATGGAAAGCATGATAGTTTAAGGTGGAGACTTGCCAAGGTTAAACAGAAATAATGTATTCTATTTCAAGGTTGACACCTTTGACAATTTCTTAAGAACATTGGCACTGCATAATGAGATATTAACTAGACCAAAAATGGTTACAGTGTAAGAACAGATCTATACAGGCTCAAATCGACACAAACAGGAGGCTGCTAGGTTAGATATGACTTTTCAAAGTCAGTTGCACTTAGGTGTCCAAGGTATCAGCCCCAAACACATCAACACCACCAATGTTAAGCGTCAACAGGTGCCATTCATCAGGCATCAACAGGTGCCACTCGTCAGGCATGAACAGGTGCCACTCGTCAGGCATGAACAGGTGTAACTCGTCAAGCATCAACAAGTGCCACCCATTACAACACAGACATTGTTTCTCTTTGGGCATAAAATCACAGCACTTACAGGTACAACACCAGTCTTGAAGTTTTTCCTGCAAGACCTAGTATACTTTCCTCTCTTTCCTGTTGACCCTCTCTCTTCATTTGTTCATCAACTTGTAGGAGCTCTTCATCGGTATACTCTGGCTCCGTTTTCAAAGACCTCATTCACACTGTCAAAATAAGGGTAATAGTCACCCATGTTTGCCAAAAAAAAAAAAAAAAAACAATACTACAACATTGAGATCTTGCGAGATGTCAGAATGACATTTCTCCAAAGAAGAGATTTGGTTGTACACAGATCGGCACATGTGGAAAGTGAAGGGGACCGTTGCCTTTCTGGTTTTGGGACTTGTAATAACAATCAGAGCCTGTCAGTGGTGAAATAAAGCAGTTGTAGTGGACCCAGTTTGACGATGCACAATTTCCCATCTAAACTGAATTTTAGCTCGTTTTGCAGCTGCAGGCTGCTCCTCTTTCCGTCAATACTGGATCAATTTCTGAAATCATTTTCCTCATCAGTCAAGCACACAGAAACACACGGGGAAAAAAACACAGAACTTCCCCTATAAACACGGGAGATGCTACTGTCATCTATGCAAACTATTAAAACAACACTATTACTCTTTTACAAATTTTTACTTCTTTCTTTTTAATTTTTCTCTCTTTTTTCTTAAAAAAAGTTGAATTTGTCTGACTAAAGATCAGACAATTTTTCTTTGGTTATGCAAACTCTGGCAAGGTTTCACACTCCGGAGGTGTAAAAGGAACAACCTGTCTAACCCCGATCGACTGACCTATTTTTTATTTTTCATTTTTTGGCTTTAAACTTTCCCTGCACCAAAATGATATGTGTAGCACCAGGGGAAAAACAACCTGTTTGAGTACAAGCAAAAAGGCAAACAGAAATTTATGTTTTAAGCTCATTTCTTTCTAGACAGATGCAACATTTGCAGCATGAAGATTAACTTTATTTTGACTTTGCTGCTACAGAAAATTTGAGGGTAATGTAGGATAATAACGTAATTTGAACTGGTACATTTCCTAAACTTCTTATCAAAAAGCATTAAGAAGGTAAAATGACCAGCAACCAGCTAGTGAAAGTAGTCTAAATCCAAACAACTAAAAGCAACTAGACTTTAAAAACAATTTAAACATTAATTTATATATATTTTCTAAATGATTCAATTCAAATCTAATTATTTGAAAAATCTGAATATGGTCAATCATCAACACTGAGACTGCTAAAATACACAGCTGACATGAAGAGCTTCACAAAATTTCTGACATTCGGTGTGTAAGACATTCTGTACCTTTGTGCATGTTTTTATTCCTGCAGAACTTAACCACTCTGCTTGAGTTATTGTTTAATAGCTCTCAAGTGCTGCCTCTCTCATGCAGATGAGCCCCCTAGAAACATTCACATTCTGAGAAGCTAAAGAGACAGTTTTGACTTTGTGTGGGAAGACTCCAAGAAGCAGATACAGAGGTGACAAATGAGTTAACTGAATATCTGGCAGTGTTAACTACTGAACAGCTGATATATCACCACCTGAGATATTAGCACCCTATTCAGAATGTGTGTGTAAATGTGCTAAGACATCATGTGTGTAGGTGCCTGGGGTTACTTTACAGAGTTCTTAATGAGGTGCTAAATGGGTATCATTATGCACCTAATAACCCGCCATAAACAAACATTCTATGGACATACATTAAGAAGACTAACTTCCCCTGTAATATCAATGGCATAGATAATTACCCTCCAGCTGTTATTAATAGTGTGTAAATAATTTACATTTATGGTCCCCAACCACACAGTGCAGTGTGTTGTTCTGTGTGGCTCAACAATGCCCCCATTGATAGACACAGCTTGAGAGTACACAATAAGGGGAGAAAATAAAAAATAAAACATTGACTTCAACGTAAACCTGTCATTTTTTTATGATTTCCACTGGATTATCTCCTCAGGTTATAATCAAATATGAGTCAGGGCAGGTACAGGAGCCAAAAACAAGTAAACTATCTTAACTTGTAGCTATAAAGTCCTGATTTATAAGTTTGTCTTACTGTTCATTAGATTTGGGCTCTAATTGGTCATTAAATAACATAACTATTGCTTAAGATCATGGAGTTTCCTCTCACTGCTGGCCAATTTAGATCAACGGCTTTCACCAAAAAGGGGGAGAGGCTGCATTTTATTGGCAAAGTACTCAGATGGATTTTTCTCATCCACCGCCTGAGGTTGGCAGGATCGGTCAAGGTTATCTGTGCTAAGAAGAGCAAATTGGCCATGTTTTCAAAAGACTTGGAAAGATTGTGTTTCTGAGGAAGTGCTTCGATGGTAATTTCTTGTCAATGTGTGGAATCCAAAATAAAAATCCTGTCTGTCAAGTAGTTCTGTTGAAATTGTCAGGGCACAACGCGGACCAGTTCACCTTGGTTAGATGGAGCAAAGCCTTCAGTGAAAGAGGACATTTTTGTTTGGAGTTTGAACACTCAGACAAAAGTCTTTGTGATTTCATGGAGTAGAAACATTTTGAACCTCTCCTTCTGAGAGAAATCTGACTAATCCTCTAGCAGGTATAAACTACTGCATTTATTTCAGCATTCAAATGTACCTGAGGAACAAATACTGATGTTCAAGTAACATCCTGCGCGACTCCCCTCCAGTGAAATTCACGGACTCAAGGCAATCTAAGAACTAAATAACTCAGAAATCATAAAGTGAGTTTTGGTAAAACTCTAATACTAAATATCAATCTTAAGCAGCAAATCAATCTAACACAGCATAACATACACATGAAAGAACTTTACTTTGCAACTTAAAACGACATAAACAGAGACATAATTTAGCCTTGTGAACTTGCGCTTATAGGTAATTCACTTTGTCGACATCAATTAACACAGTATCACACATATCTTGTTGGTCGCATCAATTTAGAGCGAGTTAATAGAACTTTTAGCTTCACAGATCTTCAGTTAACATGTCTTCAATTACCAAGTCTTTACTTAACAAGTCTTCTTCGAATGTTATACACAGCAATGCAAATTAACATCCTCCTTTCTAGCAGCAAACAAAAACATGGATGAACTGTCAGGGGAAAAATGCCTACATGTTTTAAATCATATGTTTTTATTCATGTAAACAATACATGATTTTGCAACTTAAATTCTGAAATGAAAATCAAACAAATCAATCAATTTAAGTGACTGCTTCTGATGGCAGCTACATCCTAAACTAACAGACCTCTCAGGATGCCAATGCTCTTGATTATGTGAAGATTGTTGGTATGATCCACACAGACCTCGAGCTGGAGAACATAATGCTGGTGGATCACCAACAACAGCTCTACCGCGTCAAAGTGAATCATTTTGGTCTTGTAAATGATGTGTTAGCAGTAAGATCGGGCTCTTACATTTCGAGCCGTCCATTCAGGTTATGAACTAGAACCACGCCTGATATCTTGGCTGCTTAGGCCACTTTTAGACGGAAACGGTCTCTATAGAAAAATGGAAAAATTTAGTTTCGTTTAGGGGGGTCCGTTTAGACAGCAACTGCGTTTTAATGAGATGAGAAAACGTGGAAATGTTGTAAACGCTCTGCTAGTCCCGCTTTCGTGTAAAGTACAAAAACGCTGAAAACAGTCAAACCTGTGACGTCCTGGCTCACATCAGCTCTTGCTTATGACATCATAGCCATGCACAGCATATTGTGCTGTGTGCTTCTAGGAAGTAGAAGTTGTTCTACGTATGCGTTGTTGGTCTATATGGGAGCGCGGGCACACAGACACGCGCCACCTAGCGACCTGGCATGCACATTACAGCATTTTCAACCACATTGCGTTTTTTGTGTAAACACAGCATAAAAACTGAAAATGAAACGGCACTTTTCGGTTTTCTATGGAGACCGTTTCCATCTAAAAGTGGCCTTAACGAACTTGTTTTACAGGAGGATTTACAACATTATTTGTACTGTGTTGTTAGGAAAGACAACACTGATTGGACTGCCTTAAGCACCAGCAGCCTGAGCCTAAGTGGTGTCGCACCTACAGGCAAAAGAAAGGGGCATCATAGTCGAGATTCTGGATATGTGTCCTGTGTCAGATCAGATCCAGAGAGGAAGAGGAATGGAAACAGCTGAAGAAATGATTCTCGCCAAACTGATCTTAAAAGTCCTCCAGCTGAACTCAACAGAACTCTTCATTCGAGCTTCACTCAGGCTGAAAACCAGGGCTGATCGGGAGTAAAAAGAAAAGCAGGCCAAAACCGAGAGGCGCAAATGTTCTTCCAGAGATCAGACAGAGGTGAAAAGAGATTTGTGATTGGTTCAGCAGAGAAGGGACAGTGGCTCAAATGAAGCGTCTCAGACAGATGCTGAAATGAGGGTTTTCAAAGACAGCAGTCTGAAATATATTAAGAATCTGTTGAACTGTAAATCATGTAGAGCTGCTCAGAAGCTATTAGAGGGACAATATAAAACCAAACAAAATATGCATAGCACCCCCCTCTTTAAGCACAGCAAGTGTGTATTACTCTTTGTATTTATGGATTTCATGGATTGATTGGCACACACTGTATGAAATCAACACTACTTAGCCCATCATAAACTTTAAAGCTTTAGATGGAGGGCAGACTAAAAGCATCCACTGATGGACTTAAGCATCCAATAAAACCGCTACAGGCTGCCGCGAGATGGTTGGAAACACACCAATAAGACATTATATCTGAGGGCTTATGTTTTGTGGAAAAGGCACAGGGCCAGTGTCCTGTGGTTGTTTTCTTGCAGTGTCGCATTGTAAACAGGCAGAGATAAGAAAGTGCTAACTAAATGTGAGCGAGACTCATTAGCCCATGGTATTATAATCCAGGAACTGGGAATGAATGGGCTCAATAACTGTAAAAGTGTTAGGGTGCAGAGCAGCAGTGTGCAGAATTTCAAAATAAAGCAGGGATACTGGAAGAATTGGAAACATTTTACCCTTAAAATGTGGCTTTAGACATTTCTGAAGGGATTATACTTAATTTCAGAATCAGTCTTCTAACTAATTTTATGACAAAGTCAGTAAAACAGTACTGTTTTAAGACAGTACTGTTTTACTGACTCTTTTATTGCTTTCTTTTTCACAAGTCATTCACACCTTCTATTTCTCAATGACCCCAATCCCCAGGCCTGTCATAATTGGCAACTGGCCAGAAACAGATACTGGATTTATTGCATCTGGAATTGATCGTCTTTATTCAACTTTCTTTATACTCAGTGTGACTGAGATAATGATTGCAGATACTCGCAGCAGCTCTGATGCAGCAGATCTGTTTGTCTGCAGTCTTCCTATCTCTGAGCATGTCCTTCCTAAAATCCTGCTGGGTGTGAACAGCCACTTCACAGCTGGAGACTTGTGTCATAGTCTTGAGTACCAGCTGGTTTGTAAAACTCACTCTTTCCAGAGGTACCTGTTGGAGGCCCCCCCGTTGAGGAGAGAGTAAACATCGCTGAGTGGAAAGAGTAGAGTAGAGACAAAGGAGACCAGAGGAAGCTGAGTCAACAAACAAAGATGATCAGCTTGTGCTCGAGATATGATTGTGGGAGGGAATGGAAAATATGCTTTTGTCACTTTCAAAAATCTTTGTGTAAGAACACCTGAGTGGGCACGATATGGCCATGCTACAAAAACGGACTTTGGTGGTGGAAGAGAACACAGACACAGCATATCCATATCAAAGAGAAGTATGGTGACAAGTCCTATAGTTTTCAGGGTTACAAAAACAGGGGTGACAAAGCAAGAGAGGATGTGGGATAGAAAAGCTGTAGGTGATAACCGGGAAATGAACAGACAAGAAGAGAGCCTTTACGGTAAACAAAAATCAGTCAGGCCGTTTACATACACAGTTGAGCCAAGCTGAAGTTATTGTCTAGAAGGTGATTGAACTGGACTACAGTTTACAAGCAAGAGTGAGTATTTGGTTACTGACAGAAACATGCACACCTCCCCAACAGTGGGTGGTCATGTGCCAATTTCCAGCCCATGACTACTGGGTCGTGTTCTGGTGGACCTACTATGCAAATGCAGAAAAAAACAGTCACTTCAAAAGCTCTGTACAAATGATGGACAGCATCCTCTTTTCTACGTCCTGTCTTTTTTCTGAGTTTGATTAATGTGATTTCTATCAAACTAACATGTGGATATGTGATTTAAAGGTCCAGTTTCAGTCAGAAAAATGCACATTTTTGACAACATGTAAATGTAAGTCAGTAAGAAGGAGGTATGATGTAAAAAAATTCAATCAGATGCTACAATGTGTTGAGTCGTCAACCAGTACAAGATAGGATAAGATAGTCCCACAGGGGGACATTCCACTTATTCAAATAGTCAAACCAGAGTTTGTCATTAGGCTCCTCCACCCTATGTTGTCTCTGCTGCACAGGCCTACCAGTATGGTGATGCATGCCTATGCTTCAAACTCAAAACAGCAGAACTTTACTGAATGCATTAGCCTCATGGATCATCCCTTTTCCTAATATCAGGTCAAGCTATTTCAATATGCATCAACCTGTTATCTGATATTAGGGTCAGTTGATGAGGGGAGAAGCTGAGATGCTGATGTACACTAAGGATGTTTCATCTGCAAGTATGGACCAAGGTCTGGACCAAGGTCTGTGTTCTTGTTACCTTGTACACATTTGGTTTGGTCTGCTTAGGTTTCACACTGTTATTATTGCAAATGGACTAATAAACTTTACAGGAAGAACCTACGTAATATCGTCATCAACTACGTGCTTTGCGTGTAGTTTACATTGATTGGTCATTTGACCATCTGGCGTCTGATATCAATGCGTGTCTTGAATGTTGTAACCATGAATGAAATCGTCATTCCCACCATTAGTATTGTTGATTTTCTACAATCAACAGCGACAACTTGAAGAGCTGACCATGAGGCCAGTCCAAGTGCTCATAAGGAAGGGAGAAGAAAGTATGCAATCCTGCGAGCCATTGCAACACTTACTCGGGAGTATATGTTGTAAAACTCATAAAAAGATCAATAGTAAGGTATAATTTGATCTACCATATTATCAAATGTCCTGTTCTTGGACAATCTCCACTCAACATAATAATAGACGCCTATACCACTCATGTTTTTTCCTGTCTATGGTACGAATGCCTGTACCTTTTGAAATAGTGCTTTCACACTGGGCGTGAACCAGATCATGGTTCAGTTTATTCCGGACCGAGACCACCTCTTTGGTGGAACTAAGGTCCAGCTCTTTGGTGCGAATCAAGGTCCAACGTTGATTCAGACCAAACAGAGAAGTCAGAAAGTCTGGACCAAACAACGTGGGTGTGAAAGCCCCCTAATTCCAGTCCTCTGTTTCTGATCTGTGGAATAAAAAATAAACATTTTTCTTCGCTATTTTGACATTATTGAAGATCTTTTCATGATTCACTGTCTGTTTGACTTGTTACTCACTACTCGGAGCTGAAACTAATGAGACACTTCATTCATACCCAAAGAACTGAAAACGTGTCAAAGCATCACTGTGCAGCCTGGGGGATCTGAGATCCAAAAAACATCTGAGAATAAGTCTCAAAGCAAACAGACAGAGAGGAGAAGTAATACACATTCATCATCTCACACTTAATCATTTGGAGGTGTGGGATTTTACTTTGGGCTTGTATTTTGTGCTGTTTTACTTTAGTCTCACCACATTCAGAGGAAAATAAGGGCTGCAGGTGTTTTACTGAAGACAGATTTTTTATGCATACATAATAAGCTCATATAATACAACGCAAAGTTAAAATCTAAACTACCCAACAGCTTTTCAGATTGTTAGACCACCACTAACATTAAAAAGCATTTAGCATTTTTAAGCCGATTGCATCATTAATCCACCACTTAAAGTCCCTTAGAATAAACAGGTATACATCAGAACAATTCATCATAATTTCTGCAAAACTTTTAGTCGCGGTAATCATAAAAAGAATATCTGATTTAACTTTTTCTCAAGCACCACTGAGAGAGAACAAACACGGGGGCCTGTGCTCCAACATCTTCTCAAAGATCTATATATTTACGTTCAAGTAAAACACAAAGAGAGCGAGAGAGAGAGAGAGAGAGAATGAGAAAACAAGACCTTGGGACCTATAGGACAGAGAACAAACAAACACCCTGTGCCTGAACTCATCGACTGAAGTGGAGTGCAAACACAGACACTTTGACAGGAAAATGATATGAAAGAAGGAAGCTGTATATGAGAAGCTGTCCCTTGTGCTTGTACTGCAGTTTGACAGTGAAAGACACCTGGGTCACCCATCTTTCAACATTTCAGCATCTGAAATCCTTTACTATTTAGTACATTCATAGAAAGGCTTTTGTGTCAAAGAACACAGCAAAATATCTTTTAAGTTTATTAATTATTACATGCTTGAACCAGACGGTTCAAAATTCAAATTGGTTTATACCTCTGAAAAAGACAAATATACTGATAGTCTTCATATGACCTTAATTCTAACCCATTTGCTTAAAGACTCACTCCAATGAAAATCAAGTTTTTCTTGTTTTTTTACATGTTCATATGGCATTTTTCTAATGCTACAGGACATATCATGAAAAAACTAGTATTTCTTCATTTAAATCGCTGTTAATCTCTGGCATAGTTCATAAGTAACCAATCCAAGCCCCGCCCCCAGAGCCCCGTTATTCAGGCCACACTCTGCATATAGAGGAGAAATACAGAGGATGATCGCGGAACAAGCATGTGTGTTAGCAGATTGCAATGCTCGTAGGAAAGCTAATTATGATTTTAACTCTCATCATGTTCCTAAAGACATTAGTGTCCGAGAGCTGAATAGCTCCTATCTTATCTTCTTCTTTACTACACCGGCAATGTCAGGCTGCAAGCTAACGTGAAGACAAGTGTGCAGAGCAGCGCTGTCTCCGCCCACGACTCAGAGGCGAATTGCTACTGATCTATTGGAGCTCTGCAGAAGAAAAGCCCTTGAAAATGACACAGGTAACACGATTTTTTGGTAAAAACTTCATAATCACAATTTGAAGACCACTGAGAACACTTTCGGTAGTAAAAGAAAAAAAATATATATTGAAGTGGGACTTTAACAAACACTAACAGACATTCAACTCAGCACCCAATCTTGGTCTTGCTGTCAGCTAAAAGGTTAGACAGTCAGGTATGTAAAAAGCAAAAAATTTTAAAAGCGTGAGATGACCATTGATTTACAGGAGAAATGGTAGCTTTGTGTTGGCTCAACCTATTCATATGAGTTAATTGAAAAAGTCTTAAAGCATATGTCACAGTTGAATTCACACTGACCTCCACCGGGGAACAAATGACATCTGCAAATAGCATCAATGTGCCATGTAGTTTTTTTTCGCTATGTGAGTCAACCTTCTGAATACAGCTTTTCAGGATGCAGTGGGAGTGTTTATACACAACAGCACATTCTTCTACTCAAAGTTTCTCTGACAGTGAAAATTTAGAGAAATTTAAAAGAAGGAGTGGAGTGATCTTGCTGTCCTGAGGGTAAGTTTGGAAGAATATTTCCCAGAGACTTGCACTGACTTGTTTTCATTTAGATCTACTTTCTGTCCTCCCTTACCTTTCTAACTTGTTTGTTTTTCCTCTTTGTATGCGCTGTAACTGATTTGCGTGCTCAGTGAGAGTCTACAGGGTTTGCTTTGCTTTTTCTATTTTGTTTTGAAAGTTAAAAACAGCGAGCTAAATTTAAAATATTTGTCCAAGGTTTGTTACAGATTTCCACGAATGCCTCAGAGTGGAAAAGCTATAGTGACACCCTGACCCCCTTGATCAGAATTTGACATTTACATTTCAGGCTTCAGGATTCATTTCTTGACAACTATTGAATAGATTTAATTGACTTTTTTTCAAGACTTGAATTTCCAATTTACATTGTTTGATCACTTCAGCTCCACTGTAAATAAACTTTATTAAGTTGACTAGGTATTGCTTGCACAGCTTGACATTCATACCCTCCCACCTGTCATATGTGGATTGTTTCCAGGATTGGCAGTCACTCCCACTGACTGCTTTGCTGGGTGGAAATTAATACAAAGATAATTTGAGTCGCAGTAGGAAAAATAAACTAATGGAAATGTAACACAACACCTCCCATGAGCACTACGCTGCACACAGTTGTTTGCTCATCGGTCCAGTCTGAGGCCTCCTGCTGATGACACTAAAAGACATTGTGTGCTTGTGTTTCTGCATATCTAAAATTGGATTAAAAAGCACAAATATGAAAAACAGTGGGCTTTATAGTGATTTGAGCACTGACAATAACGGGTATTTACAGGTGCCAGCTGCTGAAGTGCAGAGCCCCTCCACCCTGCTCCACTGCTTGTGTGTTTCCCTGTCAAAATCCAGACAAAAGACAACATGGACAGCTGGGAGTTGGATATGCTGCAGTACACCAGGCTGCTGCTTGCTGGTGAATCAGAAACAAGCTGGTCAACAAATAGTTCTCCTATTTTGTGTGAATGCTTGGCTGCTTATCTCTTTTGAGCTTTCTGAAAACACGACAGACTTTTCTGTGAAAGTACTTAAATACTTCAAGTTCCTGAGAGGAACTTTCAGTTTGAGTCGGTTTAAGTGCCCCCTTGTGGACAAAGAAGTCTTAACTTATCTTGTCCTTTACCTGCTTAAAGGGATATTCCGGCATAACTTTAAGTTAGGGTCAAACACACCATAACACCGAGTTAGACACCCCCTCGAGAGACCGCTTGCTTCTCTTGTTATACCAACTTTAGTAATGACCGCACCATAGCAATACACAGTGGTCTAAGGAGCCAAAAACAAACCTCAACCAAAACGCCACTCTATAGCCACAAATAATGCTCAGAACAGCATCTAACTTCATCAACAGTACATATAGTGTCCCAGCCACAGCACTAGCCACCAAACATCCTTTTAACTGTGCCTGATTTCTTTAGCAAAGAGACTAAACACTACTCATCTACTCTCTTTCAGCAGCCACTTGTTTGTAGGAAGAGCTCGAACGAGTCCATCACCGACTGCAGTGGGCTGACGCAGCTCAAGGAGGAGCATTTATGATCATTTCTTCATTGAAATGCAATCAGACCGTGACGCTAAGGCAGAAGAACTACCGTGTCTGCCATGCAAAATGATTATTATGATGATTATTACTTCAAGGAAATGATAAAGTAATAATAACTTAATTATATATCCCTTTAACTAGCATCTTTTGACAAAAAAAAAATCTCATCCTTCTAACTTTGAAAGTCAAGTGAACAATCTGTTGTGAACATGTTATGTGGAAATAGTAGAAACAGGGCTGTTTCTCTAGCTGTTTGGCTGACACCTACCTCCCTCACACCAGTTTGAGACATTAAAAACACCAGTATAAAAACAGTCAGTCTTATTGCTGATGGCCTTGTTTGCTTTGGTAAATCATAAAAAAGGCTTTGGTTTGAGTTTCAGTCTATTTAAGAAATATTGAAAAACTCCTTACTGGAGCTTTAACTTGAAAAAGGTAAACAGTAGTGGTGCAACGGATCACAACACTCACGGATCGGATCGTTCCTCGGATCAAGAGTCACGGATCGGATCATTTTTCGGATCAGCAAAAAGCAGTTTCGTCTGTATATTAAACACTTAAATGGTTGAATTAAAATATATAAAAGTAGTGCATACGGCATAATATCTTCTTTTCAACATAATTATTAATGAAAAACAACTTAAAGTGCAATATATAGGCATATCTCCTTCCTTTAAAATGTAACAATGAACCAAAAATGAAGTATGTGCGCGGTGGGATATTTTAACGTGGCTCAAGCACTTTCAGCATGTTTTTAAAGCCCTCGTTTGCACAACTGAATATGGCCTCATGTCTGTAGCTATAAACACACCGATAGCGTTTGTGATAGCTTTAACCCGGTCGGATTGCGCAGGAAGAGGCTGCTTAAATGCTGCGGTGATGAGCGGTTGCTGGCCAGCTTTCGTTTTATCTCAGGTGTTGTGACATAGAATGCACCCCTGCCGTAGAATGCACCCCCTGACGGGAGCGCGGTTTAAAGTACATAACGAGGCGAAATAATCCAAGTTTTTCTTACATTGGATGGATTCAAAAGCGTTTGCCTGTAATAATTTCATTCAGGCTATTCAAAGAAGCCAAAAACAACAGCCCTTGGAATATTGCTGTCCCGAAAATATAATGCTCTCTACCTGGACAGCTTTCTGTACAGTTTATACCCAAGTACACCTCTATATTTGCATTTTTGAGACACATAAAAAGAAAATGAAAGTTTGCTGCTCCATTTGACATGTTGTCATGATCTAATACTCGTGTTTCTTTAAATATGAGATCATTATCTCCACTTTAAGAAGCTAACGAGTGGAGGGGATGCAGGGGTGTGTTCTACGGCAGGGGTGCAGTCTACGGCACAACACCTGTCATTAAAACACCCGGGTGATGTCGCTTTCAAATGCGTGAACATGCTCGATGTGTTTCCACTGTCATATGGCTTTCTTATGCCACAGTGCCTACACACCTTCGCAGTTTTGTCCACTGACCTCTTTCCTTCCTCATCATAGTTGACAGGGAAGCCAAATTTTTTTTTCAGAAATCGAACCACGGGTAACGTGTGTGCCGAACCGATGACGTCGATCCGAACGGATCACGGATCAATGATGATCCGTTGCACCACTAGTAAACAGTGACAAACAGTGATACTATTTCTAATAAAAGCAGTAGATGGGTAGATTTTCAACTTTTAAAATTAAAAGGAAAAAGACAGACAAATCTCAAGGCTCTGCAAGCTTGCTCGCTAACATGCTTACAAGACTGTAAAGTTGTTGCTTTTTCAACGATAGAATGGAAAATCTCAAGAAAAGATCTAATTAGATGGAAATGATCCCAAGAGAGCAGAATAAGTCATTATTTTCTGTATGTTCCCCAGTCACCAACCAAAATGTAGTTAAGATTCGATAACTATATTTTCCCCTCCATTTGTTTAGCCATATGGTGATGACGTGATAAACATACAGAAACACCTTTTTGGATTTAATTAAAACTTTGCATGCAGATCAAGCGTCTCAAAGTTAGAGCTACAACAACTTTCTGTAATTCATTTGTACGGGTGTTTCTGTGGAATATATTTAACTTTTAAACCGACTATAAATAACTTATTTTATATGATGACTCATAAATGTTAAGCTGAGCACTCGGTGCAGACTTTAACCCAGCAGCTCAGCCTGCTTATCACGTTAAGACAGCCTCACCTGTCATCTTTCCTACTCCACGATCCCTCTTCCCTGCCTCAAAGTTCTGCATATTACCTCACTCTCCGCTCTATTCCTGTTGTTTCTTCGTCAGTTCCACAGTGCCGATCCTCTTTCCCATTTCGTCCATCACTCTTCATTGTTCACATGTCTACGGAAGGTCAATTGATCCGGTGTGGGACTGTGGGAAATGTTTCAACTGATTGTTCATGACACACACGCACACAACGCGAACGCACGCACGTATAATGTTCCCGTCACTTTATCAAGGGCGGAAGATAAACAACTCTGGATCGGGTGAGAGACAAGGTGGGGATGTTAAATGTGCTGCTCTAAATGTCTTCACACATCGCCTGTTAACTGATGCTGAATAAGGGCATCTGTCCTTCTCACCGAGTGCGGTGTGCCGTGTGAGTGTGTGCATGTGTGCTTGTGCGGGTGCATGTGTGACCTTTGAGGACTTGCTGTGTTTGCAGTCCTTTTCTTTGCGACACAATCGACCAATTAATCAGGAGGTCAATGACACGATTTATTACAGTAATAGAGCGTGTTTGATCTGAGTTAGAACAACAGAGAGGCTACAGAAAAAAAGGACAAGGAATTAACAATGTGCATGCTAATGATGACCAACTACTTATCTGTCGGAGCTATTAATTAGTTCTCTTAATTTATCACACTCACACAGCATGAATACAGCAACAGTTAAACTGAGCAGCAGCTGTCAGTCATGAGAATCTTCTGTTACATCATTCCTTCTTGCTAAATTAGAGTTGGAAACTTAGATTAAAAAAATCATTCAAAAAAAATATCTTTTCACTTAAACAACCGTTGTGGTGCAGCAACTAAATTTTCATAAAGCAGCGGTATTAAATCATCTTATTGATCAGTGAATAAAGCATAAATGACTGCAGTTTAGTCTCTGATCATCTCTCCCTCTAGTCAGTGGTGCCTGAAGGCAGTGTTGTAGTTTTTTGGGATTACTTCAGCTTGTACTCGATTTGAGCAATGGCTGCGTCAGGACTCAGAAGACTGAGCGGAGGTTTTATTGTTTTTTTTTGCTAGATTCTCTCATGTAAGGTGCTAATAATTTATTCAGTTTTAAGCAAGGGATGGCTTATTTATTCTCTTGCGTGCACTCTCGTGTGTCTTGTTCAGCTACACTTCCTGTAAGCGTGCCTGGAGGGGCTACAAAATGTGTTTGCCTTAAAGATTTTGCAGAAATCGCAAAGCAACATGTAAATGTGTCAATGAATTATTGACGAGGAAGAAGGGGGACAAATTTTAACATCTGCCCAGGATGCATCAAGCAAAGTCAATGCATTTACACGCACAGCTTAATAAGACTAAGCTCATGATTTTTTTTTTTTTTTGCCGGACCGGACGTCTCTCCTTGTCCGCGTATAGATGCAGCTGAGAAAATCGAATAATTGCCATGAACGTGTCCTCCTCTCCAAAACTAGGGGGCGATACGGGTCTTTTCAGTGGTGCTGTTTCCAACCCCATACAACTGTCAACAAAAACAGCAGGTCCGTGCCAGACGTCAGACGTGGCTACAACTGCTGCTGGTCATTTTCGAGGAAGAAGATGGAGCAACGTACAGTGTTGTTATTTTTTATTTTTTTTTATTTTTATTTTTTTCACATCTCTGAAAAGTGTTTAATATACTGTATCATAGAGTAGCTGGTGTTAAACTGGTAATGTATGCTAAAATAGTCCAATCAAATAAAATATATGAAAAAAAAAAAATTTGTTGAATCCCTGGGGCTAAACTGCCAAAGACTACCTTTTTTGTTGTTGTTGTTTTTGTCGTTCATGATGTATGCGCTACTTTTTCTGCAGATAAGGTGCACGCTACTCCTCTTCTCTGGTGTTTTTGTTCTGGGGTTATGGGGGCGTGGTGCAGACCCAAATGCATTGTCCAGTCATATGCCGACTACACTGGTCACATGGGAAAGAAAATCGAATTCCAATCGCATTATCTGGGCGTCTTAATCGGAGTTCTCCGACTCCAATCGGAGTTTTTAAACTCCTATAATGGTAGGACTTAAGTGTTTACATGCACTTCAGCTGTCCGGTCTTAATCAGATTAAGGCAATAATTTGGTTTTCTCGAGTGTCATGTAAACGTACCAACACAGTACGTTGATTCAAAAGTTAGCCTACTTGAACTGTTGATTGCATTACTGTTAGCAGGATAATGACCCTTACTCTGCTTGGTGAACAGCAGCAGGTGGGCTGCACTCATTTTGGAAACACAGCTCATAGCAATCCCAGTGCATCAAAATCAATAAATAAGTCTTCCTATCATGAGAGGAGCAATGCATAACTGAGCACAATGCACTGTGCTGTAACTTTATTGATTACCTCTCTCTGCAGACAGAAACACAGACAGGATCAGTCAGAATCTTATGTAAGCAAATGAAATGAGTTTTCCAAAAAGTCAGTCAGAGTTCATACAGCAAATGCTTTGGAGTGAAACAGCACTTTTTAGATATTAACATAGGTATTGACATTCAATTGATCATGCTGCCATGTGATGATATTAACGTTTTGAAAGAAAGAAGAGGCAGATTCTCAAGGCACACAAACAACAGAACCAGTGAAGAGAGATGACACACCACTATTTCCTCAGGGGCTGCCAAAACCAACAAAGAAGCTTCTCACACAAGCTTTAATGAATCACATAAACCAAGAGTTACTGCTTACCACAGAAAAAAAAGGTGCTGTTTAGATGTCGCCCTGTTTGCGTCATCTCACAGATATTTACATCATTGCTCCCTGGTTGCTTTCCTGCAGCCATGTTCGAGCTGTTACTCCAGATGCTTGATATTTTAACTTCCCTCCAGCTAAACTCCTGAGGAGGGGCTTTTTATTCATCAACATCATAAAGTTTATTTCAGCCAAATAAAGTCTTCATCCGGATAAAAGATGCAAAAGCAACAAAAGAGACTTGTTGAGTTTTTATGTCTTCTCACAGCAAAGTTCAAAAGGATCTAAAATTGATTAGTAATTATCTGTACTCACATGAAACACAGGTGCCACAGTATCACTCATGACACTAATGATTCTCTCTGATGGGACCAATATATCTTTTGTACACCTCATTTAGTCTGGTGTGAAACTGAAGGCAGTCATGACAACGCCCCTTCTGAAATTGAATTTGCTGCCACGTGATGCAACTTCCACTTCAGGGGCAGTTTTTGGACGCCAGCCCTCAAAAACACTCGTCATGTATCTAAACAAAAGTCAATGAGTCTTTGACCTCTTTAAAGCATAATTCATACAGATTGAAGTGAAAAGAGGATAGGATCTCCTGTATGATCAGTATATGTCACAAGACAGAGAAATCATCCAATGTAACTCTTATCTAGCTTGTATAATTTAATTCAAAACCAATAGCACAGGATCTTTACTTTGTCATGAACGGACCTCTTTTCTCTGTAAGGAAATAACTTCTGATTATAGATTAATCTAAAAACTTTAAAAGCATGTTAATTAAATTTACTGAAACTCATACTGATGCAATTTTAGGATAAACAAAGGCAAATCAAAGGAACAAGACTGACTAACCCCCAATTTCTACCGCATCCAGCATGTCTACGAAAAGCCTGTATCCGCCGATCGAAGCTGATTGTAACTATTCAAGATAATGTGTCAAATTTACATCGGCTTCTTTCCGTTCCACTGTGGATCGCCGGACGCCGCTGCTGATCGCAAGAGTTCTATTTTTTCCAGATGCCAGAGCATGCTGCATGAATTCAGCACAGTTTAACCCGTGCTGGAAAGGAAGTCGAGCACATTTCACAGGCACATTCAGGTGGATTGTATTTCACACCATGCAAACAGGCAGGTACAGACAAGTGAAAGATTCTAGACAGCATTTCACCCTGATGACACCATGAAAGAGGAAATGCTGATTCTAAAAGTCTAGAAGTGAATTTCCTCCTCTGGAAGGACACAATCTACTGCTTGTATGGTTATGTGGCTATAGAAAAAACTCGTTATTGCGCAATTGCACATGAATCTGCAGGTTCTTGTGAGTTCTTGTGATTCCTGCTGTCTCTAATCCACCATGAAATTTGCCTCACAAAAGGATCCGGTAGGAATTGGTGGACAGCGAAAATCACCACTGTTCCGAATGTGGTGGAAGTCCGGGGGTGAGTTAAGTGCCTGAAACTGGTGTGAGGGGTTCAGGGGGGTATAACTGCCAAGAAAACAGCCCTGTTTTTACAATTTACATACTCAATATTCAAATTTGGCCGTCAAAAGTCAGAATGATGAGATTTCAGTCAGAAGATGCAACAGATTTTTGCAGCCACTGGCAATAAAATACAGAAGATTTACGGCAAACACAACACAGGAGCAAAATGTAAAAAGTTTTATTCACTGCCAGTGGGGCACAGTAACTCACATCTTTCTTATAGTGCTGTGAAAACACTGAAGACAGAGGCGACACACAAAAAAGCATGCTTTTCTACACATCAAATGATGCACAGCATTTCAGAGTGCATGTGGTCTGTGTCTTTGAGTCTTCTAAGGGCCCAGTCTCTGTTTCAGACCCCCCACCCCGCCCTGTTGCTGGTGGAGGTTTGTAGACAAACTGACCTATATACAGCAATCAAGAGTTATTTATCTGTTATGTCCCTCCCTCAGTGTGCTGGTGCAGGGGTAAAGTGTTTAGGTAAACAGGATGTTTTGCTGCAGATGCATAGTGCAGGTTCCCAAACTAAAGAAGATAAAAAGCACAGATAAAGGAAGCAGACAGCTTCCCAGCATGAGGGAAAATTTGGTGTAAGGTTGTGTGAGTGACTGAGTGGGTCATTGTATGCGCATGCATGCCTCTGTGCAGAACAATATGACCCAAACATCATACGAGGGACATGAATGTATGAGGTGATTGTTGCGTGTGAACTCAATGATCTATTTCCCTTTCAAAATATTCTCTGAAAATAAGCGAAGGTCATGGAGTCTCAGGTTGAAAACATTTCTCTTCTTGTGTTATTTTTTCATTTTATTAAAATACAAAAAAGGGGGGAATTTAACCTGCGCACGACACACGAATTCAAACACAGACGCTTTGACTGTGAGGTTGGAACTGCTTCTATGGCAATGGTTAACCCTTGAGCCTCTGGACTGACGTTTGCTGATTAGTAATAACTCATTAAACAGGATTTTTCCAATGATAATGAAGTGGGTTAATGTGAAAGCAATCACAAGGGCACTACAAAACGTGGTTGAAGTTTTCTGCACTGTAACTGTCAATGTCTGATGGCTTTTTTTTAACCTTTTTTTTTTTAATTTAGCAGTCCTTGAAACCCACACTGTGGTCTAGATGTGGACCTCATGAGTAGTCTTCAGATTATTAGATTTCTTTGTCATAGTCTATGGGTTGTTAAAAATGGTATCGGACTGATACTAGAAATAGATTAATGCATCAGATTGCATATAGCGCTTTATCAGAGACCCTCAAAGCGCTTTACATTGGATACATCATTCATTCGCTCATACGGTCACACCTTGGTGGTGGTAAACTACCTTCAAAGTCACAGCTGCCCTGGGGCAGACTGACAGGAACGTAGCTGCCAGTTTGCGCCTACGGCCTTTCCAACCACCACCACACAACACTCACAATCATACACCAGTGGAGGACACACACACTGGGAGCAAGGTGGGTTAAGTGTCTTGCCCGAGGACACAAAACATACAGACTCGGGTAGGGGGGAATCAAACCGCCAATCTTCCAGTTATTGGATGACCGCTCTACCTCCTGAAGTACTGCCACCCAATAATAATCATCACCTCTCTATGCCCCACCCTATCCCCAACTGTGTGGAGTTCCTCAGGGTTTGGTCCCCGGGCCAATCCTATTCTCTCTTAATACGATTCCTCTTGGTCAGTTGTTCAGCTAATTCCCTCAAATTTCATATCACTGTTATGCTGATGATACACAAGCTTCATCCCTTCATAACTCTCTGTCTATTGTCCATAAATAGTTAAAACTGAATTTCTTTCATTTAAATTCAAACTGAACTAAAATGTTGGTAACAGACCTTGACACTTTTGCCAGTTCTATTCAACAGTTTATGGTCAATTACAATAAAATATCAAACCATCTCCCAGAAATGTAGGTATCAAATTTGATCAGCAAAAACCTTTAACCTTCATATCACCTACCTTGATCAGTCCTGTTTCCTTCAGTGAGAACATACTACCAAAATCAGTTCAATGCTCTCTCTCACCAGCCTTGACACACCAACATTCCCTCCTGTTTCGATTATTGTAATTCCCCGTTGAGTTGATCATCAATTCAACACTTTTCGTAACTTCAAAACACAGGCACTTAATTCTGCCTCTGCCATCTCTCCACTGGTTACTGGTTACATTTTGCATTAACATCACTGTTAATCACTCATACAACACTCCATAGCACAGCCTCTCATTGCATTTCTGACCTTCTCCTTCCATGTTCTACTCTTCATCCACTCCATCTTTCTAACCTTGGCCTCCAACTGTACTTCAAGTGCTATACAAACCATTTTTCTTTTACTTACATACTTTCTTACTTACTAACAGTATCATGTTGTATCATAATAGTAATAACAACACAGTCATGGTAGTTTATCTTGTTGGGGGGGTTATCCCTATTGTTCTCTCTATGACATTGTCTGTTTGCCTTCAGGGGTACAGAGAGAAGAGAGATGAGCAGATAGGAGGTAAAAGTAAAAAAAGTGACAGACCAGGTCAGAGCCAGGAAAAGAGGAAAGGATATCGAAGTACACAGACAGAGGAAGGGTTACAGATGGACAAGGACAGGGCGCGGGCTGATTGCTTCAGTGTACGTGTCTTTTTTCTTCTGCTGCACATCTAAAAAAGAGTATGCTGGCTTTAAGGTGACCTCTGTCACACATTTAGGGAGGAAGATAGAGAATGGATATAGATGGATGGTTTCATGGCCTTCACTGTGCACTTGCCTGGGAGGTCAGGCCAAGATTTTTCCTGGTGCAACAGAAAAGTGGAAGAAAGAACAGAAGCAATATCCTGCTTTGCAGGAAAGGGGGGTCATAAAAAGAGCGCTAAATCAAATGTTTTCTCTATTGTTGGCTCACAGGCTAAATCATGGTACCAAGAGTACATATATTTTACACACTGCATCACATCCATGCACACCATATATACGTTTTGGTGTCAATCTACAGCTACACTATCATGGCTGTGGACTTGCTTTGAGGAATGAAATCAAGTTTTGGAGATATTTAGTCATAAATCAAAATACTGGATAAAAATCACCAGGGGTGGAACAAATACTGTAGCATTCTGCTGAAGAAAAAGTATAGCTCTGTACTTTATTAAAGGTGAAGTAAAACTAACAGTCTGATGATCCATTGAAGTCAAAGTAAGAGGTACTTTATTGAAAATGAACTCAAAGTGAGCATTTGCACATAAAAGATAATACGAATAATTTCCCCAAATTATGCTGTAACATAATACACAGCATTGGCGTGTGAGGTGATTTCCACTCTGCATCTATCCATGGTGAGGTTATTGAACATTTTGAGCATCTCTTGTCAGTGTTGCCCTTTGCAGATGATCCTTGAACACTCAAGTCATAGCTGGCTGAGGGGAGAGGCTTATTATGGAGTGAAAATACATCCACCAAGTTCAAATATCTGCCAATGCAACACTCACAAAACCTCATTGATAAGTTCCTTGATTTAATAAACTTGAAAATCTTGGCTTGAAATAACCTTAGATAAGATGACATTTGAACCTGTCAAGTAAGAGTGGCTTATGATAAGAGGAATGAGATCTTTTTTTTGACTAGTATTTAGTCTTTTTTTTAAGCTCTATGATTGATGCTGTGTAAAAAAGAAGGAGAATATCCTCTGCAGGAAGTACTTATTTTGAATACTAACAGATAAATTTAGAAAAAAGAAACTCAGTGAAGTGAGTTTTTTTTGTTGGTAAGAAGTATCCATGTGTCTAACTTGTTCATATTGTTTCCAATCTTTAAAAAGCTCTAGAAGTGTTAAATTCTCCATTTGTAGTAAGGCTTTGCTCATAAAAGAGAAAGGATCATAACCGGCTCATAACAGCGGGTTGTTTTCCTCTGTAATCTGCATTACTTTTTGCACTATGCTGAGTGCTACAAGCAAGAACCCAGAGCTCCATAAGGCAATATTTAATACTTACACTGAACCTAATGACTACCAGTAATGTGAAGGGTTTGCTAAAACAGTTGAGTCCAGTGAAAATCATCCTCATAGCCCGCAGTCCTCTGTATCTCTCTGTCACTTACGGGTCATTGGTCCATTTGTTATTGTAAGTTATTCATTGTTTCTATGAGTTTGTTTTGTCCGCTTGTACTTTTTGCGTGTAAAACAAAACAAAAAAAATCACAGCTCTGCAATGCTCAGGAGTTGCCGGGGCCAAGCATTCCCCCGAGAGCTGACATTTCTCACATTCTGCATTTTTTCTCCTCCCTCTCTCTCTCTCTTTATCTCTCTGCCCTGTCCTCGTATCACTCCTTTACTCGCCAAACCAACAATGGATCTTCAAAGCTTCATCACGCAATAAGTCAGCCCTCCTGTCTGTCTCTCTATCCTTTGACAGTCTGAAGATAACAATCCGTATGGGTTTAGTGCGTGTCCTTCTGATTTTACCACCACCTTTCCTCCTTCTCCTTTCCTTCTCTTCTACTTCTTTTTGTGTCTCCACCTTTTATCTGTTTTTCAATTCCAAAGTATTCCAATTTAGCTCATTATAACCTTGAACATTGTCTTCGTCAAGATGTCAGTAGGTGAGGGAACCTAAAAGGGAGGAAAAGGCCTAAACACTTCACTCTTCTTTCTGTCAGCTCAGTGTTTTTAAAGCTTACATTATTCATTTGATTCAAAAACCTTCTCTAAAGAGCAAGGAAGAAGAACAAAGGGACATGAAATAAGAATTTAAGAGTGCAAGTAGCCAGCATGAGACTCGTACTTCAAGTCTTTTTACAGGGTCTAAGAACAGATGTCGGAGTAGGGCTGGTAGAATTTCTCAGCGGAATATCTTTTAGGAGCCTGATACGTCATGTTGACTGCACAGGTAGAGAATAAGTCGGATGACTGAATATCTTTAAAAGTGGGGTACATGACTTGATTGGTCAACTTTTAGATGACTTGGTAGTAACAAGCTGAAAGAGGGCGTGTTGACACCATAGACTGTATATACAATGGACAACTTAGTTCCGCCTTCCGCCAGTACACGGATTTGAAGCCGAAAAACTCTCCGTATTTCCGGGTTTTTTCTCCACTTCCTGAAACCAACATTGCACAGTAGCATTGTACGCACTCCATCACTTACGCAGTAGCATTGTACGTGATCGGTGGGAGAGTTGCCAAGAGTCGCTGTGATGATGCTCAGCTCAAACAGCGTATCCCCTAGGTGAGCTACAAAATCTTTGTACGCCCATAGGCTGTATCAAGTGTCAATCATAGAAAACATGAACCCCCTTATAACTTTTAAAAATGGAGCTGCACAGAAAAATAGATGAATTGAGAACAAACCAGTCTTACAGTAACTACATGTCAACATCAAAAGCGGAGAGAGAACAATTTATATCCTGTGTAATACATTTCTCAAGTTTGTCCACAGCTCCATAAGGATTGCTGGAGGAGGCGGGATTTATGACCTATACTGCAGCCCGTCACCAGAGGGTGCTGTTGTCGCAGTGGCTTCACCCAGTGTGGAGGCAGACAGCGTCCATAGACCTTTTTCACGGTACGCGGAAGTTAGCATTCTGCTCACTTCCGGTGTTAGCGTGTGTTGGAGCCACTTAGCATCGCCCATAGACGGCCATTCATTTTTCATGATATTACCAAGCTCACGACTCGTTCTTTTGAAAGGTAAAGTAAAATTTTATGCTTTGTGCTGTTTTACTAACTCCTGTTCTTCATAATACTGTCTGGATTTTGTACTTTACTTTTCGGGAATTATGTTTAATAGGTCTGGAAATGTGCGCTACAAATCGACGCTAAAGCCTGCTTTGGCTGTGCTCTGTTCTGCTGTAGAAGTTCATAGCTTCTCATAAACCATAAAGTGGCCATGTCAGGGAGTCTGTTTTGTTTTTAACTCGAATTGTTGTCATTTATTTGTAATATGACATGATAGATGCAAGGATATTTAGGAGCAGACGGGAAACGAGTCCTCACAACTTATTATTTTAGCCTACATGTGTGACTGTACATCGAGCTGTTTACATTTCTGTCTACTTTTTGCACATTTCCAGACCTATTAAACATAATTCCTGAAAAGTAAAGTACAAAATCCGGACAGTATTATGAAGAACAGGAGTTAGTAAAACGGCACAAAGCATAAAATCTTGCTATACCTTTCCAAAAAACGAGTTGTGAGCTTGTTAATATCGTGAAAAATGAATGGCCGTCTATGGGCGATGCTAAGTGGCTCCACCACACGCTAACACAGGAAGTGAGCAGAATGCTCACTTCTGCGTACTGCAAAAAAGGTCTATTCTATATAAAATCTATGGCTGCCACCCAATATAGCAGAGACATGCTTCTGTCGTTCTTTTTTTTCTTTTTGCTTGGTGCTCAATCCAAGTCATCACTGCTTGGTCAATAGAAAGCAAAAGAAAGCATAACCAAAATATTAACCAGAATAAGAAAGGTAAACCAGGGCACAGGGTGAGTGTAATACAGCTGTGTGTTGTGTGTGTTCTCACTATCCGTCAGCTTATGGTTTACACAGGCTTTTCTAATGCATCAGTGCCCTCAGCCTGTCATAGCTTAGCAACGAGCCTCCCCTTAAATATATGAAAATCTGCTGCCTTCAAGCGTGCAAATCAGCATTTTTGGAACACACACAGGCAGATACACACTCACACAAACGCTAAGCTTAAATGCACATTCACACACTCACCATCTTAATACACACAAATGAACACACACACACACACACTGAAAGTCACTTTGTGATGGTTTGAAATGCCTTTTATGCAGATTGAGTACAAGCCCTCAGCTGATCAGAATCTTGCCTTGAATTTGATCTGCAACTGAAGGGAGCAGTGACACTCCAGCTGGGCAAGAGCGCCTTTTAGCCGTCACAGCTGCCACTGCTGCCAGAGTAATTCATTTCAATGATCTGAAAATTTGACTTATTCAACATATGTGTTTAATCCCACATTTTTGTCTTTGGACTAGATAATAAACTACCTTTTTTAAGATGAAGAAAATCCTCCAAAGTAAAAAAAATCCCTCAAGTCAGTCCTCTCTCTATTTGTCTATTTTGCCTTTGCTTTAGTTGATAGTGGGTACAGGGTTTGAACAAAAAAGAGAGAGAAAAACAATGTCATGGTTACAGGTTAGAACTTGTCACACAGGCATATCCACAAACACACAAGCATGTCCCCAGTTATTGCCAACATTTGCACACACTCAACCTCCAAATCCTGTCCCATGGCAACAGATGTTGGGCACAAACTGGGTGGCCCACAACAGCCCCTAACACTCTTTCAACAGCATGATGACACAGCCTACGCAGCACTGTACACGCCTCACTCGCATGTAAGACCCTCTTTGATATTCTGTTCATGACTGCTGGCTGAGGTTAGCAAGCGGATCACATCTATTACCTTGCTAATTCTACAGCTTGGCCTTTGCATAATAAGATGCATTTCTCTAAGTGAGTGTGAATAAGAGGGAGAGAGAGAGAGAGAGAGAGAGGGAGATAGAGAGAGAGAGAAGAGAGACAGGGTAAGTAATCAAAACATGTAGGCAATGACTTAATGAGTGAACCTCGCCTTTGTAAAATTGGCCTCAGATGGTAATCGGGTTAATGAAAGTGTTTTTCTCCCCTTTGACTCCTGTTGGATGACTACAGGAATGTTTCTGCTTATTTGCATTACCCTCAACTGTCCCATTAACCATGGACCAAATCTCTTCTGGTGAGGTTACTTACAGGAAACATTTTCACCTCCTATTCTTTTCAAGGTTTTCAGTTTTATTATTCCTCTGTAAGTGATGATTATCAAATGATCTCAGCAGCTGCCAAGGTACATCCAAAAACAAGTGAACAGGACAGCCTGTCCCTGGAATCTTTAAAAGTTGCTTATTCACACGTGTCCCTCAGAGCCTGAAGTTTTAAAAAGTGAACTACGATGGTGGGAGGACTTCAAAGGTAGGCCAGGACTTTGTGGTCATCATATTATGTTGACAATAGGGCTGTAAAGTCCTAGTTGACTGGTCGACCTATGGGTTGATAAGTATTGAGTCGACCAAAATTCTGATTGGTCGACTTGATTTTTTTTTTCAGTCTATGGTTAATTTCATCAGGAGGAACGTACCAAATGCTAATGTTTTCTTTTTTTTTCAGAGCAACCCCGCCTCACAGGTAACAGCCTGTCTCAGAACACCCCCCTCGTTTTCATCATTTTGGATTTGTCCAATCCACTGGAGACCAGCTGGAGACAGGAAAATTGAAGAGCGTCCACATTAATCATCGGTAGTTCGCCAAAGATTTATTCAGCTATCAGCACCCTGATTAGTCGATTTTTGGTCGAATATTTCAGGGTTTTAGTCGACCAAGAATTCCTTTGGTTGATTACAGCCCTAGTTCACAACATTCAAATATAATGCTCTCTACCCAAGATCACTGTGTCACCACATCCACTCACACTGACTTCTTTCAGGAATTTTACTGAGTCGGACCAAAAAAAATTCTTGTGAAGTAAGGTTGTTGTTTTTTTTTTTTTTACTGTCAGACTTTAGGTTGTCGGTAAAAAGTGTCTACTTGTGTGGTGTGCTATCTTCACCAAATTGTTGCACATCATACACTATAGAAACAGAACATCTGAATAGGCCATCATTTATCATTGTGTGTGTAGTATCTGACGTGTGGTAAACTTTCAAAAATCTTTTAGTGTGGTATGGTATTTTGCAAACACAAGACTTTTCAGCGACCTTGCATCATTAGGGGAAATACCAGACCTGTTCAATTTGGATCATGATGACAACCAGAACAACTTGACTATTCATCAGACTGGACCTTGTTTGTTTGGAACTGACAGTCTGAGACAGCAGGAGTTGAAACGCAACCTCAAGTTCCCTTTTTGGAGAACAGGTACCGCCGATCCTGACAACTCAAGGCTCTGTGCCCACAACCATTGTAAACTGAAGCATCAATCATGGCAGACAATATCTGAAACCTGTAGCTGTTCCGGAAGATATACACCGGGCTGTCTTTCAAATTGCTCCTGTATAAAACATAAGCCATATACGTTTTCAATTAAGAACGATTCTTTCAGGAAGGCTGCAATATGAGAGGCCACTCTCTTCTTAAACTATCTATTATGTTACTGCTGCTTCAAGGCATGTGCGAACAATAACAGTGTTCTATATCCTCATTACTATTCCGTAGCGTACTTCAGTGAAGTGTTTACTTGAGAAAAAAACGGTCTCAGATTACATCCGATTACAGCCTAATTACGTCTTGGTTACTACAGATACTGTTGCCTGTTTTTGCAAGTAGCTAACAGAGTTGGCCTCACCAAGGACAACACATCCTCCGTGCATCATCACTAGATCAAAGAAGTACAAAGAAAAGAACAGTATGAATGAAAGAACACTTTCTGGAGCAGGATGATTTTCTTTTCAAGGTGAGCACCGCGCTTCACTGGCATCAGTTTTGCAAAACAAGTGTGAAAGACTTTGCTGAAAAAAAAGAGAAAATGTTATAGATTGGTAAGGTTGAGACTGGCTTTCTGATTGCAAAACTCTCAAATGTTGACTGGCTGCCATGTTTTTAAATCTGAGAGCATTTTGAATAGTCCTCACAAAAACACTCAGATTAAAAAAAACGCATATCCTCTCATGATTGTAAGAGTATCATAAAGAATGCAGTGAAGGAGGAAAGTTACTGTTTTTTTTTTTTGTGAGAGGCCACTTTCTGCTTGTTTCTTTTTTTATTATATATCGCTTTTGTACTTGTTTGGCTGCTACCTTGGCTGGGTCTCTCTTTCTACATTTCTAATTTTAATGGGACTTCCTGGTTAAATAAAGGTTAAAAAACTTTGAAAAAAAAAAAAAGTGGACATTGCTACAGTAACAGCAATTTGTTTGATACTGAAGAAGAACGACGATACTGGACAACTAAGGCTGCCATATGTGAGAGATTTAAAGGGGGAAAAGGCTTAACAAGACCGTTTGCATTAAAAAATGTTACATTGTTAGCCTCTAACCCTTAAGTTTATGAGTATTTTAAAATCTACATGATAACCCTTGGAGAGGAAAAAAAAAACTAAACATTTTGGACCTTTCAGAATTTCATGACCCAGTGCCTCAATAGCTATTCAATTCTAAGTCCCTACCATTAAAAAAAAATCACTATTTTCCTAGAGTGAAAAAGGTTTGGTAACAGTTTTTCTCACTCCCTTTTCTCTCTGCCGTCTGTATAATTTTGACTATCTCATGCAAATGAAATGAAACACTTCTACTTTCCCGCACAATTTCCTCAAAAAGGTTTCATCTTACAGCACTGACACTCTCAAGCACACTTTATTTTTTTTCATCTTTGAAGGGATACTTGTTAGGGCCCGAGCGTAGCTGCTAAGCAGCTGCGAGAGCCCTATTATTCCCCAAGTGGTTTTTCTTTGTTTCTTTTTAGGGCCCGAGCGTAGCTGCTAAGCAGCTGCGAGAGCCCTATTATTCCCCAAGGGGTTTTTCTTTGTTTCTTTTTTCTTTTTCCTCCCCTTTGAACTGGAAAATGGCCCACTTCCCACTGGCGAAAACTCATGAAATTTGGCAGGACGACCGGGCCTGGTGAAAAATTTGATATTCCGAAGTCGCCCAAACAAGAAAATGCAAAATGGCTCCATAGCGCCCCCTAAGGTGAAAATTCACACTATTGAGTGTCACGCCTGTACGCTTTGTCAAAATGACACAAAATTTGACACACACATGTATCTCAATAAGATCTACAAAAAAGTCAGTGCGGGCGTATCTGTCAAATGTACGGTTAAAGGGTTATTTCGCATTTTTTGCCGATCCGCACACATTGGAATTTCGCTAACTCCTCCGAAGGCTTTCGTTCCACCGGCACCACATTTGCTCAGGCCAATCTACACCCCATGGCCATTAAAAGTTATTCAAATCATGACGCTGCACCCCACGGTTTAGGTTCTAGGGGGCGCCAAAGATAACCCTAAAATCCACATATTTAAAAGTCTTATAACTTTTTATTTTTGCCCTCACTGGCCTCCAAGTTTTCTAGGATGATGCAATGTCCAGCCATCAACACATTTGTGAAGGAATTTTTACTCCCCAAAAGAGCGCCCCCCATGGCAGGAGAAAAAAGTCCATTTTTTCTTGTCCCCTAAGGTGAAAATACACATTGTTGAGTGTCACGCCTGTACGCTTTGTCAAAATGACACAAAAATTGACACACACATGTATCTCAATAAGATCTACAAAAAAGTCAATGGGCGCGTATCTGTCAAATGTACGATTAAAGGGTTATTCCGCATTTTTTGCCGATTCGCACACATTGGAATTTCGCTAACTCCTCCGAAGGCTTTCGTTCCACCGGCACCACATTTGCTCAGGCCAATCTACACCCCATGGCCATTAAAAGTTATTCAAATCATGACGCTGCACCCCACGGTTTACGTTCTAGGGGGCGCCAAAGATAACCCAAAAATCCACATTTTTAAAAGTCTTATAACTTTTTATTTTTGTCCTCACTGGCCTCCAAGTTTTCTAGGATGATGCAATGTCCAGCCATCAACACATTTGTGAAGGAATTTTTACTCCCTAAAAGAGCGCCCCCCATGGCAGGAGAAAAAAGTCCATTTTTTCTTGTCCCCTAAGGTGAAAATACACATTGTTGAGTGTCACGCCTGTACGCTTTGTCAAAATGACACAAAAATTGACACACACATGTATCTCAATTAGATCTACGAAAAAGTCAAAGAGCGCGTATCTGTATAATGTACGGTAAAAGGGCTATTTTGCATTTTTTGCCGATTCGCACACATTGGAATTTCGCTAACTCCTCCTAAGGCTTTCGTCCCACTGACACCAAATTTGCTCAGGCCAATCTACACTCCATGGCCATTCAAAGTTGTAAAAATCATGATGCTGCACCCCACGGTTTACGTTTTAGGGGGCGCCAAAGATGACCCAAATATACATTACAGTAGACAAAGTAGTTTTGCCCACTGAGTGGCGCCAAAGGGACTTGTCTGTGGAGTCTGTGAGTCACTATTGGCCGTTTTTGACTACTTTAGATTTTACCTTTATATTTCCTCTTACAAAATTTTTACCTTGCCTTGCCTGGTATCATTTTTTTCAGCACAACCTCACCTGTGTCAATTTACAGTTATTTTATCATTTTGACATACTATATTTACACATTGGACCCAAATTCACACACAAAACATAAAATCCGAGTGGAAAAAAGTAACGTTTTTACTGTGAAAACCACAAATATGTGTGATGAACTGTTTTTAAAACTTAAACTTCAAATAAAAATTGTAAACTTCAAAACATATGCAAATTTTTAACAAAGAACATAGTAATTTACCTCTATTTACATCAAAATGCAGGCAATGGCCCAGGTGTTCTTTGTAAAATTATTTACAAAACACTGTATAGTCTCACAAATGTCACTTTTTATTTATGCCACTACAAAAAAACATGATGTAAATGATGCATGATGTAAAACATGATGTAAAAAACTTGTGTAGATCCTCCTCTATGTTAGTCCATGTGTAATTTTTCCATAATTCTTTGTTTTTTGCAGCATTTTTGTTAGTGTAACTGCAGATTGTGCTGACAGTGTCTATGGCAAAAAAAAACAAAAAAAACTGAAAATGCCTCAACATGAACCCCTGGTGGTCTCTGAGGGTGAAACCTGCTAACTGCTGCAGCTCTGTCAGCTTCAGTCTCCCATGCAGAGCTCGAAGCGCATGTGTGGCTCTGCACCCTTAGCAGCGTTGCTAACTCCTCAGTAAGGAAAGCCTGCTTCATGTCAGAGTCTCTAAACTCCAGAAGAAGTCGATAAAAGTCACTTTCTTTCTAAAAAAAAAGTCGTTAGGGGGTCTGAAAAGTCATTGAATCTAACAACAAAGTCGCTAGGTTTGCAACTAGGTGTCCCAGACTGCATCCCTGCTGAGAGTCCCTCCCTCCCTTCTCATATTGCAGGAAGAACGTAAGCGCCCGCCCCTTGTCAATCAGTCACCATATAATTTTGGATTGGTTGTTGTGGTGAAGTTTTCCACCAATAGGAGAGATGTTGTGGTGTGTTTTTTTTTTCCTTTGGCAAGCCTTTTCCGCCTGTAAGAGCTGTCGCTAATGTCTGCATGCTATGTTTTCCTGTCTCATACAGCGCGATCGAGCGCCGAACGTGATCAAAATAAGCAGAAAACAAGTATCGCAGACATAATTTATCATAACTCTGGTTTTATTTGGCCTATCAACACAATTTAAAAACTGGTATATAGGTTGAGGTCCTCACTTTTGAGATAAGTTGAAACGGAGAGTCAACGAGGCTCCGTCTTGCAGCTACATCCGGTTAAATATGTCATGTGACTTGAACGCACACATAGACACACACACACGCACACACACACACACACACACACACACACACACACACACACACACACACACTCAGAGTCTGGTTTTTAGCACCTGCAAAAACATGCTATTTACATATTTGACAAGAATGCAGAGGCTCCTTTTGCCCCTGAAAAAAATCAAATTTCAAACACAACTTGACTGGTCATTTCTCCAAAAGACAACCATGAAGCTCCATCCAAACCTGAAGCAGGCAGTTGGTGCATGTGTACAGTAACCTGAGGGGAGTGAGGTGACTGCTTCTGAGGAGAACATGAGCAGTGAAGATTCACCTTAGAGCTAGAACAGAGACCTGCACATGATTATACAGGGGCAGGGGCTCAAGTTTTTGCCAGTCGTTTATACAATATGGAAATTAATGTGAAATTAAAAAACAAAGTATTAATAGAGAGGTAATGACTGTCCTGTGTAGGTGACAGTGATATCCAATAGGCTAGGCACTCACGAGGCTGGCTGTGGCAAGTGTAAGTGAAAGCAACACGCACTGGCAGGAAGAACAGCAAACGCAGATGAAGGAAAAGGGTCTTTGCAGTGATGGGCGTTACCAGAGAGGGCGATGGCCAGAGGACACAAATGGGACGGGGAGGCAGCGCGTTGGGGGGGGGGACGCGACACAGCTCGGGCCCGCCAGTGCCCCAACGGGGTCCTAGTTAGGGCCCGAGCGTAGCTGCTAAGCAGCTGCGAGAGCCCTATTATTCCCCAAGGGGTTTTTCTTTGTTTCTTTTTTCTTTTTCCTCCCCTTTGAACTGGAAAATGGCCCACTTCCCACTGGCGAAAACTCATGAAATTTGGCAGGACGACCGGGCCTGGTGAAAAATTTGATATTCCGAAGTCGCCCAAACAAGAAAATGCAAAATGGCTCCATAGCGCCCCCTAAGGTGAAAATTCACACAATTGAGTGTCACGCCTGTACGCTTTGTCAAAATGACACAAAATTTGACACACACATGTATCTCAATAAGATCTACAAAAAAGTCAGTGCGGGCGTATCTGTCAAATGTACGGTTAAAGGGTTATTTTGCATTTTTTGCCGATCCGCACACATTGGAATTTCGCTAACTCCTCCGAAGGCTTTCGTTCCACCGGCACCACATTTGCTCAGGCCAATCTACACCCCATGGCCATTAAAAGTTATTCAAATCATGACGCTGCACCCCACGGTTTAGGTTCTAGGGGGCGCCAAAGATAACCCTAAAATCCACATATTTAAAAGTCTTATAACTTTTTATTTTTGCCCTCACTGGCCTCCAAGTTTTCTAGGATGATGCAATGTCCAGCCATCAACACATTTGTGAAGGAATTTTTACTCCCCAAAAGAGCGCCCCCCCATGGCAGGAGAAAAAAGTCCATTTTTTCTTGTCCCCTAAGGTGAAAATACACATTGTTGAGTGTCACGCCTGTACGCTTTGTCAAAATGACACAAAAATTGACACACACATGTATCTCAATAAGATCTACAAAAAAGTCCATGCGCGCGTATCTGTCAAATGTACGGTTAAAGGGTTATTCCGCATTTTTTGCCGATTCGCACACATTGGAATTTCGCTAACTCCTCCGAAGGCTTTCGTTCCACCGGCACCACATTTGCTCAGGCCAATCTACACCCCATTGCCATTAAAAGTTATTCAAATCATGACGCTGCACCCCACGGTTTACGTTCTAGGGGGCGCCAAAGATAACCCAAAAATCCACATTTTTAAAAGTCTTATAACTTTTTATTTTTGTCCTCACTGGCCTCCAAGTTTTCTAGGATGATGCAATGTCCAGCCATCAACACATTTGTGAAGGAATTTTTACTCCCTAAAAGAGCGCCCCCCCATGGCAGGAGAAAAAAGTCCATTTTTTCTTGTCCCCTAAGGTGAAAATACACATTGTTGACTGTCACGCCTGTACGCTTTGGCAAAATGACACAAAAATTGACAATCATGTGTATCTCAATTAGATCTACGAAAAAGTCAAAGAGCGCGTATCTGTATAATGTACGGTAAAAGGGCTATTTTGCATTTTTTGCCGATTCGCACACATTGGAATTTCGCTAACTCCTCCTAAGGCTTTCGTCCCACTGACACCAAATTTGCTCAGGCCAATCTACATTCCATGGCCATTCAAAGTTGTAAAAATCATGACGCTGCACCCCACGGTTTACGTTTTAGGGGGCGCCAAAGATGACCCAAATATACATTACAGTAGACAAAGTAGTTTTGCCCACTGAGTGGCGCCAAAGGGACTTGTCTGTGGAGTCTGTGAGTCACTATTGGCCGTTTTTGACTACTTTAGATTTTACCTTTATATTTCCTCTTACAAAATTTTTACCTTGCCTTGCCTGGTATCATTTTTTTCAGCACAACCTCACCTGTGTCAATTTACAGTTATTTTATCATTTTGACATACTATATTTACACATTGGACCCAAATTCACACACAAAACATAAAATCCGAGTGGAAAAAAGTAACGTTTTTACTGTGAAAACCACAAATATGTGTGATGAACTGTTTTTAAAACTTAAACTTCAAATAAAAATTGTAAACTTCAAAACATATGCAAATTTTTAACAAAGAACATAGTAATTTACCTCTATTTACATCAAAATGCAGGCAATGGCCCAGGTGTTCTTTGTAAAATTATTTACAAAACACTGTATAGTCTCACAAATGTCACTTTTTATTTATGCCACTACAAAAAAACATGATGTAAATGATGCATGATGTAAAACATGATGTAAAAAACTTGTGTATATCCTCCTCTATGTTAGTCCATGTGTAATTTTTCCATAATTCTTTGTTTTTTGCAGCATTTTTGTTAGTGTAACTGCAGATTGTGCTGACAGTGTCTATGGCAAAAAAAAAAAAAAAAAACTGAAAATGCCTCAACATGAACCCCTGGTGGTCTCTGAGGGTGAAACCTGCTAACTGCTGCAGCTCTGTCAGCTTCAGTCTCCCATGCAGAGCTCGGAGCGCATGTGTGGCTCTGCACCCTTAGCAGCGTTGCTAACTCCTCAGTAAGGAAAGCCTGCTTCATGTCAGAGTCTCTAAACTCCAGAAGAAGTCGATAAAAGTCACTTTCTTTCTAAAAAAAAAGTCGTTAGGGGGTCTGAAAAGTCATTGAATCTAACAACAAAGTCGCTAGGTTTGCAACTACGTGTCCCAGACTGCATCCCTGCTGAGAGTCCCTCCCTCCCTTCTCATATTGCAGGAAGAACGTAAGCGCCCGCCCCTTGTCAATCAGTCACCATATAATTTTGGATTGGTTGTTGTGGTGAAGTTTTCCACCAATAGGAGAGATGTTGTGGTGTGTTTTTTTTTTCCTTTGGCAAGCCTTTTCCGCCTGTAAGACCTGTCGCTAATGTCTGCATGCTATGTTTTCCTGTCTCATACAGCGCGATCGAGCGCCGAACGTGATCAAAATAAGCAGAAAAAAAGTATCGCGGACATAATTTATCATAACTCTGGTTTTATTTGGCCTATCAACACAATTTAAAAACTGGTATATAGGTTGAGGTCCTCACTTTTGAGATAAGTTGAAACGGAGTCAACGAGGCTCCGTCTTGCAGCTACATCCGGTTAAATATGTCATGTGACTTGAACGCACACACACACACACACACACACACACACACACACACACACACACACACAAGCACACACACACACTCAGAGTCTGGTTTTTAGCACCTGCAAAAACATGCTATTTACATATTTGACAAGAATGCAGAGGCTCCTTTTGCCCCTGAAAAAAATCAAATTTCAAACACAACTTGACTGGTCATTTCTCCAAAAGACAACCATGAAGCTCCATCCAAACCTGAAGCAGGCAGTTGGTGCATGTGTACAGTAACCTGAGGGGAGTGAGGTGACTGCTTCTGAGGAGAACATGAGCAGTGAAGATTCACCTTAGAGCTAGAACAGAGACGTGCACATGATTATACAGGGGCAGGGGCTCAAGTTTTTTCCAGTTGTTTATACAATATGGAAATTAATGTGAAATTAAAAAACAAAGTATTAATAGAAAGGTAATGACTGTCCTGAGTAGGTGACAGTGATATCCAATAGGCTAGGCACTCAAGAGGCTGGCTGTGGCAAGTGTAAGTGAAAGCAACACGCACTGGCAGGAAGAACAGCAAACGCCGATGAAGGAAAAGGGTCTTTGCAGTGATGGGCGTTACCAGAGAGGGCGATGGCCAGAGGACACAAATGGGACGGGGAGGCAGCGCGTTGGGGGGGGGACGCGACACAGCTCGGGCCCGCCAGTGCCCCAACGGGGTCCTAGTTTCTTTTTCCTCCCCTTTGAACTGGAAAATGGCCCACTTCCCACTGGCGAAAACTCATGAAATTTGGCAGGACGACCGGGCCTGGTGAAAAATTTGATATTCTGAAGTCGCCCAAACAATACAATGCAAAATGGCTCCATAGCGCCCCCTAAGGTGAAAAATTCACCTGACGCCTGTACGCTTTGTCAAAATGACACAAAAATTGACACACACATGTATCTCAATAAGATCTACAAAAAAGTCAGTGCGGGCGTATCTGTCAAATGTACGGTTAAAGGGTTATTGCGCATTTTTTGCCGATCTGCACACATTGGAATTTCGCTAACTCCTCCGAAGGCTTTCGTTCCACCGGCACCACATTTGCTCAGGCCAATCTACACCCCATGGCCATTAAAAGTTATTCAAATCATGACGCTGCACCCCACGGTTTAGGTTCTAGGGGGCGCCAAAGATAACCCTAAAATCCACATATTTCAAAGTCTTATAACTTTTTATTTTTGTCCTCACTGGCCTCCAAGTTTTCTAGGATGATGCAATGTCCAGCCATCAACACATTTGTGAAGGAATTTTTACTCCCCAAAAGAGCGCCCCCCCATGGCAGGAGAAAAAAGTCCATTTTTTCTTGTCCCCTAAGGTGAAAATACACATTGTTGAGTGTCACGCCTATACGCTTTGTCAAAATGACACAAAAATTGACACACACATGTAACTCAATAAGATCTACAAAAAAGTCCATGCGCGCGTATCTGTCAAATGTACAGTTAAAGGGTTATTCCGCATTTTTTGCCGATACGCACACATTGGAATTTCGCTAACTCCTCCGAAGGCTTTCGTTCCACCGGCACCACATTTGCTCAGGCCAATCTACACCCCATGGCCATTAAAAGTTATTCAAATCATGATGCTGCACCCCATGGTTTAGGTTCTAGGGGGCGCCAAAAATAACCCAAAAATCCACATTCTTAAATGTTTTATAACTTTTTTTTTGTCCTCACTGGCCTCCAAGTTTTCTAGGATGATGCAATGTCCAGCCATCAACACATTTGTGAAGGAATTTTTACTCCCCAAAAGAGTGCCCCCCCATGGTAGGAGAAAAAAGTCCATTTTTTCTTGTCCCCTAAGGTGAAAATACACATTGTTGAGTGTCACGCCTGAACGCTTTGTCATATTGACACAATAATTGACAATCATGTGTATCTCAATTAGATCTACGAAAAAGTCAAAGAGCGCGTATCTGTATAATGTACGGTTAAAGGGCTATTTTGCATTTTTTGCCGATTCGCACACATTGGAATGTGGCTATCTCCTCCTAAGGCTTTCGTCCCACCGATACCAAATTTGCTCAGGGCAATCTACATCCCATGGCCATTCAAAGTTGTAAAAATCATGACGCTGCACCCCACGGTTTACGTTCTAGGGGGCGCCAAAGATGACCAAAAAATCCACATTCTTAAAAGTCATTTTGGCCACTGCAGGAGTACAGAGTACTGCAGTTCTAGGGGGCGCCAAAGATGACCCAAAAATCCACATTCTTAAAAGTCTTTTTGGCCACTGCAGGAGTACAGAGTACTGCAGGATACACACACATATACACACACGCCAACATACACACACACACACACACACACACACACACACACAGACACACACACACACACACTCAGAGTCTGTTTTTTAGCACCTGCAAAAACATGCTGTTTACATATTTGACAAGAATGCAGAGGCTTCCTTTTGCCCCTAAAAAAAAATCAAATTTCAAACACAACTTGACTGTTCATTTCTCCAAAAGACAACCATGAAGCTCCATTTCAAACCTGAAGCAGATAGTTGGTGCATGTGTACAGTAACCTGAGGGGAGTGAGGTGACTATTTCTGAGGAGAACATGAGCAGTGAAGATTCACCTTGGAGCTAGAACAGGGACGTGCACATGATTATACAGGGGCAGGGGCTCAAGTTTTTTCCAGTCATTTATAAAATATGGAAATTAATGTGAAATTAAACCACAAATATGTGTGATGAACTGTTTTTAAAACTTAAACTTCAAATAAAAATTGTAAACTTCAAAACATATGCAAATTTTTAACAAAGAACATAGTGATTTACCTCTATTTACATCAAAATGCAGGCAATGGCCCAGGCGTTCTGTGTAAAATTATTTACAAAACACTGTATAGTCTCACAAATGTCACTTTTTATTTATGCCACTACAAAAAAACATGATGTAAATGATGCATGATGTAAAACATGATGTAAAAAACTTGTGTAGATCCTCCTCTATGTTAGTCCATGTGTAATTTTTCCATAATTCTTTGTTTTTTGCAGCATTTTTGTTAGTGTAACTGCAGATTGTGCTGACAGTGTCTATGGCAAAAAAAAAAAAAAAAACTGAAAATGCCTCAACATGAACCCCTGGTGGTCTCTGAGGGTGAAACCTGCTAACTGCTGCAGCTCTGTCAGCTTCAGTCTCCCATGCAGAGCTCGGAGCGCATGTGTGGCTCTGCACCCTTAGCAGCGTTGCTAACTCCTCAGTAAGGAAAGCCTGCTTCATGTCAGAGTCTCTAAACTCCAGAAGAAGTCGATAAAAGTCACTTTCTTTCTAAAAAAAAGTCGTTAGGGGGTCTGAAAAGTCATTGAATCTAACAACAAAGTCGCTAGGTTTGCAACTACGTGTCCCAGACTGCATCCCTGCTGAGAGTCCCTCCCTCCCTTCTCATGTTGCAGGAAGAACGTAAGCGCCCGCCCCTTGTCAATCAGTCACCATATAATTTTGGATTGGTTGTTGTGGTGAAGTTTTCCACCAATAGGAGAGTTGTTGTGGTGTGTTTTTTTTTTCTTTTGGCAAGCCTTTTCCGCCTGTAAGACCTGTCGCTAATGTCTGCATGCTATGTTTTCCTGTCTCATACAGCGCGATTGAGCGCCGAACGTGATCAAAATAAGCAGAAAAAAAGTATCGCGGACATAATTTATCATAACTCTGGTTTTATTTGGCCTATCAACACAATTTAAAAACTGGTATATAGGTTGAGGTCCTCACTTTTGAGATAAGTTGAAACGGAGAGTCAACAAGGCTCCGTCTTGCAGCTACATCCGGTTAAATATGTCATGTGACTTGAACGCACACACAGACACACACACACGCACACACACACACACACACACACACACACACACACACACACACTCAGAGTCTGGTTTTTAGCACCTGCAAAAACATGCTATTTACATATTTGACAAGAATGCAGAGGCTCCTTTTGCCCCTGAAAAAAATCAAATTTCAAACACAACTTGACTGGTCATTTCTCCAAAAGACAACCATGAAGCTCCATCCAAACCTGAAGCAGGCAGTTGGTGCATGTGTACAGTAACCTGAGGGGAGTGAGGTGAGTGCTTCTGAGGAGAACATGAGCAGTGAAGATTCACCTTGGAGCTAGAACAGAGACATGCACATGATTATACAGGGGCAGGGGCTCAAGTTTTTTCCAGTCGTTTATACAATATGGAAATTAATGTGAAATTAAAACACAAAGTATTAATAGAAAGGTAATGACTGTCCTGTGTAGGTGACAGTGATATCCAATAGGCTAGGCACTCACGAGGCTGGCTGTGGCAAGTGTAAGTGAAAGCAACACGCACTGGCAGGAAGAACAGCAAACGCCGATGAAGGAAAAGGGTCTTTGCAGTGATGGGCGTTAACAGAGAGGGCGATGGCCAGAGGACACAAATGGGACGGGGAGGCAGCACGTTGGGGGGGGGGGGGGGGGGAGACGCGACACGGCTCGGGCCCGCCAGTGCCCCAACGGGGTCCTAGTTTATTTTGAGTCTGAATAGCGAAGTCTGGGAGCAATTTTGATGCCATTATATGCTGCAAACAAGAATGTTGACCCATCCATTTGTTTCCATTCACATTAGGGGTCATCTTAAAGTGTTGGGCAAACAAATGCTACAACTGGACTGGCAAAAGGAAAAACTACAACTCTCCTGAAAGATCTCCTGTTTTTTGTTGTGTTGGTAATGTTGAAGACCTCTATCACCTTTCAGTCCAACCTTTTACGTTGAGGCTCAGCTGAGTTGGAATTGGGATCTGCTGAAAATGAAAGTAATGGTGATGGTTCAGTCCTGGTCAAACTGGATTTGTAGTCTACCTACAACACCATCAATCAAATTGTCCTCTTAACTCATCTGGAGGGTCAATCTTGTAGCCAAAAGTGGTAGAAAGTTCTCAGTAAGTCTTCCACTTCTGAAAATAGAAAGAAGTAACCACAAAGTTGAATAAATGATGCCTGTTGTTGAGTGTTTGAACACAGATGCATCTAGCTCAGACTTCTTCGTAAGTGACTGATAAAAGTAGTTAAATCTCACTTTTCCAATGCAGAACAAACAATAACAATAATCAGCAACTTTTTAGCATCTTAAAAATGTTTTTATACAACTGATTTCAAGTATTTTGAATTTATTATGTTTCTAATTATTTTCAATGTAAATGTAGGAAATGTGTGTTTTCAACAAAAATTTATTTTTCAACATTGTTACAAATTATGAACTCAGCTCTTACTCTTTAACCCTTGATACTTATATATTCAACTGGTCACATAGGCCTAGTTGGATGTGTATCTCTTCTGGTGCCATCTAAACAAGGGTGACCATAATCTTAATCCCAAAAAAGAGGACACAGCGACCCGGTGGTGAAGTCACAGAGTTGGGTTTAGTTAATTTTTAGTGTTTTTGGGGTCGGATCGAGTGTCTTTACGCGCTTCTAACTCAGTAAGTCCACGCGACACAAACTCGAAACTTCCCTACAAAACCCTGGATATTTGAAAGATTTTATAAACTTGCCCGGACAAAGCCAGACAAGGCCAGACAGCCCCCTCAAAAAAAGGACATGTCTGGGTTAGGGATGGGCCGATATGCGATATAATCGCGATATGTGATATTGAACGGCTGCGAGTATGAAATCGTAGGGTACTGTAAAAATCGTTCCACAATTATAATGTATAGAGGAGTGGCAGCATCACTCAGCGGAGGTGAGTGAAGCAGAGTACTTATTAACCTAACCCGCTTGTAGTCTTACCCACGGTGTCAAAGCCTCGGTAGCAAAATGTACAAACAAGCCACCACAAAAGTAGTCCCAAATCCAAAAAAACTCTTGAATTAAATACATTAATGCCAGCCTAACAAAAGTGACGTTAGTGAGGTTTCTGCTAACTTTAGCTCCAAAAAGCTCATGCTCCCAACGTCGCATTGGTTGCCTCTTGCTCATATCGTTTGTATGTGTCATGCTGTGCACAGAGAAGTGATTTCACAGTTTTTTGCCATTTTTAATAATGTTAAAAGCAATGCGCTAACATCATGATAATCTCGTGAATCGTGATATTTTGGGCCACCAATATCGTGATTTTCATATCGGCACATGCCTAGTCTGGGTAAAAGAGGACGCATGTAGTCACCCTTATCTAAAAATGGCATTCCTCAGGGCTCAGACTTAGGTCCCCTCATTTTATGTTATGATACTGTGAATATTGCTGTTTAAAAAAATTCTGAGGTTTGAAACCCCAAATTTCATTGAGAATAGGGCAAAGACATCATATAAACTGATGAAACTGAAAAGTCTTCCTGTCTTATTAAAAATAATATGTAAATGCAATCAGTATTTGGAAAGACTAAGTAAGAGAGATGTCAGGGTATTCGTTTATGGGTATCCTGCAAATAGAATAAAACTAAATAAAGCCATTATTGTAGCATTTTCTCAGTTGCAGGTGTGATTAGTGTGAAGAATTATGTATTTTGCATGATGTGATCTTACATCATGGTGCTATGTGCAGAAAACACACAAATGTCAGTTGTCAAAAGTCTGAATGCAGCCAAATGGAAAGCTTAGTGGTCTGAAATGAGCTTTGCTAGCAGTGGTTGGGAACAATGAAGGCTGAGAGAGCGTAGAAAACAGGACTAAGAAAGGACAAAAGAGAAATGTCAAATATGTGAACCAAAGCAAACAGGCTACTGCCTAATCCCATCAAGACCTTGCAAATGATGGAAGACAAAAATTCACTCCAGCTGTTGCCTTGAATGTCTGATTTGAATATCTCTATGTTTTATTGGAGCGTATTACATATTTACACCTCAAATTATTCCTTTCTACAGAGGAAGCAGGTGGGTTGCAATGAAGCCCAGCATTTGTCCTTGACTTACCACATAGCTGACTGATTCTAAGCAATCATTGGCTTCCATTGATCATATTGATCTGGCGCTCACCCCAGTTACGTTTCTGACCTCTTAAGAGTTTTAGTCTGAGCTTCCTGTCTGATTCTATAACCGCATCTCTGCAAGGGACACTTCCAGCCATCTGTAGCCACAACCACTTGCAGAGATTGTGAATCCAGCAGTAGCCCTGGGGGTCGAAAGTGCAGCTACATCAGCCCATGTCCTTTAATGCTTTTCGTCCTTGTTGAAAAAGGAAAAAGACCAAAAAAGCAGAAAAAAATAGCTGAACATATAGATAAGACTTCTGACCACATGGTAAAGCAAGAGATGGTAAAGCAAGAGCTGAAAGGGAAAGAGTAGAAGAGAAACTGAGGGAATAAGACAGCCCACAAGAACAAGTCGGTTTAGATCTCCTCATTGTCTCTTATAAGCCAGCGAATATTTCACAGTGAAGCAAGTGAGGGACATCAGGGAGACAGATACAGTGATCCACTCAGCCTGAAAATGACCAGCAGGACAGGCCTGCCAAAACCAGTGAAACAAAATAACAAAGAGTCAATATGGGTCCAAATGTACATAACAGTGACATTTAAGCCAGAAAGAAGCTGAAATGTAGCACAGAGATGGACAGAGTGAGAAATTTCTCCCTGCCTGAACATGCTGCTTCTTTCAGCCCTATTCAGACTGCCAGCCAAAATTCCAGATGATTTTTTAAGTTAGGAAGAGCAGAAAAAACATAGGAAATTGCATGTTTACAAAACTCTTTTGACATAGTGTGAAATGTGATTCCAATTTCATAGCATTTGGAGTCTAAGGCAATTGTTCTCCATATCTAATGCTTTGGACTTTGAATTCTCGGTCATCAGCGTGCCAAGCAACTGCTTCACGCTTAAATCTGATATGACCTTCCAAATAACAGTGATCGGATTTGCCTGTGGTGTTAAAAGCATCACTCCTCTGCACCAGCCATTACTGGCAAATGGTGTAGTTATGACAACCCTGAATAAAAAAGCAATTTGATGCAAGTAAGTGCGAGAATAGCTTGCTACCATCAAGAATTGGACCAGTTATCCATGAAAATTTATCATTAGCTTTTACTGACTTTAAATCCGCCAACATTGCTAAGCTCAGATGTTTTTTTGACCCTAAATGATCTGTAGTGAATTTGCAGAAATAATTTAATGATGTGGGGTACAGTTTGATAATAGTGTAATTATACTGACCAACCAACAACTACCTGCTAAATTCCAGTGAATCCAAAAGCGAAACCTCTGACACAGCAGTTAGCCTCTCCGCTAAGAATCAAAACAGCTATCTTGTGTCACTGTGAGCCATTTTTGTTAAGATAACATGCAAAATGACAGAACTAAACATATAGATAAAAAGTTCAACCAGTCTTACAATGTGTTGAATTCAAAGATTTGTAAGCATAGTGTCTTACCAATGCACTTGACCACTTTACCACCAAATTCCTATAGTGAAACTTGTGATTGCAGCAACTGGTTATATATAACCTGTATAACTGTAGTGGTAACTGTCCCCTTGAGGCCAACTGCAAAGTGCCGAAAAGCCCATAAACATCCATTCAAAAGCATACGTTACTGCAAAAACACACGTTTATAGCCTGAAGAGTCTGAGGAGACATTTTTCAGGAGGTGTCACATTATCTCTAAAAACATTGAGGGGATCTTTCAGGATTCTTTTTAAATGAGGTTGCCTAGAAGAGTAACACTCTGGGTTAGGGTTAGGGCTCTCTGATGGCAAGTAAAGTGTCAAAAAATGTCTGGGTAGAGTATACACTTAAATTGAGATGAACGCTTGGGTCCGCGTCTAAAGATATTAGCTTGATTGCGTTTATGGAGTTGGCTCCTTCTGGCAAAAATGGTAACATACATCGTGTTCTCCTGGCACTACTGCTGGAGATGGATTTTTAAACTTTGAATCACAAACAAATTCATGACATGACAGAGACTATCCCAATGGTTTTTACATTATGACTTGGATCTACTCAGCAGTGTACCGATAAATAATCCTGTAATCACAAATCCGCTCTGGGGCACAGATTGAAAAGCTCTGTAGGCGCAAGAAGCCTATTTAGAGATTGTTTGCAGCCGTGGCTCCAAATTAGGTGAATTATATGACATGTTTTCATCAAAACAATAAATAACAAGGATGTTGGCGCACCCGAGGGGTTATAGATTTGACGGCCTATTTGTAGAACACCTCTACACAGAAGGAGAGCTTTAGATATTGGTATAGATGGAGGGAAGTAGGGCATTTCTACCTACCACTATATCATGAAAACATAATAGCAGGAGTCTTGGTAAAGGTTGCTGTCTGCTACCTGCCAGTCTTCCCCATGCTGATCACCACTATTGGGATAGTAAATTCCCTATAGTTAGAATGCAAATACCACTAATAAGGTTAATATACCAAGACTTGTTTTACGGTGACCAAGGCATACAATGGTAAGGAAATGAAATGATCCTAAGAAACGAAGTGGAGGTTTAAAAATGTCACGTACATGTCAGAATGTGTGACCGTGTCTGTGCTCCTTATCATCCGGCAGACCTCCCGTAGTGTTATAATTGGAGATTAAAGCGAGAGTAGCAAAGATGGGCAGTAAGAAGATATAATGGGAGAGAAAAGCGATAAAGAAAAATCATAAAGAGAGTGAGAGACCAATGTGACGGGAAGGGAGAAATTTGAACATCACTCATGATAACAGGCAATAAAAACAACAGCGGTCCATCGGTTGTAAAATAGCCCACAGCAAGGTTATGTTAATACCCTTCTTTGTCAGTATGTCTGCATTCATCTGAAGGGTTGGTGACTGCATCTAAACCCACTTTTGGATTCATTTCATGTTTTCCTTAAGTGTCATTCAGTCCAAAGATGTTTTGTATGAGAAGGAGGAGGCCAGAGTATGGAGAGTGCTGATGGGTGAAAAGGTAAAACTGATGCTTCGAGACCTGTTATGAACTGTTTGATGGAGAAAATGTGGGTAGTGCAACATAAGCAGAATGACACCTGTGAAATCCAAGTGGCGACAGGGTAAACACTGAGTCAGGGCTCATCCATGGCTCATAGAGGAACAACTGCAAACAAATTGCTGAAGCAGAGTGCATTGTGCCTCGAGGTTACCTTCACCTTCATGAAATTTTAAGGAGGCGTTGATGTTTAAAATATGAGTTTTATGGCAAGCGATTACTCCCAAATAAATGCACAGCTTTGTCAGCCAAATGTTGCACCAATCAAAGCTAATGTCGTCAAGTTGCCACATTGTTTTCCCCTCCTAACCCTCTTGTCTGCTTGACACTTTCCCCCCACAGATTGATGTGTGTGTTGCGAGGTAATATCTTTTAATCGTGGGTCGGATATATAACCCAGCCAATCCTTTATTTTTTACTTGATATCCTTGTCATGATTGATAGATATCATCAAAATTAAAGGCTCAACTTTGAGGTCAGGAAGAGTGATTCGCTGTCAGCGATTCTTTAATAGTTAGAGGAGAGCTGGCGAGTCGTTTCTCTTTAGGGACAGTGAGAGAAAGAAGAGAGAGGAGGAGGGAGCTAGGAGGGAGAGGGGAGCCATGGTGGAGAATGAAAAAGGTGGTGGAGAGCATCTTATGAGGTTATTAGGTTTTAATCAATATGGTATATGGCCAGAAGATGATTGGAAAACAAACCTAATCTGGGAAGCAATATGTCTCTCATTCATCTCCCTGGCTGTCTCTCTAGTGGATCTGCTTGGCTCCTATTGCCACCTTTTACCATCCAATTCACATCGAAGAAAAAAAAAACATTGGCTTCCTGTATAGAACAACCACTTAAACATATCCAAGAATAACCCACTGTGACATCCGAGAGGCTTGTGGTTTCTGAGAACTTCTGGCTTGTACAATTTTATCTAATGCACCCTGCTCTAAGCACATAATGTACAGTGACTAATACACAAGCAGACCAAATCAAGTCACATTACGCAAGCAATTATATCATGTGTTTGTACATTTGAACAGAAACATGTCTATAAAAATATAGATTTGTTTCTTCGAATCCCCGTAATTACCAGAGGCCAATCACTTTCAGTAAGAGAAGTTCATACAGTGATATAATGTGGTAGTGCTGTGTAGACAATAATTGGTCATATTCTGTACATTGGGATTGCTACCGCAACAAACTGACTTGAACAACTGGTACACAACCTCAGGGTCCATGTGATACTAAAGAGTGGATCGAAGGCATTAACAAATGGACAAATATTTGGTGGTCAGTGCTTGTGACTACTTTACCTGGTCGTATACAGGCCATAAATAATCAAAGTTTTCCTTGAAATTAATAATCGCTTCTAACCAAAGACAGGGACACATATAAAAACTTGTCCATGATAAACAAACCTTCTTTTACATTGATGCACAAACTGGATTTGAGAAATTCAGAGGATGTTTTCACTAATTTACAGCCAAATCTTAATCCAGCAACAACCACCATTGTTTCAGTTTAAAGATTAAGCTACTGGCCTACATCGGGTTGCAACGACTTTTAGTGCCTCCAAATTAAACGCCTTTATGAGTTGCTTTATGCCCTCCTCTAAGCATGTTTAGTACATCCAAAGTTGAAAGTTGTAATATGGCTAATGAAGTTTCTAGAAGTTAGGGGAACACATATGATTCAGCTTCACATTAATACAATGTGTTTTAATGCAACTGAAAGGGTCTGTAGTAGCTTGTACAAAATAGTTTTAAAATGCCATGTCCAGGAACAAAACGAGCAACAGCAGGGGTTACAGACTCTTAACTTTGTCGCCGCATCTTTTGACAAAAACTCGAGTCCTCAAGTTAGTATCAATTCTGATAACCCATCACAAAACACTCAGACCTTTTAACATTTTAATTTAGTGTTTAACGCTTGCTCACTGATCTGGGTGGAGGAAGGACAATGTGGCCTCTGTTGCCAAAATGTGAACACGTATTTTTGATGACATCAGCTATTAATGATTTTATATTTGGGGCAAAATCAAAACAGTCAAACAGCATATTAGATAGCCTCCTATCATCAATGTAAGCTAACAATTCAACCCTTTCTAATCTTGTTGATCAGATGGTGTAGTTATTGTTCAACCACTTTCTAGCTGATTGTTGCTTGGATATGTGAGTGCTAGCATCAGCTGTTGTGTACTGTTGTAAGTGCCTTTGAATTTTCCATTGTCTGTTTTGTTGCAGGTTTATCTTGAGGCGTTACAATGACAGATTTACTGCAAAGTGGAGCTTTGGACCATTGCCGGCCAGCTCTGTGGGCGACGGCTGTTTCAGTAAGAAAACCTGGAAGTTGTAAATACGATGTAGGAAATTATCCAAAACTGTTCTCCATCCACAGAATAAAAAAACTAAACCTGAGTGACAAACAGAAACAGAAAGGGTGAGGTTTTTTGACTCACAAGATAGACTGGTGATATGATTCAAGATTTGTTTTGAAGTATAGTGCCTGGGCAGACAGCAGTATAACTAAATGACTCTGAGAGCCTGTTGGGTTCCACTTGTATAGTCTTGGAAGATATTGTTAAGAAAAGTAATGCCTGGGCTCTGTTCATTGTTTTGAATCTGCAGCTCTTGGTGGATATCCAAAGACAAAACAAAGTGGTAGCACTATCACCGCCAACTGCAGCTAACAGGACTTACAGTCAAAACTTTTTTAAACCCACAAGCGTTGCTTACTAATATTTACAGTTTCAGCATATACTACTTGCATAGCATTTGTGATACTGTTTGGAATTGTATCGAGAAGAGCTCAATTATGTAGTCACTGGGGCTCGATCTGTTCTTCCAGAGGTCTGACAGCATGGAATGATTGGGTTTTTCTTTCCTACATGTTTGATGAAAATAAACATGACAGTGAGTTCAAGTGCCACCAGCGGGCTGGCCCTCGGATCCATTCTGTAGACACATGCACAAAAGTGTGCGCGAACACACACACACACACACACACACACTTATGAATGCCTGAGTGGATAGAGTCAGTCATGCGTAAGCACAGCAGGCACTGCAGCATGTACATTAAATCAGTTTTGCTGCTGCCATCTTCTAATCAACAGGCCTGTAGATTACACAAGATGCATTTCTACACAGCATGAAATGATATCACATCTGACATGACACAGGGGGGGATTCGTGGAATGTGTAATGCACAGCTGGCTGTGACAATATCCAGTGTCTTATGTTGTTGTAGGTATATGATGGTTTTTCTTCCCAAGTCAGGTGAGTTAAAAAAAAAAAAAAAAAGTTTGCCATCATCAGTCTTATTTAATTGCTTGCAGTTAGACCCATCTGGTACAGATCATACACTCACAATTTGCACAGTAGGGGGTTCAGTTGCTTGCCTGGGGGGTGCCTCAGTGGAAATTACACAGGGTAAATGAGCATTTAACCATTTTAACACCACCCTTTGCAAACCCGTAGCATTACTGTGCTCAGATGCAGATGTGCCAGTGCCCTCTTTCAAACCCTGCTAATACTTGATGTTTTCCTACTTAGCAATGTGGCCTAGGAGAGGGATTTTGCGACAGAACAAGACTAAATATTTCAGGCGAGCAGATGGCCAGGGCTTTGTCAGTATTTATAACAAAACTGAAGACTATCCACACACTGAATTCAAAGCTTGCGGGGAGTTTGTTGCTACACTGACAGATACTGCTTTGATTGACATGGAGTTGGTGAGTTGCCTGACAGGAGTCACACAGTAGGTAGATGACTTTTCTGAGAACTTTGAGCTTACAAGGGGAAATGAATAGCTCGGTGTTGCTTGTGTCAAAAGCACTAAATTTATTGTTTTGTAAGTATTTGTCCAATCAGAACCCATCAGCAACTTCTGAAGATGACAACAGACGGTGATGAAAACATTTCCCATGGCCAAACCACTCACCATTTTTGCCTCGAGTGTCTTCGAAGGGAATCTAAATGAGGTGATGTGTGCATGCTTTACTACAATCACTGCATTTTTGTGTGTGAAAAAAAAAACAAGTCCTAAGGAAGTGAAAGCCCTTTGAGTGGCTTTCTGACCGTGCTCTTACATTATGAGTTATATTCACCCATTCACACACTGATGGCAGGGGCTGCTATGTAAATCACTGATCGGTATCAACTAGTCCAATTCACACACTGCTGGGTGCTGCTGGTGGGGGCGAAAATTTGTCTTGCTTTTACTAGTTTCTCTTTCTTCATTATTCTTTATCACAAAGTTTATTTGTAAATGCATCCCTACATTCAAACACAAATAAATCTGAAAGCTGTGAATGCATCACTGTCACGGCAAAATATTAATGTTCATGTGAATCTATTGTTGTCACTGATACCCTGCACTGTAAACTCGAACAATTGTGCTATCTCATAATTAATGAGGGTGTAAAGGTCAAAAATTGACATGCAGTTGACTAAACTCAAAAGTGTGGAGCTTTGTTATGAATTAAGTCTCTTTGATGGTGTATAGCTAACTAATTTATGGTTCATTTGTATGGATCACTCAAAAGTTTCAGAAATAATACGGTAGTGTCATGATGACGTCATCGACGTCACGTTCTGGTGGGTGGGTCTAATCTTATTTCGGAAAAGTCAAGGCACCCATCTTGAATTTGTTCCAAGTGGGAAACGGTTGCCCTTTAACACTGTCTGAACAGACAGTTTAACTTTGTTTTTATTTTTTTGCAAGACTTATTTATGTTCCCCGACTTTAAACCACCACCAATCGCCGTCCTTTTTATCAGTCTCGTTGCCTTTATCTTCATATCTGCTGTGATTTGGTAAGTAGTTACTTAATTTTACAATGTCCCAATGTAAGTGTTTGCATGATGCTAGTATGGGCATTTTAATCAATTTCATCATAGTGCTCAAATTAATTTATTATAAAATGGCAAAAAATAACTAATTTAAGAAGTGTTGTCTTTTCACAGTTAGACCTATGAACCAAAGTCCTCATTTTTAGTCTCTGCAATTGTTGCGCATGTACAAAATAATGAGAAAATTGCATGCAGGAAAAGTTGGTGAATTTTTGTTTAATTAAAGCATACTAACACTTATATTAAACTATGCTTCAGGCGTGTAAATGGTGTTGAAAATACTCCAAAAAGGTTGATACTGTGCAGAAAAGAACTCTACGGGGTTATCTCTGGGTTCAAAGATTTGCTCCAATCTCAGCAAGCCAGGGGGATATGGATCAGATTCCAGCGTCTGTACAATGAAAGTGTGAAACTTTACGATTGTGGAGGTTAGAATAAACAACTAAGTGTTCATGTGGAGCAAATGCGCAACTCTCAATGGACAAATCAGCTCAGTAATATGTGCTGTAATGTGAACTCCAAGACAGAAAAGCTCATGCTGAAATTTGAGGTCATATCTGCAAATAAAACAGATGTTTAACCCCGAGTTATAAATAAAAACTTATTTATCTAAATACAGTCCGAATACAGGGAATGCAGTGTTGTAGGGAATGCCATCTAAACCTGCATCCCAACATTATAGGGCAGCATAGAAGTGCTAGTGTGATCCTCTTTCATTGATTAAGATAAAAAGGCCTCTACTTCAGCAAGATACATAAACAAATACATTTATCCAGTCAATTTTTACATTTAAATGACAGTTGTTATGCTTGATCCTGATCTGAATGGCTGGTATAAAAGTGTATTTATATATTTTTTAGCACTTTGTCCATGTCTTATTGAAGCTTTCTCTATAGCGATGTTAAATGCATAAATAAATAAATAAAATATTAATAATAAAAAAAATACATAATGGGTTATAGGTTTCAAAGCCAAGGATAGCAAACGTATGGAGCATGAATGAGTACGTTGGTGAGCAAGCAGTGATTTAGCATAAAGTTAAAAGCTGTTTTCATCCCCCAGTTTGAAGGAGAAAACAGTCCAACATAAAAAAAAGAAGAAGAAAAAAGTTGTTTATACCCAGTTGAGGAAGAGATGACCCTGAATTATTTAATGATGTCTCTCTGCCTTCTCTTTCTAATTCAATAACACCAGAGCAGGATGTTCAATTATGCTGAAGCCAAGTCTGCAAGTCTCATTCTTTTTATGTCTGAATCTTGGAATGATAGCGCGATGATCACATTATTTACCAGGGCTATGTTTTTACGAAACCCTTTTATGTGGCATAAATGTGATAGATGAAAAGTTAAGAATCATTTACTGTCAAAACTGGAATCCTTTCCAAATATGATGGATGTCATCAGCTGTAAATTTAAACCCTATATATGCACCTGTTAGCGTCAGATAGTGTCTACTTGGCGGGAGGAACACTCTCTCTTTCTCTATTACTCCTTGTTTAGAAACAACCACACACACACATAGACACACGCAGTAGGGACGCCCCGAATGATGGAGTTTTCTGTATTTGGAAAAGGCCCAACTCATTAGGGTGATTGTCTGAGAAGCGCCTCTGACCACAGATCATGAAGTGCATAATTGGCCCTGCATTCACAGTGAAGAGGGAGGAAGAGTGTGCATATGCTTGTTTGTGAGTGTGTTTGTTTGCCTGTCTGTCAGAGTGAATATTTTGCTTGAAAGCAGGACTGAGATGTAAGTTGATGTAATATTTTTTTCCCCCTGTTGCAAAACTTTGCTCCCATATTTTGGATGACAGATCTGAGATCATCATTTTTAGGTCATCAGAAAATTAAAAAGTGGGCTGGTTCAGTGATATTTAATCTGCATTTTAAGTCGGCAAAGTTTCCGACTGAACTTGTCAACATTTGGACTCATGCTGAATATATTATTGAGTATTTTTCTGAGTAAGTTACTTATTGAATACCAAAGTCCTTGAGAAGGGAGATGGTGTTTTAATGACACGCCGTAAAATGCTGCGTTAGCTTTAGTGGACAAAATGACGGATGATTCTGTGTGATAAGAAAAAAAAGGGGAGTAAATTGTTAACACTTTAGAGCATGACTCAGAAATTAATAATACAGTTTCCTTATTGGAGGAGATAGATATATGATGCATAAGCACAAGGCGAAGGGAGGGGGGATCGATGAATAATAATCAAGACTTTGAAGATTGGCATCAGACTGCTTGCAATCATCTCTTTCCTTTTTTTTTTTTATAAGTTAGACTATCTCAGTGTTCTACTTTTAAAAGGAGGACTTAGATAGAAAAGATCCAGGCATAAAAAAAGAAAAAGGGATGAAGTTGGCGAGTTCATAAAACTGCATTAATACTACTGTAACAGCACTTTCCACCTGAACGGCCATCTCTGCACCTTGATACATTTATGTTCTAATTATCTGCATCACTGAGGTTGATTGATTGGCCTAATATGATGTGCATGGCACCAATTTAGCAAAGAAAGTAATGTGTGACAGCTTTTGCTAGTGCTCACATCCTCCCCCATGATATCCCGTTTCTTTCTCCTGTTTTAAGTGAGCTCCACTCAAACTTGAGCTGTTTGCAAGTGATAATTACTGAACATCACCGGCCACATACAGAACTTGGAAGCATTTGTTCTTGTTGTTTTTAGGGTGCACAATGATAAGATTTGTAGCAGTAATTAATGGCAATGAGGGTACTAATGGGAGACACTTGTGGTGTTCAGTTGTGCATGAATAAAATCTCTGGTTTGTTGGCTTCATTGTTGGGTAGACAGATTAGCAGGCAGCAGGAATCAAATGAAAGGTGTTGGCAATAAATTGGGAGTATATATAACAGACTCAAAACTTCTGCCCCCCTCCTTGTTTTATAGTTTGTTTATTAATTAAATCTGTATCTATAAATGTAACTTTTTGTACAGATACAGATTCTTACTGGTTTAGATCAACAATGTATGTACGTTTGTATAAGATAAGATCAGAAGAACTTTATTGATCCCCAAAGGAAAAGTCAATTGAATTTATAAAGGCTTTTTATTATAAGCTTCACCCCCTATTTTACTGACTATAAAGTTTTGTTCAAGGAATGGGGGCATTCTTAACCCTCTTATTGTTAAGAGTTCAGTTATTATCCTAATGGAAGATAAGTGACATTGTTATACAGTATATGACAGTCACAACATGATGCTTAGAAAAGTAACATGTTAATTAAATCTATTGAAAATGCTCAACATTAAATTAAAAATGAAATTACACTAATTATTGTTTTGTGTGCACATTTTTATTTCAATCATTGGTCATATACAAACATCTATAATTCTACATGTATGCTGCAGGTGTTAGTTATAAAGAGCATATGATAACTGTAATTTACCTAAAACTGGGTAACCCAGGCAGATTATAAACATAACTATAGATATGATATAAACATAATGAAACTGTAATGACAAGCTTCTAAAAAATGTCAGTCAATTTGAATATAGATTAGACACATAAAAACATTTAAAAGTTGGCGCATCTTGATAGTGTGGTTCATTTTCAGAATAACACTATCCACATTAAAATTCCTCAGCTTGTGATAAAGGTGCAGTCTTTGGTTGACTTTTGTGCTCATTTTGTCAATGACAACAGTACCCAGGTACTTATATTGGCTCACTTTCTCCACTGACTGTCCATTAATCAACACCGTAGAAATGGCAGTGGGATCCTTCTTTACATTGTTTTTTTTTTTGACGCATTAATCTTTAAGAAGGATTTGTCACACCATCTAACAAAATCAGTTAAAATGGGACCATGATCCGGATCATTGCTGCAGAGAAGTAACACAATCACAGAGTCATCAGCAAATTTCATTATGTGTCGCTTCTCATACTGACTCCGACATTCATTAGTGTTATAAAACAAATAAAAGTGGTGAGAGAACACATCCTTGAGAAGAGCCAGTAGGAGAAATGCTTAAATCTGATAAAACCCCATTGACACTCACTTGTTGAGTCCTTCCAGTAAAAAAGTCCATCAGCTAACTTATCAGCCCGAGATCAATGTTATGGATGTGCTGTAGTTTCCCTGTGAAAATGTGGGGCTGAATACTGTTAAAAGCCAAAAAGAAGCCAATAAAAAGTAAACGTGCAAAGGTCTTTGCTCCCTCAAGGTGAGTTAAAATCATGTTAAGAAGTGTGGCAAGACTGTCAACACCCCTGCCAGGTCTGTATGTGAACTGAAGAGGGTTGAGTTCAACATTAACAGTGTTTTCGAGCACCTCCTTGACAATCTTCTCAAAGGACCTCATTGCTAAAGAAGTGACAGCTACAGGCCTCTTCAGCATCTTTAGTGCACTAGTTTACGGCACAGGAACCTTTCTATCACACGGGACTCAATGCAGTTAAAGGGACTGGCTAAAAATTAAAATAAAATGTCTGCCAGTTGCGCTAAAAATTTTTACGAATGCGACCACCAAGACTTTCAGGGCTAGGGCTTTTCTTTTCTTTTCTTTTAGGCCCTGAAACAGTTTCTGAACTTTGGCCTCATCCACAGGGATATGGGGCAGGTCAAAAGAGAGAGCTTCTTAAAAACAGAGATCTCATCAAAGTAGGGCTGTGAAGTTGTAGTCGACTGGTTGACTTATTGGTCAATATGTGCCAAGTTGACCAAAATTCTGGTTGATTGACTCGATTTTTTTCCACATCAATTTACAGTCTATGGTTAATTTCATCAGGAGGGACGTACCAAGAGCAAATGGGGGTGTTTTCAGAGCACCCCTGTTTCACAAGTAACAGCCTCTTTCAGAAAAGCCCCCTTGTTTTCACTATTTTGGACTGACCCAACCCACTGCAGACTGGAAGATTAAAGAGTGTCCACGCTAATCAACGTCTGGTGGTTTGCCTTCTTGTGCCGATATCAGTATATTTTCACCCTGCCGAGCCGTGTCATCATCCCCCGAATAGTCGATTTTTGGTCGAAAATTTCATGGTTTTAGTCGACCAAGAATTTCTTTGGTTGATCATAGCCCTACATCAAAGTAGTGTTTACATTTTACATAACAGAACATGACAAAGTGGGTTGGCCCTCATTGCTTTCTTTTGTATGGGAGACCAATAATACCCAATAATGACACAGTAGTTTATATGGGGGCCCGTGCCACTCTTAGCCGCCCATATTGGCACACCCTTGAATACCAAACAGTACCCACTACACTTTTAAATCAAAGAAGTGGCAGAAATTCCAGGAATACTATGAAAATGTGTTGTTACACTCTTGGTGCCACAAGATGGGACTGGAGTTGTACATTGGCTTAACTTGATCTTATATTTATTATAAACCTACAGCACACCGATAGACATTTCCAGTGACACCCATTTAAATGTAAGGAACGTCCAACTATAAGGTGCAGGATATTATGCATTTACACCACATACCCCTGCCCTCTAAAATCTATCCAGAAACTCATCACATCGCAGCACATTACGGGAAGGTTGCTTCTAGCATACTACAGGCCTTAACAGAGCATCATTAGCATTCGATGTATCATATCCCTTGGTTCATGCCAAAGTGACCTTGGCTATGAGGAAATTATGCAATATGCTAAAATGCATAGAGATAAACACACAGCACTGCATAAACACCCACGTAATACCACCTCATGAACACACATGCTTGTACACACAACATACTGCAGTAAGGTGGCAACTCTATGTGACCGAGCACCGGTCACCTGTGGAGAACGAAACACTTTGCAGGCGTTCAACACCATCATAAAACACAATGAGTACATACACTCAAACATGAAACCTTTACTCTGATCACATCAGAGGCAAAGCATTCAGGATGACGCCGAGAAGGGCAAATGGGTCACAGATCATACGTGGTGACCAATGAAATGCGTTACAGTAAAGAGAGCCAGTTGAGTCTCATTATTGGATGCAGTGGCATTAAAGTCTTCAACTCGCTGCTCAGCCAAGATTGACGATGAACATGAAAATATACTTGCAGTGATTTTGTCGGCAGTAAAAAGGCTTCGAGCAAGTAAAGTAGAACGCTTGTACAGCAATTCTCCCATCACTAAAGGGAGACACGGTGAATAGAGTGGACATGTAGTCATGCATGGTGGAAGGCCGATCTTGAGAGACCCAGGCACCAGAGAGTAAATCATTGAATAGGCACAGGTAGACAAACTCAGAAGTGTACTTTCACTTCTGAGTGAAGGATAAAGAAGAGGGGAAAAAAAAAGAAAGACTCTTGTAGGGCTTTTATGACTGATTGAGGAAGAGCCAGAACAACTTGAAAACACTTGAGGTGTTTAACAGGTTTACCAAGGGAGGATATACAAGTTTAGAAGAATAAACAGAGAGCAATATCTTCAAGACATCGACCAATTAATAGAAAGCTGGTTCCCAGGCATGCAGGCGCCACTATCAGAGCTGTACCAATTCTACATACTGGTCCTCTGTCCCTGACCTTAGCACTCCTCACAATACAAACACATATTACAAAGGCATGTATAATATAGTCCAATGACAAAAAAGGGAACACCCATGCACCTTGGCATCGTATCGACATGCAAATAATGACAATGCACACCTGCTAAGATTTGATGGGTAATTCTTACCATTAGGCTCTTCTTTGTTCTGCTCCTAAATTATAACAATGATAATAATAATAATAATAATAATAATAATAATAATAATAATAATATCTTGCATTTGTATAGCGCCTTTCAAGATACCCAAAGCGCTTAACAACACACTACAATAAACACAACTAGATACCAAAAGCCTGGATAAACAAGTGTGGCTTCAGAGCAGACTTGAAAGAGTCAAGAGTCTGTGCTTGGCGAATCTCAGAGGGGAGAGAGTTCCAGTGAGGAGGGGCGGCCACACTGAAGGCTCTGTCACCGAGGGATCGCCTTTTCCCATGACGGACAGTGAGGAGCCCAAGGTCCGCAGACCGCAGAGTACGCGCCGGGATGTGGTCCTTGAGGAGGTCAGACAGATAGCGTGGGGCTAGGGCATGGAGAGCTTTGTAGGTGAGCAGGAGGAGTTTGTAGATGATACGAAATTATATGGTAAAAGCAGAAAATAGGAACCACTTTTAATCATTACGGTTGATATGATGTTCCTGTAATTACAGAGTTGGTTACCTAAGGTGTTTCATTTGACCTACTGCTTTATCAAGCTCCTGCAATCTCCAGTTTAGCCTTGCAGCAAAGGAATCTGGAGCACAGCTTTTTTTTTTTTCATCATACCTTTATTTTATTCTCACAGGTTACTACTCCTCTATATCGAGGCCAGTGGCTCATAGTGGCTGCTCCAAGTCCACTATATCACTTTAGGCAAAGAAGCACAGCAGCTCAGCACCACGACATCCCACTTCCATGCTTCACCCAGTCAATGGAGTTCACATTTCCAATTTCAATCCACCACTGTGCTCAACTCCATCTTTTTTTACTTATTTTCCACTCCTCTGTGGATTCAGTCTCCTGACTTCATCACTGAGTCTTAACTTTGTTTGTGTTAGCCCAAGACCTCAAGTACTCTTGCTTCAAATCAACCTTAACTCTTGGCCTGTAGTTCATACAGGTCCACCCCCAACCGAGCACAAATGACTCACAGATGATACTACTTCATGTTCAAACTTTGTGTTGCTGCCTTTTTACAATCTGAAATATTGTTTTCTCTTGCTGGGGCTTTGAAAGAAATTCACCTTTTTCACTCATCGAGAACTGCCATTGTTAAGAAATATGAGGCAATAACAACCCCAATGAGGACAAATAGCCAGCCATTGAAAGGTTGAGCGGTCTGCATAACCATCAATGATCCAAGAGAAGTGATTAATCTAAATCTAACTGAAAGGGCCGGATGGAGTCACTTGAGGATAATTGCGAAACATAGAGCTACATAGTTGTACAAACCATCACTACTTTTTTTTCTTTTCTAAATGATACCTTAATGTGAATCATACGCTTCATTAAGCTTGTGTTTATGAAATGACTGCCATCAACCGTAAGCACGCAACATACAACAAAATTGTGTCTCATACAACTGGAAAAAAAGGTGATCTACTGAGTTGTTTGGGTTTTCCTTGTTTTTATGACACGAAATGTTCTGTGCAAGACACGTTTGTGGATCTTTGATGGTGTCTTTAGGTTTCATGATTGCTCTTCTAAAGAAACAGCAAGTTAACCCAAAAACTGGACGGAGGATTCCTGCAGCTAAAAGTAATCATGATCATACCACTGTGCGGCAGTCAGTGTTGCAGATTTCTCAACCTTTTAATGATTGTACGCACTGGTTTGTATGTATCAAAACTTCACAAGTAATGACAGAGTGCACTCTCACTTAGGCTTTGATGGTGAATGAAAGTACAAGACCAAAAACTGCAAAGTGCTAAGGAGAATATAAACCAAAAAGGGCGCTGAAAAAACAAATACAGCTACAAGATGATGAGAACAGTGTGTATATAATTTAAATATCTCAGTGAGTAGAACATGGATTTCAATCCCCTGCCTAGAATAAATCATGGAAAATACAGTAAACCCAAAGTAAAGCCTGCCATAAATGCAAATGATCTGTATAGAAATGCAAAAAGCGACAGTCAAAGGGTCTGCCAGCGATGAAAAACTAAAACATTTGTTGTATAGATAAACCTATGCTGATAAACTTTATATGCACAGTATTTATATGAAAGAAAAGTAAGTAACATTTGTGTTTGACAACATTTCCTTATGATTTTTCTCTGTTTTTTTTTCTCTCTATGTCCCTCTGTTTTGGTGTGGGTATAATCAGAGGTGAGAGCTGGCATGAGTAAGTTTGATCACTGGGCACAGGATCAAACTATTGAGCCTTCTTAAAGTGTATCAGGCTGAACTTGCTGAATCACAGATGTGCCTGGCTGGTCATGGAGAACAATACAGGACCACATGTTGAATGAAGTAACATATGGAAGTGGAACAAAAGTATGGGATGAGGGGGTAACAGGATGGCTTTCTCACTGAGATCTTCTCATTTTCAGTAAAGCACAAGTATCTTGCATCTATTTGAAATTATATAACAGATTGCACGAGTGTTGACAGTTTGAACTTTTCACTCAAAGACTACTCTGGGTTACGACTGCAAACCGCTGGAGTGGACATTCTTTATAGCAGAAGTTTTTCTGTCCAGCAAAGCGCCAGAATGTGCAGCTTCGATTACTGGAATGAACTACACATTCACACATTTAAACCTGGGCAAATTGACAGTTTGTTTCCAATAAAATCCTTTGATTTTAAGTTGATTTGACATTGTGTATTATGTTATGCTTAAATTAGTTTAAGAATGGGGTAAACGGTTGGTCTGCAGATTCAAAGACTTAAATAAATTCTCTTAACTTTTCTTTTAAAATTCTCTTAACTTTAATTCACCTACAGTGACTATGAGACAAAAATGTCCTCCTTGGTCCTCTTAAATGTCTTCTCAGAACTCACTTCGGACATTTAGCCTTCTCTGGATCTTTGGTTTCTTATCTGTGTGTCTGCTATAAATTGCATTTCTGCACTGCTGAGGATGGCCATTGGCTGAAATGTAACAGTAAGATTGCACATCTCTAGGCTCTGATTAAATAAATTAAAGGACATTCATAGTGCTGAATTTTTTTGTTTTTCAGTTTTACATACGTACCAGCCCCAGCCACCTCTCTAGCATGCCCTCATAAAAGGCCCCAAAAAGAGCTGTTATCTAATCAACCAGGCTTTCACAGAAAACACCAACATCCCAGATCTTCACGTATTTCACCTAATCTTATATGATAAGGGTAACCATTAAAAACTCAAGAACTAGCATTGAATGTGATTTTATTTCATCAATGATTTCATCTTCAGATCCTAGTGTTCGAGATGGGAAAATTACTTTTTAAAGAGAGGGATCAGTTCTCTACCTTCTACAGAAAAGGTGGGAATGGGGGGAGATGACACGGTAGACCCAAGCCAGATATTCTGATCTCAAAGGCCGGACAGTCTCAACTGTCTTGTTGCTTCTTCATCAAATTTAAAAGGAATTTTTAACGTCAAATTTTAAGTTTGGCTCAAGAAATAGCTAAAGTTGTGTGAAACAATACATGTCCAATATTTAGTCGGTAGTATTTAATAAAAAAAAGGCTTAAATCATTGAACAAATACACAAATTGCACAGCATTTGTTCATTCATTATGTGTACTCCTCTGCCAGAATAGGCTTATTGAGCAGATTACAACACATTCACAATCCCTTTTTTTTCTTTCCCATTGACATGAAGAAAGATTATCTTCATTTAATTTTGAAAAAAAAGAAAAAAAGAAACCTTTTATGTTTTTCCAATGGGATCCCCTCATTATTGTCTCTAATCATAAACTACAAACCGAAAGGCATTTGTAGCAAATCACTCATTCCCTTCATCTTCCTTCTGATTGGAAGGTGAAGCAGCTACTGTCTGCCCGCAGATGATAAGATATTGATCAACGTCACATCTCTGTCGCTGGGACTATTGGACCTGTGATGAAGGCTCCAATAGATAACAGGAAGGGATTATTATGACAGGCGATAACGTTTGATTAACAATTCATCTTTGTCTGTGTTGCTACTTTGATGAAAAACTTTATGATGAGTGTGTTTTCGTCGTAAAACAGAGGGATAGATTGTGTGTGTTGGAACATATACTTTAGCATTGGTGTTTAATATCCATGACAGCAACAGGGACTTGAGCGCCGGGAGTGTTTCCTCTCTTCGCCAGTGGCCTTCCTCTATTCAGCTTGTTAAAAGCAGGCCCATGTAAGCACCCTGCCAGCCTGTTAGGGGAGGGATAATGAAGTAATCCATAGTCATTACTCAACCATCACCCTTGGTGTGCACAGGCCGCTATGGACCACTTAGTTGGAGGTGTGTCAGCGTGGAGGACGGCAGCCAGTAAAGGCATTAGGGAGGGTTGGAGGAGGTTGGTATGGGACATGGGGATGGCGTCTGTTGGGGTGCTGAGGAAAGGCTGAGGAAACATGGCTGTTGTGGTATACTTTAATTACATCTGAAGGATAATTTGAGCAGCTATTGATTCTATTTCTTCATATAGCTGGTAAGGAGGATTTCTCTCTGCTGTTATGACCTGCTGGCCTAAGGAGGGAGAGACATGGGTGATGCAGATGGAAGAAAAGGGAGGAAAGTTCAAAAGGACAATAAGAAGATGTGTTGGCAGGCAGGCGAGGAAGCTTTATGTGGCTATAAAGTTCAATATTATCACCCCAGCCACCCGTGCGGGGACCAAACCTGTAAATTAGCAAGGTGGCACATGCTACATTCCAAAGGATGCTGATTTAAGACTATTTGTTTTCACGCCTATTTATTTTGCATGATGGCACAATTTACAAGAGGCAAGCAGGGCAAGGCATGCAGGCCCGATACAACATCAAACACAACAGCATGAGTCACGGCCAGACCCAAAGCCAATTCCCAGGTATTAGAGTGCTTTAAGTTTTATGATCCCCTATCACCAAACCTAATATAATTACCCAGCAAGGGCACTCTGTCTTTCAGCTGCAGGGGCTGAAAAAGAAAAAAAAACTTGAAGAAAAAGGAAGCAGCTGTGGCTGTGGTGGGTGGATGAGTGGCTACTTTGGAGCGAGAGACGCCGGGATAAGAAGACGAGATGCATGTCATTTGCTGAGTTTTTTTTTAAAGCATGCTCAGGCTCTTTGCCAACACACACATACCAAAGCTTCTCAGAGGGTGTAAAGCGGCAGCCAAACATTGTATAGGCAGTGACCTTAGCCGTGTTGTTATTAATTGCCTTATTATTTTAATTAAGGAGTAACACCACGTGTGAAGTTGAATCGACAAGAGCTGCCAAAGAGTCGGTGTAATTAATAGAGTCTATTCTGAAGGTCGATCCAAGTGTGTCTGTAAGGATGAGGGTTGTGTGTTTATGTGTGTGTGTGGGGGTGTGTGTAAGTGAGAGCGAGGCTGCTCCTCTCCTCCATTTTATCATCCTGCATGTTGTTGTATGAGACTAGTATGATTAGCTCCTGTCACACTGGCCCATAAGTCATCCCCACCCTGACGCCTCAATCTCCGCTCGCTCCACTGAAATGCGAAATGTGTCACTGTGGTCACAAGTGATATACTCTGCCATTATGAATAAAATAACCATCGTTAGGATGTCCAATACAGCATTATCTCGCTCTTGGTCCTCGATGCTTGTGCACTAAGACTCCGGCTTCATCGCCACAAGGTCAAAATGTGAGTTCAGAGCTGATGTTTGCTCTGTGGTCCACATATGTCAAACTCAAGGCCTCTGGGCCCCATTTGGCTGGCGGTACAATTAAATCCGGCCCACAAGATGAGAATATATGTCTGCCATACAATTAGGTTATACTGCAAGCACACTACTGATACAAATCCGACAGCGTAGTGCAACAGCTGGCGTGCCATTCATGCACCAATCCACCTTCCACAGGAATTCCTGTGCAAAATAACAAAACTGCTGGAAAGCTGCAGCTCCAGGGACAGGGCCGTGTGGTCATGGACATGTATGATGCAGCAAGAGTTCAAAAGTTGAACTCCTTTTGTGGGACACAGATGCGCCATGCTGGTTTGTCACTGTTTTGAGTTGCCAAACAGGGACCAATCAGGTGTTTGTGGCTGTTTCAGCAGAAGATTTTGCCGACCAAGTGACCACACTTTCCTAAATTTACATGTTTTGTTGATTTGTATTTATTCATATTTGTATTTATTAATCTTACTTTTGAACCAGCCTGCCACAGGGTGATTATACGTCCTCTTTTACCCAGACATGTCCTCTTTTGGGAGCTGTCCGGCCTGTCCAGGGGGAGTTTATAAAATCCTTAAAATGTCCGGGGTTTTGTATAGAAGTTTTGAGTTTGTGTAACGTGGACTAACTGAGTAAGAAGTGAGTAAAAAAAACACACGACCCAACCTGAAAACCCCTAAAAATTTTGCATGTGACTCCACCCGTATAGTAGTGTCCTTTTTTGGGGATTTCAGAATAAACTAACCCTTGCCTGCAGTCAAGTTTAATGTTGCATTAAAAATAGTGGATTCATTGACTTCTAAAGCCATGTCATCAGTTCAGACCAAGTTGGGCTTAAAAGGGAAAGAAAAATAGAGAGAGGTGGGTAGAGACAAATGACAACTAATTACAATAACAGAAGTTGAGACTCAGTTCATGACAATACCAAGAATACTGGTAAAAGTGTGTGTTACAGGACAAGTACATTAGTGATAGTGGCCTGATCTTAATACTTATAGCAGGTTGAGTCTACAGGTATAATAAAAGCACTTATAAAAGGAATAATAAGTAGTTATAATAGCTGCTCTAAAATGACACTTTCATTATAAAAGGGATGGCAGGATCAAATATTACCAAATTTAAGAACAGAGTTTTGCTTGATTGTAATGAAACTTTTACATTTGAGGTAATATGGTGAAAAAACAACACAGAGAGTAGGGGAATAGCGGATGTTATGTATTGTGTTTTGTGTATGATCTTTCTGATTTTGTTAGAGACCTACAGTTTATTCTGAATTCTATGATAAAACATATTTCTATTTGTCAAATGCTTCTGAAATAACATGGTCAGTTTAAGTTTGCCACCCATTTGGCCCTCAACCTAGACCCACTTTTGTATTTCGGCCTCCTCTGCGAGTGGGTTTTACACCCCTGCTCTGGAGGTCAAGCAGTCGTTTCAGCAATTACTCCCTTGTCCCCTTTTTTTGACACACTTATCCAGAACTGGAAAATTGAAGTGCCCCCCATCACTCCATCATGTTGTATTCTTGGTGGTTCCAGAGCCTCTTTCAGCCACATTTGTCTACCTTGCAGCTTGAGGTCGACATGTTGGGGACACATCAAAAATTCATGCAGAGATAAAGGCGCAGAGATAGACAGGAAAAGCATGAGAGGGATGTCTGGGAGAGGAGTGACGCAGGGAAGTTTGAAGTGGGAGTAAATGTGCACTTCACATGAAGGACACCGAGTACACAGAAGAGGTGGTGGCTGTGGCGTAAACAGGTGATGGGTGGTCAGTGTTCTTCCCTTTAAAGGCTAATTACATCTAATCTGTGCACAAGAAGCCGTGTCAGAAGAAGAGACATTAATAAGGCATGACAAGAAAGAGGAACAAGCGGGGCAGCAGTCTGGGGATTCGAGGAACGGGCAGACAGTGCCATCCACTCTGTCTCTACCAGCCAACAAATAGGACGAGATAAGAAGGCTAATCAGTCATCAGGAGCAAGCAGGAGGAGAGATGGAAAGAAGTAGAATGAACAGACCTCTGAAAATAAGCAGTGTTGAGTAGTCATACAATTTCTGATTTCCTCTACTTAATAAAATGACCATTTCTAATATAGAAATTATGTGCATGACGATCTGAAAGACAGTTTTCATTGATCAAGTTGTCTCACTGATTTCCTCCATCTACTCTAGAAAAAACAGTCATCTGATCATTTTGCATCCCTTAAAGGTGGGGTAGGCAGGAATCCATTAAAGAAGCATCTTTTTTATAGTGTATATACAAAAAAAACTTTTAATATCAGTCAATAGCTGTTAGTTATTGATGTCATTCACGAGCCCAAACAATGTCAGCGCGCTACAACATCGGACAGTAGAAACCAACCAGAAAGTACGGAAATGTGTCTGAATCCTCCTTTGGCCACGACTGCCAACACAAGCAAGAAAACAAAGTAAATATTGGAGACTCTGGCAGAATAATGGGCGCTTAAAAAGCCGGGCAAGAACTGAAAAGTCGAAATTTCGACTTTTTTAAAATTTTAACCAAATCTCAAACTTTCAACTTTAATCTCAATATTTTAATTTTGTTGATCTCAAAATTTCGCCTTTAATCAAAAAATTAAATAGAAAAAAAAAAAAAAAAAATCCCTCCTGTAATTATTATTATTTTTCATCTTCTTGTGGCCCTAATCCTCTTAATTATTATTGCAGAATAATTCAAGAAAAAAAAATAAATCTGAGAAAAATCAAAACAACACCACAAACGGAACAAAAGGAAGCTTTTGCTCTTCCTCTGCATCAATGCACAAGAACATGTGTGAATTATTTTCACTGAAGACATATTCTTTTAATGCAAATGACAAAACTGCTTGTAGTATCTTCAAATGTACCCTCCAACAAAACCAGCAAGTATAGCAAGACCTGGTTCTGTCAGTGTCACTGAGTCAAGTCTTATTTCAAAGGAAACCAGATCTGAGTAATCAGTTTCACAATAAGACTTAGTTTGAACTTCAGACAGAGAGTGGAAGTGATGGCTGTGAGACAACAGCAGCTATACCGCTCTCTGCAGAGACACTAATCCTCGTGATGGAATTATCAACCACACATCAGCCTGCTATACAGTAGGCAGGCACGAGTGTGGGACGTGCCGCTCACTCTGACAGCTGGGGTCTTTGTGCTCGGGAGGGAGGAACAGCTCATTACTGAAGATGTTTTCAGTGTTTTGATGGGTAAATAGAAAAACTGTCATCAAAAGCCAACACTGACAGCTACTGCATAGCCTCCTCCATCTGCAAATGCATGAATGAGAGACAGGATATTATCGTCAGCATACTATAGTATCTGTTTATAAAAAGACATGAAAACATCAGCCGCCCCTTTTTTTTCAATCGTTGGTTTTTATATCAATGGGTAGCAGTCAATGGGGCCACTTTGAGGTGGCAGAAGGCAGATAAGGATTATAATTAGCCCCTCACTGTGAGTGGGTGAATGGAGCTGCAGGTAAGATGAGGCTGATTATACCTCTTCCTCCTACTCCTTCGCTGCCTGTTTGGAGGATTGAGATGAGAAATCAGTGGGTGTAAAAGTCAATTGACTCCGACCAAACTTGTGGTGAATGGGTGCAGTCCGACTGTGGCTCGTTGATTGCGTTTTATTGTCCAAGTGCTGCAGTCTTAATGTGTCGCTGTGTCATCGGCCTGGCAAATCACCATCGTAACCCTCACAGATGCTCCCGGTGAATTCATTGCTCATCAATCCATCAGGTGGATTTTTATTTGCCTTTTTTATTAGGCGAGGGATTCAGGAAGAGAGGATGGTGTTGTGTTGTGTTGTTTTCCTTCCTCTCACCCAGTCGTGAGAAAGAAGGGCTGCATTCCATTCTAATCAGAAGAGCACTGCCAAAAGGTGCAGACTTACAATTAAACATATACAAGAGTCAGAATAAATGCTCCATGAGTCAAAAGGATGTCAGAGATGTTTTTATAGACAAAGAGAAAATCCCACCTCTGCAGAACAGGTAGTTAGGAGTAAAGAACTGGCATAGAGTGGCTATATTTCTTAGTTTTAGGTAGAACTCATACTGCTGCATTTTGATGTGCTGAAGTTGCCAAACAGCCCACTTGAAAAGCACACAGGATGGATCTTTGTAGTGATCATGCCTGCAGGAGAAAAGGGCATGTAAAGGCTTGTGAAGATCTTGCTTTGATATTATTCCACTGACTCTAGCAATAAAAGGACGAAGAAGTTGTTGATTTGATGAGGCTGTGGGAGTTTAAATCTGAGTCTAGATTCATCACTTGAATATAACTTTTAAATCAAAGTACTGACAGTGAGAGTTGAGCCTTTTTTGTGGCCTGAAGACATAGACCGTCTATAGAATGGGCGCAGTCTGCCTCCTCACTGGGTAAAGCCACCCTGAGAACAGCACCCTCTGGTGACCGGCTGCAGTATAGGTCATAAATCCCACCTCCTCCAGCAATCCCTATGGAGCTGTGGACAAACTTTAGAAATTTATTACACGGAATAAACATTCTTCTCCCCCCTGCTTGCAATGTTGACATGTAGTTACTGTAAGACTGGTTTGTGTTCAAGTCCTCTTTTTTCAGTACAGCTCCATTTCTAAAAGTTATTAAGGGGTTCATTTTTTCTGTGATTGACTCTTGATACAGCCTACAAGCTTACAAAGATTGCGCAGTTCACCCGGGGGATACGCTGTTTGAGCCGAGCGTCATCACAGTGACTCTCGACGTCTCTCCCGCCAAATGCATACAATGATACTGTGTAGGTGGAATGCGTACAACACTACTGCGCAATGTTGGTTTCAGGAAGTGGAGAAAAAAATCCTGAAACACCGAGAGCTTTTTCTGTATGCTAAGTTGTTCATAGCAAATACAGTCTATGCCTGAAGACAATTATGATGGTCTTATCTTTGTTGAGGTGGTAAAATACGCCACATCCAGTCACTGACTGACTTGATACAGAAACACGACAATGTAACTGTTCCATGACCTCCTGGTGAGAAATACTCTTGTATATCATATTTGTGAAAAGCTTATTCATTATTTTGAATGACTGGACGGATAGAAGCATAGAGACCAAATGCAAAGGATCCCAAAGTAGACCCCTGTGGAACACCACACCATATGCATAAGCTAAACCATATAGTTAAAGGGAAATGTTGTGCTATGAACCATGGGGGTATGAGGATGACTTAAACCACTTAAAAGATGGCCCCCAAAAGTCCTACCCACTTCAACTATCAGTGTTACTAAATTCATGGTCCTCCTTATTAAAAACAGAGATGAAAACCAAATCAGTGTTCAAAGGGATGTCATTTCATACCTGAATGATTGCAGTCGCAGGGCCGTAATGTAGTCTTCCTACCACTCAAACCCTACTGAAAAATTGCTCTCTGGGAAATTGGTAGTGCATGGCATTGTGTATGTGCAACTTTTCCAAAGGCTTATATAGTAAAATGGCAAGTTTGGTGGCTTCTTTAAAATAAAATCTGTCTGATAAACCATCAAGAAAGTAAATGGATGAGCCAAGACTGAAGTCAGTCTCTCCAGTGGAAGTAGAAGGATAACATACATGAAAACAAAAGGTTCACTACATTCAAATTCTAATAATTCAGCTAATTAAACAAAAAGTATTTTAATTCATACACAGGTTTGTTTTGTTAACTCTTCATTGGTAAAACGTTTAGTCTTTTTTTCTGAGTACTCTTTCTTGAGCTTGAGGTCTGCAGATGTTAATAATGCCATGACTTCAGCTAAATCTCAAATCCCAGCTCTTTAATGGTTCGCTATTGATGTCAGATCCGACATCTGATGAGTTACAAGACTGTAAATGGACTCATCCCTTCAAATCTGTCTTTTTCCTCTCAAAAGACAAGACTTCTGTGTGTCACCAGAGTTAATAGGAGCCTTTACCCCCTCTATTCCTTTCTTCTTTTATAACCACCCTGACTGAATATTTGACTGACTGAAAGCCTTTATATCTGAGACTTCTTTTTTTCTCTTTGACTTTCAATAAGCGCTGAATCTTTGAGTCATTTACCCACTGCCGTTTAACAGCAGCTACTGCCTTTTGATTGGCCAGTCAAAGCCTCAAATAATCTCCAAAGTTGGTACCGACAGCCCATATTTTCTTTTTGGTGAAAATATAAAGTTATAAATTATTTATTTTTATATAACCAACAATAACCACAACTCTTCTCTGTAATTCTATTTCACTTGTTTCTGCAATATTTCAAGCTGTGAGTCTCTCTCCATCACACCTTATCTCTTTCCACTCTTTTTTCATGTTTGTTTCATCCATTCTGTGGTCTGGTTTCTGTGACTACCAATCCTTCGTGACCTTTCGTTGGCATGTTCTGAACCCCCCAACATTACAAGGGTCTCTCCAGGGAATGGAAAATTTGCCAACATGAATTGGAGGTCTGAAGACGAGCTTGTTCTTTTAATACTGAAATGCCAGTCAGACAAAGCGTCATTGGAGATTTTAGAAAATTTGACTTGACTTGACTTGAAGGAGCATTCCCTAGAGGCTCATCTACCTAAACCTGACTAACCAAAAAGAAAGATGCTAATTTTTGTCTGTAGGTTCCTTCAGGCTAGATGTCTTTGTTAAAGTTGTTAAACAGTAAAGCCCGGGTGGAATAGACCCACAAAGGTATTTTCTTCCACTTACCCTCAACTTGGTGTATTTAAGGCTAATTAATTACAGCTGCCAAAACTAAAAACAGTCATCAACTGAGCTGCTTTAAACCAAATTCTGATTGTATCACAACTATAGTGTCTGTGTGAAATATTCTATGTAAGCATTTGTGATATTTATCTATTTATTTTTATTTAATTTGGCAACCAAAGTTTAGGCCGGATCAGGCTTTACTCTATGCACTTTCCCTTGGCTGAATTTCAGAAACCCCATTTGCCAGATGCAAATTAGGAGCATTGTCAGCGCTCCTTGTTCAACACATCTCCTCTTCCTTTAAAAAGTGTGACTTCTCTCAAAAGTGTGAATAGATGAGGAGTTTCTGAAAGAGGAAGTGTTCCTTTTGTGGAGAAGAATGACTAATGTTGCAAAGACTAAGTCCCATTCATTGAGAGACCGTGAACTTTAACTCACACACTGCAGTGTCGACTCATGGAGTTGTAACTCATTGGGAAAAAAAAAAAAAGTGTGTTGCTAGCAAACGAGAATGGCCCTGTGCTGATTCATACACTGTATTTGCATTTTGGCAAAGAGAGGGTTCACAACAGAGAAAAGATACAGCAAATTACACAAAACAGAGAGGCCCCAGCATATTTCTGTAGAGTAATCAAATAACTGGCTAAAAGTACAAATAATGTGTAAGTGTGAGTGTCTTTTTTACGGACATAACAGATCGAGAGAATATCCAAGTGGGAGGTAAAACCGAACTTTGAAAAGAGTTAACCACAGCAGAATTCAACAGATCTCAAGTGAGATTTGTAGCAAAAATAAATCCTAGAGACAGCACATCAGCAGTAAGAAATAACCCATATACATTTGCAAGGCAAATGTCTCCTCTGGAGAAATGTACAGTACAGAAACTGAATACATTTTGTTCTGAGTGAAAAACAACACAGCTAAAGACCTCTACAGGCTTCAAAGAAACTGTTGCCTTAAAATGTTTAATAAAAACAGACTGTATTTTTATATTAAACACTTCAAATTATAATTCATTGTCGTATTTCACTTGCATATCAGTTAATATTTGCAAATCTATTCACTTGTTTGAAATTGCAAATCACAATGTGATATATATGTGGAGGTGAATTCAGTGCATTAACATGAGAGTGGGCTCACTGGTCCTAATCCAAACAGGACTGCAGCATCAGAGCATCAGTTCAGTTTGCCATTGTTTTTGAGCTGCAGGAGGAATTCATATGATGACAGTTCATAGACAGTGTGACTGTCAGACTGAGCGTATCCTGAGGAAAACTGAAATCCAGAACCGGGCATTAGCCTAAAGACGATCAATGATTCCTGCATGTGTAATTTAGAAAAATTGGGAACAGTGGGCCACTTGGGACCATATGATGTTTCTTTTTCAATCTGAATATTGCGATATCATGGCTATCCAGCGTTGCCTAAACTCATGAAAGAGAACAGCCTAAATGGCGACTGGCCCTGTCAGTTTTCCTCACACTAAACCCAAAGGAAAAAGCACTTGGCAGTAAACAGAACAAATAGGTTATCTTGTTTTGTTTTTTTTTCCTCCCAGGTTTGTCACAACCACATTATCAGATGCGGCATGTGGATTTTTGTAGATGTGACAGATATTGTTAGGGATTACGTGAGAGATGCATGATTTGCTGCTGCTTCTGGGGATTCTGTCAAGATGGATAGCCTCTCAAACAAGTACCTTTCCCTCAATGAAACATGTTTTTGCAGTTTGGATATTGCCAGTAATGATTATGCAAGACTTACTCTGAGAAAATAAAACGTCTTAAAGTCAGTAGTGTGTGTGGGAAATTGTAAAGAAAAATACTTGAATGCATGCTGTGTCTTGACTCATTAAAGAAGATTAGATGGACTTATTTGTTAAGAGATTCTCTTGCAAGTTGATAAAATGATGGCAGCAATTACATCAATATGGAGGGCAGAGTAGGCGGGGTCACTGTCCTCATATCCGATGAGTTGTAGACAGCTCATAGCTCAGAGCTAATCATTTACATTTTAATAGGTCCACATCTGAAAACGTTAAAATTCACATTTCCATCAGCATTAAATAATATTTTGATCTGCTTTAGCTAAGGCCAAACTCGAAATGCAACATAAATGCAGCAAAATACAAACATTTATTATTGCTTCACATCTTAAATAAAACACTTTTGCCACATATCTGGCAGAGGCACAGCAAAGTGTGGAAATTATTCAACCAGCAACCACTGAATAGCCTCACTTCAGTCCAACAAGCTTTCTTTCACTACACAATGCACCAAAGACGCTCATTTGGCCTGTTGATGATAAATTGATAAAACAGTTTCTCTATCAAGGCCAGAAAGGTAAAAATGTTTGTAGCTGAGAAGTGTCGACCACCTTGCCTCTGCAGCCGTCATCGGAGATCTCACGTGATGTTGTCGTGACGTGATGGCTGCAGAGGCAAGGTAGCTGAAACTTGTCTGGTACAAACATTTGTACCTTTCTGGGCCTTTTAGACGAACTGTTTTATAAATTTCTTTCACTACTTTAGAGTCATGGAATCTTCTGCTTCATCAAGATTCTCAACACAAACACTGACTAACAAGACTGTAAGGGTTGTACACTGTGCGTCTTCATTCATAAGCTGCAGGCTCTCTGAACTCGGGCCTCCCTCGACTGTATTCTCTTGGATGTTTTTCAAAGTAATGTCTACAGTTGTTATAATCTTTACTTGCAAATAAGGCATGCTTTTTTTGCTTTTTGAGTTTGTAGTAAAACGAACAAGTATATTGCAGTGCAGGCAGAGTTAAACTCAGTTTTCGCAGACAAATTTTTCACTTTGGTACTATTTTTAAAAGCCAAGAAACTGAGCAACTTCTGAAGGTTGTAAACGACCGATTCTACTCTCAACAAAGACAGAAAAGTGGTAAGATAGTCTCTAGTTACAGGGTACTTTTGTGCAAATATGTGCTAAATTTTGTGTTTCAGTAATTAACATGAAAATCCTCCTCTCAATGAAAAGTAGCACACTTGTAGATACTCATATAAAAAGTCTTATATTGACCTGAACAACCTGAGACTATGCCAGGAGGTGAGAGAAGACAATGCATGGGTAATAATAAGGAAGACAAAGAGATGATGGAGGTCATATTTTCAGGACGGGAAACACATTAGATATTTGGAAAACTCAGAAAAAGACCTTTAAAGGCAAAAATCAGTTCAGCTGATTCTAGGACTGGATTTTTAGTGGCTTGTTTTTTATCCTGTTTTGATCACTGTGTAAACTTTGTTCACATGGCTAACCTAGCAGTTTGTGTCTCAAGTTTTAGCTTTGAATAAGCTCAAAAGCACCATCTTTTCAGTAACTATTACATGATTTTATTCTCTGTGGGCAGTCTAGCTCCTCAGTAACTAATATGTTTCCAGAAATAAATGAAACACTTGTTTTGCTTTTACAATGCCACAGAATAAAACTGTGCACTTGCAGCAACACGTGTGGTACGCACCATGTGACAGAGCCTCTGTACTCAGTGACTGATGACTAAAATCTGGCCCTCTTTCAGTTCTCCTCCTCTTGCTCTTTCTGTTTGCTTTGTGCTCAATTAACACCTTAAATTTCTGTTAATAACGTTAGATTTCATTTTTTTATACTGGGTACTGACAACCTGCAAAATCAGATTTTCTGTTAAAAAGATAATTGGACTTAAGTAGCAGTGTGCACCCCTCTTTATACTTGAATTATGAATATAGTATTTCTGATCTGCATTGTTTTAATACTATTATTTATTTCATTATTATTGTTTTTTTTCTGGAACTAAATGATCAAAAATCATTAAACAATGTTAACTTTGCTCATCACCAATCAGTCAGCTTTAAGAAAAAAACAAAACAAAAAGATGTTGATTGGCTGTTTAATACTCTGTGAAAGATGAGATTTTTTATCACTCAGCATGACTCTATTCTCGCGCAGGCTTCCTTGACAAATAGCATTTCACTCAGCGCGTATTGTTCCCTGTGAGGCTGAACCAGATGTGTTTTACTAAATCAATTTCCATTTGGGTAAAATCCAGCTTTCTGGAACCAAAATGTTAGAGAGATACTTTTTTTTCTTCTTTTTGTACTAACAGTATCTGAATGCACGCATTAGGGCAGTCAGCTGAATCACTGCATGGTCATAACCAGGCTATAGATCTCACAGATCGTTTCATGAGTGTAAGCAATTGATGGTGGCACTGGATGGTTGCTTTACCATGCACACAAGAGCAAGTCTCACAGAGAATCAGTCAGCCTGTTCCTCACTGGAGTAAAAGAGAGAAAGAGAGAGAGAGAGGAGGAGGAGACAGGGTGACATGCCTGAAACCCCACTGTGCTCCCCAAAGGCGGCACATGTCAACCATCTTCTAGGGCCTTGTCAGCAGCCAAAAGGTTTTAATGGATCTGTGTTTTGGGATTTGCACATGTCGTCCGTGTTGTTCGAGAGACGGAGAGTGTCAGGGGGGAGAGCGAAAGGAGAGACCTCTTTGAGTGTCAAGTCGTTGAAAGGAGACATGGTGTCCGCCGAGAGGATAGCTGCTTCAGTCCTCTTATCCTTTACACCCGACAGACACACACACACACACACACACACACACACACACACACACACACAAACACAGGCTTACAAACACATGGATGCAAACTCACATCGTCAGCTTCTCCTGTTGAGATGCTCTCTGCCAGATAGGCCTGGGTGTTAGGTGATTGAGCTGCCGGGTGCCTATTCTGCTCTTCACATCTTCATTTAGCCAAACTGAACCTGCTGTGACTGGGATTTAGTTTTCTCATGCTTGGCTCTGCTTTTACTGCCTCTTTGAAAAAAAAGAATTGGCTTAGTGTATTTTTTTTTATCCTGGATACAGCCCTTCAGATCAAGTTTTCATAAAACACTTCACATCTTTACATCTGGCTTTTAATCGCTTTCACTTACTCTTAAATATCATTAAATCAACAGCTAGATTAAATAGTTAAGTTTCAAATGAAAACGCCGCCTGTTTTCCATCTGTTTGTATTGTCTTAATGGCGTTTGTTGATGTGTGTCCCTTCTGCCCCGCTGACATTTGTGTCATTATATCTGAGTGATTAAACTCCCCACTGACAAACAGCTGTCTTGCACATTTGGTTTTGAAGTCTGACTTTAACTTACTTTTATTATACAAGCAGAGGGCACATACCGAGTGTTAACTGAGCCATAAGCAATTAACAATTTACATAAAGGCATTAAGAGGAGTTTTGACTGATTTATGTCTTTCATGATGGAGTAGAATTAGACAATCAGGAGCAGGATTGATTATTTATAGATACTGAATTTTAAAGTCTGTTTGGCTTTATTGTTTTTCCTGTGAATAAGGCTAAACCATTATGTGGTTCTCACTGAGTAACATCTATGTTTACAACAAGTTTTGCAGTGATTAGTAAATCAGTTAGCAGGAGATTTCTTTTTTTTAATTCCTTCACTTGATTTAATTTTCATTCTGTTCTCATGGCTAAGACTAGAGCATGATAGCACAGATGTACATTTCTGCTTGAAATATTGTTTCAGACAAAGAACAATTACGAACAGAACCTTTCAGGTAAAATGACAATGCTCATGCCCATTTTGACACATACAATGTGACAGGTAACATTAAACCAGTATGTCTGGTAACCGTTGGTAAGCCAACTAAGAAGTATGTCATGGTATCATCAGCATCATCTTTGACATGCACGCTGCCTGACGGGTCGTCCTCATTGTCTTTTCAGAAGTAGCCTGTGAAGTTTGATTTTGGTGAAACCCCTAAACTGTCCTTGTGAAATAGCTCTACCGTATTTTCTATAGTGCCACCTACTTCAAAAGAGTTCATACAGACTCTTCTCTGAAATATTTATCATAATGAAGGTCCTTTCACACCGGGCGCATTTTTTCGTGTGATTATTTTGGACGTCAATATTTTTTTCAAACCCGCATCCTGTCAATACAAGCGTTCACATCAGCGACGTTTTCCCGTCCTGCGATATTGCGGCATTTATATTTTCGTTTCATTGTCGATTTTTCTAAAGTTTCGCAGACTGTGTGTCCACTTCTTGATACAAGACACAAATATTACAAAGATAATGACCTGAAGGACAACTTGTGGAGAGTCATAGCGTCAGATCTCTCATATGACGATGGTTTGTGTGCTTTAACAGTTTGCTAAACGTCTTTGTTTTAACTTTCATATGTGCTAAGTAACTTTAGCTCATAAGCTAACCTGTTCAGATACAACATACCATATGTATTTTCACTGTCTCAAACTCAGTCGCATTGCTGTCACAGCGCCATTAGGTCTCGGTTGCACCCACACAAACATACAAAAAAAAGGGAAATATTATTTATTGTTGGATTTAAGATGTAAAACAAACCATTGAAATTCAACTTAGGCCCTGCCTCTGACAAAGCAAGCCAAATGGGATGATAATCAGGGTTTTTCTGACACATATTTGAGTTTTTTTGATAATTACGAAAAAAAAAAAAAAAAAAAAAAAAAACATTAACCAAAACCCTTTCAAACCAAACTTATACAAATAAGCATAAAATAGAATAAATAAATAAATGAATAAATAAAAAATTTAAAACTAGAAAAGATGAAGCCAAGACAGTAGTGATGTAGTTTTACTGGAGTCTGGTTCTACTCAAAGAGCTTCACTTATAAATAAAAATGGGATGGGATCTTCTCTCACCTTTACACTGGGTCTTTGTAAAGAGAGTATGAGTTAGACCAGCTGTTTTTTGTTAAACATCTTCGTTTAACGCTTGTTGTGAATTGTGCTCTTTAAATAAAGCTTGATTGATTCACTGGTAAAAAAAAAAAAAAAAAAAAAAACATTATCAAAACTGAACTTGGGAAGCAATCATAAACATAAGGAGCTATTAGCCATAAGCCGCTGTCCAGGATTAATGTCACTACAGAAAACGCCTGAGGATACACCGTCAACTTAAAGCACGGCGACAGACATGAACAGTCATTGGGGAAATTCGTTAACTCAATTGTCACTCGTTGGTGCCATTTGAATTAATTTTCATAAAGCCTTATATGGCTGTCATCAAAACACGACAATAATCCCTTAAATTATCAATTAATCATTTTGCATGAGTAACTGCATCTCCAAAGCTGTATCAATAGCAATTTTTTGAGCTGAATAAGTAGCACAAGATACTAGAGAGAAAATTAACAGAGACAGCTTTGGAGACACAGAATCTACTAATATACAATATTTCTTTTTTCACTTGACTTAATGACTTACATGATAACAGAGTTGCTGATTGATTTTCCTCTCATTGCCTAATTAATCGATGGGGTAATTGTTTCAGCACTAATTGTATGATTATAACATGTGGGAAGTCGGGCTGAACAACACATTTCTTGGCTGACTGGACTTGCTGATATTTGGTGCTAATGTATGAATCTGATCATTGTCATTACAAGTAATCAGTGTATCAACACAGATGTATGCTCATCTAAACAAGGTTGAGGCGTGAAGAAACACAGAGTTCTGTCCTGGAACAGTGACGCTTAAGTCAGAGCCGCAGAGATTTAAAGGGTGCCATCACACTAACAGGGGAAATTACAGAAAATATGTGCAAATGTCACATGACAGGATCATAGGAAGAATTAGACCTACATTGTCGTCTCTGTAACATTCTATTGGTTTCTGACTTATTGTTCCGTTACTTTGGCATTTTTAAACCTGGTAATTTCAATCCCCATGTGGAAAATGCAGGCCCCATATAATGGTCAGCTCCTGTGTCCTGGCTGACCTCTCTTTAGCTTATCTCCCATTGTTCCCTCACACCAAAAACAGAGGAAATTTTTAAGAAAAGAGATGAAAGGCAAAGCCAGGGCAAGAAGCCTCTTCCAGCCAGAACTCATTCCAGCCATGCTAGATTGGACCATCTACCTCCACCTACAAACGTATTTGCAAGTAGTAAGAGAGAAGAAAAAGAGACGAAGCAAAGGGAAGAGTCTAGTGCAAAATGTTAAAAAGAGGACAGGGAAGGCAGAGGTAGAGTGAGAAGCCTGTTTGGGCTTGATGTTACTCCTATGAGGTTAGGCTGTACACTCTACCTATTACCTCCCACTGTGCTTATGAATAAAACAGGTCAGTTATTAAAAAAAAAAAGAAGAAGACAAAATAAATAAATTACTTAATTTAAAAAACTACATTTCTAGTTCATATGAATTAAAAACTGATGTAAACAATTTTGTTTCTTTTGGAAAAAAAAAATGCATTTATTTAGGAGACCTAATGAGGATTCCTTGGTTTTGGAGCCAGCCTCATGTGGACACTGAGGGTGATAAAAGTTCTTGCTCTTCCACATTGGCCTTATTTTCAGCACAGGATATTGTCTCTTAAACATACAAATGCATACAAAATAAAAGGCCTGGACTAATGTTGATGAAAGTAGCTTTCTTCTCTAAATCTCCATCTTGGTTACCTCAACTGCAAATGTTTTGTCCTTACTAGTCAAATCATTATAGGTATCAATGAGTTAAAGACATTTTTAAATTGTTTTCTTCAAGTATATAGCATCTATTTTTTTGTCTCTTCTATATGAACTTAAAAATGTACAGTACAGTACACGTACAGAGATGTCCGATAGCACTGATTAAAGTTATCAAAAAATGGTGCCATTTACCATTTCATCTTAATGATAGACTAACAGGAAGGATTATACTGTTTTTTCTTTAAATCAATCTAATGTTGAACCCTTGACCCCTTGTGCCTCTGTCAGATCAAAGTTGGACATTTCACACGGATACAAAGACAAAGGCATTGATGATGATAATTATTATTGTTATAATGATGATGATGATCTTGTCCTATTGGACTTGAAGCAGTAAGTGGCACCTACACATGTTGTTTTTCCTTATGTTGCACTTACTCCCTGGTATAGTTCACTTTGGAAAAAAGAGATCTGCTAAATAGAATTGAAGAACTATGAGGGATGAGTCCATCAGAAACTGCAAAGAAACTGAGGTAAAACTGGTTGTTTAACATTGTATGAGGATACATTTTTAATGTGTTTCTCTGTTTCTTTTCCTCCAGATTTGTCTGATCTCTCCTTACCCAGCTTCAGACAGTCCTGGACACACACTGAGTTTGTCTGATGATCAGTAGGTTTACCTTGTCAGTGACCTGTTTACGTCACCTGCCTGTCTCTTTGATAAACTGATGAAAGTTTACCTTAAAAACACTGCCAATACATTTATGTCTGCTAGTTAAGTAGCATACAGGAGTTTGCCATTTCTTATCCCCTGAAGATGCTAGTCTCAGATATTCTCGCTTACCTCCTGACCTTCTCTCTTCCACATCAGTCAGAGCCCCAAATCCCATGTGCACACAGCACTTTCAGTGCCAAATCGAAATGTAGTAATGTAGCCTCTTGAGGGAGCTAACAGGGTTTTTTTTTTTTTTTTTTTGGACTGTGCAGCCATGGCCAAATCTGAGCCTCTGCCACTGGGCTGTGGAAACTGACCAAGCCATTAGTTTAATATTAAAGGTCACAAAGAGAGGAGTAAATATTGGTCTGCCCCTACTGTGAATCAGAAGGAACACACAGACTCAACATAGCGTCTCCAAACCTCCCTCAAATTTGAGACGCTTCCCCAACTTAATGTCAAAACAGCTTCCACTTCATCAGAGCTGCAGAAGTACCACCATGACGGCTCAGCTTGCTTCCCCCCTCGAAGAGAACATTCAACCATCCAGCCTCATCAGGTCTATTTATCAGAATGATCTCTTTAAAGTCAGCTTTCCCCATCTCATCGTCCTACTTACAGCCATGTCGTGTTAGCGCACATAGATGGTCTCCACTCATTCACATTGCCACATCACTGTGCCTGTTCTCTTATTAGTGAGCATGGGGCATCAACTCTATCTTCACTTGGATTAATGTAACTGGATACTTTGTCAACGCGTATGAACATCTCCACTGGAGAAACTTCACTGCCATTACAAAACTCTCATTTATGGAGCAGCAGTACTTTTCTGCTCCACATAAATAAGGTTACAATAATTCTTTTCTCAGTTCGTTTTTGATAGATCTGTCAAAACTGATTCTCCTTTGTATAATTTAGCTTCATTTAATGACATTCAATTGTCACTCTGCCAGTTTTGACGAAATCTCTTTCAATTCAAGGTTGGATTAGCGTGTGTCTTTCGATTCATTTGCAGCCCATGTGACTGGCTCCGTTGTCCCCTTAACAATACCGGCTCTCCCTTCCTTTCCTATTAGTCCCAGACATTCCTTAGTGTATTCCTACAATCCTGTTTTACCCAATCCGCCTAATTACTCTCCCTGAGGATCCCAGTCCTTGGATGAACCATGGTTTTCTCCTCACGCTTGTTAGACATGTTTTCCACAAAAATATCCTGCACTTTGGAGAAAAGAATCAGTGATTCTTCAAAATCCCATGTTGAAAATGAGGCTCTGTCCAACATAAATACGCCCTGTTACTGTTCACTTTACCTGAATTTCTACCCTCCTTACAGTACGACATTGATTCAAAGTGTAATGCATCTTGGGCTATTTGTTATTCTATTTGTTTTCTATCCAGAAACATGAGGTAAAAAAACAGAGCGCTGTACAACTTACATGAAAATCCTGCTTACTAATCTTTAGCAAGCCTTGGAGAAATGGATGAAATATGGCACAATTACAGTAGATTCTGATATTTTTCTTTATTCAAGCACAAGGCTGGAGGGAAAGTTTTATTTCATTTCCATTTTAATGTTTACATAGCGCACAGCTGTTGTTAGGCCTAGCACAGATCTTGGAAAGGTCACTGAGTAACTATGTAAAAGCATGTTAGGATAACATTAATGCTGAGTGGGTTGTGAGTGACTTCGGGGCTTAATTGCGTGGAAATTACCGCTGCCTGAAATTAGCAGAAAATGTAAATATCAAAGTAATTTGGACAGAGATGAAAGACTCCTCTTTGTGTATGTATGTGGAGGATAAAATAAATCCAATGTATGCAAGAAGCTGCTCAAACCTGAGTCATTAAGAGTATTTTTTATTTATTTTTAATAAATCCTACTTTGTTCCTTGTCCAGGTTTTGGACTGGATTCACAGTTGGATGTTGGAAACCTTACAATCACGAAGATTTAAGTGTTTGGACTGACAAAGTAAGAGCAAACCCCATCCTGGGCTCTTTCTTCTTATTTCAGTATGCTGCTGCTTTCAGTCCCCAGACAGGTAACAGTCCTTTTATGTAAAATGTCTGTTTCTGTTCCAGCTTAATTCCAACATATGGTCCCAACTACAGAACTACTACCTACTGTACATCTCAGTTAAAGATAACAAGAGATTTTTTCTCTTTCATGAACTTCAATCATACAAATTATGACGTAGCTGTATTAAGGCTTGGATGGAGAGTTTTCTTTTCAGGTTACTGAAATAGGCTGAAGTTCAAGCTGATGACTTTTCATGATATCCAAAACAGTAAAATACCATTGAGGACAACACTGACGTTTATACTGTAAATTTTGATGTTGAGAGGGTAGGTGTCAGCCAAGAAATAGTCCTTCTTATACAATTTTCAAATAAAATATTCAAATAAATAACACAATTTTTCATCAAAAGTCACAAGGGTGAGATTTATTTTTGCCACAAACCAAGAGTTCCTCACATGAGCTATAACAACCTGGTTCTGACTGGTCAAGGCTCTGATCGAATAACTAAAGGGCTAACTATACAAGTATGTATCTAATAGAGATGCAGAAAACAGGCTGATGGTATAGTGGTTTGTTTGCGATGGAAAGCCAGGGAAACAAAGCTGAGAAAATGAAGAAGTTAAAGACACAAAGTTTGTTTTCTCATGATTTTTTGTTATCTCAACATAAACCAAGATCGTTTTCTTGGCGTTTCAGCCGACCTCGAACGGTAACTTTTAAAAACACCCTCCAGATTGAGATATTTCTGAAACGCTGCGGACACTGTTGTCGACAGTATGTCATGGTTTTCACTGAAAACCCAGACATCACGCTCCACTTTGCACGTGCACATTACACTTTCAACGTGGGAACATTTAACTGCCATGTGCAAATCCGCACGACGACAACAGTAAGAATAGTGGACACATAATTACTGTAGTTAATTTGTTAGGAAAAAGAAAAACTCTTTGTTCTGTTGAGATATTATAAACTGTTATCAAAAGATAACTGTAAAATACATGGCTGTTCTCGTCATCAGCAGGTAATGACTGAGAATTCACCAAAACAAAAGATGGCACCTTTATGGAGCACTGGGAAAGAAGACGTCATTGACCCTCACACACAGAGGAAACAGAAATCCTCAGTCCCCTTGTTCACATCAGGGTTATACTATCCCAGACGAGGGTTTTCTTACAGGCCTCACACCAGTCGTCTGTAACCAGATGATGTGTGCCCTGCTAAGCCATTAAGTTACAGGAAAAGGAGCAACAGGAGACGTTAGCTACGTTCAGTCAGCAGGCTATCCTCTGTCATTACCACACAGACATTGCATATCTGTTGCTTTTCTCTGTATTTCAACAAGCTTTTCTCTTTTATACACAGTATTCTTTCTTTAACGACCATTTCCCACTTGACAACTTAGCTTATATATTCAAAAATAACATACTATACAGCCAATGAAAAATAAATAACACCTGGTTGAACACCTGGTTTGTCTAATTGTGTAAAACATCCCACTTTCTCTTTCTGCTGCTGAAAATATTCAGAGTATTACACCACTGCCACATTTCTATTAGCTTTTTTGCTAATTTGCTGCTTCTACACATGCATCCAACCATATCAACAACAAAACATGCATTATAGAGATACCTTTGATTATTTTAGAAAAGCAGATATTAATAGAACTGAAAAAGATTGCCATGTTGCAAGTCACTTAAAAACAGAGCATATTCTAACTTTGTATATTTTCCTTCTAAGTAACAATTATTTGAAAGTAATAATTGGGAGCAATAGCAACAATAAATAAAGAGGATAATGATCAGGTCGCCATTTTGCTATATTACTGACACAAGTATTGCTTAGGGTGACCATATTCTGAATCCCAAGAAAGAGGACACGACTACACAGGGCGGGGTCACAGAATTTTAAGTTTTCGTATCGGACCGATTGTTTTTTACACGCTTCTAACTCAGGCGAATCCCTAGGCATTTAACAGATTTTTTAAACTCCCCTGAACAAAGCGGGACAAGACCGTTCAGACAGCCCCAAAAAAGAGCACATGTCCGGGTAAAAGAGGACGTATGGTCACCGTAGTATTGCTTGAATTACTTCTCCTAATGCCCACTAAACTGAGGCTTAAACAGTCAGAGAACTAAACTGTCCTGCAGAAAAAGGGCGCTCCAGAGAAGGGGAAAACCATGAATTCAATACAGGGTGTTTAAAACATTTTGCTTGACGGTCCTGAAAGTTTCCTAAACCGAAAACACATTTCCAGAGAGAAAACAGGCAGTCCCCTTAGCACATGTCTTATCAGCTTATTTATTGAATGCTGCTGCCTAAATAATGCTCTGTGTCCTGTAACTACTGGAAATATACAGCTGCTGAAGGGTCACAATCCCCTACACCTGCTCAGGCTAATCACCCACTCTGAGACTGAGAGGGCAGAGTGCACACACACACACAAACACGCACACAAACCTGTACCAGCCTTCACCTTCCCTGCCCTCGTCTTCCTCTACCACCACTCATTCTTACCCCTCCCTCTCCCCCAGAGCACCCAGCGCTCTTTCACGCCACCTCCCACCTCTCCCTGCTGCGGTTTTCTGCAGATGACGATGAGCTTTGCTGCTGCAGCTGCCCCCGAGTGCCAGAACCATCATCAGAAATTCAGATGACTCTGCCTGACGATGCCTCACACTGAGGTGCTCTGTTGCTGTGCCTCAACTGTGACTAACTTTGAAGTCTCCGTTTTAATTTTCATTTATGTAACATTTACCAACTTAACTTGAGTTCCTCTCAGAGTGACGTCTTAACTTTCCTTGTTTTAATTTCTTTGCGCATTGTGAAGATGCTCACAGACCAGTCATGGAGGGCATGTTTTGATCCCTAGTTTAAAGTAATTATAACTTAATCAAAGTATTCTCTGTGACAAGCTTTATCTAGACATCTGAAGTATTCTCAGTGTTCTCACTAACTATTTATGTAAAATGGCTGTTGTGATCTGCTTGCCATTGCTTCGTTTAAGTTGCAACCTGTGGCAGTAGCACTCAAAGGCCTTCAAAATGTCTGTATGGAAAAGTCAGTACTTCAGCTATTCAGCCAAAAATATTAATAAGTTAAAGTTGGGTGAAGTGTTCTCTTGACAGTCAGTCACTTTGTCGCAGGGATAAACTATAAACCGTTGAGAGAGAGAGCTAAGAGAGAAGAGCAGTCAACTGAGTATCTGTCCTGGGACGTTTTTTTGGATTTAAAGACAGGCTGGATTTAAAGGCCCGGATCCCCCACCCTACAAAATCAAGTCAGAGAAAATAGACCGTGGTACCAAACTAAACTAAAACTATCGGGTGCTAAAATGTGACTGAAATTAAAGGGATATTCCAGCATAAAATTAATTTAGGGTCAAACAAATCATAACACTGAGTCAGACACCCCCCTGCGAGATGAAAGTTGCCGACTGCTTGCTTCTCTAATTATACCAACTTTAGTGACGACCGCACAACAGCAATACACAGTGGTCTAAGGAGCCAAGCACAAAAATCAACCAAAACGCCACTCTATAGCCACAAATAATGCTCAGAACAGCACCTAACTTCATCAACAGTACATATAGGGTCCCAGCCACAGCACTAGCCACCAAACATCTTTTTAACTTTGCCTGATTTCATTAGCAAAGAGACTAAACACAACTCACCCACTCTCCTTCAGCAGCCGCTTGTTTGTAGGAAGACCTTGGATGAGTCCATTACGGACTGCAGCGGGGTGACGCAGCTCATTTCTTCATTGAGCTACAATCAGACCAGGACGCTAAGGAAGAACTACCGCGGTGCAGTGCAAAATTATTAATATGGTGATTATTACTTCAAGGAAATGATAAAGTAATGATCATAAATGTTCTTCCTTGAGCTACGTTATCCAGCAGCAGTTGGTAATGGATGCGCCTGAGGTCTTCCTACAAACAAGCAGCTGGTGGAAGAGAGTAGGTAAGTTGTGTTTGGTCTCTTTGCCGAAGAAATTAGGCAAAGCTAAAAATTTGTTTGGTGGCTAGTATTATGGCTGGGACCCTATATGTACTGTTGATGAAGTTAGGTGCTGTTCTGAGCATTATTTGTGGCTATAGAGTGGCTTTTTGGTTGAGGTTTGTTCATGGCTCCTCAGACCGCTGTGTATTGCTATCGTGCGGTCGTCACTAAAGTTGGTATAACTAGAGAAGCAAGCGGTAAGCAACTTTCATCTCTAAAGGGGGTGTCTAACTCAGTGCTACAATGTGTTTGACCATAACTTAATTTTACGCCGGAATATCCCTTTAAAGGCATTTTGGTCCACAGATCACTAAATCTAAAATAGCTGCCAAACATGATTACATAAGTGAATTGTAATGTGTGGGATTTTTTTCTAGAATGCATTTAAGCAAAATAGCAAAAGTGAAAAATAAGTGCGAACAATTTGTGGCAGTAAAAGTCAGTAAATATTTAAAATACTTCACAGTGTCTTTTACAACAATTTCACAGAGATCTATGAAGCAGGAAACTTTGGGAGCACCAACTTGCTGCTAGATTAAGAGGCTTGAAGATATTGGAAAGCTGTCATGGGAACCTGCCCTCTTTTCCTGAGCCTTCACTTCCCCCCCTTCAATACCGAGGCACTGACATGAATTATGTAGATAAGCAGAAGAGAGATAATAGAAGAAAAATCTACTCCGTGCATGTGGGTGTGCCTTGTTGAGACTTAGAGCTTTATTCCGAACAACTGTCTGTCTGGTTAAAGCACTCAAGAGTTTGCCCTGATTTCATTTAACAAAGTACTTCCTCACACTTCAGAGGAAAACAAAGAGTTCAGACTGGTCGTAACAACTAAATAGGGACATACTGTACGTGTGTTACCATAAAGCCAATGTGTGGGACTTTTAAAGGAAGAAAACAATATATATATTTTTTAATTTTTTAAAATTTAACTGGATTTGCTGAAAAATTGAAAAGATACAGAGTTAAATGGAGTAAAATTTGGTGGTATTATATCAAATTTGATAAACTATTCACCAAATGTAGAAGAAACAAAACTCAATACCATCAATCAATCTAGTGGGAGGTAAAAGTAAAGATTTTGGATACGGAGCACAGTCTCATTGAACGCCACCATCTCTAGTCCCTCCAATAATTGTTTTGAAAATGCCTGGATATTTCTAAAGGTTGTAATTATTGATAGATGACAGTTTGACTCCATATTTACAAAAGAATAACAAATGGCTACACAGTGTCGTGTTCATTTTGATATTGACCCTCGTTCATAATTAAGTGCCATGAAAACAAACCGACCAATTGGTCAATTGATACACTGATCTTTGCATGGGAAGTGGTCTCTGGAACAGCTGCTGGATCCTGACAGAGCTACAAAACATCAAATAAGAGGGGGCCATGCAGTTCTTCTGAAAGACTTGACTAATGCTGACAAGCACCAAAGACACACCAACAGTCTTTGATATGGTTCACCCACTATTCCCAAGGAACGAACACACATCATTCAATGAAGTGGGCCTGTGTTGTATTATTTTTCTACCTGCTTTTGTACTCTTTTTCTTATTTCAGACTTGGCTGAGGGGAAGCTCATGGATCATGAATGTGGATCGTCTTAATGCACCCTATAGCAGCCGAGGTCTACGCTCTCAGAGGCTACCCTGCAGCACTTCATGGCTGGTTGGAGCATGTTCCTGAGAACAGGTGCATGACTACAATACAGTAAACCCATCACACACACTTCAGATGCGCCGGAGGTGCAGTAGCTGGGGCTGATGGAAGGTATCTCGATACCACAAATAGAGTGGCAGTGAATTATTGAGAGGAAAATAGTCATTTGTGAATGAAGAGTGTAATAAAAAAACACACCTTCCCCGTACCTCTCTCTACGAAGACTGAAGTATGTGTGTGGAGAATGGGCAAAATACTCTTATGGGCTCTAAAAGCTAATATCCTGAAGGGGAGGACAGATTCACTGTGAAATAAAGAGGCTGTTAAACTCGCCTGCAAATTCCTGCCCACAGGCAACAAAGGAGTTATATCCCACGGAAAAAAAGAAATGAGACTATAACCTCAATCACCAGAAAGAGGAATGGAGAGCAAGATGTGCAAAGTATGATTGAATTAGAAAAGAAAAGGTTGATATAATGAGCTCATCACTTAAAAGCTTTTCATTTCTTAATTCAATATTAAAAATATCAGATGCTTTGTTATGCCCCCATGTATCCCAAATAGTCAACTGGAATTAGCCACAAATGTAATCTGTAGATTTGTTTTGTTTGTTTGTTTGCCCTATCTTTTCATTGCTTGTTAGCAAGACTTTCAAGTACTGTTTTATTAGGCCAAAACTCCATGTGGAGATTTAAAAGCACTTCATATTTCCATCTGCTGAGAACCTTTTTGGAGAGACAGATTTCCCTTTCCAGAAGGACCTTGCACCTGCCCATTGGATCTGCGTTTTTTTAAATATTCTAATGTTTTAAGACTGTGGATTGTTTTTTTTTTCAGTTTTTGTAAACTGTAACCTGCAGACAGGTCATTACGCCTTCTATGCCACCACTTTATAACACAGCGTCCAGGCACTGTTATTGTTTGATGACAGACTGAATGGAGGGCTTCTACAGGTGTGTCCTACATAGTTTTTTTTAAAGGCTATTTCAATTTGTCCTGAACTTATTTTGCGGTGAATACCAAAATCTGGTCCGTCAGTAGAGAATACAACCAAAGAATCTAGTTTTGGAGTCTAGATGAAGCAAAACTGTGCCACCGTCACGACAGAAACATGCGTTGGAAAGTCTCCTGGCTAAAAGAAGCCATGAACACAAATGAAATGTGGAGATGACAGAGCATGTGACAAAGTATAAGTAAAGGACAACCTAGAAGTGAGAAGTCCAACACAAAATAATTGTGCCAAAGCCTAATAAAATGGAGAAAATTAATTAACTGCTCATTGTTTACTATTTTTTAAAATGTCAAATGTGGTCTATATCAAAGTTGTAAGGATAGATAAGTCTGCTATAGTTTTGACGATAAATAAGCAATTCCTCCTTATGAAGCAATAGGAAGGTCCATGTATTATCCATCCATTCAATTATTCCATTCAGTCTATTAAATGAAACACGAAAAAACAAGTCAATATTTTGTTTGTTTTTCTATATAACCACAAAATAAAAGATTAGTGTTTGTTTTCATATTTTCAGTTCAAAACAGAATATATAACAGAGATGGAAAGGAAAACATCTACTTTTCGTTTTCGGGTAATTGATGTCCCCATTTCCCACGGTGCCTTTCTACTGTTCGCACATGGGCATTGTGCAACAAAGTAGTCAACAACGTGGACCAAAAACTCCAGGCCAGAGCGGTAGAGAAAGGCTAACCTGCTGCCATGGAGATGGACACATCCTATGTATTATTCAAAGCCGCCAGGAGGGTTACAACCACAGCTCTGTTACAATGTAAGATTTTGGCGCTCGAACTGCTCTGTCGCATCTTTCACCATGGTAACTGTCGCTGAGAATCATGGGAAGGCCAATGTAGCCTCCATGCACTTATGCTCAAAACAGACGCACTAAAAATCAATATTTTTTTCTTCTCTTTAATATATCCTGTTTTGAGCTGAAAATACGAAAACAAACACTATTTTTTTTATTTTTTGGTTATACAGAAAAACAAATAAAATATTGACTCGGTTTTTTTTGTTTTCTTGTTTACTACATTGAGTGAAATAATTGAATGGACAGATAATACATGGACCTAGGAAGCACTCAAAATGCCATTGTTTAGGTTCCTCAAAATCAATCTGATTTGGAGATTTAAGATTAAAGACATCAAAAAGGAAAACAATAAGTACCTGATCTTTACTGGACTGGACTAAACAACTGAACTTTCTCCAAGTTTCATGGTTTCACTTCGCTGAAGCAACTTCAGAAAACAAACTGCTGAAGTCTGTGCCCAACTTTCTAAAGAGACGATGTTGTGACCCTGCACCACAGCTTTTTACATAACTCATTTTCATTTTAATTTATGGAGTTTTAGTCAACGGACGCCACCAAGAACTAAAAGATGGACACCATGCTAAATAGGGATGCCATTAAGAATCGACATTCTTAATGGTCTAATGGAGGCACTCATAAAAGTCTATGAATTAGGGCGCTGGCATCATTCATGGTGGATGACGTTTTTACTTAGGCTGCGGGAAAGCAGCAAAAGGAAATTGGGGGGAAAAAATAGAGACAGAATGACTGACGTTTAAGGGGAGAATAAAGAAACTAATTAATTTAACAAGATGGATCTGTTTCCACACAAAACAACAACACAAACAATCAAAAGCAGAAGGCAACACCAAGTAGATGGTTTATTGAACACTTTGTGCAATAAAAATAGGTCATTTATAGATATAACATGCAGTGTGTTTTGAATTGATTGCCTTTTAACAACAGAAGTTCAACATTTATCTGTTTTGCTACAGAACAAATACCGGCTGTCTGAATGTCATGGCAAAATACCACCCAGTCGATGAAAGTGCACACTTGTCTGATAGCGATCCATGGATAACTATTAAGTCATCGTATATGACCTGAATGTAACATAGGCAATATTTCCATTTGATTTCTATAAATGATTTTCTGATTTGGTGGAAAGTATAGACTGAGGGAAAATGTCAGACTTTTCCAATATCTGACTGAGGATGTGAGCCAGGAGCGTTGTAACAATATATCCTCAAATGACTCGAGGTTTCTGTGGATTATAACAAGGGTCTGGAGGCACAGATTGAGTCATGATGAGAATTACTGCTGTAATATTACACTGTATAGGCGGGGACCCTGAACTCAGAAACAGGCCGTGAGGGGTTGACATTTAAAAACTGTCTCAAGGGAGGACCCATTGCCTCTCACAGTTGGAAGCCTTGGAGACATCCTTGGCTGCTTTAATGGTCCTTATTTATCTTTACCTTCTCAGCCGCCATGCCACACCCACACACAGCTGAACGACTACAAATAACAATCATTCTGCACTCCTCATAAAAAAGCACATACTATTAAATAAAGACAATATGGTCTGAGTGGAAACTTGATTTTTAGTAGCTGCAGGGTGGCGATGTCTGTTCGAATCAGTTTACTGGCAATGCACCAGCCTGTATCTAAACTTAGGCATGAACATGGACATAGTTGAAGCATCTGGTTTCAATTTATTTACAGAAACAGAAAATATGTATTTAAAACAATGAGGGATTTCAATATCCTATACTTGGGTAATATGAGGACTTTGATCAGAGGCGTGGGAGTTAGAGGGGTATTTCTTCCTTTGATTTGCAAGTATATACTTTTTTATCCATTGAGTTTGAATATTAGCGGTTAAGAGGACCCTTTATTTACAACTTCACAGAGGAATATAATATGATAAAATCAAATGTCCAGTTTGCCACTTTCAGTCCTTGTATGGACAAGAACTTACAAACCGTACATAATGAAACAGGTTCAAAAGGAGCCCACAGTTACACAGTTACCCAAACTTATCCAAACGAGCTCAGTTTTTTAGCACACAAATGCAGGGCCATACATCAGACACATTTATGCAACACTCTAGCCACCAAATTAGCAACCGCTCTGTATGGCACAGGAGGTAAGACTACAAATAGCCCACCCTTAGCTGAACAGGTTATAGAAATACAGATATTTTAGCCAGCACATAAAGTCAAATATACTGTATATTTTTTTTTAGTCAAAGCATCAGTGTGAAAATGCAGCTAAATTAAGATTTAAAACTGCTCGATAGCAGCAAATAATTAACCCAATTACTTAACTTAAACTGTTTGTGCTCCAGTTAAATAACTCCAAACAGGGCTTGGTTCTAGGGTTGGTTTTCTATCATTCTTTTTTTAGCTACTGTTTTTTTACAGTAGAAGTCCAAATTCTATAATTTTGCTACTGTGATAGCCAACTACTTTTTGTATCCTATCAGTAACCACAGTCTATGGCTGCTGAGTGAAAACCCTATGTAATATCTGTTGACCATGATACATAGCCTAATTCTAATATAAATAATTATTCAAAATTAATGAAATAATATCTTCAGTCTTCCTAAATCATTTAATTCCAACTACATAATAAGGGGATAATTTAAAAAAGGGAACTTAAGTGTCAGGCTTTTTAGGCTATTCACAAATGTTCATTCACAAATATTTTGATGTCAATTTGGAACAACAGCTTGGGTGTTTAACTAAGCTCAGCTCCTTTGTTACAAACTTGGTAGTGATCACATCACCACCATAAAGCCTTCCACCAGTGTTTCTGTGAGTCAAATGTCTCAGGTCTCTTTTTGTTAAAAGCAAAGAGTTCAGGGGATCATTTAGTAAAACAGTTCATATAAGATTAGATTAAGGTTTATTTTACTGGAACTTTTTAATCTGTGATGAGCGCTCTGTAATCCTGGGGAATAAAAGATATACCAAACTTTCTGTCATAGAGCTATGCCAAAGCAGTCCATGAATTCCCTTGTCAAATCCAGCCAAGTCATATGATCCATTCCATTTACTATAACTCTATAGGATGTTTACTCAAGTCGTATAACCAATCTGTGAAGCCAGAGCTTTTAATTTACCAGTCAATCTACTTTCCAATTCTCACCTATGGTCATAAGCTCTGGGTATCAACTGAAAAAGTGAGATTATGGATTTAAAGAGTTTCCTCTGGGTTTAGCGGAAGAGAGAGGTTCCAGAGCTTGGACATCTTTGGGGAGTTTCAAATGAAGCCTCTTCTCCTTTGCATTTAAGGGAGCCGGTTGAGGTGGTTGGGGCATTTGATCAGGGCGCCTCCTGGGAGTCTCCCTTAGTAGGTTTTGCCCTGCTCATCGGACTGGGAGAAGACCCGAGAGCAGACCCAGATTATGCTGGAGGGATTACGTATCCCCCCTGACATTGGAAAACCATTCTGAAAGATTCCTCTTGGATGAGCCGGAAAGTGTTGCTGGGAAGAGGGATATCCAGAGCAACTTGTTTCGCATGGACGAGTAGAAGAAACGATTGGAGGGATAGAGGCCTAACATACTTCTGATTATATAAAACTCCAGACAAACAAAATCAGCTGTCATTAGTTTTTTGTTTTAATTGAAAATGGTATAACCCTATGTCGCCATTTGTATCAAATTTGATACATGAAAATACACAAGTTATTCAGACCTCTACATCCTCACTGCGATTTTGTATACAATCAGATAAATGCAGTGATCAGACAAACCACTAGGGTGCAGTTATTTATGCACCAGCAGGCCTTCACTTGGGACATCCAATATGGCTGCTTAGGGTCAGTGACCCAAATGTTTTTTCTCATAGATATTATTGCCAATTTTGAAAAGATTACATAAGAAAAACTTTACGAAAAAAAAAAATCTGAAACTTCAACAGAAATGGTTACTGCATTGATGCAAAGTAAAACTACTTCATATTTTATAACAGTAACACTTTACAATAACAATAACTTATAAATGATAAATAGACCATTTATAAATGTAAGTAGGTAGTTTATTGATGTTTAATCATCATTTATAAATAGCATACAGACCATTTATAAATTGTAAATTTTAAAAACCTAACCCTAACTTTACAATAACCATCTAAGTAATGTTTATAGGTGGTTTATAAACCACCACTTATTAATCATTTACAAAGTATTACAAACATCAGCTGCAACTTTACAATAACCATCTAAGAAATGTTCATAGATGGTTTAAAAACCAAATATGAACCATTTACAAAGTCTTACTGACACACATTTTAATTGAGACAACCAATATTTCAACTCTATATAAACCTTTAACAAATAGTCCATTAATAATTAATGAACATTATTAATCAACTATTAACTTACATTAATAAGCTATCTATTTGCCATTTATAATTGGTCTATATGCTGTTTTTAAATGATGATTAAACATTAATAAACTATCTTTTTTACCATTTATCAATTATGGTTATTGCAAAATGTTACCTTCATAACTTATTTGATAGTAGAACCATGTTGAAAATGTGTGTTTCAAATTAGATTAAGGGGGTATGTATGGTAAATTTCTATGCAAATCTCCTATTCAATCAATTCAATCTCCTATTCAAATCCCCTATTTTTTGTCAGGAGGTCCAATAAAGGGTCCAATTTCAAAATGTTCTGACACTTATTTCATGGTTCAGGCTTTACAGGGTTAAACATGATGATGCCTTTCAAGTTGTGCAGAATTAGAAATGTATGGACTCCTCAGAGGTAATCTTCCAGCCTCATCCATAAATATGTCATAATGGGCGCTAGGAAGGACATTGTTCTGCACAAGTTGCATGCGAACTGTAGGTGGGGATATACATGTGTATTCTATTCTGCTGCGCTCATGCTGCCTACATGTACAATGTTTCCAAACATGCTCTCTCACACACATTCAGCCCTCTCATGAGTGGAATACAAGTTTTTGCCTCACAGGCTCCCAGAGTGGGAAGATAAGTAGAGATGTGCAGCACTTTATTTTAATGTCAGGATCCTTTTTTTCCACTTGATTGGCCTTTCATCACACAGCATGTGGTGCAGACGATGAAGAAACAGGAGGTGGAAGTGAAGAATGCATTTGTAAAGAGCAGTGACATGGGATGAGGGGAGGAATGCAGCTCGACTGCTGATCATCTTTGATGAGGCTTCACGCGAGACTCAAAAGGATGACTCAAACCGAAAGCCTGCTACATATTCAGCCCTAAACTCGTGCCTACTCACAGCGTGCTCGACACATTCAGACATTGTGTTCATTCATGCACATTATGACAATAAAAATGAGCGTCTCCGAAGTCTCAGGCGCCAACAGCCTACACGTGCAGAAGCAGCGAGAGAGAAAGAGCTGGAAAACAACCCATCACCGCCTGCCTGTCATCCATTTCCCTTCATTTGTTTCCCAGAATGAGACAAATTCCAAAGACCTTCATGTGTAAAAAATCTCATTTTCTGTCCTCTCGCTCATCCTGTCTTGTACTTTATTGTATCTTGTTATAATGCTGAGATAGTGTGAAAAATTTGTTTTACTGACTCAAAATCCTTACATCATGCTCATGTATTCATATGCCAAAATATTGCAGAAAGTGCCACCACAACACACTGTTCTGTGTCCAACTCTCTTTGTAAACAGTCTACGGATAAAAATCCAACTGCAGAAAGTTGGGGGAGTGGGAGTAGAGACTTATTATGATTCCCTCTGGAGGATGTTCAAAAGAGCTGCGCTCTGACATCCCATGTGCTGGGTGTGTTTCTTTCTGTTTTAATCTTGCCTAAAGATATATGTTTATCAAAGTGAATTTTCAGTGTCTGTTTTCAAGGCCCTGCTGAGGCTTTCAAATCACCAAGAACTCAAAGGAGCAGGCCAGAACATGAAATGATGAGCCCATTGCCAGCTCAGACTCACGGAGATGCAGCAACACAGAGCAAGAGATAATCACAACAGGAATATGATGACTCTACAGTAGGTCTGGATGTTGATATGAAAGCCGATGTTAAAGATATTTCTCAAGAAAACACTGCAAAATGCACAAGCTACCCTTAAGCTTCCCTGTGAGACTGAGCAAGCTTCGATGCAGCATTATTCAACATTCAGAGCAACTGTTCTGAATGACTTTGTAGATATAATTAAAGGACTCCAGTTGTGATCCAAGTTTTAAAAAAGAAGGGCTTTGAGTTGAGGGACCTGACCCTGATCTACATACAGTATGTGTGCTTTTAGTCGACTAAACATAAACGTCCTCACCTTCATTGGTTGGCACATTACTTCATTGAAAAAATGGTTAGTATTTTTATTATTGTGCACCTTTTAAAAACAGGGCTCAGTATAAGTGCAGCTACCTGTCTCCAGCTGGGGTCACAGCTCTGGTTTATAGCTAACACCATTATGCTATAACCATAGACTGTGTATGTACACGTTCGGCGGGAGGGTCATCGAGAGTTGCTGTGATGACGCCTGGCTCAAACAGCGTATCCCCTGGGTGAGCTACGCAATCTTTGTACGCCCATAGGCTTTATCAAGTGTCAATCATAGAAAACATGAACCCCCTAATAACTTTTAAAAATGGAGCCGTACAGAAAAAAGAGGACTTGAGCACAAACCAGTCTTACAATAACTACATGTCAACATCACAACCTATGACCTATACTAAAGCCCGTCAACAGAGGGTGCTGTTCTCAGGGTGGCTTCACCCAGCGAGGAGGCAGACGGCGTCCATTCTATATACAGTCTATGGCTAACACGCTCAGGAAATAAGTAAAGACCACAGAAGGTATCTTGTAGCTTGGTGTGGTTTGGCAGTATTTTAGTTAACTTGAGTAGTGTGTTACCAGCTCAGCCCTGCAGACCTAAACCTGCTTGGAGGACAAAAAGCTGTTGGAGCTATTATCGTCGATGTCAGCTGCTAACTTTTGCTAACCATTCTAACGTTGTTTACCCACTGATGGGGTCTCACCAAGAAAATATGTTCGATTTTGGCAGTTTTAATTTAAATTGCCAAGTAAGATTACCTGCAGGTCCAACACTCACACCTTCACTAATCACATCCACCGAGCTAAAATTTATCGTCTTCAGATGCTTTTAAAGCTGGAATTACATTCACAGCAAAGCAGACCAAAAAAGGTCCTGTTATTCCACTGTTTGCTCTCAGAGTTCTTGCTGGAGTACTTTGAAGCATCTCGGGATCTCCATGGAAGTGTAGGGCCCGCCTATAGAGACAATTTTGCCTACCTGCTGCTCTACTTTGCCGCCAGTATGACCCTGGCTCCTCAGATTTGAACAACAGCAGCTGAAGGCTTTGACTTTTCAGCACCCTGGACAGCAACTTTAAGAAGCTTATACCACTTGCAGGTACCTTGGACAGCTCTAGAGTGAAGGGACTTACACTGTGGGAGGTGACAGCTAACAGAGACCCCTAACCTCCAATCCTTCTTTCTATGCACCGTCAAACTGTAAGCCTGTGCCACACAAATGTAGTTTTTATGTACTTTGAATTAAGTCCTCATGTGAAAGTTTTCTTTTTTTTTCTTTTTCCATTTTTTCCCCCACTAAGCCACCTTCAGCACACTTTCACGTGTCCGTTTTTATGTCTATGTTGAGTTTTTTAATTATCTTTATCCATTGGGTGTCACAACACTTTATTGCGTCTGTCATCACATTTAACATGAGGCGGCAGGATGAGGCATTATGTTCTATTTAGTCACACATCAGAGAATATTATGTTTCCACACTCCAAAAAAAAAAACTTTCACACATTTTTTTCTTTGTTTATTGCAATATTCATTCTCAAAAAAGGTTTGATTTTATGGTTTGGCAGAGAAAATCAGCCTTATCCTTTCACCAGCTGTTGATAATACCACGGTAGATCTCTCAGGTGACTTTCTGCATAGTTTGATTCAATCTCATTTCTTGGTTTTGTAGCTATGATCAGTAATAAGATTCATGCCTCCTGTGAAATTTGAAGTTCAAAAGGGGACAAGACAAAACATTTGGGTGCAAATATGAAAGCGGAGTGTGGAAAATTCTCCAGGGTCTGTCCTTAAAACAACCTGATTTGAGTGCATATTGAGAATATAATGCACAAATGAAACCCAGAGCTGTGTATATCATCTCTACAGACACGAATGCCACAGCGTAATTGTTTCAAGTGTGTTCTTACTTTTATACTGGTAAATGTGTGCTTTCATTGCTGTATCCAAGGTCTCTTATCGCTCTCTCTTTTCTCTTATCCATACAAAAGACCACATAATGAGGCTTTCTGCATATTATGACAAAAACTTGAAAGCTTTAAGAACGAAGCTTTACCACTGATTACATGCACTGCTTTTCTCACTGTATTTTTACAATCTTCCAATAACTGACCAGTGAAAACAAAGATATGTTCTCTAAAATCAATCTCACTAATTTAATTTACCAATACAGTGTAAGAGAAATAAAAACACTTTTACTGCAACATGCATTTCCAATTTGTGAATGTCATTTTCCCACATCATTTGACATGCGGTTAAAAGGTTTGTTGGGAGTGTTTTCCCCGTTTTTTTCTCACAGCATGACATTTCACAGAAACCGTTTGCCTCGACACATCAATAATGTTATTAATAATTCAGCGTTCACAGCAGATAGACACAGCAAGATGAAACCACAGGGGAATGTAGTTTTAAATATTTCAGTGCTAACTACTGGTAAGTCGGGTTGACTAAGCTGGAGCAGGTTAGTACATGTCGGAAGAGCAAGTTATTGTGAAGGATTGTTTTTGCTAGAAAATGAGCAAATCTGTAGGTGATGGTTACCCGCTGTTTACTCGAGATATAAAAAAGCACAGCATAGAGAAATATGTACATTTTTCCATGCATTCACAAAGCAGAAAAAAGTGAAAATAAGTTTCCAAGTTAAAGTTGAAGAAATACATACTAAAATGCCAATAAATCCTAAAGGCTTATTACTACAATGCCCAAAAGTCTTGCCCCTGGGTGGGCAGAGAGCCAATCAAAGTTGGTGGATCTGCACAAACTGGATGCAAAGGGGTCCTACAGTGTGAGCCTATATACCATCCCCTAAAAATGCTTTACCCAAAATGCATTAACAGTTTCATGTTCATTTTTTTAAGAAAGTAAAACCAAGTAAAGTTTACATACAGAGTTGGGAACAAAAAAATAAATAACACATTAAGGGGCCTGATCTACTAAAGGTTTGCGTGTGCAAAAACACGTGCAAACTTGATAGTGCACGCAAACCTGATCTACTAACTGGGTGCATCGAGGATAGCGCACAATTGATTTAGGGTGTTTGCCTTCATGAATATGCAGAATGTATGTAGATCATCAGAATGCACAAAATTCTGGGTAAATGCAAATGAAATCAGTTAGCACCCGCAATGGGATTAATCAAACCTGGAAGCTGATTGCGTTCGCTATTCTGCGTCTATATTTAGCTCGTTTGAAAGCCACGTTCAAACTGGCACATCATTACGTACGGTCATTGTGGAGAGAAGGATGCAGAAGTGCCATGATACACGCCATGATCCTTGTCCTTAAGCTTGTGATTTATTTCATTTTTCCGGTAAATGACGATTTTCATAAATAATAAGGTCAAACACGGAACAGACGAAAACATAATAATCTGTTCGTCTTATTGATTTTAATTCATTTTAATCTCTTTTTTTTATCTCTGGTATATCTTCCTGTATCTGTAAAGCACTTTGAATTGTCGTGTGTATGAATAGTGCTGTTTAAATAAACTTCCCTTGACTTTTATGCAGTTCCCCAAAACGATATGTGCAACTCCATGGCTTCAAACACTCTGCTCTCACAAACTCAATGATAGTAGATCACCCGCAACACGCCCACTAATAGCATGTGGAATTTTTTAGTTTGCACACACAATTTAGCGCTTGCTATTTTGGATCTTAGTAGATCAGACCCTGAGTTTTTTGGGGGGTTATTTTCCTCCTAAAATAAAGTGACTGTCTGGTTATATTATCAGAATAATGCTGTGGGTAAGTAAATTTCGACAATTACAAAACTGAAGGCATATTGTTCCAAAGAGTTCAGTTACTTTGACGCAGGCAGCTGGCACGGATGAGAATGAAAGAGTAGCTCCCTTCGAAACTGTTTTTATGGGACTAATCTTTGGCCAACTCTGAGTATTGCGGTTTGATAAAGGATAAAAAAACATTATTGTTTCAACAATGCAGGTATAAAGTCGACTAAAGCTGAGCAGGATCGACAGGAGTCTTCTGGTGTGCATGCTACTTGTTGTCTCACTCTAGCTACTTGACCTGTAGGAGCACAGACTAAACAGGTAAGTAATAAGCTGCCATAGCAACAGGGAACCAACTCATCCCCCTGAAAACCTTAGGAGAGAGAACGAAACAGACAAGGAAGAGTTTGTACTTTGCAATAGAACAGGAGGCATGTCAGAAAATTTTATTAGAAAATTTTGATCCGCAAATTTAAAGAGAGAACTGTAATAAAAGAATAATCCTGAAAAAGTAAGAAAAAAGAAGGTTCTGGGGGAAAAAACAAGTATGAAAAAGAGAGGGGAGCTGGTGTCCAAGAGCAAGACAGCAGAAGTCAGAAGGAGGAATGGCTGTCATGGGCAGGAGCCGTTCCTCATCGGAAATGATAACGAAGCGAGATACTATCTAATTATATCTCGCTTACTGAATCGATTGGAGCCAAAAACAACTGCAAGAGCAACAGGCGGGGAAATCTATTCCCAGAACTGCGCTCAGTGTAAAAGGCATCGCACTGCAAAATTGAAATCATCAATGACCGTCAGCGAGGTCGGATGTCTGGTGTGGATACTGGCAGCCCAGCGGTGATCAGGGTCTTATCCACACATCTGCTAGACACCAATCTTGTGTTGAAAAAAAAATAAAAAATAAAAAAACCTGGAAGCACTCCCAGTCCCTCAGACACAGAGACAGTGTAGAAGCAAAACAAAACCACAGCTAATCCATTATCTCACAGCAAGTTGCTCAGCTGTCCACTTTGTCTGGAAGACTGCAGAACGAAAAAATAAGTGACTAGATTTTTCTTTAGCTGCTGTGCTTGTTTGTTTAAAGTCCAGAGAACACGAACACATCTCTGAAACAGAAACAACACTTATATAGTTTTATTTCGGTGGAAATACAGTTGTAATAAGCAAATGTGCAGCCTGTGTGACATTATTCAAATGTAAAGCTATGGGCAGAGGACACATCTGCTTCAGAGAATCCCCCGCATGGTTGTTTGTTGGGTTAACGAAGTCAGTGCCGTGTGCCAAACATGTATCAAACATGAAGTGGCGTCTCTTCCCTAAGCTTTATCAGGAAGCCGCACTGAGCGTCTGCAGCTGCCTGTCTCACAGCTTTGATGTTTTATTCATTTTCTTGGTAGCTTTTAAATGTGTATTTTAGAGCTACAGAACATAAGGCCTGTGTCTCATGGTGCAGAAACATATAGAGTGAAAAAGGTAGAAGCTGTCAGGGTCTATAGGTGAGCCAGCGAGCCTGGTGGTTTTCTTTCCACTGTACTCTGACCTCATGCCTGCTTTAGAGACTCCTCAGATTCATCCTCTTTGCAAAAGCTTGACTCAGTGAGACACCACAGGGAACCAACAGGTTTATAAGATGTATTGAGCTTGACTTTTTTTCAATGACCATATATCCCAATGATTTTCACTGTTTAATAACACCTACGTATGTGTATGAAGGTGAGTCAGGCAGAATTCAATTTTTTGGGAATCTCTGTGATATCCAAATTTCCGACATGACTCCTTCCTTCAATGATATTTAGGTCTAGAGATTTTCTATACCGCTTTTATATATATTGGTTTTTTTTTTTAGAATTTTAAAAGATTTTACAGTGTATGTCAGAGACACTGCTTGCTTTCTTACTTAACTTACTTAACTAGGAACTAGCCAGGATGCTATTTCTCCACTTCAAACACTGATGTTGGTTGTCTAGTTAGTTGGTATAATTACAAATAACATGTTTAAATTGTTCATTTGAGTCATTTCATTCTGCTAGGATAAAGGTTGTTTCAGTAAACCTCTGAAGACCTACTTCAAATGACTAGATGGGCAAAAATTGATAAAATTAGACTTTCCCCATGGCTACCAGTAATTTCCACAATGTTTCTAGCCATCCAGAAGTAAATGTATTTTTTGCATTGGAACTTAGAAGGCATCCTCTGATCCTTTAACAGCAGTCATATATATAAATCAAGGAAACAAGACCATAAACTCAATTGCTGTTTCCAGCAATGTCTGACGGTACTGCAGCATTCAGTTTTGGCAAGCATAAGGCATAATGCAAAGTGAAGGGGTGGTTATGCAAATTAGAACACTGACAAGGTGAACAGGACATTAAGTCAAGAGGTCTTGATCATCCCAAAGAGATTTCAATTTACATAATTATCTCCTCACTATATATTACCCTGTATTGCCCGGCTACCAAAAAAATACATAAACATGTCTAAAGAGAATACTGATCTGAAGATGCTCGCTTGTCTTCAGCATCCCTGATTGTGTTTTCAGAGAGCAGCACAGAGAAGCACAACAGATAGCTGAGGTCACAAGACGATAGCCAATTTTCTGTCTTCCATTCAAGCTACATCTCTTTTCACCTATGACAAAAAAAGATAGTCTTTAAAAAAGTTAAGCTAATCTGTACCAGTCAGCAGTTTTGTTCACCAGCTCTGTTGCCCAGATTGTTTAGCTTACCGAAATAAAACACCAACAGGAACTAAGGATTTTGTCACAGTGTTTATCTTGCCAACCATTTTCGACACAGTGTCAACAGGCAGAGCTGAGGTGTTCTTTCCAGTGATTGATCTCATATGATAAGTGTGATCAGTTTGTCCCTGACATCATTTTTGCTGTTGAGAATTGATTTATGTTCACATGGACCTCTGACCAATTGAAAACAAGTAGCTACACAGCTGGGCTAAAGTAATACTACTTTTACTTTCACTTTAATGTACAACAGTACTTATTATCACAATATGTTTCATGTTGTAGCATATGCTACATTTACATTTATTATCTGGTGAGACATTAGCTTCTTATTACCTCTTATTAAACATCAGAGCAGTTTTATAGCTTCTTATCGACCAAGCTTATATTTGTTCTTAACTTTTTCAACTTCTATTGTTTTTGTTTACCACTTTTCCTTTGACTTTTCCTCATATTTTCAAAATCACCTAAATGTAATTCTCTTCTTTTTTTCTTATCTTGGTGCTGACTCATTGAAGCAACCAGGCTGTAGAATTTCTTTCAGGAGTGATACACTTCTGTCTCATCTTAAATTATTAAAAGCTAGTAATAAAGTTGCCTGGGCCCAAACCCAGGTGTCTAAGGTGTCACAAAAAAGTTTTAGTCGGACATTTCTTTTATGTGCTACTTTTCCCCTCATTGCAAGTGAAGCAAGCACACAATGTTTGTAGTTCTGAAAAAGCTGCAAGACCATATGGGCAGGTACACAAAATGGAGACACTTGAAGAAACCATCCTCCAAAACTTTGATGCCATCCAGCAGTTTGCTGAGACCATCTGTGGCCGTCATACCATGACAAACTCAGAGACTGAGAGAAAACTCCACATAACTACACTTTATACCTCCATATGCACAGGTATAAAAATTTAAAAACATCAGATTAAGCTAAAATGTAAGTTCAATTCAAATAGAGATGAGATGAGATGAGATCATTAAAGGATTTGCTGAACCTGTTCCCAAACGCTGTACACCAACTGCTGTTTGAAAGTTTTACAACACTTCCTCTGTCTGCCCACTGAAACAGCACCAAGCAGTAATTAGGCTCACATTAACATGCGAGTATTCACAGAGAGGGTGGTGGTTTAAAAAAAAAAAAAAAAGGCCAGGGAGAGACAAAAAGGATTAGTACAGATCGAGAAAAAAAATGGAGAATAGCCACTCCATTTGAGCGATGAAAGAGGTGAAGACTGAGAGACAGAGCGAGGAGGTGATAGATGGAAAGAGAATAAGAGCCTGCCGCTGATGGCAAACTGCTGATGATGAAAAGCTGTATTCCGTGGGCGAGTGCGGACCCGTTAATGAAAGGGAAACAGCAGCATGCGTTCCTGTCGTTAGCCCTCATTAGTCCCCTCTCTGGGGGGTCTGTTGTGAATGCATGGAGGAGGCAACCGGATGGAGGGAGACGCACAACAGGCGCAATAAAAAAAAAAAGAACAACAAATGAGGAGGGTGGGGTCATGGGGTTATTAGAGCACTGTTGTGAATGCGTATATGTGAAGATAATCTGAATACAGCCCTATATGTATCAGTTGCATGTATATGTGGCTGCTTTGATTTCAATGGGTACATTACTGGACATTAAGACATATACAGTGATATGTCTATATATGTCTGCATGTTTGAAGGGCACTTGTACAGTCGTGTGACTAATTATCTGCTGAAACACTGTATTAGTTGCATGATTACCGAGCCCCTCTGTAGTTAATTACATAGTCTGCTCTTGCTTGACCTCTGCCAGCATGATACATTACTCTGCTTCTCCATCTCCCACCCCTTGGCCCTCTCCAACGTCACCCGCCATCCTCTCTCCCTTTCTTCTCTCCATCTTTTTAAAAGTTCACTACAGCTCACTTTGAAGAGTGTGACCTTTTAAAACCTTATTCCAACTACCTATGAAATGGTCTTTAAAGCAGAGAAAAAGGGAAAATGTATGTGTCCCTGTCGACACAACCAACATGACCCACTACCACGGTTGATAAAATGATATTGTATCGATACCTGATTTAGCTCTATGATTTATTTGAGTTTTGGATGGATTGTCTCATAGCACTGTTATTTGTGAAGTTTTCATTTAATCTTTTTTTTATAACATTTTACCAAGGTCACTTTACAAATAGGGCTTTTATTCTGAAAGGCTGCAAAGGTTCATCATGTAGATTGTAGAATTAAAACATTGTTTACTCGGGGTGGGAATCACTAGTGGCTCCATGATACGATATCACAATACTTTGGCCACGATACAATATTATTGTGATTTTTAACATTTTTCAATACAGTGAGAATTGTACAACTTTTTTCAACTGTTTAGCCAATTTCGCATTTTTCTTCCCTTTATGTTTGTCTTTCTTACGCTTTATTTTATTTTCTTGTAGCACATCTTGCAAACCTTTTATATATTTGTTGCACTAACTTTCTCCTGCTCCATGAGGTCACCTATGCCAACCTCACTGGATAAACAGTTGATTTTATTTTTCAGTTATCATAGATTTGACTTCATATTAGCAATTAATTTGAAAAATCAATACTTGGCAAACGAGACGATACGATATAGTACCAAAAAAAATTTCACAATTCTATGCTGTATAAACTTTTTCTCCCACCACTATTGTTTACTTTGTCTCCTCCTCTGTTTTCTGTAGAGCGGGTGGGAAGACACTACTTGCAACAGTTTAGGTGATAAGTAGACAAAAAGATTGTCCATGATGGGCAGCAATCTCACGCATGCTGCTCAAGCTGGCCAATAGTGATTATGTCAAAATGTGGCCAATGGCATGTCTCATTGCCAACAAGCCAGTAGAATATGCTAAAACTCTTTTTTGCATGTGGATTTGATATGAAATGTATAATCCAGTTGGGTCTCGTATGCAGAGCTAGGGGTTGTCAAGGGCTTTGACCAATCACAATCACAAAGTATTCATCAATACAGGCTGATCAGTAAGAAAGCCAGGTAATTATGGGAAATAGCATCCCATCTGTAGCAGTTTACTCTGACAACTACAGAGGCTATCAAACAACCATACTTTTAATATATATATAGACAAGTAAAATGCAGGCAACCCTTTACTTAGCTTGCTGCTCTTACATTTAATAAGCAGACTGGTGGCTCGGCCTTTACATTAACTGTGTAGTTCAGCAGTTACTCTGGCTTGTGGTTTCTCAAAGTCACAAGCCACTCAGCATTTTATTTTAATTTTGTTGTTGAGAAATTCACATTTTATACAATGAAAGTGAACTGTGGCATTTGATTTGACAAGAAACAACCCCACTTCTGTAGAACAGTCCAGACTACATAACACTACAGGTCCTTATCATATACTTAGCTCTGAAAAGATCACACACCAGCTGCTCCTGACCCGACTTTCACTTTTTGTGAAACACTTCTTTTCTTTTTTGTTTTTATCCATGTGGCAACACTTTTTATGTGCCACCACATAGCTCCTGTAGTTCACATCTCAAGCCTCCAACCCATTGCAACTTTGCACAGTGCTAAAATGAAGTTCACCCATCACTGCACCTGTGTACTTATAAATTGCACACCAAAACTTTGTGTTACAGTGTGTGATTTTTTCATATTACATTTTAGCATTGTGGAGGCACCACAGAACAGTGCTGTCTGTATGTGCACTTAAGAGTGTCTACATTAAGGTCTGTGTGTTACAAGCCAAGCAATCATGCAACACCAAGTTTTGACATGTAATCACACACTGACACACAGATATCACACTATTGAGGAGTTCAGTGTGAAAGTGCAAAGCACGGTTTAGTCTTCATGACGTAAACCTACTAGTTTCCAAAGTAGAGTGTCAGGATGACACAACCCAACTTTTGGTAGACCAGACATGAGGTAAAGAGGTGAGCTGAGGCCAGTCTTTGGCCTCCTTGCTACAGTGTGCCTGCTAGTCAGTCAAGTCAGCCATGCCAAACGTATATCTTCAAAACAAATGAGTCCTAACAAACAGCCTGCATCAATGGGAAAACAGAGAAACTGAATAACGGCATGTAATTGAATTGCATTTATCAGTTAAAGGAGGGGTAGGCAGGATTCCATTTAAGAAACATCTTTTTTGTGTTGTGTCAACATTAGAATTTTTTTGAGTGGCCCACTCTTTCTGACTGTAAACAAAGCCCTTCTCCACCTCCCCCAACCTGATTGGTTATGAGGTGGATGCTGCTCCTTAGTGCTGATTGGTTGTGAGGCAGATGCTGCTCCCTCTTGTTGTGAAGCAACGCTCCACATCCTCCAATAATGCGCACAAGCCCAAACAAAGTTAGCATACTTCAATATCGAACTGTAGAAACCAACCAGAAAGTACAGAAAACACAAGCAATAAAACAAGGTAAATACCAGGGACTCTGGCGGAATAACGGGCGCTTAAAATTGAGGTAGACCGGACAAGAGCTAAGAATCTGGATCAAACATCAACACAAACGATAGGGGACGCTTCAGGATCTTACGGACCCTGTAACCTTTCTGCTGGACAGGTAAACCACTTTAACAAAGTAAGCCAAGTGTCTGTAACAGAAGTGTTTCTTGTCAAACAGGACCTGCTGCGTGTTGTAGCGCCGCTAAACTGTTTACCACGGGTCCTGGAGTATGTCACTTAATTTCAGTTGTAGAAGTCCTGCAAACATTGTGTTTTTTGGTAGTCTGTTGGCATCTACAGTAGCACAGATGAGTTTTACTTTCATGCTGACTGGGCCCCATTTGTAATTATCTGAAGTAATAATCTGCAATTGAAACGATACGAGCGAGCAGGAGCGTCTGTTTGTGGGCGGTTGCTGGAGCAGAGACGGAGAGGAGAGGAGGAGCTGAGGGGAAAACTGGTTGACAGGGGTAGAGTTTACATTCAAGATTACTCCCAAAAACTGCCACTTCCTCAGATCCTGCCCACTCCACCTTTAAGTTAAAAAAGTAATTTGTTGCCCCATCATTGTTTTGTTTTCCCCTCTTTTGACTTTTTGTGCCATTTTATTTTCAGGATTCCCATAAATATTGCAGTTCTCTAGTTACTGTGCTATTTTAGAGCCATGATAATAGTAAGGTGAAAATCTCATTTTGTTACAGCCACTGCCTCCAGCCTTTAAATGGCCACTTAAGAAATTACAGTTTTCAATACAACCCCATGGGATTCTTTTCTTAACACTAGAGATCCCTGCCGCGAAAAAAAGGCGCAGTAATGGCAGAGCTCTGTCGCAGCACTGTTAGAAAGTTGCAGTGTGTAAGAGGCTATATGAGTAATGAGTAAATCAATGAACAAATGACTAAGTGCAGGTAATGGTAAAGCTGTAGTTTGGTAGCGTCACAGGGCAGTGGGTTTAATATTTCACATGGCTTTTGAGAAGATGAGTGGGAGTGACGGTGTTACACACCACTGCTTTAATCTGCCTCCTTTGACAGGTTGGGGGTTGTCACTGTCAACCTGCGTTGGTGGCATACCACTGAGGGGATACGCACATGCCACTGACCTCCCAGCTGCATACGGTTGGCCACGCCACATACCACTGAACCGCCGACATGTGGGATGGCTTACCATTGGCAATTTCATGATTCATTATTCATCACACCAATCTGAACTGTCATTGCTCTGTTACCAGCTGTCTGGAGAAAAACTGTTATATACTTTAAATGGATTATATGCTTCAGAAATCTGTTTAGCTTGTGTCAATATGCCTCTCTGTTGATGTGTAAGTATCTGATGCCTGTTTGGTTGCACTTTCAGAAGTCTATTAAAAATAAAATCTACTGCTCCTTTTACAAGATTTAAAGCCAGGCAGTGATTTGCATTTCCCAATAGTATTGGAGGATTTTTTAAATTTGCCCGAAATAAGCAGATTTGGTCGACTTATTCTCATAACACTTAAAATGCAATGCCGGCAATAGATGCAAATTCAGGTTTCCATTTATTCGTAAAGCTTGCAATTTAGGCTGAGTCACTTTGTGATCCCTTGACAATAACTCAGAAGTAATTTCTGTCTTTGACTTATATAAGTTTGGAAAAGTTTGATATTTTATGTTTTTCTACAACTTCAAATCCAGCGTGCAAGCAGACTATCCGCCAAGGCTGCATGTCCAGAACAGGCCTCCCTTTTTGTGTTCACCCATCCTTCAAACTGATTTGACATGTTTCACAAGGTTCATCTGCCCATATCCTATCCCAGTGTGAGGTGTATCGATGTCACCTATCAGACTTATTTTGGATCAAAGTGGAAAAAAGAAAGAAAAGAAACTTCGAAAAACAACAAGCCAGACTGATGTGCCTGCAGGAAGGTTTGCTGCAAAGATCATTCTGATACACTCGGGTCTATATTCTTTCCATCCTAATGGTTGCCTAATGTTATTTAGTTCAGATCAAAGTGCTACGTAGGCTAAACGTGGAGTGAATTGCTCTGAGGTATTGGTAATGGCTGTTTGACCTAAACCTTTCAGAGAGAAGAAAAGCACGTCCATGATAAGTAGGCACTCCTGGAGCTGGCATGTTTCCAAATAAGTGCCTTTCTGGGCTCTGCCAAAGTTCATTGTACAAGCATAATGTCACTCCATATACAGGATAAGTAACACTCTGCAGTGACGTATAACAGTAAACCATCATAATCTATAGCTCAAGATAGATGAACCATCAATGAACCTTTATAGTAAGGGATGTATAGACCGGGACTGTGTGATTTACCATCAGAGATATGTGCAATATTTAATGCCAGAGAAGTAAATAAAAGTGAACTACATCATGCTGCAAGTTATTTTTGCGTAATTCAGACACCAAATTGCTGTTTTTTGTTCTTTTTTCATGGCCATTAAAAACAAAAAGTCTGATACTATAGTGCAGCTCCTCACCTGTAGGGTCTGCGTGTCACTTTTCTGTGTAATCTCAATACATTCACTAAAATAGGGCTGTCACAATGCCAGATCTTCCCCTCACATAAAAAATCATGACAGCGATATTAGAGTGGCATTAGTAAAATTGATATTAGGCAGGACCAGAGTGGAGCAACATAATACAGTAAAGCCATAACTTTAACTAATACACAAAATTAACTAGTTAACTTACATGTCATCACGAATTTCCAATTATGTTCAAATAAGATTAATCTACATCATCGGCTGTTGAACTCAAACTTCCTTATAGAAGATGTTTTGCTTTATAAAATAATTGTTTTGTATGCCTTTACTATACCTTTTTTTTCTGTGTAGGAGTCCAGTTGCTTTATTTCCTACATTGTAAAAGTATGCTTTTATTTTGAAGTACAAGCTGTTTTCAGTAGATTGTAAGTTACAGAACTGAATAAAAAAAAGCTAAAGGAACAATTAGTAAGTCTTAATTTTCAATTATTTAGAAATCCAGAGAGGCACAAGCCTCAATGTTGAATTTGGGTTTACAAAAAAATAAAATAAAAATAAATTAAAAATGATCATCAGTATTACAAGTGTCTAATCAGCTGCCTCAAACCAGTCCACAGGCAGTCTGCTGCTTCCTCTCTGCATCTCCTCTGTTTTGTGACGAGAGGCAACCAACATAAAGGAGCTCCGCTGTAAAATCCCAGTCTTACTGTCTGCTTATTTTTAGCATGATATCAATATTTAATAGTTTAATAAAGATGGTTAGCATCAGTACTGTTATATTGCAACAGCCCTTGTGTGAAATACTGCAGCTGTAACAGGTTATATTGGAGGAGTGATTTAGTCCAGTGAGACAGCAGCTGTATCTCAAAGAAAGAGGATGCAAATAATTGCAAATGTACAGGACAAGATCATTTATCATATAGAGAGATAGCTTTGTCCATGTGTCCTCATGATCACCAACAATCCAAAGATCTTTACAGTAGCTTTAAACAATTGCAGATGGTCACATAGATAGGGGGGTTTATTACTCCCTCAGTATCGGGAACTGATGGAATAAAGCCTCTATGTGGGTGTTAAGAAGAAAAGGGGTTTTGTTCAGTGAGAAGAAAATGATCCAAAAAGAGAAAGTTCTAAATAATATAACAAACACTGTAGTTCATCTCTCTGATTTTGTTTCATGCACAGGTCTGTGGTGATTCACACTTTCCAAAACAGTGCTCTGGTTTTTATGATACTGTCGCCTGCTGACATCTGTCCAATTACTTGTACCTGGGTGCTTAGCTTTAGCTTTGGTAGCTCGAAATTGAAAAACTGTAGTCCATCGGAGATATTTTAGATGTGTTTAACCTAAAATTCATTTCTTTCGACTTGCTAATGAAGTATTCTGGAAGTTTTTCAAAATAAAATACACCATCATTGCAGCAGCTTGACTACAAAAGTGTGGTCCAAAAAAGTGCTTGATCAAATAAAAACAAGAAGCACTGATTTAAAAAACTAACTGACATTTAAAATTGATGAGTTAACACTGACAGGGAGTACAAAGCACTGCATTTATTTCGAACAATTTTTTTGTACTTCTGTGTATCAAAAATGTTTGTCAAAGAATATTACAATTCAGTTTTTTCCTTTTTGGTCTTGTTTTCCTTGTCTTGCGTTGTTGTGTCTTACTTGTGGTCATAGTTATTTGTTGTCAGAGTGTTTCTTTTGACCACTTCTGTGAGTTTCTTTTGCAATATGTGTATGTGCAGTGTGCGTGTGTTGTGTAACTGTGTATTTGCTGGGTCTTGTACTTTGTGTCATCAATTGGAAGCTTTATCTGTGCAGCTCCAAGACAAATTTCCTTAAGGGGACAATAAACTGTATCGTATGGTATCGAATCGTATTGTATCGTATTGTATTGTATCGTATCGCATTGTATCGTATTGTATCATATCGTAGCGTATTGGTTTTTCCTGTGTCTTGTGGCCTTACTGGGGCCATTTTTTCAGTACAGGTTGCCTCTAATCATTAATTGTCACACAATCAGTTGAATCTACTGCGAGAAGAAAGCAAAAAACACGTGTTGCAGTTAGTTATTCCTCCTGCAACATCCAGTTTGGGAGCTAGAATCCTTTATGTGAATTTATCACAATGCCAGGACAAGTACAAACACCCCAATGTGTTTTTTTTTTCTTCTTTATATATATAAAACCTGGACCTTGACATTCAAAGTTCATATAGTCCAAACTATCAAGAGTGTGGTACCCAAGCTGAACTCTGTCGGAGAAGTCTGTTCCCCATCAATCTTCCTTATCCCCTGAATAAAAAAAAAAGCGTCAATGGTTTGAGGAAACCTAAACAGAACAGCTTCCCTAAACTAAGCTGTTGCAGAGCAGATGCCTGTAAACATTTTAAAGAAGTGAGACATGCGCGGGGGTGTGACATTTTTAGGGGGGAAAAAAAGCATCAAATTATAACAAGCCCAACATGTAAGACCTACTTTTACGAGCAGCAGGCACACTGTGATACCGGAACAGTTTTAGCATGAATATTTGAGATTCCTCTCTCTGTTATGAATGTTTCAGCACATTGAGGTGGTGATTGCCCTAATTCTAAAAGGAGGTGAGTTGATTTCATTGGCCTTTATCGATGCCAGGCGTTCAAATGCACTTAGATGCAAATACTTAAGTGAAAATCTTTTAAACGTTAGAGCCTCTTTGACGTATCTGGACACTTTATTACCCAAAATTTGCCTCAGTCTGTGCCTTGACTCACAAAGAAAGAGGCCAAACCAAGTTTAATAAGATCGCTTCTTCCAGCCATTGAATCACAGCAGCTTCCTCTTAGGAGCTAATGAAATTGGGAGCCATTTAGAGGCCAGTTTCTGTAGTCTACTTCCTCAGGTGCAAACATATAAATAAAAGACGAGGCCCTTCTTTTCCACTTTTCCATCGACTCGCTCTGCCAATCTCTCTTTCTCAAAGCTCTTATACCTCCACAAGCTTAGTGGCTTTGGCTGCAGCCACAGCTTTGTGCGATTTTATCAGGAGATTTTCATCGTCTAGTTTTCACAGGTCTAAGGTGTAACGAGAAAAGGAGTGAAGTGGGGATGTATAGAAGGTAGGAAACAGCCAGGTAGTGACAGAAAAAAAGAGGACAAGGCAAATGAGATGAGAATTGTGAGAAGTCAGGTGGAAATAAGTGAGGAAGAAAGACAGTTTTTAGAGGGATGGGTCAGAAATTGACAATTGAATATGTGGGCTACAGTGACTTGTGGAATGCAATTAGCATGTAAGGAGGTGTATGTGACTGTGAACAAGGTTGCGAGTTAAGGATCAGACAAAAAACAGAGATAGAAAGGAAAAAAATGGAAAATCCCTGCAGGTACGTAAAGCCACCGGGGAGCATTGCCTCGAGGAGAGAGGATAAAAAATGAAGGTGATTGACATTCACTTTAATCCACAACTCACCACATGTCATCCAATTTTTACACCTGAAACACGGAACTGAGCTATAGAGTAGCACGCAGACAATGAAAGTGGACAGTGGAGAGGAAGAAAGAAAGAGAGAAAGAATGAGGCAGAGGAGGAAAGAAAGGGGAGATATCTGAGACAAGGGGGGCTTAATGCATCAGACTGGTTGACACACTGAAAGAAATTGCCAAAGCGAAGAAAAACATGGGACTATTTGGGATTTGAGGCAAAGAGATGTATGGAAACTAGCTTGAACTGGGAAAAAAAAATAGAGGTAGAAGATGCGTCACAGAGGAACAGGGCGAACAGTAAAAGCACAGCAAAGTATGGGTTACGCTACTAAAGAGCAGCATTGTGCATGGTAATTATTCCACTGCTAATGATGCTAACCCTATCTAAGGAGCTCCGTTGTGTTTAATTTAGGACATCAGAGAGCAAATGAGAGGCGACATGCTGATCCTGGAGATAAGCCACCAAGGAAAACAAAGCAGTGGGACCATAGCATATGAATCGTTCACCTCAAAGTGAAAAATGAAGCATTATACTAAATCGGGCAACGCCGCATTTAGAATATATCAGCTGAAACAGATTTGACTGCTCAACACAAAATGTTGGATGTACCCATGGACATAATTTGTGGAGGGGGACACAGGGGATCCCCCACTTTTTCAAAAGCCTGTTTTGGTCCCCTGCAATTTTAGCCGTCTGAAAACAATGTTACTTTACGCTATAGCAAACTAATACACGTCAGGCACTAGTACCAAATGGCCACTCAAGCCGAAAACTGGTTTCCTTTGAATTGGTCCACCCACAATGTCGTTAATTGGCTCTGCCGCAGGGCTGCTTTTTGTGTGTGATTGGCTATCCCTGCTGTCAGTCATTCCATGCCCGCCAGGCTAGTGTTTTGCAAGTTGCTCGAAAGAGTCGGTCCATGAACACCCCTGTTCACTGATGTAAGTTTACAGGAGTTTGGCGTTTATTTCCCCATCATTACATCACATTCATGTAAAGTTTCATTTCCATCCTTGTATCAGGTTTGTACTTCCATCCATCCACTGGCCTTCTCTGTTACTGTGTGCGCGAGATGTGCTGTTTGCTAGGCTATATGTCTCAACAGTTCTCAACAGTACTAAAGTCACATGTGTCCCCCCCACATTTGAAATCAAAATTCGTCCATGGGTGTACCTTCCTTTTTGGACATTCAGGCCTTGCACTGTAAGTTTTTCAGACATTTTTTCTCAAATAAATCACAACAAGCTGAGAAGTTTTCCTCTGCTAGCTCGCTTAAGATCGCTTCAGCAAGGCTAACTTCTCATACCAGCCTCCCTGACTCTACTTACATCTCTTAAGAAGAGATGAAAAGCATGTTTAGAGTAAAAGCATGAAAGAAACATCGCTATTTGACATAAAAGCACCTTCTTAAGTGCAAACATGTACTTGAGCACAAGAGCAAAGCTTGTGGCGCAGGGAAGCATTTGAGAGGGGTTTGACATCGAGGCAAGGGGTGTTGCGAGGGGACACCCTTGCTCCCTTCTTTTAATCCTTGACCTTTTCCTCAGCAAGAGCGTGAACTCTGTCTTAATGTAATATGAGGTGATGTTTCCCTAAAGTAGCTCCACAGACCTGGTCCAAACTGCTAAATGACAGGAAAACCTCTCAGGTCATGAGGACAACACAAGATAATGAGCTGAGTAAGGGCCAGTGACAATAACTATCTTGGGTCATGGATTAACTCAGAGTCAGAGTCAGAGTGAGGAAGGCTCTCACAAGAAAGGCTCTAAATGGTATAGCTGTTAAGTAGAAGTACCACCTCTCCCACAATGCACCAAGCTCTTCTGTGTTACCGTAGAGTCTGTTCTCCTATAGGGATGTGAATAATGGACCCTGAAGCCCATCCTGTTGAAATCTCTCAATGAATGCCGATCCAGAGTGCTGTCTGGAGATCTCAATATTATCAAGAACACTGAGGGATGTCCTCGAGCGAGAAGCATCAGTGAGTGAGGTAGATGTATGGAGGATTGGAAAAAAACTGCAAACCCAGGCTCGGGAGCTTATCTAAAAGGCAACCACATTATAATTAATTGGTTCAATTCATACTGAGTACATTGGTTTTAAAGAGAAAGCAGTGTTTCCCCTACATTCATTCAGCATTTCGTGCTCCACTTCTGAAATCTCACATGATCATTAATATCAATGCGCCACTAATGATTTCTACTCGCACTGTGTGAGCACAACAACACACAATGTTATTTTCGGCTTGTTTTGAGTCATCAACAAACGCAACTTATCCTGTCTGACCCTCTTCCATCAATGTGAAGGGGAATGCTCGAGCTTATACACGGTCTCTAAAGCGAGTAGTGCGGGTAATGTGAAAGTAAGAGTGTAGCTCCTTGAGCAGCAAGAGAGTGGTGGCAACAGCTAAATTTTCCAGGTGAAGACTGACCTGAGGAACAGGCTATAAAAAGAGCATCTTGACATCTGCATGTGTGCATCTCGCCATCTGCTGAATTCAGCTATCAAAGAACTTTTTTTTTTTTTTTAAACAGCCATATCATGATGACCCCTTTTAAAGTCTTGTTGAAGCAGTTACATTTGGACTCAAATGCACAGGCTATCCCCAGTGCCAAAGAATAAAGAGTTACATATGGTCAGTAAAATATCAGCTGTGCAGACTCACCGTGAGATGAACCCACTCCCTCACCACACTCTAAAGTTTTGAACTGGACTGTCCATAGTGGACACTCCACATGAGTCCAAACAGAGTAGTAATGTGTTGGGGAGGTCTGAAGAAAGGCTCCCAGTTTCAGGTACTTAGGGAGAGAAGGATTTACCTGATTCATTGCTCAGTGATTGATCGCATCAGTGCAGCAAAATGCAGTTTTCCGGCGTTCTGAGTTTACTTAATGTTTAGCAAAACAACACGCTCATAAATATCCCACCAGCGGTTGACTTTGTGAGGGCACTATAACTAATGGTAGCCTACTTTTGCCCATTAATGTTTTACCTTTGACTTTACCTATACAGTCACATGGCCTGAAAGCATTAATTTTTCATACACCTTGATGCTTTCTATCTGATGCGCTTTGCCTTTCTATATGATAAGAAAAAACTTTATTTAAAAGCAATAAGAGAGGTGTAAACTAGGACGGGGTCTCCGCTTGGCCAGTTAGAGGAGAAAGGTAAACACAGTAAGTAAGACGTTATTTGATTTCTCTATTTTTCTTCTTGTAAAGTCGACTCGGAATTTGTTAAGAGCTTACCTTGTGGGATTCTTGCCTTTCCCCTGACTGAGTGGGCTCGGTTCGTTTACAATACAAACACCTTTTTCTCTCTCTCTCTCTCTCTCTCTCCCTTCCTCACTCCTTCTGTTGTGACCCTTGTTGCAGAAGCTTTTTCTCTAATTAAAAGAGGAGAGAAGCTGCCAAGCAAATGTGGTGAAACTGCAGACCGCTGAGCTTCCTGAAGTGCACATGCACGCACACACGCACGCATGCACACACATGTTCAGATTCGACAGATTGCACATTGACACTCTCCACCAAATCTGTTTCTGGAGGATGTTAGCCCTGACAAATCACTTAACCCGACCTGTCTGCATACCCTATATGAACTGTATCCCCTATAGGGAAGACTGATAAGATTTGAATTCTATCACTGCTCTCTCCTTGCCTCCGGCAGTGTAGCCATGGTGAATTCTTGGCTGTTTTATCTTGTTAGCAAGTTGGCTGTATCTACCACCACTGCTCGTAAAGCTGGAGTTATAAATGTACAGTGCAGTAGCTAAAATAGACTCAACAAAAGATACAATTGATGAATGGAAAATGAATTAATGACACAAAGAGCAGAAAGCAATGTGTCAGTTATCTCTGAAGACAAGGATCAGGAGGATGTTTTTGAAGGGTTGGAAATGAAAGTCCATTGAACAACTGGAATATTTTGCTCTCTCATTCTGGATATTGATATTTCCCAATTAATATTTTAACAACTTCTCCAACATTTGCATTTTTTTAAAGCCAATATTGCCCTAGTCAAGCAGACATGTTTCCAAAAGATGAAGCCAAACAACAAAGTGGATATCTGCAGTTCTTCATAAGACAACTTGAGGGTGGCTTCCAAGGTGATTCCTTCCCGGTAGACACGTCCAAGCTGCCCAACTGAATCCTTTAACCTGTTACCAGTGTAGTACTTTTATTTTAGGACACCAATATCACACCAATAAGATGAACCCCAGAAGGTAAAAAGTGATTGGTGTCTCCTCAAAACATCTGAATGTTTTAATCCAAGTTCTTCTAGAAAGTGATTCATTTTCAACACCATCTTTACGATCTATGCAACTTTATTTTTCATAACAATGAAGCTGGCCTGTCATATAATCTGTGGTGTTTTAGTTTCTGTATCGGTCGTGACACACTTTTACTCTGTAAACTTTGCCCAACATACAGACCTGAAATTGGAACTACATGCTCAGTGAAAATAAATTGATCATCTTTGGATAAAAAAGCCCCTGGGTGATACACAGAGTTTATCAGCGGAAAGATACCAGTCTCACGAAGCAAGTGGATTTCATAGGAGGTTAGTTACCATTCAATCTATTGTAAGCACAGCAACACTTAAATGTTGTGTAGGACAGCCGTTTTTACTCCACCTATCTTGTTTGTTATGATTTCCTTCCTCGGTTGATGTTGGTGTTAACTGTCTGAAAAGTCACATCATTGTTTTGCCAGACACGCAGTTCTAATGGTAAGGCATGGATCAGGGAACCAAGAAGCGTGAAAAGGCAAACGGTATCAGTGGTTCCAACTGCTTGGAACCAGTTCTCTCCTGGAACTGGTTCTCAATTCCCAACCCTACTGCTCGTGTCTTCTCTGGAAGCACCGCAGTGCACCTTAGATTGATCCCTGGAGCATCACTCCATGCCGACTAAAGAAACCTGCTAGGTGTTCTTTTTTTTTTTTGACTGAGCCTGTGCCCAGCACGCATTTTGTGATCTTGTGAGTCCAGCCACTTCCAGCTGAGCTGTGCTGTGTTTAAAAAGCAGCTCAAGTGTTGCAGAGTATGAGCAAATGGAACACAGGGAGCATGTTTGCTTTGGAGCCAAGACGTAAAGGAAGGGGGCTTCAAACAGATAATAAGCACGCAGTTTTCCACAGGTTAAATATTCAACAATCTGGGAAATAAAAGAAATATTAATAAATTAAATAAAAATCTAATGCATCCCTAGTGAGGGAATAAGACACAAAAAGAGGACGCCAGTAAATGATGCACAGATGAAACTTAAGAGAACAGAGACAGACATATGAAGACATATCACCACTAACCCTCACACCTATATATGCACTCAGTCTTTGGACTGAGGGAGTAAGACTCAGGAGAACATGTGAACACCACACAGCACAGCTCTAATACCTTCCCGGGGGTCAAACCAGGCGCTGTCCTGCAGTGAGGAGACAGTGTTAAACACTGTAGCACTGCCAGGCAAGTTATATTCAGGTTCAAAATTATGCAATGGGCCAAAAAAAAAAAAGTCATTTAATGTTGCTGATTTCTAAAAACTAAAAACTAAAGACAGAAACAATAACAACAAAAAGCCAAAAAAGTTGTTTCCATTGGAATTGTTTGCTGCAATCTCCATTTTGAAGACAGAAAGCAATTGTGGGGTGTTGTTTTCCGCAGCTTGCTTGACCACTGAGGTTCAAGGTAGTTGGTTCTGGCAATTTCCAGAAGTGCTCTCAGCTCCTTTAGTCTAATAGATAAACAATTCCACTCAGCACCCACCACTGATGGAGGCTCACTTTCTCAGAAATTGAAACATTTACAAGCTCCTTTCCTAGCTAATGAAGAAGCCTCTACTTTAAATATGAAATACAAGAATCCTTGATTCATTTGCAGTGAAGTCAGTTTCAAACTTTGCGCCAGTCATATTCATAATGCAAGACTTTTACATTGCTGTACATTTAAAAGTCAGTTTAATCCTGTCAGTTTAAAAGACAGGAACTCTTTGACATGATGCTGATTTATTAGCTCTTTAAATATCGACAGAGTTGAAAAGTGTCACAAACAGCTGTGTCACAGTGAATTACAGCGTATGAAACAACATGTAAATTATCACGTGAGTAGAAAGTGTCCCAAGATGTTAGCAGCGAGCATGACTGAAGATACAGATGATTATGATAATGAGTGGAGCGCCTGTCAGTGAAGGGAAGTGCTGACATCTGATTAAAGACTGGCCTGAATTTGGGCTGAATTATTTAGATGAACATAGCAACAGAGAGAGGCACAGAGACAAAGACAGAGAAAGAGAAAGAGAAGGATAGAGAGAGGAAGAAGAAGGGGGGGAAATAGTTCTGAAAAGACCGGGTCAAACAGGGGACAACAGGCATTTGACTATTTCATGTAAATTTATGCATGTGTGGTCATTTCCCCATGTGAACTCTGCCCTTATCACACTCATTAACAGCTTGTTGTATCATGTAGTAACAGCTCCTGAGAAACGCCAGTGTTTGTGAATCAGAGAAAGTAACAGTCTCACTTCCTCAGTGTCGGCCTGTGGTGTCAGCAGAGCCGATGGCTGAGAGATTAAAGGACCTTCCAGACAGCCATTTTTCCACACTCTGGCTATTTTGGGGGACAAACTAATCCCTATAAATCTTATCAAGGATATGTGAGAAACCCAACCATATGTGGAGGAGATTAGTGTGGAGTTTTCTCGATTTTCTCACTTGGGATAAGAGCAGTGTCGGACATGCACATGCCTTCACGCACGCACAAACACCATCAATTTTCTGTGTTCTTGAAACTTTGAAAGGTGATAACAAAAGCCGTATCAATCCTTAACACTGAACTGGGTTGTTACCTACATCACAGTTCCACAGAAACTGAGCTTCATTTTTAGGCAGCTTTGGATGCACTGCATTGCGAGGGTTAGCGTAGTTTGGTTGCTCTGCATCCGCAACTCAGACTGTGTCATCTCTTATTACCGCCTAATGCCAATAAAAAAGAATCCAATCTACTGACGCCTTTTGAAGTCTAGAAATGGAAAACTGAGCCAAGATACAAAGAGACAAAAGACAAGCTAGAGAATGAGAAGTGAGAGGGGGGAAAGCACCACAAAGTCAACCAGTGGAAAGAAAGAAAGGAAGTTTGGAGGAATCTGTACAGACTGAGAACTGGATGGTTTGAAAATGAGACAAAGGACAGAGCTGAGAAGTAGATTACAGCTGCTCTGATTTGATTTCTATGGCTGATATAATGATGGTTAGTTCTCTATTCATATTCCTGGCTCAGTGAGAGCACAGTAGGCAAATCGCGTTTTAGGATGTGGCCAGTGGGCAATGAGGAGGGCTATTAAAGGATCATTACCTTCTCCTGTCATTACGAGGCTGTTGCTCGGGAGGAATTACCTCATAATGAGACCAACCTGAAACTGACTGCTCGCGGCAAGCCCGACGTACATTACATGGGAACACTGACACACACACCCACAGACACACACCGTTTGGGTTAATAATGCTATCTTTTAGTCCCCCTCTTCTTTAGATATTTATAACAAATTTGTACTCTGCACTGCAAGGGAATCCAGTTAATCCTCGAATTAGGTATCTGTCTGACTGATATTACCACATCAGTTGTGTCCAAAATCACAAAGTTCCTTCATTTAATACTGCCAAAAGAGTGAGTTATATTTAGTGGACTGTGTAGTGAGCATGGGAGGAGTTAGGGGGTGGCTACCTGGGCCCAAGCCCTGAATGTTTTACAGTCGGGGTAAAACGACATCAACGCAGTTTATGCCTTTTCACCTTCACTGAGAGTAGCCAGCCTGCAGGACCAGAGTCCAGCAGAAAGGCAGCAGTGGCAGAAAGTAACCTATGTGCATAGCCTTTGCCATGCAGAGAAAACTTCCATACAGTCTGTACAGATTTACATGATGGATATCAGAATTTTTTTTTTCTCAGTGCAGCCATGACCCAGCAGCAGTGTGTCAGGTTGGAGAATGTTCAGCTTTACTATTCAGTGACAAGTGACTGACTGATAAAGAAACTGCTTGTTGGCTGTCTTTAATGTTGAAGCTAATTACAGGCACTAAATGCAATGAAAAACAGGGACATCAATGGAAGTCTGCGTGTTGAAATTTCAGACTTAGCTCTATCCTAAGATGTGATGTTAACAACTATTTTTAAAAAATTGTTCAAGACAACAAAACAACTTTCAGCCAATCAATCATGTAGTTTTGGCGCCCCCTGTAGACAAAGCCGGTTTTGTTTATCTTGCCCTCACAATGCTTCAGTAGGGTTTTTTGTTTGTTTGTTTGTTTGTTTGTTTGTTTTTCATTTTCCAGGAAAAATTCTCATCTACCTGACTTTTGATGATTAAATATTATTCTTTGTGGACATTGTAAGTAGAATCTGTTTTGGCTGCTTCTCTGGCTGCTCAGCTGACCACCCCCCCACCCATAATAGGAATTCAGAATAACAATATTACAAATCTGCTTTGTACAGTGCCTTTCTTTGCTTCTGGGTATCATGGAATGGCATGAATATGAATTTCGGTGCGTAATGTAAAAAACTCCTCACAGGAGCTTTAACAGATTTGTTAAATCCTGAATTTTATTTTATTTTATTTTATTTATTTATTTTGTATAGACAGACCACAGTCTCTGTCCGTCAAAGTAATTCTAAAAAATAAATAAATGAATATATTACTTCATTTACTCTTAAAATGGCTTAAGTTCTCTAAGATTTCCTCCATAACTATTCTAAAATTTGGTGCGTTTATGCATAGACAAATTTTGCACAATATTTTGACTTCTATCTTCACAAATAATACTTAATAATACTTTTAAAAGCAACACCAAATCTCATTACATATGTTAACTTAAAAACAAATATTCAGTCTTTGAAAAAGTAAAAAAAAAAAAAAGAATGCTTTAAAAAAAAACAAATAAATTAAACCCCACAGATTCAAATGTGTTTATCAATGCTCCATATTTATCTATTAACTCATTTTCATTTTTTATTTTTTTATGTATTGCTGTTTTTTTTCCATCTGTTTTAGGTTTACATATCTTCTTCTTCACCTGGAGCCATTTGTCAAGTGTCCAGCAGCTTAAATGGCTGTTTGTTAATTTAGAAAAAAACTGAAAAACTGAAGGTCTGTCATATGCTGGCTGCTCTCCTCTACACCACAATGATAGGATATGATGGGATAAATCGCTCAGTTAGAGGCCATTAGTTGTACACTGCTTTTCAAAATGTTATGTGGGAAACCAAGAGTCCAAGAGAGGATATAATAACTCAGGCATTCCTGCTGTCTCTAGTGTGCTCTTTAGATCCATGAGTAATCATTAAGCATTACCACTGTCATGTGCAGAGACACCTTTTAACTGTCACTCTGTCATGTACTTGAGCCTGAGGTTGAAACTCTTGAAGTTGTTGACACCATGTTATTGCTTTGTGAAAAATGTTCACTTAGGTATTAGGTTTTGAGTATCAGGGATTTGTTTGGTGTTGATAATCAAAAGTACTCTAATCGTTGTTATTACAAATGGCAGACTACCTCAAATCTGCCTGTGGAGCATTAAAGAAAAACAACAAGGTGCTTTTTTATTACCAGAAGCACTGTTGGTCGCTGAAGTCAATAGCAATAATTTTTCTCAGTGGTAAAATAATTATTAAAATTTCCACAGAAATCAAACCACAGGGTGTGTGCCAAACAATCAATGTCCATTTCTCCACAGCAATAATTTGAAAGAATTTAGTTATACTGTGAGGAAAAGAGGAGTTTGGAGGCCAACACATAGACAACAGATCTAATCCTTCAAGTCATAAGAGGAGGAGGTTTAATGGCATATTGTAAGTGTTGTTTCAGGAAGTAGCAAGTGCATCACCTCTGGGGAGATCCTGGTTAACTCGGCCCCTTTGTTGAGGGCATAAACTTGGCTTTGTACCTTAAAAAACAGGCTAATTCAGGAAAGTCTGACCTAAACAACAACTTCAGTGAACCCTACTTGGAAAATTCTCAATGCTTTCCTTGGCAATCAGAAAGTGTATTTATGTTTGCGCTAATAGTAGGAGTAACACATGTTCTTTTGCCTGCAGTGAACTGTCCAGCTGATTTGGTCTAGAACGTATGAGTCAGCTTGACTTTTGCCCACTGCACTAATATGATGTTGATGCAGCTATTTTTGCATCTCAGTTTGATCTAATTAAACAGCAAATCCTGAACACTATAAGGCTTAAACAGAGCTGATATAAAACTTACATGGTGAGGTAAGGTTATTGATTTTCTTGAATACAACTTCTCGAAAATTGGTAAAACCGCATCGTTCAGTCAGGCAGGTAACTGCAATCATATGGGAGCAGCTGGACAATAATGTGAAGGTGTTAACCTGGTCAGTGGCTGTTGATGGCCAAGTTTACCTACCAGTCCTCTGGCTGGTTTGGGCTAAACTGATGGAGATCCCCTCTAGAAAACCAATCTAGCCCTTTAACAGCCACTTTTTTTTAATCCCAGAGGTTGAGTAGTGTTTTATGTTTTTACGACAGACCTTGGGGAGGGGCATCACCTCAAACATATGATTGTCTCTGTACCCTCCTCATGCAAGGCATAAAAGAACTTAACGATAAAAAGTTGCTGATTCAGCATCTGAAGCATCTGTTAATGAAATACGATAATAAATATTCACCTTATAGTCTGTGGGTTGGCTATGCAAGTCAAATTATGCCGAGTTTGTAACCATAAAGATGTGTGCTGGAACCAGAGCTCCACTAGCAATCAACTTAACATACACACACAGACACACACACACGCTCTTGCGGTATCTTCCCAAGGGTAGAGCCCATTCCAGCTTTATGATGGACCTAAAGACACAGCGTGGGCAGCAGGAGCTTTGGCCAAAAAAGACTTTATAGCATCATAAACACAGTTATACCCCATCTCACCAACATAAATACATGTTGGAGTGTTACCAAGAGGGCAGCTTGCATCAAAGGTTGGAGATGGCATTCCCTGGAGGAAGATGCTTTATGGTATTGTACTGATTTGGGTGTAAGAGAATGAAATTAGTCACAAACTACTCCTTCTGTCATTAAATAAGTGCTTGCGTGTTTCATACAATAAACTGCATTTTAAAGTTTTATCACAGCATTCATTATATTCTGCCTCGGATTTTCCTTCCATGTGACAATAAAACGCCAACAAATGCAACAGCATTAGATAAGTAGTGCCAAAGTGGAGGACCTCCGTAAAGAGAGGCACTGCTTTTATAATTAAAGCTTAGGTCCTTGAAAGAAGAGGCGTTAAGTAAAAGTGAGAGTGTGAAGTAAAGGTGTGTGAGGTGAAGTGAAGGGCAGTGTGTTAGCCCCAGGAAGACATCAGTCTAAAGTAAAAGAAGGGCCTATCTGAATATGAAAGAGTCGCAGTTTCAAAAGAAAAAACTGCTGAACACAACAAAACACTTTCAGAGACATGCAGAGGTATGGACAGGTTTCCTCAGAGTGCACCAGGCAGCAACCACAGCTTACTCTGATTGTGGATTAGTACCGGGTTCGGGTGTGAAGTCTGTAGACTGTTGAAATGTTCAGCTTTGAGGGGGACATTTATTTTTTATTTACTTTATCCTGTCATGCATCCCTCAGATATGTGATTTTCATCAGTCAAAAAAAGCAAGAAAATCCCCCACCACTGTCAATCACACTTGCTCACACATATATTTTCCCTTTTCAGAGATAATATTCAGCTCAGAGATGAGGGCTATGTAAAATGATCTCTTCCTTGGACTGCTTTGAAAGTGTACATGACATCTGTTCACATGATTTAAATAAACTCGCGCTTTAGGATTGATAGCTTTAGGGTGAATATCTAGTATGTTTACAGTACAGCCTTTCATTTTAAGATATATGAAAACAAAATGCAACTCAAAATCAGACTGGCAGAGCTGTCAGCCGATGCATAACCCTGAATTATACTTTTAGGTCTGCAAAGGACTGCAAATGAACAAAAACAACATTCTTGGTCCACCATTGTTCATCTGAAACAACCTGTTGAATTCATCTCATTAGGATTTATGCATAAAAAAGGGAAAGTATAATCACATATTTAACGCTGTATGCTCTCAGTTTGCAAGTTTATTGGACTAAACAGGCTCTCCTCATATCACACGTTGACAAATGCAACTCTTTACTGGCAGGCCTCACTGCATGTACCGTCAAACCTCTGCAGATGATCCAGAACCCAGCAGTCTGTCTGGTTTTTCAACCAACCCAAAACAGCACAGGCCACTCTATTGTTAATTTCTCCCCACTGGCTTCCACTGCATGAAATATAAAACTCAAAACTGCTACAAAAACTGCTCCTACCGGCTACACTCTGCCAATGAAAGGCGCCTGGTGCTCCAGTCACAACAGGGCTTTAAGTCACCATCCAGACTCTTCTCCTCTGTTGTCCCCTGTTGGTGGAATAAATTACCAAACTCAATTAGGTCCACAGTCTCTTTCTACCATTAAGAAAAAACTAGAGCCCCAGCTCAGTACTGACTGATACAACCACTTTGATCTAAACAGTCCCCTTCTACTTCTGAGACCCTTTTTGACCCAGATCTTGATGATCAACTCAGCCCCTTGTGGTTTGCACACATGGTGATGGAGTTATGTATATGAATGATAATGATAATGATGACAGTGCTGTTGTGACTCGATGTGGATGCAGAATTGTTTTAGTTGAAGTGACGACAATGATACGATATTGAAGGAAAAATCTGTGTCTGAAACCTTGGTCAAGTGTCTAACCAGGCTGTAGCCCTGGTAATGCTACAACGCTCTTCTACTGTGGTGTATACAAGCACAGATGACAGATGGCGTCTTATAGCATGGCTTGGCAGTGTACTGATTTATAAAATGAAGATAAAGTTGCATGTTGGCTGTGTCTGGTGAACTCAACAAGAGCAATACAAAATACATGAAGACACCAAACTAGAGGGAGGACCAAAGGTATGTGGTCTTAGTTCTGCTAATGTTAGCCTTATTTAGCAAACTAATTAAACACTTTTTTACTCACAGACTGTTACTTTCTGACCAACAGACTATCAGCTAGTTTAAATCTGAGTTTACATTCAAATTTATGTGAAATGTGTTGTTTTCAAACATACTTGGCTCTGAAATTCTTCTTCCTTTTTTTCACTGAATAGATCATTACCATAGACTGTATATACTATGGACAACTTGGTTCTGCCATTTGCCAGTATACGGATTTGAAGCTGAAAAGCTGTATTCCTGAAAATTTTCTCCACTTCCTGAAACCAACATTGTGCAGTAGCATTGTACGCACTGCACCACTTACGCAGTAGTGTTGTACGCATTCGGTGGAAGAGTCGTGGTGATAACGCTCTGCTCAAACAGTGTATCCCCGGGTGAGCTACGCAATTCTTGTACTCCCATAGGCTGTATCAAGTGTCAAACATAGAAAACACGAACCCCCTAATAACTTTAAAAAATGGAGCTGTACAGAAAAAAAGGACTTGAGCACAAAGCAGTCTTACAGTAACTACATGTCAACATCGCAAACAGGGGGGAGGAAAAATTTGTATTCAGTGTAATTAATTTCTAAAGTTTGTCCACAGCTCCATAAGGCTTGACGGAAGAGGCGGGATTTATGACCTATACTGCAGCCTGTCACCAGAGTGTGCTGTTCTTGTGGAGGCTTCACCCAGGGAGAAGGCCGACGGCGTCCATGCTATTTACAGTCTATGATCATTACCTTCCTTATCAATGCGTGTTTTACACAGGTGTCGTGTTTCACATGGGTCACCTCTTCAAAACCAGAGGAATCACATCACCGATCGCTACATTTCCACAGTGGAGTTAAATAGAAAACAGTACATGTTTATAACTAAGCTGACAGGTGCCTATTATGTGAACGGTTTCATTTAACCTACAATAACCGTGGCAGTGTACAAGACAAAAATAGGTCTTATGCATTAAACATTAACAGACAAAGACATATAGTATATATCCTCTACTTGATCCTTTGAAAACCTGTCTATATTTGCTGTCAAAATATGTTCTGTTATTAAGCAGCTGAGTGGATACTTCACAAGCTTTCCACTTACGGCTCCTTCCTTCTGCGAACAAACATCACCATTGAAGCCGCTTCTTTCTTGTATTAATCCTTTTGTGCATGAACCCACTCACATCTGCCATCTGTAAATTGAGCACATGACTTATGACATCATCAGCTCGATAAGAGGCGCACCTTTTTGTTCTATCTTGTCTCTTACTCTAACCTCTGGACACAAGTCTCCTCCACATTATATCCTGCTGCACAAAGCAGACACATTTTTTTTCATCCCGGCAGCAACACAACACAAAAGCCTGCCTGAAACTATACTTAAACCTAAATTTGCATGTTATTTATAGCCGACGGCAACAACACACAGTCTGCCAGCTTGTATTACAAGCAAACAGGAGCAGCAGAGTAAGTTAGTGCCAAGCTTCTTACTGCTAGGCCAACAAAACAGTCATCAGTTTTTTTGCATTTTAAACTTAAAACATATCAGAGGAAAGTTCTCACAGTCGAAATGATGACAGCCAACGACCGTTTGGCATGTTTCCTTGATGAATGAGTATTGATTAATCACCTATCAGAGCTGTTCAACATCCTGATGATTGATGGATGAGTTAATCATGCCCAACAATCAGATGGTCATTGCTGTAATATCTGCTTTGAACTCTGCACTCATAAAAGAACTCAATGGAATACATAAAATCTGCAATTAGACTTATTTGAATCCATGCGCAAAAAAAGAGAGCAGTGCCTAATGAATCTACAGTCTGACCTGGATTTGGCTCCTTTTACATAAGCAATACTCATTTTCTCTCTCCCTCTCTTAGTGCCTCTGTCTGTCTGCCTCTCTCTCTCTCTCTTCCTCAGGCAGAGATTTACATACACACAATGGAGGAAAGAGATTGGAGTGCGAGCGCTGGGTGGAGGGAGGCTGCATTGCTTCTCAGAAGCAGACTGAGACAGAGATCACCGGTCTGTCAGTGTTAAACCAGCCATTCAGTCTGAGAGGCGTCAAGCATGATAATCCCAAAGGAGGGCAGAGGTGTGAGTGTGTGTGGATGTGTGTGTGCCCCAGACGGGTTTATACGATTATGTGAGAATATGCACATGCAGGATGTGGGGGGGAAATTATATCCGCATGTGAGACATGCAGGTCAGAGCCTGAGTATAATTCACTTGGCGTGTGTGCATATGTGTGTGTTGGCATGCATTTCCCGATTTGCATGCATGAATCTGGCAGGAAGTGGTGTGTAAGCAGTGTGGAAGTCTGCAAATAGAGTGATGAGGTTGCACAGGTAGAATATGAACTATATGCTGAAACACAATGTGATTTGTGTGGGAGTTGCGCCACACTGAACCCTGAGGGTGAAGTAAAAAGAAAAAAATAATAAAACTGAAAACATCAGCCTAATCTAGCAACACTTTCCCCAACTTTTCAGGAAATAATATTTTAAGTTTCTAAGCCTCTCACTCTGCACTACAGGAGTAGGATGGATCCAGAGAGGGAAATTGGATTTCTGCACTGCTTATGAATTCAACTGAACATGACCAGCTTATACATCTCAAAAAGCCCCTCAAGAAAATGGCCTGGGGATGCTCTCTATGGGTAGAAAAAAGTCACAAGGCAAGCTTGCAGTCGGATATGTCCCTGTGCATATCTTCTTTCTCTCATTTTTTATCACTTCTCTGCTGCTATAAAAGTTGGGAATGTGCACTGTGTTGTTCAAACAGGAGAAAGAACACGTGGGGAGAACCAAGGTGTGCATTATTTGTTCTGTCTCTCTGTGTGCCTTCCAGCCATGGAGATTGTGAGACTCCATGATAGCAGGGAAAGGACATTTACACATCCTCTCCATCTCTCACCATCCTTGTGGTTTCTTTACTTACCTCTCACCTTTCGCCCACCTCAGTTGTTGTTAAACTGCAGATATTTGCTTTACATCTTATAACCAAAGAGTGCTGTGATTGTTTTCTGTGACAAGTTAAAGGGGGTTTAAAAATCAGAGATTTGGTATTGTAATCTCCCTGCTTTAAATAAGTCAAAGATTTGTGTCCTCTCAATGTCGTTGTTGCCTTTATTTTTATGGAAATTCAAGCGCTATTATGCTAAATCCTCTAATCCTGCAGGCCCTTCACCTTGATCAGATAAAACCGAATCAAACGTTTGCGAGCACACCGACTTGCGTACATAAGATCTAACCCTGTTTTCACATGAGATTCGCTTGGATGGGAAATGCAGTGTAAGATAAGGAAGCCTTTTAAGACTACAGACATGCTCTACACTTGCCAGACTGTCAGCTTGGGGAAAGTGGGAACAGTGCCATCTAGTGAGGTGTATGTAAATGCAAGGTGTTGAAAGAATTCAGACCTCTCATACTCACAACTAAGGAACCAGTATACGCTCACTAAAAGCTTTTCTCTTTTTCTTAGACCGCTTACAGACACCATATTTCCAGACAAAGAGAAGAAAAGCACTCTTAGTTATGAGAAAGTAGCAATTATTAGCTATTAGCAGCTTAGCAACAGCCGCCCCTGAGGCTGAACACCCCACTGTGACTTGATACTGACTTAATGCAGACAGCGTGTGTGTCCTGGTAATCTAATTGCTCTGCTGACCCAGACATCCCCCTTTACAACCCACCAGGGCAGTTAATCCTTAAGGGTCACTTTGTTAATCAAATATGCTCAGGGTAAATTCGTCATGACCATTGACCCTGGATTGATCACTCCGAGTACCATACACCCTTTTGGGAGAGGTGTTCTCATCAATAAACCTGAGTGGAAGGCGATCAGCTGGAAGACAGAGAGACAAGACAGCGAAGGGAACTTGACACCGACCAATACATTATCTCAGCATTTGAATTTGTAGTTTTAACACGGTTTGCTTTTGGATTAGCGGAAAACAAACAGGCTAGTTAAAGGCAAATGATGTCATTCTTAGTGGCAGGGTGCGAGGAGGGATGAGAGGAGCGAGTAATGAGGGTGTGAAACGGGGTCAAGGATGATCATTTGTGTCACTAATGGCTAGTGAGAGGTCAAGAACCATTTAACTTGCTCTCCCACTTGCCCAATTTAAGACGTCCCTTTAGATTTTGTCCTCTGAGGCTACTTAGGATAATTATTTTCTAATTGAAATGGAGCGTGCGAAATTGAAATCCACCACAACCTTTAAAAATATATCAATGCACCACCTAAAAAGAGATGCAGAAATACAAGAATTATCTGGAGGAGACATAAATAAAAGGGCTGTGGTTACTCCTAATTTCCAAGTGATGGGGTTTTAATGAGACAAGATGTGATGGTACGCAATAAATTTGGGGAAAAATCAAGCTGAAGTGATCTCCACAAGATTAGGATGTCATCAAACAGAGATGATTATCAGTGAAATAAGCGGCATCGCATGACACCGCCGTTTCCGTCATGATTCTTGCATGAGACAGATATGCAAAAGCGGCACATGTGACTTCTAGATAAGATGCATATCTCAAGAAAAACCACATAAAGGGATTTTCTCATCCGTGGGATCTAAGTCTTTCACACTGATTGCGTTAAGAAAAACTCAACTGCATGTTTTATTAACATTAAATCATTTTGAACTAAGAGTGATTCATCATGTCAAGGTTTAGAGGCTACAGCACTTAGACTGTAAAACTCAGTAGGTATTTTTCTCTCACACATGGAGAGAAATAACAGCTTCGCAGTGTCAGTACACTCGAGCACTCAAAGAAAGACCCAAGGCCTTGGTTTCACATAAAGTGCACTGTAGAGTCGACCATTGCTGAGAATTACTGACAGCCAGTGATAAAACTCCCGTATTATTCACTGTGTGTGTGTGTGTTATTGTGTTAGTGGATGAGTGGGATATGACCAAACTGGCCCTTTACTCACGTCCAAGTCAAGCTGGCAGCAGTGATATGAGCAATGCCCACTATCACACGGAGGCAGGCAGTGGAACAATTGGCTTTTCAAAATAAGAGCCACTTGACAAGTTCTCAAAGAAGATCAATTATGGCCAGCGTTTGGATCAAAGTACTGACACGAGAGTGGCTGTGAGTCACACGCAAACTCAAGTCGCACTTTGTTGAAGCACTGTGACATAGAGGCAATTACAGGGCGAGGCCTGAGGTGGCATCGGAAACCCCTGAAATCTGAATAACCACCCCGGGCACCACTGTGCACACGATAACTGGCTTCCTGCCAAATCAGGGGCAAGACTTAAGGTCTTGTGTCAATTTTGATGCCCCCTGTAGACAAAGCTGCATTTGCAGATTTTTCTTTTTTCTGTACTTTTTTCTGTACATTTGTGAAGACACACACACACACACACACACACACACACACACACACACACACACACACACACACACACACACACAGTCACTTTTCTTGTTGTAGCTCTTGTCTATTTTTTAGCTCATATTATTTCTTGCCGATTATATATATATACATTTTTTTCATTTATTTTTCACTAAAACCTTTGTTAAAAGATTGTAATAATTGTAAGATACCTTATTATTACTTGTTACGGTAAGTTTATATCAATGCGATTAGACGTGTGTGTATTCTGCCTCCTCTCTGGGTGCAGCCACTCTGAGAACAGCACCCTCTGGTGACGGGCAGCAGTATAGGTCATAAATCCTGCCTCCTCCAGCAATCCCTATGGAGTTATGGACAAACTTTAGAAATTGATTACACAGAATTTACATTTTTCTCCCCCCTAGTTGTGATGTTGACAAGTAGTTACTGTAAGACTGCTTTGTGCTCAAGTCCTCTTTTTTTCTGTACAGCTCCATTTTTAAAAGTTGTAAGGGGGTTTGTGTTTTCTATGATTGACACTTGATGTGCTGTTTGAGCCGAGCGTCATCACAGCGACTCTAGGCGACTCTACCATCGAATAATTACACTAGTGAGCAAGTAGTGGTCCTGGGAAGTGGAGAAAATAACGGAAATACCAAGAGCAATTCAGCTTCAAATTCATATAATGACGGAAGGCTGAACCAAGTTGACCATACAGTACGGTCTATGATTCACACTCTTGAATGCATCCCAGACATAAAAAGGTGGCCAAACCTGGGCACCAGTGAGAAAACTCTAGACCAGGGGTGGGCAGTGACGTGCCATGGGGGGCCGGAGAGGCTGCAGATTTTCTTTCCAACCCAAAACTCCACCAGGTGATTTCACTAATTAGTCCCTGCTCTCTGCTTGGAGGTAAGGTAATCAGTGAAATCACCTGGTGGAGTTTTAGGTTGGAAAGAAAACCTGCTGCCTCTCGGCCCTCCATGGCACATCATTGCCCACCCCAGCTCTAGACGCACCCCTGCTCCGGTAATCTTAGTCTTGGTTATTTAACGCACACAATGGCCACCAATGACCACTTGACAAATTATTTACAGACATTTTATACATAATCAAATGGCCTGTGACGGTATGGGCAGCTGTGCTACATTTGAACAAGACAATTACACCTTTAGCTCAGGCTGATGTGGCAGGAAATGAAGGGACCCACAATAACATGCTGTAGGTAAATTAAGAGGAAAGGTGAAGTACTCTGTGGCACAATGGGACAGAGTTATAGCCTCCACCTCCCTGCACCCACAAGCTATCCTCTTGCCTGGGGAAGATGAGCCCAGCACCACAGTGTGACAATATTACAGGCAGGGGATGTGATTACCAGATCTTAATCGCCTGTAATTCACCCGTCATCCTCGTCCTTAATATGCGGCTGCTGTGCTCCGCTGAACCCAGACACTTGATGACACAGGCTCGTCCGCTGACAACGTTTGATTCAGCTCGTGGACATTGATGTTTCTTAATTAACGAGACAATAGAGTGGGGAGCAAAAATTGGCTAATGGGGGAAAATAGTAGCTGGTGAGGTTAATTTGGAATTTATTGAATTAACGTGTGAATTAGTGTGATGTAGGAAATTAAAACAGGCAAGAAATGAAGAGAAGGAAACTTTGAGAAATTGGAGGCTTTATGCAGCAATAATAGAAGACACCTCCTTGGTGATTAAAAGAACCACTGGACATAAATTGAAAACCATTTACACTGAGCCGAGCGGAGGTAAAGAGAAAAAAGGATCACATATAACACCAAAGATTAGAAGTGAAATTTAACAGACGAGACTTTAAAGAACAGGTAACACTGGCACAGGCAAGAAGCAGCGATTAAGATAAGCTAAAGAATGCAGAGAAATGTGTGTGTGTGTGTGTGTTTTGAAGGAAGGGGGATGAGCCGGGGTGAGACAAATTTCACCGCACCCCATTTCTCTCTGACATCCCTGAGCCCATCTCCTGAGCCCATCCATCTTGGATGACAATAGCGCCCTGATTTGCATACCAAAAACGCTTTCCAATATGCGCCTTCAGAGTCTTTGCAAGAGATTAGAAAATATTGACAATTATTGACAAAACCCAAAGGCGTGGGCACCGCTCCACCTGGAATATTGCATCTACCGTTTTATTCTCCTATTCGCTCCTTTTCTTGCGTCTTATGAGGCCACGTTATTGACTTGTATATCTGATTGCTGCTGCCGAAGCTCATATGAGCAGAGTTGAAGCGGTATACAGTGTTGATTTGGACGGCAGGTTGTATTGTTGTTGCTTGTTTATGCACATTTTCCAATGACACAGACTTTAATTAAGATAATCATCAGTGTGGCACCCTGCATGGCTCTACAGTGAACCTATGCAGATGAAAGCCCCGCTCCATACAAACCCCCGTGTGATCGGTTATTGTGCTTACAGGCAAACCTTGTGATTATGGTGATAAATAAATGACATAAAAGAGAGGGTAGGGAGAGAATAGAGTGTGCCTGAATTAAAGGGGGGGCGGTACAATTGCTGGGATATTAAGGAGCATCATCAGTCCAGAAGTCATGCAGGAAATGAATATCATTAATTGGATGAGACAGACACCGTAAGGGATGTCTGATGATAAAAATCCTGAATATATTTCATGCACGGGCCAAACTAAAGCATCACTAATGGAAGTAATGACAAGAAAGTCTTTCTTTTCTCCCGCAAGAAAAAAAACATTCAGTACAGTAAATGTTTCAAGAGGTCGACCCTCCGGATGAGGTTAAATCTATGAATAGAAATGACACGAGGAGCGTCATGAATTCCCTTGTGTCTTAAATTTCAGGTCATTCGGGGGTATTCTCTGAGAGGGCAAAGATCTTGTTTAGAGGTAGATAATCTCCTTGGTGCTACGGTGGAACAATCTCCGGTCCACAGGTAATTAAGTTCCTCATGCCCCGGCTATTTGTTGTTACTTAATGAGAGCACTCTGCACCCCTCTCCTGTCCTGTCCTGTAATTAATGGACAATGGAAGGATGAGGAGGTGGAGGAGGAGTAAGAGCAGGAAGAAGGGAAAGTGGAAACTGTCTGGTGACCTGGAGGGTGACCTGAGATGATCCCCCTCTCTCCGTCCCATTTTCTTCCCCTCTCTGTCTGTCTTTGTATTCCTCCCTTAACTCGCTGCTCCTTTTTTTTTTTTTTTTCCAGTGGGTTGTTTGACAAGCTGCCAGTTCTAATGCCCTCAGTGCAATGTCCCTTGTCAACTCCCATAAACTCTTATATCTATCAGAGCCTCCTCCCAACAAAAAAGAAGCTTCCATTATCAAAGTGATTAAAAATGATCTTTAATTTTGGGGACAGCCAAGGGTACGGTGAGTTTAGACAATGGGCCAAAGGCAATAAAGTTGCACATCTGAATATCCTTGTTATATTATCTTCTTGTTACCTGCAACTCTGCTGCTTGTGACGTCTTTTTTACCCCCTCCTATCAGTGCCTGAGCTCCCCTCAGAAGTTACCAAGTTTCATTCTCCCAATCCCTCTGCTGCCCTGGTCATCATCTACTGAACTTTTCTCTGCAAATCTGAACAAACAACCTACATCCCCACATTTGCATGCTTGTTCTTTTTTAATAATCAGAATATTGATTCCCTTAAATCCAGAAAGTTGTAGAGATATCACAGAGGATTATTAACTGTCTTCCATATAGTTTAATACTGCATGGTGAGGATACTGTAAAGCAGACAGCTGCTCTGTTCTAATGAGCACTCCAGTGTAATTGTTTCTCTTTCATATCTCATCCTGTCTTTTCTTTAAAAAGGACTCTATAAAGTGAATCGTTTGGAATGATACCAACATTTGATATCCTTCTGTGATTATTTAACTACTTTTTACTGTCTGCCTCCATCATGTGAAGACCAACCCTATCCTCTGACAGTGGTGGTGCATCTTTCCTGTATGAATTTCTAAGTTTGACCATCATTTTTAAATCCCCTTTCTTGATTATAATATCTGGCACCCTCCAGGGCTGTAATGTAGCAGTGAAAACATTACCGTCCACAGCACTCTTTAACAGCAGGAGTTTTAGTCTGCCTCTGTCACCAAAGCCTTGCTTCAAAATGAATATAACTCTTTGCTTTTTCCAAGACAGCTAGATTAACACCCAGCCTTAATTTTTTTAAAACGTCATGTTGCTGATATCTGATCAAAATTCGTGATTTATGTCTTGCTTAGTAACTTTATGTCTAAGGAAAATTATGTTTGCTCACTGTGCAATAAATTGAACATCCACTACCAACTATATTTAATTTACAGTTAATAAGAACCTTTGCTGTGCTTGAAAAGACCTGACAAAAAGTAACTTTATTTATACAAGTCAGATGATTTATTCACTCACACAATAATTTTAAAGTTTTTTTTTCTTTCTTTTCGACAAACTCTATTTTGCAAGTTAATAAGTCATTTTTATTCAACGTAATTGTCTTCTTGAGTTCAGCTTAAATCAAATCCATACTCTCTCCATAATATTTGTCCTGTCTCAGAATGTCTGTTAACTGTTGAATCACTCAGTGGATGTTGAACAGACTTTAAAAGTGTCTAAGCAAGGTTTAAAGCTCCTTCAGCCAGTTTTTGGATGTTTTTGAAATAGTTTGAAATTTACAGCGATAACTATTTATGATCTCCAAAATAACTCAAGACCATCCAACCAGACTGCAAAGGGGATAGGTGTTAGCCAAGCAGCTAAGGAAGCAGCCGTTTTTACACTCTTCAAACAAAAATTTACAATAAATGATGTTGAAAGTCGGCAGGAGGGGGCGCACAGATAGCCGAGTGGGTTAGCGCACCCCATGTATGGTGGCGGGTTCAAGTTCCGCCCAAACCATGTACCGCATGTCTATTTCCCCGCATTTTACCCTGTCACCCCTATTGAATAAGGCAAAATTGCCCCAAAAAATACTTCAAAAAAAGTCAGCAGGAGAATTTTTTTGTTGTTGTTAGGACACACCATTTAAGCACGTAGAGAACAAAATACCTAAATATTGCTTTGTCTACATGAGGCAACAAAATCGACACAAACTGAAAGGTCCTCACAGGAGCTTTAGGAACAAACTGCTCTGTAGGTCAACACACAGCTTTGTAAGAGTCTCTGTCCCAGTGGTTGAGCCGTAAAAATGTCAAACTGAAAAAAAAAACCTTCAAAACAAAACAACCTGTACTCCATCATCTGTTCAAATAAATGCATGCTAGTCTGTTAAATCCAAGAGGGACTGTGTGTTTTTCTCTTCTCCCTCCCTTTATCTCTCCCTCTGCATTGATGAGAAGTGTTAAGTGTTGCTACAGAGGTGTACACGGATCAATTGATCACTCTGACCTTGACGCAGAAATGTAAATGCTGTTGTTAGATAACGGCTTAAACAGAAATCCACTCCATCACCTGGGATTGGAGACAGTGATTTAAAAAATGTCCTGAACCTGAATCTGATGAGACAACCTCACATTTTCATCTGTAATTCACTCAAGAAACAGACACCCTAATCGATTTAATAAACAAAATTGATTTCACTTCAACAAAACCTGATTGTGCTACCCTCTCTTTCCATTATTGCATTGAAAGTGAGCACAGAAAAAAGATGCAGTGCAGTCATTTTTTAAAACTTTCAACCAAGGTGAGATAGAATAGCAGGGGAAATAAATGTGATTTAGTGCACTGAATAAAAGTTGTGTTGGTGGTGAAATACCTTAAGAGCATAACTCAGCTGTGCATCAAAAGTACACACTGTGGAACTTGCTAATTTAATCACCTAAGTTGTGTCGGGGATTTTGGATTGCTCAGGAGGTAGTTTAGTCGGTGCCAGTGGAGGCCACCTCAGTGTCGCCCAGCTCCACTCTCTCACCTCCTCGCTTTCTGCATGGATACACTGCCAGGCCTTCGAAAGCAATGATGCAATTACATTTCCAAGGTGGCGTGGGCAAACGATAATAAACAGGGAAAAGAAGAGGGAAAAAGAGGGGATGGAGTTCAAAAAAGAGGGTGAAGAAAGTATAGGAATTGGACAGCAATGGGAAAGTTAAAAACACCATGACAAACACTCTTGAGCAAGAAAAGCCAGCAGAATGACGATAACCAATTTACTAAACCATTTAGGACTGAAAGACAGGAATTTCAGGAGTCTATCTGGCACAAACACGGTGCAACTCCACCACAAGCCAAAGCAAAAGACAAATGATTCCCAAGTGGGTCATCAAATGAGGAAATGATCGGACAGTAAATACAGAGTACTTTTTAGGGCAAGAAACTTAGGGATGCAGGTGGGGAGGATGGAGTGCTGCTGTTGACTTTCAGGGTGCGTCGGAGAAATGAGAGTCCCGGACAGGATGGGGACGTGATGAATTCTCCCAAAGAGCAGCGCTGGACATCAGACAGAAAATGTGATGAGGCACAAAAGCCTCCCGGCGCATATCAAGCAGATGATTTCAGCCTGAGTGATGTCGTCTTGGCATTATCGACTACAGTGGGACTGAATGATAATGCCGGCGGCCGAAAAAGGAGGACAGGTTGAGAAGAAATACTCGGACAATGTGTATCTAATGCATACCAAATCCTCTGTTCTGCATTGTGTTCAGCTTTTTACTTATTCGCTTGCTTGGCTTGCATCAGTCTGTCTCTCTGTCGGTGTTACTCTGCCCTGCTTGACTGAGTGCCAGCCTCAGGTAGTACACAGAAGGTGTTTTGCATTGTAACTTTCTGGTGGTCTGTAACTACATGCCCACTTTAACTTCCTGTTTATCACACGTTCGGGTTAACTTTGAGCTGTAAGTCGATCTGTTCAATCCTTTCAGGAGTTTGGTCAAAGTAACAACAAGGGTGAAAAAATTAAAACCCAATGTCGACAAAGGACATAGTATGGAAAATTTTAGCTATCAGACTTTTTAAGAGACCATGCAAATATTTCTGAGAGACCAACACTGAACCTAATGGAAACCTCTGCAGTAGAGACAGATTGGCTCTTTTGTTCTAGATGCTATTAACCCCTTGAGACCAGTAATTGAGGAGTACCGAATGGATGATTCTGCAAATTATGATCCCAAGAAGAGTAGGACCCTGATCCAAAGCAGAGGGATTCTTGTCTCAACTCAGCCTGGTAGTTGTGACCAGAAATAACACGATAATGCTCGTCACAGCCTTGACTTTCTTTGTTATTGGTAATTATGATACGCTTCGAGTCATGACACTGGAGAGCTTTTAAGCACAGACTGGAGGGAGTGAACTGTGATAAGCAGACTGCATTTATTTCAGAGCTTTTAAAGCTCCTATGAGGAGAATTTTGATGTTTATGGAGGTGACTAAAATTCACAATTATGCTTTTTTTATGATGTGAAAATGCAAAGGAGCATCAGGGTCTTGACTTACACTTCATATATTGTCAATTTTAATGCCTCAAATCAGTATGAGGGGGGTAGGTGTCAGATGAACAGCTGCAAAACAACCCTGCTTTAACAATTTTGATAACATAACCACAATGAGTGATACATTTGACTGGTAAATGTCTGCAGGATGAATCCCCCACAACACACACTACATATGGATGTGTAGGACAAGACAAGCAAAGACTGCTTTGTCGACAGGAGGTGCCATCTTTGTGTGGTTAATTGAGTGTGGCCTATTGAAAGATGGACATTGGCACATAAAGGATGTCAAAATGCCTCTTGTGTTTGGCGCTGGTATTGAGTGTACTTAGAGATGACGTCTTTAGGTATAATGTTGATGTCCCAGGAGATATACATTTAAGTTCCCAATGTTTCCTCAGGTAAGTATCGTCTAGAGCAGAGGTGAGGAACCCTTCCTAGAAAGAGTCAAACATCTCCACACAAAACACATTAAATCTTTTTTTGATGAAGTTAAGGTAGCCTTTAAAATCTCAGTCTGTAGACATGAGAGATCCATGCTACTTTTTCAACATTGTTACATTAACCTGCTATTTCTATTAGACCACATTCATGCTATTAAAACTACAGAAAACTGCTCATGTTTTATTTCTATTGCAAGTTGTTACCAGCCAAACACAAAAGAAATCATTTGTAGTAAGTCTACAGAAATACTGACTGTGGGTAGACTATAGCTGTGATGAAAAACTGCAGGCTCACTGGGAGTGCAGATGAAAAAAAATTAAATAAAATGTAGCCCTCTCTGACTAATATCGAGCAAAAAACAAGCAAATGTAGGCACACTTCTTCGTGCAAATGATGATTGAATAAGATAAAGCTTTCTTTCACACTAAATACGACCACCTTGATGGTAAATTATAGTAAAAACAACAGTAGGAAATTTCTCTCTTCAGCCAAATATAGCAATAAAACAATATCTCCTTTCAAACACACCTGCAAACAGTAAGACAGGGCTCAGCAAACCCTAATAAAAACACACAAGTGGAAAAAAAGGTCAAATATTTTCTTTGTTTAGCTTTTTGGTTGAGCTGCAGGACACAAGTTGACAAGGAAGAGCAGCAACTCCAGAGGTGAAGTTTCCTGACCCCAATTCTGGATCATGATCACGTGCATGACTGTATATACTATGGACAACTTGGCTCCGTCATTATATGGATTTGAAGCCTAATTGCTCTCGGTATTTCCGGGATTTTCTCCACTTCCTGGGACCACCACTTGTGCAGTAGGGTTAAATGCATTTGGCGGGAGAGTCACAGAGAGTCGCTGTAAACAGCGTATCCCCCGAATGAGCAACACAATCCTCGTACGTCCATAGGCTGAATCAAGTGTCAATCATAGAAAACATGAACCCGTTAATAACTTTTAAAAATGGAGCTGTACAGAAAAAGAGGACTTGAGCACAAACCAGTCTTACAGTAACTACATGCCAACATCGCAAGCTGGGGGGAGAAACATTTATATTCTGTGTAATAAATTTCTAAAGTTTGTCCACAGCTCCATAGGGATTACTGGAGGAGGCAGGATTTATGACTTATACTGCAGCCCGTCACCAGAGGGTGCTGTTCTCGGAGTGGCTTCACTCAGCGAGGAGGCATACGGTGTCCATTCTATATACAGTCCATTATTATGTGTGTCAAGCTGTCTCAGTTGCGTAATTGTTTACTGTGTAATTTACAAAGTTACTATTTGTTAAAACCAACAGATTTTTCTGTGATTGAACTCTAACTACTGGTTCATTTGCATCACTGTTCAGATTTGCAAAATGTAAATATGTAAAAATGTCTGGTCTGTGCATTAAGGGACCTGCGAAAGGATGTTTGAATTCCATATTTTGTTTTAGCAGAGCTTGAATTGACTGGTCAGAATACAAATACACATCTACAGTCAAAGGCTCCCAAGATACGCTGTTACATAGATCACTCTGAACATCTGTGTGTTATTGTTGTTTTCTTGGATAACCTCACAATGTTGTGGACACACAGGAACTCAAGGGGGGTGGGAAAGTGGTATTTTTCGCTGGCCTACTTTGTGATTTAGGCTGTCCAAAAAAGTTTATTTTTACATAAAAATCTGACCAAGTACGGCTTAAATCTTTAAAGATGACTGACTACAAACTGATGAGCCTTGACTCTAAACAGCCCGCACTAGTGAACCATGTAGCAGTGTTTATAGAAAAAGATAATCCCTCTTTGCTGTGGTTTTAAACCCCACCCGGGGGACATGGGCGTATTATGAGGCTGATGGTTTCCGTTCGTGCCTGCAGGCTGCTCTTGTCTGGTTAAGTGAACTTCCTTGTCTCCTGTCAATGTTCCTGCTCCCTGAAACATAAGAAGAGCAAAATGATTTGGCACAAGAAATAAACAGCCGACTGACAAGACTGCAAACAGAACGAGGCGAGATAGAGAGTGGAGAGCAGGTGGCTGCAAGAAAGCAACATAAAAACCATCAGGAGTGGAGGGCAAAAGTGATAGGAGACAGCGCTATGGGAGGGAAGGAGAGGAAATTAGGAAATGAAGGACAGCTGAGGTAGACAGAGAGGGTCTCCATATTAGAAAGAGAAAAAGAGAGAAAGAGTGGGATTGAGGGGGAGAATGGCCATGTAACGGTGCATCCTGTCACAAAGCTGCTGTCGCATTCTCACTGTAACAATAGCGGCAGATTGAGTTGGACAGGGTTCACAGGCCTGAATACTAGCCAGCCAGACAAAGCTATTGAGTGGCTTGCCTGTGTTATCTAGTGTGCTGCTGAATACTCCCCCTCCGCAGAGGTGAGCGGGCTCAGGTTACAGCAAACACTGATGGGCTTTAGTCCATCACACTTCCCCTCAGTCGAGCAGCACAACTCAGAGCGATGATGCAGCATGGCTAACAATGAGATCCAAGGACTTTGGCAAAGAAAGCAGAGGGCTTTTAAGAGACTGGAGAAGAGAATTAAAACGATAGACTTCCTGTACTTGTGGAATTTGCTTAAAAAAAATCAACTACTTGCTCATATTGTCATTAACCATCATCCACCACTCAGCAGGACAACAATGGGAGCGGCTTAATCCATTGTTCAGTGGTTTTGTTTTAGTGTGATATACAGATTTGTCCTCAGCTGCATTGTCATTGACCCATGCTTTTTCTAATTATCCGATTCACAAAGGACATCATAACAGCCAACTGCAGTACATGATCCCTATTATTCCTCCATGAGATGTCATGTTTATAATTGGAAGTATTATCTCATTGATCACAGCTGCTTTTGTTATCACTATAATTACCACCACAGTGTCATTGAGATGGTAATTTGGGCATTTCTTACCAAACGTTAAGCTATTAATCATATTCATAGCACCCTATGGGATTGGCTATTGTTCTTAGAGATAAACAAGACTTGATGAGATTTTTGATAAGGGACTTATTGTTCCAGCAGTGTGATCTTGGCTGTCAGTGCTGTAGTGGAGTGTAATGGAATAAGGGATTTACACCAGTCTGACCTTTCATCCAAGGCTCCCCTTGTTTCTCTGGCCCTGGTCTACCTTTCCCTCTGACTCTTGTCATGGAGAAGGTCTTATAAATATGGATGCTTTCTCCTTGAGGCTGTGATGCAATTTCAGAAAAAGGTGGGGATTTTTTTTTTTTTTAAGAGGGGCAGTAGAAATGCACAGTTGGGTTGCAAAAATCGGTCTGAGTGCCTTTGCCAAGGTTGCCTCTTGATATTTTTTATCTTGTATGGTGACACTGTTATTTATTTATTTCTGTCACAGCTTGTGTCCCTGCACTGCGGAGAAATACGATCCGTGTGGATGAAAACAGAATGAAAGGAACTCTACTTTCTACGCTGCGGCTTATTTTAGAAGAACTCTTGAATACACAAAAGCAAAAGCACCCTTTTAAAAAATGCAGCACTGTGAAATAACAGTGCAATATCTACTCTCAGAGAGAACATTGACCCTGTGCTGTGGCAACGAAAATCACTGGATGCCACTTGGTTGAATATGTCCTAGTTGGAAAATCAAATGACTTAAACAGACTTTATTTGGCCATTATGAAAGCTGAACAGTAAGCTGTAAGGAAATATAATATTAGGGAAGATGCAAAAGTAAGAAACTATGCAGACCACTTTGGACCATAGACTACATGCAACAAATGGACAAGGCCTCTGGTTTTAAATGAACCAATGCAGAAGGGCATAAAACCTTCATTCTGTCTATTGACCAGAACGGGTTCATGCAGTGATTGCAAAGGAAGAATTCTAGTTTTTGGAAGCAGGTGGGAAAAAGGCAATAATCTCTGTATATAACAGCTGCCTGAGTGTCCTAACAAGTCAATGGTCTCTGTGGCTATTTCAAAGGTTCTGTTTACAGTGGGTTATGGCTATCCTATATTGATGAGTCACCTTACACGCCCGTCAACAAGGACAGATGTAACAACAGTCAGGGAATTAACCTGTCAGCCAAGTATGGTAACTTTGATCAAAAAAAACAAACAAACAACATGGCCAGAACCAAAACTACCTGAAGCCAAAGCTTTAAGACGACGTTTTCCAGGACTTAGCCTTCCTTAACTTGCATCGAATCTAAAGCTCATACAAGCATACTCTCGAGAAGTCTGCCTCCACACACCAAGGGCATGTTAAGTCAATGCAAAGACACGATTAGACGCTCCTACTACTCTTGCGGCGCGAATTGGGTGGGAGCTGGAAATGTCTCAACTTGAGTGGATATTTGTGTTATGATAACCATTCAGCACAAAGTTTGCCGGTTGACGTATGAAAACTGATCATGTCGGTGTGTGGGTGCCTCAATTTATGTGATACCTTTTCTTTAAATTACCAAAACCAGAAGGTCGAAAAACAAGAGCTCGCCTAAAGGCAAGTGAGTGAGAGGTCGGATTACCTGGTAAATTGTAAAAACCTTTGTCTATCACTTGATCCCGCCAGTTGAATTGGCAGGGATTACCGTTGAAATTACCGTTTATGTGCGAATGAAATGAGTAAATACAATTCATTCATGCGTCTAGATAATCAATGTTTGATTATATGAGATTTGGTGTCAGATGAATATACTGAACACAATCCCTAGTGATGCTCATTAAAGAGGGTATGTACCCTCACTTTTCCTTGGCCCTCCTCCCCAAAAATTGTCTGGTATGACAACCAAGATCCTTTCTTTTCTTTTTTTAATGACATGGACCATCCAAAGTGGGACTGTAAAACCTCAAAATGCCTTAATAAGAATGCACAGGGGCAGAATGGTGTGGTAAAATCATTTTGCCGGTTAGCCAGCAGCAGTAGATGTAACACAGCGATAGAAAACAGCATCACCACTGCAGACAGCCAAAGTGAAAACCTGGCTCAGACGCAAAGATTTTTTTGAAATCTTTACAGATGGTAAAATGTGAGAGACCACACACATGACAAGAAATACTGACAGAATTTACAGTTTTGTTCATATAGTGAGTTGACGATTATGATTTGGTTTGCAGAAGCCTCTTGGTTTGGGGAGACCCTGAATGATGAAGCACAAACTTTGGAACAAAAGAACAGCCAACCCAACTAAAGCTGACTGAAGAAAGTAGCACAACAAATGCAGCCATGGCAACAGTAGTAAAGTAGCAGAGAGTTGCCAGGAAAAACACTATGGCAATTCAATGTGATGATCGTCAAGCTAAATGTTGATCACTGCTCAACTACCTGGTCCATCTACCTCAGACACAGTTTCTGTGTTGAACTCCCCTCCTTGTCAGTTCTTTTGTGGTATTTTTTGTACAGGATAGAGCATTTTGTTGCCTCAAATTGTCCTTCAAATGTGTCAGGCAATTCTTACGTCCATCAAACTTGATGTTTTGTATTTTCTGTTGTCACTCTGGCTGCTTTTGTGGTGCTTTCATCTCGGGTCTTTTTTTTTTTTCCCCAAATGACACCCATTTCTTTCTGCACAATCCACATGGTGTGTGCTCAGCTGTCCCACAAGGGTTTCCACAACACAATCACATTTCTGATCACCCATAGAAGATGTGTTTTATATCATGGGAAAATCTAGCAAATTAAAAAAATAATAATAAATGAATCATGACCTAGCTGAATTTTATCATGTTGGGGTATCACGGCCCAAATGATCGTGATTATCTTGTCGTGTGTACCCAACTTAAGTGTGTTTACACATGAAACTAGCGAGGCTGGTTCATTGACACACCTCTTTTGAGTAAGTGTTAGTGTACACACTGAGACGTCAATGTTGAACTGTTGTAGAGTTCAGTGTAAAATACAAAGGGAAATGACGGCAGAGCTACATTACAGTGCTGTGGTGGAATTACTGTGAAAATCAGTGCCGGCAAGGGAATTGAAAACAGACAACACCCCTTGATGTTGCAGATTTTTTCTCAAATATTTCTGCAACTCTTTAGTCTGTAGGCATATTGTCAACAAGATAAATGTCAATGTCTTATGCACAAAACTGGAGTCACCCCCCCCATTCTGACTCATCCTGCCAAAGCTCGAGTCTCTCACACATACACAATTTGTCAGAGTTTACATTTCATTCTGGGCATTTTAAACTGAACTCGTCAAGAGGAACAGATGTCATTATCAACAGGGATAAAGAACCATTACTCTGACAGCTTTACAAACAGCGATATCAGCCCAAGTGTGGAAGACGGATGATAGGATGCTGTCTCCTGATGATCTGAACAGTAATTTTTGTGCATGTGTAAGCACATATAGACAGCTTTAACTGTGCAGTCGTTATTTTCGGAAAGTTGCCTCTAACTGGTGTTACAGATACCCTTCATGCTGCTGGAAGCACGTCCTTGGCAGAGAAACCCACTGGGGGACGAAGAGAGAGAGAGAGGGACTAAGAGTGAGACACAAACATAAAAGAGAGAGAGAGATGGAGCAGCATGAGTGGTAAAGTGGTTACTGGCTGCTCTATTATATGAAGCCTGCTCCAGCAAATAAACCACCAGATATATTCAGTAGTGCAATGAAATGAGCATGTATTACATACCTGTGCAAGGGCAACATAAAAAAAAACACACACATACTACTGGTAATGTAATAGTATAAAAGAAGGTGCAATGAGAAATTACTCAAGTGTTCATTTCCCAGCAACAGAGTTTGCACATTAATGAACCATAATGAGGTTAGGTAAAAAAATAAATTAATACATACATAAATTAGCTGCCTCAGTTTACTATATATTTGCTGTAGAAAAAATATGTAAACAATATCTTAATCCCTTCCAATTGTATCATTCTGGTAATGAGAGAGGAAATAAAAGTCAGGCTTGATAGATACTGCAGTGCGACGAAGGCCAGAGAAAATAGGCTTCCAGAGCTTTAATCAGCTCATTAACTCATATGATGTTTACAAAATGCCTATCCCAGGCATAATCCTAACCAAGTTAGTGCACATAATCAACTAACACTGCCAGGAGTGGTTTGAGTTAAGTCAATTTACAGATGAAAAACTGTCACCCGTGTCACCTCAATGTAATACGATGATGTGATACAGTTTGCATACTTAACTTTTTTAATGAACTGTAGAATGGTAAGGTATGGTTCATCACAAGACAATAACAAGGATGAATGATGATAGTCTGACATGGATGCACAATTACCCTCTGAATTTAATGGTCAAAAACTCTCAGACATCTGCGTGGAATCGGGTTTTTATGATTTGCGCTTTAGTATCGTTCTTTGACAAGGTGACAAATCTCAACGTAACACCTGTTGGTGGTTAGTGTGCTGTGCTACTTCAACTTGTGTAGCAGAGCCAAGCCGTACACATCAACCTACGCCTTTCTAGGCTCTGATTTATGGTTTCTTCGGTTTAAAACAAAGTGAGGTATTGTTTCAAAACACTCGAATTTCTATTGCCGGGGAAAATATCTTCCTTAAGGACTATCATAAAACTGTCTGACAGTTTTCACTTAAGCATCAACTCAAAAACCAGACAAAAATCAACACTGAGTAAAAAAAAGACTAAATGAAAAGTGGATAGCTCTAAAGAACTCTTAATTAAAACTTAATTAAAATTGCAATGTGCATCAAATCAAGCCAAAATGATGTACCTTTGACCATCCGCAGATTGAAACACCCAAAAGCATACAAGATAAGCACAGACAGACTTCATAACAAGTTCCATTGGTTAGAAAATCTTAATACTGTGTTGGCATCAGCAGGATAAAAGCTAGTTATCTTACAAGCCAAGGTGATATAAGATAACAGATGTTCAAGGTCGGTACACTATTTCACACCTTCATCATGTAGTGCGATTTAACACAGTCTGGTTTAACACAGAGTAATAACAAGAGACATCAGGGTGTAAAGAAATGATGTGTGCAATTCAATTCGTTAAATTATCTATTTGGACATTTTTCACGAGTCAACATACAGTACTGCTAAACTTGATTATCTGCAAGTGAGAATGAGTTGTTGGGAACCAACAATTCGTTGGTATTTCATGCTTATACATGCACAGAAAACCATACTAATGATGGAGAGAAATTCTGCTAAGTCATCAGGATTCATCATCTTGTAACCCATCCAATAATTCCCTCCCAACATGGACCAAAACGATAAACCCACTGAAGCTGACACCCTAACCATGGTAACCACGGAATTACAAAGAGATGTACAACAAATAAAATCACTGTGACTGAATTTACCATCTAATGAGTGATAGAATGTCATTACTTCTGATGGCTCATTATTTTATGGGTAACAGCGTGAATAGAATATTTATTGCCAACATTGTTGAATCAACCAGCCAATTGTCTCATCCTTTTCCCTTTCTTATGCATATTAATGTGATTTCCGACCATTTGAATGCTTGGCCCACATATTTCTATTGTGTTGGTGTGTATTTGTATGTGTAAATGGAGTCATATTCAAGACTAGATGACTGGCTAAGTCCTGGAAATTTCTTTTTCGGCCTGGAAAATCAACCAAAATCGCTTAAGAAGAGGTTGTCAAACCAGGCTGGTGTGACAGATACCGAAGCTGGCTGTAAATCCGAAAACAAATTAATACTCATTACATTTTCATTAAGCAGTCAGATGAAATAAATCTTTCTGCTAAGTAGTTTAAACTTGGATTATCAGGAGAGAAAAAAAAAGTTATTTTTTGTGATTTAAGGACGGTTTGCTGATTTGGTAAAACATAGAAAAGGATCAACATAATCAAGCAAAGATATTAAGAGTCTGTCTGAGTTATTGACACATGATTGGAATAATCCATGAGATATTACTGTGTTTAATTATGCAAGAACTCACTTCTTGCAAACAGTGCAATTAAAGTCTTTAAAGTATTTGGCACATTGGACAAAATTTCAACAGAGACTGTCATGTCAACCGAAGTTGTAATTTGAAGTTTTATACTTCATGTTGAATTGTTTGTACAAAAAAGTTGATGGTGGTATTTTTAAATTTTATATCAAATTATAACTCTTCAAGTTCTATCCTAAAGAACATGGATCACCCACTTCACAACACCTTGATGGACCAAAGGGCCAATGGTGGTGGACGGAAAGATTCAGAAGATCTTTTACACCAACAGCCATCAGACTTTATTACTCTAGTGTAAATAGTAAATAACTTTTGGAGACATGTCAAGTGAGACAACAGACGATTGTATTTCCCTTCAGGGATTAATAAGGTTATTCTTCTTCAAATTGTGATGTAATGCTTTTTAATATGCTAAATAAAACACTTTTCTATTTATTCAAATTGTTGTGAAGTCCACGTTTACTCCCTCTGGATCTGAAGTAGCAAACTGAAAATAGTGCTGAATAGGGTTCAATAGCCCAGCTTGTGTCCCATCTCTAAAGCTTCCCCTCATAAATAATACTCCCACTCACATTCCCACTTTAGAATGACATTTTCTTAAAATTTGTAGAGGTATTTGCTAAACATAGCAGGGCGACACTGGTGGCAATGCCTATTGAGGAAAACAGTGCACTTGCACCAGCTCCCCGATGAGACATTTTTGCATTTGCAGAGCACAGGAATACAGCATTGACCTTCATTGTATTATATGTAGATGAAACAATAGTTCGCATACTTCTAACTGAAAACCTCCTGACTGCACTCACCAAGGCCACAGTGTAAATGTCAAGCTGTACGGAACAGCGTGTTCCAATTCTGCTGTGGGATTTAAGTAAAAGTGTGAGCTATACTGTCACGCCAATTCTGTGCTCCTCCTCCTTTTCTCACACATCCACACATTTCACTCTAACATGGTGTACTAAAGTACTTCTTGGGGAGTGTGTTATGATTTCATTAGAGGGAAATCCATGCAAGCCAAGGGGAAGACGGAGGTTGGGAAAATGCTTTTTCTGGTAACCTCATTACAGTTTTTCCATCCCTCTATGTCTGGAATTAGGTTCATATGTTTTCACAGTTCCAAGAAATGTGTGTGTGTGTGTGTGTGTTCAGGTTTTGTCCATTTGATTGTTGATGCCGGTTAGCTTCATGTGGGAAAACTGGACGGCCTGCAAAAAGGCAAAATTGTGGTCATAATGCTTTCATCCAGGCGTCTATTAGCAAGAATGGACTGGATCTACTGGCTGATTCTGCTGGAGCTTAGAGGCACTGGCAGCCAAGTGATATTTTAGAAAGGCCAATTAAATTAGCCCCGTATTTTAACCCTGGCCAGGCTTGGGGAAATTGGTGGGAGCCAAGTGAGACATGTCCTCTAAAATGAGCACACAACTGGATATTGGTAGTGAGCTGGTGTGCGGATTCTGTGTTCAATTTTAGACGAAGTAATGAATTAACCATGCAGCCGTTTTTACATGACGCATACATGTTTTTGTACAAAAGCAAAGATGTGACGTGAAAGAGGAAAACAGATATAACACCAACGATTAAATGACTTCTTTCAGTTTAGCTTACTTTTACAATTTGAGGGGTACAAGTGCATGGGTTGGTTATGATTGTGAATGCATGGTTGTTAAAAAATACACATTAATGATTGGTTAATTACAGAATTATTTAATGAAGATTGTTACTGATTATTGCTATTTAAGCAGCTGTTTTCACAGAACAAGGATGACTACCTCGTGTCATCTGAACTGCGTAAACAAGTATGGATGATTTAATGTTGGCCTAGTTATTGTGGAGAAAAACAAAAGAGACGAAAACAATGACGAAAAGCTTGAGAGGTCATGAAAACAAGAATCTGTAGGCTGCAATTGAGGACTCAACCAAGCTGAAAAAGGCAAATAAAGCAAATTAGATGGCACAAGATGGAATACAATAGTGCTTATTAAATGTTGCCGAAGAAAAAAAGATAGTGTTAGAGAGAGATGTACAACAACAAAAATTATTGTCTTATGAAAGCTGCAGGGTATCAGCAAAGAGGAAATTCCAACAGTGAAGTCTAAGGGACTGAATCTGTTAAAATACTGAGTTATCAATATGGCGGGAAAAATGAGTAAAGAAACAAATTCAAAGATAACACATGAAGTAACTAAGTGACATGGGAGGTCAACTTAAAGCTCCTGTAAGGAACTTTTTGCTTGCGTCAGTCTGGTGGACAAAACAGTCTTTTATTCTCCTGTCATCCATATTCTGATCCCTAATCTCAAATTGCTGGCTTTTGACAGTCAAATTCAAAACTTGTAAATATTTCATTTAATACTTAATCTGCTTGCTCGGCTGACACCTACTCTCAAGCACTAGAGTTTGAGGCATTAAAAATTACAATGTAAAATCCTCAATCCAGGTGCTGATGGTTTTATTAGATTTTTTTACACCATAAAAAAGCACCAATACTTAAATTTTCTGTGTATTTCACAAATGTCAAAAAAAAAGAAAGAAATTATAAGACCTTTTTTTCTGTGCATCTTGTTTCAGTTCAACACCAGTGGATTTGTTTACTTGAATGTAATACCAACAGATAAGTTAGCCGAGTTTAACATGGCTACAGAATCAATGGTAGAGCTTATACTTTGACAAAATACAATTTATGTAAAATAAGGTTGTTGTTTTATTATTATTATTATTATTATTATTATTATTATATTTTTTTCCAGATTTAAGATGCTTTGTAATATGTGGGAAATCTAAAGGAACAGAAGCCCTTCACTTCATGTCATGGTCCTCGTCCAATCAGCTATGCTAGCCCATTTACCACCCATTATCCTCTACCTTTCTCAGTCCACATCATTACATGAATCTGACTGTAAAACAGACCCATATAACCAAACATTTCCAACAGGCTGACAGTATCAGCATGTTTAACAAGGAAGTCTTGCTTTCTCTGGCATTTCAGTCGCAGAAAAAAAAAAAAAAAAAACAGTTATCTTTCGAGACTTAATGAGGATTCAGGGTTGGTATCACAGAGTTGCTGGCCCCTGTTTGACCCACAACAGGAATCACGACTACTTACTTAATCATTCTGTTGTGTGGAGCAGAATTTCCTCACAGGGCAAATGGAGTGAAAATTGCGGCTTCAAGGCTCATAGACAACCTGCAGCATAAACACTTTGCGTACAGGGGCAGAGATGTCTGCTTCTGTTGTGCGTCTGTCCTTGATAAAAATTTAAATAGTTTTAACTGTACCAAAAGCTTGTATTCTGTCTAGTGTGAATACAAATTATGAGAGAAATTGTAAAAGCCACAAAGCCACTGTGCAACAATCCTGGAGTACTTTTTGACATTCTTGCACGCAATATGTGTCCTTATGTAGCTTTGCAATTCTGAAAGTATTTCGAACGGCTGGCATTTGCAGAACACCAGGGAACATGTTAAAGCTTTGCTCCCTGTGTATTAAATTACATTTTATTACCCACAAACTTATCTAGATGGCAGGCTGAAGATGGATCACCTTTAACCTGTATGAATAAGAATAAGTGCATGTGCTCTATTAATGCATATGAAAGGCGCTTGTGTGAGCCATACAGAGGTGGACAGATACATTAATTTATGTTTGCAGTCAGTACAAAAGGTTATATGCATTGATGTATTCCTGTTTCTTGCTGTATGTAGTCATTATTGAATCTATTTAAAGATGGATTTAGAAGAAGCTTGCAAAATGATGTCAACATTTCATTCTTATCATTCAGGGAAAAATATTCACAAAGTTTTCGGTCAACTTTCTGTGATCAGTACAGAGCCATTAGCAGGATTTGCTTCCTAAATGAAGCTTTTTCTCATATCATCATGTTATTGATTTCTCTTTATCCGAATGGTGTATCTTTCTTTTTCTTTTTCTTTGCAAAGAAATACAGAAGTTTTCTCAGATCAGTGTGTACCTCTTAATTCAACATTAATATTATTTTGTCGGCTAATAATGCTGTTTACAATTTACCCTCATGAAGTGGCTAATAGGGTTGCTGTGGTGCTCAGCGAAGAGAGGCTCAAACATAATGTGTTTCTAATGTGTTTGTCTGCCAGCGAGACAGCTGCAAGGAGCTATGTGCTTTCCCTTGTTTGTCTTCTCTCCTCTCCACGCTGCAAAACATCACCTAAGTGGCCTCACCTTTCTCAGTAAATAAGTCCCATAATAAAGCATGAAGGCTTCACTGCTGTAAGGCACTGCTCCTGCTTTATTTGAAAAGAGGGGAACTTTGAATCAAATTTTCCACTTGTGAGCAGCGAGTAATTGATTCACACCTGGACTCGGCCGTGGAGACAGATGACTGTGCGGCATGCCATCCTTTAACAAAGTCCTGAGATATTAGTGAAAAGAAAGATCTAACAGCACATTGATTCACGAAGATAAGGCTTACATTTTACAGTGTCTTGGTTCCAATCTTTACCACTATCCTGTTGTACACTTTCCTTGGCTATGAAGTTTTTACAGCACTATAAAGATGTTACACATTTCCTGAGCCAGTATCAGAATCCATCAGCTATTGTCTGACAACACCACATAGTGACGGCCAACTTTTCTGGGCTTCTGCTGTAGTGAGTGCATTGTAATGAAGGACTCATGGCCAAAACTTACTTCTTACCCCCTTACTTTACTAAAGCAAAGACATTTTTCACAGTCCAATTACAACTGCAGAAGCAACTAAGAGTTGAAATTAAGAGATGATGTCCAAGAGCAGGTTTTACCTGCGCTTTTATACTGATGTTTGATCGCTTGCAAATGGTCAGATGACAATGAATCAAATCCCTTTGACAAAAACACTCCATCAAAAAAAAGTTACTGCCATAAATTCTATCCAAGTTTTTTTTTCTTTTTTTTCAGTAGAGTAGCATTAGGACCTGAAAAAAAATGGATTACAAATCACTGAAAACATCAGAGCGAGAAAGCAGACAGTGTTAAATTGTTGACATGATAGCAGATGGCACCTGGATTAAACCGGATTACTCTCTCGCACAATCAAAGCTTGTTGAAATGCTTATGGACAGTTAAATTCATACTACAAACTAAAACTCGAGTTCCTTTGGTGCCCACTAAAATGTCATACCCCTCTATTGAGATTCTACATTTTTGTGAAGAATCTATGAGCATACCAGTGCCATGACTTTTTTGAGTATTTTTAGGGTCTGTGTCCCCTCACAGTGTTTTTTGCTCTGCCAGGACAAATGACCCCAGTTTCGAGGCCTTGCTTTTGCATTAAGTCTGTTTTAAATTATTATGTATACCCATTTTAGGAAGACATAGAAAGTTAACATGTCTCTGCATTGGCAGCAACTCTACACTTGGAAAATCAAGCCTGGAGTGAAAAGTGTGGATAGTTTCCTCCACTTTTGTAGTTGAAAAAAAAAAAAAAAAAAAGAAACAATGAAGTCATGTCAATTCTTGTATTTGGTCGATCAGTGAGGGTTAAGCCAAATTAACCTGTGTGGCATGGCTCAGAAAGTATAACTGTTTTCAACTTAGAGCATTGTGAGTGCTACAGTGTTGTTTTCTTGTCAATGACGTGACAAAGGCAAAATTTTTGTCAATGTCATCATCAACGAAAACAACACTGCAGAATATATGTTTAGCGTTTGACTGATGAAATGCTCATGAATTTTGCAACTCTGTTCGTCGTCCACCACTAATGTTTTCGTCTAGTCTTGTCTCTTCAACATAAATGCACATTCCTCACGTCACATTTTAGTCATCTAAGACTTATGTTTAGCTTGTCAACGTCACGTCTTCGTCGTGGAAAACAGGGGCGTTGACAAAAATAACACTGGAGTGCTGAAAACTATAAATTTGGTTTGATGTTTGTATTTTTGTGCTAAAAGTGACCCAGAGAACTGGAGCCATTTAAGAAACATAATGAAGTCAAAATCTTTATTTTCTAATACAGGTAAAAAAAACAAAACTGTGTGTGATGTAACTGATAGAATTCTCCAAAACTCTTGCTGCACTTTTCATAAGGCACAAATCAAAGCTTAAGTAAGTCAATCTTTCACACAACAGGACATCTCTGCATGGCTGAATTCTTCCCCGCTGCATGAGGGTTTTTTAACCCGTAAGTTTCCACACATTGTTGCTATTCTATGCCTTTGCATTACCTGCTTTAAATTCCATGTGACCAAATGGGGAAAAAAAGTGACTTTTTAACTCATGTCCCTCATTAGATGAACTGTTAGACACGTAGCTCAGGGGGGTTGATTGCCTGAGCAATACTGTTTGTTAATCTGATCATGTTTGTGTTTGCAGCCGAGCAAACAAGCTGCCATAAACAAGCTGCAGCAGAGCGCCAGACAACGCTCCGCTCTCTGCATCCACAAACTACACACTGCTCAAACAGGCACACACACACACACCCACACGAGCGTCAGCCTCTTCTCCGGGGCTAAATAATGAAGAACGGAGGCACATCGCTTAGGTGATTAATTATCCATGCCACCAGATGGGACGATGAGCAAAAAAAAAAGTCTGAATTTCTTCTTTTTTTCCCCCTAAATGCATTTCAGAGTGAGGATTCGATTGGGGTAATGACAGCCATATGTTGATGGATGACCAGGGGCTAGTATTAATCAGAAATACAGATACGAGATGTTACCAGGCAAGAGAACTGTATATGTGTGAGAGTGTGTGTTTGTCTGTAGTACTGTGGAGGATCTGACTTATTTAAGTTGTAAGACAAGCTTAAACTCATAAAATTAAGAACATTTAAGTTATATGAAAAGATATTGTGAGCCTGATGAGTTTACATAATGCTCTCCAGTAACAGGATTATGTATAGTGTCCCTGTGGGGACATATTTTGAAATATTTACTAAGCCGTTTTGTAATCCATTGATCATAGTAATGGCTTATTTATCTCATGCAGTCACAGCAGTATCAATTTATTTAAAGAAAATGTCAGCTCTATTGGCAATTAACCAGCTCCGCCTGACTGAACCAACTTCATATAACTGTATCTTGTTCACAGCCAATTTACAGATCGCCTAAAGTCAAGTAATATTGGAATCTATTAAAATGTATGAAAAACTGCCGTTGAAAGCAGTTGGGATCAGTCGTTTGCCTTAATTGCCATCTGTTTTATCAATCAGAAGAAAATCTAGAGCAGACTCTTCAGCGAAGAATGTGTGTCAGGTTTTATTAATGGGTCAGCCATTTCTATCTCTGACAGGTCTGCTGGAGAGAATGAAACCAAAGGGAAAGGGTCTAGCCTCAGGGATGCTGGATGCTCACAGGGGGCCACTTATGTAGCCTGGTCAGGCAGAGAAAGAGAGCAGTTCAGGTCATTTTATCCCTCATTACATGGGTACACATGTCAAATATCTACACCCTGGAGCCCCATCATTTTTTCTTTTAAAGCCGGTACACGAAGTTCTGCCAGAATCCAGAGCTCCATCAGTACAATGATAGTGTAGGAGTACGATCGGAGTCCAAAAGAGAGGGAATTAGCATAAGTTACCTGGTTGAAAGTACAAAGAACGTTTGACACATCATCTTTTTGTATTTGACACAGTTCAACAGAAATATGAAGGACTTTTAGAGGAACCTAGTCCATTACTCTGGACCAGTCTGCACTTACATGTAGCATCTCTGAGCACCATTATGTTATTCATGAGATAACCTGAACCAACTACCTCAGGCTGGTTTTTAAACCCAGAACAGCATTTCTGCGAGGTGCATACTTCTCTGCAACAGCGGCACAAACCAGCACAAACAAAGCACAAACAAAACACAAAAGCACCATTTCGGATGCATTTGGAGCAAATGGGGGCTGGGTGACGTCATTGCCAAAAAAAATGTGTCATAACTTTAAAACCAAAGCAGCACAAATGAAGCATTAACAATCGGCACCATTTCGGGTCCATTTGGAGCAAACGGGGGGCTGGGTGACGTCATTGCAAATAAGTTCAGTGTGTAATAAGTTAATAACCCGAGAAGCACAAACGGAAATTTTAACAGCACAAACGGGCACAAATGAAGCACTAACAAATGGCACCATTTCGGGTCCATTCGGAACAAATGGGGGGCTGGGTGACCTCTGGGTGACCTATAAAACAATATTTAATAAATTAAAAACCAAAGCAGCACAAACGAAAATGTTAACGCCACAAACCAGCATAAACGAAGCACAAACAAAGCAGACTACTTTCCCAGAATGGGGTGGGGGGCCAGCTTCATGCAGGTCAATACATTGGGTGAAAAGAATAGTCACCTCCAACAAACATAAAGCTTAGGTTCTAACTATAAGAGCTTTTTAACATAATATGACTGTCACCCTTCTCTGCACCTTTTCTCTTAGTATCTGAGCAGTGCTGACTTTAAAATATGTTATTCAGTTTATGTTAGGTGAAGGCTTCAATATGTCATCAAGTTGGAGAGCCAGCCTTCAAAATAATAAATAAAAAAAGTCAGTATGAATATGAATTAGTAATGGTAGGTCAAAAAGATACTTGTTATTCAAGCAGCGCCTCTCACTTCCTTTGTTCTCTTTACAGTTACAGCCATACGTCCATGAACGTCCATGAAGATCTTAATTCACTGTGTTTTGAAAGAAGTTTGTGTCAGTACAGTTGTCTCACTGATGACAGCAAACTAGCTTTCTTTTTAAAACTTTCAAACCGAGCTTTGATCAGAGTGAGAGTTCTGTCTTGTTGGTGCCACTGGCTGGGATGTAATAACAAAAGCTGGAGTATTAATGCTTTACTCTATGCTAATGGCTGCACCAATTCCCCACTTTAAATGAGAGTTTAATGTTTGTGGCTGGAGATCAGTTGTGGTCTGATGATGAAAAAATGAAGTAGTTTTATGTATATGAGGGAGAAAATGAAATTCAGCCGGGTGGCTGAAAGAGTGACCTCTTCACCTATTGATTCATTTCTGTTTGAATGGCAGATCATCAGGATGTGAGAAGCACATTAATTATGAAAAGTGTGAAGGCAGCTCTCTCTAACTTTTGACATCCCCCCACACTTACTGAGACTTTTACAAGAAACGAGATTTCTCCTCTTACTTTTACCGCATGAAAACATTGTTTTCATTCACTAATTTGAACTTTAAATCATTAAGTAATAACCCCATGTTTTCATCTAATTATTGTTTTGTCAAATAGCTTTTCATTCTACTGTGAAGTGTGTGACCCCCGGGTGGTAAAGTGAGGACTACTGAGCTAAACTGGCACCCATTAATTTAAAGGAATTCTGTTTTATCTGTTTTGGGGGGTAAGTTGAAATGATTAAAACTACTTTCATGTCTGTCTGGTAAGGCCACAGGCAGCAGCTTTTTAGCTCAGCTGGCACAAAAGCTTGTTTTCAGGGTGGAATTAGCTTGCTTGTCTCTGTCTAAAGATGACAAATCCACTTACCCACATTTCTTAAACCCACTTATTGAACCATTTAAACGCATTTTAAAAGCATTTGTTATCTGTCAGCCTGACTTGACTATGACACATTTTTAAAGTTGACATACTGCTCCTTGTCAAGAGTAGTTAAGTCACATGGCGCATATGCACATACAACTCGATCACTTGATAATTAGTTGACTTTGGGTAGGGCTTTAGGGGTAGTTTATGTCGAGTCTTTTTACAATTTACGGAGAGATTCTTGGTGTTACTCCAATTCTACCATGTAAGCAGAGGTAAGCACATGTTCAAAAACTTTAATAAGAGTAGAGCAGTAAGTTGTGTTCAGCAGGGATGCTCTGTGGCCGCTGGAGAGTCGGTGCTCCAGTGTTACGCTCAAGTCTTACACTGATTCTCTTGGCCATACACACCATTATAACAGCTGCACATACACACTGACCTCACAAATCACCAAGGGTATTGTTAACAATGCAGCCACTCAAACTGACTGTACAACTCGGAAAAATCCTCCTCGGACACTAGTGTTCAACTCCGAAGGAAAAAAACAAAGACAAAAAGAGTCCCCTGCCATGAGGCTACAGGATGGGGTCACATTAGGTCATGATTGGCCGATACTTTCGAACAGCTGCTCATAAAGGGATGCTAGAGTAGTCGTATGTGTTGTATATTCTTATTTGTGACAAAGCCTGTTTTTTTTTATATTTACATTTGAACAATAAATATGAGTTAAGTGATGCAAAATTTGAATGGTTAAATCAAACAAAATCAAACAGAGATTAAAGGTTTAGTTAATGATTTTTCAAATGAAATAAATAAATAAATAAAAAATGTAACTTCACTCATTAGCAGTTAACAGAATGACTGAGGTATACCCAGCTCTGTGTTGCTAGACTAAGCTAACCAGAAATTGGTAATAATTAAGAGATGCACTGATCCATTTTTTTTTGAATGAATGAATTTAACTCACGACCATATTAATATGGTATGGAGCACATACATGCAATGTACATGTAATAATACAATATACAGTATACAATACATATAAATATAAATACTGTTTTCCTTGACGGTTGCAGAAACGACATAGTACAAAAGACAGTATAAAGATCCAATCCGATACCGATAACTGGGCTGAGCACATCCGCCGATATCTGATACCGGCCCAACACTGCTGTTGAATGAATGAACTGTATACCTTGCCCTGTGAGTGAAGGCATCAGGCTCGACATTAGCCTTCTTAAAAATAAGCTAGCAAATTAATTAATCTGACCTTTTTTTGTGAATGTCAGTAGAATTGCGTCTGTCTGTCTGTCTGTCTGTCTTAGAGATATTTGTAGCTTGCTTTTATTGTGCTGGGATTTAAGGCACTGCTGACACAGAACAAGTGTTTGGTTGACATCATCCTTCTTGTAACCAAAATAATTCCAGATAACTGACTTTACTTTTCTTTTTGGCAACAAGTCTTCATTTTCGGTGGTTTTCTCTTGTTTGCTGCTCATTTTGCAATTGTTAGGGCCCGAGCCAGCTGCAGAGCAGCCGGGCGTAGAGCCCTTTTATTCCTGATGAGTTTTTCTTTCTTTAGGGCCCGAGCGTAGCTGCTAAGCAGCTGCGAGAGCCCTCTTGTTCCTGCATGTTTCCTTCTTTCGTTATTATTTTTCCTCCGCTTTAAACTGGAAAATGGCCCACTTCCCACTGGCGAAAACTCAGGAAATTTGGCAGGACGACCGGGCCTGGTGAAAAATTCGATATTCTGAAGTCGCCCAAACAATAAAATGCAAAATGGCTCCATAGCGCCCCCTAAGGTGAAAATTCACATGACGGCTGTACGCTTTGTCATATTGACACAAAAATTGACACACACATGTATCTCAATAAGATCTACAAAAAAGTCAGTGCGGGTGTATCTGTCAAATGTACGGTTAATGGGTTATTTTGCATTTTTTGCAGATCTGCACACATTGGAATTTCGCTAACTCCTCCGAAGGCTTTCGTTCGACCGGCACCACATTTGCGCAGGCCAATCTACCCCCCATGGCCATTAAAAGTTGTACAAATCATGACGCTGCACCCCACGGTTTACGTTCTAGGGGGCGCCAAAGATAACCCAAAATCCACATTCTTAAAAGTCTTATAACTTTTTATTTTTGTCCTCACTGCCCTCCAAGTTTTCTAGGATGATGCAATGTCCAGCCATCAACACATTTGTGAAGGAATTTTTACTCCCCAAAAGAGCGCCCCCCCATGGCAGGAGAAAAAAGTCCTTTTTTTCTTGTCCCCTTACATGAAAATACACATTGTTGAGTGTCACGCCTGAACGCTTTGTCATATTGACACAAAAATTGACAATCATGTGTATCTCAATTAGATCTACGAAAAAGTCAAAAAGCGCGTATCTGTATAATGTACGGTTAAAGGGCTATTTCGCATTTTTTGCCGATTCGCACACTTTGGAATGTGGCTATCTCCTCCTAAGACTTTCGTCCCACCGATACCAAATTTGCTCAGGGCAATCTACACCCCATGCCCATTCAAAGTTGTAAAAATCATGACGCTGCACCCCACGGTTTACGTTCTAGGGGGCGCCAAAGATGACCCAAAAATCCACATTCTTAAAAGTCATTTTGGCCACTGCAGGAGTACAGAGTACTGCAGTTCTAGGGGGCGCCAAAGATGACCCAAAAATCCACATTCTTAAAAGTCTTTTTGGCCACTGCAGGAGTACAGAGTACTGCAGGATACACACACATACACACACACACACACACACACACACACACACACACACACACACACACACACACTCAGAGTCTGTTTTTTAGCACCTGCAAAAACATGCTGTTTACATATTTGACAAGAATGCAGAGGCTTCCTTTTGCCCCTGAAAAAAATCAGATTTCAAACACAACTTGACTGTTCATTTCTCCAAAAGACAACCATGAAGCTCCATCCAAACCTGAAGCAGATAGTTGGTGCATGTGTACAGTAACCTGAGGGGAGTGAGGTGACTATTTCTGAGGAGAACATGAGCAGTGAAGATTCACCTTGGAGCTAGAACAGGGACGTGCACATGATTATACAGGGGCAGGGGCTCAAGTTTTTTCCAGTCATTTATACAATATGGAAATTAATGTGAAATTAAACCACAAATATGTGTGATGAACTGTTTTTAAAACTTAAACTTCAAATAAAAATTGTAAACTTCAAAACATATGCAAATTTTTAACAAAGAACATAGTAATTTACCTCTATTTACATCAAAATGCAGGCAATGGCCCAGGCGTTCTTTGTAAAATTATTTACAAAACACTGTATAGTCTCACAAATGTCACTTTTTATTTATGCCACTACAAAAAAACATGATGTAAATGATGCATGATGTAAAACATGATGTAAAAAACTTGTGTAGATCCTCCTCTATGTCAGTCCATGTGTAATTTTTCCATAATTCTTTGTTTTTTGCAGCATTTTTGTTAGTGTAACTGCAGATTGTGCTGACAGTCTATGGCAAAAAAAACAAAAACTGAAAATGCCTCAACATGAACCCCTGGTGGTCTCTGAGGGTGAAACCTGCTAACTGCTGCAGCTCTGTCAGCTTCAGTCTCCCATGCAGAGCTCGGAGCGCATGTGTGGCTCTGCACCCTTAGCAGCGTTGCTAACTCCTCAGTAAGGAAAGCCTGCTTCATGTCAGAGTCTCTAAACTCCAGAAGAAGTCGATAAAAGTCCCTTTCTTTCAAAAAAAAGTCGTTAGGGGGTCTGAAAAGTAATTGAATCTAACAACAAAGTCGCTAGGTTTGCAACTACGTGTCCCAGACTGCATCCCTGCTGAGAGTCCCTCCCTCCCTTCTCATGTTGCAGGAAGAACGTAAGCGCCCGCCCCTTGTCAATCAGTCACCATATAATTTTGGATTGGTTGTTGTGGTGAAGTTTTCCACCAATAGGAGAGATGTTGTGGTGTGTTTTTTTTTTCTTTTGGCAAGCCTTTTCCGCCTGTAAGACCTGTCGCTAATGTGTGCATGCTATGTTTTCCTGTCTCATACAGCGCGATCGAGCGCCGAACGTGATCAAAATAAGCAGAAAAAAAGTATCGCGGACATAATTTATCATAACTCTGGTTTTATTTGGCCTATCAACACAATTTAAAAACTGGTATATAGGTTGAGGTCCTCACTTTTGAGATAAATTGAAACGGAGAGTTAACGAGGCTCCGTATTGCAGCTACATCCGGTTAAATATGTCATGTGACTTGAACGCTGGGGAGCGTCAATCGAATCGAATCAAACCTAACTCTCAGATGAATCTTCAAAATTCACCTCAGAAATATGCTTATTATTCTTCTCAGAGTACTGCAGGATACACACACACACACACACAGACACACACACGCACACACACACACACAGACACACACACACACACACACACACACACACACTCAGAGTCTGTTTTTTAGCACCTGCAAAAACATGCTATTTACATATTTGACAAGAATGCAGAGGCTTCCTTTTGCCCCTGAAAAAAATCAAATTTCAAACACAACTTGACTGCTCATTTCTCCAAAAGACAACCATGAAGCTCCATCCAAACCTGAAGCAGGCAGTTGGTGCATGTGTACAGTAACCTGAGGGGAGTGAGGTGACTGCTTCTGAGGAGAACATGAGCAGTGAAGATTCACCTTGGAGCTAGAACAGGGACGTGCACATGATAATACATGGGCAGGGGCTCAAGTTTTTTCCAGTTGTTTATACAATATGGAAATTAATGTGAAATTAAAAAACAAAGTATGACTGTCCTGTGTAGGTGACAGTGATATCCAATAGGCTAGGCACTCACGAGGCTGGCTGTGGCAAGTGTAAGTGAAAGCAACACGCACTGGCAGGAAGAACAGCAAACGCCGATGAAGAAAAAGGGTCTTTGCAGTGATGGGCGTTACCAGAGAGGGCGATGGCCAGAGGACACGAATGGGACGGGGAGGCAGCGCGTTGGGGACGGGGGGGGGGGGGGGGGGCGACGCGGCTCGGGCCCGACAGTGCCCCACCGGGGCCCTAGTCTTTCTTTCTTTCTTTCTTTCTTTCTTTCTTCTTATTTTTCCTCCCCTTTGAAGGGGAAAATGGCCCACTTCCCACTGGCGAAAACTCATGACATTTGGCAGGATGACCGGGCCTGGTGAAAAATTCGATATTCTGAAGTCGCCCAAACAATAAAATGCAAAATGGCTCCATAGCGCCCCCTAAGGTGGAAATTCACACTATTGACTGTCACGCCTGTACGCTTTGTCATATTGACACAAAAATTGACACACACATGTATCTCAATACGATCAACAAAAAAGTCAGTGTGGGCGTATCTGTCAAATGTACGGTTAAAGGGTTATTGCGCATTTTTTGCCGATCCGCACACATTGGAATTTCGCTAACTCCTCCGAAGGCTTTCGTTCCACCGGCACCAAATTTGCTCAGGCCAATCTACACCCCATGGCCATTAAAAGTTGTACAAATCATGACGCTGCACCCCACGGTTTAGGTTCTAGGGGGCGCCAAAGATAACCCAAAAATCCACAGTCTTAAAAGTCTTATAACTTTTTATTTTTGTCCTCACTGGCCTCCAAGTTCTCTAGGATGATGCAATGTCCAGCAATTAACACATTTGTGAAGGAATTTTTACTCGCCAAAAGAGCGCCCCCCCATGGCAGGGGAAAAAAGTCCATTTTTTTCTTGTCCCCTAAGGCGAAAATTCACATTGTTGAGTGTCACGCCTGTACGCTTTGTCATATTGACACAAAATTTGCAATCACGTGTATCTCAATAAGATCTACGAAAAAGTCAATGTGCACGTATCTGTAAAATGTACGGTTAAAGGGCTATTTCGCATTTTTTGCCGATTCGCACACATTGGAATGTGGCTAACTCCTCCTAAGGCTTTCGTTCCACTGACACCAAATTTGCTCAGGCCAATCTACACCCCATGGCCATTCAAAGTTGTAAAAATCATGACGCTGCACCCCACGGTTTACGTTCTAGGGGGCGCCAAAGAGGACCCAAATATCCACATTTTTAAAAGTCTTATAACTTTATTTTTGTCCTCACTGGCCTCCAAGTTTTCTAGGATGATGCAATGTCCAGCCATCAACACATTTGTGAAGGCATTTTTACTACCTAAAAGAGCGCCCCCCCATGGCAGGAGAAAAAGTTAAGTTTTTACTGCCCATCGCCCAATGGCTCAAACGCATCGCTCTCTCAGCAAAACCGAAAGAAGGAGCAACTTGCCATTTGGATATATCGAAGCTGTGTTTGTGCCCTCACTCATGGTCCAGACTTTTTTCAAAAAGGACATGGAGTTTGTCTGCAGCAAGCGTTTTGGTAGAAACTGCGCCTCCCATTCATTATAATGGTAAACGACCACAGACAAGTGCGCACACCATCTTTGGACCTTGAGTGTGACGCGATCGGAAGGGGGAGGCGGTCGCGCTGGGGGCGGCGCGACACGGCTCGGGCCCGCCAGTGCCCCACCGGGGCCCTAGTTCTTATTGTTACTGGTGTTGTGCCGAGACACACATGTCTGCCGAGAATTGCATGCACCTTGCGGAAACGCGCACCAGTTATAAAAGAGTGGTCCAAGGAAATGTACAACTTAAAACCCATACAATTCTTATTTGTCACATGCAGTGTATCTCAGTCTGCTACCCTTGAAATTAGACGAGTTCATTCGCCTCCTATATCTCAGGCTCTGCAATGTAACTGTTGTGCAAACATGAAACTCAAACTACATATAGTGCAGCCCTGATTTAGTGCAAAAGGATAGTCAACAGAATCGCTGTGTTGCTGTGTATGATATGAACTAAAAGAAAAAAAAAGACAGAATCAGAATGCTGGCTCAGCGTTATTCATCGGACATCCGATCCAGGTAATTTGTCAATATCGGAGCCGGTGCATCCCTAATAATTAACTGATGCACTCTGTCAACTGTGTTTGAATTCATTCATCATTTGTAGAAAGTAAACTGAGAGATTTGTGTTCATGAGGTGAGCTTTTACAAAACCATTTATAATACACAATACAACATGATACTTGGTGTTTTGTGATGGGATATAGTACCACATCAGATGTAATGAAATTATATGATGCAAGGCAACACTATGTAAAACAACATAACCATTCACTATATGTGAGCTTGTAGAAATTATTTCCCAGAATCCCATGCTGCACTAGTTTGAAAATCCTGTTGTGACTGCATGTATGTAGAGTAATTAATGTCTACATTCTTCACGCCACTGTCGGGGCCTGCTGGCTATTTTCACCATTGTTCAGCAGTCAGGCACCTCCTCAGCTTGTGATAAACTTATCCTGACAGCAGCTTCACACACTCCTGAGATTTATTCCCTCTAAGTGAGTCACTTACCAGTGTGGAGTTCAAGTTCGGGTCACACACCTTGGAATAGCAAAATTGTTGGAAGCATCTAAGGTGAAGCTGAAGAAGTCACACTTTTCTTTTTGTTCACACTTCGATGTACTAAATACACCTTAAAAGGACGGAGAGAGCAGCTTTTGCTTATTATTCATTTTTTATTTTTTGATACACCTCTCGTATTCAGCTGACACTTTCTTTTATACCAAAACTCTGAGGATTAAAGTAACATTTTATCCTGAAGTGGTTCATATTAGTCTGATTTTGAGTGCCCTTGGTCTGAACAGTCATTGGCTTTAATCAATACCTGTATAAAAGCTCAGCAGAGATGCAGCCTTTTGTGCAATAACAGGAGAGGTCTCACAGATTTTAGCAACGACATCTCTCTCAGAGGTAAGACAGAAATGGAGGGAAAATGAGGTTCATTGTGACTCATGATGACTCATCCTTCAACTACTTCTGCAACACTTAAGACACATGTTTGTCTTTTAACAAACATAATGACCCAAAAAGAGCAATCAGCAGTTTAACAAATCTTTCTCATATTACAATTACATGGTGGTGGATTGGTGGAAGTGTGCTGTTGGCAAACAAACTGGCTGTAGTCACAAGCCACAGGCATGTCTCTTAATTAATTCTTCATGAAAAATATGTAAAATGGAGAATGAGACACCGTCACAGCGTTTGTTTGGGTATAAGTCAGGCAGCTGTGAGAATAGATAAATGTCTGCGAGAGGGATGGGTGTGCTGTCCTGAATTTCTATCTGACAGCCACGACACTAACAGCTTTTGCTTGTTCCCCTGTCACTTACTAAAGCTGACAAGTTGTTCTCAAATCCAGCATTAACAGAGAGAGACGGCTGCTCACATTCAGCTCTGTTCACTTAAGGCTTGTTTTGCATCATCATCGTCATCATCATCATTGTCATTATCACACCAACAACTGTTAGTAATGCTTTCATCAACTCACTCAAGAAAAATATAGGCAAGTGTATATCAATATATTATTTAAGCATTTTAGAGATTTGAAGAGTATTCCCTGTTCTAGTTAAGATGCACAGTAGTATGTATCTTTAGCACGTCGCTATCACTGTTTGAATATAGGTGTGCAAAGGCAACTCACGGTGAGAGCTAACTATTTGGAGCAAATGGGACGTGTGTGTACAAATTAATATATCAATGATATTTCAGTTAATGGGTAAAAGATTTTAAACCACTCAAGAGGGGTCCCAACGCTGAGCACTTTAAAAACAACAACTTTTTTTTCATTTTTTTATTGGTTTAATGTCTAAGCTTTTAGGTTGTACGTGTGGGAGTGCATGTAGCTATGTGTTAGTGTATCTACAATGTGTGTTATGTATGTTTCATTATCTGTGCATATGCATAAATGGATGTTTTTTTTTTTATTTTATTAGTACTTGGATTTCACTTTGCCGGAGGCAACACAGCCAAAGTCAAAGGATCACTAACTCAAACAGGATCCTTCCAATAAGTACCCTTTATAATAACATTATATATTAAGGTTCCTGTAATAAGCATTAATTAACAGTCAATAAGCCACTTATAAAATTTTTAGGTTAAATTTAGATTTTAAAGTTTTAAGATGTAATAAGGGACTTGTAAACATTTATAAATGTGAATAAGTGTTAATAAAAGCATCATTATCGCCTATAAAACACCTATATCAGAAATTTGTTATTGATTTATATTCAGTCATAAACATCTAAGATATTTAACATTAATAAGACCTCAGTTAAAGGATAAATAACAAAATGTTTACAGAATATTGTGCGACCAACCAAGAGTCATTCGTTCACAAAGGCTTTCCTCATGTGAGGAGTAAATGCTCAGTTTAACATATTTTTTCCATCAACATAGACAAATAAATGCAAACATAAGTGTGTCAGTCAGTTTCAAGTCTTATTATTTTACAACAAAAATGTAGTGACTGTGTGTTTGACTGTGACTGCCAGCAAAAAGAGAGAGACCCCCAAAAACAGTCAGAATGATACAGAGTACACCTCCTCATATAACATACGTGTACATGCAGCTGCAGCAGTAGAGTTAGTCAGATGAATCTGACCTGTAATATAAAAGCGCTTTGAGTTGAAGTGTTTTGTAATTACAGTCTGTTAATCATTATAACTTTGTAACATGTGAGTTGCTGCTGCAGCTTTAACATTCCTCTGCAGCATGTAAAGGACTCATGATAGGTTTTGGCAAGTTTAAATCAAATGCTATCTCATGACACTTTGCAAAATGAGCATGTCTCGACTGTTATTCTATCCACAGAGGCCTAACATTGGTGCACCATTTGACAACATGTAGCAAGCAAAAATATTGGTGGGAAAACTTCCTTTAGACGGGGAGAAATTTTCAGTAAAGACTCGTGTTACTTGTGACTTTACAGTCTGTGTTGGGCTTTGACAGCTGGTGAGAGAGAGAGAGAGATATAGGACACCAGCACAACAGCAAATTTAGGACTAAATGACCAACTGATCAACGTATTTGCCTTTCCTGAGAGCTTTTTTTTCTGCTTCGGTGGATACAAACAGGGAATCAAGAGCTGGAACCACTTTACATACAACATCCAGGATATTACGCTCAAAACAAACAGAAATATGTCCTCTGTGGATAATAACATAAGAGTTAAAAAAAGAAGCACCTGAGGAGCAGCAACTGGTGGACAGAGAGCACAGAAACATATAGAGAGACTAAAGATAGAGAAGAGAAAATGATTATTAATTCTATGGGATGTCTGGAGGAGTATAAAAGCACACTTTGTTCTATTTTTATGTTTGTTTTCTTCATTTGGATTCTGAGCAGATGTTGGTTGCCTTCAGCTTGAACCACAGCTCAATTCCCTCACTAGCCGTAGAAAATATCTCCCATTTCTATTTGTTTACATAAATTCACTTTTATTTACGCAGGAAACTTGTGTGTTTTTTCCCTGCTCTGTCATGATGCTGTTGCTGTGCCATTTCTGAGGACGCACATGGTGAATCATGCTCGGAAAAGGTCCTCATTTCTGTGCACAGCCTCTGTGCTGGGCAAGATTTGAGCGAGACAAAACAGGCTGGATTTATAAGGGCCGGCAGCATTAAAAATAAATGAGGGGGCAAAGTAATAGTAATAGGGCTCTGGAAGGCTTGCTTGGTTTGTGGAGTGGATCCACGGCGTTCAGTTAATGCGCACAGGAAGGGTTGGAAAATTGAGAAAAGAGCAAAAGGATGTCTCAGACACTGATCCATCAACCAAATGGATCTCGTTCTGTGACTTAATACAAACAATGATTCCTTCCGTCTGAATATGACTAAACATAAAAGAGAGAGAAATTCAAGAGGCTTCATTTGGCTTAGTGACGTAAAGACGAGTCATGGTTACCCAAAAGTCTGCAGCCTTTCCTCCAAACTCGGCATCTCCCTCCAGCTGATTTCACTAATGAGCTCCCCCTTTGGTTTAATATGAGCTAATCAGTGAAATCAGCAGCAATTACATTTAACTTAGGGGAAAAAAAGTACTTTTCCATAACCAGTGACAGAGACTTTGACTGTTTGGCGCACAGTAACCCATCACGGCTTGAGTTTACTTTCTTTTTTCTTCTAAAGTTGAATATTGCAGTGAAAGAGGCCACTCAAACATGATAAAAGCCTTATATCCATTTCTATATTGCACATGATAGCTTTAATGCTGCGTTCTAGTTACCGCGAAAGTCAGATGTTGAAAGTAGGAATGGCGTTACACCTGAGTTGACGCCTTTCCAGTTAACAAGTCAGAAAACCAAGATGGATGCCTACAGTTACCCGTTGTTAGCTATTGTTTATTGTTTTAGCTATTGTTTACAATTTTCAGCTGTCGTTAGCCGTTGTCAGTTTTTGTTAGCGGTTGTCAGCTGTTGTTAGCTATACCAGTTGTAAACAACGCATAACACACTATTTTTCTCTTACAAACATCATAGGACTATGTTCACATTTAGACGTTGGGCAGAACAACATATACTATTAATTTAATTTCACTAAAACAAAGCAGAAGTGCTAATAAACAATACATAACGAGAGCTTTCACTGTTACTCTTTACTGTTGATGCACTGCGCTGCCATCTTGGATTAAAAAGTCGTCGTCGAGTCGGGGTTAGCAAAGGTCAGCACCTTCTAGAAGCACAGTTGGGAGTCAAATGATTTAGGCATATTTGGTACAATTGCTGCTGCTGGATCAGGTGATGATCACCGCAATAGAATAAGTACAACAACCACCATAAATGAATCATTCAACAGATAGTATGAAAAAAGGTTAATTCCTTCCCTGAGTAAGGAAAGATGAGTAATATTGTCTCATAATGTGTTCACTCAAAGGCTCATAATGTGCACAGATGTGCAGGATACGCATACATCTGGTGACAAACAAGACATAACGACTAGAAGCTATATAAAAAATTCTATAGAGTTCATCCTGGCTGGTTATAGATAAAAGTATAAAAAATGGGAGGACAGGGGAGCTAAATCATGCAGTCTTATCTCACGGGGTCTTGCCAGCCATTAAGAGATTATATTTTACATAACCGCTGTCTAACTGTTCATTATTCTTTACATGTCAGCATGTCTTTGTCAAATTAATGAACTAGAATTTTGGTTCCCTATCTAATAAAATAGCCAAATACAGTATGTCAAAGAAAGATATGGCCTAAAGCCATGCTTGTGGATCTTTGGATGGTTAGGCTTTTTGTAAAGAATACCCACTGCAGGATAGATTAAAGAGAGAAGATATGAGAGGATCACTGGAGTTCACAAAGACCATGAAAGTCTGCAGATTTAATGATAATCCATCCAGCAGTTGTTAGGACAATCAGCGACCTTGCTGGCGGCACAAAAGCAAAAGTTCGGACAAAAGTTGGACTGAACTTGCTGCCGTACGCAACAAAACATGACAATCTGTCTAAAAAATGTCCAGGGAGTTTAAGGAAATGAGAAAACTAAGGAAGGGAATGGGCTTCATCTTCTGGACACAATGACTGAACCGAAGTTTGGAGCAATCCAATTTTTTGCTGATATTTAACTGGATAAGTCAAGTATTTTGTCTACTGATGCTTCAACGGCCTAAGTTAGGACACTATCACAAAACTCTGTTGTATTAAATCAAGCGTCTGTTAAGACATTCAGTCCAGACCAAAGTGGTGATTTGACCAATCAACAGAGCATACAGACATTGCCGTTTCCAGGGATGCACTGCTTGTGTGAACTTGAAAAAAATTTAGTTTTGGTTTCAGCCACGCAAACACCATCCATATCAGTGCTACCCAATCTGCTATCTTCCTGTCATTTCCTAAGGTTGATTTATGACCACCATGGAGGAAAGCAAGACTGTTACATCATGACTTACTGGCAAAAAAGAAACAACCCAAGACACACTCTCATGGGGATTCTGGGAGCACTTATGTAGAGGTGGTATGAGTAATGGGAGCACTGGAAAGGGGTCAATGTGGCATTTTCAAGCTAAACGTACCCACCATTAGCTGATGCCTCCAAGCCCCCCATACACTATTAACCCACTCGCAGGGCCAGTGGGCTGAGAAAATGGGAAATGTGGAAGGATAAGCCCATAGGAATACATCTGTGTGTCTGGGACGGTGCATCCATGTGGACACAGTATAACCAGAAACATGCTGCCAGAAACATGAGAGACTTTGCCGGTTTTTGGCATGTGCTGTGTGGAAGTATGTGTATGTAGTGACTGTGTGGTTTCCATGTCAGTAGAGGCAAACTCCTGCCTGAAATATGTTCCAACATGCAGTCAGATGAATGAAGCCAAAGGGTCGGAGTTGAGCTGCGACAGTGGCAGCTGTCAGCACTGTGGTGTGTGTGATGTATGAGCTCATCCGTCACCAGCAGCCCCTTTCTGCACGGGGGGAGGAATAGTAATCCAACATCATTTCCAATTTTCCCCTTGGTCAATTCTTAGCTTGAATTATATCAGCGTTCTAATGTTTCACGTTCATTTTATGAAGCGTCTCCTCTCTTTTTTCTCGTGTTTGTTTTTTTGTTTGCACGATGAATAAGTCTGGGAAGATATCGGTAGTTCTTTCTGGAGCTTTCTCCATACTTGTTAGAGTTATGATGCAAATGTCAGCCTGTACACAGGAAAACATGGGCATGCAATTACAAGATTAAATCTGAAAACTGCATTACTTTGAATTCATTTGAAAGGCATATGAATCATGAAAACATAGAAAGCTTTACCTGTGTTGTTGCAGATGTTGGCAATAAATATGTACGTCTTTTAAAGCTATACAGGCTCACTCATCTGGATAAATTAAATGTAAAGCACATGCACAATAAACAAACAAACACATACAACAGTGTTTCCACTAGCTTATGGCTAGCGCTGTTTTTGGGGCTGGGAGAGATGCGTAAGCTAGCATCCACAAGAGACTGTGAGGTGTCGGCATCACTACGTACCGTCTTTTTGAAGAATGCTGATATTTTTTATGGGGGTGCTGGACATTCGGGGACAGTTCAGTGCTCCATGACGATTTTTTTAATGTTTTGTTGGCGGCAAACATGATGGAAAGGAGCCAGAACCCCGGGTTGTCATAACCACCCTAGTGGCAGGGTGTAATTGGCAAACGCTCATGATCAGAATACCAGAATCAGAGGTGCTGACATGCCGTGCCTCTGAACTAAGCGGCGTGGCGTGTCAGCCCTGCTCGTCACTGAGGAGCGGCGAGATACATTTTTTCTTAAAAGTAATGACATTATTGCGAGCTTCAAGTCGGAAATCGTGCAGATTATATTTTGTAGGCTGTTCCGATAAAAAAAATTAAAAAGCATATATTAATCTACAACTTAAATTTCAAGGTTGGGATCTCATTGGCAGGGTGGGGGTATCTGTGCCAAATACACTATAGGGGAAACAAATACATACAGTATGTGGTGGCCTGCATCAGAGGCTTCATACTACAGGACATGCTGGCGCAACATTGCCAACATGCTGCAAGTTGGCCAAATCTAAGTTGAGATGCGCACAGGATGAGTCGCAGCTGCAGAGCTGAAACACTTAAACCCACATACAGAACAATGCGAGTGTGTATTTATGTTTGTGTAAAACCCAGGGGATACAATAAAAGAAAAGAACGCTGACAAAGAGAACTCAAAGACCTCAAACGACTCAAAATAACGAAACAAATTCCTCGTGGGACGAAGTTGCTGATGCTCCCCGTGCTTTCCTCCTTTCTGATCTATACCCTTATGTGTGCATTATGAGGTGGTTAAAATAGATCTGCAAAACAGATGCAAAAAGCAGGGAGATTCTCAAATGGGTGCTCCCGAACAAGAGCACAGTTAGTGACAGTAGACAGTACTCCTCAGCTCTCAAGATACCTGCCGTGTCCGAATCTTGGTGCAGAGAATATTAAAAGCTTCGCATACTGCATGTCTTTGAGATGAAGTGCAAGAGTAGGAGACGTGTTACCTCATGTCCCTTTACTAACTCTCCCTAAGGCCCTCCGAAGCACATTGAGCAGTAATCACCAGGATCCCTTTATGGCTGTCCATTCTGTCCCCGTGAATTACATCCCACATAATTTGCACCTTTGTTCATGCACAGCAGTGCCAAGAGCCCCGTGTCTGACACTCGTATAAATCAAAGAGCAGTTCACCGTTTGGATTAAGGTTGCCGGATACAAGCCATCGTTGGAGTCATGCTGTAAAGTATGGACATGAGCGTTCGCTGCGCACCGTGCCAAGAGCACATGCAGAGCCAATCCGGGAGCATGACAAGTGCACATAAGCATGTTTTATATTGCTAGTTTAATGCCTCACCCTGTTTACATCAATCATGTTAGAAGGGAACATGCCCTTCAACAGCCGTACTCTGTGTGTATTCAGACAGCCGGAGCTAAGATAAAGACAGGCATAAGCTTTTTATTTTCTAAGGTTAATTATATCTCTAAAACTGGCTGGCCAGAAATTCCAGAAGTAACAAATGACGAATAAATGGCAGAATAAATCATCCATATTGAATCTTTTTCCTACTGTGATATTCACTTGTATTATTTTCTATGTCCTCTGCACAAGGTTTTGCATCATCCTGTGGGGTTTCATCGCGCCAAGTGATAGAGCACTTTGTTTTGGGGTGCATTTGTATAGAAAAAATTACCACCCACACGAGCTGTGAGTCACCCCGCAAACACGTATGCATAACTCAAAATAATTGCAAAACATCTATCCAAAAATCTAGTTATGCCCCTCTCCGCTTCCTCTCTTATCCTCTATTTTTTTTTGTCTACCCAAAGCGAAAGACATAAGCCAGAAAACCAATAAAGAGCAGACCTCTGAGACAGCGACAACAGAGCAACACATCATAAAATTATATTAACAGCATCATGCAGCTCCGTCTGTGGCAAGCAGGCTCGCTGCGCGTCAAAAGCAACCTGCCACTTATTCAAAGAGAAGGAAATGTCGACAGCTGACAGTCCGGGGACAGTTTCCACAGATGTCTGGGATTTTAAAAGGCTGCCCTCTAATTACACATTTCCTTCTCTGACAAATGTTTGCTTGTTTCTGCCTCTTACTATCTGTATCCTCTTTCCTTTACTTCCAGCTGGTTAAATGGTGTGGTCACCCTGACATTGACCCTTCTCTTTATTGTCACTGGTTAATGGGATGTTGCTCTTGGCAACACAACCATAGAGTTTGTATGAGAGCGGCAGAGGAAAAAAAGTAAGTTGAGGCTGGCAAGTCAAAAAAGGGACATCGCGAGGAGTGATAGAACAGATCCTTTCACTTATTGTGCCTTGTGTGTAACTGGACTTGTGCTTTTTCTCCCTTTTTAAACAAAGTGTGCAAGTGAAGGCCAAGTCGAGGAGTAAACTTTAACCCAACAGCCATTAATCGTGGTTTACAGTCACTCCCGGCAGGTTTAACTTATTCTTTTTTTTTACTCCTTCAGGCTTCTCTGCGTCTCCATCAGTCTGTCTTGCGCACAAATGATAGTCTCTACGGCTACAAAATTCGGTGTTAATGCATCACTACCACTTGTCAGGCCTGTTGGAAAAGATTTTGAAGAGGATATGAGAAGACACAATGCTAGAGGAAATGAGGAGTCTAGGCCCCACACTATGGCCTTACTGACAGTGCAAACCCCTCACTGAATCTCTTACAGCCTTTCTCGTGCTATTTTGAAAAGAAGCCTTCACAAAGTCAGATGGCATACAAAAATTTATTTTCCTTTATTTTTATTGGACGGCATTTCGAGTAAGGGTGGGACTAACTGGGTATAGATCACAATACGATGTGTCTGCAATAATTGGTCAAATCAATCATTATAATTATAGATCACAATACGAAAGCGAAAGCAAAGTGATTGCTATAATGTGGATATTCACTGCAGGATTGCTGCAAAGTGACATTATACCTTAACACCTAAACAGCTGATATGAGGCGAAAGCTGCTGATAGAGAGCTTAAACCTGACTGATTGAGTTAATGATTATCAATAACTGTGCTATGAATCTGTCTGACTGAAATAACAAACAGTTGATGAAAGCTTCAATGCTGGTACAATATTAGTATCTGTTATTTTATCAAGCTAACATAACTTAACCTGTGGGGGATATTTTTCAAGAGTGTAAATTTCGTACAACCATCTCACCTCATCTTGGTAAGCAAGTACAACGGTAAAAGCAAATAGCTAATGTAGATAAGTCAATGTCCTTAAAGTCCAACTCCTTTTTTTTTTTTTTTACTACCTAGTCGTCTTTAAATTGCGATTATGAAGTTTTTACTCTAAATCATGTTACCCGTTACCCCCACACTCCTCTTCACGCTAGCTTGCAGCCTAACATTGCCGGTGTAGTAGAAGTGGCAGGTAAAATAAGAACTATTCAGCTTTCTGACACTAATGTCTTTAGGGACACAATGAAAGTTTAATATCATAATTAGCTTTCTTACGAGCACTGCAATCCGCTGCTGCACACACTTGTTGCGCCATCGTCCTCTCTATTTCTCTGAGTTTGGCCTGCATAGCGTGGAGCCGGGGGCGGAGCATAGATTTGTGATGTAGAAAATCTCACTGTGTCTGAACCTGCCGTTCGCGTCTGTGAGAGGTTCACAACGATTTGAATGCAGACATACTTAGAAATGCAATTGTGTGTTTTGTTTTCTTATGATATATCCTCTAGCATCAGAAAAATACCATAAAAACATAAAAGACAACAAGGGGGTTAGACAGAGACTGTGGATAAACCAGAGTTTGCTTGAATTAAACTAGGAAAAGTGCAGGAAAGGGAGTTGATCCTACCCTTTTTAAAATCTTGTTGCAGCCATTTGATTGGTCAATGAGGTTAATATTTTTCAGCGGGGAGGGATAAGTCTGAGGACTTCTGATGAAAAAAAAAAAATCGTAGTTGTCTAAAGGCCTCTCTCATCCTCTCTCATCCTCTCCTCCTTGGCCTCCACAAGCTCTCTCATTTTCTGTGATTCTGTGTATTTGCGCTGGTTTTTCTCCAAGGAGTTTTTCTCCAAGAAGTTTTTCTTTTTTCAGCTCATCTTGTCACTCATTGAATAGGCTCTTTTGTCTCACCCTCTCCTCTTCTTTCTCTCATTTTCCTCCCATTTCTTTGGCTTTCCAATCCTCCTGTGGCTTTGTTCCTTTCCTACTTTTCCATCTTACTTCTCAATTTGTCTCAATTCATTTCTTTTCCTCCGCTCTATTTCCACTTCCTTCAGCTCTCTACATATTCATCTCCTCGCCTCTGTCCTCCCTTTGCACGTCTTCAAAGACTCCATTTCCAATCCCTGTTCTTTTTTTTGTCATGCCTTTGTTTTATTCTGTCTATACTAGTCATACTTCAGTCAGTCTGGCTCATTTCTCCTGTGTGGTCTAAGGGGTCAGATGCCACCAGACGTTAGAGCTTGTGGCATTTCTAGAGCATGAGTTTTAACAAGCGAGAAGAAATCAAAGTTAAGCATTGCACAATGTTTTTTACTTTAATGTGGCCAAAGAAAATACGAAACCAAGTATAAACTGAAGCAGGAGACTGTTATTAATAAAAAAATAAAGAAAGAAATAAAACTTTTTTATTGCATTTCATAAAATAAATGTTTCAACAAATATCTGAATAAATGGAGGAGGAGTTAACTTGCAGCCTTAAAACAAAACAAAATGATTAAACATTGAAGTCGGGACCAAACTATACCGACATGGAGGTTAGGTTTGTGTTGTGTGCAGCAAAATAAAATAAAATTGTCACAGTCTACAGGCAGATTACAAATACATTTCCCAATTTACTGCCAACATCCTAAACAGCCTGAAGTGTTTGATCCAAAGGACACTTATTACTTTAATAAAATCTTATATTTCCAACCAAAAAATGGTACAAAACTAAACTTCTGGCTTCCTCTTGCGGCTAAACTTCATTGGCAGTGTTTTTTTACAGCAGGGAGATGAATTTTATCTTTGGGATCTGCTACGAGAGATCCTGCGAGTCCTTCTTGATTTCTGCGATGAGTTTCGCAGTCTTGTTCTAGAGATCATTTCAACAACACTGAATCAACTTGACAACTGGCACAGCTCTCCCCTTAAGGAGCCGATGGAAGAAGGGGAGAAAGTTTCCCCAACACCATGTCAGATCCAAGATAGAAACCAAAGCTTTGGTTATTGCTTAGATCAACCCCACCATGTGTGTGTGCGCAGTGCAGTAACTAACTCAAGATGATCTCACTCGTTTGTTGTGGTACATCTGTGAAATCATCTTACCTAATGGCAGAGGGTGTTTTAAGGTAAGGTGTCTGCTGTTTACTTACACATTTACAGCTGCACTTATTTGGTGATTTACAATTCTGGCCTTGTGTTTGCCTGCTGAATTACGAATAGCACCGTGATTAATTTTTCAAAATGTCAGAGGGTACGTCTCCACGAGAAAAAATACGCTGATTAATTAAACAGCGAGATGACAAAGCTAAATAACAGCTTGGCAGGGAATGTGCACACAGGTTTCTTTTATGCATCGGATCATCATAAACTTCTTCTGTTAACTAAAACTGAAGGATCTATTTTGTTCTTACTTGTAATTTGCTCGATCTTTGACACCGATCCTGACGCGTTTGAAACATTTACAAAGTTGAATAGCTTTTCTGAATTGTTTTAACTTTAATTTGGACTTTAAAAGACTTTCTTAAGTAGATGAAAGACCAGCTGGTGGCAGAAAAAAAGTGATTGATTTTTTTTGTTGTTGTTTCTTTGATGACTTTGTTGCTTCACTATTTTGAGGCCACTTCAGCACCAGCTCAAGGTAACAGAACCAGACTCACTAAGATTTGCCAGTAAGACTTGTTTTTCTTTGCCAAATGTCGCCAACCCCAAAAAACTCCATCAGCAGCTGTGTCTTGTTAACAGACTTGTGATAAAAGCTGAAAAGCATTTCTTTGTTGTCTTTGTTTTGAACATTGAAGTACACACTGGGAGCAAGTGTGTACTGTGGCTTCCAAAGTCTCAATCCTCGGTTTGTCAGTGTCTCTTGGCCTGCGTGCGTGCGTATGTGCGTGCGCGCGCGGTAGCAGAGAGCATTGGTAAGGTGCTAATTAGATGCTGCAGTGGAGCATGGGACAGAGCGAGCGGACAATCACCGCTGTGAGAGATAATTTCACACTCTCTGACCTGATAACAGGGCGACGGCTGCTGAAAGCACGACTGGAAGAGAGGCCTTGCTTCGAAATCTCAATGCCAGCAAAAACAAGATTGACAAAAATACACTGTACAAGCAGGGTAGAAAGCACGTCATAAAGTTCAACTAACATCAATTCATTCCATCAGAGTCTCAGTCACGACCTGAAAAACACACTCCTCTGTCTCATCTCAGTCTCTTTCTCACTTGTGGATGCATCAGGTTTAGATGGAGATGTTTTAAAGCTGTTTACACAATTTTGATGTTTATATAAATCAACTTATATTACAGCAGGGACTTCATGTAAAAAGTTTTTCCAAAAAAAGGACGACTTTGATCCCCAAAAAGTTCGAATAAGTTTCCCTCTAAATGCCATTCACATTTTTTTCCTGTCTTTCTGCTATGACTCACAGAGGTTTAAGTTCACACGCTCACAAACTGGGAAATGATTTTCTGCTACCAGATAATCCACTCCTTTGTCTTTCGCTTTGTTATTTGCCATTTGCAAACAAACAGTCTAATTAGACAAATATCAAATGACACACACAGGCAGCAGTAGGCTACAAGATCGCTCCGAGACAAGCAACACCACAGAAGTCACAATGTTGATACGGCACTTATCATCGGGTTTTACAAGTGCAATATTGGAAACTGTTACAGCAACAATTCATACAATGTAGATGTTGTAAACAAGATCTGAATGAGTTAAGATCAAGGTCCAGAAGAGCGGAGTGTGTTTAACACGGCCAGAAAAAGGGGGAAAAAATAATAGAGTGTATTTTTAAAGTTCAATCATCAAGGCTATGAAATATGAAACAGAAATTGACTCGACTCTTTGACTCAAAGGAAGAGCTGTCACTATCTATAAGTGGTGACAATAACTTTAACACTTTAAGTAATTGGCTGGTAATAAGGTCAGCGGTGTTTCCTCACACTAATTATCACTTGCCATAAAATGCAGGGAAGATTAAAACTAATGGCTGCAGAAAAAAAGAGAAAGATGCTAGCTGGTTGTTACAGCAGTGTGAGAAAGAAATGAGGAACAACAGTGACAGCAGTAGGGGGTAACACCAGCAGTTTGTTCATCCATCTTCACCTCCATCAGACTGCAGATGTAATCATGACAGAGAGATGAAGTTCTTGGTAGTTTGCCATAGCTTGCAAGAGGGAAATATTATATGAAGTTATGTCATCTGACAGGTAAAAGAGTAAAGCTGTAGAGGTAGAGTGGTCATCCAATAACTGGAAGGTTGGCAGTTCAATTCCCCCCTATCCCTAGTCTGTCTGTTGTGTCCCTGGGCAAAGCACTTTACCGACCTTGCTCTCAGAGTGTTTCGTCCACTGGTGTATAATCTGTATCCACCTTATGCTAAATGCCATTTTTTATTTTTCTTTTCTTTTTTTTTTAATAGTATTTACTCAAACAAACTGTTTTTGGACATGCTGATATTTTGTGCAGCACTTGTAGGTCATAAACCATGCGCCTCCCAGGTTAACAGACAACGAGTCAAACTTGACAGACATTACTCCAAAAGTCCTAACTCTCTGAGAACATGATTTTTTTTTCTTTTTGTTTTTGTATCAAACACTTATTTTTTCCATTTCATCAAAGTAAAACAACATATGAACAAAAGTAATGAAAATACACACAACAGGACAAAACAAAAACAGATAAACAAACAAAAAAATAGACATACAAACATACAAGCAACATGAAAAGGAAAGAAATACACTTTTTTTTTTTTTTTTAATCAAACACTTTTTGATTGTTTTGTCATTTGGCAATTTTTCAAATTACATGCTCAACTTCTTCACTTACTTTAGCCCTGAAAAGTCTTTCCAAAAACATCTGTTGCAGAATCAGCATTGCACCTCCTCAACACACACACACACACACACACACACACACACACACACACACACACACACACACACACACACACACACACACACACACACACACACACACACACACACACACACCTGCATTAACCAAATGGTCCCCCCTCTTCGCTCCAATGAGATAGTGCACTGCAGATGTTAGTGATTTGCCTTATAATGATGATAACCCAAATCTCTTTATGTGCCTCTTCTCCCTCTCCCTCTCTCTCTCTATCACAAACAGTCGCACACCCTCACACATTAGGCAGGTACAGCTTTCCTGTGATGCTGTTACTCGGTTGTGTTATGTGTTAAGAGTCCCTTCGGCCACAGGGTTCAGCTCGAATTAGTCTTGTTCCTATCCACATGATGGGCTGTTTATACATGTTGCCAGGCAATTAAGCACTTGTCTGACATTGGGCTTTTTGGCGAGCGCTTCCAGCATTATCGCATCAGATGTCAGACGAGGGGATGGAAAAGAATGGGAGGTTGCTGCAGGACTGAGGCCAAAATGGGGGTTATGTTGTCTTCCTATCCATTAGCTTCTTTCTTTGGCTTTTTCCATGGGTACCCATTGGCTTCTGGTGATTATGAACAACAGCAGGAGAGAACAGAAATGTTCAGAAAAGTTCTGTTTAAGACTGGTTTCTCTTTGAAATGCAGACAAAATGTTCTTCCAAACAAACTTCGTCTGCATGTTGATATCTCTGCTTGTTTTGCTCAGGCTGTCAGACATATTATGGTTTCTATACTGTGTGTAGACAGTTCCTACAGCCCTGTGAACCGAAAGCCTTTGAGGGTTGATCACACACATTAGAAGGCTGGCAGTGATGCCAGTCAGGCCGCAAATCACAGTGCTTGAGGCTCATTTAAGGTGTTGTTTAGAGAGAGGAAAACTGCAGAAATAGACCACAATGGCAACCTCATGAAAAATCTGACAAAGACTAAATAAACATTTGATCAGCAGATCGGTTGATTGTGTGCTTTTGAATTCATAATCAATTTAATCAAATTCATAAGTTTGTTTTCTCACATAATCAAGTTGAAATTGCGAAGAAGAAAAAACAGTTTCTCGCAGCCCTCAGTTTTTGTTTGAACTAAGATGCTATACATGGGAATACACATATTACAACTCCACATTAATATGAACTTCAAAATATTGATTAATTTATTTGCAATAGTCCAACTGAAACTAGACTTTTAAAACCCATGTTAACACATTGGTCTGACTGAAATTGAACTTGTTATAATCAGACTAACGTACCTGGATAATGCAATTGGCAGATATAGTATATGACTCAATCAGACTAAAACTGACTTAAGCATTCTGCACATACCCAGTGTTTGTATGCTGGGCTCTAAGCTGATGGTTGAAAAGTGTGGTGCAAAGAAGCCAGATAGTCAATGAAACTTTGACAAAGAACGGACGTAAAAGACTAAACCTTCCTGACAAACAGCACAGAGCTGTAAAAGGACACTGAACAATAATGGCGTCCACTTGAATATACAGTCACTGATGTCAGTACAAACGTTTTGAGGTTGCAGTCACTGTAATCCTTCTAATAGTCCTGTCACCACAGCACACAATCTAATCAGACTGTGATATCTGAATGAATACAAGACAGAGACTGAAGGTTTAGTTAAGGATTTTTTTTCCCCCTTCAGTTTAAGCCTAAATTTAAAACTACTTATCAAATCCTACCTTGAAAATATTATTGACTTGCTGGTGTAGGTACCAGATGTGTTTGGGCTGCCAGATCGGCTCAGGGCCTGGCGCCTATTAACGATGTCACGCTATATGATTGGCTGGAAGTTGGTTTGGATGACGTACAAGATTGTGGTTGGTCCAGACATTGCGGAAGCGGTTTTAGCCAGATTAGGTTTCATGGGATTGTAGTTCTTTGGATAAAACATGGATGAACTTTATGAAGGAATCTATCGCTACTTATCAAAGGGGACTTACGACAGCCAGACAACCACCTTTTTTAGGTTGTCAAAGAAAATGTTGAATAAAAGCAAAACTATCTATTGATAAACGGAGACCCTGTGTACAATTACAGTACAGTATGTTGAATCTCTCTGTATTATATGGAGAGAAAATTTCAAGGTCAATTGAACAAACACCTGGAAATGAAGAAAACCGAGCACTGAGCACACTCGACTTATTTAATGGAGCACAATGTAGTTTGTCCGAGTGGACTTGCTGTAATGTGACGTCTTCTGACAGACCAAACACATCTGGTACCTACATCGGGTGCAGCAATTGGTGCTAAGTACTGGCTAGTACTGGTGGTGTGAAATGCTTTATGTGCCATATAAGGCTGGAAAATTTGACTTTAAATTCCAGTCTTGAACATGAGTGCTTATATCTGACTGCCTTTTCTAAATAAACATTATCTAAAACTTTTGGGTTATGCAGGAAGCAGCTAGTACCCGTTTCAGGTATATTCAGTTTTAGACTCAATCTTTCATCATTGAAATGAATCATGATTAATTTCATGAATGAATGATTGCAAGACCCTTTTTTCCACAATAATCTCTTTGACTGACTCTGAAGGACAGTAGCAGGTGCTTTTTACAGCAATCAAGGATTCTCTTGATCCCATGTTCCTGGGGCCTTGGTAGGATTTAATGTGAGTGTCCGCTCCCTCTTCAGCTCAACAATGGTTAGAAACACAGTCACTCTGTAAAATGAATTTCTGTGTGACTAGCTGAGTATCATTTGCTAAATGTCACATCTAAGTGGAGGATGAGTTAAATATTCTGATTGTAACTGTAGCAGGCCACAGTTTCCATGTCTGAGCCTGCATCACCGCATCGACTTCACATCGTACCAACATGGAAATTTGTGTCGCTCATGGAAACAAGCATGTTTGTTCTCACTACACAACACTTATTAGCACCTAAGGAAAGGGAGAATATACATACGCGAGAGTGAATGTCAGTCCAAATTTGAAAGGTTTTTTTGGTTTCCATGTCATTTCAATTACACTGTTGCTCTGCTCTTTTTCCAAACTCATTTTCTTTCACCCACTCAAAAATACACGCTCAAGCGACACCTTGCATGACTGGCAGACCTCATGCCTGCTCCCCGGGGCACTGTGGCCCTTTTATTAGAAATGTATTCTATCAGTGCTTTTAATGTAAAAATGCAATAAAGTCATTTCACGCCATGTTGAGCAACTTTGCCACATTATTGTTAGGTCTCTATGGCTTTTGAGGGTGGGACAAGACCCACATCTGCAGACACAGACACATACACACAAGCTCTGATCTTAGTAACCTCAACCTGCTTTGTGGCAGGTAGAGGGCAAGAAATGAACAGATGAATAGCTCAGAAAATTTCAATGTACCAGTGATGCAGGAGAAAGAACAACGAGGGAATAAGTACCAGATCGAGTGGGATATATTGTCATACACATCAGGATTTGCCATGGGTGAGCAGTAGACTCAATGGAAAGTACCAACCACACACACAGGGAGTTGTATATAACACCTAGATGTTCTAACTAGGTTTTAGAAATCAGGTGCCAGACTATAAAAACCCATCAGCTGTTAAAAAGCCAAGTACTAGACACAAGCAAAAAAATCCCCAACACAACTACTAGCAAAGTGAAATCCAGAGAAACATTGACTATGAAAGTGTTTTCTTACTGGAGTGTAAACCTGGAGCAATTTAGGCCAGTGGAGTGTCAGCGTTATATCACTGTTAGGAAATCACTGAAATTCCTCCTGGCAAAACAAAGTCGTAGATAACTTTGTTTAAAAATATAATGATAGTTTGATTTCTAAAATCAGATCCAGTCGGGGAAATTATGCAGAGCGACTCCCTCTGCTTGGTAATCAAAACACAATGCTAAATTAAATAAAGTACCATCTGCTTGGGTGTGGTAAACAAGACAAGTTCTGTTTTATATTTTCCAAGAGACATAGTAAAGAGTTAGAGAATTTAAAAGAAAAATAAATAAGTATTAAATTATAAATAAATAAATAAGACTAGGATATTTGCTTTGATAGAGGGTTAGCAATAAGACATATAACAGGGTGTTATCAGTGTAAAGGTGGTACTTTACTTGATGCTACAGCCTAGATTTAAGGGCACATAATGGTTCTCAAAGTTTAAGTTTAAGTTAAATCACAAACTTTAGTCTATAGTTTTAACATTTATTATCACACAGGCCACTTAAGCTTCCTACTGGTCTCTCGTCCTTTCTGTGGGATCAGACCACAGGGCTCCACAATTTCACAAATTGATTGATTCGTTGGTGGAGTTTCCCACAAACTCTCTCCTTGTCTCTTCTCTTTTTTTTCAATCTGAAACCTTTCTTTGAAGATAACTGGGACATATTAAAAAAAAAAAAAAAAAAACACTGTTATAATGGACCTTTAAATTGCCTTGGCTCTAAATGATATCACCTCATGATCCATCTCCGTACCACAGGATCAAACTACAAGATAAACTTGCTGCTGGAAACTATTTTCTGACTTGGATTGTGTCTCGAACTGAATCTTAAACAGGTTTTTTACCCATGCAGCTTTAATCAAGTGAAGCTTTATATCTTTGCCATCTGATAAACTTGCTGTGTTGCTCTTGTTGGCACATACAGAAACATGAAAGATCTGCAAGCTCTATTTTCTCTCCATCAAACCTCCAGTATCGAGAAAACAGCCCACAGAACAACCAAACTTCTGCTTGCAAACTTTGCACAGCAGGTACTCCTGGGAGGATGCTAAAAAGATAGTGCTGTGGTGAAAGCCGATGAAGTTATGCAATCAAATCAGCCAGGGGAATGCTCATTATTGTGCATCTTTTGGTTTGTTTGTTTATCTTTTTTTCCATTATTTCTTTTCTGTTTATCTCTCAATGGCAAACTGTGTTTTCTCATTTGAGGGATCCTCATCTCTCGGTTATCTTGCACTCCATTTCATTTGATATGCATACCCTCCTAGCTGGTTCAAGATGTTCTTTTCACTGCCAAAGACTGACATGGCAACTTATCAGTGAAGGTTCAGATCACTGAGGATCCATCCTTTCTTCCATTTACCAGACTGCTTTGACAAAAGCTACTTTCTTTTGAGAGGGACTCAGTGGCAAGTGAAGGAAAGGCTTTTTGGAAAGTGGTTTGAAAAAAAAAAAACAAGCATAAATAGAAAAGTGATCCTTATAATGTAATTTGTAGAGAGAATGTATAATTAGCGTCTCAAGAACTGATGGTTAATTTGTGCCTGGCACTGTCTATTAGGCTGACGAGCCAGTTTCTATTAATCAGGAGGAGCTCTTTGACTACTTTGCTCTCTAATTTGGGATATTGGCAGCCTGCTCCTACTCCAAACAAACCTCCCAGCCTCTTCAAAATAAGGTACTCTTCAAACGTCTCCTCAATCTTACTTTATCCGCCCATCCTTTATGAACTGTCCCAGGGCTGTCCTTTTATGGCAGACAGAACTAGTTCTTTCATATTGCTTTTTTTTTTTTTTACACACACAGGCAACTCAAGGTGCTTTACATAATGAAATCTAAAAAGATACAGGTAAGAAGGATAAAAGTTTATGTGGCAGTATGATGACGAGGCCTTGAAATGTGCTTTGAAGGTGGCTTTAGCCTTCAACTGTCCAGTGCAGTGAACAAAGTTAATTTTAGCAGCTGTATTTCAGATTTAGACTTTTCAGTTTGTGTCAAATTTTAGTCATTTTTGCCCTTCATCTAGTTTGGGTCAATAAAAAGTTATTCTCAATTAGCCGATGATAAATTCAAGTTAAGGCTGTATCATGTGTTAAAATTGATAGAAAACTCTCCTAAAAATCTGACTTCCGAATTTCCCTTCTTAGCTGAATGTATCTCAGTCTACCACAAAGCAATGCTGCCGTGCTGTCCTTCCTGATCTGCTTATGTAAAGTAAAAGTGCTAAATTCCAGGAATTATCCAAAGTAAAAAAATAGATAAATAAATAAATCTTTCACAGCCACCTGGCTAAACTTTTGTATACTTCGAATGAAAATGCAATCAACACATGAGGTTCATAATAAAAAGGATGTATTGCTTTTTATGATGATCCACAAACTGCACCTACAATGTCAAGGCCGACAGTCCTTTCACTGCCCTCAACTGCAGCATCACCTTTGATGAGTTGATCAATACTGTAAAAACATCTTGCTAAATATCTTCTCACCACATCCCTATACAAGGATAATATATTTAACTGTGGTACAAAAAAATTACAGATTTTGCTCCAGCAGCTGAATGCAATTTAGGGCACTGAGATGTAACAGCATAAAATCATAAATGACACCGACAAAGAAGCATGGAGGGAGTGAGAATTTGTATCCTGCGGCACAGTTGTTGCAGATCAGTATCAAAATAAACACATCTCGACCAATTCAATCAGCTACAAGAATGCATTGGTTATAATTTGATGTGTGACTCACAAAATAGATGAAATTATCATAGATTTTGAACATTACTTTTTAAATTTGCTGCCTTGTAAACAAAAAAAAACTTTTTTTTAATTATTATTTTTAACAATCTTGTCTTCATTACTGAATTAAAAAAGTTGTTTGACGAATAATTATTGTCATATTTTTTTTGCCAAATTAAGGCAGATGGTGAACACAATTATAACACTGTGCTGATGTTAATGTTGGGTTTGTTCTGCAGTCAAATCTCACACGCAGGATTTGTAGTTAATGAAATCATTACTTAGGTCACTAAAATGTCTTTTTTTTTCTTCATCTTTGTGTTTGCTGTAAACAGGAGTAACATTTAAAGACGCTGTTTTTACTTGCTTCCACAAACCGAAAGCACGTTGAGCAGCAGCAAGTCGGATAAACTTGAGTTTTATTTTAAATTCTCCAAAAGTTCTTTGTTGCTTTGACCCAGCTGTAAAAAACAAGCTTTAGAAAAGGCGGTGGATAGTGGTGGAATTTAACTGTATTTATCTCAGTGTTTAGTTTGAATTTGAGAGAAACGCTTGACATATGGATGCTTTTATTTTTAAGTTTTCTCTTTTATTGTTTCTCATTCACTCCTCTTAGGTAGCATCAGCTTATTTCAGTACTTAGTGTGCATCGGTTCCCATCTCTTAAACTGAGCTGAATTCACTTATGAGCATAATAAAACAAACACATAAAAAATGGAAGTTGTTGGGACAACAAGTATTCCTTCTTTTTGTTGCTTCTTCTCTCCAAACCGAATTTGACTTTCTTGCCTTTTTTTCACTTCTGTCATCTTCTCACACATCTTCTTACCCAGGCTATGCTACAACTTCCAACACCTTTTCAAGCATGAAGCATACAGGATTATTATAAACCTCTTAACCTGCTTATGGTCTAATATAGAACGATCTGGTCATGTAAATGTTGATGTAAATGTTGCTAAGCTTCTTTCAGTGCACTAACGGCTGCTTGAGAAAACTTTTAGTTGCTACTTACCGAGCTCACTACCCCTTCTAAATCGTCCCTTATCGCCAATGCAACAAATAAATAAGGCAGGTCCCTTCGATGTTATATATTTACATATATTAATTATACATGAAAGGAGGAGTGCTTGGGTGGCTTTGATGAATGAGGACTGAAGTGAATCCTTTTCCTGCTACACTGGGTATACAAGCACATTAGTGGCAGTTTCATAACGCCAATGAACAGCACAATTTTCATCAGTGCGTGCATGGAGGCATGGGCGTGGTAGTGGAGGAAAAAGTGGACCTGACTGCCCATGAAAATCCAGAATTTTTTGTTTTGTTTTGTTTTTTTTTGCTCATGGGCCTCATGCACTGGCGTGGGTAGGGGCCCACTGACATTGAGAGTGTATAGGGCCCAAAATTTGGTGCTACGCCCCTGCATGGGGGTGCAACTGAAGTACAATGCAGAGACTCAGAATACTGTCTCTCATGGCACTATCAAAGATTTAGTGTCTGAAAAGTCACATATTGGGCTCTCTCAACCAGACACAGAACTATAATGTTACAGACCTTCTGCTGTTGTTAAATGTACAGTATATTGTATTGAATTTGGTGGCATGTGTTCCCAAAAACCAAGAGTATTTTTAAATCAGAAAGAGAAAACGGCTCCATGAGGGCTGATGGTGAAATGATGCAGATAACTTAAAACGCCAATAATTGTTGCCATTGATCGGTCGGCTGATTGATCGCTCTATCTCCAGAGGAAATGCTACAGTTGCTTGTAGATATAATTTAACCCAAGGAGATCAAACTGTATTGAGCCAATTTGAACATCAAAATGCTTATATTTTTAAAAGATGCCAACAGCAGCACCAGTAAGCAGCATCTGACGAATATTCCTCATAAAAAGTTAAACATTAAAAATAAAAATGACACGACCAACCTTTCAACATTTGCAAAAAGAGTTAATTGAATTTTAAAAGCCACATAATCTTGCTTCCAAGTAAATGTTATCAGATAACATTTTCAAGGCTGCATGTTAACATTCAGGTCCTGATGATCTCATCTGGGTGTTTCAAAGGGTACTGGAGGGAAATAGTTTGTCAAAGTACCCGACGACTCTACGCCTTTTTCAAAGATCTCGATTATAGCTTCGTCAACCTTGCGTAAGTAAGATAGAACTTATTCTATGATGGTATTTCAATCATTACAGTGGTGTTAAAGCATCTCTAAGACCCTGTTTTAAATACTTAACAATAAAAAGGTGACAATATAACACGTGACTGTCTTTGCTTTTCTTCTCTGCAAACATTTTATACATTTAAAACTTTGTGGATGCATTTATCTGTTTGTGCATGTGAGTGCGCATTCCTTTAACATCCTCAATTTGTGTGACGATACTGTATACAGTCTGTGTCGGTCTGTCTGCATGCACTTGTGTTTGTGTTTGTGTGTGTGTGTGTGTGCTGCTGCAGTGCTGTGATCATCCTGACCTAGAAAAGCACTGAGACAGAGAGCTGAGACTCTCTGCTCAGTGACAGAAGGAGGGGGAATCCAAGCGCTGGCGCTCAGCTTCACTGAGCCAGGCGGCGGTCTCACTCCGTCAGTGGCAGTGTCTACCCCCTGCTAACCGGAGTGGTGCTTTGGAACGCCGCTCTACTGCTCTGGGATAGGGATACACACCAATCAAAAGTTAACCCTGCCCCCTCTGAGAAACAGCCTTTGAATATTATCAAGCCTGTTTGTGTCTGCTGCATCCAAGAGTGACAGCATCAAATCAAAGGAAGTCATGCAAGTTTCAACAACAGCGAAGGATTTGATAAGTTAGAAATGTTATCCTTTAGACAGGCTGTCTATGCGGTGTCATATTTTCATAGGAGATTATTCTTCTTGCATCTGTGGTGGACAAAAGTTACCAGCAGAAAATGCTCAACATTTTTATAACCCTCCAACAGATAGCAGTTGGTATTTTCGGAATCATAATTGAGCCTGTCCCTTGCTGAGAAATACAGTAAAAAGATAAGGGAGGTGAAGCAATGAGGGAGCACATCTGTGATGTATCATGGCAACTGAGGCAGACGGAGGAGAGGAGTGTCATAGAAAGGCCATTCAATGCTGCACAATAGATTAGTCACACACCCTCACAAAACACACTTTGGCACACATTATCCCCCAACATCAATCAGGCACGAAGCAAGCATATTGTATTTGTAGTGAAAAGATCCTCTACTCCACATGAAGCGCTAAATTAACTTTCTTTAATTACAAGCCCCAGCTTCCAACTGCGCACAACAAAAGACATGTAGTTAGTCCTCTAAGCATTGCATGCACATTATTCACTGCCGGATAATGACCCTGACTTGTTTTCAGGAGGAATAATGTGACACATGGGGCTCAGGTGAGTTTTGTATACACAGAGACATCCGTTCTGACAAGGCAATCCGAACTAAGAGCATCCAACATCAAAAACATCATCCTGACTCATCCACTCCTGATAATGTCAAGTGATTCATCTGTTTGGACCTTATCTAAAAGACGAGAGTCATTACTGCTCCATAAAGCACCCTAAAATAAGAGGGCAGCCCCATTCAGAAAGACTTATAGCCTTCAAAAGCAGTACAGAATATGTCATTTGAGTTTATGCGCAGGAGACGTAAGACCACATGAATATGTTTTCTACGATGATGTAAGATGTAAAAAGTTCTCTCAGCTCCCTCTGGGTATCGGAGACTTTTTTTGTTCTTCTGGAAATCAAACAGTCGGGCTAAACTGCAGCTCTGTCCAACCAATTAACGTCCTATCTTTACACGTTGGGATGAAAGCTGGCATTCTGGTTCTGTTTGGTTTGTGGCATGTGTGTTGATGTATTGCACCACCCTGCTCACTTGTGCACCCTTTAGCCAAGCTGCCAGTGATAACCGTGAGCGCAAAGAACGCCTCAAACGCGGCATTAGAGGCTGAGATAATAGCCTTTGACAAGTCTCACAGATAACATCTCTCACTCCTTGCATGGAAACTTTATTCCCGTGGTGTGCTGCTGCAATGTGCCTCGCTGGAGGAGAAAGCCCTGACTTGTTCCGTTTCCAAAAGAAACTATTTTATTTAATAAAGTTGCCTATTTAATAAGAACTGGTGAATATATGATTTATGTAATTTGTGAAAGTGATGACACTTATGAAATGCGGGGTCATTGTCTCCTCTGGCTTCAGATGTCCATGCATTATACTCTTAAAATAGGTTGGCGAGGTCAGGAGTGCAACCTTACACCAGCAGCTCTGAGCTGGTTGTCTTGGCAGTCGAGAACATGACAAACTCAATATTCACACATAAAATTATAATCTATTGTCAACATCAAGATTTTTTTTGCATGTATTGTAGCTGATTGCATTTGCCAATAACACAAAAAGGACTTTTGCTCATAAAGATCTTTAGCTACATGGAACAAAAGAGATCCATCTTCTTCCAACACAAACTGAGCAAAAGCTTGCACAGACTCTGTCAATATCAGATGGCGAGATGAACGGAAGACTGAGCTGGAAAGCTTTTACCATGATTGTTTCTTTCAGCAGAGCAAAAGATGAAGCAAAGGCACATGAAAGAAGCAGATACAAGAAACAGGTTTGATTTAAGAAGCTGCCTATTTCAGGAAATATGTGTTTGCCTTCCAAAACTGATTGAATAAGATATAACTTACATCCCTCAGCACACTAGAAACAGGAGAAAGGTACAAACACGATTGTAGGTAATGGGCGCCAATATCAATATAACATCACTCCAAAATTTACTTTTCATACATTTGAAATTGTTTCTGTTTGCAATTTTTGCAGTCCTGCATTATGATGCCTTTTCTATTAAAGTTGATACAGCAGGCTTAAAGAGCCCTGCTTTGGAGTAACAAAGAGGAGTTTTTTGTTTTAGCGTGGGTCAAAATAATGCTTCCACTAAATGATAATATTTTCACAATATTTTGTCTGGTTATACATTATATCGTCTCATTGACAAAGTATAAATTTTTTCAAATTAATTACTGATATGAAGTCAAATCAATGACAATGGAAAAATAAAATCAATTTGTCCAGTGAGGTTGGCAGAGGTGACATCATAGAGCAGGAGAAAATGAGTACAACAAATACACAGTTTTAAGGTTTGCAAGAGATGCTACATGAAAATATAATGCAGCGTAAATAAGACAGACATAAAGGAAAGACAAATACTAAATTAGCTAAACAGTTGAAAAAAGGCATATAAATTGCAATATATTATGTCGCAATATTCACAGTATTGGAAAATATTAACAGTCTCAATAATATTGTATCGTGGCCCGAGTATCGTGATAATATCGTATCATAGGGCCACTGGCAAATGAACAGCTAGCAACTGTGAACTGGTTTTCATTGTTCACTTAAAAGAGTCGTTCAAACGACGCACTCGATTGTGAACCTCAAATCTGACTTCCAACTTTGGATTGTTGTAATCCAGGTTTAGCAGTGTTAATGTGTGGGATTTAGGACTATACCTAAAGAAAGGGTTTTGCTTAATTTAAGTATTCCTTTTATTTTATCATCCATACTTGTTATTAGTAAAGTTTATCACAGTATCACACCAAGATGCTCATAACAGCAATTTACAGGGAGGTTGTTTTTGTTTGTTTTGTTTTTTTTTGTTTTTTTTCTTTTTGCTCTTCCTCTGCTGTTGAAATACCCCCAAAAAAGGTGAAAAATGGGTGAACAGTACAGAGGAACAGGTCAAATGAATATCATTTATCACAGGGTTGAAAGGCATGAAGGCTATAATGTTAGTTTGAACACAAAGAAGCTTTTGTCTGAAAAGTCAATGACAAATATATCGTCACTTAACTCTCCAACCTGCTTTAAAATGGGGACAAGTGAACAGTTTCACAGCAAAGGTGCACTTTTCTCTGATGCAGTCCCAAAACTCTCAAGGCAGATATAACACCTCAGCAAACATGAGTAATACTTAATATATGCAGCGTAATAATAATAATTATTATTACTATTATGGACATGTCTTCGAAAGGGTTGCATTTAACAACACAAGAAGCAATAATCTAAATGAGACCTCTGGAGGAGGACAAAGATTTTGCGGTTGAGCAGGTCAGAGCTAAACCAGAACTTAGGGTATCTCTGAGGTGACATTTCACTCCACAGTAAACACACTTTATGTGTGGTCCTTGAGCAGATTTTACAATGACAGTATTGTTTTAATGATTATCAAGTGCATGCTGCTGTCTTTAATTATCAGGATAAAATATTATTTGAGAGGTACTCTGAGGAAACTTTAAATGGGTGCAGCTTCAGATATGACATGTAACAGGACATGGATTGTGGTGTCAGTGTCAAAACAAGACACAGATTAGGCACAGACAGAGTTAGCAAAGCATTTAAACTCTAAACCGCTATGTACAGATATACAGGCTTATAGAGCTGAACTCACACACACTTCATGCGACAAAAATACAGATTATATTCATTTCATTTATATATGAACAAGTCTGCACTGACACAGGAGGAGGCGATATGCAAGGAAGAACAACAATGCAGCCGCAGCGAGGAGAATACAGAGGAGAATATCAGCATTGCAATGTGTGAAAAGGTGCAGCAAGTATGTCAAGAGAAGAAAAAAGTGTGCTAGCTTTAACAAAACACATCTGGGAACGTCCTGAGAAGTCGTCATATAGCAAAGACTAACACCAGAAGAAGGCGAGTGCTGAAGTGCTGAATCAACAGGCATTTAAAGACTGTTTACCAGACACAACTCAAAGCTAAAGAAACAGCTGATGTTATGGCACTTAAATATCGTCTTTAGTCTAAGGTAGAGACCATTTTGCCAGCTTACATCAAATATAGTCTCCCTAGTTGCCTCGCCTACGCAGAAACATCTCTTTCTATCATAGTTGAATTGATGTTTTCTTTATGCACTTTCACAGTTTGACTGACACCAGTGATTCATATTTTACCACAGATGTTTGGACTTCTATTAGATCTGTGAGTATGGGTAGTCTGACAGCCATGTGGTTAAGTGACGACTTTTAAATGGCACCATCTTTTATTAAGGGATTGACATAACTTTTTCAATAAGTGACATTTTCAAAGTAGTAAATCTAGACTCTCTATCAAACTGGTTTGTAAAAGGGCGAGAGTGTTGGCTGTGACTTTTCAAAGTTGTAGTTTAAGGGCCAGGAGGGAACATCCTACAGGTAAAGACCAAACTCAACAAAGTAGCAGGAAAGCTCACATCACCAAAGTCCAATATTAGCTGTTATTGAAATCTGCTTTGAATGACCGAAGTATCAGACACCATTTAACCATCCAGAACAAACCACCATCCACCGTCAGAAACAAAAACACATTGAAGTAAATAAAGATTCTCAAACCCCAAACCCAGCGCTTCACCTTTTACAGTATGCAGCTGCAGGCCAAGGTGCATCAGTTATGCAGCGGAAAATAATTAGCTTAAGCATATTAAAATGCATTTTCTTGCTCGAAGCAAGCAGACAGTCTCTTCTCACTGAACGCTCCACTGCAGTGATAAGTATCAGTTCATGGATATAAGCTTAAATTTGGCAATGAGTGCAGCAGCAACAAAAAACTGTAGAGAAGAGGCTCAGCAGTTTAGATATAATTATGATATGAAAAATAGTAATGCCTGCCCTCATATACCCAATGCTTTGTGTAGAAATAATGCTCCAATTGCTCTATATGCAACCCTGAATTCACAGTTTACATTCAACTAACAGGTACCCTAACCCTTTAAGTCACAACAGCCGAGCTCAATCTGTAAATATATGCTGATCAGAATGCCAAAATGAATATTTATTTAGCACGTCTACATAAATTAACAACTTGAAAACACAAGCCAAACAACCTCATCCACAGCTAAATAAGCAAAGCCAGAGCAGGAATCACAGAGGCAGATAGCAGCTGGTAGCATCACAGTAAAAGTTAGTTGCAAACAGATACAATTACATGGCCTTGGAAAAGGACCTGTGAGAGCAAACAAACAGCCAGCAGCTCCAGCATCCTTGTAGCATATCACCAAGCACACACACACACAGCAAGTGAACAGAGCCAAAACATTTACACAGACAACAGCAAACACTTACCTTGGTGAAGTAAGTCAGTGTTTCCCCAGCAGAGAGATATCCTTTTAATAAAAGAGCCACCAGGGTCCCAAGGTGTAGGAAGCTTAACAGGACAGGAAAACTCCATTTCCAGGTTAAAATGCTGGGTCAAGGCCGCATGGCAGCTCATATGAGTAATGGCTGACAAAGCTAGCTTCTGGAGGGCTATCAGGAAAACAGCAAAGCTCCATCTCTGTAAGAACAAGTATAGAGGTGGCAGCCTCAGCAAGTTGCAGGAAAGTTTGTGAGCTAAGGTAGTTTTTTTTGGCCCAAAAAGTTTGCTTTGACTCAACTTACCAACTTGTGGTGGTTTTACTTAAGGAGATTTGTTGGCTAAATAAATCCAAGAACTGTTTGAGCTAAAACTGATCTGGTGGGAAAATGCCCTGAAACAGGTGCGCCTTATTGGCAGTTGGCAACCATCTTACGGAGTATTACTGCCACCTACTGGATTGGAGTGTGGTACAGGAAATTAAGCAAGATGGATAGCTAGCTAGCTAGCAAGCTAGATAGATAGATAGATAGATAGATAGATAGATAGATAGATAGATAGATAGATAGATAGATAGATGGAATTTTATTTTGATTGTAACAAGCACAACAAAATTAATCAGTGCATTAAAAAAGGGACAGTAAAACATTAGACAGTGAAACCAGTGCATAAATACATAGGCAACACATCACCTGGCCTTCATGAAGGTGTTGATGGAGTGGAAAATGTTTGGGAAAAAGCTGTTTTGTAGTCTTTTTGTCCTGGCTTTGATGGCCCTGTACCATCTGCCTGATGACAGTGGCTCAAAACAGGGGGCGGCGTGGGTGAGATGAGTCTTTAATGATGTTGGTGGCTCTCCTGAGGCAGTAAGAGCTGTGAAGGTCCTCCAGTGTGGGCAGAGAGCACCCAATAACCTTCTCAGCCATCCTAGTGACCCTCTGGAGGTCTTCCCTGTTCCCCACTGTGCAGCTAGAAAACCATGTAGAGAGGCAGTATGTAAGGATGCTCTCCATGTTGAGAAAGGACACGAGCAGTCTCTGGCAAATGTTGTTCTTCCTGAGGATTCTCAGGGAGTTGAGTCTCTGCTGAGCTTTTTTTTTTACCACCTGTGTGGTGTTCTTGTCCCAGGTCAGTTTCACCTCTATCTGGACCCCAAGGAAGCGAAAGTCACAGACTCTATCCACACAGGTCCCATCAATGAGAATGTGCTTCAAGTCTGTTTGGGTCCGTTTGGATATATGCATATACACATACAAACTCACAAAATTCAAAGTTAAACTCTTGAAAACAGTGAGATCCAAATTTTCTTTGTCAAGTTGGTGACTAACTTGTCGCCTATCCTGTGTGTGTTTGGAACAATCATGTTTTACTGTTTCTGCTGTCTTACAACAATTACAGAGTCCTAACAGGTGAGCCTCTTTCTTCTTCTCCAGTGTTAATTGCTGATTGGTAAACCAATAAAATGGTTTACCAATCAGCAACCAGCAGTAAAATGGTAAAATGAAGTGTGTTGCTGTTACCTAATGAAGTCAAATTCTCTATGGATCTATAAACATGAGTACAGACCCAGGCCTTACTCCTCCCACAACCATTTTCCTCATCAAGCCTGTATTATAAAGCACCTGATGGCTTGTCTTCACTGTGTTGGTCCTGTGGTCATTGCTGATGGTGGCACGTCGTGTAAATGATCACTAAACAGGCACAGTCACCATTTTTCTTCCATTGGATGCTAAAATCCCCCTCTGTTAAATCTGACTCATTCCCCAAGCATGCTGTGCAGGATTTCCATCGTCCTGTCTGCCTCTTAAAGTGTCCCTGCGTGGTTTTATTGCCTGATACCAGTGGTAGTGATTAGGACCAAGAAATACAAGTATCTCCTTAGTATTCAGCATGGTGAGCCATGTTAATTCCTGTTTCTCTCTGTCAAACCCCCTCCCGCTGCTTTTAAGACTGCTGTTTTGCTTATTGTTCTGTTTGGCCTTAGTTTGTTTTGCTGGTGTTGTCACTAATTAGCCCCGATTGTTGAACCACTGGGTTTGTTTATTTGTTTGTAATTCTTTTGTATTAATATTCTTTCCTTGGCGTTGCTGAGTACTGTATTGTTATGTCTGAGGTGATTAAGACTGCAGCACCCCCTCAGGCACCCCTCAGTGGGGTTTGACTCTCCAAGTGGCCTAAGTTCAGAGCCCCCAGTTTTGTAAGAACTTTGTGTTTCCACCACAGCAACTCTCCCAAGGGACTGAGGAACTCATTGCCTTTTCATCACGGGTACCTGGGTCAGAACAAAGTATCAGGGACAACTTCTCTCTGCTCCCTGCTTGAGGAAAATCTCTTTCCAAAGGTTGAGGAACTTTAGGGTAGAACTTAAAGCACTGTGTATCAGCAAAGTACTCATTGTATTTGAAAACTGGCTGAGCAGTTAATGACCTGATTATCAGGGTCTGCTGCTGGGTCGGACTTTATACCACTCAGGTGTTTAAAGTCCCACTCCGATCATTTTTCTTAACCACTTAAAGTGGTATCAGTAGTCTTTAAATTGTGATTATGAAGTTTTTAGCCAAAATTACCAGTGTCATTTTCGAGGGCTTTTCTTCTGCAGAGCTCCAGTGGCTCATTAGCAATTCGCCTCTGAGTCGTGGGTGGGGTTACGCTAGCTTGTAGCCTAACAGTGCAGTAGAAATGGCAGGTAACATCGGAGCTATTCAGCTCTCGGACACTGGTGTCTTTGGGGACATGATGAAAGTTAATATCATTATTAGCTTTCTTACGAGCATTGCAATCCGTGAACGCACACGCTTGTTCCGCGATCATCCTCTACTTTTTTGAGTGTGGCCCGCCTGTCTGGGGTTTGCTACGTAGGAAATCTAACTGAATCTGAACCTGCCATTTGCATCTGTGAGAGATTCACAGCGATGCGAATGCAAAAATACTCTAAAATGCAATTTCGCACTTACTTTTCAATTATATGTCCTGTATAATCAGAAAAATGTCACATAAACATGTAGACAACAAAGAAAACATGATTTTCATTGGAGTGGGTCTTTAAGACTCCATTAAATTGCACAATTTCAAACTGATTTTGTTTATGTTATCTTACTCATACCAAAAGCACCATTTGGTACTTGTGACAACCACTTGTGGTCTAGTTTCATGTTTTAATAATGCAAAATTATATTGTTTTAATAGCTCTGCAGAATAATAATACACCTATTCTTTACAAAACCACAGCAAAGTGCCAGTTTGTGGAGAGGCATTAAGTCGCCAGTGCATTAAAAGAGTCCTTTTCTGTTTTTTAAGCCTCCCTTCTCAAGGTTTATCCAATGGACTGTATAAAAGAAATTGATTTGGCATTATGCGATAAAGTTCAACAGCACCACAAACTGCATCCCCCAAAATGCCCAGGGTGGGATCGAAAACTCTCCAAAACAGTTGCTTAACATAGAGAGAAGAAAGCTCTGAACTGTGCAGACTTTTTTCCAGCTGGTTATGAAATGAACTTCAGTTTGTACTGGTGACTTTTTATGACCTACACAAGACAACAAGCCCGTTGGCAACAGGGTGACAGCTTTTTATGTCATAATTTTCTATGCCTGTAACAGCAAATGTGCATGGTAGGTGTCAGACCAAAGAAGAAAGAAAGGGTAAGTCATGAGATCAGCGGTGACACATGTCCATAGTGTGGGTGCCAAAATCTACAAAAATATTAAGTTCTTCAAGTAATCTTAAATTACTCAATATTAATTTAAATAAGTATTTAAAAATAAGTTTCTCTTGATATTCCAAATTTGTCTCGTTGAGATCATCTTGCAGGGAACAAAAGAGCTCCAGCAACACTTGTAGTTCAGGAAAACAGCTTTATTCGACCGACACGTTTTGGCTTGTGGCCTTCATCAGGGTCATTAGACCTATCAGTGGAAACACGTTGGTCGAATAAAACTGTTTTCCTGAACTACAAGTGTTGCTGGAGCTCTTTTGTTCCCTTCAAGACCTTTTCTCTCCAAGCACCTTGGAAGTTGGTGAAGTTGTGACAGAACTTTTGTCCTCCAAGATCATCTTGCATCACCATCGCTGTTTGCTGCTTGATTTAGTCTGAGCCGTTTACGAGTTGAAGTCTGTTGATAGTTGCTATAGTGACCTGTGTTATGGATCAATATTGACCAAGGCTACAACAACACAAGTATAAACAGTATTCAGACTGACAGGCGGTATAGGGCATTTATTGTGCATTTCCACCAAGTTGATACGGTTTGGTAGAGTTTAGTTCGGTACACCCTGATCTTGCTTATGACCGCCAAAGCCAACAATACCCTCACCTTCCACCTTATAGGCTCAATAATGGGCAACAACAAAGGACCACCAGGTGTTTCATCTTACTTGGTATGTGGCTGTTTGTCACAAGCAAACAGTCTGTGTTTGCTGTAGACCATGAGGGAAAATTGATATAGACAACAAGAAAGCTTGAGAGCTTATACTTGAAAGCTCAGATGACGGGGACAACCTCATATTAGCAAGACAAACATGATGTGGGAGGTCTTGAAAGCCTTGAAAATCCACTGTGTATTTACACTCGGCGGATTTTATGTGTCAGTCCTCTTTGGTTAGATACCCCAACAGAGGGATGCCAGAAGAGCTTGATGGTGCTGATTGGTTATTTTGGTACCTTTTCCCAAGTTTTGACAGGGAAAATTTATGTAACATGTACTGTACCCAACCAAACTGCATCACACAGCTTGGTGGAAAAACATCTTGTGTATCTCAGAATACTTTCCGTTCAATCATAGTACACCAATATTTTAATATATGTTAAACAGGTAGACTATGGTGGTATTGGCTGGAGATGCACAGACAAATATATGTACAACACCTGCCCGTGTGTGAACAACCACTGGGCCTTAATATTTGAACTCAGACCTTAGTCTTTATTCTATATTTCTGAATTGATATGTTTCCCTAAGGTTACGGGAAAAAAAAGGCTAACATGCACCTCTGCGTTAAATAAAAAAGACGATGTACCTTCAGAAAACATCACACAGCCCCCTGCCTCTCCACCCAGGACAATTTATGACTAGCAACCCTGAACAAGAGGGGGCACTTAGAGGTAAAGTGTCAGCAACAAGCTAACAGCTGCACACATATTTACCCTGTGGCTGCAATTTATGGGGAGGGGGCTGTCATAGATTTGACCTCCAGGGACATGGCCTCGGCTTGGTTAGAAAGCAAGGGGACAGTCGGGTAGAGTAAGGGGCAACAGAGAAAGTAATGTGAAGTATTAAACTGGTCATGAAAAGAAGAGACAAAGGCATATTGCTGAGATGTGAGAAATACGCACAGTCTTACTTTATGTCTTAATCTGTCTCCCTTATTGTACATGCAGAGAACCACACGCACACACTCACTGTACAATACAATCTCAATGCACTGGGGCCATCTCACAGCGGGGTCACGCTGAGAGAAAGAGGAAAAAAAGCATTAAAACATCTCGGTAATGAATCCATACAACGGAATGATAGAGGATCATTCTGAAATCAGAAGCGGTATAATGACAGCATAATGAAGATGGGTGAAACCGAGGGTGCGAGGGAAGAGTTGGAGAACATGAAAGTCAAAGCAGAGAAGAGAGCGCCAGATGTAATGAAAGTGGCAGTAGGGGAAAAATCTATACAAGACAGAGCAAGGGAGAGATGGAATGTTAGTCCCCTCTGCTGCAATAAGCCTCCAGCGGTGAGGCTGAGAGGCAGGGAGGCCAGGATTCCTGACAGAGCCTTATCTCATCTTCAGCCTGGAATAAAACCCATTTTCCAGCCCCGGGACAATAAAGCACAAGGTTACCGAACCTCGCACCCGTGACACCCCTATTTAGAGAGGGGCCTCGGCCCAACATAAAAATGCATAACACCATCACCCTGCTGAGAGGCAGAGTATGACACCAGGGCCGGGCTCGCTGTGTGTGTGTGCTTTATCATAATGTAACAGAAGCGTGTTAAACTCCAATGTGCAGCTGAGCAGATAAAGTCTATCGGGGCATGTAAAGAGACTGCACTTCAGGAATGTCATGCTCGCAGCTGCATTTTGTTTTGCATTTACGCACCAAGGGTTAATTTGATTGCATTGTTCATAACCCTAAAGAGAGGCGGATAAGTAAGAGTGCGTAAGCGCAGATGTGTGCATGCATTTAAACACCCGCAGCATCCCCGTTCGTCTGTTTCCCCTGGGATTTCTCTCCCCGCACATTGACATGAATGTGACAAGTGGACCCTCATCATCGCTAAGTGGATCGAGCTGTGTGATGGGCGTATCGGCCTCCCCGAGGAAACAAAATGCCATGCGAATCATATAATAGCCCTCCTCTGTTGTAATGGGTGACAAGTGTTTCCTGTCGGTCATGCCAGCCAGCCTCGCCTCATGCATCCAGCTTAGCTTCGCCTCAAGGAGATGCAGAAAGTGAAGATGATAAAGATGGAGAGATGGACCAGAGAGGGCAAGAGGGAAAGAAAGTGAGGGGAAAAGGCAAGATGCCTCAGCTTCATGCCAAGAGATGCCCACAAGTCATCAAGTTTCTTGTCTTGTTTGCTCACAGAGACGAGGCAGGAATGTGAAAAGTCTGCTGTGACAGAGAAACACGCTCCATGAAGGGGGGATGCAAACACAAGGTGGCTAAGGCTAACACTGGCCCAGAGCTGACGCCTGCTTGACTGAACTTTTAATAAATCTCATCTCTCTTCCTGTTTTGTCTGTCTCCCGCAAATTCACGTCACCTTAAAGTGATGTGAATAAAAAGTAGCAGACCACCATGAAAAAACAAGCCTGCCCTAGTTTTCCTCATGGCTATGCTAATTAGGTCAATTAATTTAATGCATGTTTGTTATCATGCAGCAGTTGGTGCAGTTCATAAAGCATTAACAGCCATGTCAGGCTTATAATGAGTCTGCAGCAATGTTTTGCCCAAACACTTACATTCTGGCTCAGCTTCATTCCCCGCATGGCTTTACCTTTCTCATCATGAGGAGACATGCAAAACTGGCCCCAGATCAGCTGAGAGCTATGTAAGGAAAAGGTCTCTTCTGGCTCGCTCGTTTAAAAAGAAATAGCCGTGGTGAGCCAGACCCTGGCATTCACACACTTTTTTAATTGCTCGAAACACTATAAAGTGGGAAAAAGAGCTATTTGTCTGGAAAGCATACTTATCTAATCTCTCTTGAACTATTTCGCTTGGAAATGGAGCTCTGGGAAAGCCGAGACAATTAGCACCTTTTAGAACATTTTCAGATAGATCTTGGGCAAATTTCAAAAGGCATTTGGGGATGATGTGATCATTTGAGGATTTTCACTCAGAACTTGGCACCGCTGTTAGAGATACTGAAATTCTTCCCCAACATCTGAAGGAGGAGATTACAATGGGGGCAGCCTCTCATTTCGGGACTGAAGATTTTACTCCAGTCTGAATATCATTATGAAGTGATTTCAGAGGCCATGAAGAAGCTCTTAAAGCTAAATTATTCAAAGCAATGAACAAGCATATGGGAACACATAGTACATCTACACCCTATTTAAGTGAAGAGTAGCTCCCATGAGCCACTGAGCTGCATGGAAGCACTTATTCACTGATGCCCACCTTTGAATGAATTTCAAAGGGCATCTTAACCATTCCTTATCCTTCATCATTTCCTATAAAGGCTAGACTCCTCTTGAACTATTTGAAGTACATGTACAAGTGAAAACAACTACAACCCAACTCCACTGTGTGCAAAAAATGCACATCTTTTACTTATCTTTTCATATGTTATTTAAAGCCCCTGTAGAGAGCTTTTGACAAATATTTGCAGTAGCCACTACATTTTACTTTTAAACAAAAGCCTGATGAGATTTTTGTCAAAACTTAAGCGTCACAAGAGGCACCAAAATTAAGGAACTTTAATCATTTTCATTGAAGTTTTATACAGTCCTATGTTTGTAATAATTTGCTTTAAAATGGAACATAAAAAAGTGGGTTTTTAAGGATTCAAAAGATGTCTAAATTCACTTAGCCAGGTACTGATGCAAAGAAATGTGCCTTATTGACTCATAAACACTGTTACACCCAAGGGAGTGGGTTTGAATTTGACATTGGTGGCGGGGACACAAATGTTTGCTTGTTTGATCAGCTCTACATGACGAAGTGGACCTAAACAATTTCGCACATGTACAAATGAAAACTACAAACGAACTCCACTTTAAGCACATCTTTTACAGGGGCTGATCAAACAAGCAAATAGTCAGAAAACTATCGTGTTTATAATGCATATCTGAATATCTAAAGACAAATCCAATACCATGCACGCATAACGACACAAACACAGATGTAAATGTAAATGGCACCGCTGATATTAAAATCTGTTTAAGCTGACATGGCCCAAGCACAATATGTCAAACATGTTGACAACTAACACTCTGCGGTTGCAAATAACATGCACTGTCTGCCTCACTTTCAGTCCAAGTAGCAGGTAGCTTTTACACGCAGATGTAGTGACAGCAGAGACAGCCAATCACATGTACTTAAGCGGGAAATCAGCAGCCAATCGAAGAGCAATATTTAGGTTAGAGGCTAGACTTGTAGCTGAGACCAACTGTTAACCCTTTGTGTGCCAAAATCATTGATTAAACACTACGGACAGCGGTTGTATTGATAGGCTACACTGTAGCAGCTGATTACTGGTAGGGATGTGTCTCTAGCGTCTCTACCCAATTCTACGCCCTTGGTTACAGCCTGTTGCAACACAGAATTTTTTTTATTTTTTAATGATACAATAAAATATAAATGTCTCGTATTTCAGCCTTCAAATTTATACTTTGAGTTAATCTGATTTCAAGGGATGCCACCTCTGGCCAGCCTGAAACAAACATTGATCCCAACAGGCGGAGATAATTAGACAAATAATTCTTACAGCAGAATATGTCTGTTATTATTCAGAAATATTGAACAAAAAGTCAATTTTTAGGTTTTATGTGAAGTGCATCATTGGCACAGTGTTGGCTTGCTAAAGCCTGCAGCCTCAGTTGTCTTCTTCTGCATCTCCTTCCTGGATTCATTCACGAAGGCTGTTGCTTCATTTCAGCCCAACTTCCATCACATGAAGCGAACAAACTTTTGTTTTAGCAGGTTGTTTCATTTTGTCGACATTGTTAAACACTTTCCAAGATATTGTGGACCTGGTCTTAGTGCTCACAGGTTGTAGGCTGTACCCAAGTGGTGTCGTGGTCTATCACACCCTTCAAGTTGGGTATTAGGAACAACGATGGAGGATGTTTTTTTGTGTACATATTTACTGCTGTCAGTGAAAGCTGAATCTCTTTTTTATCACTCACATGAGGTTCTGAGATTGTATTCAGAGGACAGCAGACAAATGGAAACTAGAAGACTTGAGTCGATATTGAGTTCTGCAGAATCTACTGGAATTAGCTCCAACCATGAATGCAACATTTCCTCCAACATGAGCCGTAAACATAGTGTCTACATATTTTCTTTTTCAAAATTCACCTGCATTATGTATTTACACTTCAGTGCAGAGTTTTAAGTGTTTACACCAACATCCTTTTGCAACTCTGACAAGAAAGCCTGCTGCAGGAGCCCCTATTTGTGAATTCACATAACATCCATTAAGAAGAGACTGCTCTTATTGGAGGATTTGCTCTTACCATTGCTGACAAAAACAGCACTTGGATACATGATATTTTCATATTTCCATTGTCCGCATTTCGAAGTAGGAGCAAAGAAAAGTGTACTTGAAAGCAGCACCACCACAAGGCAATTTGCAGGGTGAAAAATAGCTCTACTCAGTCGGCATTATTTGACAATGATGAAATGTGAGCTCTACATTTTCCTTCAGGTGTTTGAGACAGTGCAGAAAACTGTAAAAGGGGTGATGGAGGCTTAACTCCTTCTCCGGCATTAGGGACTTAGCCCAGCATCCTAGTGTGTGTCTTTGGTAGTGTACATGAGTGAGTCTTTGTGCGAGAGTGTGCATTTTTTTCTTTGTGTGTGTTTGTATAGAAGCCCTTTATCAGATGCTGGCAGAGTTGAGCACAGGGGGGATCGATAGAGCTTTGGCCTGAAACAGGGAGACAGTACCTGGATCTGAGCCGGCCTCGACTGTTCCTCTCATTGATCTTCATTACCTCCACAGACTGGAGCTCCAGCAAGAAGGAGCTGAACGCAGCTGCCCCAACACACAGGAACATAAACCTTACTCACACAAAGGTGCGCGCACACACACATATGCAGACTAACTGTACTGTAATACAATCCCAGTAATCTCCCTGACTTTATTTAGACCTTAAGTGAACTAAAGCAGAGTAAAACCACCCAGTCTTGCATGCCCTTTAAACATAATGCACATTTCACACAGCTATAAGCATCCTCACTGTACACTGAGTATGCATTCTATTGTATTTGAATGAAATTAACCTTTTGCTATGAAAACAGACTAAGTCAAAAGGTAAACACTTGGACTGGATTTCACTCAAAAGGTGTGCCTTAATTGTTAAGAGTTAATGTGGTCTTCTTCAAGGATTGAAGACCATGAGTTTCATCATGCAAAGATAGGGTTTGTACACAATCCTACGCAGCCCTAGTCGACTTCTGTTCTAATCCATAATATAAAAAGAGAAACTCTACTGAGAAACAGCAGTCCCATCATTACTTAAAGTTATGAAGATTAGTCAATTCAGAAAAACTTTGAATGTATCCTAGCCTATGTTTACACGTGCCCGGCTATTTTCATAAACGGATATTTCACCCTTTCCGTTTACAAAAAAAACTGAGTGCACACAACTACGTTTTCAAAAAAGCCAATCAGAATTCAGCATAGCAGCAACAACAACGTCACTCTCTTCTTTTGGAAAGGATGCAAATGCAAACTAGAAAAGCACTCTGAGAGCGCAGACCTCCACCAAGCAGCTCACAGTATCCGGAATTTTGTGTGGATCAGGATCAACATTTGACACCTCATAAAACTCATTGAGATCCTTTTGTGTAATTTTTTCCTAAAGACTCTGGCCATTTTTATAAAGTTAAATGTAAAAATTCCAAAATTTGCCCTATCTCACAATGATAAAGAATCCTTCAAAAAATTCCTGGATCCAGAAGGCGAGCCGGATCACCACCAAAATGTAATGGGATCCTCCTGGGGCTGAGATGGACTTCTGGTGCAAATTTCAGGTCAATCTGTCTGTAACTTTCTCTGTAAAGTTGTTCACAGACAAACAAACAAACAAACAAACAAACCAACGCTACCAAAAACATAACCTCCTTGGCGGAGGTAACAAATGTAAAGGGATTGCACCATCATAAATGCAACCGCTATTCTCACCATAGATTATAAACATAAACTGTAGATGGTGAAACTGTAGATCACATTAAACCCAGTTTCCGGTGCACAATCTGCAGTCAGCTATCCAACTCTCCATTGACCTCCGTTTTTCTCAGTTGACATGCAAATGTGCAAACAGAGTTGTCCAAAAGGTCCACTCCGGCTGGAGTTTTTAAAAAGCATTGTTTTCAGGGGAGAATTCTCCATTTGCGTCTAACAAGGGTGCAAATGATGGTTAATGTCTCCATTTTTAAAAATAACTGGGTATGTATAAACAAGGCTCTAGTGCAGTCCCGAAAACCATCAATGCAATGAAGAAACTGATTTTCATGAGGGAAAGTTAGACCAAAAATCACCTCTGCTGCAGAGGATAAACTCTCTAGAGTAACCAGCCTTAGAAGAGAGCCAGCATAAATGCTTCACAGAGTTCAAGTATCAGCAGCATCTCAACTTTAACTGTTCAGAGGAGACTGTGTGAATCAGGCCTTGATGGTCAAACTGCTGCAAAGGAGCTACTTCTGAGGAGGATCAACAAAAAGGAGAGAGCTGCTTGTGCCAAAAAACACAAATAATGGATATTAAACATTAAGAAGTCTGCACCTTGGTCTGGTGGGTTTGAGAATTTTTCCCATGTTTTTGTGAGACACAGAAAAGGTGAGTGGATGGTTCCCACTGTGAAGCATGAAGGAGGAGGTGTAATGGTATGGGGGTGCTTTACTGGTGCCGCTGGAGGTGGATCTAAATTCAAGCCACACTTTTAAGCAGCATGGCCACCGCAGCATTCTGCAGCGTCATGCTATCCTATCTGGTTTGCACTTTGTGGGATTGTTATTTGTTTTTCAACAGGACAGTGACCCCAAACACACCTCCAGACTGTGTAAGGGCTATTAGACCAAAGAGGAGAGCGTTGAAGTGCTACACAAAATGATCTGGCCCCCACAATCACCTGACCTAAGACCAATTGAGTTGGTCTGGGGTTGTGATGGACAGCAGAGTAAAGAAAAATCTGTTTCTCTGCACCTCTGGAAACTCTCTGGGAACTCTTTTGAGGCTGTTCGAACACCATTCCAGGTGAAAACCTCATTAAGAGAAAGCCAACAGTCCGTAAAGCTGTCTTCATGAAGGGCGATTTTTTTTTAAGAATCCAAAATAAAAAACAGATTCTGGTTTGTTTCCCACTTTTTCGCTTACTAAATCATTCTACATGTGCTCCGTCATAGTTGTGATGTCTAAACATTAATCTAAAATGTAGAATATAGTAAAAAATGTAGATAAATGTATGTAAGGGTGTATTGAAACTGTTGACTGCAACAGCTGATCTTATTGAATAGATAGATAGATAGATAGATAGATAGATAGATAGATAGATAGATAGATAGATAGATAGATAGATAGATAGATAGATAGATAGATAGATAGATAGATAGATAGATAGATAGATAGATAGATAGATAGATCTTTGTTTCCCCTTTTCTTACTCAATGGTCAGAAGTAAATTTTCTTTGTAGCACTGAGGACTTCAGTCCTGTGAAGCTGCTCTTTGTCAGGATTTGTGTGTCCTTAATCTTGACTTTGTTTTTTGCTACTTCTAATTCACTGTCAAGAATACACCATCACACTCAATCTTAGGATGACAGCCACTGCAGGGCAGTTTTTAAAGAAGTATTTTAACCATACATCAATGTAATAAGGTTTGGAGAAAACTATCAAAGTATGCAGGAAGGAAAGTTAAATAATAGCCATCTGAAATACCTGGTGTTTTTCTAAAGAAGTCCAGACCATCTTGTGTATTGAGCAGTTAGAAAAATGGACCTGACTTCCCCAAGCATGGACTATCAAGGATGCTAATAACCTCTGCTTCTAATCCTGATGCCAATAGAGAAATACCTTAAACCTGCTTTCTGTGCAATTACTGGCAGGGGGAAAATTCATTTTGCAGAGAGACTGTTAAAAGGAGTCTCAAGTGTGAAACCAGAGGGAGGAGTGACCTCTCTTTTTTTTTTAACATGGTGTGAATCTTTCGTGTCAAGTCTCTGTCAGCATGATGTTAATTTTGTTGATTGGAAACCCACTGAAACTAAAATTGAAGATAATGCTAGAAAGCAGGGTGGGCTTCAAATAAGGCTCTCTGTGACTCACCAATAAAGTTAAACAACAATTAAGGGAATTCTTAAAACTACATTACATGCCCATGCTCTGCCCCTGGTGCCCCACTCTGCAGGCTAGACCCAGAGAAGTAGAGAGGACGATGGTGGAACAAGTGTGTGCGGTAGTGGATTGCAATGCTGTTAAGAAAGCTAATTATTTCATCATGCCCCCAAAGACATTCAAGAGCTGAATAGTTCATATATTACCTGCCACCTCTACGACACCGGTAATTTTAGGCTACAAGCTAGCATGAAGAGGAGGGTGCAGAGCAGCGCTGTCTCCGTCCACGATTCAGAAGCAAATTGGTAATGAGCTACTGGAGCTCTGCAGAAGAAAAGTCATTGAAAATGACAGGTAACGTGATTTTGGTAAAACCCCACCACTCTTAACAAAAATTAAACGAAATTACATTTTTTGACTTAAGTGTGAAATGAGTAAACTATGTTTAAAATGTAGCCTCATAATATCCTGTGAGCCTAGAGAAACAGATTTTTCACAAATTTGTTGTCCAAGGCCAAAAAAAAAAAAGAGTCTTCAATGAGTGTGTTGCATGTGCATTTTGTCCTTTACAATGTTGGAAATCAACTTAAGACTCATTGCACCCAAATTGCATCATGCAGCACCAGCCAGCAGGTGACAGCAAAAGAGCAACATACCACTTAATTGAGACTCTCCGTTGAACAGGGCAGAGTTTGAACCTAAGGAAAGAGTTTGAGGCTAGAGCCAGAGAGAAAGTCAACAAAATGCAGAAAGAAAACCCAGATGTCTGCATGAGAAGCTGAGAGTTGAAGAGCTTGGACCTGGTCAGCTGGAACTTGTTTGGCCAATGGCATGAATTGATGCCAGAACTTTATTTAACTTCTCCTGCCTCCCTAAAAGAGTCAAGGAAATTTCATTAAATAAGTTTGACCCTGTACCTAGTTAAGACATGAGTAACTCAAAGTATCTTAAGATACAGGGATAAATAGAAAAATAGTTGGAGGGGCCAATATGGCAATCGAAATTGCCAAAAAAAAAATGCATTGGCAGGGGACCTCATATGTTTGATGTTTCTAAATCAATGGACATGTTACAAGAATGAAGATATATTATATGAGTCACACATTTAAAATCCCAGTTTTTGGCGCTGCACTTTACAAAAAGGAAATTGCAGAGGCTCCAAACCTCATTACAATTATTGCAGGTTTCAGTCTTTGTTGTGATTATTGGCTGCAAATCAGCTCTCGCTTTGCTGTTCTTATTTCCTGTCTCTCTCCTATCATATCTAATGAAAGAAAATAATGATAATTTACAAGAAAAAAAAGAAAAACAACGAGGAATACTCCAGAGGTGAGACATCATGTTTACGAGAAACATGTAATATTTCTGTGGAACTCATTAAAGTGATCACAAATGACTTAACCCAAACCATTTTACGCGTTGTTAAACTGGAGACAGTGAAGTGATCATAGTTTTCGACACAGTTAATTAGGCAGAGTTGTGTTTGCAAACGGCTCTGTGTTTCTTCTTTGGGACCACACGGTTTGTAGTTTTCAGGAAACCTCTTGGGAGTCCCAGGACTCTCTTAAAATGAGATATTTTTGGAGTGTAATTTGTTCATGTCCAAATTATGAGTGTATCTCTTTCCATTTACAGAGCATCCCAAGTGAGCACGCTTTGTACTTTATTATTTTTACAAAGAGCAATGAAACCATTGGATGAAAAAAAATCTCAGGCCTTATTTTCAAGCTCCAACTTTCTATTAAACTGCTGAAGGTTTTGCCTATTTGAAGCGAGTATAATTACTTTATTCAATTTAATTATTGAACTGAATGCCCTTCACAATGGCAGAAAGAAAAAAGCGAGGAAAAGCTGTTTTAAGTCGGGGAAATTGCTTGAAATACCCGTGTAATCCTTTAAAGATTTTTAACACTAACAATCCAAAACAATTTACTGTCAACAAAAGCTAACAAGTCCACACAGCTGCTGAAGACACTGTGGATTAGAGACTTTGTTTATGCATTGCTTGTGTTTCTCGCTTCACCTTGTCTCCAAGAAGCCAGGCATTTGATGCACGCATGAAAGAGCGAGTTAAAACAGAAAAGAGGAAAAGTGAGGGGAGAGAGCAAGTGAATGAAAGGTGCTTTATTGAATAACCAAAGCTCTCAGGTGCCATTCTCCCCCTGTGACTTCACTTAATTCAATTCTCCACCCTGTCCCATCAAGCTTTGTCTGGAAGTAGACGGCATCAAAGCAGAGCCGGAAAAGACTAAATGATTGTAACTCAATTGTTGCTGGGCCATCATTGATTGTTTGCCCGGAAAGAAGTTGGAAGAGAGACAAGAGAGACTTATTTCCTCCACCTCTCCCACCCTCTGTAATCACTTTTGGGTAAGACATGTGTGTGTGTATTCGTGAGTGTTAGCACCATTTAGAATGGAGAAGCTTCTGTCTGCGCCGGCAAGGTACACGCACACAAAGCACTGAAGCTTTGCTCCCATTACAGGTAAAGAGACGCAATATGACAATTTAAGACGACTCTTTGGTTACACAAATAAACATGATTTAATTCAGTGTCTGTAACACGGCATTTTGATTGTTTCGCACACAAACACTGGCATTCTCTGTACTGAAAGCATATTACTGAGCTGTCATGCAAGTAAGTATATAAGTTATATTTATATCCTTTAATTAATATTTTCTTGACAATTTTCCATTGAAAGTTAGAGTTTAGATTATCAGCCTCAGCTGTCTTGTAATTCAAAATGACCTTTGACCTCATAATAAGCAAAACACCTACAAATTGTCTGTGAAAATATGTAGATGTTAAAACTTCGAGACTATTGAAGACAAGACCACAGATCAACCTTACTTTTCATGTAGTCAGTAGAAAAAAAAAAGTTGTTTAAGTTGAAGGTAACAATAAATGTGCTAGAGTGGTGGTTCTCAAGTCCAGTCCTCAAGTCCACACCTGATTCAAATAATCAGCTCGTTATCAAGCTCTGTAATGGCTTAATAACGAGCTGATCATTTGAATCAGGTGTGTTAGAGCAGGGAAACGACCAAAACATGCAGGACAGTGGGCCTCGAGGACTGGACTTCAGAACCACTGTGCTAGAGAATAGAGAAGATGAAACTCAACAAATGAAACAAACTAACTCAAAGGGAAGCCTAGATATTCATTAAAGAGAGGAAGAGAAATGACAAAAGAAAGGGAAAAAAGTTAGTTTAGGATGATGGACCTTGATAAGGCAGAGCATGAAATAAGAAGGGTTGTACATGTGTGTTATGAATCAGTATGAGTGAATCAGAAAGCTGCTGTGGGTGGAGACAAGCTTAACTGTAAGGTTGTGAGGGCACAGTTGATTAAAGGGGATTTTTTCAGTTAAACAACCATTTCTATCATGTAGATATACATACTGTATGTCTATTCAATTATTACTTGCCATGATTATTTACGTCACTCTTCATTTTTCACTTTCAGTTTAGATTAGATATAAAATTCTATAAACAGAAGGGTTTTTTTGGCATGATTGACAGCTCTGTGGACCAGTGTGGACCATCCAGTGCTATGGGCTTCAGGTTAGTTGGGTAAAGTTGTCAGGGGAAACTTGCAGCACAATAACACCATGAACTTTCTTTAACTGAGTACCAACACAAGATGCATTTAGTGTATTATATTTAGGTTTGGCTCTACCAGTAAATCCTTCTATGCAGTTTCATGTTATCATCACAAGATAGTCACGCTGATTCTGAGGGATATTTTGGCCTCACTTTGCCACGCAGTGGAGTGGGCATGTCATCCATGGGCAAGGGCTGTTTTGGGTAGGTTGAAAACCAGACAGGCTGCTGCATTTTGGAACAGTGAAAAGTTCAACTGGCATCCATTTGTAGACTTATAAAAGTCCTTAAACTGCTTATATGGAGTTAATGTATTAACTTAGGGTCAGGAGGTCATGCCTTCACCATACATGCAATCACCTGACTAGCCTATCATACGACTCCACTGTGTTTGTCTGCATCTTTTGACCCACCTTCCATCTCCATTAACTCTCCTTCCTCTTCTCTATGTCTGCCTTTCTCTGGTCTTTATCCATTTTAGGTACAGTCTGGGTCGGAACGACGTCCCCCATGCTGAGTCTCTCTCTCTGCCGGGCCTCTACGGAACCTCCCAGACCAACCAAACATTTAACATTCCTCATTTGCCTTAATTATTTATCACAACATACATACATCAGTCTCGACAAACACACTGCATTAAATATTTAAACGCATATTGTTGTAGCGTGGTTATTCCTAGATGTCTCTTACATTGAGACCGTGCTCCGGCTACATACAAGGCTCTTTTTCAGCATTTTCACAAGTGACCTGTCAAGAAAAATAGGGTTCGAGAAGCATGGCACAGGTGAAGAAGAAATGGAATGACATGAAGGTGATGCAAAGACCAGGATTGCAGAACACAAAAAAGATGTCATCGCCCCAAGAGGGGGGCAGAGTGCCACTTCAGTGTCATCCACTGATGACAGAATAACAGCAATTATTGATGCCATGTCTCAGAGAGCCATCAGACCTGATGGAAACTGTGGCAGCCTGAGTCCGAGGCAGCCAGCTTGTAGATATTTTTAACACATCTTTAATAAACAATCATCAAGGTAAGGACATTTTAGAGTCATCCAGAAGAGTGAAATTGCAAAACTCAGTACATTTTATATGCCATCATAACTTTGGCAGCGCTCCACTTGTGATTCCAGCTCAACCGACTGCTGTGTGCTGTTGGTCCTCAGTGAGTAATCACAAAGGAAAAACAACATAGAATAAACCAGATCATTTCTGTAATTAAGGTGAGGCTGCAGGGGGTTGATTGATGGAAATAAAAGAAAGTTATTCAAATTTTAAAGGTGTAATTTTCTTGTTTTAATGTTAACAAGGCTCATTTGTGAAGTTTTGCAGTTGTAGAGAAATACATATACAAGGGTAAGTTGTTTGCTTCAGTCCTCTAAACCTGACAATTAACAGGCCTATTCTTGATGCTGAGATGATTGAGTGCAAATAAATCCTGATTTATGAACATAAGCTCCTATTGTGCTGAGAGGGCTCTCCCTCAACCAAACATCTCACACCACACAAACTCATACGCAGACAGGAGATGGACTACCTACACATTTAATAAATAAAAGTATTTGTACATGATAGTATCTGAAGATTAGCTGGTTTACCTGGTGGTAAGGTAGAATAGTAGAATAAATAGTTTATGGAACAGAAAACAGTCCATAAATAATAATAAAACTATTTGATTGGTAGCAGTTAACGAGTTGAGTTTAAAATCTCATTTTAGCTGTCTTCACTAGCACACAACTAGCACACAAAAAAGCACATTTAATATATAAAAAAAATAAAAAACATTATGGTTTTACCTTTACCTATAAATGATACTTATAAATGGTCTTCCTTTTTTTTTTTATAACATCATGCTTCGATTGACAATCCAGTTAAGAAAACTGTTTGAGTTTAGATACGTAATCCTCTATTTTGAAAGTAAGGCCAGAGGAGAAGAAAAATAAATGGATGGCTGCACTTGACTTGCTCCCTGTAGATTGTAGCTTGCCGTGTCACTTACTCTGCAGTTGAGAAGTCATGAGAAGAATCACTGGGATCAAGAGTGCCCCCTACCATGAGGCAGGAGAACTGCGTGCCTCAAGTGTTTGAACATAATTGACTCTTTCTTATTATTATTTTAATAACAACATACAGAGAAAAAGCAATACAGTCTCACTGCATAGCATGCCCAGAGTCAAACCGAGGCATAAGTGAACCAAGTGCCTGCTTAGGGCCCCGCGGCCAATAGGGGGCCCCCAAGAGCAATAAAAAAATAAAAAAAAACATTTTTTAAATATTTTTTCTTTTTTGCATGTATGACTGATGCTTTCTGTATGGTCTCATAGATATTATTGTAAAAATAAAATAAAATAAACATATTTTAGTGCTGCTGCTGATGTAGGTCTATGATTCTTACAGCCGATTTGTCAAAGCTCTGCTGCCGTTATGTGCCTCCTGCTGTGCAATGTTCACTGAGCATCCAAAGCACAGGTAGTTGTGGGGCAAAACAATGTCCCAGAAAAGGACATATCCTTCAAGAGCAGAAAAAAAGGAGGAAGAGAAAAAATGCCAAGATAGAGATATGTTTGCATGTCATGGAATGTTAATCAAAGAGATTTTTGAGGGTGTGTGAACGATCAACAACCAATATTATTGGCAGAAATGGAGGGCCCCAAAATCAAATTTTGCTTAGGGCCCCATTGAGGCTTGGGCTGGCTCTGAGCATGCCAGTCCAGTTAGCCGAGTCATTGCCCAATCCATGATGAGGATGAGGCTCATCTGGCTGCTGCCTCACCGCACGTCGCTTCTCAGTTTTTGAACAGTAAATGTGAAAACTCAGTGATTTTGAATAAAACATAATTAAAGCTGGGGAGGTTAAATGAAAAATACCTTTATAGTGAAAATCACTAGATGAATATAATCATTAAATATTTTTTTTGGTTTTACATTTTTTGTCTTTCCATGATGAAAGATGAGGCACAGCCTCTCCTGTCTCCCCTGACTGCACATCACTGCTACATTCAGTTATTTTAGAGCTTGAGGACATTTCATTATCTCTATTTACGGTCAACCTGATAGAAAAGCACTGTTTGACTTGTACCTTAAGTGCTGCCATTATATCAATTTGCATCCTTATTCAGGTGTTAGATAATTGTTGTTTTCAAGGAACTCAATCTGGTTTTGACACAATTCCCAGATTCCCTCCAAGCTGACTGTTCATGCTTGAATCTATAAACATAATCACTGAATTGGGGGAAAATGGAGCATTGCAGGTCTCCATTAGGGGCAATTTATTCTCATTACTGGAGCCTAAAGTATCTGAAATTGGATAATGGGTTTGGGCTCAGTTGGGATGAGATACCATTGCTAAAACACGGCAATGGAAGCTGTATTTTGGAAAATTCTATCAGCTTGAAAGTCATGTCTCCATTTCTGTCATCCTTTCCAAAGATGTTGGACTTCTTCTTTGTATCTAAAATGGAACAGCAAATGTCATAAGAGTGGCAACTGCAGAAATTCCCATATATTTCATTTACTGCACCAAAGAGAAAATATCTCATGTTTTTTATTTTCAACTGGCTACAGATGTACAACATGAAGCTGATAAAGAGGCAGAGGAGCATCAAAATAGAGTTTAAATAATACTTTTGTATGATAAGACTTAGATTGCTATCAAATTTTATTGTTTAGTAATAGATACAGATATAAATTAACAGTCAAAAAGCCAAACTAAAGAAAACAAATAATGCTTCTGAGGAACAGTAGGTGGTCGTAAAGTTTAAACCTTAAAAAGCAAAGTGGTTATCACAGGCGGCTAAATTGCTGCTTTAAATTAGGCCTGGGGTGCAATTTTTTTCATTTATCTCTGTCAAATCATCAACTTTGAGAAAAAAAAGACAATAACTGATGGGTAGATATGAGTCTGAAAAAAGATCTGTTTGCATGCAGTGGGAGACTGACATGTAAAATACGTGCCCAGTGAGGATAATTTCACCCCAACAAAGAACCAGCGGATGAAGTGTTTACATCGATATTGATCTGGATAGTAAACAATTGAAACCACTCTTCTTAATCCAAAGAAAATGTGTTTTCAAATGGTCTGGATCAGGTCATTGTCTTCAAATGAAGGTGTTTACATGAGGGATTTTTATTCCCATCACACCATTGTTCCAATAATTGGTAGTCTGCGTAAACAAAGCAGATGTCAGACTTAAGGGCCCTCATAATTGGAGGTAAGTCTGTGCCACAATACTTATCCGTCATGAAGTTTGGCAATTTGTTGCTTTCAAACTGGGTTAAAACTTTAATCCTTGCTCCTTATTTGCATGAATGGCATCTTGCTGGGTTATTTGGAGCCAAATCACAGCTGAAAAGTCATTTTAAAAAATGGAAATAAGAGAGGCTGACATGAGATATGAAGAGAGTGGCAGTGTTCATTAGCAGCAAAGTTTTAAAGTCACTGCCAAGTTTTTGCAAAAGAAAAAAAGATAGAAATTGTGAGGTCCTTCTCGCTTGATTTCCTTCAACTCCTTTTGTGGCTACAATTCACTCAAATGTTCTGATTTTTCAAAACATCATTATACATATGGGGTTTTGCTGCATTTAATGGAGCCAAAATCATCCAAAATATGCCACTGTTGTAGAATCTGTAGCACATAAACTCCCCAGAAAGAGTTTAAGTCCAGACGAGAAGCAAATCAAGTTTTTCTTTTTCTTTTTATAATCTATACAAGAGTCATAGATGCTTCAAATGTTCTCTTTCCTTCCCAGCCACATCCATCTCTTAGAAACAGCATAAAGGTCAGTCTTATGACTCAAACCTCTGACATGTTTGATAGTCCTCCGAATGTGCGTCTGTGAGTCATTCACAGTTTTTGTTTTTCTGAAACTAACCCTGGATGTGAATCACAGATGCACTCTTATTTGACGTACTGGCTAGAAATAAAAACAATCAGTCTTTTAAATCCAAACTTGATTTGGCAAAACTTTTTGACACACCTCACCAGTTTTAAACATAAAATATGTTAAATACCATGGTAATCAGAAGGCTTTTGTATGTTCTTGTGTTGTGTTTGTATGTGACTGTTACTTAGAAAATAGCAATACTACCCCTGTGTGAATTTATGTGAAGCTATTTTTATGAAGTTATTACATTTTTTTTTCTTAAGTTTGGCTGTAAAATAATGTCTGGGGATATTTTAGATGCTCAACAGTGGTCCACTGAGATACAAACTTGGCTTTAGCAACAGTACTACACAGCAGTGGTCCAAAAGCAAACAAACAAATTCATAAAATAGCCATCCAAAGACAACATAACCACAAAGGAGTATTATAAATATACTATTACTCACAAAAGCTCCCATTTAAATTCAGATTATACCTATTAAGAGGACAAATTTGTTACGAAAATATCTGGCCAGTGACCACTAAATATGCTGTGTGCAAAACAACAGAAGAGATGTTTTTACAAAATTAAAGAGGGAATCCAGGCAAAATACTATTCAACTCCCTTGATCCAACTAAAGGGAATAAATAGCTGTTCTGTGATGAGGTATGAGAAGCGATTTAAGCAGGGAAATATTTTTAATCAAAATATTACAAAAAAAAAGGTTTGTTAATGCTACTAAGATTTTAAAAAATACCCGTCAAGTCACTGTGGTAAACTTGGGGTGCTAAGATAAATATCAGGGCTAACAATCACCTGTAACTTTGTTCCTGAGATCTCTCATTAGCTGTTGGCCCATGCAATGGAATTCCCAAAAATATGCATGTTTCCAAGAAGGTGAATCCTCCAGATTTTTTATGGTCCATAGGTTATTTGCATAAATAATTTCATGAGTTTCATTATCCACTTACATTCATAGCACACTCCATGTATTTCACAACTAAAAGCTTCTTTGAGAAACTTTTGGTTTTCTTTGGACAAAGTTGTCTTTTCTTTTTCTTGTCTCCTACACACTCAAGTAGTTTCTTCTAATAAAAATCTCATCCTGATGACTTTTGACAGTTGAATTTGTTATATTGTCTTTTATGGATCTTATTTGCTTTTTATTTGATTGTACTGTGTTTTTATCTCACTTTATTTTATCTTCATTGTTTTATTGTGCTTCTGTTCTGTTACTTACTGTATTTTTATCTTGTGTACCTTGTGTTTGATTAAATCGTGCTATATAAATAAATTGGATTGGATTGGATTGGATTGGATATTTTTGCACATAACTGTAGAAAATGTAAAAACAGAGCTATTTTATAAGCAGCTCCATTGATACATACTATCTTGCATCATTTGGGGATTTTAAAAACTACAAAATAAAGACCACTAATCTTGGTCTTGTGTCCCAGAACAACATAAATGTACAAATTTCAGTCTGTTTCATAAATGTTAAAGAAAAGAAAATCCTCACTGAAGCTTTACATTTATGTGCTATGTGTGCCCTGCCACTGTGCAGCTATTGCACTGACAGTTGAGTATTCTAGCTGTTGTTTGTATTTTTATACTTTACGTCTTCTCCTTGCTACTTTTGTTTTCACCCCAGGGCCATTTTTTATTCTTTGGGGACAAATTAGGTTTTTCTTGAATTAAATCTGAAACTGAATTTGATCTTGTTGTTTAAGGCAGTGGTTCACAAGTCCAGTCCTCGAGGTCCACTGTCCTGTATGTTTTGGATGTTTCCCTGCTCCAACACACCTGATTCAAATGATCAGCTCGTTATGAAGCCATTACAGAGCTTGATAACGAGCTGATGATTTGAATCAGGTGTTTTGGAGCAGGGAAACATCCACGACATGCAGGACAGTGGGCCTCGAGGACTGGACTTAAGAACCACTGGTTTAAGGTAAAGTAATCGCACAGGATGAATTGCACTAAACTTGGAAAAGAAGTTTTTATGGTACCACAACAAGGATGTATCCCATCTTTGACAAACAGCACTTTCACAATTTGAACAAATAGTCAAGCTGTCAATATCTGTGCTGATATACCTCAGATTATGTGGTAGCCTTGTGACCTTTCATCCATTAATTCATATTACAGTCATTATCAAGTCCATTGTAACCAACCTGTAACTTCCATGTCTAGGAGCCTCGGCCACTGTGATCAAAGTTCTGGGTTCTGTCAACAATATTTGCCAACAAAAACCAGTGAAATAAAAACAGGACTTCATACAAACAGGAATTGTTTGACTTCTAAACTTAGACCACTGTTTGTGTGCAATACTCATTATCTCCCTCAGGAGTCCTGTGCAAATCCCCTATTTAAACTCTCCATGATGCCTGGCCTTTCACGCTACATCGATGTGGCGGTGCTCAGATCAGTCATGAACACTTTAAACCTGCTTGGTCTAAAGTTTCACTGCCATGTAAAACACATATAATTTGTGTTTCTCTGTAAAACCAATTATCCCTGTGGTATACCTGCATAAGGTTTTGAATGACTCACAAAGCTTTTATTTTTCTACAAATAGTGCTATTGTACAAAACTGAGAATTCAATTTCTTGCTGGAAACATACTGGCACTAACATTAAAGTGCATCTGAGAAACCTGCAAAAGCTCATCAAATGCGCAGTTAAAATGACAACTTTGGGTAAGAACTAGTATTCCCTGGTGAGCCCTGTTTTAGTCCAAATCTCGATGGAGGGCTATTTTTATTGATGTGTTTGCCTTTGGAAAGCAGTCCAGTCTGTTCAAAGTCTAAAACATGAATAGCCACACTAAGGCTGAATCAAAGTGCAAACTCTCCAAAGTAAGGGTGATCTTATGATTTGATTTGAGCTTTAAAAACACAGCAAACATGAGCATTTGTAGAAAATAAAAACTAACTAGACGGTGATGCCTGCCAAACACAAAACAATTTTGGTGACGCCTATCCCCTCACATCAGTTTTAAGGGCTACAAATACAGCATCAAAATCATCAATCTCCTCACTGTTGGTTTAATATTGGATATCGTCACCCGATAAAAATAATGGCCATGTCATCATGGCATGATCCTTTCAACTAAGGATATAGGCAATTTTACCAGAGATGGCCAGCATTATCAAGAGATAATTTAGGCAAAAAAAATACATTTTATTTAAAAAATGATTCAGGTTGTTATTTTAATAGGGTGATGATATTGTGAAATGGCCTCAGTGAAAAATTAAGTCTATATTGTGAACATAAAAAACTCCTCACAGCTTTAACCAACGTAAAAAATGTGACAGATTCTGTTGTTATTTGTTGGCTAATAGTGACAGGTTTAACAGTTTTATTCTAACACTGTTTATTTTAACAGTGTGCGGAGTGCAATGCTTTAGTCAACAGATCACACTGAAAACTATCAGATTCCATTTACCTACAACCAGAGATCACAGTCACAAAACTGAAAATCTCACTAAATCTCTCTGTCAAACATTGCCTGTTGTTAAGCTCTCTGGTACATCCGCTGGGATCGTAGTTTCAACTCAGCTTCCCTCCCTGCCACTTTGACCATGGCATGTTTACACAATGTGTCATACAAACAACTGCTTCTCTATGCCTGACATCTATCTGAGTTAATGCTTCATTTTCACCACTGTCTCCACGGCTGTGTTTGTTGTGTCTCTTCTCGAGTTTACTCGCTCCCTGGTTGGTTTGTTCCACATGAAAATTCACAGTGTTCCCCCCACACAACAGGATTTTTGATTATCTAATACTCAAGATCCTTCAAAAACTCATCCTATTATCAGAATGTCAGCTTTAAAGAAGTGCTAGTGCTTATTTTGAGCCCTATTTTTCACCTTTTGAGTTTTGATATAGTTGATCTATTTGGAACAAACAAACAAATCAGTTATTCACAACTTGCTGTTTGTGATGTGTCTTGGGCAAATTCTGTCATCTCTTCTCTTTGATTTAGTAAGTCATTATCCATCAACAGCCAAACAAAGAAACAGGCACTATGAATTGGATTTAGTTTTCCTTTTCTGTCTTTTTTTTTTCTATGGGAACATAATTGTAAAAACACACAGAACAAATGGGGTGAAAGTCAGGGTAGAGGGAGATTTAAGAAAGACTTGGCCGCCTGCTGACAAGTATACTCTTGCAGCCACACCAGGGGCCTCATTTATAAAAGTAGCTCTGTCCAAAAAGGCTGAGAATTTACTGAGAGATCTTTCACCACAAATGTGGGGTTTAACAAAAAATCTCTGCAGAATAGTGGAGAGATGGTGAGTATGGGTAAGTGGGGCTAATAGGGCATTTACTGTATGTAGTTGCACAAGACACTGGTTGTGATTCAGTTCTTGGATTGTAAAAAGCCAGACTGATATAATAGATGCATGGAAATAATTCTGTGTAAGAAAAGGAAAGTATTTCCTGGCATCTTCACACACATGACGAGAGCTTGTACAAAATTTTTCAAAGAGGGAAACAGAGATGGCCAAGATGCCACTTGCATGTGCTCCAAGACACCCTTAAGGAGACTCTCCATGGGGCCTCAGGCTCAGTTTCTTGTGCCAGTGCTTTCGTCAGCCACTCCAACACTTTAGTTGCATCTTTGAATGATGAAAAAAAAAAAATCGCTGATGTACACAGAAAATTCATAAACAGTTTTGTTCTGCTAAGGTGTATGATACAAGTTACATGCTGATGTTTTGGTAATGAACTACATCCAGTGTTTAATCCAATAAGTACCACCGTAATAAAAATTCTGCATCAATTTATCTGTTCAGATTTTATTTCAATTAACATAAAGCAATGCTGTATAATATAAGTAATGGCACATTTTCCTTTTGAGAATTAAAGAAGTTATACATTTTTAGGAAACATGAACTTTTTCAAGTGGATAAAGTTTTGAAAGTTACAGTGTGGTGTAAAAACCTACTGTCATATTCAATTTCTTAGTCATAACTTGTGATGCCTAAAATCATGGTGAGGGGCTACAAGCACACCAGATGATTGGCAGCCTTTCAAAGAAAAAAGCCTTTTTTGATTTTTTCAACAGCAGCTGCTCAAAGCTAGTGATGATTTCCTCTGCAGAAAGAAAACAGGATGAAGTTTAGATCTGAAAAGATTAATTTCACATGTATAGGACGAGAGATAAGGGGTATCACTATGTGCACAGGGGGCGCCAGAACCAACACATAGGAAAAAGTCCCTCACAGCAGCTTGAACTACTTATTTATTACAGGAACTGTTATAAAGCCTTATAAATGTATTTATACATTTACACACACACACACACACACACACACACACACACACACACACACACAAAGATGGAAACTATCTATCTGCATAAAATCTACCCTCAATTCCACTTGATTTTATATCCCCAGTACTTGGCATTATGCCACACTGCGTTGTCATGCAGACACTAGCTGACGCCATCGCTGTATCATTAGATAATTGATTATTCAGGAAATGATCAAGCATTTTAATAAATGAAAGGTTATATAATTATTGTTTTTCAAAAGGAAAAAAAAGTTCTTAATTTAAGTTTTCACAGATCTAAAATAGTCATCACAAAAACAATTAAAGTTTGAACAAACCTTATTAACAGGGTCAGCAATTAAGTTGTGAACATCAAATTGATAGTCCCCAAATTATTAACAGACAAAAGACATCAGACTATTCACTGCTTAATCACAAAAAGCCAAATTTCCTGCTCTAGCAGACAACAAAACAATGGAGTTTTACATGCAGCTCACTGCTGCCTCCAACACTGCCATCACTGCCAGACCCACATACAAAAAGGAAGGCGTGCTCTCCAGAATAGCAAATCCTGACCTACTCAAAGTGGCAGAAAGGCAATAGAGTATGTGTGCTTAAGTAGCAGAGCAGAACTTCCCTTCAACTCTTTCATGTGCCTTTAAGTACTATACTTTTGATGAGGCTGATTGGCAAAAGATAAGCAAATTGCCTTGGAAACTTTGCAGGAGTCACCTTTGAAAATGTAAAACTATAACATTTGTTTCTTGCTTTTTACAAAAGAGATATTCAAATCAGATTTCTAATCTAAGACCAGTAAGAGTTGCAGTTTTGTCTGACTTAGTGATGGGAATTACAACTCTTTTTAGGGAGCCAGATCATTCGGCTCCGCTCACCAAGAAGAGCCGGCTCTTTCGGCTTCCAAACGGCTCCTCATTTTATCACTTACACATTTTTTAATTCAGCCAAATTCAGCGTCACTTGGCTTATGATATGTACGTCCTGTATGTGTACACATACCGCTTAAATAACTCAATACATTCTTTGTACTGAAGTATTCACAAGTAAAAATTACATTTTCTAATATCAGTAAATTGCTGAAGCCACTTGTTTTCATTGCATTTACAGATCCTTGTAACTCTCTGAAACCACCCAATGGGTGCAGGGACTTGCTTGTAGAACCACTCGGCCAAACAAAGCAGATAGAAATCCCGTCATTCTGCCTTGCGTTTTTTTTTACAGAGTGTGGGGGGAAAAGAGAAGAAGAAAAAAAGGCTCACAAACAAAAGCCGTCTCCTATCGTTCACGCTAAAGAGCCGGCTCTTTGAACTGGTTCGTTTGCGACCAACACGTCACTAGTCTGCCTGTATCTCGCTTCTGAAAGCTCATGCTGATGTGAAATCTTTAAAGTGTGAGCTGGTTGAAAACTCTGGTTAGCTGAGTGTCCAGCTGGTCATTTCAAAACTAAGGGACCTGGGTTCATAGAAACACATTAAATGGCGATGACCTCTTAACACTGCATGGGGGAGAAAGCTGGTATGATTTTAAAGGAGAGGCTGCAGATGCCATACTGTATGTCAATTTGAGGTGGCAGTGAGAGATGATGGATGTTTCTAATACTCAGGGTTCTCACACAGGAGATTTAGTGTTCTTGGTAGGTGCGACGTAAACACAGCTTCAAGTAAATTATCATATGTTGGATCACTGAATACTGTCCTGTAAATGAAACCATTGCTGACTCTATCCTTAAATATGCATTGGTGCTGGCATGGACTTCAACAGATCATGTGTCAACACAGTGTAATGATGTGCTAAAAGTCATTAGATGTTTCGTAAATTTCTGTCCGGGGCAAATACAAAGTGACATAGTTCATGCCAAACCCTATCCTGCATGTTTTAATCATCTTTTCCAGCCATACTCAAGTTTGCAGCCCACATTCAAGTAGATGAAAATACACTTTAATCCTTTCCTTACACTTGTGCCCTTGTGTTTTTGGATTTGTAGAGGCTAAAAAAAGACTCCATCTGCCAAACTCTTGAGACACCGAGTTTCACTCAAGAGCCCCAGGCAAACTCCCACACAAAGAAATTAAAGCTGGCTGTGCCTGGCTACAGTTGCTAAGCTATAACTGGACTGCTGTCTGTTTAAGCAAGGGGTCCATGAAATTACACATTAGGAGGCAGGTAAAGCTTAGTCACCAGTTAGCATCTTCTGTGACGGAGGTACTCGGGTAGACGTCATGACCTCATTTGGTGAGATCAGGTCGAGCAAACTTCGGGGAGGAAGCACTATGTAATTTGCAGAGTGCAGAGGTATTTACTTTACAAGAATGAGAACATGTTGAGACTCGGTTTTCTGTATTCTGTGCCAAGTATTATGAAATGGCAATAAAACACGGCTTGATATTCCACTTTCTCTGCTTTTCTATGACTGAGAAATGAAGCAGCATTTATATTGTCCAACTCCACAGCCAATTTCATATGTCCACAGTTTGTATAAGCACTACTTTTGATTTCTGAAAAAGTGAACTTGGCAAGGAAGGCAGATACAGGCACGGAACCTTGACCCAAGGCCTTATTTCCTGCCCTTTTGAATCCAACGGTACAAACCTTGAGTTACTAAGACCTACGGTTCCTTGGATAGAGTCAACCTTCCATTTTCAATTCTAGTCTATAGGGTCTGGTCTTGATTAGAGGTGAAAATTTGATGTTCACAGGCCAAAACATGTTCCAGGACATTTGGTTTGGAGCACGTTTCATGTGATTCTGAGTGGAATGGGCATGGTTTTGTGTGACATTTTTTCAGACTTTGTAAAATTGTGAACTTGGCAAGGAAGGCAAATACAAGCATGGGACCTAGACCTAACCCCCTATTTCCCGCCCTTCTGTATCCACCGGTACAAACCTTGAGTTTCTAGGACCTACTAGGACCTTCCTTCCATTTGGGTCTCTGTAACTTAGGGGCATGGTCCCTTTGAATGAAACATGAGAGCTGCCCGCTAGCTTAACCCATTCAGTCATCGAATTTAACCTCTTTTCTTTGTTTGAGCTATATGTGCTTTTTTGGGATTCCTTATGCAAATGACAGACAAATAATGTGACTTGCTCCTCGGTGTTTTGTTCAGACATGCTATCACCCCTACAGCATTTTCAGTGAGAGAATAAGGTCGTATCATGCAAACACTCATTACCATAACGTAACCATTAGATGGATTGAGCAACATGCCTTCAGTTTTATGCACTGTGAGATTTTGAGGCCAAAAGACAGCCTCATCTGCCTACCAGACAACAAATGCACTGTAATTCTCTCGGCCTCCATACATCTTTTTCATTTTTAAAAATTTTCAGCTGCATGTCGACAAAGCTATCAGGGCAACATTCGATGTTTCTTCTACTCTCCTCACAAACACGAGTCTGACTTTTGGTATGAATTGGTATGCTATTACTGGCTTAGTAAAGCTGATGGTGATATCGGCCTTGTGAGGGCTGATGTCGTTTTTGTCAAAAAGTCAATAATCGTCGGAAAATTAATCAGTCTATTTCTAACCAGTCCAGTGAATGCGAGGTTGCCTGACTGTGGAAGAAATCAATCTCAAAGTTATTTTGATCGATATTGAGATTTCCAGTATTAAATATATTTTACTCTCTGTTTTGGAAACTTAAAACACATTAGGAACATGTTGCAGGCAAAAATATTTAAATAAATTTAAGGTCAATTAGGCCAATTGAAAAAGCAGGTCCTTCTGACGTCACGCTGACCTTGCTCATTATTATTCATGAGCGCGTGCCCGGTGAGCCGTGCCGTTTGAAAACTTTAGAGGTTGATAGAAACTTTTCTGGTCTTTCTGCATCATAATGATTTAACCTTTTTAATCAAATTACAGCAAAAATACCTGCATGCCAGTCGACCTCCTGCAGCAGCCAGCATGCAACAAATTATGCCCAGACAATCACACCTTTGGTAGACCACCATGTTCTTCTGTTCTGCAGAACACTGACACTCAGGAGAGGAAAAGGAAGAGAGCCACATCAGGAATTGGCTGTCAACAAACTGATCCAGAAAATCCTCAAACTGACCACAACACGACTCCTTATCTGAGCTTGAGTCAGGCTGAAGACCAGGGCCAATCAGGACTCAAAAGAAAGGCAGCTCAAGATGAAGATGAACTGTTTTTTTTTTTTTTACAAACCAATGGAAATGCCGAACATTGCTTAACACGGTTGATAGTGCTGTCAATCCTCAAAATTACAATCCAATAAGAACATAGGCGGTTAGGGTTAGGGTTAGAGTTAGGGTTAGGGGTTAGGGTAAGGGGGTTAGGGTTAGGGTTAGGGTTAGGGTTAGTGTTAGGGGTTAGTGCTAGGGGTTAGGGTAAGGGGGTTGGGGTTAGGGTTAGGGGTTAGGGTTAGGGTTAGGGTTAGGGTTAGTGGTTAGGGTTTGGGTTAGGGGTTAGGGTTAGTTAGTTTAGGGGTTAGGGTTTGGGTTAGGGTTAGGGTTAGGGTTAGTGTTAGTGTTAGTGTTAGTGTTAGGGGTTAGGGTTAGGGTTAGGGTTAGGGTTAGGGGTTAGGGTAAGGGGGTTAGGGTTAGGGTTAGTGTTAGTGTTAGGGGTTAGTGCTAGGGGTTAGGGTAAGGGGGTTGGGGTTAGGGTTAGGGGTTAGGGTTAGGGTTAGGGGTTAGGGTTAGGGTTAGGGTTAGGGTTTGTGGTTAGGGTTTGGGTTAGGGTTAGGGGTTAGGGTTAGTGTTAGGGGTTAGGGTTTGGGTTAGGGTTAGGGTTAGTGTTAGTGTTAGTGTTAGTGTTAGGGGTTAGGGGTTAGGGTTAGGGTTAGGGTTAGGTTAACTGTTTGACCGAATCAGAGTGCATACAGGTGTGCAGATGGTTTAAGTATTAAGTAGTTTTACCCAACAACATATGGAGTCAAGTACTATTCATGTGTGTGTGTTATGCCAAACTCCACATGATACGCTGGTTGACTGGATTTAATATGTGACTCTCAGCTGACATAGTTTTTTGTCTCCACAAACCTTTCCTCCCACTGACCAGAACCCCTTGGAGTAAGGGTAATAGGCAGAGAAAGACAGAGAGAAGATGGTGACCTCCTTAAGGGGGCACCCTGACATCATCCACAGTGGCGGTGCAGACACGGTTCTGTCACAATACTAGGCGAGAGGGGGGGCAGACTGTGTCACCAGCTCCGACACGCTGGGGAATGACCTAAGCCGGAGCAACGACTGTGACAGTAATGGGACAGGTCTCTGGACAGGGACAGGGTGGTGGGGAGGCAGGAGAAGAGGGAGAGGGAGGGAAAGGTGGAGAGGGTGAGTTGTCGGGAGGAGGTTTGTTGAGGATGATCAGACAGACAAGGCATAAGACCAGACAGGATGACTGTGTCAGCACGGATGGATACAGCAGTTTGGATATTTGATGTTAAACAGTTCAGACCTTTCAAGTGAAAAGCTGTGTGTAGCATTTTTTAAACATCAGTACATCACTGTCAAATGAACAGCGATAGCTCTGTATAGACATCAGACAGGATAACTGTCAGCTTTTATCGCTGAGATTTTCCTCTTTACATCCAATACTAATATTTACTGAACGACAACCTGTTTGAACCTTTGCCTCCCTTTCCATTTTTACAGTTTTTGTGAGTGCTGGGACTTTTTTTGTTGCTTTACCAATATTCCTACACATTACCCTCATTTTCTTTGTTGTCCAGTGCAGATCAGTTCTGTATTTTCTGTACCACAAACTATTAACAAAGTGACTGTGGCTTAGATGGCATGCTGCTTGTGGACTATGTTTTGAAACTTTGAGTCAGACCAAGTGAGCAGCCTCTACTGTTAAAAGTTGATTTACGCTCCTCAGTGCTAGAGCATAAATCAAACGCAGTTCCCTCAGCGTCCACCTGAGGCTTAGCCCTTTACTGCCTTTTGATACATACTTTTACGATACTTCTATCAATCAATATGATCAACAAATTACTAAAAAAAACACCTTAATACAGTCCGATAAATGATAAAAATGTTTCCAAAAACATCTTATGTGTCAAACAAGATACATAAATATATTTGTTACATTTTAAGGACATTTTGATTATTTGGGTTTTCAGTAGTAAGTGAAATAAACATTTCAGCTCCAAAACATTTGAATTTTCTGGCCATAATTTGTGCTTTCAGGCATTAAAGGGTTAACTCAAAATCCCAGGAATCCTTTTGTACATCCTTGATAAAACATCAAGTTTTATGGTAACTTTGGCCGTTGCTATCTTGGATTTTAGAGCCAGAAGTGACTAAGCTAGAGTACCGTCACTGACAAAGGTACTGCTGTGTGGCTTATTTCTCAAACTCAGGCCATTGCCGGTTATTTGCACTTATTGGCAACAGTACGACAAGCAGGATGGGTATGAATTACTTTGTCCCAGGCAGTCACATCCTCAAACTTTGTTTATTGTCAGTTGTATGAGCCATTTTATCTTTATCATTTTTGGGGTTTGTTTTGTTACTTGCACAATCACCACAAGGGGGACTTCAGGTGAATGGGCAGGTAAATGCTACAAAGAGACACAGGTGAAGCAGTAATCTGGGAAACAGACATCAACATCATAGTTAGCTGGACGTATCTGTCTTTTTTTTGTTTGTTTTTCATTAAATCAATAAATGGCAAAAAGAAAACTCAACAGCAACCTTGGGTTGTACATTGGATTGTACTAGAAGCGGGTCAATTCAGGTCAGCATAGTCACTACATCAGTTAAGTCATGAGAAAACCGTCACTCCAGCACCGATGTGCAGACTATTCTGAATCCAGAGATGTAAACTACATTTTAGAGTGTTTTAATGTATGCAGTAAAAACTGAAAGTAGTGTGGGCGAAGGGGTCAGTAACTCACTCATTTGGTTCAGTCCTCTCATTTCGACATTACTGGAGCTTTCATTACAGGCTTGGACATAAGCTGCATTTGGCGACCATCGCCCAAAATGTTACCTCATTACAATCAGAAAGACATCATCCATTGATTCCTCTTCCTTTCAGCGTGGGTTGCTTTTCATGCTCTAGGCTTTAGAAACTCTTTTGAATCCATACTTTTAGCCAGGCTCCTCATGAGTTGTTGTTTCTAACTTTACCCCACAGACTCACAGGAGTGAGTGACTTATGTACCTGTCAGCCTATTGCAAATATCTTTCAATAAAGAGAGCTGTGAGTCATACATCTTTCGAGCAAAATCAACACACCTCCGATAGCTTTTCATTCTGTTGGATTCGTTTTGACAAAGGGATCCTGGCACATTTGTTTGCAGACGTGCTGCAGTGGAATATAAGCGATGCCTCCGTGAAAGATGCTTGAATGAACTGAACAGTCGCTCAAAATTCAGATTCAGCATCGACTTTCTGTGGAGGAAGGTGGTTATGTTACTTGGGGGTTCATTCGGGTCAAGAATGAATCAGACAGATAATTTCCAGCTCCGTCCTCATCATGAGAAAGAGCAAAGACAGGCTGTCTTATCTGAGTTAAGATAGCACCATCTGATTGGCTGTATACTCTGCATGCCAAAGTGAATGGTGATGTGAAGACAGCCCCTAAGAAGAGGGTGATCATAGCTGCTGTTGTGTTATGATGACATATTTAGTCTCATCAAAATGCCGCTGGTGTTGAAAATATCAAATCTCTTGGTCAGTTCTTTTAAAACAGCTTTTTTTTTTTTGGACAGTCATATCACAATTGACAACCCACTCTGTATCTCTGCATGGATGCTGCCTCTTTCTTTATCACAGATGATGTGGCTGGTTAGTTTTAATGGGAGAGATGAGATCCTCTCTCTGTCTCTCTGTCTATTTAACATTTCTCCTCTTTTCCTCCTTCTGTCCTGTCTTCTCACTCAGACTGAAAAAGGAGTTATAATGAAACCATGGAGCATCAGCATTCTCTAGAGGCCGGTCCAGGACATAACATACTCTTCGTCGAGAGGCATTTGTCCCTCTTTGTCAGTCTCTTTTTATTCTTCTCCTTAAATGAATGATACCACTGTAATCATACCAGAATTCAGTCTATTGTAAAGCGGGAACAAACAATATCCCTTTTCTCTGAAAGTGCAGACTGCTGTTTTGTAAAAGTAGGAACTGAATAAGAGAACCTGCTTTGTGGCTTGTATGGGAGGTGCAAGCTGGTTGCCTGTCAGGACTTTGCCACTCCCTAACTGATCTCAGTAATTATCCCGAGGTCTTGCATTCTTTTCCTTTGACTCACACTTCCATTCAACATTAAATCAAAAAGTGTATTGATTATCTACAAATTATACGTGGTCTTTACTCAAACATATCTGTATGCTTCAATATTTTTTGCATTTGCTGTGATTATGACGACACAGCTGGCTCGTGGGTGTGTCGGCAGGTAACTTGGGAACCAAATCAAAAAAACAGCTAAACAAACAAACAGTGACAAAACAAACTAACAGACATGGGACTATTGAAGGTGATCCCTCCCTCCTGTGGAATGTATGGGATAGTTTGCCATGAAGACACATCTGTCACACAGGATCAGCCGTCATGTGATGGTTTCTCTGGTCCCTTATGTGGGGAGACAGAAGGAAATCTGATACAGAAGTGAGACTAGAATTTGAGTACAATGCCAAAGGGCGTTTTGGGGGATGTTTTAGCATAGTCATGAGTTTATTATGTGATATCAGCAGGATTAATACAGGTTACCTTTTAAAACTCTGCTCTTTTCCAGGGTGTTTTCTTTCATGTTTTATTCCACATGTTGAAAGAGTTGTTCTACATTCATTCTGAGTTAAAAGGCTAGGTCTGAATCCCCCACATTTTTTCCTCTTTGTGTGTTTATGTGTGTTTAAGTTGAGCCACCCCCTGTTGCTGGGAAATGGTCAAAGAAATTGATCATGTGACCAAATATTTAGGAGATGGGCAACAATTGATGGAGTCTGTGAAGGTTAGAAGCACATGAGTGAAGGGGTTAGACATTTATATGTCATAAGTTTTATTAGAATAGTGTTCAGATCAAAAAAGATCATTTTATATTTGTTTTGTACATCAATTGTGGTATCTATGAGCTCCAACATGAGGTCAAAAACCTAGCATAAAGTCCACCATTTTAGTTTAGAGGACTAATAAAGTCATCATAGTAGTTCTGGGGTAAGTTGAGCAAGTGACTCAACTGAGAAAGTAAAGGAGTCTGATGAGAGGCCAGTTGGATAGCGTATAATAGATAAAAAATACACATGAATGTGAAGAAGTGACTGTTATTTAGGGAGAGAGAAGGTGAGGGAGGACTGGGGTGGAGAGTGGGGGGTTTGTAGGGATACGGCTCAACTTACCCCGCTCCTATGGTCAACTTACCCCATGTGGGGTAAGTTGACCATAGGAGACCCCTTTTTTTGGCATGCTATATTATCGAGACTATTATCGAGTTATGTTTACACTCATTCTGTTGGTTTGCAGGGAAACACAACATCTTGAAATATATGCAGATACACGAGTTAGAGACAAAACCATGATATATCTGAAATATGAAAAATGGCTCATCTTACCCCACTCTCCCCACTATAAAGCAGCAACACTTTCCCCATTATTTAAGCATCTACACGTGAGATTTTAAGTTTAAACTACTGTCGCCTGCCCCTGACCCAAGAGGCCCTGCCTAATTTGCATCCTGGTGATCTGATTTGCATCGGTTTTAAAAACTCTAAACCAGACCTGTTGCTTACTCCCTTTAACTGTCCATTTCCATACATGTATATTGTTTTTATTTATTTTAAAAGTGTTTTAACTGTGTTCTTAATGCCTGTACAGTGTCCTTGGGTGTCCAGAAAGGCGCTTTTAAATAAAATGTATTATTATTATTATTATTATGTTGGTCTAACTCTTATTATTACACCATTTTCCTTTCCTGCTACCATGAAACTGTTTCCCTTTCCTTTCTCTGATGCTATCTCTCGCCCGTCCTTCCTCAAAATACCCCGAGGCAAGCCTGCTCACGCAAAACAAGCCCAGATTGGAACTGCCAGTGTGACTTTGTTTGATGCTCCACCCTTTCCTGAGCTTTTCGAGTAGGTCCACACCTCACAGCCAGCCCTCACAGAATCTCCAGGTGAGACTAGAGACGCTAAACATTGACACAAGGACAGCTGGGACACGCTCCCTCTCCAAAGTTAGGAGAGACGTTAAAAAACATCTGTGTCTAAGGTAAGGTGATTTTTTTTTTAAATGTTTTAAATAGTACTAGATCTAGAAAATGTTTTCAAACGTGGGTGGGTTTGGGAATTTTAGTCTGATTTAAACTGAAGAGTGGGATTGGAGAAGACAGAGTAAGAGACAGGGACAGTAAAAGGGCAGGAGGATTACTCATGTGTTCCTTTTTTTAACCATACACTGAGGGAAGATCCTGTGTGTCAAGGAAAAAAGCTCAACCTCAGTACATACAAAAGAATGAGATTTGTAAAGACAGATAACTCGTAGCGCCAGGAATAAAACTATACATGGATTTCCTGAGCTTCACTCCTCCGGCTGATTCATGTTCCCTTGAAAAAAAATGGAATAAAGTCAGGTTGAAGGCAGAAAGAAAAGTGAGTTGTGCAAAATGACAGAAAAAGAATGAAAAGCAGGAGCTGGGACTGAGGAGAATAAAGGAGACAGAAAAAAGCAAACGCAGAACTTCAACCCCACCTTGTTAGCCAGGAGCATTGACTCACACTGACAAAGAAGTTGGTTGGCAGATAGAGAAGTATTTGCGACTAGCTGAACCTGTAGAGCAAGTCAGAGAGCAGGCGAGGATTTATCTGTTTTAGATGAGCTGGTTATGTACCCAAGGTGTAAACAGAATGCGCCAAGGATAGAGAGGAATTCTGTCAGTTTCAATAGGGTTTTTCTACCCAGGAGTGATTATATTTGAGTGATGCTACCTCACTTTATTGACATTGATTTCCCCTCATGATAATCAAAACTCATACACTTTTTGTAATTGCCAATAATGTGCTGAAAACCCACACTTATTGGAATCAAATCATCACAAAACTCAAGGTTTTCTCATTTGAGGAAATGCAATATTTCCCCATCTGCCACAACAAAGAGAAAAGACAAATACACAGCAAAGAGATAGACGAGGCCGGCTGCTGTCGGCAGGGAAGGCAACATTGCAATCTAGAGTAAATAGAAAAACAAATTGTGGTCCAGCTTTGCCATCTCTCAGAGACAAGATATACTGTTGACTCCGAGGTGTTTTTCTTCTTTCCCGTGTGAAGCTGATTGTCACCTTAAAGTTCGCGTCGCCTCGGAGTGCATTTGTTTAAAATTGAGGAAGAAATCACGCTGATAAACTGCACGCTCTGTTTGTCTGTGGGAAATAATGAGTTTTGCTGTACATTGATTTCTGTCAGAGTGTTTGTGTCTGAACATGCGTTCCCTGGATTTGCCAGGCCTCTACTGCAAGATCCAAGAATGGTTCAAAACAAGGATGCATTTTAGGAGGACTGCTCCAAAAAATGCTTTATAAGATAAATAAAAGTGGCTTTATCATCCACTCAGGATGAAAAGGTAAAGTGATTGAACCTTTTTGAGGTTCAGTCCGTTATAGTGCGAATCTGCAGCCGCTCATTGAGTCAAGTCTGTTTTATGCCGTGTAATTTAATACTGAAGAATGCTGGATGAGAGAGAAAAATAGCAACTGATTTGACAGCTCAATTTGTCTACAGTGATGCTGAAGGAAAGTGTTTCTGAATTCAAAATGCTGCGGATTAGACGAGACAGAGCCGAAATGGAACAGTGAACAGCGCGTCTGTTATCCAGCTCACTCTGTGTCAGGCTGTGAGCGTTCGCCAGAATGAGATGTAAATGCATAAGAGGTGGCTTTTTTTCTTCCTGCTGCTGAAAAGAAATCCTGCAAAAAAAATATTTGCCTTTAAGTAGCGCCGTGGACTCCAATTGTGTTTACACTTTCATAACAAAATCAAATATGTATGTGAGTGTTTTTTTTTCCCACATAATTGACAACTACATCTGTGGTACCACATATCCCAACTCCAACTAAACCTGTGACACCTGAAATCTCCAGAGAGAGACAGAAAATGCAGAAGAAGAATACATTATGTTACCAAACACACAGAGGAAAACCGAGCTGGCTGAATGTGCAGGTGATCTATAAGCACTCTGTCTTCAAAGTCCAACCATGATCAGGCCATTAAGTCCAGAAGGTAATATTTCAGCTAAAACTCCCCTCCTCCTCCTTCAGAGCGCAGAGCCATGGAACGATCATGGCATGCTTAATATTCACGACGGAATCCCCTATAACAGTCCTTTAAAGATGAAAGACTGCAAAAAGACATTAGGGATTACAGAGAGCACCCACACTGTGCAAATAGCTGACTAATAGAGTGCAGAGTATTGGTTTGTCCTTTCAGCACAGGGAGGCTTCATTGATGACTACCTCACTGATGTATAACGAGTCTGGATTGAAAAGGCGGCCCTGTTTGCGAACGCGGATCAGGTATGACACAGGCAATGATTGGGAAAATAATGTCTGGCTGATTTGTTGCCTCACAGCGGATCTCTGTTACAAAACAGTTTTTTGTTTGCGGCACAGGAAAAAGGACCTCGTTACTTCATAGTGTCTGACCAATAAAACTACCTCACGGTATATGTAAATTTAAAAGGTACAATTAATTGAAACGTTTTCTATCAATAGAATGTGTCAATAGAATTATCTATATCTAAAAAATCATGTAGCGCGCAAAATATTCATGCCACCCAACTCCACCCATCTCATGCAAAACATTGACTGTAGGAAGCAAGATTCCCCCTGTGACTGGCACTAATACATTACACTGGTGGTGACTAAAGTCAGAGACCAGGATCTGCTGTCAAGGCTGCTGTATAGACATCCTTCCCCTTCACAACACATTTAACTTATCGCTGAAACAGGAAGGATTTCTTGGGCCTGTACAGACCAAGGCAGAACAGCCTCTTAAGTTTGTTTGGAAAATAACTTTCAAAAATAGGAAGTACAATGTTCCTCATGTTCATTAGTTTTGAGAATAACTTACAAAAATGGAAAGTACAATGTTCCTCATGTTCGTTTGGTTTCTATCATTCTTGTTGTGCCACCTCTACCTCTACCTGATGGTACAACACTGCTAAAATAACATTTGTCAACAAAGGTGTCAATCGTGGCGTTACACCTTTTGTATGACATTAATTATATAAAACCCCAAACTAAATAGACAACTCTAAACAAACCAGCTGGATGTAAATTGACTATAAAAAGAGAATCCATGTCTGGGGAGAATAAAAAAAAACAAATTTGATGTGTTTTTATACCGTCCCATCTGTTGAAATGTGGCATGGTTTCTGGCTCATGCTGCAGTCAGTCATTTATGGCTTCTTGGATAAGGACTTTACCTCAAGGGTGCCTATATCTAAAGCATCATTTTATATAATCCATGGCAGGAATATCAGTTTTTGTCAACAGTTGCGCAGTCACCTTTTGAGCTCTCGAGTAACTCTGTCGAGTCTTAGTTAATAACCCGGATGGTTTAGTTGCAGTGTCATCAGGTTTGGACTTGGACTTAAAGACTGTCAGTGTATTACAAGAAGTCTGTGTCATAAGCAGGGGGTAGATATTGGTGGTTGCCTTGCAGTTTTTATTTTGTAAATAAAACATATTATGTAAGGCAAGCAGAACAATAATAAGTCACTTTTCAGTTATGAGAATTCTGCTGTCCTCATCTTGATTCATTAGGAGCAAGAGCAACCATATCTGATCTGTATTTGGCTTTGGAGATGATGATCAGCAGTCTGTCCTCAGTTACAGGAGGCCACTCCCTGAAATGCCACTACAGACGTCGATGTTTAAAAAAAAGCATAGAGCAGAATCTTAAAAGACATAAACACTGAGACCACAGTTGAGATAATAACCATATTGAAGAGTCGTGTCATGAAACCCTGTCTGTAAAGTTTTATTCACCCTGGTTGTGATTATAACCTTGAGAGGTTCCCCCTGCCGGCTATTTCTCGTGTACTTTCATGTTGGTCTCATCCAAGAAACCAGTTTTTACATTTTACTTTTCCTGGAATTTCAGGAACATTAATTCCAGACATATCAGCCTCTACATTCATACCAAATTAGATCACTGTAGCAACGAGCCGCAACCTTTGTTCTTCGCCGTTTAGAAATGCAGCCAGCGTGGGAGTGTGAGGAACTACAGTTTCTCTCGTGTACTTGAGGGCTGGTTCCAAAGCTCAGGAGACCCAATTAAAATAAACCACGTGAAAATGTCAATTTTTACAGCAGGAACAACAACAACAAAAAAAGTTGTCAATCTGGCGTTATAAATGGTTTTGGTTCTAGTATCAGGTTTCGATATTCATACATTATGTAAGTTTCATAACCAAACGTTTAAGGCTATGAGTTTTGAACAAATAGGTGTGATTAGGGGCACGGCTTACTAAACTTGACTGACAGGTGGACACACTGTGGCTGTCAGCCAGGAGGCTTCAGGCAACTTAACCTCGCCTCTTTGCCTTTTTGCCAGGCAGACTGAATCTAAGGTAGAGTCAGCACTTTTAATATGGCAGCTGCCATTGTTAGATTTCATAACTCTGCTTAAGTAACCAGAGGCTGCTGTCACTCAGGGCCCTTTACACATTTGTGAATATTTCTGAAAATGTAATGTATCAAGTGTTTTGGCCTTGCATCAATACGTGAAGAGTTTTAGGTCACTTCAATCAAGAGAGAGATTTTTAAAACTCTCTCTTGTAAGTATTAGTGTTAACAGGGGAAAAAGAGCTTTAAGAAACACTGACATTATTACCACAACTTGTGCATTTCAATTTCCATCTACATGTTTTCTACATACACCAATTTGGCCAGTTACCCGCTATGAGTTTATGCCTGCTTGGGCACTGTTGGATTTAATTGCATCATACACTTGAAATAAGATATGAACGTGCACAAAGTCTTTTTCATGGTATTCAACATGAGGGAGTATTTACACACTAGCACCACTAACTACGATTATGAGCACATGAGCCCCCTCTTAAAGAAATGTGGCCTTTTGTTTTTTCCCAATTAACATGAACTTCTCTTTTATTGTCATTGCCAACGTTGTCTGTCTTTCATTTTTCAGGTTGGGAACATAAAAAAGTCTCGTCCCTCCCGGTCCTCTGAGGAGTTTCTTCGCTTTCGCCTTCCTCCGTCCCCTCCTTTGCCCCTGAAGCAGCAGTCATGAACTGGTCTGCTCTGGAAGCCCTCCTCAGTGGGGTCAACAAGTACTCCACTGTGTTCGGTCGTGTCTGGCTCTCCATGGTCTTCGTCTTCAGGGTGATGGTGTTCGTGGTGGCCGCCCAGAGAGTATGGGGTGATGAGAGCAAGGACTTTGTGTGCAACACGGCCCAGCCTGGTTGTGTCAATGTGTGCTACGACCACATCTTCCCCATCTCACACATCCGCCTGTGGGCCCTGCAGCTCATCTTTGTCACCTGCCCGTCACTTATGGTCGTGGGACATGTGAAGTACCGTGAGAAGAAGGACATGCAGTACACCGCCTCGCACAAGGGCGCACATCTGTATGCCAACCCTGGGAAGAAACGTGGCGGGTTGTGGTGGACATATCTGGTAAGTGAAGAAGGGACAGATAGCCCTAGCTCATTTAAAATAAGTAAATCTGGACAATAAGTTTCAACTTATTATGGAAATCTTGGTCCTTTTCAGTGCAAACCAAACAATAAAGTAAGATATGTTTCTGGATGTTGCTACATGTCGACTGGTGTTGATGCAGAGTAATGTGTCTCACTCTATGGTCCACATATGGTCAACTTTGGTTTCTTAATCATTATGATAGTGATGACTAAAATGCCACAATCAAGGCCTCTAAAAAGTACCTAAGGCTGACCAGATGGCAGTGCAACAGTGGTGACATCCACTTCTTTTTTACGGCTCATAGTCATACCCTAATGAGTGACACAGATGTTTTTGACAAACTGAATCTGGAAAATGATAGCCATGGATGAGCGACTGTGCACAGAAGTGCAGAGATAACATTGCTATGACTGTTAATGATTTGTTCTCAGTGGAAACAACTGATTTGACAGCATCCTATGCACCTCTCTCTAAACTCTCCAATCTAGAAAATGATCATCTTGACATTGTTTAATAGATGGAGGGTCAAACTAGCTTGCGCATTAGTTATTGTTTCCGGCCTGCAGTGCCTTGTTTAACTGTCCTTTATCTTTCTTGCAGGTGAGTCTGATTTTCAAGGCCGGCTTCGACGCTGGTTTCTTGTACATCCTGTACCACGTCTATGAAGGATACGACATGCCCCGCCTGTCCAAGTGCTCCCTGGATCCCTGCCCCAACACAGTGGACTGCTACATATCCCGCCCAACAGAGAAGAAGATCTTCACCCTCTTCATGGTGATCTCCTCAGCCTTCTGCATCTTTATGTGCATCTGTGAGATGATTTACCTCATCTGCAAACGCGTCCAGAAACTCATAAAAAGGAAGACTGAAGCAGAGAGGAGGTTGTTCGCAGAGAATCACGAGATGACACCGCTGGCAGCACCTAGATCATCAATTAGAGTGGATCCCACGGTGTCCATCCAAAACCTTAGTAACATCAACGAAGAGGAGAAGCCAGCTAAGAAGAAATAACACACAATATGGCAGCAGCCATGCTGAAAAACTGAGGAAAATACTAAAGGGACCACTGCAATCAAAAGCATTCATCAGACTATGAGTGGCTGTTGAACGGCAAAGAGATTCCTGATAGAGCTCTTCGTATATATCATGTTACACACTCAATGTAAATAAACCCCTCAAACTGAGGTTACTGAGGGGACCTAAGGGTTTAGAGTATTTTTTTAGGATTGATTTGTGTCATGAGTTTGTGAAAGTGTCTGTTTGTGTTGTTTTTTTCTGCATATATTGTGTGTCAGTTGTATGTGTAAGCTATCAGGTACATTGTAAATACAGCTGCAGGGATGAAATGTTACAGAAGTTCCCAAATCAGATGAAAAACTTTCCCCCAAATATACACCAACCCCTAATGGGTAAAATGAGATCAAGCACACAGGGCACTTTCTTTAAGTAGGAACAGAGAAATCTGCAAAAGGCACCTCAGGGAACATATGCAATATAAATCAAATGCTCTGTGAGGAACTGCTTTGACTTCTGTTGACATATTGAGTTGTCACAGTAATAAATAATTGCTTCATAAACTCCTTCACATGTATAACAAAATTTATACCATGGGAAAAAGAAATAGCCACAAAGAGTTGTTTGAATGAAGTGAAATTAAGATTTTTCATTGTTTCACGTTTTGTAAGCCTATTTATTGTTGTGATGTATAAAGTTTTTTTCACGATTAATACAATTTTAAGCGTGTGTCTTCTTTGTTTTTTCTTGTTTAAAAAATCTTTTCTTGTTTAAAACACTTTAAAATAACCATAACTTATGAATGGTAAATAGACCATTTATAAATGGTGAGCAGATAGTTTATTAATCTTTAATCATCATTTATGAATAGCACAGACCATTAATAAATTGTACATTTTACAATTTTAAAAACCTAACCCTAACTTTACAATAACCATCTAAGTAATGTTTATAGGTGGTTTATAAACCACTTATTAATCATTAACAAAGTATAACAAACACCAGCAGCAACTTTACAATAACCAAATATTAACCATTTACAAAGTGCTACTGACACACATTTTAATCTAGATGTTTAACGACCAAAATTTAAACCCTATATAAACCTTTAATAGTCCATTCAAAATCATTAATCATAATTTCATTGCTTTTTAATGGTAAGGTAACTATTAACTTACATAAATAAACTATTTGCCATTTATAATTGGTCTATATGCTGTTTTTACATGATGATTTTACATTAATAAACTATCTATTTACGATTTATAAACTATGTTTATTATAGTGTTACCAGAATTTTCTTTACTATCATGTTTTAACTGTTTCGAGGAAAGGTTTTATCTGCAAATAGAGCCAGAACGAGCCAAAGTTCACCTCTAATAGTTGAGCAAAGTCTGAAATAAAACGATAACACCAGCTAGGTAACTATTTAGATGAGTCACAAATCATTCAGCTGCACTGTGGAAACTCGGCTGTCTGAAACCAACGAGGTCAAAACTCAGACCCCCGGTAATCCCTGTGTTTATGCGAGGATTACAAAATCACTGACTAACCCACAAACTATTCAGTTGAATTCACAAGAGTGACGGACAGAATGATTCATACTCCTTTTCCCTGACGTCATGACTTTTCCACTCAGCCATCCAATCAGAAGCAGAGAACGCGGGTGCGGTTTTGACAGACCCGGAAATAACCCAATAGTTATTGCGGGGACGGACTGCTGTGTGTCCGCCTTCGCTGCTCCCTTGTTGAAGGAAGTAAAGTCTATCAAACATGAGTTTCCACTACGGCCAGGTAAGAAAACACAGCGTATTGTGTTTAATGTTTTATTCGTTTATTTTAATCTTAGGTTTATGCGGTCCAAGTACCTCATTATTTGTTCCTTTGTCCTTATTTATCGTAACTGTGGGTAATGTCTGTGTTACACAAGTATAAGGAGGCAGCCATCTGATTTGGTTTGCTATGGTAATGTTAGCATAACAGTGTTAACTATTGCTATGCATAATGTGTGTTATTTATAGCCTGAGTAGCTGTTTTTTTGCCCACGTATTGTCAAATTTAATCGCATTTGTACCTCTTGTGTGTATTTTTTTTGGTTTCCGCCCACAGTAGTGTGTATTGTCTCTCATATTCTGTATATTTGTGTCAGTGAAAGTCTGTCAGGCTATGTCTTAGCAACATGTGGCTACAGCTGTTATAGTGAGAAGTTAGATCCATTTAGACAATGGTTATAGTATCTTCAAAATAAAGTTGTTTTTTTTATTTATCTTTTTTTGTAAGTTTTCCAGGGGGTGATGGGACTGAGAAAAACTTGCTAAATGTACCTGCTGAATATAAAACTATATGAATCTGTTGTTAGTAGTTGAGATCTGCAGACTATGAAGCAAAGCTAAATAAAGCTGATGCTTTCTAATTCAAAACTCAGGTAACGTCATAAAAAAGATAGTTACAATTTAGAAAATGATAATAGGGGAGAGTGGGGTAAGATGAGTCATGTTTTACATTTCGGATCACTACATCAAGGCAATCATAGTTTTGTCTCTAACTAGTGTATCTGCATATATTTCAAGATGTTGTTCATCTATGCAAACCAACAGAATGAGGGTAAACATAACTGTCTTGATAATATAACATGCCAAAAAAAGTGGTCTCCTATGGTCAGCTTACCCCGTGTATGGGGTAACTTGACCATAGGAGCAGGGTAAGCTAAGCCATATCAACATCCCAAGCGAACCCTGTTCAGTCATTATATTCACCACTAAAAATTTCAGTAATTCAAAGTGAAGATAAATTTGATAGAAAAAATAGGCTGTAGTGTCTGTTTAAAGCAAGCAGAACACCTGTGATATCACACAGTTTTACAGATTATAATGAATCCATTGACATCAAACATGTCAGACAGTGATGCTCTAGACTAAGTAAACATATAGGAAAGAAACGTTATGCAGGCCAAATATGATCCAAGCAACATACCGAGTTGCATTTTACCTTGTTAGTGAAAGAAACTAAAAACGCGGTCTGCAAATCGGGCTCAGCTCATGTAACCAGGTTTGTCCCATTTAGATCCAAGATCTCTTTTGCAAGAGAGACCTGGCCAAGAATGGCAGCACATACAGTTTCAAGACATAATCACATTCATCATATAGAATACAAATAATAATCAAATTTTCAAAATTAGTTAAAAGAATTTACAAGATTAGTCAAACATTTGCACTCAAATAAAACATTTGCGCTCCTGAAGCCTGGATGTAATGGAATTTATCATGGATTTGGAATCAAATCAGCTTATTTCACTCACTTTTGACAGTTATAACTGAGACGGAACAAATGCAAATCGTAAACTTTTTACATGTCAAGCTCACCAAGGGCCCCTTACTTCATTGTGAGTCAGTCCCACTTTTATCCCCACTATGATGCCCGTAGAAAACTTCAGTACTTTATAAAGCTTACTCAAAAGGGTTCAAAAGAGAGTAGTATTTCTACACATCCCCTCTAAAAATGGCTTACCTTATCTGTTGCAATCAAAATATAACATCCAACTACAACTATCTCTTTTTTCCTTCTCATGAGTTAGGTCATGTTGTGCTCCGTCTGTCCACACACAGCCCATGTTTTCTTTCTTTGTATTACTCAGTCTCAGAGACCCTTGCTCTTGTTTGTAACTTTAGGGCTATCCAGGAAGAGGCAACCCGCCACCAGGTGCTCAATACGGCGGAGGCCATGCTCCCTATGGTCATCAACCCTCTGCTCCATATGGAGGTGCTCCAGGGGCATATGGAGCCCCAGCCTATGGAGGGCAGTATGGTCATGGACCAGGCAGTGCCCCCGGCGGACCTTATGGGGGTTATGGAGCACAACTACATGGAGGGCATTATGGACACCATGCTCCTGCAGGTAATTGCAAGCTTAGACATGAGCTGAGTGAGCTCCTGCTGCACCTTTGCTGGTGAACTGAAATTATTCTGAACACGGAGGGACTGCAGATAGGCTGCCGTTCCCTTTCCCCATTGCCTTCTTTACCTCTTTTCTCCCTCTCTCTCTCTCTCTCTCTCTCTGGTGAGATGATGGATAGAAAATGACTTGCGTTCCCAGACAGTCATGTAGAGACAGGGTTCAGTTTGCGCCCCTCAGCAGGATTACACGGTTGGAGTGATGACTCTGGTAATACTGAGTGAGGGCTAAACAGAGTGAGAGACGGATGGGTAGAGAGTGTGTGTGTGTGTGTGTGTGTGGCAGTGTGTTTACATGTGTTTGTGGGATTACACCGTTTCCTGTAGCAGCTCTGTCTTAGCCAGAGCATCACAGTGTATGTCACTATCACTCCCCACAGGGACAGAATCCATCAGAACCTGGCCTGAAGTGTCACCTGTCCCTCTATACCCATTCATTTTTCTGACAATCAGCCCTCTCTCCACTCCTCCCTCGTCCTACACCATATTTTCTAACTCCCTATGTGTCCTCCTCTATGTATCTGGATAATGGCCCTTTACTCCAACACTATCTCCTTCTCGCCTAAGATGACTTTTTTCCAACCCCCAGCCCTGCAGTTGGCCTTTTTTCAGAACCCATGCGCTAGAAAACACTAGGCATGTGTAAGTAAGCCAGCAAGGCCTCGTTTTGCATAACCAATGGCGAACTACACATAATCCCAGCATCCCAACTACCGCATTTTCTGGACTGTAAATCGCACCAGCCAAAAAAATGCATAATGAAGAAAAAACATGTACCGGTGTAAGTCTTGTGTTTTGGGGGAAATTTATTTTACAAAATCCAAGACCAAGAACAGTCAGAATATGTGTACGGTATGCTAACGTAGCACGTCGATAGTTTTTCAGCTACATGAAGCATAAACAACAAACTCCATAGGTGTCTAGTATGTTAACGTCACTTAGGTCCTTACACACCGGGACCGTTTTTGTCGTGCGATTATTTCGGATGTCAAAAACATTTTTTTTCGAACCCGTATCATGTCAATACAAGCGTTCACATCAGCGACGTTTTCCAGATCTGCGATATTGCGGCATTTATTTTTTCGGATCATGGTCGATTTTTCTAAAGTTTCCACTTCTGACCAATAAGATTGCGTGTTGTCGTGACGTCTGATTCACCTGTATATCCAAAATGGACGACCGGCTGATCGTTTACTTGTCGGAGAACAGAGTGCTTTTTGATAAAAGACACAAATTTTACAAAGATAACGACCTGAAGGACAACTTGTGGAGAGTCATAGCGTCAGATCTCTCATATGACGATGGTTTGTGTGCTTTAACAGTTTGCTAAACGTCTTTGTTTTAACTTTCATCTGTGCTAACGTAAGCTAACGGTTGTTACCATATTTTCATGTGCTTATCTTATCGCCTCTGATTGGCTATAAGTGCTGACCATTTGGCTTGAGCATTTGGTGACGTTTCCAGCTTTTCTAGCCAATCAAAGACGAAGGAGGTGGGACTTTACCCAGGAAAAGTCTTTTCCCCCCAGAAAGTCGCAAAATTGCATCGGGCTTGATGTGTATAGTCAGGCGTGTCAATATTCTCCTCCGAATATTTCGTAATTTCGCGTTCTATATTCGCGTCGGCCCCGGTGTGTAAGGACCTTTTATAGTCCGGAAAATACGGTACAGATGCAAACAAGGTGAAACGTAAGATTTCTCCTATCCAATACTGATATACAGCTGTTTGAAAGGTTGTTAGCAGGAAGAGAAATCCTATCTTGATTTCAATCAAAAGCATTCCTCTCCACTGATTGATTTGACAAATTTGACGTGTGCCAAGCAAAGTCTTTGCTATTTAGAAAGATAACCATTTATAAGCAGTTTGGCCTATCAGAATCTAGTGTTTAATACAGCTGGGTGATTAGTAAAAGCTTATTTCAGTGAGATATTCCTCAACATAAAACACACTCTTTTTTTTTTACTTTGGGGGGATTCTCTATATCTGAAATAAGCAGCTTGCTTCCAGCCTAACAATGACATGCCACTTTATTTTAATCCCATAGAATCAAGATAGCAGAAGTGAAAAGCATCATTTACTGCAGTCACAGTTGTAATATTTCTCCATGAATCTAGTGTTGGTGAAATTACTATTTTTCTAATGTCATTCAGATAGAAAGTACTTTCAGGGTTATTATTATGATACACTGTTATCTTTTAAATCAATTTTTTTCAACTTAAAATCATGAAGTCGAGTGCAGATGTTTTATTTTTTTATGACTACGTTCCTGCTACACAGAGTCAGCACAGTTTCAGCTGCCAGACAGTAAAACTGTGCGTCTTCTTCTTCTTCTTCTAATAAATAAGTCATTACTTCGCTTCAAAACGGGGCTACTGCTTCATCTCCAGGAATCCTCAATTTTTTCTCCTCTCTTTTTCGATGATTTTGTTCCCATCCCCTGCCACATATCAGCTTCTCCTGAAAAGTGTGAAAGCATTACTGAAATAATAATATTTTGAAAATTTGTAGACAGGTAAATTTCAGAGAGGATAAATCAAAGTAGTATTGAAGTAAAGGAAGAAGAAAACAGTGAATAATGTGCGATCTTGAAGTGATAGACACCTCCAAGGTGAGACTGTTGCAGCCCCTTTTTCCTCCAGTGTCCCATTCTGACCCTTATTTCTCCTCTCTGCAGGTAACGTCCCTCCTGGTGTTAACCCAGAGGCATACCAGTGGTTCCACACTGTCGACACCGACCGCAGCGGCTTCATCAACCCGAAGGAGCTGAAGCAGGCACTCGTCAACTCCAACTGGTCTGCCTTTAACGACGAGACCTGCCTCATGATGATCAGTAAGCCACTCTTCAGCAGTCGAGGGAGATCTGTGTCGATGAATTGGTTAGAAAAAAAAGCTTTGGCTGTGTATCCTGAGTCCAAAAAAAGACAGAGATACTCTTGAAAGATTAATATGGCCACAGCAAAATGAGGGGGAGTTATTTAGGATACTAAATTAATTAAAAAGAGCTGAATAAAAGAGTGGGCCGGTTTTTTAAGTCCCCAAGTCTTTGAAAGTCGAAAACAAAAATTCACAGCCAAAGTCAGCCCAAAAATGACTGAGTCATATTTGTCCCTGCGGCTGTTTGTTTCAGGAGTCTCTCTGCATTCCAACCGTGTTTGCCAACAGTGACTAATGTCCTCTATTTACCCTAATGAGAAATGTGTGACTCCTGTGTGCTGCAAGGAGAAGTTTCAAGATGACAGCAGAGGGTTTACTGGAAACAAGTCCAAACACTTTTCACATCTGTGTGTTGCACATTAACATGGACACTACCTGAGTGACTAAACTTGTCATGTTTTGTATTTCCTGTTAGACATGTTTGACAAGACGCGGTCAGGGCGAATAGACATGTTTGGCTTCTCCGCACTTTGGGACTTCATGCAGCGGTGGAAAGCGCTCTTTCAGCAGTATGACAGGGACCGCTCAGGCTGCATCAGCAGCACTGAGCTGCACCAAGGTAATGTTTTCATTAAAGACGCCACAGTTCATAGAGATTAGAGGAAAAAACAGACCAGAATAAAAGCAAAAACTTCTTCTCTCTCTCTTCAGCTCTGGCTCAAATGGGCTACAACCTGAGCCCCCAGTTTTCTGAAACAGTGGTGCAACGTTTCACCCTGCGAGGTGGACGGCCCGGCATCCAGCTGGACCGCTTCATCCAGGTGTGCACCCAGCTCCAAACCATGACCCAGGTCTTCAGGGAGAGAGACACCAACATGACGGGCAACGTGCGCATGAGCTATGAAGACTTCCTCTCTGGGACCATCAGCAGGCTCATGTGAGCCTCATCTGCTCTGTGGATTCACAATGCTATTCCATGTTCTGACCACTTTGGCTCAGATTTAAACCACCTTTCAGCCTAACCTGCTGCTACTGTGAACACAGTATATGAGCCAGCCATCCATCCATTCCATGGCTTATTGCTGTGAGTAGATAAACCTTAGCTCCATGCACCTGGGACCAGGGGATCAGCCACCATATGCTGTTCATACATTGATGACAGTTAGGTAGTCTTTCCTTCAAAATACCAATACTTGATTTAAATTATACAGTTTAATTCTGAGATGAGTGACAACTTGTCTCTTTTTCCTTCTTCAATCTGGTGTGCGTTGCCCCGACAACCACATCGACAAACAATCTGTCTGGACTGAATGAATTCAAAGACTTGGCTTGAGAAGATAACATTTTAAGAAATGTGAAAAAGTGAAATCCTCTGTAGATTTTTCTCTGTAATCAACTGCAGGACAATTACAATACTGAACTCAAAAGTCATATCTTATATATCAGCACACAGTGAATAATACAGGATTGTGTGTTTTACTTTTATTATTGAATATAAATATATCCGGAGTAGTCTGCGTTTTCACAGAATATCTCCAAGCAATGGTTGCCAAATGTATTAAACATGGCTTTGTAATTAAATGGTAATAAAGCAAACTGATCTTGGGGGCTAGTTCTAGGAAAAGTTAAGAAATTTCCAAGTGTTAATATTTAAAGAATATAGATATATTAATGCTTTGCTAAATTGCACTCTTTGTCAGCCAGTACAATTTAAATAACAGAAATCTATGGCCAAAAGACATGGGACCCAAAAGCACTTAAAGCTTTTGTATTTTTTTTCTCCTGCTTGATCTCAAAGTCAGGTGATGTTTAGAGACTTACACTCCAGAAATGTCGTTTATTTCCTTGAGGGAACCTTCCCAAAAGGATAAATAAAATTGCATCTGATCTGATCTAATCTATTGAATACATGCCAAACTGGTTCCTGATGCCAAAAACAGATAAATGCTTTTATATCATATTTTTTTGGATGTATAAATTATCTTTTCTGAATGAATATGCAATGCTTAAAAAAAATGCAGATGCCTTCATTACAAGAGTTGCCTTATAGCAAGCTGAATAATGGAACTGAATAAGTGCTATGTATCTAAAAGGAAGAAATATTGCATAAATACCACTTAACTATCAATAAAAGAAATTATGTTCATTTCTAAGAGCTTGGACTGAGTTGTTTTGTTTTGGCAGAAAATTAGCTTAGCTGAAGTGCGGTCCTGGATGAACTTTACTCAATATGTACGACCTCAAAAAGCCTAAAATCAGTCTTTCATTTCTTTCTGTAAACAGATTGGCTAAACAAAAAGAGCAAAAGAGCCAATGTGTCTCCCCTCCACATCTGGCACTTCTTCCCCTCACCATCTGTTACTCTGTTTGATCACAGAGTGTGTCAAGAGTCCTCCTGCTTCTCCCATCGCCTCTCAAATCAGAGAGAATCCATCAAATTCTCTTGTGCGTCTTTTTTTTTGTACTCATATCCCACCTGCGTCTCCTCTTTTTTTCCCTGCAGGCTAAACATAACTGTTGAAGTGTCCTTAACCACACTCTGTTCTGTTCTGTTCACACATCAATCTCTGTGTGGATTTGGTTCAAAATATTGAGTTGATGGACTTGAAATTCTTGCAAATGTGGACCATGCTTTCAAGTTGGGAAGCAGTGCAGCAGCCTCATGTTATTACTGGTGATTTAACCTAAAGCCTAAACGTCATTTTGATGAGGACATTTCCCACCACTGATCCTCATTATCTCAGGAAAAGAGAGTGAGTCCGAGATTTCACTTAGTGAGGATGTGGCATTGCAATCTCATTGTCACAGTTTGTGATTTGAATTGATACGATAGTTTTATTTTTAAACACAAATCTTGGCAAGTTAAGCAGAACTGGCACTAGTAATTTTGTTATTCCTGCAGGGGGATGAACGCATTATAGTTTATCTGACAGGACTGATTAAATGCCAGTTCTGGCAACTACAGGGTGGACAGCGCAGAGAGAAGAGCTGCTGAAAAGAATAATTCTGAAGCATGACTCATAATCGCTCACACAGTATCCTGTTAATCAATTATTCCAGCAGTCATTTGAGCTAATGATAAAATTTGGATATAGATCTGTCCTTTTTTTTCCCCTCTCTTTCTGCTTCTTCGTGAGAATTAATGAGTCAGAAGTGGCCGTCACTCTCTGAAAGGCTTTGTTTCACTGCTACAGATCAGTATCGTGATGTGGAAGCAACATGAGTACAGTTTATTGAAAAATGTTTGCAAATAACATGTAGTGATTCCCTTCAACAGCAAAATAGAGTCATCTAGTTTCTCCTCCCTGTAGTCAACTCTGCAATCTTAGGTCTCCTGCTGAGTGATTGGCATCAACACAACTTCTCTGCATTTTTCATAAGCAGTTAGACAAAACAAAAGCAAAATGGTCATGTTATTCACTTCATCAATTTTGACAGCCTCTTTGCACCAAAATGCCCTATAGAGGAAAAATTCATATCCCGCACTCCATGGGTCTGTCATCCAAGATACAGTGCCTTGAAAAAGTATTCATACCCCTTGAACTGATTCAAATGATCAGCTCGTTATCAAGCTCTGTGATGGCTTGATAACGAGCTGATTATTTGAATCAGGTGTGTTGGAGCAGGGAAACATACAACAACAGTTGTATTACTGCTGATACTAAATTACACACAGGTGGACTCTATTAACTAATCAGGTGACTTCTGAAGGCAATTGATTGCACTGCATTTTATTTAGGTGTATCAGAGTACAGGTGGGCTGAATACAAATGCATACCTCAAAAGATCTAAATAAAATAAAGTTTGTGGTTATAGAGTGACAAAATGTGAAGAAGTTCAAGGGGTATGAATACTTTTTCAAGGCACTGTACAGCACCTGTGGCTGATGCCTTGCAAGGGTGTAACACAACAGTGGCAACAAACCTGTCAACCTTTTCTGAGTATTTATTTGAGAGGCTGGTTTTATGCAAGAATGCATTTCATGATCAAAGGCAGAGAGAGATAAAGTTTGTTGGCTGCAAGTCAAGAAAGCTAGAGGAAGGACAAACATCCAAGTTATGTGTTACATAAAAAACACAGGAACAATTCACAGGGCTTTGAGTTTATAGGATTATACAGTATTTAATCATCCAACAGCCCAATGAGGCACAATTTTCTCAACTATACGGTGGATATAAAAAGTCTACACACCCCTGTTCAACTGCCAGGTTTTTGTCATGTAAAAAAATTTAATCAAGATAAATAATTTCACAACTTTTTCCACGTTTAATGTGACCTATAACCTGTACAATGCAATTGAAAAACAAACTGAAACCTTTAAAAAGGAAAAATAAAAAAATAAACAAATTAAAATAACCTGGTTGCGTAAATATACACACCCTTAAACTAATACTATGTTGCAGTACCTTTGGCTTTTAATACAGCACTCATTCTTTTTGGGTAGAAGTCTATCAGCGTGGCACATCTTGACGTGGCAATATATGCACACTCTTCTTTGCAACACCGCTCCAAATCTGACAGATTGCGAGGGCATCTCCTATGCACAGCCCTCTTCAGATCGCCCCACAAACGTTCAATGGGATTCAGGTCTGGGCTCTGGCTGGGTCATTCCAAAGTCTCAATCTTATTCCAGTGAAACCATTCTTTTGTTGATTTAGATGTGTGCTTTGGGTCATTGTCATGCTGAAAGATTAAGTTTCTCTTCATCTTCAGCTCAGACATAACCTGGTTATAACCTGAGACATAACCTGGTTATAACCTGAGACATAACCTGGTTATAACCTGGTTATAACCTGAGACATAACCTGGTTATAACCTGGTTATAACCTGAGACATAACCTGGTTAAACCTGAGACATAACCTGGTTAAAACCTGAGACATTACCTACTTATAACCTGGTTATAACCTGAGACATTACCTGGTTATAACCTGGTTATAACCTGAGACATAACCTGGTTATAACCTGAGACATTACCTGGTTATAACCTGGTTATAACCTGAGACATTACCTGGTCATAACCTGGTTGTAACCTGAGACATAACCTGGTTATAACCTGAGACATAACCTGGTTATAACCTGAGACATAACCTGGTTATAACCTGGGACATAACCTGGTTATAACCTGGGACATAACCTGGTTATAACCTGGGACATAACCTGGTTATAACCTGGTTATAACCTGAGACATAACCTGGTTATAACCTAAGACATAACGTGGTTATAACATGGTTATAACCTGAGACATAACCTGGTTATAACCTGGTTATAACCTGAGACATAACCTGGTTATAACCTGGTTATAACCTGAGACATAACCTGGTTATAACCTGGTTATAACCTGAGACATAACCTGGTTATAACCTGGGACATAACCTGGTTATAACCTGGGACATAACCTGGTTATAACCTGGTTATAACCTGAGACATAACCTGGTTATAACCTAAGACATAACGTGGTTATAACATGGTTATAACCTGAGACATAACGTGGTTATAACCTGGTTATAACCTGAGACATAACCTGGTTATAACCTGGTTATAACCTGAGACATAACCTGGTTATAACCTGGTTATAACCTGAGACATAACCTGGTTATAACCTGAGACATAACCTGGTTATAACCTGAGACATAACCTGGTTATAACCTGGGACATAACCTGGTTATAACCTGGTTATAACCTGAGACATAACCTGGTTATAACCTAAGACATAACGTGGTTATAACATGGTTATAACCTGAGACATAACGTGGTTATAACGTGGTTATAACCTGAGACATAACCTGGTTATAACCTGGTTATAACCTGAGACATAACCTGGTTATAACCTGGTTATAACCCGAGACAAAACCTGGTTATAACCTGGTTATAACCTGAGACATAACCTGGTTATAACCTGGTTATAACCCGAGACAAAACCTGGTTATAACCTGGTAATAACCTCGTTATAACCTGGTTATAACCTGAGACAAAACCTGGTTATAACCTGGTAATAACCTCGTTATAACCTGGTTATTACCTGGTTATAACCTGAGACATTACATGGTAATAACCTGGTTATAACCTGAGACATAACCTGGTTATAACCTGTTTATAACCTGAGACATAACCTGGTTATAACCTGGTTAAAACATGGTTATAACCTGAGACATAACCAGGTTAAAACATGGTTATAACCTGAGACATAACCTGGTTATAACCAGGTTATAACCTGAGACATAACCTGGTTATAACCTGGTTATAACCTGAGACATAACCTGGTTATAACCTGGTTATAACCTGAGACATAACCTGGTTATAACCTGAGACATAACTTGGTTATAACCTGGTTATGACCTGAGACATAACCTGGTTATAACCTGGTTATAACCTGAGACATAACCTGGTTGTAACCTGTGACATAACCTGGTTATAACCTGGTTATAACCTGAGACACATTCTCATTATTTATGTATGTTTTAATTTCTTCAAACAAAATCCCAGTTCTACCACTACAATTACTACTTATATCACTCCAACTTGTATCTTCACTTCTACCTCCACTGCTCTTGCTTCTCTTAATATTCTCTTACTTCTACCACAAGCTCTACTGCTTTGACTTCTACTTCTTTTATTCTAAAACTACTTCTACTGCTTACATGGCTACTAATATCACTACTACAACTACCTATTATCATACTACTTCTAGTACTACAACTTAAACTAATGCCACTTGTGTTTAAAGGTAATTTTCTTCTTTATCCAATTTTTTTTGCAATTTCAGACAGTTTTTCTAGCCTTATTCAGCATGAATGCAATTTTAATTTATGAAGCACATTCATACTATTTGTACTTCAGCAATTTTCACTTTCATCCAACTTCTACTTCTCTTTCTCCAGCCCTTAAACCAATTCTACATTTAAACCTTCCTCCATTATTTTAGCAGTTTTGCATTGCTTTTTCAGCTTTCAGCACTCAGCATTTCCACGTATTTTCTGCAAGGAAAAATATTATTATTATTATTATTATTATTATTATTATTATTATTATTATTATTATTATTATTATTATACAGTAGTAGAAAGTAGTAGAAGTCTTCATGGGTTTTCCCTGTCAATGAGCAAATGCAAATATACGTTTCGCCTTTCCCTTTCTGGAGCACTTCACCTTTTTCACCACTGAGCGGAGGTACATCCCCGAAAATAAGGGCAGGTGGAGTCCTCCCAAGGACAGCAACTCGAGGCTCATCAGCCAATGAGCTTTGACCAGGAAGGAGACACACGCTCACGCGGATATTACGTACTTGGCTGCAGCACCAACGTGCTAACGGTAAAGGTGAGTGGAGACTTTTGTGAAAAACTATTGTAACAGTCACTGATTTCAGAAAACTCAAAATACAACATATGGGATTTTATTTCTGTGAAACATAACGCGCGCTGGTGTTGCTTTGTTGAAGCGGTACTGCCCAGATAACACAAAGGTTGTCGGCTAGAAGCAATTTAGTGAATGACTTCTGGGCGGTTTACCTGTTGACCTGAGTTACATAATGTAATAACCCGTAAAATATAGGAACTGTTCAGTATTATTCCATATTTCTAAATGCTCACTCATTCCCTGCTGCCTGCTATCGGCTTTACCGTACTCTGTAAACATTTCACCAAAGTCCCGCCAAACTCCATTACGTATTTGACATTTTAATTTTATAACCTGTGTACAGAGCGAGCTAGACGACCTTAGACTTACAAAATAGACCTACAAGATCGAGAAGAAGTACTCTTTAATTCGGCATGCAAGTCACAGTGGACTGAGTACAATTTTGTCATGTAAATGTAAGACAATTGCATTCCCTTTCAGGACGGGTGATAGGCTAACACACAGCCAGAACAAACAGGTGTTGATGACAGCAGACAAGGCCTTCAAAGAAGGGTTTAGGGGATGTCTACCAAAACATTTACCCTTTCTCATGAAACTAGTTTATCTACGTGAAGCATTGTACATATTGACTTAAAAAAGAGTGCACCAAATTCATGAATTTGTTATGAGTTTCATCATTGTTGGTCTAATACCCCAATAGGGACTAATGAAAATAGTCAATTTGTTGCACTTGTGAGATATGAGAGCATGTTTGCTACTCTAATACCATTCACATTACATCTATTGTTCACTGATATAAGCTTTAATGTGTTCACTGCACCTGTGCTAATATTTGAAGTATGTGTGAAACTTTATTTTTTCATCACAGTTTATTCTGAGTTCATGAGGGTTGATTGTGATCAGCTGGAAACTCCACCACTGTTGTGTTAATGTGCTAAAAGAAACTTCGGGTCACCCCATCGAGTTGATAACCTGTTCTGTGAACCAGTCGGGCATTTCTCAGGGCTATCTGAGCTAGATAACATAAATAAACCCTCAGTGTATTCAATCTGCTTCATAGTAAGGGCTTCTTTTGTCCTCTGTGTGTCTTGAACTCTTAAAAAAGTTCCACACAACTCTGGGCAAATAGTTTTTCTAAAATCTCTATTCATCAAGTTGCAGCTGACTTTTTTGTGTGTAGTGAAAAGTTGAATTTTATTACTTAAAATGCAAAAAGAAGGAACTTTTAACAGCATGTTCTTTGTACTGAGAATTTTAATAGAAAGGAAGAAGTGTACTTAAATTGAGCAGCCTTCAGTACAGTATGTTGCATTTTAAGAAACTGGTTCAACAATCACATTCAGCTTCAAACCACAAGGGGGAACCAGGTGACAAGAAATTCTCACCAAAAGCTGTGAAGTGAGGAAGTATGTTAAAAATATGTTTTTTTTTTATCAGGTTCTGTCGTAACCTGTCTGTTCTTCCGTTTCCCATAGTTACCATACCACAAATTATATTTACATATATATTTTTTTTATTTCCCTATCTGGAGTCTAGGAGCCAAAGCAGTGTGCAGTCATGTGGCCTGTGGTGTGGACAGCGATGCGAACCTATGCCCCTTATGTCACCTTCCCTGTGGCCTTTGTAGTAGGAGCAGTGGGCTACAGCTTGGAGTGGTTTGTCAGAGGGACCCCTAAACCTCGAGAGGAGAAGGGCATCCTGGAGCTGAGGGAGGAGAGGAAGCTGCAGGAACAGATCGGTACAGACAGCACCCAGGTTATCAGCCTGAAAGACAAACTGGAGTTTGCACCTAAAGCAGCTCTGAACAGAAACCGACCTGAAAAGAGCTAACCCATGTGGGTGAAAGAGACTTCTGTTTGAGAGGTGGCACACTGGAGTGGACGAGCCAGAGGAGGAGTCAAGTGCACGCTTTCCATCACTTTAGCCATACATTGTCACTCCTCGGCACCAAGAGGCATTAGCATATTATATCGAACTCCTTTTTCGACAAAGACGATGAAACGGAACAAATAATTAACCTTTTATTGACCCAGATGTAAGTACTGTGTGTTAAAGCTTTCTTCTATGTTGCTCTTGCCTGTTTGTGCACATACCAAAAAGCAAGACACTATTCTAGCTGTATCAAATATCTGGGTGCCTGAATTTGAACCTACCAGACTGGGTTTGGTCGAGAGAAGTCACTTCCTGGTACTGTTTAAATCTAGTTGACACAAAAGTGTTGTCTCTGCTGTTAAATCACACAAATATTGTTCTTTCGTCGGTTATTAAAGCCTGTCACAAAATGTTTCTCCTTTAATCTTCTGTAAATGTGAAGGAAGGAAGGACCTCTTATTGTCAACATCAAGGCAGAGAAAATCAGTCGCGTCTGTGTTGTGTGTCCTTTGATGGTATGTGACAATAAGCCGGCTGCATGTGGGAGGTCTCTCAGGAAGTTTAAGCTGCTTACTCCTTTTGTCAGAAAACATCCACACATTACTTCTCATTTTTCTAAGTCTGGATGGTTTCAAAGTTAATGTTTAAATTATGTGTGTTTTGAAAAATGTGATGAATAAAGGAACTTTGTGTCTATGACTACTCTTGTGAACTGATCAGCATTTTAAGGACGTTTTTGTCGTTTCAGTTTCCTTTTTTTACCACAAATGCTTTCACTTTTAGGTCCAGGTTCACATCAGATGTCGCTCAGTTACGAAATAACATCCAAGGACAGAAAGTTACATCAAAGTGAAAGGAAGGAAGCAATGTGTGTGTGCTCATTCTGCCGGAGAAGGAAATTGTTTTCGAGGAAACACAGGAGACAAATCCACGATGAATGGAGGAAATTCAGCTTGTTCACAGTTTGGAATGTGGCCTGTGAACAAATAACTTTGTTCTGGGAAAATATGACTCAAAAAACAAGTCAGTTCAAAATATGTTATATTCCTCAGAGTGGGATTCTCATATATCTGCAGCTGATCTCTGAACAAAAGCTCCTTAAATCCAAATTTTAAAAAAGTCAAACTTCTAAACAGACAGTAAATTCATGACTGAGTGTGGTTAGGGTGAGTCATGTGCCCACTTCAATTTCACATATGCTATAAAAGTTTCTTTGGGTATGATCGTCTCTGTAAACATCAGATTGTGTTTGTCTGGTATTGAAGACTTTTGGAGGGGAAGTTTTTGAATGGTTTAAAGTGGGGTTTGTAAGAGGTACTTGTCAATAGCAAATGTAAAAGTAAACCCGCCTGCTGAACCCACTGTTAAATTAATTCGGTCAGTGATGCACAAGTAACATGACCTTTGTCCAGTGCAGTGATCTGTTGTGAGTTTTGATATGGCTGGATCTCAGTTTGAGGTGATTTGAAGCAACAAATAGTCATTATCATTCAGCTGACTCAGTCTTGGTTTTGCATGATTGTTGTGCTCTGTCAACATGTTTCTCTGACTCATAAAAATGTCCACGGTTACAGTATGTCATTGTTGCAGTCAGAATCAGTCATTCTCTTAGTTTATAATAATAATAATGCATCAGATTTCATATAGCGCTTTATCAGAGACCCTCAAAGCGCTTTACATTGGATACATCATTCATTCGCTCACACAGTCACACTTTGGTGGTGGTGGAAACGTGGCTGCCATTCTGCGCCTACGGCCTCTCCGACCACCACCACACAACACTCACAATCATACACCAGTGGAGGACACACACTGGGAGCAAGGTGGGTTAAGTGTCTTGCCCAAGGACACAACAGACAGACTTGGATTAGGGGGGAATCGAACCGCCAACCTTCCGGTCATTGGTTGTCTTTTATCAACACAGTAAATACAACTAGTTTAAAGGCACAATTCATATGCTCTGAGTCATGGACCATACCGTTGGCTTGGTTGTATACTACTTTAAAGTTGTATTTGCTGCTTTGAAAGTCCACAGACCTTAAAGCTCCAGTAAGGAAGTTTCAGCTTGTGTCAATTTTGGCATCACCTGCAAAGTGGCTTTTGTTTATCTTGTTCTCTATGTTAGAGTGACCATATGTCCTCTTTTACCTGGACATGTCCTCTTTATGGGGGGCTGTCCGGCCTTGTCCAGGGGAGTTTATAAAATTCTTCAAATGGCTTTTTGTACGGAAGTTTTGAGCTTGTGTCGCATGGACTAACTGAGTTAGAAGCACGTAAAAACCACTCGACCCGACCCGAAAAACTCAAAATTTTCTACGCATGGCTCTGTGACTCTGTCCCGTGCAGTAGTGTCCTCTTTTTGGGATTTCAGAACATGTTTACCCTAGTTTAAGTAGTGTCCTCTGCCAAAAATCTCATTACTATGACTTTTTACAGTCAAATTTATCCTTGTTAAAATTAGCCTCATCCAGTTTCTCAACAGAAGTGGTAAATTGACCCTCAAACATCTTAAACATATTGATAGGTGTAACTACTGAAGGACAGAACCAACATTTCTCATCTAAAATGAGCTAGATCAAACAATTATTGGGATGTAACATCTGAAAAACACATTTGATAATACTTTTTTTGCGGTAAACAGCATAATTTATGGGGAATTGATTAATAAATTTTAACAAGGCAGATACCGGCTGCACTCAATCACCAAACTGAAATCACTCAAGAACCAATAAAACTCCTGCAACAACAGAGTGACAGACTAATCTTTTTAACTGCTAACAGTGGCTTTGATTCCCTCCTTTTTCTCCACTTTTCTTAGATCAAGCAGCTCAACCTTTAACCGAGTGTGAGACTTAGATTGATAGTTTGCTTGAGCACCGTATTATGTTCCTGATTTTTTAACCGTATTTGAAGTTCAGGGCCTGTTTCGGTTTAATCCATATCTGTGTTTTCAGCCTGGATTAAGCTTTCATCTGGCAAGAATTACTGTGTGGAAATTTGCACTGATGTGGTGATTGATACAGCGTGTAAAGACCATGTTCAACCGATTATAGTTGTCCATGTTTGTGATGCATTTCATCACTATGTACAACAACATTGATAATTATGTGAAAACATTCCTACTGAAACACGCATTTGAAGAGCAACACGGAGCCGAGATTAACTCCTTCTAAGGGCAAAACGAGTGAATCATATTATCCGTCATTATTTGTAACAAACATACTGATTATTGGGATACCTAAAAGAATATAAGGGAGAGGTGTTGCCTCTATCCAAACACGGCATTTGTGGGCAGAAAGGGAGGGAAAAGTTTCCACATATTCACTCAATAAAACCTTTATTGTCCTCATTATTAAAAACAAGAGCAGTGATGTGGTCGGGAGGTAAAACTTTAATAAAAATCCATCGCTGATTAAAGACAGAGAAGTTATTGGTGCCGTAAAATGCTACATGACTTTATGAAGCTCTTTAAACCAAGTCACGTGACTTCGCACAAGTAGTTTTGACACCACAACTCGAGTCCTACAGTAACCAAAAAGGTCCTTCTCGCCCTGGAGCGCTCTCTTAGTGGATGAAACCTTCCTAGCGTGCAGACAGAAGTTCTGCTATGTCGCCCTGCCTGTTGGTGTAATAGAGGGAGATTATGATGTGAAGATTTACATTGGCAAAACATGTGGATTGTTGTGTTATCAGCAGCCATCAGCATGAAATCCTCTCTTTAGTGTGCAATGACCCGCTCCCCTCTAGTGTACGAGAGGGTTATGATTACTTCAAGCTGCTGGATGTTTCTATCTGAACAAGGATGTAGAGGTGCATGTGAGGCTGCAGCAAAATTAAACTGTAAGAGAGAGAGAGCTAACAAGATGTGTCATTGTGTGTTTAGGTGTGTAAAAGGTGTGTGTGTCCTCTAGGGAACAATCAGAGGACAGGTCGGACGTCTAACAATGGCTCAGCTCCGCAGACCTGGACAGTACTGTGGGAACTGAACACGGAGGCTCCTGGGAAGGGATGTGTGGAGGTGCTCCATTGTTCTTTCTGGATGATAGGGATAATGGGTGCGGGTGATGCTGGCAGTTCCTTTTTTTTTTTTTTAAAAAAGGAGGTTCAATCTGACATCCTGAGTGGACAGGCTGGAGACGGTGTTCCCTGTGTTGCAGGAACAATAGAGCCGTCTGCTTGGTGGAAGGGCACCACATCCCCTGTTAAACAAGCACATAAAATAATACACATAGAATCCAGGAACACAGGTAGGTCAAATATATGCACACACACACAGTCAGGAAGGCAAATAATAAACTTTTAAATAATCTCACATTTGTCAGGGAAGTTCAAATTCCCACGGAGACAGTGAAAGGATGAAAAAAATCCATTACGCAGAGTGGGAACTTCAGAAGAGCCAGATACCTTAATGCTGACAAAAACAGCCATCAACATTGTTATAGGCAAAGGAATAAGAACAATATTAGGATACGAGCTTCCCATGACCTTTTGAGGTAATGTTTCTGGGCAATCTTACACAGGAAAACATACAAACTAAAGACAGATACTTGACTGAAATATTGTACTGTCAGATGTTTTTGATGGTAAAAATGTCATTCTTAGCTGCACTTGTTTGCAGATGTCTTTTAATAAAGAAAATCCTATTCAGATTACCACCCATAAGATCTGGGATGCCATTAAAGCATATTCCGTTGTGTTTGCTTTTGGTCACAGATTTACCCACAGCAAACTTGACATTTATGGTTACTATTCAGACTACACATGAGTACACAAGAGTACCTCCTGTACCAGAGTCTGCTCCTGCATGTGTGATCAGTCATACACTTTTGCAAACCCTAATCCTAAAAAGGTAAAGGAATACTTCCACAAAAATAAAAAATACTGTACGTAGGTCCAGTCAAAGCTGTAAAAGAAACTTGCATTTGTTGTTCATCCTGACAACAAATAACTCAATTTAACAAGAACAATCTGATAGAAACACATCACCTCATGTACACAAACAGGCTCACACATACTGAAAAGTTGTAAGTGGTACCAGCCCTCTAATTGACTCCAGCCTCACAGCCGGCACTCTGCCCATTTCCCCTGTCCTTCAGTGGGCTTTGATGGGGCAGCCATGACATGAGGTCAACTAAACACAGGGGAATGAAAACGAAACAATGCAACAATACTCACTGCAGCTCCATTGTTAGGGTGAACAATCCCAAACGACCGATCCCTGGGGAGAAACAATACTGCAACAGGAAACAGACACAAACTCACTTCCTGTCCAGAGTTTAAATTTAGGAACATCTCAAAGCATTTGTTATTTTTCTCATTGCGGGGCACAAGTACTCAAATGAAGGACTGGGTGTTGGGACTTGAAATTGTTATGGATACAGAGAAAGTCGTGTGCTGGCATTGTGCATATAACAAGGGAAACAAGAGAGCTGGCACACAGGATGCTGTGTGTCCTCACGCGCACATACACGTTGTTTTAAACACTAAAACATGACTGAACCCCAAGTGGTTTCTCTTCCTGCGGGCTAATAACACTAATGACATCAAAAATAAATAAATGTTGCATAACTTGATAACCTCTCACCCCACTGCTTGTTATTCCAAACACATGTTTCTGTGAGCGTGTTTGTGCATGAGATAGTCAAGAGTTGTGTAGTCAAGAGTGCTCCTTGATGACATGCAGGACTATGAGAGACACAGCTGGTAGAAGAAGTATCACAACAGCAAGACTTGTTGCAGCTAAATTTGCACAAAAGTAGACCCTTTGGAAATCCTTGAGCACAGTTCGGAGCACTCTGTGACATCCTACCCAAGGGAGAATTTCCTAGCTCATGAATTAGCTTCCCTGCACTTGCACTGTTTAAAGTCTTAAGGAGTATTTGACTGTAATTTTAAGCAAGGAGTCCTAGTTTGGGAGCGATTGAGTAATATTTTCAGAGCATCCTGAGCAAGAAAAGGACAAATACTTGTTTGTTGTGAGGAGGTGTGATTGACTCTGGTGTCAAGTTTTACACACTTTTTAAAAATGATTGATGGTTTTTTGTTGATCTACAAAAACGATGTTTCCTTAGAGATGAAAAAAAAAAGTATGGAGGAACAGTGAAGTTGATTGACCCAATCAGAGAGTCTGACCTGATTTTGTGTTTCATACTTATATATTGAATAAACGATGCTTGAAGAGGATGTTGGGAAAAAAAAGGTTTGAAAACACATGGCCATTTGTGCTGGAGCCTGCAGGCTGACCTCAAAAGTGTAAGAGCTCTCTGCTTTAAGAATGGATTTATTTTCTCTTTCCAGGGTAGAGGCTAAACTAAAAAGGGAAATTGTAAGTTTCTTCTCTGAATTTGTCACAAGGGAAAAGACTTTCCTGGAAGTGCCATGACTATAGCGATTAACAGTAAGGTACCATTATTTGTTCAAGAACTCATACTGCCCTATTAACTTTCATATATTGGGCCATCTGAATGCAGGAGAGTCCAAAAGTAGCATGGGAGCAAGGGCCTTTTACCAGCAGGCTTTTCTCCTAAGGACTCACATACCAGTCAGGGTCTGTCTCTACTTTTAGGAGCAGATTTGAACATTTTTTTTTTTTGTGATGAAAGTTGAAGTTACAGCCCAGGTTTGAAACAACCCCTATGATGTTTTAAGCCAGTGGTTTTCAATCCAGTCCTCGAGCCCCCCCCTGTCTTGCATGTTTTGGATGTTTCCCTGCTCCAACACACCTGATTCAAATGACCAACTCGTTATTAAATCATTACAGCTTGATAACGAGCTGATCATTTGAATCAGACGGGGGATCCATCACACAAAACTCTATTATGTCCCCTCCTCTCTCCATCAGTAAGTCTCTGTATCTCAATGCATGTTTGAGCTCCTTTGTCTCATTTGTTCCTGTATATTGTTGTTGTGCACTGCCTGCTGCTTGAACTTGGTTGACTCTAACTACTGCAGTTATAAATATCTAGATTATATTAGTAGAGGTCATTAATGGTCACATTAAACCTGTAAAAACTGATTGTAACAGCTATACACCATCAGTCAATTTAGTGACTGTATTGTTAGTTAAGTATTATACATAATTTCTCTATTAAAAGGCACTGTAGTGTATGTCTGCCCCAGAAACAAAACCTGAAGGACAGGGGTCAGAGGCTGGGAAACCAACCAAAAACTGCACCTTTTAAAAGAAATCAAAATAAGATGGTGCCTTGTTCTTTCTGAAAGGTGTAAGTGGAAAATAACACATCCACCAAGTCTATCAAAACAATAGACCAACAAAAGATTGGACCCATAAAACTTAAAAAGAAAAAAGGAGTCAAAGATCAGGGAGAGAATAAATGATCGGTGGAAAGACAAGTCAAAGACAGAAATCTTGATTCAACTGAGACAGAAACCAAAGAAAGCCAACTGAAGGTGTTGACCTTCTGAGGGTCAGAAACCAAACTGAACAGAAACACTCAGCCTCCTTATATAGCTGATCATCCTCAACTGATGACTCTCAGCTGAGGGTGATCACAGGTGCTCCCAATAGCCACTGATTAACCTCTGTTTCTCTGTATCCCAATGTCTTGGCCCATCTAAACCTAGCAGATAGATGTTCACCATGAGTCTGTTTCTTCTCAAGGTGTCTCCCTCCTAAAAAAGTACTTTGCTGCCATACAAATTCACCAGGATTGATTGACTGTGGGCATGACACTTTGCTTTTCATTGCTACAACAAGCCACCTGGTGACACCTTGATTTCCAAACAGTTTGAAAGCTTCTACACTGTTGTGTCTCCCAGCTGCGTGCGTATAAATCCATTCACCAAACTATGAGATCCTTCTTTGTGTGGGACCAGCTGCATGCAGCTTCACCAACGGTGTGAGGAAATGCATCAGCAGTGATTCTAACAATGTCAGGAAGCCTGGTCAGAATGGCAGCTGATCCCAGAGGTTGCGTGTATAACCGTTTAAGATGACCTGTCCCGCAGATTGGGGTCTTCCCAGCTAATGACTCCCACTGATTTTATTTGCACAACTTTGAACAAACAAATAACCCCATTGTAAGATTTTTATCGTTATATCCTCTCAAATTACCTCTTATTCATGTCCTGACTATTTCCCAGATTTATGGCAATCAGCTCCGACAGGGAAATATAGACTCAAAACATCACTTTCATTTTCTCCTTTGAAGGACTTGGGTACTTTTCCAGCAGACAGAAAAGGACTAAAGAAAAAAAGTGCGTTTGAGAAACAAATAACCTGCTCTGTTGTTTTCATCCTGACGGTTTATATTTGCTTCAGTGAACAGGAGGTGAGAGTTTACTCTGCGGAAAGAATGGAGCCGCTCGTCGGGCTGCTCCGCCTTGATCGGATATGAGGAAGATTGAAGCAAAAGAGGGCTCCACTGTTCCACTGCTGGCTTTGGTTGGCAGCAGTGGGCTGATACAAGCCGCCCTGTGCAATCTGTTCCCTGACCCTCTGGCTTTTTTTGAGAAAACACACACGTGAACAATCACATTGACACATGCTTGCAAGTGCTCAAAACATGCACCCACCCACCAAGGCTGATATAACCAGACTGAACAGGAATGCCAGCCAAGTTTTCATGAACAGACATTGAACTGGGCAGCTTCAGCCAGCCGTATTTGGATTGTTTTCCGAACAGTTTGTGCCAATTTATCCTCAACACAATGAGAACACATTCCAGTCCAATCATCCTTTTATTATCCAATCATAAAATGTTTGGATAAAACTGCAGCAAAGAAATAAAAGTCAGGTTTTTCTTTATGTCCACCTTTCAGAGGTAGGTTGTAGTTCTTCTTTGCAGTTCAAAGTGTTTGTTTTATGGCAACTTTCTCTCTTAAAATCCCCATAATCCACCTTTCCTGCTATAGATAAGTGCTTATCATCATGAAGACAGCTCAGTAAATTGCTGGAAATGAGTGTTGTATTGCAGGCGCTGCAGCTGCCATGGTGAAAAGACATATGGGTACATTCATTCAGAGCTTGTGCAAGCACCTTTGTGGAAGGCGCTGAGCTCTGGATTTTAACAATTGCTTTCCAAGAAAACAACGTTAATAGTCAGCGCTCTCCAGGGGATCTTAAATAGAGCCAGCTTTAAGTGCTGTTCCACCTTGTATGAACTTTTACTGGCAAATAATTGATGCATTTTCTTTCCATGTACAACAAAAGCTATGGATTTGAAAGCAGCCATTAAATCAAAGTTATTCCCTCCATTTTTCTTCCCTCTGAAGGTTGTGCTCATGATACCCAGTAAGGCTCATCCACTCCCCGCACCTTCCTCGTTCTTTTATTCCCAGAGTGCTTTCTCTTGAGTGATTCAGTGCCTCCATATTGTGACAGTATTTGGATAGTAGGAAGTGTGTGGTTGGACACAAAGGGAACCCACACTTCAGAAATGTTTTGCCCACAAAGGAACAAGCTCCCTGTGTTTAGAAAGGAAGGGAATTAAACCATGTCCATGACAAGAGATCAACTTGTGTTGATCTTGAGTTGTGTTGTTTCCATAAGGCATCTACAATACATTCTATATACACCACAGCAAAGAAACCACCCTGATCAAAATCATGAATCATGAATCATCTCCTTACTTTTGCAGATTCTGAAAACATTAGCATTCTCATTCTCCTCGATCTCTTCACAATTAATCCTTCATACCGTGGCATCATAGGAACAGCTCTCTAGTGGTATCAGCCCTATCTTTCACATAGAGAACAGTCCATCACCATTGGCAACTCTCACTTCCCCAAAGCAGCAGTCAACCATGGTGTGGGACAATTCACCCACCAACATAGTCTCAAGCCCTACCAGGCTTTGGTGCAGTAGAGAACCCTGGCAGCACATTACCCCATCCTTCATCCACCTCCACTGGTCTTGGTCTTATTTCATTTTATTTTTAGTAGGGTGACCATAAGTCCTCTTTTACCTGGACATGTCCTCTTTTTGGGGGAGCTGTCCGGCCTGTCCAGCCTGTCCGGGGGAGTTTATGAAATCCTTCAAATGTCTGGAGTTTTGTTTGGAAGTTTTAAATTAGTGTCGCGTGGACTTACTGAGTTAGAAGTGCATAAAAAGCTCTTGACGTAACCCAAAAAACTCTCAAAATTAGCTACGCTATGCGTGCCCCCGCATAGTTGTGTCCTCTTTTCGGGGATTCACCCTAATTTTAGTTCATTTTTATTTCTATTTTAGTTCATTACTCCACTTTTGCAACCTCCAGTTCTCTGAAAGGTTCTGTATAAATTCATTTAATTATTTTCATCATTGCTATTATTAATTTTTTTAAAGGGATGGTTCATTGTTATAGGGAGGTTTCTAAGTTACTTCCTAGTCAACTTGGTTCCATGTTGAGAAACCAGCTGAAAAGCCAACATGCCAACATAGGTGATCAGCTGCTGTAGCCAGGGTTAACTCTACAACCTACCTTAGCTGATTTTAAGGTCTGACCCCAAACCACAACGTTACCTTAAGCAAACTTTTCAAAGTCTGTGCTTTACTGTCAAAAAGAAACTTCATTTTAGCACCATTTTTAGATTCAATGCAAACTTGCTCTCTTGCCTGCAGCACACAGATTATTTGTTCAGCAGGTTTCAGAAGAGATGAAAATACCAAGCGAATTTTGACAGCTGGGATGGCATGCTATTTATTGTAGATGCCTTTATGAATGTGGAGAAATCTCATGTGTCAGCCTATGTAGATGAACCCAGAGAGCTGCTGCATTCACTGCAGGGACTTGGTAACATCAGCATTTCAGGATTTACAAAGGATACCAACAGCTCACGTACAGCTGCAGACTGCATCACTCAAGAGTTGCCTTACTGACTGGTTTTGGGCTTTGACCGCCAGAAGTTGGTTCACAATTTTATTTTTGCAGTCTGATTGAACTTTTGTATTTTGAGGAAGATTGCATTTTATATCTGAACTCATCTGTAGCGGTCGGTTACCTAGCTTCTGTGTTGGTTCACCAGCTAGTTTTCAAACAAAGGGGCCAAGCTAAGCTAGCTTCTAGTGAGTGTACACACTGTGGACAAGTACCTCATAAATACCCAAACCACCCTTTTAATTACCCTATGATGACTGTGCTAAAAAAATACTTGTCATTGGCCATTATCTTTTGGTGGTTAAAGCTTTATTGTCAACAAAAAATAAATACAAATGATACTTCTTCACATTAAATACAGTTTTCACATGGTCATTTCCTTTCTTTAAGTCTGCACATTTCTGTACCGCTTTCTGTCCATTCAATGTGCTAACCAGAGGCTGGTCCTTGCTTCATTATCCAGATCTGGTCCTCTCTCCTTCTTCCTTCAGAGCTTCAACACTATGGTCATAAGTCATTTACAATCCCAGAATTCCCAGGGTATGGTTTCCCTTCTCCATCTTAGTCCATGACCCAACTCAAGTGACCAAAACAGGCTGTGCGAAAGGGCCAAAAGTACTTTGTGAGTGTGCATGCATGCGTGCATGCGTGTAAGCAACCGCGCAGCCATTATCCTCATGGGAGCAGAGCGGGATCCAGAGACCACAACATTCCACTGTGTGGACACAAGTGACTAAAGCCATGGGGAGAGGGGGGTGGTGGTGGGGGGGGGTTTCAAAGAGCTCCAGGGGTTACAGTGCAAACCTCAGAGGAATATGTTTCAATGCACCAGATCTCTCGCCCCTGTACTCTTGAAATGTCAGAGTATTTTTCCACTCTTACATTCAACACCAACAGTCAGAAATTGATGGAGACATCTTATGACTGCAGTCTTCCCTCATTGCGGCGCCTAATTTTTGTTGCCAAAGGGAGTGTTCTTAAAAAACATAATTCTTTTTCAAAAGCCTTATTTATCTGCTAAATCCGCTTTAATCTCAGCCTGCCTCCGAGGCATCACACACACACAGTGCAACAGTTGTTGTTCCTTTTTATTTTTTACAATTATTTTTCAAAAAGGTCTCCCAACGTGCACTCCTTTTTTTCAAGTTTCGTGTGCAGGATAGTTCTTACAAAAACCAATAAGAATCAGAATGAACAGAGCTTTCATAGACTTGGTCATACATAATGCTTCTGCTTTGAGTGTCCCTTGTGGGTACCCTTAGTGTCTTTCACTGTTTGGTGTGCATGTTTCTTATAGTGGACTCTTGGGGAATGCGTTGTCCCCATAGCCCCCATGCAGTTCACATAACTGGGCAGCAGGTCATTCCCCGTCGCCCCAGTTCCCCAGTTCACCTCTATCGCTAGATCCCCATAGCTTTCACAAGGATTGGGGTAACATATTACCTCACCCTGATTGGGAAGCTCAACATGACTGCCCGCTTTGTAAGACTGAGGCACCTCTGATTGCTGCTCCAAAGTCCCTTCTCGTGCTGTCACCCGCTCGGACCAAGGGAGGTAGTCCTGTTGCTTGTCATGGTACCTTTTCTCCAGCTGGTGGGAAATAGCGAGCTGGAGGAGGTGAAGGAGCTCCGCGAAGTTGAGGAGCAGGGAGATGACAGCGATCACCTGAGTGTAGACAGTAAAGATAGTCTTTTCTGTGGGTCGGGAGACAAAACAGTCCACTGTGTGAGGGCAAGGAAACCCCTTGCACTCAAACTTTGCTGCGATGGAGAAGCCCCCATAAAGGATCCAAAGTCCAACAATGAAACCAACTTCAAGGAGGACTTTTAGCAAGATGCTGAATGCATACGCACACAGCAATCTCCCCTTTAGTTTAGGAACCCCAGAGGGAGTCTTATCAGCTTTTCCTCCTCTCCTCCCCTCCTCTTTTTTCTCTTTCTCCTCTGCATTGTCTTTCATGGCATTGTTACTCTTCCTTTCGATCACGCTAACTCCTCTGTTACTTATTCCTGCTGGCTTTCCATCTGCCCCCTCATCTTTTCCCCTGTCCTTCCCTGCCCTTATAGCCACATATCCAAAGTAGAATATCGTTGGCGTGGAGACGAAGATCACTTGGAGGACAAAGTACCGGAAGTGGGAGATGGGGAAGGCCCTGTCATAGCACACAGCAGTGCAGCCAGGTTGTTTGGTGTTGCAGATAAAGTCGAGTTGTTCGTCGTCCCAGGCAGACTCAGCGGCGGTTCCAAGGACCAGCATGCGAAACAGGAAGAGCACGGTAAGCCAGACACGGCCGATGCCTGTCGAATACTCCTGGCCCTCCTCCAGCAGGTGCTCCAGGAAAGACCAGTCAGCTCTGGACATCCTCTGCTCCTGGGAGGGACAGAGAGTAGACACATTAAGACTTCTTTTGATCAACTGATCAACTTGACTGTGAAGAACCCATCTGCTAGGCTCTGAACTAGAACCAAAACTATGGTCACATCCTGTCTATTTTAGTCCCAGTCAGACAGTCTCCAAGTTTGTTTCAATGTTGACTTTAGGATCTGGGTGAATACCTTTAAGGCTTCCCAATGCCTCCCTCCCATCTTCATCTAAGACCTGGGTTACATCCAAGTCTACCTGTACCTTGAGATATCAAAGCTAAAAGGAACTGAGGGTTTTCTGTGAGGACTCCAAAACTTCTCCCAGAGCGGATCAGGTTGATTGAATCTGTGATGTTTTTCATTCTTTTCTCCAAACATACTTTCACTGGCAGGTCTTTTAATTTTTGATTTATTTTTTCAAAGCTTTTAAAAGGGATTTCTATGACTTTGTAAATCCCCAGTGAGATTTTTTCCGTTGAATCATCATTTCAAAGATGTCATCGGCCACTGTTGATGGGTCTTTGGAAAATAAAGTCTTTGGTTGTTTGTTTGTAGATTCAACATCTAGATTTAGACCAAAATCTGCTTCTGTCACAAGATTCATCACACACATTAACAATGGCCCTTAAGACCCATCTCATAAATAAAGCTGCTGAACATGCTGCGAAAGTGAGCAGGGTGTCAACATAGAAGAGCTGTTTTACACACTCTTGAGCACGCATTACTCACATGCAAATCTAGCTCTCGACCCTGTCAGTGATGAGGGTCTATGTGACCCTAGTGGCTGATCATTAACAGTGTAGCAAATTGGTCCTCTTTCTACTCTAATGGTTAGAGTTGCTTAGCTGAGCATGTGTTGTCTTCTTTTTCATCTTCTGTTGAAAATGATTATAACTAACCTCTTAAAATGTCTCTGGACTATCTTGTTAAAAACGCAGAGCACATAAAGTGCAGTTTTCATGATAATTGTCTGAAAACCTTGATGTGTCGAAATTACATCTGTGTATTCATGGGATTTCAATGACCGCCGAAAAACAACTTTGGAGAAATACCATTGAAATGATCATATCAGTCATTCTTTCAACGTTAAAAACAACCTAGTGGTTAATCTACAAAGACAAAATGTGTTTTGAGACATGTCTGTACAGAAAGTGATTTATTTAACTGTTAAGAATAGAAAAAAGGGTCCTGTTTAGCAAAGCAATAACAGATAACACTGTCATGTAATTTATACTTGTTTTCTTTAGAAGTTCTCATGTTGATGAAACCACCCATGATTGAAAAATCATGTTGCCAGCATGGAAAATCTTTAAGTATCAAACTCAACACATAAACTGGCCTGTATAATAAGATAAACAGGCTGGTAACACCTCCTTACCTTGTATTACATCCTGCCTGCGGGTCTTAATGTAGTTATAATGCAGGTCGTATAGTTTACTTTCCGCTTACTGCTACATTGCTGTGCCTATTGGCTTGAATGTACCACTTAACACCTTATTGCTATGTTTTATTTCCACCGCTACACTCTCATGGGGCTTCATAAACGCACAGCTAATGCATAAGTGTTTAATGATTTCTATAAGCAACAAATGACCTAAGTTTCTCCAACCTTTCCAGTACAATGCTGTCCTTTTAAACCTGGAATGGGGGGGCTTTATCTGGCTGTATACACCCCCCTATTAGTTCTTCCATGAGCTCACACTGTTGTTAGGATGGACTCCAACTCCTCATCACGAAGATGTGAAAAGAAAGGCCCCCATACAGTAAAACCAACTAAAACAAAAACACATGCTACTGGAGCTTATATTTCGTATGAATGTAAATTGTGTATGTGCTCCCTCTTCACAATAAAAGCCCAAAAGAGGCCCCTTAAACTTTACACAGCATTGTTATTCGCGCTCATTTTTACAATTGGATTTATGAATCAATTAAAGCTGAGTCAGATCACACTATGTCTGAATGCGGGGAAGTTTAAAGAGAGGTTGGTAGGAGTTGATAATGACGAATGGCACAGCCATGACTTGTCGGGAAGCTCATACATACGCACATACGCACACACACATCTGAATAAACATCCTGTGAGGGGGAGTTGAGACACTGCTGTGACACTTGTCGTTTTCTTTAGACTGTTTGTTTTTCTGTTATTTCTTCCCCACTGAGAATAACAAAAACTGTTATGGTGAAAATACAAACTCTTCTGACAGGATGAGAGGAGACAATGGACTGTTAGGGCACCTGGGAACCTGAACAGGCACAAAACTGAAAACTGGACTTACTCACTTTGGGACTTTTGTCATGGGGATTATTATTATCTCTGGGGAAACATAAAACCAATCGACTGCCAACAGTTCCTTATATAAAAATCACCAGAAATAAAACAATATCTGCCACAATAAGGCAACCTCAAATCACAGTGGACATTTTCACAGAATCACTGACAGGACTAAGAAGGTAATCTGTTATACTTCTGAACTTCATTGTTTGGGTCTTAAAGAAACCATGTAAAATTTGGAAATATGAATAAAATAGAAAAGATAAGCATGAAAGTCAACATAAATGACCAATGTTTTATTGTCATATTAAAAGATATGATATTTAAATTTATATCGAAATTTTCCCTGAGATAAATCAAGTATTCTGATTATAATTCTGATGATGATAGAGGTAGTTTATATCTTTTAAAAGGTCAACACCCTTTATTGTACTTTGACATACAGAGGGCCAAAAATATAATTACAACTTTGTAACTTTAATAGGCTATATCATTGTGATTCAAAACAAGCACACGACACAAACAAGGGTCTATTTGTTGTTTCACTCCATTTGAATAGTATTATAATATTGTCATTAATCGTGTGATATTCTTACCTTTCTCTCTCGTGAAGTCTTTTTGTCGTCTCCTTACAGGTTTACCGGCCTCAGCACTTGGTGTTTTCTCAGTGTCACCCTCCGCTACTCACACTGGCTCTGGATTCTGCCGCCCAACTCGGGTTGTGCTCTTAAAAATGTGATCGGAAAAAGTAGGGAGAACTTTCCCATGGCAGCGTAAAGTGTCCCTCCCTCAGGAACTTGGTCCAGGAAATGGGATGGATGAACTCAAAGTAGCTACTTCTGGTTTAATGTCCGGGTTGAACTTTTGTTTTAAGAAGGCTAATTTGCATCAATCACACGGGAATATCGCCTGACTTGAGTTATTTAAAGGTTAAAGGTGAAAAGGCTTAAGAAAGGGAGGAAAGAATGGACAATAGGTAACTATTGAAAAAAAGTCTTAATGTTAAGGGGGAGGGGGGTCTCAGAGGCAACTTTTTTTTTCTCAGTAGATGCAGCTAATTTTAAACACAGTCTTCATTTACTCTGGAAATTTACCAGTTTGTTTACGTTGGAAAACATCAGCTTCCGGGTTCTTTACAGACTCTGACAAAAATTTCCATACTTTTTTTTCCAACGCTTGCTATTTAAAAACTTTGTCATTTCAAGAGTAGTTTTTTTGTTTGTTTCTCTGACAAATTAACTGACAGGCTCATTCACTGTCGACCACATTGCTGTAATTTTCCATTACGCCACGCAATGGCGCCAGCCACCAAGATGTCCATGACCATCTGATGAGGGACGTCTCAAACTTGAATGAAAAGTGCAATTTTTTTCAGCTTTACATTGACCCCCTTTGCTTTACATTGCCCACATTGTTCAGTAAGTATTCAGTCAACAGATAGCAGCACTGTGAAGTAAGCTTATTGTGTTTGCTGTTTCAATGAGCAGAAGTGTTTCAGCTTTACATTTTATCTCTTAAAACACTAGTAAACACTAGTTGATTAATATCTTGTAAAAGAGGGGCAGACTCCATAAGATTTGTCTTCTTTCTGCTTTTCATTCACGTATTTGAGATTTTTCCTCGTTTATATTGAATGTTTTACTAACAGAATGAAATAAAGTGTAAACTTCAACTGTTATCCCCATCAAATAAACAATGATTATCATCCACTCTCTACTTCCTCTCATATGATTGTTAAGTCTGATCAGGAGCTGCATCCAGGGCCAATACTTCTGCTCCTCTTTTACAATGATGTAATGTTAATGAATTTGTTCAAACGTGTGCTTTTTAGTAGCTCCACCTTGTGGCAGGACAACAAAGTTTTCTCATTTTTAGACACTTCATAACAAAAAACTATGGCTGCACAGTAAATTGCAGATGTATTGAACATGAGCATTTGCAATGAACATTTTGCAAAACAACAGGAAAGCTTTTAATACATATAATCAGCATTCCCATCAATATACAATTTTACCTTATAGATGGAGGCCCGGGTATTAAGGCCATGATTTTACACCACTTTGATGCAGTCAGTAGGAGCACACTCACCAGCTAATATATATAATAATATAAACTATAGATTAGTTAAGCAAATATGCTCTTATACCTGTTTACACTTACTGATATCACAAGAATGCTCCTGCACATCACTTTTTTTTCTTATTATACCAGACTAATGTTAGATTATGGCTTTACTAAGTGTCTAATGTACTAAGAGACACTGGTGATGTTTTGCTCTTTTACACACCATTATGGTTTAAATAAAATTTTGTAATTGATTTCCTCAAATACATTTTTGATCTGATTAAATTGTACAGTTAAGTTTGTTTTTATAATCTAACTTTACAGTGAGAAAAGGGGAATAAGGTTGCTGTTTCATTGACCAAAGTATTGTTTTGAGTTATTTGTTATCAGGATTTTTGTGAGCTTCAAGTGGGGGGAGCACAAATGTGTGAGCCCTGCTGTGTACTTATGTGGTTTAAACTTCAGACTTCAGTCTACACAAATAGCCTTGTCCCATGTATTGGTTCTGCAAATTAGACAATTGAATAATCTAATATTAGTCAATCAGACTTAATTTGTTTACGGCTAGATTGTAGTTTGCTAGCAGAGGCTCTGGAGATGCAAACTAAAAAAAACTTCTGTCTAGACCTTAAATTAAAAAAGGCAACATTCTGTTTACAGGCTTTGTTTGTTAGAGGCTTTTGCTAACCCAAGCAAAATCCTGACGCTGCAACAACTCAGATCCAGATATATGGAAGTCTATGCAGGGATAATGCAAAACTCTGAGGCACAGCCAGTCCGGTATGTCAAAAAACAAATAACAAAACTCACGAAATGCTGGATACGGCATGTTATTAAGCTGTGAGTAGCATGCACAGAGGCGACCGTCCTCGAGCAGGTGACCTGGGCTCAATTTCTGCCTAAGGCCCTTTTCCTGCTTGTCACTTGCTCTCACCCAGTGTGTTGTGTAATCCACCATCCAATTATCTCCAAATAAAGGCATTAGATCCCAAAGATGTGACTTAATAAAGAAAAAACTAAGCTCAACAAGTTTTTTATCTATATTTATTTTCTGCGTGATAACCCAAATTTGAAAATAGTCATACTTGCCGTAATTCTGAAAAGCACCTTATCATCTGGAATAACGAAGTCTGAAACCCCCTAATGCTAATGTCCTCTCCAATGTCCAATGATCTGACCTCCTGACAGCACACTCAGTCAAATTAAAGTCACTCCCCAGAAGTCATCTCCTCACAGTCGTTCCCAATCAGTGCTGCACCATCATATGTGTCAATATGTAGATTATAAGAGAGGGGAGGAGGCTGGATCCATCCACCCGGCTGCTGCACAGAGTGGACCTTTGTAAAAAGCCAGCTAAATTGACAGTGAATCATCCTGACAGATCAGCGTCTTGCTCTTTCTTTGGTCATTATATCAGCAGATGAATGGCGAGGCGGGGAGTGAGGACGGCAGACAGAGAGTAATGGGAGCGTTTCCATTCAGGAGATGTGTTATGTCTTCCTGTGCTCGGTGTGCTCCTTCTGACTGGTACGGTTATCAATGAAACTAATTGCCAGTTTCAACTTTAATCAATTCCTCTCTGTTGGACACATTTTTTCATGCACTATTGCATTATGTGAGTGATCTAGTCCTGGGTGCACATCCGTGAACTCAGTAATTCAGGTATGAATGTGGAATGGGGACATTTGCACATTGATCGACTGGAACACCAAATTATTTGCTTGGGGATGAATAATCTTTGGATATTTTGTCAATTTCTACCTATTAGACCTTCATATCATGAACATACAGGCTGGTGTCTCCTCGTGGTTTTAAATACAACTGGAAAGTCAATCCATTTACTTGACAGCAGGGGTCCATTTGGAATAAAGAAACCACTGACAGCTAACAAATCATGCCCAGGTTTGTGATTGTTTCCCCCGTTTTTATATGAATAAGTAATAGAGGAGTGTTAAATCAACCTTGGTTTTCTTTGCAAAATGATTAAATACAACCCCAGCCTGTAGAATAAGAACAGCGTCTACTTCTAAGCTGCTTTGTTCTTTGTACTAAAATTAGAGAGTTTGTTTTATAAAACAAAGTTTGAATCAAATTCTATTTTTAGCTTGGCAGCACCACTATAGCAGTGTCATGAAGTTAGTTTAGTACCTTGGGCTGGACTGGATGTCAAAGATACTCCATTCATTTTCTATTTACATTGTCTTCAGAGGATAAACAGGCTTTGGTGCAGCATTATAATTTCTGTTTATTTTATACTAAGTGTCAACACCTACTGGATTAATTACCATTAGGTTTTTCTACTGACAATCATGGTTCCCAGAGGATTATCTTTATGCCTTTGAGTATCTTTTCCCTTCTTGAAGTTGACATTTGTGTATTTCCGTAAAGAGTCTCCCTATTGGAGAGGTTGCCATGAAGACATTCATAATCCCCAGAGGATGACTCTTAATGATTTCTGTGATCCCCGGACTCCTCCACCACTGAATTCAAAAGGTCATATGTGCCATAATCCAGCAAATTATCCTAGCATTGAGCATTTGGTGCAGTGGCGTTACTTCCTTTCCTAACAGTATTGATCCCAAGATGATGAACCTTGGTGACTTCTCCCAAAGCATGACCACAAAATGAAGCCAATATTTGTGATTTTTTTCAAAGATTATTTTTTATTTTTTGCATTTATGAAACAAGAAATATGGGGATGGAGTGGTGGAAGACATACACCAAATCACTGGGAGTGTTTCCCCTGTAAATGGGGCACCCACTTTGCCATCTTAGCTTAACTGGGATCCCTGTATTTGTGATTTAGTTGAATAATTCAAGCAACTATCAGAAATTGTGGTTTGGTTATCTTACGTTTTGGTACATTCAAAGAAGATACCATTTTCTCTGGTGCCAAAATTAGATCATTTTATATCATCATAAAACGGCAAAATGTTAGCATGTCATCAGAATAACCTAAGATAGTTAACAAGGTAATCATAAAACCTGCTGAACACCACTATGTCAGTACTGAGAAGCACAATGGCATGCAAATAGAAGCATTTCGCTCAAGGCAACACTGTAGCCAAGTCCAGCCCCACAGAGATGCTTAACCTTGGCTCTAAGTCTTGTATATCATTACTTCATCATATCCCTATGGCAACCAGCAACCTTTGTCTTACCAATTATGGATGAAATGTTCAATAGAATCTCTGTATTGCAATGTTGCCCTTCTTATTTACTTTCCCCTTTCCTTAAGTTTAGCAGTGTTTCCCTGAGCACCACTATGTTGCATATTGTGCACACAAAGAAGTTATTGAGGAACGCTTGAGTTCTTGTGACATGTTATACCATGCAAAATTAATCTGCAAGACTAAGAATAAATATCACAAGTTATTCTGGGGTTGCATCACGTGATATCACACTGTGTGTCTGTTGTGGTGTTGTGTTTGTGTGTGCTTGCAAGGGCCAGCAGAAGAATAGCTCACTGTATGAGTCTGTCACATTAAGAGTACATTTCCTGCACATAAAGCCATGTGTGTCTATCAGTGCTGCTTGGTTAGTAAAGATGTCAAAGCTGCATGAGTTATGGGCTTCACAGCCTTGCATGTTGTTTGATGAAATATGCATGACACTGGCAGAGCTGTTGATCTTCTGAAGTGATGGATTTATATATATATAGTATGTGTTGAAGCCTAGCAGGCCAGTGGGAGAAGAGTGATATCGCACTACAGTAACTGGGTTTGTGACATCACTGTGGTGCCAGCAAAAACTAAAAACAACTCGTACTGTAGTCTGTATCAGGTTTCTCTCCTTTTAGTGGACAATTCAGCACTATCACATAACCTCAATTTGTGGTAGGATTACCATTAGCTCTCATCTACTGAGTAGGATTCTACTTTTTCTCATCCCATCCCTTGTGTAAACACAGTAACGTGTCTTCCTGTTGAAACCGAGGTCCATATCCAGCCACAGTATTGCCTTGATCCCCCCTGTGGTCTACTTACCATGTGTCTCCCGGCCTTATCACGCCAAGGGAGCGCCCCCTGACAGGCACTATTGATCTCAGCCAGCTTGGAGCAACGCCATGAAAGTGTTCATTGGCAGCTGATGACAGCTTTATTAGGAAAAGGAGGACACAGCGTATCAGCAAGTTTTCCCACATCAAAAGGCCCTAAAGGGGATGAGCCACGGATAGAGCTCATCACATTTGTTTGAGGATCAATCAAGGGATTGGTTTTTTAAACGTGATCAATTTTTGGAGATTATGTACACCAATCACAGGTAGCTATGGTAAGTCATCACTGAAGGGAAACCCTGTGATATTCTCTCATAGCAGGACATCATGAAATGGCTTTAGTAACTCACAGTAGCTTTGAGGAACAATCATGTAATTTCACCTTCAAATGTGGATAATTTGAAAAAAGAAAGAAGTCAACAGACTTTTGTATCACTGCTCCAGATTTCTGTCAGAGATGTGAAAAACACTACTTGCATTTGACTTATGCTTCTTATATTTGCTGATCAATGGAAGTGATAGCGCAGTGTTATGTTTGCGTTGAAGACATCAAAAACAGGCAACTGGACTGTGTAGAGTTGAGAAGACGTTTCGCCTCTTATCCAAGAAGCTTCTTCAGCTCTAAAAGCACGTCTTCTCAACTCTACACAAGATAACCATGACCTGGATGAATGAGAATCTCCATGGACGTTATGTTTACGTAGAGTAAGTTTGGGTTTGTTTGCAAAGGGTGAGTTCTTATGGGAAATTCCTGCCTTACCAACAAACAGACAGTCAAACTACTCATAAATTTGGCTTTTCTAAGGAGAAATCCCACCAAAAAAATCTTATTTAGTTTCAGCATTTTAATCTAAAAACTGAAAAAAGTAGTCGTTAAAAGGAATAACCTTCTTCCAACAAAGGGTTGGCTTTATTCAAAGTGAGGCGTATCAGGGCCCCCCTGACATGTGTTTTGAGCATAGCCTGGCCTGGTGCTAATGAAGACACAAACAGATCTGCTGGCAGGCTGTGAAGCAGGTGTTACAAGGCCGAGCTATAAACGATTGTAGCCGGGTGATGAATGCCCTGCCACATACATGAGGGGTGATGGCACATCTTGTGTCGAGGTGAGAACGTGGATATTACACCTTGACCCACTGAACCCATAAATATTCATTAGGCCGCGATCTTCAGAGACAAAGAGAGTGCACAGTTGTATCTCGGTGGCCTTGTTACAGAGGAAAATACCATGCCATGGCTGAGCTGGAGTGTGGAAGACTGGGATAGAAAGAGTTAATACAAACGTAATGAGGCTAATATGCTTTAGCTGGGGTTTCTCTTCTATAGCTTGCATGGGCATTAATGCACCCCAATTGAGTAATATACACTGCCTATAGCAAAGCTCAGAGCCCAGAGATACATGTTGATGTACTAAATGTCAGAGTCAGTATTAGGATGTTTAATATGCATGTTTAATACATATCTTCAAGCACTTCTTTTTGTCGGGGATGGTTGGTGTGTGCATATATTATGACATGCAGATCCACATTTTCACATGGAGCCATTTTCCATCACCTCTCATGATGGGAGAGAAATGGACATACACAGACCTTAAAAAGCAAAAGAGGTAGCTTAAATATGTGGTGGAAGACCTTTCATCAGAAAAACTGGAGGCGCTTGCCTGTTAAAGGAAAGCTTTTCTTTGCAAGATTTGCCGAATGCTGTATGTCACAGTGTGATAATGTTATTTCTTTTTTTAAAGAACAAAGAGTATAGTCTAGACTGCTGAATTGAATGTGCTCAAAAACTGATTTGGCTTTCAATAAATTCAAAACCATCTCAAAATGTTCATTTTTTCCCACAAAGTTAACTAAAAATGTGAAACTTCCATCTGTTCTAGATTCAACACACAAAGTGAAAACACTTATTTGTTGGAGCCCTGATTGTTATGGCCCACAGCTCAAACAGTGACTAACAAAAAGAAAAAGAAAAAAATGGGGGGTAAAGTAAAGAAAAAATATCTATAAGACAGAAATGTTGACCTTCTGGAAGATTATGTTCATTTATGCACTCAGGACTTGGTTGGGGCTTGTTTTGCACGGATTACTGCATCGGTTCAACGTGACATCAAAGCAATCATACTTTGGCACTGATGGAGTGTTATTGAAGTCCAAGTTGCTTTGATAGGGTTAGAGTTAGGGACTCTGGTGTCTTTCTTCTTTTCTTTTGATGATTCCCTGGAGATTCTCTTTGGGGTTCAGGCCAGGTGAGTTGGCTGGCCAATCAAGCACAATGATACCATGGCCAGCAAACCAGGTTCTGGTCATTTTGGCGCTGTGGGCAGGTGTCTGGTTCTTCATTAAGAGGAAACCTTTATCTCCAAAGAGCTTTTAAGCAGATTGAAGTATAAGGTGCTCTAAAATCTCCTGGTGGACTTCACTCTGGACTTGATAAAACAAAGTAAACCAACAGCAGCAGATGACATGGCCTCCCAAGTTATCATAGACTGTGGAAAAACAGGACTTTGGACAAGTCTAGTTCTGTATCTTCTCAGTCTCGGTGAGGTTTGGATTTAGTCAAATGAATGATTTAGTTAGGCAAAGAGTGACGTGATATTGGAAAATTTAATACCAACTACGAACAAGAGGATATTATTATACATATCAACTCTAGTACATTTATTTTTAGCCTGAGTTTGAAATGAGCAAGTTGACACACTGTGTATGCACACACACACACACACTAACTAGCATGGACACAGTGCACTCACGCTGGCCTGTATCAGTGTCACTGACCATGGTGCTGAAGCTAGAGGCGGCTCCTCTTGCCCAGAGCCATTCTATATACTGTACCAACGCTGCTGCTGAATCAATAGTGCGAATAAAAACTGCAACTTTTTCAAATTTATGATACATGAACATGTTGAGCATGACTTTAATCCCTCTATAAATCGTTTTTATAGTAATATAAGTTTGTCATCCTTTGTTGTTCTTATACATTTTGCTCAGAAGAACTATGGTAAGCAAATTATACCAAGTGAGTCCACGTGGGTGTTAGGTGTCGTTCAGCACTGTATGTATTCAAACAGTTCCCCTTTAAATAGACAAGATGCAGTTATGAAGACCTGCATATTAGAGGTGTTGCACAGTGTGCAGCGCTGCTCAGACTCCTGATGATCCTCTCTTTGCCTCTGTTAAAGCAGCAGTGCTGAATATATTGATGCAGTAGAAGAAGAAATTCACATTCAAGACATTATGGAGCATGTTAAACTAAGGGAATAGGGAGTCTGAGTGGGGAGAAAAGTGGGACTGAGTACTGAGGAGGGGCTTGATGAGTCTGAAACCTACATGTCTCGTTTCTTTTTGTCCTCAAATTGTGACTGTCGAGGCAAAACTGAAACTGTTTGATTATATAAACAGAATACCCAAATTTATTCTTGGAAAGTCAAGAGCAAATGGTTTAGCCCCCCTTCTCCACTCGCAAGATGACAGGATCATTCTCAGACCGTAAGGCACCATGTCTCAAACTCCATAGAGGGTTCATCCCATGGAGCAGACAGAGAGGAGTGAGATGTTGGAGGATGAAGTTTAGAGAGAAAAGAGGTGAAGATCTCTCTGAGAAAAGTGAGAATTATAAAGAGAGGACAGAGAAAGATGCAGAAAAAAAGCTGCTCTTTGAAGTGTTTGCCCAAGGACACAGGTCTATGGTCAGAGAAGCTCATCATTCAACAGAGTGACACAACTGTTCACAGGCTGGCAAACACATATGAAGAAAAAAATCTGACTCAGCCAGAAGAGAGAAAACCGCACAAGTCTTGCTAGGGGAATTTCACATTTACTCTTGAGATGACTTATTTTTATTTTATTTTACTTCAGGGTTGTAAAAGAATTCTAATTATTTAAAGACTAAATTTGGTTGTTTGCTTGATGGAGTCCTGGATTTAATAATTTTGGAAAGTTAATTCCGACTTTTCATATGGCCCAAAATTCTGAGCAATGCTAGTGATGTATACTGGTAGATTGAGAATAACTCTGAGACCCTTATACCCCCATGGTTCCACATGGGTATGGCCTGTTGTTTGTTTGCTGTGATGAAAAAAAAATGCTTGGATATGTCACTGTTTGCAAATGTGGCCTGTTAACTCATCCAATAAAAAAAACACCCATGCACTCATGAAATGGCCTACAGGCCTGTTGAAAACTAGTCTTCTCTCTCTCTCTCTCTCTCTCTCTCTCTCTCTCTCTCTCTCTCTCTGCTCTGACCCATTTACATTTGCTGGTCTAAAGTGGTTGACGCAACGCCATATTCAGAACGGATGAGTGCGCTACTTAAAAACATCATGGTTAAAAAAATCTTTACCTCAGAGTAACTTTCGCCAAAACCTCTAGGGTTTGACTGTTTTATCTGACAATGCTCAAAATGGTTATTCAACACATGTGTAATAGGCCTGTTGGTGGTTGCAGTGTAAATAAGAGTTTCCTTCAAATTAAGTTTTGAGTTTTAATGAAAAAAATATATATTTATTGATTTGAGCACTGGATTGGCAAACACCTTGTACTGGAAACGCTTGACATTTTGTCCCATTAAAACCAAATGTGAATCACTGTGCTTCTGTCAGATAAATAAAGCAGTTTACAGCTGAATGGACTGTAAGATTGGTTCATCTGCGGTGATGGTCGCCACGGTCCCCCCCCTTTTTTTTTTTAATTGGCCCCTCCTCACAGCGGAGATAGCCCGCCGAGGATCGCGTGGACCAATCGGTTGCCGGTAATATATCAGTGGGGAGCCCTGCCTGTGAACTACAGAAGAGAGAGAGAAAGAGAGAGAGAGAGAGAGAGCTGGGTCTCTGCTGTTTCTCTAGCCTCTGTTCTCCTGCACACTGCGATCGCGGAGCTGCGGAATAGGCGTGCGTTTCTGTCTCTGTCACTCCAGATAAGAAACCGTCCTGAAAGAACGACGCACAGTAACCTCGACTTTCAGGTAAGCGCACTCGATTTGCCGTAAGAGGGTTAAAGAGTGAAGATGCAGGTGCTGTGGTGCAAACCTTGTCCTCACTACCCCCCTCTATGCCGTGCAAGCAGGCTGTTATGTGTTCTTGTCTTTGTGCGGGGAAGAGAACGACTCGATCTGGGTTTGTCTTGGTGCAGTGTGACAATAAACATCAGCCTGGTCGGTTTGCTGTCAGCGGGGCTTCCAGCTGTGTCAACTTGACAGGAAAAAACAGGAGAAGTTGCGCCATTTGGATGGCAGGACGACCCCCCCTCTTATACACACATCCTCACACATATAGACACACTAGAGCTCATTTGTCCGGCTGGGAAATCGTAAACACGTGAGAAAAAACGCAAAGATGCTCACGATCGCCGAGTTCCATTCGTGCGTAAATGTTCGCTGACCGTGAAAGCGCGCTTCTGCTTCTGCGTCTGCGTGTGTGGTGAATGTTGTATGTGCAAGAGTGCAAGTATATCCCGGAGAGGAACTCACGCTGGATGCAGAGTTATCGCGCTCACTGTGAGGCAGGGGTGCACACATCATCCTGATTAATCACTAGGGGAGCCGCGCACAACGAGCACGGCGCGCGGGACAGTGGAAGATGATTCCTCAACTAGGACCACCCCGGTCCAGGAATCCTCCTAAGGGACCTGCTGATGGTGGGGGTCGTTTAGGATGCTGCACAGTTATTACTCTAGCGGAGCTGTTTAGAGGAGGCGAGCTTTTCACTTTGAAAAATGCTGACCGTTCTCCCTCCTCACATCTGGTTTCACATGAATTAGCTCAGTTAGTCACCGCCCCTTTCCCTGCATGATACAGCCATGCCGCTGCAACCAAGTCCCTCTGTTCTGGCACCGCCTTCTTACATCTCCTGGCTTTGCTTAATGTGTAAAAGATAAGAGGGATCAGACACAGAACATGGCTCAGCCACACCAGCCAGGTGTGGTGTGATGCTTCTTTTTTTTGTGCTGGGATATGGAAAGCAGATAAAAAGGATGATTGGGTGAAATTATGTGTTAACTACGGATTGTATACACTTGAGCTGTGTTTACCTAATGCATATCAAGTTAATTATGAGCCTGATTTGCCTGATTACAGGGAATCCATGTCTGTGTGCATGTGTGTGAGGGTATCCCGTGGAGCCCTAATGCTGTGTGTGGTTTATATTCACCTTACATCCAACATGTTCCCCCTAAACTCAGAGATGTGAAACCAAATACCATCAGATAACAAACTGTATGTTTACTGACTGAACAGATTCTGAAGTTTTCGAGTCAAAGTGATAAATTATTAACATTGCAGCAGGGCATAAGAAGCTCACTGGTCCTGAATGCTTAAAGCCAACTTCACCCAAAATGATCCAAACTACTAGACAAATACCTCTAAGAGTGTCATATCTCATCCGCCACCCTGAGTCTGTCCCACTGGCTTTCAATGGAGGCACCATCCATCAGCTCCTGTTTACTTTTGGAATCCATCAAATCTGACAATTAGTTAAAAAGCAGGATAATGCAAGATCCAATGCAGGCTGGTAAACATTTTGCAAGCATTGTCAGCATACATCTGCAGGATATGCATTACACAGCACAAAATACAGTGTTTATATCCAGGGTTTTCCATTTTTAATCACATCCCCTTGTGCTGTAGGCGTAAAAAAATCAAATCAACAAACAAACAAAACCCCTGCAAAGTTTTGAAAGCAGTTTTTGGATGAAATCCAGTTCTTCTTTCGCTAATCAAACTGCCTTTTCTTCATTTACTGGGAAAATCCAAAACATTAAGAAAGCAAGATGGTATCAATGCACAGGTTTACAATGACTTATCAAGTCCTATTCATCCTCAAAATTGATTTTCCTACAGTATGTGGGACTTGAAGTTGCTGCTGTGTGTAGGGGGTGAATTTGCCATGGTTTGTTTTGGTGCATCAGCACTGCACAAATCCCATTATTTTTTTCCAGCACCACATCAGAGGCTTGTTAGTAATGCTGTATCTTTGATGAGTGCATGGAGATGAGGTTGTTATTTAAGGTTGCAGTACAGTCTGAATTCTGGAGGACAGAAAGATATGAGGTAAAGAAGAAAGAAACCCTGTTGAGATATGGTTTTACACATCAGGATGGCAAACGCCTCTCTATTCCTACAAAAGACAAAAGCAGTTTCTTTAAGGCCTTAGTCCATAGACTGTATATACTATGGACAACTTGGTTCCGCCTGTATACGGATTTGAAGCCGAAAAGCTCTCGGTATTTCCAGGATTTTTCTTCATTTCCTGAAACCAGCGCTGCGCAGTAGCGATGCGCGCATTCAGCCGCGCAGTCGCAGAGAGTCACTGTGATGACGCTCGGGTCAAATAGCGGATGAGCTACGCAATCCCTGAACACCCATAGGCTGTATCAGGTGTCAATCATAGAAAACATGAACCCCCTAATAACTTTTAAAAATGGAGCTTCACAGAAAAAAGGGGACTTGAGCACAAACCAGTCTTACAATAACTACATGTCAACATCACAAGCAGGGGGGAGAAAAATTTATGTTCTGTGTATCAACAGAGGGTGCTGTTCTCGGAGTGGCTTCACCCAGATAGGATGCAGACGCTGTCCATTCTATATACTGTCTATGCCTTAGTCTGACAAATTAATGTCATTTGATTGGTGCCAAATATCTTAAATCTTGGCTGCCTACATTCTGCAAAGGTGTAATGAGATGCCTGCACCAAACACAGTTAGGGTGGGAGAAAAAATCGATACAGCATAGTATTGCGATTCTTTGTCTGGTGATATATCGTATTGTCTCATTTATCAAGTATCAATTTTTCAAATTAATTGCAAATATGAAGTCAATTTATGATAATGGAAAAATAAAGTCAACTGGTTGTCCAGTGAGGTTGTCAAAGATGACATCATAGAGCAGGAGAAACTTCGTACAACAAATATTGTATACATAAGGTCCGTAAGATGTGCTACATGAAAATAAAATACAGCGTATATAAGACAAACATAAAGGAAAGCCAAAAGCTAAATTAGCTAATCAGTGAAAAAATTTGTATTAATCACAATAATATCATATCGTGGCCCAAGTATCGTGATAATATCGAATCGTGGGGCCACTAGTGATTCCCACCCCTAATACACAGGTATACACTGCAAATTTGGGATTCCAGATTTGTGTGCATCCTGTGCAGTATAACAGGCACCCAGGGTCAATAGACTGCACCTGTCAGGTTGGATGAATTTCTGGCATGTCGGAAATTTTGGTTTACTGGCTGGCCACTTTATCACAGTGAGGGCAACACAAGCCAGTTCTCCAACTTCAGGGTTTTTTCCGATGACAAACAGCATCTAAAAGCACCATGGAAACACCTTGCATGGCCTGAAAAAACTAAGATGAACTCACTGACCACCTGTACAATCTATTGCATTCTAATACAACACCTCCACCATAGACTGCCTTTTTAAAAAGCTGCTACATTTTCAGGTTTTGATAGATGAGAGAGATGATAATTATACTTTATAATTATTGTTGAAGTGTGCTCCGACTTCAACTCCTTTGAGTAGGAGTATAAAGAAATTAAATTGGCAGTTGTCAAAGCTTCACCTTGATCTAATATGTACACTGAGAGCACTTAAAAAGTTTTAATAAGCTGTTAATGATGAAATTCAGATGTTATTTTCTCTTTAGAGAACACTCATGTTGTCATGCCAGCATACTCAAAGTGATCAGAATGATACCACCATACCCAGGTTAAGCAGTTGTATGTTTTTTTCAGCTCAGCAGGTCCAGAAACAACTAGCTTGGTTTGATGCATAGTAAATGATAAGCTCCTTAAAAGGACAAGTGAAGCCATACAAATAGAGTGTAAAGACATTTTAACCTCACTTCCTTCACTATGAAATGATTTTAGATTCAAAAGGAAAACTTTGTTTGGACTTGATTCAAGATTAAACTCAGCCTTAATGTAATTCACTGAGTATAATTGAAATAAATTATGGCTTGTGAGCCATCTTTAAAATATTAAATATCAGATTTCCTTGCCATGATCATTTTTCAGATTCCCCATTACTTCATTCCTCCGATACAGGCTGGCACTGATCGGGTATCCCTTTGCAACAGAGCACTTTGTCTTTATGTGTACAGTAAATCAAAGCTCTGGGCTGAAATACTGCAGTAGTGGGAAAATAGCGGTTATGTGTATGACAAGGTGAAAGGCTTTGTTTTCATAGTGCTTTTCCTATTGCTTTGAAGGTACACCCAAAGCAGAGCACAGGAGATGTTTGGAAATGTAAGATTTCTGTGTTTATAAAGTGAATTCATTTTAAATCAAGATGAATAGTTGCTGCATGGAGAACATTTTTCACGTGGTAGTGGCGATGTGCATTAAGAGAAAATCTTTCTCTCTCTGCTTCCCACTACTCTTCATCTCTTTGCCCCTCAGCTCTGACTCTTGTAAACCCTGCTGAGTGTTATGCCACAAAGAGGCCATTTTGCATATTGCATATCAATAAAAAGCATTCAGCTCATGAGCAGGCGGTTTTATTGGGCTCGTGCAGACACATCTAGCAGATTGGTGGCCATTTTTGCAGCACGCCATGGTTTGTCATACATGTGTTTTATAAAGGTTAGATTTAGAGATGTTTGGTTGATTAAGGCGCCAACCAGTCAAGTTTCAGGAGGGGGCGGCATGTCATTGTACTGCAGAGGAACAAAGTTTAACAAATCAAATCACAGATATGAGTTTATGTTTCCACTAGATTAGAGATCTGACATGGAATCCACAGAGAAATGGACGTAGGTCTCATTTTGTAGCACAAGGTTAGGTGTTCATTTTAGTTTATTATGAAACTCAAGTTCTGCAGGGCCACCCTGAATGATTTATGATCTAATTTGACTTAGTTGCTGATATCCTTGTAATAATTAGCAGCATAACATTTACCTTTAAGGTAATTATTAGATGTGAAAACAGCCATTTCAAATGTTGCCTGTCCTGCAGCTGTTTCGTCCTCCTCATGGAGCCACACAGAGAGACCGAGTTGGATTACTGCCGTTATGAAACGCAGGCCTGGAGAGATGAGATGATTGGCCGCTGCAGACGTTGCTGAAGCCGTAATAATGAGATACATTCATAATTTGTTTTGCACAGAGTCAATTCAGGTTTAGCAGTAGCAGTGAGTGAAAAAAAATGCTTTTCTCAAGCTCACCATGATAATGCACATGCTGTGGCAATCTGAAGCAGGTGAAGTGCTTATTTCCCACTTACACAAGTGGAATGAATCATGTCGATTACCGCAAATTGCATACAAAAAGTAAGTTGACTACTTTCTGGCTTTCAAGATAACTGAAACACTTATTCGAACCTTTTTGCATATGTAGCACTTACAAGAATTACAAAAGCTAGTATATGGTAATTTTATTCAATCTCTATGGGTTCAAGAAAGGTATCAGCTTACCTTCTCTAAGTGCATTTGTATTGTCAGTGCTGATCTTTTCCTCTCTGTTTGCTATTCCCTCATCTCTGTTGGCAGGCTCGGGGTATTGGGGACAAGGCAAATTCTAATAAAAATTCTCAGCCTGTATTTGCGATCCAGGGTCGTTGCGGCGAGGGCGCCACACACATGCACACGCTCATATGGTTGCTTTGTCACACATCTTTTAATTATCAGCACCGCTTGCTACCATATTTATGCAAATGACCATTGTTGCTGTAATTGAGCTACTCTTACTGGCACCTTGTTTTGACACGTTTCCTGCCAAATGAAGAGTGTTAAACCACAGCTGTTACTGCAGGGTCAACCAAAACTGGCTGCTTATACTGTACACACTCACAGTTCATCCACAGAATACTCATCATGTGCAAAAATATGATGTAATAGAGAGAAAGACGCCCATCAATTCCCCAGCTCTCCTATAGAAAAATTACATTTGAGATCTTCTCGTGGAAGGGACCTGGAACAGAGCTCGCAGGCGCTCGGCGAGGTTAAAGAGGCGAGGGTAATTGCTGTAACCTATCTGGGTGGAAAAATGTTTGCTCGTGTTCCCAGTGTAGTCGTGTACTCTGTAGTCGGTACTCCAATGCACTTGGGCATGAAATTGTTCCCCTTTCCACCCTTGCAAGCCCCCAAGCCCAAGTCCATTGCCTATCCCCAGCCAGGCAAGTTGGCCTTTCTACACGTGTGTCTGTGTGCGCCGAGGTTGTTCGTTTGCTTTGCCCGAGTGAGTGTTTGCGCACTTGTTGTTGTCATGTGTGTGTGTTTGTGTGTTTGGAGAGGGGGGAGAAGGATGGGGATTGGTCTCTCAGCTGGCCCTCTCTATTTCCCTCTGACTGACAGAATAAGTGAGCGAGCGCTGCAATGATTATGGGGCTGCTGGAGAACTGCAGCAGAGTGATCACAGAGCATTTCACGCTAAAATCAGAGAGAGACAAAACAGAATGAGAGAAGCTGATTTGAGAAGTGTGGCTCAAGTGCTTCTGGAAAGGAGTCATATTCACACATGTTCATTCAAATATTAATAGAGGACTGTGTTTGTGTTTGTATGGATGGGTGTGTTTTCAGTTTCCCCTTCTTGCAAGATTAATGAATTGACAGATTTTTGATTGAGGACTTTCACATGCAGCCGTATAATACAACAAAATTCTAGATCATATGAACACTTCTCTATCCATGTGTGTAAAAGAAAACCACAAAGCATATCCAACACTCCTCCTGCTGTGTTATGTTTGGACAACTGATGCTCACTGTATATTCTATGGAAATTGTCAAGGGGAATGCTCACACTGCAGATCATTTCCCATGACAATTTGTGCAGGAGAAATAATTCAAGCAGTTGGCGCCTGCTTGTGAAAATCACATCTTATGTGCATGGTTGCAATAATATCACCGATCGTTGTCATGAAAATGTCATGAAATGGATGAAGTTGCATGAAGAAATGTCTATTTTAAACAAATAAGCCGTCACTCTCAGAACAAGTTATTTTCTATAGGCTAACTATTGTTGGTGGTTAGCTATCAGTAGTAATATTTATGCAAATTTAATGTGTTTGATGGAAACATTAACTCAACTTTATTTATAGAGCACTTTAAATACAACCAAATCTGACACAAAGTGCTGTACATAATAACATAAAACCATAAAACAACAATAAATAGTTGTTTTAAAATATAATAAATAGCAATAAAAGAAAGCAATAAAAGAAATGCCGTCTCATGCTGGGTCAAATGCCAAGGATTGGAGGTTTGTAGATGGGTTTTAAAAAGGACAGTAAGGTTGTCTAATATGGAGAGGTATGTCATTCCACAACGTAGAAGCAGCAACAGAAAAACGTTTACAATAGGGCTGCCTAATTAAATATTCATAGCCATCATAATTTTGGCCTTCAAACATTTAAAAAGACATTATTGACAGTGATTTTTGATGTGTAAATGAGCGCTCTGCATGTAAATTTGGCAATCATGGATTTAAAAAACGGTATTTCAAGAAATGCACCGCCCTATTTTAATTACTCATGCATTCTGTGCATATACCAATAAATGACTGATTTCAATGTTTGTTCACTACAAACATTTCTCTGCTGAACTTTCTTCCCTAATGGTTGTCTATGCCATAGCATATGTTATCGGTCCAAGAGGATGGATGCGGACATGGATTATGCAACTGGGAATAAGACTGAGGGCAGAAGGATCAGGTGTGTTAGTGAAGCAGAGGGACAGAGGGAGCACAGAGAAAAAAAATTACAGCATTTGTGGAGTTTGAGTGCAAATGAGCTTTAAGCTCATGACTGTCCAACTAAACAGTGAGCAACATTTAAGTCGACATCATTATGGAAATTTGTCACCAAACTGCCAAAATTAAGAGCTGCACAAAATGAGAACAACTGTAACAGTATTGTGGTAAACGTAGCTATCTGAGGTCAAAACATTTCCCTGAATCTATCTATCTATATTGTAAACACAACAGCAGTTCCTTCGGGAATTCGCGATATTGCGATCGCAACTACTGCGATCGGGGCGCTGCAATTACGTCCAATCACCGCGAATTTCCCGCAGATTTAACCAATAAACTTAGCCCTCTTTCGCTCACGCCTCTACGTGACATTTACGTCATGATATCCACTTCCTTGTTTACATTAAGAAGATGGAGTCATATGCCAAACGCTAAACTCTCGCATTTACCAACAAATATCACCGCCGAAGTTCGTGCAAGTCAATTTCCAGATGTGTTACATGAAAGCGGAGGTAAACTCTTCTGCAATGCCTGCAATATTGTGGTGCAACACACGCGACAGTCGAGGCTCGACGGACACTTTTTAACCGCAAAACATGTGAGGAGAACAGCTGAAAACTCAAAGAGGACAGACGAGACGAGTCACAGTGACAGAGGCTGCTGCATCCAGAAGAATAGCAGTGGCTGAAAGGGTCAAGGTATGCGCGGATATACTCTTTATAGCAATATAAGTGAAGAATAACAAATTTGTGGATGTATGCTTTCATTTGTTTATCATCTAGTCTAGTGTGTGTGTGCGTGCGTGTGCGCGCGAGTGTGTGAGGGAGTGTGTGTGAAAAAGTGAAAAACAAAAACAAAAACAAAAAAGCTCACAAATGAGAATGGTAATTCAACTTAGTGCTTATTTATTTGATTTTTCTCTAAATTGTAAGATAGAATAGAATCTTAGTTTGGCTGCCCTGTCTGCTGGTCTCTCTGTGTGGCTGTGAGTCTCTGTGTGAACCTGTCTGTCTCTCTGTGTGGCTGTCTGTGTTTCAGATGTCACATATTTCTCTGCTTCATGTCCGACCTCAAAGAACCATGATACTCCCACACTACCGACGTTTTTGTGCCAGTGTTGTCGACCATGTCATTGTCTGTTGAGCCTTCATCTGCATTTCTGTCGGGGGTAGCACTCATTTTCTTTTTTTCTTACTAACAGTGCTGTCGGCTTCACATGTTGAAGTGATATGGTTGCATGTAGCTGCAGCCTGCTACTACGCAGTTGTTTGCTTCTTGGTTCTAGTTCTAGTTCAGCACATGATTGGTTCAGTGCAAAGCAGACCTGGAGCAACTCCCCTTTTCATAGGCTGTTTGTATAGTCTACCAAAATATGGGAGAATGCTGACTATCGAAAAGGATATTGACCATGTTTTATATTGATATTGAGGGAAATTAGTTTTCGATGTCGTTATTGTTTTATTGCCCAGCCCTACTTCCAAGTCAAGTAAGTGTTTCACCCTTAAAAAAAGGAAGTTTCCCACAAACTGGCTCCTCTGTTGAGGTTAATCTGTGCGAAGTTAGTTTGCGAGTAAAGCCTAATTGCCAGCTAAAGTGGGAGCATTAGACATGATTTTAAAATCTTTTCCATTTCAATGTTACTGTTCCTCTTTTACCTCGTTTTTTCAGCCCTAAGTTCAAAAGAAACAACCCTTGGTGCCTTCAGTTTAACATCGCTGAAGAAGACAGATCACTCACTGGAGAGTGTGTAGCCTGATTCATGGAAAATCATTAGAACAAGAAGACTGATTGGATATGAAATGATCTCTCCCCAGTGGCAATAAATGGGGATGACATTAGGAGACTTGATACTAGATTAAATAACTTGTTATAGTGGATGTTTTTATGTTCCAAGCATGGATCTCCCCTCATGCTGGCACTTTAAGAGGGATGTTTTCTACCTGGAGATGATCACAGGATGGAGAGGAAGAAGGGGGTAGAGCAGGAATAAAAGAGGGCCAGATGATGGCCTAATGGAATGGATGAGCAATCGCGTCAATGACTCACGATGAAGGGATGGCACTCATTTGATGAATGGATGATGGAGGGGAGCGAGGGAGGAGGGAGATGGATGTGATATGATAGAGAGGAGTAGTCTTTAAATGCTACATCATGTGGGAGCAGTTCATTTCATTTACCTCGTTTCTCTTCTCAAGGTGCACCATTTTTCTAGTTTCCTTTGTGCCTTTCTCTTCATTTTTTACACCAACTTCATCTCCTCTCTCCTCCTTTTTCTGGCTCCTTTCCCGTCTTTTCTATTTCCTCCTTTTTGGCTTTTATTTCTTCCTCTGCTTTTCTCCTCTTTCATGTTTCCCCCTTCCTTCCTTTCCTGTCTACCCTCCATTCATCACTCCATTCTTTTACTCCTCCCCCATCTCATCCTCCTCCTATTTCCCTAATGCCCTCTTAATATCTACCTCCACTGCTTTCTTACCTTGCCTCCATTTTCTCCACCATGCCTCCCATCTTTATTTCACAACATTTGTCTAACCTCTCTGCTTTACTCTAATAGCTGTCATGCCTAATCCCTCCCCCTTCCTCTGCCCTTATCTTGTTGCGCCCTCTTTCTCCCCCTCTACCTCTCTGTCACCTCCTCCTCCTTAACAATAACATTTTGGCCTCCTCGTCTTCACCCATCTGCATGTTTCCCTTCCTCTTCGACATCAAACAGCCCCTTGCTTCCTCTCTTCAGCCCTCTCCGTCTCTTGTAAGAAGGGCAGGTGGTGGTGCGAGTACATGCTTTCAGTGGGACATGCCTGCGCTCAGATTTAAATAGATAATGGCAGAGCCCGAGCGCTTGTTGGGAGCTTTGAATAATGCAGGAGATCCTGAAGGCATTGTTGCCAGGCCTCACTGATGGTGACATGCATATGCCAGCTCCCCAGCCTGCAATATTGATATCAAGAGAGAGGAAGGGACTTAGTTTATAGTTATTTTTAACCACCCCTTATATATGCCAGTTTTGTTTGTTAAACTCTTAAGCTGAAGAGTATCTCCGCCAGAGAAAAACTGAAATTCGGTTGAATGAAGACCGCTGGAGCTGTCGTATTTCTGATTTCTGTTTGTTGTGTGCAACAGGACAAGCGGCTTATTCTCTTTCACACATTGTTGAACTTGGGCGTATTGTCACGGCACAATCTTACAAGGACAAACAAATTATCTTTCTGGGTTTCCATGAGACATACTGAGTTTTCAGCCGGTTGTAACGTAAACTCATCTGCAGTACTACTGATGCTGCAAACTGCTTTTAGTGACGGTGGAGATCCTTTTCTTTTTAGGGAACCAGCCAACTAAGCTAGCATTAGCCCGTGTGCTAAAAATTAGCATAATGAAGAAATCTAATATTCTTCTCAGTGACTCCCCAATATCTGGGGTAATGTTAACCCCCTGGAAACATTGCGCCACCCATCTATACAATAGTACATTCATGCCAAAGTTGTCTTTGTTTTGATAGCTAAACAGGGATCTTCATGCTAGGGGTGGGAGAAAAAATCAGTACAGCATAGTATTGTGATATTTTGTCTGGTGATATATCGTATCATCTCATTTACCAATTATCGATTTTTTCAAATTAATTGCCAATATGAAGTCAACTCTATGATAATGGAAAAATAAAATCAACTGTTTGTCCAGTGAGGTTAGCAGAGGTGACATCTTAGCGCAGGAGAAAGTTAGTGCAACAAATATATAAAAGGTTTGTAAGATGTGCTACATGAAAATAAAGTACAGTGTAAATAAGACAAACATAAAGGAGAGACAAATGCTAAACTAGCTAAACAGTTGAAAAAAAAAATGTATTAAATTGCAATATAGGTATCACAATATTCACTGTATTGCAAAATGTTAAAAATCGCAATAAAATCGGATCGTGGCCCAAGTATCGTGATAATATCTAGGTCACCTTATACCTTGTGATGTGTATTCATGTTTGCAGCCAGTTTTGCTGTGATTTCACCCCTGAAAAGTGTCTTTGCTAAAGTGGTCGTTGTTGGGAATGCATGGACCATATGATACAGGAGGATACTGAATGAGGAGGTAGTGTGGTAATGAGTTGGTGTCAAAGGAGATTGAATGAGAGAGACTTTGTGACAGAACTGCAAACTGATGGTGGTTATATATCTGCAGAAGTACAGCCTGTCATCTTCTAATCAGCAGATTGGTGAGTTGATTCCCAGCTTTTGCAGTCCACATGTCATACAGTCCTTTGGCAAGATGCTAAAGCTCAATTTTCTCCTGATGGCATCCACAGGTGTGTATTTGTGTTGGAATCTGTTTAAATTACCTCCTGACAGGCAGACTGGGACTTTTGAATCGCAGCCTCCTCTATCAGTGTATGAATCTGAGTCTGAATGGTGGTTGTGACATGTACTGTAAGAAGGTGCTTGAGTGGTTTGAGGACTAGAAAAGTGCTGTACAAATGTATCGCATTTATCGTTTTATGCACTGGGTGGTGGTTTAGGCCATTGAATGGAATTAATCTTTAACAAAATCTTGGTCATAAATCCATTAAAGTTTTCTCTCCTCTTCTCACTGCTGCTCTCAGCCAACATTGGTTTCTTTTCATGGCCTGATTTTCTCAACCAAGTAGATTTTACTTAAAACTGTGACCATGGCAGTCTTTTGACCTTAGAGAAGTTGTAATTTTAAGTAAATGGCTTTCAGAGTATTCAATCGCAAACCTTTAATCAGGATTTGGTGTGAAGCAGAACTTTTACAAGTAAATAGGACTTGATTTATGGTGTGAGGAAATTACTGTAGCCAGTCTTGTCTATGGTTCATACACATACTAGTGTAGGTAAAAGGCACCAATGGTGGAGAATGATATACACACTGCTAATCACTTAGTCACCAGTGGCAGTGGCATTGAGAGAGATTTTAGGTTCAGTGTCATGCCAAGAACATTACAGCGTTTGGCTGCTGGTGCTGGAGTCCCACCTCGTAAATGAGAGACAGCCGCCCCCACAGATGATGAGAAGAACAGACAGCTAATGGTCCAGCCATTTAAGCTTGGGTCCCATCATGCACAAAGTCTTGTTGCTAGTTCAACTCCCTGTCATGGCCTTTTGCTGTAAGTCATATCCCACTCCTTAAAAAAATGTAAATGTAAAAAAGTACATAATGCATCAGACTTTTGTAGCGCTTTATCAGAGACTCTCAAAGCGCTTTACATTGGATACATCATTCATTCGCTCACACATTCACACCTTGGCGATGGTAAACTACCTTAGTAGTCACAGCTGCCCTGGGGCAGACTGATGGAAACAGGGCTGCCAGTTTGTGCCTATGGCCTCTCCACCACCACCACCACACAACACTCACAATCATACACTAGTGGGGGACACACACTAGGAGCAAGGTGGGTTAAGTGTCTTGCCCAAGGACACAAAGGGCAGACTAAGGATAGAGGGGAATAGAACCGCCAGCCTTCCAGTAATTGGACGACCGCCCTCCCTCCTGAGCTACTGCTGCTCCATACGATAGATTACAATGATCAATGGTTGGAAGAGTCGACTTTTTCATCTCCAATGTATTAAACATCTCCTATAAGGGTGTGAAACAGTTTCCCTACTTAAATCTGAGCAACTATTTTATTGTTGTTGTGGAACTGATCAGTCATTTTATATATGTTAATACGAGTCAGATCCTGGCCTAGAGTTGTGGGGTTCATTTAGAAAAACTGATAAGAGCTGAGATTTGTGCTCGTGCCAGAACACTCCACTGCTGAAAGGTAGTCTGTTTGTATTCAAGCAGGTGTCAAGGGGTGATTTTTCAAAATGGGTTTTATCCAAACACATTTGCTGATTGAAAAACAGTCATATGAAGTGTAATAAGCTTGATTGTTTGAACAGTGGGCTGCAGCTGTTTGTTATGCACTTTTTAAGCATTGGCCACAGAAATGGATTGATTTCTTAGTGTGTCAAAGCTCAGTTAAATCTGTTATCTTTGAGGCACTGGGTGAACTTACCCTCTAACTACCAAGAAAATAAACAGCCTCATATTGTGTGAATAGTGGGTGAAAAGTGGTAATTACCCCATTATAAGACTCGCTCTGCATCAATTTGATTGCAGGTGCAGTCAAATTAATTCCAGGAACAAAGAAAATGAGCAAACCAAACACAGCACAGTTATTTTATGAAGTGCTTGTTTTTTTTTTTTTACTTGAAACTAAACTTTTAAATCAAGAGGGGAAAAAGTCTGAGACTAATAGAATTGCATAATGTAGAAGCTGAATTACAGTTTTAGACAATAAAGATACTTCTATTAAAGATTAAAAGCTGCTGAGGTGAAACTGCATGAAAAAGACACAGAAAGAAGCGTCTGATCAGCTTACGCTAGAGTGGAGTTAAATTTAGACCCTAACCACTTTCCCTAAAGATAAACTCAACACAACCCTCTTTATTCACCAATATTGTCATCTGATCCTGCATCATGCTCTTATGAAACATAATCAGAGGGCTCATAGTTAAGCTTCACCACAATCCTTTGCACTTATAACTATTTGTGTTATCCATTCTGTTGTGATTGCTAATCTTCTGCACTGTCGGGCAGCTCATGATGAGATTGGCTGATCTACTCGAATAGCCAGTTAAGATTTGTAACACCTCCAATCCAAAAGGGACGAAAAAAGAACAAGGCTATCTTTCAATAGATTTATATGTCTAAATGTAGCTTGGAACTTAACTTTTTGTGCTTAGTTGTTCAAAGTTTTAGGGACAGCCTGGCGGAAAAACTTGCTGTAAAATATTATAAAAGAAGAACTCAGTGGAGCTGTAAGAAATAAAAAAATATGGCCCATTGTCTCCTGGAATCCAAAATGCGAGTTGTGCACTGGTGCTTGAGGAAAGGAGAGGAAAAAGAAGATGGAGAGAATTGTTACTGTGATCTTATCTTGTTATTTTCTCTCTCGCTGGTTATTCACTACTTTTTTCTTTAAAGCCTTCTCCTGAAGGGCGCCTTTCACTTTTCAAGAATACAGGGCTGGGCCCTCAGGGGTGCATTTTAGGGAGCCGTTTGCATGCGGCTGCCTCCAACTGTCTGTCTGAGGAAAAAAAGCGAAAAGAAGGGAGGCAGGGCAGTGGAGGAGATGGAAGAGAGGAAGGACGAGACGGTGTTTGATCAGTGGGGTGCTGAGTCACACTGGGATGTGATGGAGAGATTGAGGCTTTGCAACACAGGAGAAAGAACAGACAGAGGACGATAAAGACACGGACTAAATCAGAGTTTTGAGAGTTTGTACGTCGTCCTTTGAGATGTCTTTGACAGAAGGAAAAACACAGACAAATGCAAAACCCTGTCTTTTACTCTGCTCTTCGTCTCTATCTTTGTCTCTGTGGGGGTCTTTCTTTGAGTCAGAGAGTAATCTGTGTGCTAGATGAAGCAAAAATCCTGTCATATGCTTTGCCATTTATCTGAGGTGTGTGGAAAAACCGGTGACAGCGGTGTTCTCACCAGAGCTGACAAATACGGGCCCCTAAAAGCTGCCATTTTACACCTCCAACAGTGCTGTGCATCTTCTGGGATGATGTCGAGTAAGTGTTGAAGTGGTGTCCATTACTGTGTCGCATGTAGTCACAGTGAACCGCAGAAAGACGAAAACAGGAGGACAATTTTCTTGTGCCTTTCCAAGAAAAATAAACTCTGAGTTGAGATTGTGTGTTAGATTGGTTAAAGATGGATTTAAATTGTGCAAAATATAAAAACACACTAAATTTTCCAAAGTCACAGCGTTTACACAGCAGATTATCTGACCAGACATTTGTCAGACAAAAGACTTCTGCGGTCTTTGGTTTGTCTCGTAGCATTTTCAGGTCATGCCAGTAGCCAACTAGTGTGCTAGAATTAGCTTTCGCAAGACCTAAAACCGCCCTTAAAGGGATATTCCGGTGTAAAATTAAGTTAGGGTCAAACATACCGTAACATCGAGTTAGACATCCCCAATAAGAGATGAATGTTGCCGACCGCTTGCTTCTCTAGTTATACCAACTTGAGTAACGACCGCAGGATGGCAATTCACAGCGGTCTCAGGAGCCACACACAAATCTCAACCAAAATGCCACTCTATAGCCACAAATAATGCTCAGAACAGCACCTAACTTCATCAACAGTACAAGTAGGGTCCCAGCCACCAAACATCTTTTTAGCTTTGCCTAATTTCTTTGGCAAGGACACTAAACACAACTCACCTACTCTCTTCCAGCAGCCGCTTGTTTATAGCGAGACCTCGGACTTGTCCATTATTGATTGCAGCAGGGGGACGCAGCTCAAGGAAGAACATTTATGATCATTATTTTATTAATTCCTTGAAGTAATAATCATCATATTAATCATTTTCCACTTCAGACGCAGTAGTTCTTCTGACTTAGCATCTCGGTCTGATTGCATTTCCATGAAGAAATGATCATAAATGTTCTTCCTTGAGCTGCGTCACCCCACAGCAGTCAATGATGGATGCTATCCACTGTGGATTGCTATGCTTCGGTTGTTACTCAAGTTGGTATAAATAGAGAAGCAAGCAGCCGGCAACATTCATCTCTCAAGGGGATGTCTAACTCGGTGTTACAGTGTGTTTGACCCTAAATTAATATCCCTGGAGATGAAGAGTAGGATGCTATTGTAGGCCTGTGGGTGCCTAGTGAAGTTATCACAGAGGGATAATTAAAAAAACAGGAGTGGTGTGGTTGACTGGCGTGGAGCAAATTTTTCAGGAAGAAAGAGAATAGATAAATAAAAACATAACAGCTGCCAGGGATGACAGGGACAAACCGACCCAGCACCAACAAACTACACCCTGAGAGAAACTAGAAATGGTGAGCAAATTATGCATTAAGAGTCTTATTGTGCCTGTGGGTGCTCATACAACCTTACACAACAAGAGTAACAATGAATTCAGCTCACAACCTCTGATGGTGAGATAATGAGTCAGCATGGAACAATGGAACCTCAGGGTCTATATAAGCTTCCCACACCTGGTCTTAATCAGAGCCAATCAGAGACACACACACACACACCTGACCCTGCACTGGGACAATTTTGTCAACAAGCTCAATGAGTGTGCTGCTGAAATTCAAAGACAATCACCTTTTGAAAACAGCTTTATTCTTCCATTTTAAACTCAATTTTAATCACTGGGATGTTTGCTTCAGGGAGCAATAGACAGATAATTTAGCACCTTTCAAAAACCAGGTAAACTAAGAACAAAGAAGTAATCTCAAACAAGAAAAAACAAGTTAGCAGCAGCACTAGTTCTGCCTCACTTAAGTATTCACCCGAGTCTGTTAAAGAGACTGTGATTCTTAGTTTTTTAATTGGCCAGTCCATCTGCTTTGGCGATAAGGACACTTCTGTGGATGTTTCTTATCTGTGGACAGTCCTCCCTCATTAAAGCTAGCTGCTATGCTAATGTCACTCTTTCTTCTTGTGTTGCTCTGAGTACATGATGCAGCTTTAAAAATGTGCATAGATTCAAGACTAGATGGGAGTCGACATTTTGGTGGAGCCCTGGATTTGACCACTAGATGAACTTTTACCCCAACAAAATAAAGTCTGCTCTCAAGATATGCACAAAATAGTGTGCTAGTTTAGACCACAATGCTATAGAACTGCAAGCTAATCAATCATGGCAGATATTGCCCATTTATCACATATTGATTTGTCTAGACAGTGCTGGTATTTATGGATATCACAAAGCCGATGGCATTCTTTCTTTAGAAATGATAATTTGACAGATTATGGAAAACAGATTGCACAGAGCACAGATGAAATTGTAGATTTGTCATTGTAAGAGGGATGCATATTCCCAGTTGGAGCCTGTTTAGTTTGCCTTGTCTGGAGGAGGGCCAGAGGCTGCAGCGGCTGCCAGGAGGAGGGCAGGAGAGGCCCACAGCTGTCACGCAGCCCTGATCAGACTGCATACAGGGGCGCAGAGGTCCAACGGTCTGACAAGATACTGCAGGACTCTGACCTCTGTCTGCTATATGACAGCCACAGCACTTGAGTATGAATAATGATTCAATGAGTTGGGGTCAGAATTGAAAGCAGGTGTTAACTTTTTTATTTGATTTTTTTTAATTCAGTGACAGTTGACGAAAATGAGGGTATAAGCCGTAGGGCTGCAGGATATATTGTTTGAGCATCGCCATCACGATGTATGTGAACACAATAGTCACATTGCAGAGCCTGCGATGTTGGAGGCAAATGAAGTCATCTAGTTTAAAGGGTAGCTGACTGACATACACTGCATGTGACTCTGCATGTGCTGTGCAGTGATCCACCAATCACATTCGTTCTTTACTGAGTTGCCAGTCAGACTTCTCTACCAGCCGTCAATCAAAATCAGAGAGGAAGAAACCACGCCCCTACACATGGAGTGAGTTGCTGGTGCTGTCAGTGTTGTGCCGAGAAATGCATGCCTGCTAAGAATGACTTTTGGAACATTACTCATCACTGTTTAGCCCCACGAATATGAATTGTATGGGTTTTAAGTTGTACATTTTTGTAGACCACTCTACTATAAGAAGTGTGCGTTTCTGCGAGGTGCATGCAATTCTTGGCGGGCATGCCTTTTTTGGCACAACACCGGTAACAACAACGATTGCAAAATGAGTGATGAACAAGAGAAAAACCCTGTAAATGAAGACTTGTTGCTGAAAAGAAAAGTCAGTTATCTAGAATTTTTTCGGTTACAAGGAGGATGATGTCGACCAAACACGTGCTCTGTGTTGGCAGTGCCTTTAACCTGTTGCCACACAAGAGATAAGTCCCAGGATAATAAAAGCAAGCTAAAATATCTCTAAGACAGACAGAAGCTATTTCACTAACATTCACAAAAAGAGGTAAGATCAGTGCAGGTTAATTGTCCACAAGATTTCAGCAGTGCTGCATAGCATAAAGTGCTATTCAGTAGGGATGTGCGTGGTTATTCAGATATTTGTGTAAACGGGGCTGTCCTTACTTTCCGTTTAGTAAATAATATTTGTTTATTCAATAAAAAAAAAGAAAAGGGGAAAAAAAGAAAAAAGCGTCTTTTTTTCGCTAATAAAAATGTGCATTAAACAAGCTAAAATGTGACTCTTTCTGCCTGGTTCGCTGCTCTGGGCTCGCAGCGCTGACCTGCATTATGCATGGCATTGTGGGTTAACTTCCTAAGAGTGAATCAACACATGCAATCAGCCAGACGGATGTCAGTGAGAAAAAAGAGCAAAGTTTGGGAGTATTTTGATTTAGATAAAGATGGCACACAAGTGTCATGCAGATTGTGTCTAGCTAAACTATCATATAATGCCGATGACGCAGCAGGCTGCTTGGCTTAAGCGGAGCAGAGCTTAATTGCTTTGATCTTTAACATACTTTATGTCATTCTCCAGCGCTAAAATAAGATTCTGTAACATATTTTAATATTATAAGCATGGCTTTCATGTACTATTAATATTTATTTAAGATGATATCTGGCCATATAGATCGACATGTGCTCAGTTTGGGCTATTTTCTGGGAGTTAATTAATTTTCTTGTATTTGAATATTCGGTTTCAAATTGGTCGTTTAAACGTCAGTGAAATTAATTTAATGTTAGTTTTTTCCCAATATCATGCAGCCCTAATTCCTGTATTCTCACTCATATTGGGATATAATAAACTTTGTCTGACCCTGTGATGCAAGCAGGCAAATAGGCAAATAAACAAGGTGAGCTCCATGGAAGGGGGTAATAGTGAGATTTATACACACTCAGACTCTTGCCTGTGTGACATTCGGTTGCATTGGTTGGATCACCTGAGGGCTGCAGGACCAAGACCATTACAGAGAGAGCACATAGTTCATGTACCAGCACCTATGATTGGAATACATCAGCACCCCTGAGAGAGAGAGAGTGTGTATGTGTGGATTTTAACATCAGCACCACATTCGGTGCAAGTATGTGTGTGTAAGTGTGTGTGAGGTTAATGATAAACCATGCCTGTAACTGCATGATTGCATGCACTTCCTCGTTCATGTGTATCATGCCTCTGCTTTCCAGCTCGTCCCCTGTGTTGGCTGCACTCTGCATCCATTTACTCTGCTCAAGGAAATTCTGCACACTCCCTCCAAATGATCACTGCAGGAATGTGAATACAGCAGTGGAGATGATTGCCTGTAGGCATGTTTTTTTTGTTCAGAGGATTGGTGCCAACACCATTGGCCATGTTGTTAATTGATTTTGATAAGTGATGGATCATTAAAATGATTTACCAGAGACAAATTGCTAGAAATTGGCTTTTTACTGCTTCTCCAATGAGAGTATGTGCAGCTTTTTTGGAATCTGGGATGATGTCTTCATGCACAACTGTGTGAGCCTGCATTATTATTCTCAAATTGAAAAATCAGAATTTTTACCCAGTCCATTAAGAAGCCATTAATATGGTTTTTGGAGTTCCTAATGAATTTTTCCCATCAGTGTACTTGTGAAACACATAAATATGAGCTGATTTGAGTTTGCAGCAGACTTGAAAATCTGCCAGAACAGCTGTTAACTCATTAGAAACATTTGTTATTGAGATATTTTGCATTAAAGTCCCTAAATGAAAGCAACTGAATCATAGTTTTCTTATGTTTGATTATGTGGCAGTTTTTAAAATGTCTAACACACTTTCTCCCATACAAGCTGAAATTATGAACATAACATCCAATGAAAAACTTAACAAAAGAGCCTATTGGGGAAGAATTTTTTGAAAGTCAAAGTGTTTTTGCACAGATATGGAGGATTCCTGGTATCTGGATTTAGGATTGCTCTGTTGCCATTTTCTAAGCAGGTGCATGGGGAGCTCATGGTTTTTGTCACAGCTATGGACTAAATGGTCATTGGTGGGTTCCTCCTGTGCATGCAAAGGACATATATATATTTTTTTAAATAAGAAAAATGTCGTACTTCTTTATTTAAAAGTAAATAAGGATCACATATTTCAAACATACAAAGGTCTGGTCTCACCTCTTGCAGCTGTCCAAACAGTAGAAATTAATTTGCAAAAGCATTGACAATGTGCTGCAGATCAACTTGTTTTTCTTTTGCTGGTCATAAAGAGTTAGAAACTCCTTCCACTGTGGCTTAAAGGTGACTGAAGATGTTTCCATATTCATTAAGGCACTTTAAGGATGCAAATCGACAAAACTGGGCCTTTTTTTTAAAGATGGGGACTGCATTTCCTATGAGCACCACTGCCTCCTCTTGTAAGATCTTAAGCATGGAGTTGTTATGGAAGCAAGAATAAGAAATACACACTCTCTTTTCATAATCTTTGTTCAGTATGTTTTTGCAGGATGCAGAATGATCTGCAGCTTTACATAAAATCATAAAGTCATATAATATTGACAAAACTTTGCAAACTCTGACTGACCTCCATTAGATAATTAGTTAAGATGGCCAAATGCATGGGTTCAACATTATCTGTCTCAGCCCAGGTACCATAACATGTGCCCTTATTTTCCCAAAAAGTGTCTAAATAAGTGTCTAAATCACATAAAGATGCCCCAGTTCAACTCTTTTGTCCTTGAAGAGAAGTACATTAAATTACGTTCATCGTCACTTCATGAAGCTCTAGTTGTAGAGTACCTTTACACACTGCTTTAACAGAGAAAACATTTCACTTTGGTAATCGTGCTTTAGTATCAGCCTTGAGTATGAAAACATAATAGAAAAATACAGGTATATAAAGAAATTGGAGTTCTAGCAAATTAGTAACTCACTTCTCAATGCCGAACTCAGAGTTCTGAACAAGATCATTCAGGTATGGCAATTTTTTTAGAATCCAATGTAAACAGCCACTCAAAACGTAAGTGCCACCATCATAAAGTTGGTTAAAACCACCTTACAGTGCCATGAGTTTCTAATGAGGTCCTCTGGTTTGAAATGTAAGTTGTGTCTGCGCATGGCAGACCGTGTTTAGAAAGTTAATTGTTTGCAATGGTATGTTATATGCACGTGTTTTGTCCGAAACATGTAACTGCTTATGTGCTTCTGCTTTAGCAAAAGTCTGGGTAGGATTGGCGCTTGCACGACACAATAAGTCCATAACAGACTATATAGGTTATACTGTGTCTGGTATGGTTTTTGGATTGTTTAACACAGCAGCCTGTTTAAAGATGCAACTTTAACAATCATTAGAATAAACTTTAGCTGAAGTAAAGAGGATTTAGCGCTGTGAAAAAATATGAAAAGAGAGTAATCTACCTGAGCCAATAACACCTACTGAGCTGGATAACAGTGATTTGGCTCTCTGTCACGACTCAGTATCAGCAGACAGATGTGGATTATGCAGAGAATACATTGACAGGTTTTCAGCCACAATTTCACATTTAATTAGTCAGGTTTGTTGATAGAGACAACTCATATGACTGCATCTGAATAGTAAGTTGTCCAAAAGTTAAATTGTGTTTTTAGACGCTAGAGTATAATGTGTGTGTGTGTGTCCTCTGAACTTGGCTCTGGCAATCATAGTGCGACCGCTTCTTCACACTGCTCATATCTTTACACAGCTGCCCCTCCAACCTACATGATTCCCCTCTGTCACTCACTCTTGACATCCTCCGACATACCTTCCACTAGCTTACCCTGTCCTCATCTGGTCTCCCCCCTCTCCTGTTTCCTAGCCCATTTTTTTCAGGGTCTCTGCCTCACTTCATCAGCCTTGGAAGGGTTTGAGGTTTATGAACAAGGTGAGGGTCAAGGTGAAGTCATCGGGGAGTTTATGAGAGGGAGAACGGGGGAGGATCCAGGGGTGAGCATTGATGGAGAGCCTGATGGATGAGGGACGAGGTCAGCGGGAAGAGGTGGTAGAAGGTGGTGAAAGAAATCGAGGAGAGTGGAGGATGGTAGAGGTCAGGATGATAGGGAGTAGGAGGAAGAGATGAAGGAAGGATATGATTTAAGGGTGAAATGCTAAAAGAAGGAGGGACAAATGTTGAGGATGGGATGGTTTGCAAGGTCAGTGATTGCACAGCTGTGCTACCTTGTAGCCCAACATCTTTAATAGACCACATTTTTTTCTGAGGAGCTGTCTCTAAGGAAACATCAGCTGTTTCATGTTCTGTAAGAGCGAATCATGCAAATTTTAATCAGCCTGGTTGAAGTGTTTATCTAATTTAAGAGGTATTTGTCTGATGAAATTATCCACTATTCTGAAGAACAAGTTAATTAGCTTCAAAAGCTATCAAAAACGTGTCTTCACTGTGTGAAACAAACAGAACAAGTAGACCCTTTACCTTGATTTTGAGATTGACGAGACAAGGAGGAAATAGTTGAGCGTTTGAATAGAAGTCTGATTTGAAATCATTTTGTCATTTTTAGGGATACAAAAATGAAATAAAGAGATTCAACATCAACCTCACAAACCTCAAATGAGCTTGGTAAGGCCATTTAGTCGAAGAAAGACAACAACAGAGATCTTTAAAGCTGACTTACAGGTTCAATCAGACATTTGCTGACTACAGGAACTTTTTCATAGTTCTGAGAACTTTATGATCTTTTCCCTTTTTTCTACACTGCAGGGATATGAACTGTTTTCATACCCAAACCCAGTTGAAAGGAACCTATTTGCCTCCTGCTCCAGGGTAGGTACTCACCCAGTACAAAAGGGACTCTATGTGACAAAAGTTCACAGTGATTGATCCACAAGCGAGTGTATGTTGATTGATCAAATACGAAAGCTGATTCAGTGGCACCCACTGCCATTTTTAAATCCCATTGTAAATACTGGGATTGATTGTCGGCCAGTTCATGTTAGTCGTGTCACCCACTGGTTTCCAAAGTGGCGTTATAAACCCAAAAGAGACTGTAATTGAAAATTCAGAATCTAACTAACTGAGGACTGATGTAGGACCAGGCAAAAAAGATGAGGGTGATATTTGGTCGCTGGTTGTATGTGCCAACCTGTTGCTCACATTAGCCCATGCCTAATTTTACTTAACTCTTGGCTGGAACATTATTCAAACAAATGAACATTAGAAAAAAAAAAATACCCATAAAGCCTTATTATTTTAAGACTGTCTCTGTCCCCTTTACTGGGTCATAAAGATATTTAATGGTTCTGTGAAAATAGACATTTTGATACAAATTATAATCTAACGGGTTCTGTTCAGAGTTCGGAGCAAGTCTCAAGTGGACACTTCAGAACTGCAGTTTTAGCCTCAATCAAAGTGACTTCAGTTTTTGTCATCAGAGGTTGCCGCTTGATTATGGCCTCTGCTCTGCTCACAGAACCTCATCCTCCAAAACATTTGCGACATAATTCAACCGGTGATGGAATCATTGTACAGATGTTGAAATATCTAAAAGTAAAGTCTTTAAACAGAAACTGTGAAAGAAGAGAGTGATCATACACACTTTCAGTGATGCTGTAGTTGAAAAGTCAGGTGGATGTACAGAAGACAATGAGGCTTTTGTATGGTATATACTTCAGATGATTTAAAGTTTCACTCAGATCTCAGTGGTCGTTAAATTGTGATTATGAAGTTATTCATCAAAATCATGTTACCTCTGTCAATTTTCAAGGGCTTTTCTTCTGCAGAGCTCCAGTAGCTCATTAGCAATCCACCTCTGAGTTGTGGGCGGAGACAGTGCTGCTCTACACACTCCTCTTCACGCTAGCTTGTAGCTTAACATTGCCGGTGTAGCAGAAGTAGCAGGTAACATAGGAGCTATGTAGCTCTCAGACACTAATCTCTTTGGGGGCATGATGAAAGCTTTTAACGTAGTAAGCTTTCTTACTAGCATTGCAATCCGCTACAGCACACACTTGTTCCACAATCATCCTCTCTACTTCTTGGAGTCTGGCCTGCCAGGGGCGGAGCTTGGATTTGTGATGTAGAAAATCCCACTGTATCTGAACCTGCCATGTAGTTCTGCCAGAGATTGACAGTAATTTGAATGCAGAAATACTCAGAAAAGCAATTTTAGTTTTCTCACAATGTGTTTTCTAGTATCAGAAAAATGCCATATGAACAAGAAATAGATGATTTTCATCCCAGTCTTTAAGAACCTTCACATTCTGTTTTTTTTAATTGAGATTTTACTCAATGTCCTTGCTCTCATGACGTCAGAGTTGCAAAAACGGTTTAGAGAAATTGTTCTCTGGTACTTTGTGCAGCTCTTAGTTGCCTTGTCTTTCTAGAAAAAAACAGCTCTATGGCTTTCAGTGTGGCTTTATGTTGTGGCTAAATTCAGTGAACATGATTGCTGACTCTGCACATAAGCACTGTGTCAATCTTGTTTATCATCATGTATTTTGCGGCAAACCTATAATGACTATAATTCAGCAAAATATATTACATCCTTAGAGAGTAAAACAGAAAGGCTTCTTTTTAGCTCTAAGCAGCTGTAGTCAAAGCTGCCGTCACGTTTCCTGATATCAAGGTCAGATCCATCACAATCTGTCTATCATTGTTTCGTGCGGCACTTCACATTTACAAGAAGAGAGAATAAAACAGATATAGCCTCGAACTTGACCTCCATTTTTTTTTTAGTTCTTCTTGGTTATTGGCAAAAACATTTATAAAGGGAGGCAAAGCATGTGAATACATGGGTACTCACTGAGGACAGGAGCAAACTAGCTGTTTCCTGCTGCCTGTTGTGTTTATGCTAAGCAGGATTAGCATAAGGTAAATGCTTGGCGTAGCATTTTTCCACACGCAGGTTGACTGATATTGATTGTTTCTCTCCCCCTGTAGGAAATAAGAGTTTTCCCTGTATATGTTGTACTATCCCTTTAAGACCGGAGTTAGCCTTGGTAAGCAGTATGACTGTCAGACGTAATTATGTGGTGATTATGATGACAGTTAGCCTCCACAGGGTCCATTCATACCAGTGATTGCAACAATACTTTCAGGGAGCAGGTCATTTGTCCTTGTTTCCACTTTGCCCTTCTCTCTCTCTCTCTCTCTCTCTTTCTCTCTCTCTCTCTCTCTCATTCCATATTCAGTGCAGCCATTCAGGTCACTTCTAATTACTGGGGTCCAATTGGAATTGGCTTTTCAATTTTTGACGCTGCAGTGGTGGAAATCACAAGGAGCCGGTGCCAGCTTTTCTCCCACCCCCACCGGCCTCTCAGCGCCCGCCTAGTATGACTTAATATGCCTGATACATTCACCTCACTGCGCCAACACTTTGCAATGCAGTGTGACTGTGTGTATTTGTGCGAGCCAGAAAGAGAAAGATGAGGCTATTACTGTAAGTCACGGAGAGTCCAGCCTGGGAGAGCTGTGTGTTTAGACAGTGAGGTTGTGAGTTTGTGTATGTGGGTAAAAGGGGAAAGGCTGAAGGTGTGTGTGCGTGTGTTAGTGTGTTATAGAGAAGAATTGAGGGAGAACAGCAGAAAGAGAAAAGGAGGCATCTTTAGGAAGCGAAGGAGGGATGGGAGTGGCAGAAAGAGCCTCGGTCTCTCTCTTCTGTCTCTTCCTAGGTCCGCAGTGCAGGAGAAGAGAAGATTAAAGTGGAGACGATGCTTTTGAAGTTGGGCAATGTAAAAGAAGCAGCAGTTTCACACACACACACACACACTCTCTCACACACGCACATATACACACACATATGCAGAGCAGCTTTTTCCTTATAGCCTAGTAAAGTGAGGGAATATCGGTGCTGCTCAGACTGCCGTTATGTGATCCCTCACTAGGTTTTAACATTCCCTCGCCTTCAGCACAAAAAAACACCTCTAAAAAAAGACTCCCATCCCTCATTTAAATGAAAGCAAGGTGATAAAGAAATAAACTCGATTAAGGCCTGTCTGAGTCGTGTTTGTGCCCGGTGTGGGGATTTGGAGCCTGGGTCCACGCAGATACAACGGCAGCCCTCTCTTTATCAAAGACAGGGATGGAAATTACAGCTGTAAATGTTTGCAGTGGCGGTAAATAAGAGGATTAATCGACCACTTTTGGCCACACACACATACAAAGACGCAGAGAAAGAGGCCTGAATATGATTCTGATGCAGAAATGTCAAGAGGTAATTGAAGGAGTAATAGTCAGGCTGGGGAAAATGTCAAACTCACCCTCCCATTAGTGTGGGGTCTCACAACATGCACCTTAATGCCATTCATTATAGGCATAAGGCTCCCTAAGCCACTGGTAAACAATGATCATTGACTACTCCATGGTAATCACAGTCATTGTGCGCATCATGCATTTTTTTTTTTACACCGCGCTCATTTGTGTGTGTTTGTAAAGTCACATCCACTCCTGGGTCTCGGGTCAGTCTTTGTTTGGAAACGTCGACATACTCCTTGTGGTCATGAGGAGCGATCGGGCTTACAGTGTCACTTAGATTGCACTCGAGTATCTACCGTGACAAATCCAGATTAATATAACTGATGACACTCAGAAGAGCTGTCTTCAGCCCATCAAGTGGTGTGTGTGTGTGTGTTTGTGTGGGATGACGCTGCGTGGAGAAGAGCTGTCCAAAATAACCCCTGAAACACTCGGGCCTCATAATGTGAATATATTGGATTTTAATGTCCTTGTCAGGTCGAATGGTTTCCCGTTTGAATTATCTGGAGGCTGGTACAAGCACACTCGATAGCTGCTTTCCTACTTGACCTAAAATTCCCTTTCTAAATGAAAAGAAAATTATGCTAGCCTTTCTTGTTCGCCGGCTTCATCTTTTTACATCATTCGGGTTGAATACCCTTCTGTCTCTCGTTCTTTGCAAAAGCCTGAAGACTGCAAGATTTACCTGCTTTATTCAAGCACTGTGCGGCTGAATCTTCTGTCTCCCCGTCTGCCTGTCTATAGTTGGAAATTATCCAACTGGCTGGTTTCTAATAGTCTAGCAACGACCTTTCTTCCTGAACACATAGCTTGATTTATCTCATATATCTACGGCTAGCTTGCTCCTTAACATACAGCCTCACCCCTATCATACTCATTTTCCCATTTTATTATGTCAGTCTAGGACACCCATAGGAGTAGCTTTGCATAATTTGCAGCTCAAAACTATCCTTATTTATCTTACACTGCTGTTTCAAAAAACACTATTCAGCCCCTACCTAAAAGACCTCATTGTAGCTGATTTTTCAGTGATATGAAGTTGGACACAGCTTGAGGGTGTTACTATTCACACAGCTTTGTAGTCATGAATTGACTCCATAAGTCATACTTCTACAGAAAACACCCGAGGCTATTCATTAGCTCTATATCAAAGCTTTTGGAAGTTAGCTATTGTTACTGTTGGTATGTTACTTACAGCTTGTGGTTCCCAGCTTTAGTGGAGTGGGGATAGAGCAGCCCCAGGTTTCAGTAACAGCTGAGACATAAATCCAGCTCGTGCTGGCCTTTGTTTACAAAGGAATCATCGGTATGGTCGTGAGCGCAAACAGCTGCGTTATGGCTGATGTCCTGAAAACACAAAACTTCTCACTGCTCTCTGGTACTTTTGTCTCCAAGAAGAGAAATGAAAAAAAAAACACAGAAACTGCAAAGATGAACTGAATCAACAAAGGGAAGAGAGAGGGAAAACGCTGAGTGATGAAACATACTTTCAGCCTTCTGGGTAAGCAAATGAGCTGCCACATGGACTCCTCTTTTAGCATTGTTCTAATAGGACAGCAGAGACTGATGTCAGTTTTTCCAAATATCAACATTGAAAAAATATCCTCTATGACTGTCGAATTTTCAGATACATTTGAATTTCGCAACCTTATTGGTGATGGCCTTTTTCCAAGCCATATTTGTAGAATAACAACATTGTATAAGTCTACTGAGGTCGAGAGAGCATGGATTGGCCTGGTTACTTCCCATGAATCAGAATGGTGCTTGAAAACCCTAAACACAACTCAGATGCAGCTAGAACAGCCCAGTGTATCTGCACACTGACCATACATATTTTTAAATCCGTGCATCTGTGGCCCTGCAATCCATTTGAACATCTTTAAACATGCAGGGCACCGTCTTAAAAAAGAGTAAACACAGAGACGTCCATCAGTGACGCTGTCTTTGTCTCCGGGGAGACTCCAACCTCACGTACTACTGTACACTAAGAGAAAAGTCACCTGAATTATTGAAGGCAGGAGGAGAGAGATGGGGAGTGAGCGGGGAACTTGTGCATGATGGAATAAGAAGGTAGAGTCTGACAGAAATAGAGAGGAGGGAAATATAGGAAGAGGAGGACAGGAAAAGAAGCAGAGAGAGAGGAAGATACAGGAAGAAGAGCGATAAAGGTGGGCAGAATTTGCAGTTTTGCTCATGGCTTGTTTGCCTTCAGATCCAAAGGGGAAACGTCTATATGAATACGGGCTTTTACCTACAGCAAGTTGAACTAGTTGCAGGCATACATGTATGAGATGCAGACACAGAAATGTGTGCCCTGTGGGACTGAGGGTGCTGAAGTGAAAGAAAAACAGACACAGTGCGGTAATGTCGCCTTCATGCTCAGGTGACGCTGCTCTACAGAGCTGCAGAGGCTGTCGGGCATTTTTTACAGTTTATTTCGTATGTCACTTTTCATGTGTGCAAACTTTTCTGTGGATGTATGTGTGTGTGTGTGTGGAGAAGTGAAGAAACTGCATGAATGTGTGTATTTGTGTGGTAAAGTGGTACATTTGAAAGGGGTTTTACTTCCCCTGGTGCTGGCTGTGTATCAGTACCCAGCTGAATGTGGCTGCAGATCAATGTCATCCGTAATACACACACACACACACACACACACACACACACACACACACACGCACACACTCATGCACTCATGCACTGAGGCACGCACGCACTTGGACTTGTTTACAGTTTAGACAGCAGGTGGCACAGATAACAGCCACTTAATCCACAGCCATTTGGACAACTGAATGTGATACCCAGAAAGTTTATTTTCATCTATTTTTCAGTTTTTCCTCTTTCTTTCCTTCCTCATCAACTTTCTCATACCCATCCACTGTTATCTACTGCTTTGCCATCTCTTGTAAAAGTTGCTCTTATTTTAGCTTTGTTTCAATGATGTACAAAGGCTAAAATGTGGTCATTTAAGCACTGACTCTGTGTGATGTCACTTTCCTTTAAATAGCTACAGTGACATTCAGGGGTATTTTGGTCGACCACGACTCCACTGCTGGCTGTAGTTACACGGACAATAGAGCAGATGTCTTTCCTTATCTGAACTGTGGATAGGTTGAAGACTCACTCGTTTTGGGACAGTTCATTGAGAACAATGGGAGCATCTTACCCTGCATTGCAGCAGGTTTCAGGCAAACCTGGCATAAGATACATAAGATACAAGAGTTTTGCCATCCACCTTCTCTTGTCAAACAACATGCTGAAAAAGTAATCATGTGAGGGATAGCGCATTCTTAGCAGGGGGTCATGCTTTGCTAACTGGACCTCCGTGCCTGAAAAAAATTGGCCGATCTGGTAACATTTCCATGGCGACAGATTTTTTTAAGAGATTCAGCACCCAGTTACCAAATAGTATTTCTCTGAAAATTGAGCACATTTTGTCTTTATTACAAATTCCTTTCAGCCAGCTGGTGGGGTAGATAAACATCAAATTGAGCATTATCCTACTTAAAGGGATATTCCGGCAAAAAATTAATTTAGGGTCAAACACACCATAACATCGAGTTAGACACCCCGTGGAGAGTTGAATGTTGCCGACTTCTTGCTTCTCTAGCTATACCAACTTTAGTAATGACCGCATGGTAGCAATACACAGCGGTCTGAGGAGCCATAAACAAACCTCAACCAAAACACCACTCTATAGCCACAAATAATGCTCAGAACAGCACCTAACTTCATCAACAGTACATATAGGGTCCCAGCCATAGTACTAACCACCAAACATCTTTTTAACTTTGCACAATTTCTTGAGCAAAGAGACTACACGCCACTCACCTACTCTCTTCCAGCAGCCGCCTGTTTGTAGAGAGACCTCAGGCCAGTCTATTACGGACTACAGCAGGGTGACGCACCTCAAGGAAGAACATTTCTGATCATCTCTTTATGGAAATGCAATAAGACCGAGACGCTAGGGCAGAAGACCTACCGTGTCTGCAGTGCAAAATGATTAATATGGTGATTATTACTTAAAGGAAATGATAAAGTTGGTATAACTAGAGAAGCAAGCAGTTGGCAACATTCATCTTTCGAGTGGGTATCTAACTCAGTTTTGCAGTGTGTGACCCTAAATTAATTTTACGCCAAAATATCCCTTTAATTGTTATAAGTCATTGTAATCCATTAAAAGATAGTCGTACAAAACCAAAAGGAAACGATAGGATCCAATATTAAAATCATCTTTATAATGTTTTGTCTTGTGATCTAGAGTGCTGACAAAAACTACCATTTCTGCGGTGATACTAACCGTAACTAGCCTTATTACTTCAGTGTCAACAAGCAGAGATTAAACATGGCAGAGCTTCTTCCTGCTGATTTAACATGACACTGGTGTCGCTCTTGCTATTCAGAATTAATTACCATTGTTATGGTGTTTTGACTAATCTGAATGGAGAATTCAACACAACTGGGTGATTAGTTGTGTTGAAATAGGGGCACCAACTTGGCCTTGTAGTGGGGTTAAGCACTTGCACACAGGCAATCGTCCTCATAGTGGGTGGCTGATTCCAATCAGCAACTTTTTACCGGATTTGATACCTCACTCTGTCTCTCAAAGTGTCCTACACCATCAACTGTCCTATTTCCTCTGAATAAAGGCAAAAATTCTGAAAAATTGAAGTAAAAAGAAACAGAATCTGTATAATAATTGAGAACAAAATCGAATGAGGTCCAATGAAGTTTAACACAAACTTTCATGTCATAAACAACCAAATAAATCCACCTTCTTTACTGACTTTTTCAAACCTTTTTTTTTTTTACACCTTATATTGGTCTATACCTTTCCCTAAATCTGAAACATAGTTTGCTTACATTTTGTTAATGTGAGTGAAAATTAATTAAATAAATAAATAAAAAATCTTCTTTGAAAACTGTTTTCAATAAAACCAAATTTTTGCTTCATACCTCTCCAAAATCAAGATCCCAGTAGGAAGGCTTGTAATTATAGAAAGTACAAAAATACAGGAATTCTAATTCATGTGATTACTCCGCTTTCAAAGAAATTGTTTCAGCTGCACTTAGTGATTGACAAGAACAAAAATTAAAATCATGACGAGAAGCAAATTTTTTCCAAACATCACCAGCATGGGGTCCTTGTTTTCCACTTCTTTTATTCACAACTGCGCCCCTCTGTTCTGTGTTCCCTCCGACACCTCGGTGATTAAAGTTGAAGTGCGGGAAACTTTGAGACAGGGTATTTCTCCTTGAGTGACAATGTTGCCTCTTTCTTGTGAAAGCTGTCAGCCGGCATGTATTTACTGCTGGCCAGCTGTGGTGACTTTCACACACACTCTATCCCGGCTGTCGTTCAATCCCTGCTGCTGCTTCACCCTTGGATAACATAGCAGTTTAGCTTTCCAGGCCGAGGAGAGAGTGTGTGTTTGGGGGTCGGGTGTGTATCTTGTTGTGTGTGCCTGCATTCATACACATTACCTGTTAATTGGTGAGGCATCCTCCCACATTTGCCGATCGTGCTTCCTCTAGAGGCTTCCCTCGCTTTTCACCAAGCACATGCAAAATTCAGAATAATTAAAGGGTGAAAGGAAAACCAAGAGGAGAAGTAAAGATGAGGTAGGAAGTACAGTGACACATGAATGAAGAAAAGAGAGCAGAAAGCCTGTTCAAGTAAGGAAGCGAGCTAGGCATGTGCCATGGTGGAGGCTCTACTGGTCACCATGGCAACCCTTTAAAGGCCGATCCCCAATGCAATTAGAGCAGCTTTGAGGCAGCAGGTCTCAGGGCAGAGTATGAAAAATAATGGCAAGAAAGAACAGCTAGACTTAAAGGATACAACCCAGTGGAGCCCACTGAATGAAAACCAGCTATTATGTGACCAAGCGTGTCAGTAATTGTATGAGATAATTGTGAAGAGGCGGCCATTCTTCTGCACTGGTTGTGGGAATTTTAATAACAAAGACGCCGAAGGCAACGAATCTTTATGGGTTTGTGTTTCAAGATAATGTGTACCCAGGTCTGCACAGGTTTATGTATGTGTGCGTGTGAGAGAGACTCAAAGTAACACCGCTGAGGGTTATTTATCGATACCTTTGGCTGCAGAGTCCTGAGGCCAAAGCAAACTTACACACGTTAGCAATACTTCAACAAGACAAGCCTAGGGGAAAAAAAAGGAGAAAGACGAGGCAAAGCTTTGATTCAGGGTTAGCACCAGGGGATAAAGACTTAAGCTCAGGCCACCAAGGTGATATTATCAATGAAATTAAACCTCAGTACCTGCCGGTATTATTGCTCGCAATCCTCTCCACTCCTATCTAAGCCCATTAGGCATAAAGGAGCACAACATATCCAGATTCAATAAGAAGCGATTTCTTAGACCTTTGCTAGGGTGTTTAAAACAACAAATACCTGCTTGATCAAACACTTTCTGGATGACTTTTCGAATCTCAAAGGCACTGAGATAAACACTAAAGGTTTATGTCAGTAGAACCTTGTCTGTGCATCTTGTGAGAATCAGATTGATTAACTGATCTTCCCACCGCAGATCAACCATTAGGATTACGAGCTGATGTTTAAATACGACTCACACCAAGTCAGGTCCAAAATGACTGATTTAGCTGATCTAGGCTGGTATTAGGATCAGCTGTTGTACCGTGGGCCAAGCTTGACTTTGCAGCATGCCTGAACTTACACTGTTGGTTTGGTTTGGTGCTCTAGCTCAAAGCTCAAAATCTGATTGCTTCATCAATCTAGGAGTTGCTAATGGCCTGATCCCACTAGCATGCCCTGTAGAAGTATTCTCCATAGTCAATTATGGATACAGTTAAGTTCATGACATCGCCAAGTGCATGAATGCAAGGTTAAACAGCAAGTATCTTTGCAGATCTGTTTCTTTAGATTGACCCAATTTGATTATGCCAGTATTTCCAAGATGGCAACTAGCATTGTTTGGCTCCAGAGACCCTCCTCAGAAACCAGTGGGTGATGTCACTTAATGTGTCCATGTTTTAAAAAGATATTTCTATAGCTGATAGGGTTGGGTAGAGCTCATAGAGTTGACCTTTCTAGGCAGAAGGTGTCAATAATCCTCAAATTTACACTTGTTTTTTTGGAATGTGGGTCCAACACAGTGATGGGCATGCTCAGATGAGGCATCCCAATGCTTCTCTTTACATCCAAACCTGTTATGGTTATTTAATTTATAAAAATGTGTAACCATCCTTGGTATATTCCCCTATGTAAATTATGTTGGAAGAACGACTCATCAGTCGTTAAACCTCAGACACAAATGTTGCCCCACACAACATTTCAACCCCACAAACTGTCAACTCTTTCTGCCAGAAATAACTCTGCAGTGACAGCTTAATCGTTACCTGGCTTGTGTCCAACAACGCTCTCTACAGTGAATAAAACACTAAAGTAGCCACTGGACTCCAAGGAAATGTTTGTTCAGAGCATTTGGTCAGGGTTTGAAAGAGATCTCAAGTTATGAGTGTTGCTTTCAAACATCAGTTTTATTATTTCAATAGTCCTGCTGTTAAAAATCAAGCTTGCCTTGTTCTGTTTGGCAGAGAAAAAGAATAACATCAGCTGTACATATTTTTCTAAAATGCCAATAAAGGCATTTGTACAACTTGTTTGGCTGTTACTGAATTAATCTTCATTATGTGGGTAGAAAAAGTAGTTTGGTTGGCATTGTGTTCTCCAAGATAAATTTTCTAGTGCTAATTAGCTTTACATAAAGGTAGTTTCAACAACAGAGGATTGGGCATGACAAGAAGACAAACAAGAAGGTTTTTTTTTAAATATACTGCTGCGTCACAAGCGCTCCTCATGAGAGATGTTTTGTCGTCATCAAAGGTGGGGGGAATACTCAGAATGTCAACCTCCTGTGATGTGGACTCTGCTCCTTGTACATGCAGTGAGTCAACATCTACTTCACTTGTGTGGGGAAAATGCTTGTAAAGGAGGCAATCAGGATCCTTTTCATTGCACATTCAGGGCAAATTGGCGGCTCATGTTTTGCGGCCGTAGCCCACTGAGTGTCTATGATGTAGCATTTGCACTCCACTGCCCTGATCCTGCAACCCCCAAAGGGAATTGATTTCTGCTGCTCTGGTGCCCTTTCACGTCTCTATCTTCTCTCGGTTTCTTATTCCATCCCCTCTTTTTTCTCATCTTTGCTTCCCTTCTGCTCTTTTCTCTCCCTTGCACACATAAACACTAATGTCTTCTTGATTCTGCTCTCTCTTCATTTTTCTTCGTCCTTCATTTTACTCGCTCTTTTGCCCTCCTCGCTCCCCTTGGCTCTCTTGTCATGCCTGCTTGTTTTATTGCTTTATACAGTATCTCCAAGCCCGCAGCTAGTCTCCTCTCCTCTCTTCCTCGCTTCTTCGGCACACTATCTGCTCCCAGCTTCATCCTTTCTCCACACTCTCTCCTTTCTCTCTTCCCTCTCCTTATTCCCTCTCTTCTGTGTTTACACCCTCCATCTGTTTAATCACTTGATCGTCTCCTTTCAGTCTCTTTTCTCTGTTTGTCTTTCCCTCTCGTCTTCTATTTCTTATTACCTACCCCTCCTCTGTGTTTGTGCCTCTGCTGCCAAGTGTTATCCCTTCCTCCTCTTCTCCGTCTGTCTCTGTGTATCGGGTCCTGTCCTCAGCCCACAGATTGGTTGACAAATGGATTATCTCTCCAAAGACACCATGTAAAACCATCTCCAGACCTCTTTATGTAACTAGCTACAGCTATTTTAAAGCTGTCATTTTTTGCAGCTACTGGCGAGGTGACGCCCCTTGGAAGACACACAGAGGTTTTCCTCATGTGTCTTATCATTCAAAAGATTTCCCAGCTGTCACTAAAGGTTGTACGAACTCTTCAACTTCGGTTTGAATTAGAAACGTGAAACCTGTCCCAGTTAGTTATATTAACACTTAGAACTCCACTGGATCGCCGGCGTTCCCACTTGACAGTTTCTCAGTGTTCAAAAGCTTACCCTCTTGGTGATCTATCAAGGGGTTCCAGACATTTCTACACCTGCCACAAGGTTTACAATCCAGCCACAAATATAGGTGTTTGATCAGAGACGTTTGTTGGTAAATCTGCAGTGATATATTATTATCATATTGTTGTGATAAAAAAAAAATCACTATTGCTAAATGTCGCTAATGTCTTCCTGGTTTGACAAGCTGCTTTGATGACGTCTTTCTCTGTCAAACTTTTAACCAATTGCATGGTCTCATATTCTTCTTCTATTGTTCCGTTGATGGTAGTGTCCAATAAGAGGCAACCAAAGATCAACAAGAGACAAGAAAGTTCCCTGCTTGTCTGCGAAATAAGAAATAACGGTCCTCAATGCTTGGAAACAAACAAAGAAGAGATTATGAGCAGTATGATGTGGCCCTCTGTCTCATGCGACAGGAACTGCTTTAAGGAGTGGCATAAACAACTGTAAATAGCGAAAAACGCTGGGAAGAATTGGTGTAAATATATAAATAGTCTTTGTTGTGTGTTTGTTCCAATCCCAATATTTCTTCTCCTGATAGCGAAGACTTGAGAGAATGATGTGCAGGTGAGAAAAGGCTTGGTCACTGTAGATTTATGTGTTTTTAGTGCAATTTAGTGTTGGTGTCATTTTCCGTTTTTGTTTTTTGATTGACTCTGATGGTTCTGAATCTACTGTCACATTAATTTTACATAATCTTTTGCACCCATAAACTGACAGCTGAGGTTGTCCTGAGAAAAAAGGTGTGTATATATTTGCTGTGCTTGAAAGAATAGAGTTGCTACATAGATTTTTACAAAAAAAAAAAAAAAACAAAACAAAACAAAAAAAAAAAAAAACAGGTGGACCAAAGATAGCAAAATATAGCTGGGTTAAGGCTGATTTATGCTTGCATTACATATGAAAATGTACGCGTCCATTTCAAATGATGGTTCCATCACTGCCCGTATACTTACATGCGTCCTTTACGTTGGCATGGATGTTAACCATTACATCCATGCCGACTGTGGAGAAGCTAGTGATAATGTATATTTTGCATAGGAGACAGAAATGGCAGCCTTGGAGGAGGCAGTGGTCGGTCAGGCCAGTAAATACCTTGCGGTTAGAGGATGAAGAAGTCTTAAGTAGTACCGATGAGAAACGAATTGACGACGATCCCCAAAAAGCTCGGCCATTGTCTTCTCGGTTTCTCTCTAGAGATGCGTATCAGGTAGTGACTGCAGCAACACTGCCCCCATGGTTTCCAGTGGTACTGCTCCGCCTGGCCGGTATCCGTAAGCTTCAAGGATACGCGCAGAAATACAGATGAAAAGAACGCGAAGCACGGACGTAGAGATCAGTTCGTATCCGGATCTGTATGTAACGTTGATCGTAAATGAGCCTTCAGCCTCAAAATAGAGGAAAGAAAAAAATGTCAACAAAGTGGTACAGTGATCTCCTTGTAATTGTCTCATTTTGAGCATTTATGGAAAACGAACCTGTTTGATGCTTTGGTGACTTTGCTCGTTTATTATTGAAATTAGCTGCAGTGACCTTCATTTCAAGCTTTCTCTCAGTTCTCCTCCCTAACTGTATTATTGTGTATTAATATGGAGCAGGTTCCTAGGTGGGCCCTCTGGTATTAGAGGCATATTAGCTCTGAAGTGAGTTGAAATGAAAGCACATTATTCAACGTGGTGGGGCTTGCCTCCTTTATAATGTCGGATAGGTCAACTCAGGTGGTTAGGGCTTTCAAAATTGCTCTTTGGTGTGAATTATTTAGCATTTTCACGGAGGGAAACTTGAGTAAAGGCTAAGCACATCATCCAGCCCACATTCCCATCAAAAAATAAGTTGGATCAACAGTGGGACTGTGACCTTTAACCCTGACACAGATTAACCTGACATTTAAAAAACAGCATGGCGAAGTATATTAAAGACAAGTTAACGAAGTGATGAAATTAGAGGTTTGACCTGTGTCCTCCTTATGATTTATTCATTTTAATAATGTCACGTTAGTCCCACTAAACCTTTGGCCACTTGTGTGTGTGTGTGTGTGTTGAGAATGTAAAGAGAATATTATGAACCCAAAAAGCAATATGTAGGCGAATCTTTACTGTAGTGCATAAACATTAAGATAGATTGTAAGGATTGAAATAAGGAACATTTGTAGACTAGGGCCCCGTTGGGGCACTGGCGGGCCCGAGCCTTGTCGCGCTGCCCCCCCCAACGCGCTGCCTCCCCGTCCCATTCGCGTCCTCTGGCCATCGTCCTCTCTGGTAACGCCCATCCCTGCAAAGACCCTTTCCTTCATCGGCGTTTGCTGTTCTTCCTGCCAGTGCGTGTTGCTTTCACTTACACTTGCCACAGCCAGCCTCGTGAGTGCCTAGCCTATTGGATATCACTGTCATCTACACAGGACAGTCATAACCTTTCTATTAATACTTTGTTTTTTAATTTCACATTAATTTCCATATTGTATAAATGACTGGAAAAAACTTGAGCCCCTGCCCCTGTATAATCATGTGCACGTCCCTGTTCTAGCTCCAAGGTGAATCTTCACTACTCATGTTCTCCTCAGAAATAGTCACCTCACTCCCCTCAGGTTACTGTACACATGCACCAACTATCTGCTTCAGGTTTGGATGGAGCTTCATGGTTGTCTTTTGGAGAAATGAACAGTCAAGTTGTGTTTGAAATTTGATTTTTTTCAGGGGCAAAAGGAAGCCTCTGCATTCTTGTCAAATATGTAAACAGCATGTTTTTGCAGGTGCTAAAAAACAGACTCTGAGTGTGTGTGTGTGTGCGTGTGCGTGTGTGTGTCTGTGTGTGCGTTCAAGTCACATGACATATTTAACCGGATGTAGCTGCAAGACGGAGCCTCGTTGACTCTCCGTTTCAACTTATCTCAAAAGTGAGGACCTCAACCTATATACCAGTTTTTAAATTGTGATGATAGGCCAAATAAAACCAGAGTTATGATAAATTATGTCCGCGATACTTTTTTTCTGCTTATTTTGATCACGTTCGGCGCTCGATCGCGCTGTATGAGACAGGAAAACATAGCATGCAGACATTAGCGACAGCTCTTACAGGCGGAAAAGGCTTGCCAAAAGAAAAAAAAAACACACCACAACATCTCTCCTATTGGTGGAAAACTTCACCACAACAACCAATCCAAAATTATATGGTGACTGATTGACAAGGGGCGGGCGCTTACGTTCTTCCTGCAACATGAGAAGCGAGGGAGGGACTCTCAGCAGGGATGCAGTCTGGGACACGTAGTTGCAAACCTAGCGACTTTGTTGTTAGATTCAATGACTTTTCAGACCCCCTAACGACTTTTTTTTTTTAGAAAGAAAGGGACTTTTATCGACTTCTTCTGGAGTTTAGAGACTCTGACATGAAGCAGGCTTTCCTTACTGAGGAGTTAGCAATGCTGCTAAGGGTGCAGAGCCACACATGCGCTCAGAGCTCTGCATGGGAGACTGAAGCTGACAGAGCTGCAGCAGTTAGCAGGTTTCACCCTCAGAGACCACCAGGGGTTCATGTTGAGGCATTTTAATTATTTTTTTTTTGTGCCATAGACACTGTCAGCACAATCTGCAGTTACACTAACAAAAATGCTGCAAAAAACAAAGAATTATGGAAAAATTACACATGGACTGACATAGAGGAGGATCTACACAAGTTTTTTACATCATGTTTTACATCATGCATCATTTACATCATGTTTTTTTGTAGTGGCATAAATAAAAAGTGATATTTGTGAGACTATACAGTGTTTTGTAAATAATTTTACAAAGAACGCCTGGGCCATTGCCTGCATTTTGATGTAAATAGAGGTAAATCACTATGTTCTTTGTTAAAAATTTGCATATGTTTTGAAGTTTACAATTTTTATTTGAAGTTTAAGTTTTAAAAACAGTTCATCACACATATTTGTGGTTTTCACAGTAAAAATGTTACTTTTTTCCACTCGGATTTTATGTTTTGTGTGTGAATTTGGGTCCATTGTGTAAATTCAGTATGTCAACATGATAAAATAACTGTAAATTCGCACAGGTGAGGTTGTGCTGAAAAAAATGATACCAGGCAAGGCACGTGATTGTCAAATTTTGTGTCAATATGACAAAGCGTATAGGCGTGAATCTCAACAATATGTATTTTCACCTTAGGGGACAAGAAAAAATGGACTTTTTTCTCCTGCCATGGGGGGGCGCTCTTTTGGGGAGTAAAAATTCCTTCACAAATGTGTTGATGGCTGGACATTGCATCATCCTAGAAAACTTGGAGGCCAGTGAGGACAAAAATAAAAAGTTATAAGACTTTTAAATATGTGGATTTTAGGGTTATCTTTGGCGCCCCCTAGAACCTAAACCGTGGGGTGCAGCGTCATGATTTGAATAACATTTAATGGCCATGGGGTGTAGATTGGCCTGAGCAAATGTGGTGCCGGTGGAACGAAAGCCTTAGGAGGAGTTAGCCACATTCCAATGTGTGCGGATCGGCAAAAAATGCGGAATAACCCTTTAACCGTACATTTGACAGATACGCGCGCATTGACTTTTTCGTAGATCTTATTGAGTTACATGTGTGTGTCAATTTTTGTGTCATTTTGACAAAGCGTATAGGCGTGACACTCAACAATGTGTATTTTTACCTTAGGGGACAAGAAAAAATGGACTTTTTTCTTCTGCCATGGGGGGCGCTCTTTTGGGGAGTAAAAATTCCTTCACAAATGTGTTGATGGCTGGACATTGCATCATCCTAGAAAACTTGGAGGCCAGTGAGGACAAAAATAAAAAGTTAAAAGACTTTTAAATATGTGGATTTTAGTGTTATCTTTGGCGCCCCCTAGAACCTAAACCTTGGGGTGCAGCGTCATGATTTTGATAACTTTTAATGGCCACGGGGTGTAGATTAGCCTGAGCAAATGTGGTGCCGGTGGAACGAAAGCCTTCGGAGGAGTTAGCGAAATTCCAATGTGTGCGGATCGGCAAAAAATGCGAAATAACCCTTTAACCGTAATTTTGACAGATACGGCCGCGCTGACTTTTTTGTAGATCTTATTAAGATACATATGTGTGTCAATTTTTGTGTCAATATGACAAAGCGTACAGGCGTGACAGTCAATAGTGTGAATTTCCACCTTAGGGGGCGCTATGGAGCCATTTTGCATTTTATTGTTTGGGCGACTTCAGAATATCGAATTTTTCACCAGGCCCGGTCGTCCTGCCAAATTTCATGAGTTTTTGCCAGTGGGAAGTGGGCCATTTTCCAGTTCAAAGGGGAGGAAAAAGAAAAAAGAAAGAAAGAAACAAAGAAAAACCACTTGGGGAATAATAGGGCTCTCGCAGCTGCTTAGCAGCTACGCTCGGGCCCTAATTAAGAAGCACAAGAAACTCAAGAAACACCAAGGGCTGAAAGAAGAGCAAGGGTAAATGTGGGGAGTAGAGGCATCTTTGCTACCAGTGGTGATTGGAGTACTCAGGGCTGTGATCCTCAACCTGGGAGAGTGGCTCATGCAGATTCCAGAAACAACATCTTAGACCTCTATTCAGGAGAGTGTAGTCTTAGGAACAGCTAAGACTGTGCAGAACCCTCAGACCTCTGGACCTGAGCTTCACATCCTGTAGAGTTATTTATTGCTTTAGCTGTGCGGTATAGAGGTATCCACGGTAATCTTCACTTAGCATATCTGAAGAGTTGTAGCACATGGCATTTTCCAGATTATGCTACACTGTAAAAAAGTGGCGCCTAAACTTGGCCACTTCCAAGTCATGGTAGACATCTGCAGCAGCTAGCACAATCGGGAAAGAAACGTTAGCTTATCAGCGGCTATAATACTGAAGTCAATTTGTGTTTTCATCTACAGCTAACCAGAACTTCTAGCAGATGCAGGTTTGATCTGTCCTTACTAGAGATGCACCGATTCATTTTTTTCCAATCCAGTTCGATACCGATACCTGGGCTGAGTGTATCGGCCAATATCCGATACCAATCCGATACTACTGTTGAATTAAAAAAAGTATACCTTGTCCTGTAAGTGAAGACATCAGGCTTGACATTAGTCTTGTTAAATTATTTATTGCAAATAACAAATTGCACATTAGCACACAGCAAAAAGAAGTCAGACTTCCACGTAAAGATTTAGTGCAAAAGGATAGACAGACATAGAATATAGAGTGAACAGAATCGCTGTGTTGCTGTGTATGATATTAATTAAAAAAAAAAGACTGGATCAGAATGGATCGGCGTCATTCATCAGATATCCAGTCCAGTTAATTTGTCAATATCGGAGCCGATATCCGATCCAAATATCCGATCGGTCCATCCCTAGTCCTGGCTCCACCACAGCTGAAGAACTGACAGGTTTCACTCCAGCATTAGCATCCACAGGCTCCACTTTGTTGCAGACCTGCTCCGTTGCAGCTGTGGCAGTCTGCAGCCCTCTGCAGCTAATATGCATGGCTTCAAATCACATCAGCTCAGCACAAGTTAAATGGAGCAAGACAGGCAGTCAAACACTTTAAACACTCTAACATCCAGTTAAAATTCAGAATCAAATATTTTGAATTAACATTAAATCATATTTTATGCAACTGTTAGCAAAAAACATCATAATAAAGGGAGCAGGGTCTTGGGTCAACCGGTCAAAGACTTTAAGGGGCCATTAAGGACAACATGGTTGAGGAGAAGATCATCATGGAGGTGGAAAATCATTAATTCAGTCATTACTATGGGAAGTCCTTGGTGTTAAGACTCCAGCTGTCCTACAGTGAACTGAAAAAGCAGCTCGTGTGTGGTCAAGGAAGCTTGGAGCCAAACCAGTGGAAGTGTCCGTTAGTGACATTAACAGTTTGAAGATGACTCAGAAAAACAAATATGGTGTAAGCTCAAAGTATACAACTGTTAATGTTTACCACTGTTTGCTGAAAAAAAGATCAATAAATCATTGAAAGTGGCACTTTCATTTTTGAAAATGTTCGCTTCCCCTTGAATTATGGACAAGTGTGTGTTTATGTGTGTGTTTGTGTGTGAGAAAGAGCCAATTCCTCCACAGTGCAGCCTCAGTACGTCTCCGCTTTCACTCGACCATTTAATCTCCATGTCATTATCGTGCCACCTCTGCATAGCAGGTGTGCACCTGCATCTGTGTGTGTGGGTGTTTGTGGGGTGGGTGGGTGTTACCCTTCCTCTGTGATTATTACATATTGCATATATTACAGTCTGGATGGTGTGTTTCTGAGAGAGAACTAGAGCTGATGGAATAAGAGTTGAATGAAAAGAGAGGAAGATGGATTGGGGAGCAGACTGAAGGGACCTCAGCGGAGCAGAGGGGAGTAAAGATGTGAGGGTATCTTTGAAGGGGCGGACGGGGCAGTGCATGATGGGACGTATAGAGAGGGGTATGACATATGTGGCCCAGACAGGTGCTATGATCACAGGCACAGACTGAGTGAGAGACACAGGCAGTGTGAAAAATTGATGTGCCCTACTTACAGCAGCTGAGCAGAGACAGGAGCGGGGAGGGTGGGAGGCTGGGATGATGTTAGATTTTGGAAGTGAGCAAAGCATGTTATGTTTGTTTTTTTGTCTCTTCTTTTGTGTATTACATCACGCCAATTTGTCTCTGGGTGTGGGTGTGCAGCTGTAACTTATTTAGCCTCACATTGAGCCAACACGCAGGGCAGCTTTCTCGCTCCTCTTTAAACGTGCGTGTTTGATGTTTTTAGCCGTTCCTCTCTACAGTTTCCCCATTAATTTTACAGCCTCGCTGGAAACTTGCCAGAATATCAAGACTTTCTCTCTCTTTCCCACACACACCACTCAGGAGATTTGGGCCACGCAGCCCTCATTAGCCCATCTCACGCTCTTCGCCACTGTTTGACCAAGTGGAGCCCTTTATCTGCCCTGCTATTTAAATAAGGTGGGGAGAAGAGCTGGTCCCTGAATGAGTCAGCAGAATGGAAACCAGTGTGTGTTAATCAACACTACCCAACTCAGCACAGGAACAAGTAAGGAGCTGTGTCGCTTTAGCTCGTTTTACTCAGAGGAATAACTTAATGACCAGAAAGGATTTATGGAGGTTAAGTTGCAGGCTTTACCGGGTGTTGAGTTTTTAAATTTATGCTGTTCTCAGCAGCTGCCTTTATGCAATGTAGTGTCCATGACTCACCTGAGAGCTGAGATAACTATTACAGGAAGACAGCAAACAGTGTTAAACTCTCCTCTGCATGCTTGTTAGGCTGGTATGAATTGATGTTTGATGCGGGAGGATTTTAAGGTTTTGCCTCAGGCAGGCAAGTCAGTAGCATGTAAATCAGACACTGCTGTTTAGGTCTGCTCTTCATCATCCTCGCTTTCCCTCTGCTTTTCTAGTATTGTGTTCCCACCCAGAGCTCCAGGAGTGACGGCATTTCCATTTGATTGACAAGTCTACCGTGTCAGTCAGGGCCTACTTCACGAATGTGTTTCATTATCCCTTCCTTTGCATAATTGGGCCATAGAAACACTGAAACAAATGCTACCCTTCAACATGTAGAGAGAAAGACCTTGAGTCTCAGCAAACAGATTGGTTCATCACGTGTACTTATAACAGATAAATTGAATATTAAGGCTGGGACGATATGCTTTTTTCCGATTCGATTCTTCTACTATTTTTTGGATGCTGATTTGATTTAAATTGCGATTCTACGATAGTGTCGATTTTTGCGATTTTTAGTCTGCATTTTTAACACCAGTGAAACAGTTGAATGATTATGATTGTCTCCTGACTGTTCCAGGAACCATATTTCCCTCCAAAAAAATACACATCACATGTAAGTCAGTTCAAAGATTTTCGTTAACTTGAAAAAAAAACAACGATTTTTGAACAAACAAAAAATCACGATACTTTTGTGAATCAATTTTTTCTCCCACCTCTATTGAATATGTGAGCATGTAGGGAAAAACACAAGGAGGACATGTCATCGTAATAGACAAACATGAACCGCTGTGTGAAATATACCCTCATTACGAGCTTTGGTGTCATGTGGTCGAGTGCTGCGAAGCGGTTCTGCAAACCACATAAACTATAGTTTGATTAGGCCTCCAGGCCAAGGTAATGTTCTGTTAGTATGACGAGAAAGTGAACAAGCTAAAAGAGAGCAACTGTGACTGATCAGCATTCGCAGGCTTTTAGCTGTATGTTGTTAGTAAGGCCTTTTAGTCGGAGTAAACAGTGCAAAAATAGCCTCAAGCTCAGTGACGTTTTTGTGACGTGCGCCCTTGAAGTCTTGAGGAGCTCAACAGCCCAGGGCAGTAAACAGGATTTATTTCAATTTGATCAGCCAAAGATGTTTCATGTTGTTTAATCAGCCAGAGATGTCAGAGTAAAGTGCCTGATTGAGCTCAGCATTGTTTTTATATTGAAACCACGATTCAATACTCTGCCTTTTAGCCATGATGGCATAAGTATTGATTCTGACTTTGTGCCGTTGCGTAACTTTGTAGGGCAGTGGGTTAGCGTGCCAGTTCCCAAATTTTTAACGCTGGGGTTTGCAAATACAAAATGTTCCCACACTCCAATTTGATGCAACCAGTGTGAGGATGAGGGATGTCCCACATTAAATCGGACCGTTTTTGTGGGACAACATACACTTTCGTACAAGTTACCATCTAAATGTCAGTATAGCATTACGTAGTCTATTCTCAGATATTTACGTTAACATCTTGAATGACTGTAACAGCGTTATTTTTAACCTCCAAGTAGGTTGAAGCCTCTCAGCAGCAACTTAGTAGAGTGTGAAACTCAGGTGACCGAGGGGATAATTTTAGACCATTGTCTTTTCCCAAACTCTTTATCTATGTTTCATGTTTGTCCACCCATCTCTTTTTCACAGCGCTCCCTGAATAGGCTTGTTTTCTTTGAAGGAGCGAAGCATGCTGGGTAATTGAAAGGGGACAACTGGCACAAGTCAAACAGATGGAGATGTAGCGTGCTCGGAGCGTGCGTGCCTGTTTGTGTGTGTGTTTGCATGCAGGGAGGAGTCTGGCAGGAGTCAAGCGGCTGTGGATTTATCTGTTCCCCAATGGAGGCCAAAAAGTAACGCTTGCCAGATCCCACACTTTCACTTCTAGGCACTTAAAAACACACACTCACTTAACCAGTAGTTTCTCGGCCTTTTTTACATCAATCTTGATCCAAGTATCATCTTTTTGGCAGCTTGTTGTATGACTGTTTTTATCTTTCCATTCATCCTCCATCTTTCTTCTTGTTTTCTGAGACTTGTTGCCCATTTTTCTTCCTTCAATATCCCTGATCATCCTCTAATTTTAAGGCTCCTTTGTTTTTTGTTCTTTTTTGGCATTTCCAATAAGTGACACATTTTGTAAAAAGTGTAAATAAATAAGGAGAGGGACACTGAAGAAAAGAGAAGAAAAAGAAAAGTGTTTGTTGTGTTGTGTTTTGAAGGAAGGTCTCTCCTTACTCAACAGGCTGCCGTGCTCAGTCAACCTGCTTTTACAGTATTTATTTATATTTTTGTTTTGTGACTGTTTACTAGACTCAGCAGTGTTTCCCCTAGAATTTTTTTCAGCTGCGGCGGTGTGTGTGTTGTAGCTACTGCCACTCCAGGAGCTACGCTGTTACATTTAAGTTACGTTACCCAAAATACTCGTTATACAGACCATGTATAAGCTTGAACTTTACCTTTCACATTGATAGAAGAGGGTCCGACAGGATTTGATGCGCTCCTTGATGACTCAAAACAAGTCGAAAATAATGTGTTGTTGTGCTCACACAGTGCGAATAGAATCATTAGTGGCGCATTGATAATAATGCTACTAATGCTATTAATGCTACTTGCTATATGGACCGTGTATAAGCTTGAACGTTACCTTTCACGTTGATAGAAGAGGGTCCGACAAATTTGATGCCCTCCTTGATGACTCACAAAAAGTCGGCAATAACGTTGTATGTTGTTGTGCTCACACAGTGCGAGTAGAATCATTAGTGGCGCATTGATTTTAATGATCATGTGAAATTTCAGTAGCGGCGCACGTAATGTAGCAGCGTCGCTGCTGAATGAATGTAGGGGAAACACTGCTGATACATATAAGTCCGAGGTAGAACTATGTGAGATAAAAACAAATTTTTCTTTTTAGGTGTGGCGGCTTTTATTTAGCCATCGTGGTGCGCCACGATCAATTGCATGTAGGGGAAACCCTGCTCAGTATTAGGGCCTATGCAGTGTATGCCATCACTACACTTGAACGCACATGTATTCTTCTTTCATTCTTGAGTTTGGATGTACAAATACACTCACAAAAACAGGGAAAATAAACTGTCACTTTATTCGAGAAAAAAAGGCACTGTCACCCAAAACAAATCTGCACAGAGCCCAGTACAGATAACAAATACTTCCCACGGATTTGTCAATTTTCCACAGCTGACGCATTTCACAGAGCATCCTCTTTAATGACTGCAGGTCGCTTTAACTCTGAATGACTCTGGAGAAACGGTTTCCTCTCTTTGGCTGATGTCCTCTCCTTCACTGCTCATTTAAGGATTTAAATGGGTTTCTTTGAGGCACGAAGGAAATAATCCAGTGTTTCCATAATCCTGCGTAGTTGTATGCACTCAGTCGGTCACTTTCACACACATCCACTCACTTGTGTATTCAAATCAGTACACGAGCTGACACTCAGATACAGAGACGTATACCTGCTGCAGGTGTTCGCCGTGCCTCTGATAACCTGCAGAAAAGCTCTGCAAGTGTGTGACAGTCATTTACAGTCTTTATTGCGATCTTAATGGCTCCACACTGAGGAGGATTTGCCACATGTGAACTGAATCTTTGATGGTCTCCAGGCTTTTGAAATACTCTGAGATCTTCTGGCCTTTTCATCTCCTTCAGCTTTTTCTCATCTGAAAAGAAAATGAATAGGCTTGTCAATCAGCTTTAGCTGGCCACCTGGAAATCATATGATTTTGTCTGAAATACTTTCCATGCCGTCACTTTGTAGAGCAAAATGTGCGCTTGAAATGATGATGGAGCGTGCGTGGCTTGTGTACGACGGTTTTGGATTGTCATACCATAATGAAGTTTTTTAATTTGAAGTTAATCTTTGAAGGAAGGGCTGAAATTGCAGCCAATTAAGTTTTTTCTTTTAGGTGGATTGCAACAAGACGCTTCTTTGTCGAGTGTATGTGCATAGATGTCAAACCAGTATAAGCATGCAACGTTAGTCAGAATGTTTTTTATTTTTTATTTTTTTTTAAGGTAAAAGCTTAATCTGAGTAAGGGATGATGTCAGTGTATGAGTGAGCAAGATTGTATCTTTCAATTTAACCCTGTTACCACACATCCTACTTATTACCCAGCTGTCTTGATATCCACAGATTACAAAATACTTACAGATGTTTTTCTTTAAAATCATTGAGTTATACACATAGACTGTATATAGTCTGGACAATGTGGCTCTGCCTCCTGTCACTGTGTGAATTTGAAGCCAAAATACTCTTGGTATCTCCTGAATTTTCACCATTTCCTGAAACTGGCATTTGCGCAGTACCGTTTGGCGCCGAAAGTCACTGTGATGACACTCTGCTTAAACAGCGTTTTATGATCTACGCAATCTTTGTACGCCCATTGGCTGTATCAAGCTTCAATCATGGAAAACATAAACCCCTAATAACTTTTAAAAATGGAGCTGTACAGAAAAAAAGAGGACTTGAGCAAAAACCAGTCTTATAATAACTTCTTGTTAATATGCTAACTGGGGGTGAGAAAAATGTTTACTCCATGTATTTAATTTTCAAAGTTTGCCCACAGCTCCATTGAGTTTGCTGGAGGAGGCGGGGTTTATGACCTATACTGCAACCAGTCACCAGGGGGTGCAGTTGTCATGGAAACAAGATAAACCATTGACCTACTTTGTTATCAGGAATAATATTCAACTGGACATTTCTATTAAAAGTTCCACAGTGTTCTATTCAAATGTGGATTCAATTTAAACTTTCGTATTCAGCTGTAGGGCTGTTAAAATCTGCAAAAAATTAAGTTAAAATATTACCTCTTAAAAACAGCAGATCCAGATATTTCAAATACATATTCTTATATGTTTTACTTGAACAATTTCTAAGAGATATAATGTTATCCCATTAATAGTGTAACAATGTTTTTTTTTTTTTAATTGCTTTCATGGCCTGAAACCAGGACAAGGAGAGCAAAGCTGCCTAGTAACACAGTAGGTTGTAGATTTTTCAGAATCTGATCAACTTTTAAGAGACTGTAATGTTGATCAGTACCATGCTCAGATGCTGGGATTTCACTCATGAATAAATGCTAGCTAACCTTTTAACCTCCTTCTTCCACAGAAGTTAAAAGTTTGATTATGTTTCTGGATGGTCATCTTAACCTAGTCAGACGTCCTTTTTGTTTCTCTACTGACTATATGTCCCTCATCCTTGCAGAGCCACTCATTGCTAGAAAACATTCACACATTCCTTGACCCAGTGTAGCGCTCACTTTCTACCTTTATCACAGTTGTTATGTATTTGGCAGACATTTCAGCCTGTGATTCCTATCGCTGTCTAGACACTTTCTCACAGTGTTTTACCACAGTATTTATTACCATTGCTTAAATTGTTTTGCTCAATCAGAATCAAGTATTTGTACACAGCTCGGTATTGAGAGTTTTGAACATGATTACAACCTTTTTTAGCCCACACCAGAGTGACTCACCTGTATTCAGTTGATGTTGTTCTTTATGTGCTGCAAATTGTGCTGAGAGTTGGATCAGCCAGTGAGTCAAGGCTGCTGTGCTCAATGAAATGAGTACAATACCCTTTCTTAATGGGTCTGGTACTGTTTTGCATGTGCGCTGTATGAAAGAAGTTACATTAGTGTAAATGTGAAATCATATACCTTGATTTCATTATATGTCTGCGACAGGCCTGTACTTGCTGAGTAGAACTGCAGTCAGATATTTTGTTAAAGCTCCAATTCTCCAAATGAAGTAGGAGAAAGAACATGTTCTTCAGATTTCCAAAAAGCTTTCTCTTCATCTTAGTTTATTTACTGACCTCTCTGAAGAGAGTTAGGCTTGTTCTCTCCACTTTGTTGAAGGTGACTTTTCCTGCCCTTCCACAGCCTAACATTGGTTTTGAACGAGCCAATTGGCATCACAAGAGTTGTTTTATTTTTGATCTGTAGTTTGGCTAAGCTTCATGGATAAGACTCGGTTTTAGGACAACAAACAGCTTGTATGTTTTTAAGTGACTCCAGAGGGGATGAAAGACAAAGACAGTGGATATGAAAAGCACTTTTTCAGGTCTCCGTTTTGCCACACTGAACAGGGGCAGAGGGAGGAGAAGGGCAGTGTGCTGATTTTTTGCTGTCTCATACCTTTTAAAAGGTTCTGCAGTCTCGCAGCTGAACAGAAACCCATCCATGCCATGACAGTAATGCCAAGATGGTATATCCCTAGTGTGCACCTCACACACACACACACGCACTCTCAGAAAATACCCTAGATACTCCATAAAGCAGGAAGCCTGAGTGTCAAGCTCAAAGTTTAATTGGCCAATGTGTCAGTAGAGGAACAGAGTGTGTTTGAGATTTGTGAACAACTGCAGAGAGAGTGCAACACCTTCCAAGATATCTGGTTTACTTAGGAAGACATGTTCTCGTCTGATTGTCAGTTTCCCTTGTACGTCCAAGTTCAGCTCGATGTTGGAGGTGAAAAAGATGTGTAACTGTATGGAGCTGATCTTGTGATAGATGTGGCGCTTCAAGGTGTGAGAACAGTGAATTTTTCGTCTGTAATGTCTGAGCTTTGCTGCTCTTGTAGTTTTCAGCACTGAAGTTTTATCTTTATCAACAAATGATACTTTTTTATGCTTGATCTGTAGGTGCAATGCTGGAGTTTAAATTTCTGGATCCTAATTCTTGTACATGGAGTTTTATCTGCCAGCGATTCCTAATGAATTGGTCGTAGCTCTGAAGATGCTAGTTGAATAGTAAAAAAATGGCAATTCATGGCAATTGTAAGTCTTTGCTGGAAGTTCACAAATGCTTGAATCCCTCACATGTTGTCTTTCACTCTGGAGGTTGAATTGGCCTCACACTAGCTGAACGAATCCAAAGTTATATCAAATAGCCTCGATCAGATTTTGTTCTTTACACACATAAACAGAGTTCCTAAGTTGCCCTCCCATCACGCATTTGGATTTAACCCCATGTGTCAGGTGCACAGATCAGTGAGAATGTCCTCATGCACTCTTACAGACCTAGCTTTTGTTTTTCCGCATGTTTTTTCTGCTTCTTGGTGTGCATTTCTGCACAGGCACGAAAGGGTAGGAGGACTCCCTGAAGGAAAGACCTCATTCCAAGGCCCTTCCTGTCGATATTACTGCTACAAATCAGACCTCCCACACCGCTGAGAGCAGCAAATAGTACACAGCACACAGTACACACACACACACACACACCACACACTCACACACTCCATTGACTAAGGGAAAGTTTTATTACCAATCTCTGCCTCATACAGCTCCCTTGCTACAGTTTGGACCGTGTGAGAGGAGTTTGAATGCTTTGTGCCTTGTTTATCTAATACGTGCATGATGTGCTTATGCATGCACATGTGTGTTTATGCCTCTGTTTAATCTATCCGTGTGCAATGATCGCACACATTTGTGCACACAGAGGTGTTTTATTAGAATGCATCCGTGCTTGTGTGCTGTGGATCGGCCTGTTTGCTCAGTTGGGAAAACAGATTGTTCTCTATCTGGACAGAGATGTGCAGTGAGGCAATAGAGAGAGCAAAATTAGCCTGTATCAAATGCATCAGCCTTTGACACTGTTGCCATTTGCAGAACCTTTGAATATAACAAAGACTCATGATGCATTTGTAATGCTGGCTGTAACCTTTTCCATTTTGGTTTGGGGTGGTCAAAAATACTTATATCTGCATTATCTTGGGCACTATTGTAAAAACTATTTCAAAAGGTTAGTTCGTATATAACTATGTTTGATTATTACATTTTAAAATGTACTGATACATATTTTTTGATTCTGGTAAAACAGTCTCCTTATAACCCTGGTGTCAACAGTAATGATATAACTGTGATTACCTTGTAGATCCAGTTCCAAAGTATAATAGCTCTGCTTATCCACCACGGATCACATCTGATCCTCAAGAGATCCCTCTCTAAACCTTGGTGGTACAGTAAAGTCCCTCAGTCATCATTATCCATCTGTTGTAAACTCACCAGACTTCAAGTTTGTTTCAAGTTTATTTGCATTTTGTCTCTAAATAAGGGTGTAAAAAAGGATATTGAAGGAAAGAAACAAGAACTTGCAGCTGATGGAGAGAGTGACCACCTAAAACCACCCAGTCTCTTCCCACCTACAGTGTTAATGTGACCGGACAGAAAGGGTGTCAGACAGAGTGATGTTGCAATAAGGTCCATCGCTCCCCAGGGGTTACACCAGACATCCAAGTCAGGGTACATGAAGAATCTGGTTTTGCTTTTGCCCCATAAAATTACGTGCAGATGTGGTTCAATATTGACAGTGTGAGCTGAAGCTGTTACAGTAGCCTTCAAACTCTTAAAGATTTTTTTACCGGGGACACATGAGCACACAGATCAGAGTGAGTTTAGGCATATTTATGTTTCATGTTTCCCATTGTTACATTGCATCTGCTTTTGGCACTCAGGTGACAGTGGCTTAAGGCACACCAAGTACATAGGCTATGCAGACGATGCAATGCTATTTAACTCCAGGTAGACTCTTCTTGTATATGAAAAAGATAACCTTGTGAGTAGGCCTGGGATGATAACAAATTTTGCTGGACGATATATTGTCCCACAAATTATTGATGATAAACAATATTATTGTTGAAATTATCGAGAACAAAATAACCTCTTACTTAATGTTGATATATCACATTTTTTCTGGAGGGTAATTGTCGGCCAAAAATTTGTATCATTTCACAAAATGATGGCTTTCAACCATACTAAATGGCAGCATTTCTTTGGCGATGTAGCGAACTACACTTTCTGTGCACGCAGATCATTTTGCGCTGTTCCGACTGTACTTGCTTTGTCGACCAAACGCTTCAGTAAGCTTTGACCGTCAGGCCGACGGCTCTGCATCTCGGGGTGCAGTTTTTTTTCACCAGCTTGGAAAACTCAACTAGGTGGTAGTGTTTGAGGTGGGCATGCGAGTTCATTGTGTTGCCTGTTTTGTTGCTACCATTTTTAAACAAAGTCGGCATACTAGCTCATCTGTGTTGATGGTCCCACCTTGCTCATTGGGCTTAAAGCAGAAATATTCCCACACGGGGGCTGTGGCATTTGGTTCTGCAATAAGCTCTTCTATGCTCTTCACGACGCTTATTTTCTGCGGCCTGTTTGTGTGTGCTTGTGGCTCCGCCTCATTTTCATTTTCATTTTCATTTATTGTTCGATTGATTTATTGATCATTTTACCAGGCCTACTTGTGAGTTTTCCTTTGGTATCAAGTATTTAACCAAGTGATTTTTGTGCTGAAACAATATGCTAGAAAGTCCTACATGACACTGTATTGGACAGTCACACACAGCATTAGCATAGAAATGGAGAGGATTATGGCTGTGACACATTTGCACCTTAAATTATTGAACCACTGCCTGCTCATTGTCCACACCACCTTATCTTGTTCTCTCTGCTGTAAAAATTGCATTGTACTGAAATTGAATGATTTATATTATTGCATTGATTCATTCCTAGTTGACATTGGTTTCCAACAGCATAATAATAGTCTAATTAAGAGAGAATAATTCATCGGTAGAAGCATTGTCAAATCACCGTCTGGTTGTTGACAAAGCCTGTGATACTGTTCACTGTCCAGGATGCATTTTATTATGAATATTTAAGTGCTTTAGCTTGAGGGTAAATCCAACCCACACCACTGGCCTTTAAATCGGTTACTGTATTAATGCACTTCTTAAATCAACATTAAAAAGCCAATTCTTCCAACACAAAGGAGAATTTCTTGAATACAGTTAGCCTTCTGTCAGTCTCACAGCTTCACCAGGCCTCGACCCGCGGGAGAACTGGACTCTGGTGGAGCAGCAGTTGTCTCAGAATTGATTTTTCTAAGTGGCCATTTATTTTAATCAGTTAATGAATAGACTGGTTGAATAGGATAGACTCAGGGTTGTTTGAAAAGATCAAGATTAGAAAGCAGAAAAATAACCGAGAGCACTGGAGAGCAGTCCCCTCGCTGCAATGAATCAAACGGTGCGCCCTGCTGGTTTTATTTCTCCAGAGAAACAAAGTAAATGTTGGTGATTGACAGATAAAACACAAAAGGGCAAACTGTGAAAGATGCAAAACGAAAAACATAACTATGAATGTTTCCAATTGTTTATATGGAGGAAATGCCTGTATGACATCTGATTTGTTTTGAGCAACCAATCTTCTCTGTCCCGCTGTGTCCAAAACTAGAAAAGTCAGACCTTCAAGCAGTAAGGAGAACAGACTCTGAATTTAATCAGTCGGGAGGATTTTGTTTTAGTTTGTTGAAACCAAAAACTTAATCATGAAGTGCAATAAATGGGTAACCACATTTTGTTTGAAGTTTGAATAAAGATTTAGTTGCCAGCATAACATACACTATAAAGCTATTAATGGACCAACATCTGACAGTAGTAACCTTATGAAGCTTCACTTATGCCCAGTTGCATTTAACAGGGCGGCTAACTCCCCTTAGTCCATTTACTTGTCATTCAAAACACTTTCTGTTTAAGTTGTTAGCAGTGTGCATTTTCCACTATACGGAAGCTGATCCCAGTATTACCAGTGAGATGTTTATTTGTGGGATTGGATTTTTTTTTTCTAAAGCATCTAAAAGACCTGAAAAGAAAAAAGGCAAATCAAGTATATTTTCTTTGCAGAATAAGAGTCTGGTTTTACATTTGAAGTCGCTACATAACCCCTGCAAAGGTACAACGATTAAGGGATATTTAGCAGAATATACTTGATTTAAATGGTATAACATTTATAAGTATTTTCTTTTTGAATGAGTTTGTAACAGTCTGAAAAATATGTAAATATATATTTGGATTTTGTTAACTCAAAATTAGCCTTTTAGCCTTTTTAGGTTAGCTAATAGTGCCATTAGCTAGTTGCTAGTAGCACTATTAGCAATAGTGTTAGTTACTACAGGCTACAGAGGCTGCCGTCTCGCAGCACAGTGTCCACAGAACAGGCAGACTAAACAGCCATTAGCATTTTTGCATTTAGAAAATATATATTGTATACTGACAGATCTATATTGTGATAAAAACTGGACTTGGAAGGATCACACTTTTTATGCACCACAACAGCTTCTCATCCTTGAGCGCTATTGTTGCTTGTGGAGTTTAACCAATGCTCAGGGTTGGCAAGAGAGCATTTCTGTCCAGAATCTGACCGCTACATTGAACTAATATTTCCATTTTTATATACTGTCCTGGGGCAGCAAAATTCAATAATATTGCTTTGGCTTTGTAAATGTTTGGTGGGTATGCTGACTCTTACTTCAGTGTTTCACTGTGGTAAAAGGGGATCAGGTGAGGAGCAGGTTGGTTAGCATAGCAGTCCAGTCACTCACCCGTCATTATTGGACTAAGGTTTGTGTTGCTGCTTTTCAACTCGTAGCCTTGACTCTTGACTGTCTCCCTCCACTCCTCCTCAGTGTGTTTGCCGTTCCTCTTTGGCTGTCATGAATTCAGGCAAAAAAAAAAACTTTAAAGATTTTTTTTTTTCTTTTGAGAAGAATCTGAAAAATATAAAAAACAAAAGTGTAGAAACAAGATGCCCTCTACTTTACTAGCTTGGCAGCTGTTTTCACTGAAGGACATGATCTATGTTCACACTAACCTTTAGACTGGGATGACTGCATTTGCTTCTCATTAACATGTTTTTCATGGTTATCGTGAGCATATGGTTAAAAATAACAAGATTAAATTAAACTGCAATATCTTAAAAAGCTTATCATGGCTCATCTGATAAACAGAGGGATTTTTTTGTATTAGATAAATAAATTATAAATAAACATTTTAATTGCAGGCTGCTGAGATAACCTAGTTTAGTGATTTTAAGCACAAAACTTCATGAGTCTTATCTAAATTCAGGGTTAAGCTGCCCTGGCCGAACAAGCTTAAGCACAAATAACAATCAGTGGAGCAGAGGTGGAAATCACTCAGGCTCTCTGAAGGGGGAAGGAGAAAAAAAAAGGAAGTGAGAAGCAAAGGAAAAGCTTGAGAAACTCAAAGCAAAAGTGGGATGGAGGGGCAGGCTTAGCAGAGCAGATGGTTTCAGCGTTTTTGCCCAAGGCACTCCATACTCACAGAAATCACCACAAGGAGTGGGGGGAAAGAGAGATGGAGAGTGATGATGAGTTGAAACGCTAACTACACATCTGCACTTCCTCTCCTCCAGTGCTTTGGAGAGGGAGAGAGAGAGAGAGAAGAGAGAGAGAAGAGGGAACATTGGGGGAGATTTGACAGGCATCACTAACACTGTGCCACGTTCAGTAGCCTCAGTGTTCGGAGCAGTCACAGCTGACACATGGTATCCATCAAGTCATCATATGTCTGACCAACACAATTTCTTTCTTTTTTCCTGGCGCGGCTTCTTCTCTCTGTCAAGCAGATACACTGTAACTTTATATAGAAAAATCTCTATTTTTAACATATATTCGAGTGTTTGTGTGGGGTTAACGCCGTTGACCTGAAATCCCACAGCTGAGCTTTTGCGTGCAGAGTTGCTTGACACACAATCTCCTATGTGTCACTCCACCTTAAGTTACATTTTGGACAAACACACATGAGAACCAACACGCGGACATCTATGTGGTGCCTCACTGCATGATTGGAGGATGATGGATGAGTGTAAGGTTCGGTAGTGTTGCCATCTGCTCTGACATGAGACAGAAAGAGTGGAGGCCTCGCGGTTCATCGAGCTTCCATCACATCACAGCATCTAGCTCACCTAGCGTGCGCGCTCTGTTGACACCTGGATGGATTTGTGTGTTTCAAAGAGTCTACTTAAAGGACCTCTGGACTTGTACTCCTCACACTCCTTAAGCAGGAATGATCATCTTTTCAAATATGGTAATATCTGACTGAATAGCTGCATCCGACCCAGAAGTTCATCTAAAATCAATTTACTTTTTTCTCCCCTCTCATTGAAAATCCTTCAGCGTCGCACTGCCACACAGTCAATTTTCTCTGATTCGGCTGTCTGCACCTTCTGCAGCACATGTGCCCCCCGACTGCTTCTCTCCATCTATATTACCTGCCCAGTCATTCTTTGTTTACACCGCCACGGCCACTCAAAGCACAATTGCCATCGATTTCTTCATTTTTCAGTTTTTGTCTCTGAGAGGTTCAGCTCCGGGGACAGGAATCAAACTGTGGTGAGATGTGGTCAAGTTTCAGCTGGCGTAACAGGAGAGGGAAGGGATTGGAGAAAAAAAAACGAGAGGAGGAGAGAAAAGCATGGTGGGATTTACTAGAAAAGAAAAATCCATTCACCTGTGTGTCCTGTAGTGACCTTATTCACACATCCATCATACTTAGGATGGCACATTGTTGTAAGACTCAAGCCCCACTGGAGTGCTGACTTTCAAGCCTTGTGACTGATGACCCAGGCTTGGGCTGGGACTCGAGTTCTTACCACATGAAGATTCAGACGATGGTCTTGATGTATCCATTGCTGAAAACTAATTTTAATTGCTTTGTTGTGTTTTTATTTTAAGGTTAAATCATTTTAAAGGGCTGTTTCGTGAAAGCCACTGCCAGGAAGGTGTACTGGCTCCAATAGCACATTTTGCCTTCAAAGATTCATGAAGTTATTGCCGGCAGGAGCAGCGCAAAATGTTTATTATGTAAAAGAACCACGAAGGTGAAAACAGGGACAAACAAACTTTAACAGGAATCTGTCAAGGATGTACCAAGAGAAGTGAGTCGCAAGTCAGCCTACTTACATCACTGTTGGCAACCTAAGTGACCCCAACCCTTGGCTGGTTAAAATCCTGTTTGGTTGCAGGTATTTTTGGGCTCATTATACCTGTTGTGATCCAATCACAGTATCCATGAGTGCTTCGCTCCATTAAGCCAGCAGCAGAGTGCATTTCGTAGAACAGTGCTGTGATTCATTGGTAATTTAAATCCCCATACACAATGGCAATAAGCAGTTTGAGTCCAGGGTCAATAAAAACACTGGGTGACCCAGTGCTTCTTCTTATATTTAATCATTGTTTTAGTAATAAGGACTCATCCATGATAAGGACTTATAATAGGCGCCTTGACCCAGACTTGCCTCAGATTCTTCTGTGGTGACTCAGGCTGGTTCCCACCTTGAATAATCACGAATCGACTCAGACTGGAGGTTTGATGACTCAGTGACAATACTGTGGTGGCAACCATAATGCTGTCTAAGGTCATACCATTGGGATTTAAAAAACTGATATTTGCCTCGCCATCCAGGCAGAAAACATAGTTAAATGCAAAAACACAAGTTATTAAAGTTTTTGAAAAAGTATCCAATAAGCCACGTGGACCATTGACTGGATGTAAAGATGGAAAAAAAAGTGACACCAATATATCTCTCATTTGTCAATCGAGCAGTTGATAGCATTTTATTTAGCAAAAAAATAACTAATTTCAGTCAGAAAGAAAGAAACAAAAAAAGGAATTCAATTAACTTTATGACCTCTATCTCATCTAGTCAACAAGGGGAGCTGTATTTTAATGAAGTGATGTTGTTTGATTTAAAGCTAAAAAGTTGCTCTGACAAGACCACACAGTCTGAAGCTTGCTTATGTAATAGTTGGCTAATAGTACCACTAGCTAGCTGCTGAAGCTAGGAATTTATACCTTTCATTTTATATTGTATGATATGATCAAAAGGCAGCTCTGGCCAGTGGATGGTTTAAATATTTAACCATTATCTTAACTTAACAAGTGGATTATAGAGTCTTGTTTTAACTGGCCAGGGAACAATTTGGCTCTATATGTAGATGTTTACACAGCAATCAAGCTCTTCACATAGCTAAGCAATATTTTAAAGAGCATTTCAATAAGGAGAGGTAATATTGGTTTTGTTTTACAGAGTGATTCTGGGACATTGTCGGGTTCTCTTGGGTGCTTGAAGTGTACAGGGAGGGAAGGTGATTGAAAGGTGTCCGCCCTGAGCTGCAGCAAAATCTATCCTCTCGACCATGATGGAGGTGTTGGCCGGTGATGTCTCCTGAGGCTGATGGGATAATGAAGTCAATAAAATGGCAAGAGGGGGATGGGGGGGTGAGGATGGCTAATGATGGTGTGTGAGGGCGCTGAAATGATGAAGCTGGTGACACAGTGAAGAGTGGGAGGTGACAGCAAATTGGAGGGTCCCATGTAACAGTGGCATGAATGATCTGGGAGGAGAGCAGTAACATGATAAGCAAGCCATCAAGGTGTGTTACAGTGCTGTTGGATTGATGTCACCATGTGATGGAAGACCATTTGAGGTATATGAGGTGTTCGTGAAGGAGCGATTGCACCAATAATGAAGGGAAATGAAGGAATTTAGTCACCCTGACTGAAATTTCAACAGAGCTCTATTTAAACTCTCCACTCTGAACATCGCATTAGAGAAAAAGTGGTCACCATGTAAATATGATGCACTGTCCAGTTTGAACTCACTCACTGAGATGACTCATATGCTCTGACGCAAAGTGTGGAAAGAAAATATATTAGCGGACCATCTCGCACACAATATCATACAATCATTGAGAGTTATGTCTTTGTAAGCTGTTATGGTGTATGTATGATGTAAACTCTCTCTCTCTTTTCTGTCTACCCCCCATCCTCCTCCTCTTCCTAATGACTGAGAGGTTATTGTAGGAGTGTCATGCCCGAGAGCCAGCAAACAGCTTTGCCCTTTACAACAAAGTATCGGTGCTAATTAGATACTATGAGTCTGTCACTGGACTTAAGTGTGTATTTGTGTGTATGTGTGTGTGCCACTGAGACCATTCATGCATGGCTGTACAAGCCTCTTCAATTCAAACACCGGAGTCTGTTAGTTCCACTCATCATTTCAATGGGACTTTGTAGATGTGATCCTCGGTGTTATGAGGCCACATCTCTGGGCGGGCACACATGGCCTGGAAATGCCACTTACTCATCTGGCAGAGAGGTTTTTATTTAAATATTTATTCAGACTACCTTGTTCTTCTCTCCCACTCTTTCTTCATACATGCACATTTACTGCAGTGTGGTCTGGACTTGAATGAGTCTGTTGTGAACAAATGGGCAATTGACCCAGAGTGGCAGTTCTTTCGAGGTGGTGAACTTAAAATATTACTACCATGTATTTCCTCAGTTGTAAATTAAATAAACTGTAATAATCTAACAAGTTAAGTCCTTTTTACAGCACAAGGTACTGAGAGTCAGGAACGAGTTATGGCCACAATTCAAAAACATGCAGCTAATTACAGATGCTCCCTCTCCAGATGCTCCCTAGATGCCATTCATGTTAAAAAAGTGACAAAGTAATATTTGATCAGTGATTACTTTGAAATTGCCAATGTTGAGATGTTAATGTCTATTTCTACATCACAACAGCCAATAGATAAATGTCTTTATGAGTAGGCATTGTAGTGACCTTGTTGACGGGCAAATTTCAGCCTTTTACTACAACAACCACTAAAGTGATCAAATGCAAACATTACTTCTGTCGGGATGTAAGCCCTAATTTGCTGTCAAATGTGTTTCTTGAATTTAAACTACGTCCCAGTCTCACTTCTATTTTCACCCTCTGTCTCTTTGGCTTCTTGTCAATCAGAGAAACACAAAACGACTACAGTTTGTTGGATTACTGAGATTTATTTAATTTACCGTATTTTTGGGCAATAAGGCGCTCGGATTATACGATGAACTGTGAATTAACGCATCTTAGTTCACACATAAGGCGCACTGGATTGTAAGACACATTAAGCATTATTTTTGCTTGCGTGTACTCCGCGCTCGGGCTGCCTTACATGAATGCACTTCTACTTTAGATATTACAGTCAGGCAATCTTGCAGGAGTCCTGTTACGGGGCCGATCAGGTAGTGACACAGCGTATCGTAATGCTCAGAATATCCATTGAGCGGAGCGGCTTCATTGCTTACCAAAGTCGAACTTAAACATTTCGACAGATTTTTGAGCGCATTGTACCACATAAAATCGGTCAGTACGGACAAAAAGTAATCATAAATAATGCACGCTGGATTATAAGGTGCACTGTCAGTTTTTGAGAAAATTTAAGGATTTTTAGTGCGCTTTATAGTCAAAAAATATGCTACTACCTATAACACTGTATGTGATAACAATTTCAGGGTTTCCCTCCGTCTTTAGACTGTTGTCTATTAAAAGGTAAAAAAAAGGGTGTAAAATACTTATGATGAAAATGTTAGCATTCTGATGTTTGCAAGTGTAATATTTTAAAACCAGCAGATTACGATCTCCATGATTTTATTTGGCACTTCCAGCTGTTATGAAATACTGTTCTGATCACAAACCTGAGCACCAGACGAATGAAAATGGACAATTCATCCCTTGGCTGCATGGATATGTTCAGGAAACTCTCTCATAGGTTTAAGACATTTCAGTAAACAAAATTGTCAACGCTGTACCACAGATAGTTTTCTGGAGTTGTAATGAACAAATAACCAACAGTGGGACCCAAACGCGAGACACATGACAGTCCTCGAAGGCAAAAATTGGATTTATTCAGTCTAGGTTTGGTACACATTAATCAATCAGCTCAGACAGATGTATCCAAAACAAGAGACAAAAGCAGGGTCAAAAAACTATTGAAGTCAAGATCAAAAACACTATGAATTCAAAGAATGCTGGAACATTATAATGAGGTACAACAAACTGGCGACAAGACTGTGAGAGACATGAGGTTAAATACAAGAGGTAATGAGGGTGATGGGAAACAGATGGGAGGACACAATCAGGAGGCAGGTGTGACAAGACGGGGGCACGGCAGAAAAAAACTCGAGGGTGAGTGATCTCAAAGTAAAAACAAAGGAATCACCGGACATTAAATGAAATGAGTAAAATACAAATAACTTGACCTCAATCATGACTGGAGTCCTGTGGGTTTGTCCTGCTGGATTTCTAACTCAGCTTGTAAGAGAGGAGGCTTGAATTGTGCGATGTTTCTCGAGTAAAAGAAACATGGGTGGGTCAGTGACTTGATATCATGGTATACCAATTCCTAGGCTATCCTGATAGTAATACAGTCAGAAACAATAACCCACCTGCCAATGTGTCATGAAAGTGTGAAAGCTTTAAAATAATTAGAAACTGCATATCTCTCTGCAAATAAGCTTCTCTGATTAACATTCATTACTTAATATCCATATAATTAAATTAGATTTATTTATATATTTCTCTATTTATTCTTCTTCTTCTTCTTCTTCTTCTTCTTCTTATTATTATTATTATTATTATTATTATTATTATTATTATTATTATTATTATTATTGTTATTATTATTATTATTATTGTCGTTGTTGTTGTTAATTTTATTTTATTTAAATTTTTTATTTTTATTTTTTATTTTTTAACAGGGAGGGCCAAACATTATATGAGGCTAAAACTACCCTTTGAGAGCACACTTATAAAGACTGATATCAACACAGTCAAATTCTTGTGATAAACTTTTTCCCTCAAAATGCCTCGCTTGTTTTAACTTAAGCCTTGAGGAGTGAAATGAGAATTTGTTCGAGTTTGAGTGAAAGCTTGAACTCAGAAAAACCACCGCAGAATTTTGGGGGGAACAACACGGCGAGCTGAGAGATTGAGGTTGAAACCAAATTCTTAGGGTCTTTTGATGCCACAGTCGTAAATTCTGGAAACGATTTGGAGGAAAAGACGCTGTATGGAGAAAACACTCAATATCACGACAGGCTCAGCAGTGAGACGTCCATCTTTTTTTGAGTGGGATCCATTTTTTTTTTTTTAAGGGAGAACTCAATTGTAGTGGTGCAACGGATCATCATTGATCCGTGATCCGTTCGGATCGACGTATTCGGTTCGGCACACATGTGATCCGCGGATCGATTTCTGAAAGCGGAGAAAGGAGGAGCTCGAACGCCCCGCGACACTTAAATCCCCTGTATGGGAGCATTTTGGCTTCCCTGTCAATTATGATGAAGAAGGAAAGAGGTCAGTGTACAAAACTGCGACGGAGTGTAGGCACTGTGGCATAAGAAAGCCATATGACAGTGGAAACACATCGAGCATGTTCACGCATTTGAAGCGACATCACCCGGGTGTTTTACTGACAGGTGTTGTGCCGTAGATTGCACCCCTGCCGTAGAACGCACCCCCTGCATCCCCTCCACCCGTTAGCTTCTTAAAGTGGAGATAATGATCTCATATTTGATATGAATAGCCTGAATGAAATTATTAAAGGCAAACGCTGTTGAATACATCCAACGTAAGGAAAACTTGTATTATTTCGCCTTGTTATGTACTTTCAACCGCGCTCCCGTTAGGGGGTGCACTATACGGCAGGGGTGCATTCTTTGGCATAACACCTGAGATAAAACGAAAGCTGCCCAACAACCGCTCATCACCGCAGCATTTAAGCAGCCTCTTCCTGCGCAATCCGACCAGGCTAAAGCTTTCACAAACTCTATCGGTGTGTTTATAGCTGCAGACATGAGGCCGTATTCAGTTGTGCAAAACGAGGGCTTTAAAAACATGCTGAAAGTGCTTGAGCCACGTTACGACATCCCATCGCGCACACACTTCATTTTTGGTTCATTGTTACATTTTAAAGGAAGGAGATATGCCTGTATATTGTACTTTAAGTTGTTTTTCATTAATAATTATGTTAAAAAGAAGATATTATGCCCTGTGCACTACTTTTATATATTTTATTTGTCTTGTTTTTTTTTCTTTTTGCTGATCCGAAAAATGATCCGATCCGTGACTCTTGATCCGAGGAACGATCCGATCCGTGAGTTTTGTGATCCGTTGCACCACTACTCAATTGGGCCCACTATCACAGGATTGTGTCCAGGCTTCTATAGAAATAGCTTCAACTAGCAGAGAGGCCACCTCAAAATGAAATCTGGCTCAATTGGATTAGAGTTCACAGTGTTTGACAGCATTCAACGCTGCCAAAAAGACATCCTGGCTGGGTGATAACAATCCCTTTTGAAACAGTGTGAAGTTGCACCCAGGGAGAGGGCTTTCGGATGGCATTTTCAGATTCTGACTCCCTCTCATTGTCTCATAGTTTTCCAGGTGAACAGACCAGAACTGTGGCATATAATGGAAAGTGCTGAGCAGATTCCGGTCTCGACATTCATCTGCTTTCTGGAGTGCCACTCTGAACTTATTGTGTGAACTCCTCTCATCAGGAACAACCTTGCCTCAGCTTGAAACTTGGGCTGGTGAAAGCGCTGATGCTAAGCTGAAAAAGAAAATGCAAGATAAAAGGGCGAGAGCAGAGGAAGGGTCACAATCTGGCAAAGTCTACAAAAAGAGGGAGGAATTTGACTGCAGACAAGCATTCAGAAGTGATTGAAGGAGTGGTGTATTTAGTTTCTATGTATGCATTTAAATGTACAGACAAAATAAAAGGTCTGATTCAGAGTTAACTGTGTGAAAACTATGTATGCTCTGGCTGCCAAATGCAAATATGATGGATCTGGATCTCCACAGGGTGGGTTAGAGGTCGAGTTTACACACCATCTACTGGGAACCACAAACACATACTTTCTGTCTCTCTGTTGGCACTCTGCCTTCAACCTCAGGGCAGGAGGAGAGAGAAAATCAGCAAAGAGGAGCTGCAAGAGTAGAGAAGGTTAACTCAAAGTTTGTCAGACAGAAAGTAAAGAAGTTCCACTTCTTTAAATGTGTTATATTCCAATGCTGTGTTCGCCTCGCTTTTCGTGTCCTCAAGCTAACCATTTTTTTTCCTGCTTGCTTACATACATCAAGCATGCTGGGCTTAGTTGATTTCTCTTCCTGATTGTCTGTCTGCAGTTTCTCCCTCTCCCTTCATTAGATCATAAATAGCTCAGCTGATAGCTTTGTTGTCATTTAAAGGACAACAGGGGGAATGTAACCATGCTCTGTTCAAGATACACTTCATCTGTTAGCGCTGTGAATGCAAAATGATGGTTTGCTCGGCTTGCAGCGCACAGCCCCCGTTCGATGAATAAATAAAACTACAAGAAGAAGAAGACGAGGTGCTATCTGTGCTGCAGGCTTGAAAACCTGAACTCATGAACCCCCATACTTTCTAATGAGTACAGTGGATGCTGCATGTATGCATGCATTCCTCTTGTACATTTGATATATGCATATTTCTACATGTATTTTTTTTCCAAGAGATATATGCATGCTCTTCTGTATGTTTGTGTGACTACTTCCCAGCGAAACTCTCATGTAATATGGATGTCACTGAGTGCTCCGAGTGGACTCGAAGAGAGTGTGTGAGTGCAGCAAAGCAAAATGGCAGTAATGTTATGCAAGGCTGCATCTCGTGTGAAATGATTTTACAGCATATTCTGTAATTTTTGTAGTGGACTGTTGAGAGGCAGACAGCTGACGATGAAATGCAGGGATTCAAAGTAAGCATTAACACACACAGATGCTCAAGGCAGGCCCGGACAGAGATCTGCTCTGACAGCCTTCTTTTGCCGAACATACATATTGTATTTGTTTTTTTTGGGGGGGGAGATAATTCGTATCCTGAACAGATTCCAACCCACACAAAGACTCTCTGCTTTGAGCCTGGACACTCCGAATCAGCTGCATGCGCTGGCTTATCAACCCAAAGTGAGCAGCCGTGACAATCCGGCCCTCAATGTACGCACTGAGGCTGTCATATATGAAAAATTGATTAGTGAAATGCCACATGTCATCATCCTGGAAATCTAAGGCAGCTCAGCATGTGATTGAAAATAAATGACTCCCTAAGACATATGGAGAGGGAGAGAGATTTATGGTGTGGAGTCTTGTATGAGTACATCTGTGTGTGTGTGTGTGTGTGTGTGAGCACTTCCCTGTGTGTTGGCACTTTGTTCCTGTGGAGATGCTGTCAGCGTGTGGATGTTCTTGCTCTGTTTAATGAGTACATCGCAGGATTAACACACGAGGATAATGAGAAACAGCATCACAGGAAGAGGCAAAGACTGCCAAAACAGTTGCTCAAAATTCTCAGCACCCTGCTAGTTAAACAACAGACTGACTTAGGTTTAGGCAACGTCCAATCTCAGATGCTGCCATTAAAGCTTTAGAATCCTGAGGAAGACAATTCTTCACGTTTTTGTTTCTTTCCTGAAAGCAAATCCTCTGCTGTGCCATCGTATGGCTAAAATACACAGATATACTCATGACACTTTTAAAGGATCATATTACTCTACTGTATGTAAAGTGAGTTGAGTGTCCTACTCTGCTTTCAAAGTAAATCTAATTTATGACAACGGTGTGGTAAACTGGACCAGCTAACTGAATCTACACATATCAGTGAAGCGCGTATTCATTTACTTGAAACACTCTCTCAACTCTAGTGTGCGGTTTATAATGGACTGGTTTCTTTCTTGTATGTTCGATGCAGCTTTCGAATCATTTTTACTCTCTATTTAAAGGAAAAGATAAAGTATTTAACCAGAGAAGGCAGGTGATTAGTTTAGCTTATCCTTAACCAGAATAAAAACAGAAGAGGACCAGTTACTCTAATAACTCAAAAAATCAAATCAATCAGTTAAATATTTTGTTTCATTGTGTAAAAGATACAGTTTGTAGAATTGGGAATATTTGTTATCTAGCTGTCTGATTTTAGATTGAAATGCTCCCTTGCTCACCCCTTCTGTTAATGTAATGATGGTGGACTTGAGGGACAAGCAGCTCCTATGATGGGAAAAAGGAGCATACTCCCTATTTTCCCCCTGATTTTACTATCTAAAACATGAAATATGAACTCCTTTGTGCACAAAAACTCCTTCATTCTCCTTCTTCATCTTTCAGCCTGTGTACTTTGGTCAGCCACTCATCAAATACACAGGTTATTGCTTGTTTGTCCACACTGTGCCGTGGGACAAACATGATGGTGCTACATCCTATACTGTATGGGGTGGTGTTCTGGTCTGTGGGACATACTATAGTACTTTGTACTCAAACAGTATGACTTTATATTACCTAACCTGCATGCTTTTAGCAACATATCAGTGCACCTCCTCATTCTAGCAGATGACTCTATAGATCAATAAAGTGTTTTGGCTTAAGGCAGCACATCTGTCAACTCCTTTTGAGAATTTCACAGATGTAAACTGAGATTTGTTTCTTATCCTGCTCAGCATTTGAATATATTTTTGACCAGATATGACTCCAATTACTTAATAACTAACTATTACTGACATAATCAGTATGCTCCTTGTTGCTGTTGCTGCAAGCTGCGCTACTTTATGAATGAAAGAGATATGATGCATTTAGGGGCAGCTGAGTATGACAGGTGAGATGTAGTTGCATGCTTAAAAATTCTGGCTAATCTAGTATATCACAAAGTTGCATACAAAAGACAGATGCTACATAGCTAGTTTGCCACTCAATTCTGCAGCGTTTTTGGTTCAAGTAGTATGATAGTTAGCCTCTGGGATTCTGGACACTCCCTATGTCCTACTACAGGTTGTATTTGAATTACCTTAAAGAACTCCTCGTTTTAGTGTCCTATTGGTGCTCAGAAAGGGCACAATCTTAGTTTAAAGCAAGTGCCAAGCCACAAAGAAGTCACACTTACTCATTTAAGTGTATTTCGAAGATATGGTCAACTAAACTAGAAGAACCATATTTTGATGACCAAAAACTCTCTATAACTTGATTCTCTATAACTATTGTTTTCTTCTTCATCCTAGTGGCCCAATGAAAACCTTTGAAAACCAAGGCATTTTCCTCACTTTGTAAAAAAAAAAACAAGGACGGCCAGGACAGGACGTAAAAACATGACATGTCCTGGGAAAACACGATGTTTGGTCACCCTAAATAAACATTGTTGTATGTGAGTGTTATCTCCCATTTCCATCAAAAGCCAAGCATGCCAAACTATTCGGATTTGGACCGAGTGTCTTAGATTGCAGCGAGAGCATTTTTGTTTCCTGTGATCATCAAAATGGCTTGCAATGTTATGCCCTTACACCACGTGTTAATTTGAGAATACTGGTCTTTCTGCAGCTAATGAGCAGAATATATGTTCAGAAGCGGAGAAATACTTTTGTTTTTGGCTGGTTAATGGTGAAATTGGCTTTGCCCCCTCAAAATAGCCCTGCACTTTCATATTATACAGTATTTTCAAACCCGGATAGTAATTGGTGCTAAATTGGTGGCAAATACATGTGGTGCGTTTAGATGCTGTGTGTAAAAATGGCTGCATGGTTAGAATCTGTGTGGTAATGATAGTTGTTCTCCATTTTGCACTGGTCAGCTTTGCCGCTACCCCTTTTAAGCCTTAATGCTCGGCTAATCATTTGCTGAGTCCTGCTCCATTGCAGGTTACTTATGGGTAAAAAACATGGATAATGATTCTTCTTACAGCAGTAAAACTTGTCAAATATTTTTCTTTGGCAGAAAAATCTAAAAAAAATCTGTTATTTTCCTTGGTTTTGATGGTAAAAAAGTGAGAATGATCATTTGTTATGGCTTGCTTTTTGTGCAGAAATTGCAGCTACATTTGTTGGAGAGAGAAGTGTGTATCATAATAATAAATTACCTTCAATTTTCATGTTATCAGTTGTGTCATCAACCATTGTGTTATCCATGGCATTAACAGTAGAAGATGACAAACGCAGGAAATTGCTGAAAAATTACTTAATAAAGACATGAACAGAAAGCCAAGAGAGTTACAAAGTAATTAGGTTGGTTCTGGACCCAGCATCAGGCAGTGCCAGGCAGAAAACATATCCTCATTCAGCCTCTGGATAATAAGAGGAAACACTTACAGCAAGTTATTCACCAAAACCTACCAGCCAAAACCAGCTGTGTCCCTTCCTTAAAATGCCAGGTTACACAAAGATAACATCAACCCTTTTATTATAAGCCTCTGTTTCATTGACATTTCCGCACATGCTGGAAGAGATCTTTAACACTAGCTTAATAAGCCAAATCCTGTAGCAACTGTTTCCTGAAAACCCTCTTCTCTTTGTTTTTCCTCTTTCTTAACAGAGCTCCCCCTCTGGTCTTAAAGCACTGAGATGGATTCATTTAGATCCCGGTCACATTGTAGAGCCTGAGCTTCACAGAACAAATTTCACGCTAATCCCTGTATAGCTTAGGGGCTACAAGCCAAGCAGTGGAGATGGCGTTGCACATCTCTACAGCCCGTCGATGAATCTATGTCTAAGAGAAATGAGTGGTCTCTTTATTTCTCTTCTGTGCTTCATGACTCATTTAAAAAGTCTAACTTTTGTTTGCTTTTACTCTAAACTTTCCCAATCCTGTGAGTCAACATATGTGGCTTTGTACACATACTGGTAGCTTAGCTTGCGCACACACATTGGCATTTCTTACCCCCTAATCACTTGGGTGGCATTTTCTACATTATTATGTCTAATGCCATTTTACTTGCCTTCCCAATGACTTTGTGTGTCATTGTGAGTGTAAGGTTGGGGGGATGGCTTTATAGAAAAGGTTGAGAAATGACCAGACTTACGAAACAGAAGGAGAGAAAGTCTCAAAGGGAGTGTGTGTGTGTGTGTGTGTGTGTGTGTAGGTCACTAGTGTAACCAGCGTCATCACACAGAATACGATAATCACCTCCCTCTAATGATGTGGCCGCTCATCGCCGGGGGAAATGGCAGCCCACTGTGGTCTGATGTTGACAATCAGCGCGCACATACGCACACACATACCAGACATACATCAAGACGCTCAGAGGCGAGACAGACTATTAATGAGGAGGACAGTGATGTAAAAGGAGGTAGAAAGGAAGATTCAAATTTACTCCATTTCTCTTTGTCAAACTCTTAACGCCGTTCAGCTCCCATCCACTAATTAGAGTCTAGTTCGACGTTGGCTTCTTCTTCTTCCCTTTCTTTCTCTGTCTGCTGGAAACATGCGCAGGTCTGTTTGACATCTACAGCAACATTCTGGTCTTTCTGCAGCTTTTTTCCTGCTAATTGAACGAGGGTGAGTGTGCGTTTGTCATGAAATTTCTAAAGGGGGTTTTGTCACCAGGGAACAGACCAATAAAGGTGTTAGGGTAGATTGTTGCATTCATCCTTCAAACATCAAAAAAAAGAAAAACAGCTATGAAGACTAGATGCAGCAGGGTGTTTCCAGGTTGGTTATGTGAAGCCAAAGGTGACCATTTGAAAAAGAGGATAAGCAGCTATATATAGCTGTCAAAATCATAGACTGTATATAGAATAGATGCCGTCTGCCTCCTCGCTGGGTGAAGCCATGGCGAGAACAGCACACTCTGGTGACAGGCTGCAGTATAGGTCAAAAATCCCGCCTCCTCCAGCAATCCCTATGGAATTGTGGATAAACTTTAGAAATTATAAAAATAAATTATGTGTTTGTGCTCAAGTCCTCTTTTTTTCTGTACAGCTTAATTTTTTAAAAGTTATTAGGGGTCCATGTTTTCTATGATTGACACTTGATACAGCCTATAGGCGTACGAAGATTGTGTAGCTCACCCTAGGGATACGCTGTTTAAGCTGAGTGTCATCACAGCAACTCTCCCGCCGAATGAGTACATCGCTACTGCGCAAGTGGTGGTTCCAGGAATTGGAGAAAATCCTGGTATTACCAAGAGCAATTCAGCTTCAAATTCGTATAATGGCGGAAGGCGGAACTAAGTTGCCCACAGTATATACAGTCTATGGTCAAAATAAAGAAATGAGCTTTACAGGGCGTACATATGTTTGTGTAAGCATCACATTTGGCTGTTTGGTCAGATCCTACAATGAAATGCTCCCTCCTCTCTGGTGAAGTGACCTCTCCTGTAGACTAAAGTACTGATATAACGACCCTGCTGGAAACAACTCGACTGCCCCCTGTCTTCAGTGTCCATACAGATGATGTGGGTGGACATCCACGAGGCAAATATGTGCAGCAGTTACCTGGAGACTCACACAGCAGCTGTGACAGAGCTGGCCTTTAGCAAAGCTCTATGTGATGGAGTGCCTTACAAACCTCGTCTGATAGGGGGAATCTTCAATCAGCAAAAGCAATGCTCTAACTTAGTATGACATTCAGTGTTAGCTTCTTGTGTTTGTGCGTGTTTGTACGTGTGTGTGTGTGTGTGCATCCTTGAATTTCCTGCCACTGTTTCACTAAAAGGTTGCAGGGTCACTGGTTTTAACACACACACACACACACACACACACACACACATAATCTTGCATCAAATGACTGTTTTGACCGAGACTGGCGCCCCAAACTGGAGAGATATGCAAGCAATCAACTTTGATGCTCCTTTTTCTGTAATTAGACACACAAACCTGTGTGCATTATGCAAACAGGAATATGCAAATCGCAGCAGAGGCAGGCAGCCCGTGACAAATGTCACGCCCAGTGGTTCCGCTGCAAGCCGAACAACAAGTTGATGACGATTCAAAGATAAATGAACTCCTCTCCAGTTTGTTTATCAGTAATTTTTCTGCCTGTCTTTTACTTAAAGGGAAAAAAGATGTATCAAATGAAGAAGTGGGGAAAGCTCAGCAGGTAAAAAAAAAAAAAAGGGGGGGAAGATATTTCCTTCTTTGTATGCCTCCTCCTTCATACTTGTCATTGTAATGCGGCTGTTTGATGATGTGTCTTTCTTCATGAGCAGGATAGGACCACAAGTGTTGTGTGTGTCTTTGAAGAGCTGAATTTTAAACTCAATTTGCACCTGGGCTCACAAAAACACACATACACAATACACATGAACTCACACTGGCACAAATTAGACTGTAAATTACATGCACCAAATCACGCACAACCACCTGAGTGGTGGTGCTAATTTGGCCGTGTAGGCTGTGGTGAAAAAGATAAATGAGGCTTTGATGACATCACTTTCTTTGTAAATCTATGAAACCTTGACAGGACTCTGACACTTTGATGCCCCCTCCCCCTGCTGTGGAAGTCTGCTCCTCTGGTAGGCTAAACTTCACTGAGTTAATTAAGACAAAACAGTCACTATTTATCAGACTCTGAACTGCTCCAGTGAAGAGCAAAAATGACTAGTTATCATTGTTATGCAGAGTATAACGAGTTTAATTGGTGCAGTAGATAAAAACAAGCTAAGCTAGCCTTCCTCTTGTGTTAGCTTTTACTACACGTCCACCATGTTAAGGGTCGGTTTTGACCCGTGTCTTAAATCAGCTGTAAATTACACTAAAAACAATTCTCTATCATCCAATTTGGTTCTCATCTCTAGGTTACCTCGTTAGGCTTCATTATCCATGAAAATATTGCTTAGAATATTTTTTGTATTGGACCTCTGGGCCTTTCTTTGTCAGTATACCCCTCATAGACATCTATACTGAACTGGTCTCACATGTCTGGACATGCCCGACGTTGTTTTTGTGCAGGGAGAAACATTGAAAAATGAGAATTCCCCAAATCTCCCATGATTGGAAGAGGATCTGACTGTCAGTGTGATGCCTGGCAGTCCACATATGATTTTAGTTTTTGCTCTTATTATTAGATAATAATCTAACCAGGTCAACAGCGACCCTAACACGACAAGTGCTATAATTTTGATAAGAGCATTTTATAATTTAGTCAATTTAATTTTTTTATTTTTATTTTGTTGAGGTAGAGGTCCCTGACAAAGTCAAAAACTAATTTATGTGGTTCTTTTAAGCATTTAAAAACAAAAACGGGTCAGTGCAGACCCTAACACAGGAGGAAGGTTAGACAGGATGGACACAGACACGTATGCATGCTAAGTAGCGCAACAGGGAAAAAAAAACAAATCACAACTTTTAAAGCTTCTTTGAAGATTTGCAGCGCTTTGACCTTCACAGCTTAAAGTGCAAATCCTGAAAGCACTTAAAATTGTAACTCAAGGTTTAAGGACTAAGGGTAACACGACTGTCTGGAAATTAGCGCTGAAACGAAGAGACTCTACTTTTGAAATAAAAAAAAAAGGAAGCTGATGAACCTCCATTTCCAGAGTAGGTATATCAGGGTGATTGTAAAACTGTTAAATTTTTAGCTTCTGTTGAAGAAAAATGTGCTTTTAAAAGAACAAGAGCCAGTTTGTATCTCAGGAATGACTTATGTTTTTAAAAATGGAGTGCTGTGTTTAATCTGTGCCTGCTGATCAGAATTCTGTTTTCTAATTTGAAGGTGATTTTGGAAGGAAGTGAAAGGGATCATAATTTATTTGGTTTTCATGCATCTTTAACAAGGCACACACTATCCAAGCACATAATAAAACATCAGCTTTAAACGGCGGGTGACCTCAGTGTAACTTGATGACATTGTTTAGCTCAGTGCCATAGCTGTAACCTCTGTGTCGTATTACCAATCGTCCCCCTCTAATGGACATCATATTCATTGCCTTCAGACTGTCTTTATTTAATGACCTCTCTGTGTGCAACTCAGTATACACAATTGCAAGTGCGCGCATTTGCACACGCTCAGCATGCATGATTCATTTCTGTAATCAGTGTGCCGGCTGTATATTCGTCTAATGATCCATAATGCATTAGCAGGCCCGGAATTGGCTTTTGGGTGAAGGAACATGGACAGAAAATTACATTCAGAGATTCGCACATGCATGTGCAGACATTTCCAATGTTCGAACACCCACACATACACCGACTCATTTGCAGGTCTGACTGAGAATAATGAGAAGAAGTCTGATTATTTTGATGCTCTGGGGCATCTTTGCGACTGCGATATCCGCCAGTCGCATTGGAATGAATTAATCATAACTTTAGTCAGTCCCCAAATTGTCAGCCTCTGACTGGCTGATTTCAGAGGCAGTGTTGGGCTGAGCAAATTTGTTCTAATTTTGCTTTTTAATCTGTTTTTGGATTATTTTACACCTTTGCCCCTCACCGTCTTATTCTTGCGTCCCAAGAGACTATATTAATTTAGAGAAAACAAAGCTAGCGTGTAGAATTGGAGGTGAATAAAAAGCCTGGGCACAGATTGTTGGCGAAGAGAGTGGATGAGATACAAGTGGAAGGTGGTAAAGGGGCAAAAGGAGTGCGCAGGAGAGGGTGAGAGGTTGATTGAAGGATGAAACACTCTCTTACTGTATCCAGCTGCTGCAAAAGTATCGCCTAATGAGAACTGAGGGATCCTGAAGAGTCCAGGGAAAGAAAGAGAGAGAGAGAGCGAGAGAGCAAGAGAGAACGACAGAGAGAGAGAGAGAGAGAGAGAGAGAGAGAGAGAGAGAGAGAGAGAGAGAGAGAGAGAGAGAGAGAGAGAGAGAGAGAGAGAGAGAGAGAGAGAGAGAGAGAGAGAGAGAGAGAAGCTATGAAAAATGGCGAGCTGTCAGGTGAAGCTGGAGAAAAAGCTGGGCTTTAAGTGTTTTGCTCATTCCACAGAGAGTATGTGTGTGTGTGTGTGTGTGTGTGTGTGTGTGTGTGTGCGCGCGCGCACGCATCCATAAAAATACATGACCGTGAAGCAAAGCACAGCTGCTTCTGTGCACTCACATACACACTCTCACAGGCAAATGCACACACATTTTTATCACACACACATGCACAGATGTAGCAATAACACTTGGTTTACTTATTTAAAACCAAGTAGAGCAAAGAGAAGACTTTTTCCTTTTTTTTTCCCTCTGATCCATCTTGTTTCCCCCTGTGTCCATCCAACACTTTTAACCTTCTTTTAAACCACTCTGTGCCTCTCTCTACAGTTACCTTAACCATGCAGCTCGGCAGAGCTCTGTCTGATTTATGCATGCCTTTTTGTGCAAGCTTAAGAGCACCAGCATTGCAGCCTTACTCCAGAGTGCAGTGTCCACTGTCTTTTCATGGTAACTTCATTTGATTTGTACACAAACTAAAACCCATTAAGACAAGATGGGGTCACTTGTTATGCATCAGTTGCTTGTGTGTATGTGTGTGAACTTACAAGGTCTCTGTACCGCTGCTTATGTGGAAAATCTCTGGCAAGATGACATTTCTGATGCTGAAAGGTTGTACAAGATTTCTTCTTTTTTTTTTACTCTGGTACTGATGTCGTGTTTAATCCAACCTTTGATCAGTGGAGAAAAAAATCAAAGCAATGGAAAAAGTCGAGTTTTGTGTAGCATGTAACAAAAGTCTACAATTTTGCTCCTATAACCCAAAATGAATCTGTTTCTCAGTGTTAACATTTGATTATTCATTGGCTGTTAGCGTTGCATCAGATGTAGGGCTGCAGCTATCAAATATTTTAGTAATCACATACTCAAAAAAAAAAATAAATTTAGTTAAAGTGCAATTATCGCAAAACAATCATGGTGTGTGGTAGCGGATTGCAATGGTCATAGGAAGCTAATTATGATATAAGCTTTCATCATGCTCTTAAAGACATTCGTGTCCAAGAGCTAAATAGCTCCTATGTTGCCTGCTTTTGCTACTATACTGGCAATGTTAGGCTGCAGGCTAGCCCCTCTCATCATTCATTTTTTCCGCTCTGCAAAACCAAAACCACGCTTACTCCACCTTCTACCAATGTAGAATGTGATGTAAGCGCGTTGTGTCACATTGAAAATAATCCATGCGAGCTTATAAACAAGTACTCAAGGCAGAGAGAATTCCTCCATCATTGTAATCGAGGTTCTCAAGGGACTCAAGGAATCGTTTCAGCCTTAATCAGATGCAAGTGACAACCTCCAGTCTTGAGAAATCAAACCTATTTGGAAGTGCTAAAACCTGCAGTTACTCCGATTCCCCTCATGGCTTTCTTAAAGAGGTGTTATTGAGCCCCAAAAGTTGCAGTCAGTCACCATAATTGCGTAATGCTGACTCAAAGCAACCACCAGCTAATTTAAAGTCTGGCAAAAAGGGTGGAGTTCAGAGCAGACACCTCCAATCATAGACATGGTCTCCGTGATGTTACCCATTGTTTTCTGAACAGGTATTCTGAAACCAAACTATAGTTGTTGCCATTCTTGATCTAACTTTTGTTCAACCTGACATGGGCTTTCAGCTACCTCTTACTTATCTGTCAGTAAGGCCTGAGCAGGCGAATCTATGCAGAAGTCTTCATCATGAAATTTTGAAACTGATAAATTACAATAAAAAAATCAACTACTTTCCAGCTTCTACTTGGTAAGACATAAGCTTCACTGAATTCTGCCAATTTGATAGGACTCAGAGAAGCCACATTGTTCTTGGAAAGAATATGGTGGGTCAAGTTGTTCCTAATTGGGTTACCCTCTAAAATGGCAGGGTTACAGATAGTGAAAGCTATTACAATATATGAAAAAAGGCATGATGTATTTTACCGAGATCTTTCACAAAGCACAGTCACAGTATTTGAAATCTCTATATTGAGTCTCATATTCAGCGATCACAAATCTGGATCTGTCGTAAACAAACCATGAAATTCACTTTTAGTTATAGTGAGGACAGTTAAAGAAAGCTGCATGGTGGCAGCCAACACATGAAGTTCCTCTATTCTTGGCTCTACGGTTTCCTCAAAGGTCAACTCTGTCAAAATGGTTTGCAATTCAGACACAAGCCCAAATATGTATCTCAAACGTCCCTTAAGTCAAATCTGTATTGAAAGCTCAGCATATTGACTTTGAATTCAATAGATATGCATTGGTTTTGGTGTTGCAGGTGTAGTGCATATGAAAGTTGAGTCCTTCGACTGAACTCGGTGTGGAAAAGCAGTGAAAAAAATCTTTTCATAATTCCTCCTTTGTTCTGTTAACCTTTCTCTCAGGCATCTTTTTTTTATCGCTTTGCTTCATCCATCTGCTACATCTGGCCCCGCTCTCACAGATCACAAAAGAAAAATCGTTTCTCCTCTTTCATCTTGTTTAATTCTCTCTTCTGTGAGAAAGCTTGACCTGCACAGTAGTATAGCGTCTAACATGGAGCTTCGTTGAGCAGGTAGGATATCTGAGGCTTTTATTCGTAAACATGATATATCCCAGATATGTTATTTGCATGATCCCTGGAGTGTGTGCATGTGATGGCCATGAATCTTAACGGCAGGTCTCTTTTAAAGATATGTGTCAGTGTGCTCCAGGAGTTGTCACGTGGCTTCATGGTCTTCAGGCTTGGAGATAATTTGAATAGTAAACTCTAGCTGTATGGAAGAGATACACTCAGCTGTTATTAAACTTTTTCCCCCTCTTTTAAGCTGACAGAAATCCCCTATAGGCTGTTTGCAGAGCTGAAGTCAGTGTTCTGTTAATAGGATCTAATTGGAAATGGCTGGTGTTGAGGAAGTTGCTTGGGTTGTGTCAGCTTAATCCTGTGGAAATCCCCCAGAAGTTAATAAGAATCTATGTGCTATGTCCCTAAATGTAGGACAGTGGTTTGCAAATGGAACTAAGCCTTACGACTCTTTGGATTCTGCACTTACTTCTAAGTAGATAATACAGAAACACAATACTCTTTACAATGGTTCCTTCAAGAAAATGGTGGGTATTTTGTCGGGGTATATGTCCAGTTCACAGACTCAGACATCTGCAAAATACAGATGAGATTTCAGTAGCTGCATTTCTACTTAAGTTCTACTTTGCCTCTACCCATAGAAGAATACTTTCAGATTGTTTGCTCGCTTTTAGCTTTGAAACATGAGGAACACACGAGGATTTGTAGTGATATATTAGTACTGTGGACTGGCACAAGCATGATTACACCTCATATTTTTTCTTTATGTTTTTCAATTTATCTTGGAATCCACGACTCCCAGCTGTGTGCAAATTTTATGTTACTTGTTTCTTTTAAGCATCTGTTGGGAACTTTTGGTTCATGTCACTTTTGTATTACGTTGTCTGAACTAGGGTGACCATATGTCCTCTTTTGCACAGAATTTTTTCCGTTTTGGGGAGGCTGTTCGGGCTGTCCGGCCTTGTCCGGCTTTGTCTGGGGAAGTTCATAAAATCCTCCAAATGTCCCGGGGTTTTATATGGAAGTTTCGAGTTTGTGTCGTGTGGACTTACTGAGTTAAAAACACATAAAAGACACTCCATCCGACCCAAACGACTCTCAAAATTAACTATGGTCAGCGTAGTCTAAATACATTTTATTGATCAATCTTGTCCTTTAAATATGGAAGTGGAGTTTTCTGATGTTTATATCTCATCCTGCTGTTCTTAAAAGTCATTCATGGACTTGAAATGTATAAAAAAGCCATTTTAGCAGCAAGCTGTTGAACCACTTCCTCCAAAACTAACTTCATGGCATCATTTACAAGTATTTAAAATGTCAATGTCTACTACTTTCCGAGTTTATAAAGCCAAGTCAGAAAGAGCTTTTTTATAACTAATATAAGCCTCATCAGCAGTAGCTAGTTTAACAATGCCATTAGCAGGCTTGCTGCGGATTGCTTTGCAGTAACGAGGCCTCCACACCCCCTCGTTGTTTCCTGACTGTGGTGGTCGCGCCAAACCTGTTCTCTCTTGGCCTGGTGTGAACTGACCATGCTGCTCAGCCCTGTGGGGAATCCTTGGTGCATGTCTGGCCCTAATTAATGCCCCTACTGCAGTCTCTTGTTAGAGAGGGAGATGGAGAGAGGAGGTGAACGGAAGGGAGAGAGGGAGAGAGAGAGTCGGTGGAGAAGGGCACGATCAAATATTGATTGTATTTGCATAAATAGCCGCAGTTGTTAAAAGCCCTGCATGATCCCACTTGCTAGCTTTGCATTCTCGGGGCATGCGTAGGGAGGAAAAAATCAAGAGAGGCTGAATGAGGGAGAAAAGCGGTGATTAGAGTCAAGAGAATGCATGGATGGCCCGCAATGCGACATAGTGTAGGCCTCTCAATCAAGCTATCCCAAAGGCTACGACACGACTTGGTCGCTTTCTAATTTGCACCAATTATTGTCCCATTAACAAACCCACTGTTGTAGCAGGGAGAAGACAACAATGCTGTTTTCTGTTGAGTTGGTCATCAATAAACTGAGCTTAACAAAGCCCCTGAGGTGGGGTGAAACAGTCTACCTGAAATTACAGTTTACTGCCCCTCTGTTTTAAACACTGATATGCAGAGTTAGTCTTAAAGAGAAACGAAGAGGAAATAGTTCCACTTCGTTTCATTTACATCCTGTTCTTAGTCAACATTCCTCTGATGTGACCCCTATGACCAACGATCTTGAAAGTACAAGTAGTGAGTCAGTTCTGCAGATGATGTGCAGAATAAGTGCAACTGCTAATGTTCCCGTACGGTCGTCTCTCTAGAAAGTGTCTATGAGAAGGTTTGGTTTTGTTGTTAACTGAGCTAAAGCCCACTCTGCATCTTTAGAGGTTATGCAGAAAGGAACTTGGAGTCCCACAGTTATTGCCAAAAAACTGTTCAAATGAATTTGTTTGTGTAGCCATGCTTAGAGAGAAAAAGGGAGAAAGTGAATAAACAGCAAAACTCACACAAAAGGAAAGTGAAAGACTGAGATTTCTTCTAGGACACAGAGAGCATGTTCAGTGATTATAATGTTCAGCTTTCTTGAATTTTTAAACGGGCTAAAATCTAAAAAGCCATTTGTTTCCTATCACTGAAAAGCTTTATTTAACTTTTAGAGTAAAATTACGCTGTGTGACATTCACAGCAATATCAAGCTTCTTTTCCACACACTGCTTTGGTTTGACATTATTGATTACGTTCTTGCTATTGTGAATAATTACAAGGTTTTGACTAATCAGACGCGAGATTTCAACACAGGCGAGGGAAATTCAATTCTCTAAAGTCTCATTTGTCATGTCTCAAAAAGTCATCTACTATTTATAGGAGAATTTTAAAGTCTGATGACTGTGGGTACAAAAGATCTTCTGAATCTTTCTGTCCTGCAGTGAAGAGAGGAGCCGTCCACCACCATTGGCCCTTTGGTCCATCAAGGTGTTGTGAAGTGGGTGATCCATGTTCTTGAGAATAGTCTCCACCTTCCTCAGTGTAGATCTCTCCACAACATCCTCCACTGAGTCCAGCTTGAGTCCAACCACAGAGCCTGCCTTTTTCACCAGTTTGTTAAGACGTCTTGCATCTTTGTATTTGATGCTTCCTCCCCAGCAGACTGCAGCGTAGAAAAGAACACTTGCCACCACAGACTGATCAAACATCTGCAGCATCTTGCTACAGATGTGTAATGATCAGAGTCTTCTCAGGCTAAAGAGGCTGCTCTGACCCTTTTTGTAGATGAAGTCAACGTTCTTAGACCAGTATTTATAATAAAAACAATATTAAAAATATAAAAATAATGATATTTATATATATATATAAATATTTATATATTTAGAACATAAACTGTATTTTGGGGGGAGAAATTCATGTAGGGCGGTTTTAGACAAGATTTCAAGCTCTCACTAGAGCATGAACAGGATTCCCATATTTACTCAAATTGCAGACTCTCAATAGCAGAATAACTTGGGAAATTACAAATTCAGTCCCTCACTTCATTGCTGGAAATAGGATAACTCTGTTATAAAAGCCTCCCTAAGAATTTGATAAGTTTTGGAAAAATTAGCACAAAAAGTTTTCAAGGACTTCATCACTGCATTCCTTGTTGCATCCGATGTGGACTCGCGTTTGTATCCAATACATAGCTGTGACACAAATGAAGTTAAATTTTTGTAATTCTTTCCCTGAGACCATTGTACAAGCAAACTTACTGTCAGAAAAATGTTATTAATTTGTGAGCTAGAAAAATGATTTGCATCGACTATGTCTGGCAACCTTTTCTTTCGCTGTGAGAAGTTACCAGTGTTTTTGAATAGACAGTGTGTTTTTCAAAAGTTAGGAACTGGTGGGTTGACAAAGTTATAAGTGGGTGAGTCTTTCTGAACTTGAACACCCGTTGTTACTGCCATCATTATCGTTGAGGTTTTGGTCTCACCTACAAATGTCTCTCTGTGTGTGTGTGCCTTTTTGATCACTACGCATATGTAGCATCAACATGCGCACAAGGGTGCATGCTTCTCCATGTGTGGGTTGTGTATGAGTTGAACTGCATATTTAGAGTAGGAGAGAGCTTGCAGAGCTGATCAGTGTCCATGCTGAGGGCTTTGTCACAGCTGACCTATATTAGATGAAAGCAGCTGGATCAGTGGCCTGCAGGGACAGCAAAAGAGTTGTGTTCTAATTATCTCTGCAGCTAGCTAGTGACACATCACCACACACTTACGCACACTTGCACATGCACACACACACGTACACATTTTTCGGCGAATCAATGGGCCCGTAAGAGCATCCGCCGTGCTCTGCTTGATGGGCGACAGTGGCAGATTCTCCATGTACGGTTTTGCAAGGATACAGCGCCTTGTGTCACACAGTTTCTACACTGCTTGGTTTTTGCATGGGCTCTATTAAGCTAAGCAAACTGTAATTACCAGGTGATGCACCACTAAAATTAAATCAGGCTCATGCTGGGGCTTTTGGGAAATGTAAGAATGCATCAAGTCATCCTGAAGATGAATTCGATGCAAATGTATATTGGCTGCTGTTGCCATGGAGCCTCAAAGTACCACGTGCTGAGGGTGTGCGTTAGCGATAATGAGGCACAAAATGACAGCGGGTGCCTGGGGAGCTAAAGCTAAGAGCTAGTAGTAGACACTGGACTAAAGCAAAAGGTAATAAAATGTGTGAAACCAAGCAACTGCAGTTATCCTAGTATTATTTGACATTCAGCTAATTCAGACACAGTGAGGACAAATGCATGATGCTGTGTTCTTTGTTTTGTCTAATTATCTCAGGTAAGAGACACACAAACACACACATTTTCTCACATCAGGTGACACATAGTTATTTTTGTTCAAGACACAGTGTGCCTTTTTTTCCCCCTTTCAGAAGTCAGAGGATTACCTTTGGGAGGTAATTGGACGCAGCATACAACCAATTAAGCTGTTAGCCTCCAAGTCATCCCCTCCTCTTTTCTCTCTTTTCTTTTGCTCCAAACTTTGGTTATTCTCTTTCTTCTTTAGCTATTCTCTACTATCTTCCTACTGTCCACACATTTATGAATCCTGGACTCTGTGCCTCTAACAGAAGGGGCTGTAGAATTAGCGTAGCAAGTCTGGGGAGCTTCTTGTTTCACATCATCACAGCTGCACATTCTTACACCACATTACATCTTCAGGCAACGCCAGGGATTATTTTACAGATCACAGCTTTTTTCCCATGACAGAATAAGGGATGTACTGTAGAGGAATGACAGACACACAAAGCTAAACGCTCCCTTCCAGGTATGACTGTGTTCTCATGAATCAGTTCATGGAAGCTTATTGCCGTTTGAGCCTTTCTGATGTTTTCCTTGTTCATTTTCATTCTGCAGGGTGCTCAAGAGTGACTCATTCAGCCGACCGTTTCTACCTGAAGACATGGAGTACCATTTCCTGATGAGACTGTGGTAAGTATGCATGTGGGTACTTACTCATACTTGTGATTCCTGCAGCTGTTCGTCACCTGTTCCTTTACGTCCTTGAACGCCACCCCCCTTGAGGAATGCATGATGCGAATTGGGCGGCACGAATCGTGCAAATTGAGCGTGAAGGATTTGCTACAGCGTGCTTAAAAGACGCAGATAGCCGTTGATGCTTATTTTAACAGTGATCCTTGCCGATGCAACCAGTGGGATCAAGTGATAGACAACGTCTTTTTTTTTTACCAGATTTACCAGATAAGCCGACCTCCTCACCCACTTTCCTTTCGGGCAAGTTCCTTTTTATTCCTGTTTTTATTTCAAAAAGCCATGGATATGAGATAGGGGGAAAGTCTCGATCAAGCATGGTAGGGTTTAAACAAGTTAAGCGGACTGCTGCTTTGTTTTTGTTGTGGACGGTCCACAACCGTCAGATGTAGGCGTTGCCTACATTGGTCTCCTCCAATAGCTGCACCCAGGTGACAGCCATATTAATCGGTATTTTCGGGTCCCTGAACCCAATTTCAAGACCTGTTGGTGGGGGTCGGTGCCAGGATATCCCCCCAAGTTACCAATTAGCCCTCTATCCCAGCAGCAGAGTGCATGTCCATCTGCCTACTGTGAGTAAAAGGATTTGTGTATATTTTCACACCAGTGAACATGTTCCGGCCCATTTTCATACATACTGATTTGTTATTGAGATGCGAATATTTGCTTGGATTTAGATATTTTCAACTCTCGCAAATTCGCATTATTCACACAAATGACTCAATTTGAGCCACATGTACAAGCGTCTGATTGTGTCTTTGCATTGACTTTACATGTAATTCATCCGTGCGAATGATTTTGCTCACGCTTGGTGTGAACGCACCAAAAGAGTTCCCTGTGGAACCTCTCAAGGATTAACCCACGTCAGAGCAGCAGCCCTGAGGAAGTAGGGATCAGAAACATGCCACTCACTCTGTTCTCTGCAGTGTTTGATCTCAGGTTTGAGGCAGCATTAATCGAGCTGCTCTCTGTAGATGTTTGGCTTTTGAAGCAGGAGTCCATAATCATGCAGTTGTACCGGATGTGCACAGCACAGGAATGCCCTGACTGGCTTGTAGAAACACTGATGCAGCCTGGACAAAGATGGCTTTAGATTTTGGAAATGACAGACAAAGAGAGGGCTACAGAAAGAAAAAGATGTGAGACAGTGCTGGCTGGCTCGGTAGTAAAGTAAAAAATAGCAGACTGGGCCGACTGATTGTGCTGGCCTGAGGTTGTACTACTATTCTTAGCCTCAGTCTCCTCCTTTCCTCACTCTCTTCTCCCCCTCCCCTCCCTCCTTCCTCCTGAGTCTTTTTGTTACCGCTGCGATGCCAGCACTCTTCAGTCCATCTGGTGTCTGGAAGCGCACGGATCTAATTGGCTCAAGCCACTTATCTGTCTTCTATCCATCTACACACTGTCCACTTGGGATTTTATAAATTTATCCCCCCATTTCACCCATTTACCCATCACTACTCATTTTATACATTCTAGAAATCCAATTTTTTTGTTCAGAGATGGATCAGAGGATAATAAGAGGCTTTTGAAGGCATCTCCTTCCACGCGTGTGTTATGCATTTTTCTCTGATGTGATTATAAGGTGAAATGGTGTAGCATGATGTTTTCAAGGCAATCACATATGCACCAAAGTATCATACAACCTGAAAACCCTCTAATGGTACCCTACCGTGGCTTTGCTTTGTTGTCATAGTTACCTGCTTGACTTCTTTTGTGCTTTAATGGTGTGTACAGGGCAGTGCACTTCATTTATGATGTTACGGTTAACACACGAAACAATTGCTTCTGCTTTGTTTGTCACTCTCATCCATTACCTATGACCATGAATTGGTTTAGGTAAAACTCATCAGGAGGTTATTGTTGTTGCATTTTTTCTGCTTTTCCAGGTTGGATGACTGTGGAGTCAATAGACTAAACAAGTTGTCTCTGTTGCCACGGGAACTTGTAGTTCATTGACCTTTGCTTGTTTATTACAATAAAATAAATCTGGAGGGTGCTTCAGATGCTTAATGAAAAGAAAAAAGTTCAGGAAGAACTTGTCCCAATCTTTTCTTATTATCATGTTGGAAAAACCAGTGGACCCTTAAGCTTTTGAGACACAATGGGATGAAAATAAAGACTAGAAAAGGGGTTGTTGTTTTCTTTTTTAATTTGCTATTTTATTCAAGCAGTCGGGTACGTTGATTAAATGGCTCCATTTTGAGCATCCTAAGTGGTGTAGTTTCTATTTTTAGTTGGGGTAATAGGCTTTCTCCTTTTGTCTCTAAGTGTGTTTTAACTGTATGCAGGAAAACTGTTTAAATGGAGCTTAAAAAATGGAACACATAATGAATCCCAACGGTGGCCACCAGACCCTGACTTAATTTGAGTAAAACCCTCTAAACAAATATCTGCATGCTAACAGCATCCATGTAGATGTTGCTTCTCAAGTCCTGCCTGTTATTATCAAAATAATAAGAAGAGGTCAAGCCTGATAGTGGAAGCTAGAGCAGTCCAGAAACTGCTGTACCCTAAAGTTGGAGGCCTCACTGTCTGTTGTAGCCAGCGGATCTCAAGACTCGGCCAGTTTTCATTGACAGTTCTAGCTTCCACACAGGTGTTATCACTTATCCTGCTGATTAAACCTCAAGTGTTGGCTTGTACTGCAAGTGTTTGAATGTTTTATTGACATTTTCCTGTGTAGTTCAAATCCCTTAGAGGGCCTGTATAACCTTCTTGGTTAGATCAAGATATGTATACGTCAAGATCATGTGAGGTATTTTTAATAGATATTGACACTCCCTGTGGACAAACAAGTGCCTCTGTTGAAATTGTAAATGCATTTTTTTTTTGACTGGAAATGTGTTCCTGAATAATAATTGCAACTGTCAAATGTGACACTACTCAGAAACTGTTTCTGCATTGTGAAATTAATGACCTCAGCAAGTTTAGATAAAAAGAACAACTTTATAGAAATGGCTTTCTTGTGTGTTTTGTTGCTCATGAAGAAGGATCAGTATCTTTAATAACCAGTTGAAAAATCCTTTTAGTTGATTTTAATTGAATAGAAATGTGAAGTAGACTACCCCATGCCACAAAGATTCGATATTCTGATACAGGGTACCAGCTGGACAGATATTTTTCTTCGAATGCATATTGAATTGTTCGATACGAAATCAAAAACAGAATAATGATCATATTTAGTTTTTTCAGTCTCTTTTCAATCTTTTCAGGCTCTTCTCTGATACACTGCCAGGACTCAGCTGAATCAAACCCAGCCATCATTAATGTTATTACAACACCTGCGCTTTTGCTACTCTGCTGAGTCAAACTGCCTGTAGTGAAAGCGACTATTTTTGGCCAAGCTATGACTAACGGTAAACAGACTAGAGAGCCATGCTGTTGTGGTTTTCAAGCCTGGATATGTTTTTTTGTATTTTTCTAGGATAAAAGCACCCAAACATATTTTATTTCAGCCAGTGGGAACAAATTGTGGTTGTCCAGTTGAAGATACTTGTAGGTGAGAGGCTTTCAGGTAACCTTAGGTAATTCTTCGCAATAGTTGGGTGGGTTTAAGTTCGATCTGATCAGAGGTTTAGTAAGTAGCATGTGTTTAGCTGTTAAACCAAATTAACTATCTTCCATCTGTCCTTGTTCACCAAATTATTTGTTTGATTTATATCATCCATGCTGATACAATGATGAAGCTCTTTGTTTTGGACGGCCAATGTAAAGCTTCCTGCCTTTTTATAGAACCAGATATAAGCAACACCGCAACAGATGTCTTGTATTAAAACCCACCAGCCACTCAAAAGTGCCTGTCCTCTAGTACATGTATAGTGCATGTAATAAACCTTTATTAAACATTTTATATGAGCCAAAGGTTAAAGGCTGAACTGAAGCCCCTAATGTTTATCATGACTGACCACCTCCAGTTCGGTCACCCTGTCAAGAAAGTCTGGCTCCACTGATGCTATCACACAAAGTGACCCCTTCAACTTTAAGGCATAATGTAATTGAAATAAGGGAGATATATGAAGTTCAGCTCCCATACAGTCATCACAGATAGAGAGCATAGACCACAGAGGCATCAGCCATTTTTTTATATCAGGTTGTAAACATGGCTATTTGAGCCAGCTCGAAGTAGAAACTTCGGAAGCACAGCTTTTGATACTTAAACTCTGCCCTCATTTATCAGTGCTGGAGGTCACAGCTCTTCAGTTCTTTTGATGGCCTTGCACTAAGAGTATGACAGAAACAGCACTTGATTTTAACATTAGCTTCTTCAACTCGCTGGCGCCTGTTTTTAGCTAAAACTTGACCTTCACTTTTCCATTGACTGCAGGCTAAGCTGTTGTTTAACATGTATCGGCTACAATATCATTAAACTAGTTGAAGCACACAGAGACAGAAAGAGTGTTGTGCTAACCTCTTAGCTAGCTTGCATTAAGTGGTAACCAAGAGCGGAAAAGCAGATTCTACTCGGTAACACTTCAAAAATAGTCGAGAATGTCATCGTCACCAATGAATGTAATCATTCATCGCTGGGATTTATTGCAGTGTGTGATTTAGCATCGTTCAAGGCCACAATGAACTCTAAAAAAAGCTTTTAACTGAAGTCATGTGAGGTGCATTTTGCAGGGATGAGTCACTCGCCTCTAATTCCCTTTTTGCACAAGTCCCACCTCTAAATCTGTGTCTCTGTGTGGGTGTGCATACATTATTTAATGCATGTGTGTATGTGTACTTACACATTTGCATGTGCATATGGCATTATGGCTCAAGGCCCAGTCTGCTTGCTGTCAGCACACGCTTTCTGAGAGAGTAAAACTTCAAACGGCAGCTTTTAGTTGCACTGAAGGACAGCATCTCATTAGGAGGCACATTAGGGTTTGTGTAGTTTGTTTTGTGTAGCTGTGGGGACACGAGCAGAACCGAGCCTGCAGGAGAAACAGGTTATCAATGGTGCTTCTTGATTATCTGCAGTGCAGCTTATCAGCAGAAGATAAGAGAATTAGGCTGAGAATCATTTTCTCTGTAGCACTCCTGCATGCTAACCCTCTCTCCCCATAACCAAGGATAATATCATTTGGATTATTTTATACTATAGTCACCAGTATGAAATAAACTTTAGTTTAGTCATGCTTTGTACAGGATTCAGATCAAAAGAGCGTATTTACTTTCCTGCTTTCTCTCCAAGCTGCACATAAAGAGAGCCATCTGTCTCTGTCAGAGGCTGCAACTCCTGCTTTGTGTTATTGACAGAGAAATAGGCACAATAGAGAAGAGATAACCAAAAAGCATGTAATGAATGTGTCCACTTTTTTGTGCTAGAGGGCTTTTGCATCTCTTTTGAAACCTTACTGTGTTCTTGTCAACTTCATGCGCACTTTTTAACAGCATGCACTCAGACTGTTACACATTTGCGGCCAGAAAGAGAGGACTTTCACATCTAGTATGGATTATAAGGTGTATTTTTGCTACCTTTTTTGCAAACAGATGTATTTGATTATGTTGCAGTGTTTTACCCAGCTGATGGCACTTAGATAAGTAAGTGACTGATTCAAAGCATAATGCATACATGGTGCAGCAGACGAGTCTAGCTGTCACTTTTTATTACTCTTTACTGTTTCTAGGTCATGAAGAATGCACTTATAACCCTTTGTTGAGTGCTGGTTTGATAGAAAAGACCTTCAGTTTAAGGCTGTGTCCGAAATGGATCCCTAACCCCTATATAGGCGACTATATGGGGGTTAGCGCCATTTTGAGGGGTGTCTGAAACCTGAGTGATCAATTCCAATGCCCCATATAGGCGACTCAAAATTTCCCATAGAGCATTACAAAATGTAGTGACCATCCGATGGTCACTCACCAGTGGTGGGCATCCCGTCATGCATTGTGTCTTGCCATGTAGTGTCCGAAAACTTCAGTGATTGAGCTCACTACATGGTCAACTATATAGTAAAACCCCATATGGGGGTTAGGGGTTAGGGATTTAGTGATTCATTTTGGACACAGCCTAAGACAACAAGTGAGTCATAGAGGAGGGTGTGACTCACAACTAGTGACGTAACTGTAGACTGAGCTTGAGTACTGTACTGGTAAACTGGCAGGGTGGCTTTAGCTGATGGTGCTAAAAAGAGCTACACATCTGCATTGAATCTGCGTGTTGCTGAATGCAGTGGAAGTCTTCACACTGGAATACAGTTCAAACTTTTGAAGCCCCCAGACAGTGGACTGCGTGTCATATACAGGTGCTCCTTATAATTTGGATTTTATGGCAAATCATGACGACACAAATAATAATTTCTAATAACTTAAAAGAGACAGAAAACTAGGGAGAGAAACACAAACAGTGTTGTAGTGTTTGAAATACCAAAAGATAGAACTACTATACCATTGGTTGTATGTTAAAGGTGGGGTAGGCAGGATTCCTTTAAAGAAGCATATTTTTTGTGGTGTGTATACAAAAAAGCTTTTAATATCACTCAATAGCTGTTAGCGATATCATGATATTTCCAAATATCATCAATAACTGTCTTCTCTTATGCCTGTGTAATCGACATTTAAAAAAATTTTGAGCGGCCTGCTCTTTCTGACTATAAACAAAGCCGTTCTCCACCTCCCTGAACTGATTGGTTGTGAGGCGGACCCTGCTCCCTCGTGCTGTTTGGTTGTGAGGCAGATGCTGCTCCCAGAACAAAGTTAGCATGCTACAATATCGGACAGTAGAAACCAACCAGAAAGTACAGGAAATTGTCTAAATTCTCCTTTGGCCGCGACTGCCCACACAAGCAAGAAAACGAAGTAAATGCCAGAGACTCTGGCAGAATAAAAAGGAGGTAGACTGGACAAGAGCTAAAAAGCCGGGTCAACATTAATGAAGCATAAACGATGGGGGACGTTTCGGGATCTTACGGACCCTGTAACCTTTCTGCTGGACAGGTAAACCGCTTAAGCAGAGTAAGCCAAGTGTCTGTAAAAGAAGTGTTTCTTGTCAAACGGGACCTGCTGCGTGTTGTAGCGCAGCTAAACTGTTTACCTCGGTTCCTGGAGTATATCACTTTAACCTTGTTGTAGAAGTCCTGCAAACATTATCTGCATTATATCTGAATTTAATAGGAACGATATGAGCGAGCAGGAGTGTCTGTTTGTGGGCGGAGCTTGCTGGAGCAGAGAGGGAGGGGAGAGGAGGAGCTGAGGGGAAAACTGGTTGACAGGGGTAGAGTTTACATTCAAGATTACTCCCAAAAACTGGCACTTCCTCAGATCCTGCCTACCCCAACTTTAATCCCTCCTCATGGTGAGAAATCAAGCTAATATATCATCTTGCTAGCCCCTGAAATGTAGTGCTATAAACCAAGATTAAGATAGATGCAGTCTGACTGGTACAGCTGCTGGACTGACATCACATCTCTTACATGAACAAAATATCAATTTACTATACTGTATATGCCAAGGTGAGCTTTCCACCTGAGTTTGATGAGATGTTGCTCCAGCTCCTGTGAGCTGTGACCAGAGTGTTGTGAACACAGGAGACCTCAGCACATTGAGTGCATCTACCCAATATTCCCACTATGTTGAAGATAATGCTTACTCATACTCTGGATATGCCTCCTCCCTTCAACGAAATAACTTTGCCACATGTGTCACACTTTGGCGTTATCTGATTTTCGTCAAATTTTCAATCTCGCTGCGGGATCCTGATCTCATTAAGTTTTTCACGAATCACGAATAAAATAAAGCTATTTTGGCACAGCAGGTCCAGGCTGGTAAAAGTCAAACTTCTACAGAGTGCCATATTCTCTGAGGTTGAATCCTCATAGATTTATGTACATGTGTTTTAACGGATCCACAAATTCCTGAAATTCAGAGCCTGTTCTCAATACCTAAGCTTATAGAGGACTTTCTGCCAGAGGGGCTGGCAAAGAAAAGTCCACATAAAGTCAGGGTGGACATATTGACCTCACCTGGGCAACGTCAAAAGAGCCTGTCTCTCTGCATCTCTATCTCCTGATATGATCTTTTCCTTCAATTCAATTCAATTCTCTTAGTGCCACTCAATCCCTTTCTCTCTCCTCCCTGCTCTATCACTCTCTCTCCCTCTGTGTCTCTCTCACTCCACATGATTTATGAACATCCTTTATCAGTGTTGAAGGCAGGACTCATCTGTTCTGAACTACTGAAGTCCAAAATCGTAGTGAAGGAAAAAAGGAGAGTTTGATGAACAGGGATTTTAGCAATGTGTGTGTCAGTTTTTGTGTCGTTGTGTGTGTGTATGAGGTAGACAGAGGAAGAGCTGTGTGTGTGTTGAGGGAGGCAGCAACTGTGTCAGCCTTCATATGATTTAATCAAAGCCATCCATCAAATCTGGATAATTAGACAGCAGCATGGATCGCATGACCAGCACCCATTGGCAAGAACACACACACACACACACACTTATACACACCTCTCTGTTTCTTCACAAATATTCCAGAGGCAGGAAACAGCAGAAAAGTACCTCAGCACTTACTGAGGTTCGTGGTATCTGCGTGTGCTCTCAGGACCATGGCAGTGGAGCATGTTGGCACAACATGGAGATATAATCAGTCAGTGATGGAGTTGGGTGCGGTTGAAGCCAGGTGGCCTGAGCTGCTCCCTCTCTCTCTCTCTTTCTGGGGTTTCCAGAGCTTGATGGACAATTAAATGTGTAGAATAAGTGCTGGCAGTCAAAAGAGCTCCGCACAAAGCCAGCTAATGACTAGAACAGAGGGCTTCACTGAGGACAATGTCAAGAAAGAGTCATTCAAATGACTAAAAAGGAGCGTGAGCATGCCGGATTCTTCAAATCTTGTTAGTAGTGTGGCTGCTGGTGATGGCAGAATCAATCTGCTGGTTGGTCTGCTGTTCGCTGCCAGCACCAGTAATCCTGCTGTTAGCAATTAGCTTAAAGGCACTGAAAAATCAAATCCACAACATTTAAAGGCTGTTTGTACAGAGTATATTTTGTATTAAAATGATAATATTTAAATGACTAATAGTTTCCAAAATGTTGTTTTGAGGTCCACATTAACAATTTAAAGCTTATCTTATCTTAATGTCCAGATTCAGGAATTAAATGAATGCAACAGAATCTACTTAATGATCTTGGGTTTAAGATTTATTATTACAAAATGTGTATTCTGTGAATAACAATGTCAGGTTTTTTAAGGATAACAAAGTCACACATTAATAAATCCGAACTTTGCTGCACCTCAAACTCAAGTAGCTCATACTTGAAGTACTGTATGTCAGGATATTTGTGTAATTTGTGCTGTGGTGTTCTTTTTCCATCACAGCAGCAGCAGGAAGCAGGAAGACACTGTAGCTTCTTAGCTGTAGTGGACTGATAAGAACCTCAGACCTTGATAGCATGCAGGGAGTCGTATTTTTGAATGGTTAAGAAAGTAAAGCGAGTAGTTTCTGAACCAAAAACGCCTTGTGAATCTTTATCTTTACTCTGACTTTTATACCTTATGTGATTCTCAATCTTAGAATCATAGTTATTCCAAGTCAAATTTTAAGACTGTGACACTGTGTCAGGGTTTGTCTTTACAAAGCTGCCGATCAGAGGCTTATACTGCAGCTTATTGATTTGTTTTGCATCCATCTTAGGCATACCTGTCAAGTTTTGGTTCGGAAAAAAAGAGAAATAGGGTTAGTTTGTCGTCTGTTTGATCACAAATTACAACTCGCCACTACTAGTTGGTGGGTACTTAGCATGCGCTGGTCACAGAGCTCAGTTTGGAGAGGTAGAATAATGTTTTTTTTTTTTTTTGGTATATACATTTAGTATAATACGGTAGATTTCCAGGAGAATACTAATACAAGAAGATGGCAGGAAAGAAGGGTAAAATACGGTAGTTTCCTGGCCAAAACGGGATACTTGACAGCTATGATCTTAAGGACTATCAGAAAAGCTTTTGAAAGCCACTTCTTTATCATTTCTTTAGCTTAGGAGCTCCTGCATTGCTTTCTATATAACAAAAAACTTCCAAGGTTAGCTGTCATTCAAGCAATGGATGACTGAGGTCATGTGTTACCCTGTTGGTATTCCCTCCTCGTTGATATGTGAACTGGTTTAGGGCTAAAACTGAAGTTTTTCATTGAACCTCTACACACAGATATAACAATGAAGATCAGAGTATAAATTACACTGTCTTTATTTCAATTGTGTTACTGGATTTGTAATGTGTTGTGCGGCAGTAGCTCAGGAGGTGGAGTGGCTGTCCATTAACTGGAAGGTTGGTGGTTCAATTCCCTCCTATCCCTATACTGTTATGTCCTTGGGAAAGACACTTAACTCATTTTGCTCCCAGTGTGTGATATTTGGTGTTGGTGAGAGAGGCCGTAGGCGCAAATTGGCAGCCATGTTTCCGTCAGTCTGTCGCAGGGCAGCTGTGACTACTAAGGTAGTTTACCAATGAATGAATGATGTATCCAGTGTAAAGCGCTTTGAGGGCCTCTGATAAAGCGCTATAAAAATCTGATGCATTATTTATTATTATCCTGGTAGATTGTAATTAGAAGTGGCACTTGCACTTATTTGCTGTACATTTGTACTCATGGGTGTTTGACTTTGTAAAGACCTACAGAGAGGGGGTCCAAACGTCCCCACCCCCACACACAGAGCAAACTCAGTGTGATCCCCCTGAGTGAAAGCAATGTATATAAAAGATGTACAACAGCTATCCTGCCAATTACATGCAATAAAGGATGATATGTGTTGCAGTTGCAGATTAGCAGTAATCCTGCCATGATGTATTTTTCTTAATTGTGTTAGCTCATATTCAAGCAACAATGCTGCTGGTACGCTTGAAGTGATCCTGTTTTAATGGTGTGTTAGTGTTTGCATTGATTTGATGAGAGGGAGTAGAGTGGATCTATGGGCTCAGAGGATTTCAAAACAATATAGACTAATGAATGTGTACATATTTTAATAAAAGCATTAAAGTGCTTCGACACAAGGTTGATCGTTGAGTCTAATGAGAGTCCCCTCCCCTTTCTCTCTTCTCCTCCTCACACATCCTCTCATTGATCATGTGAACGTCTGACAAAAGTGAGAGTGCAGTGTCGAGATTTTTTAAAGGTGAAACTTCTCACGTTCTCCTCCTCTCTTCCTACCTTAGAGCTGCTGCGACATCTCTACCACCTTCTCTCCATTTCGCACACTCTAATAAACACAATCGCACACAGAAAACCTGCGAAAGAAAAAAAAAAAAATCACATCCTCATTTGTCATTATCACCCTATCCGTTCTTCAGCTGCAATCTTTCTCGCCGCATTTGATTTTCACTTGTGTGACCGAGTTGTCGGTGCAGGTAATAAAAGGGGTTCAAGACAAAAAATAGATCCGATTTATCACACAAAGCAGCCGGTAAAGTGAGGCGGATGCTGTCCTGAAATTGTCGAAATTCAACAGATTGGAGCCTCGCAAAAGGAGTGTGTGTGTGTGTTTTTCACACATGAGTGACTGCGTGTGTACTGTGTCTACGGGGAGGCAGCTGTAAATTCTAGTCCCACAGTGACCTGCCTTTCCTGTCACAGCTGAAACAACATGTGCTTAAAAGAGGACAACACAAACGCACACACACAGAAGACACGTGTAGAGTGTGCACGCTGACGAATGTGAGCAATAAGTGACTCTACCAAGAGTATTTATTCATTGATAGGAGATAGATAGGAATGTACTCCGTCTCTTTGAATGATGCATTGACATGAATGCAGCTGCTGTCACTGGTACTCACTGAAAGCACAGAGGTCCATTCCAAGGCCGTCCACTGCAGCTCCATGACAAAAAGCGGTCCAAACAAAAACTTTTTCTAAAAATAGAAAAAGAAAAAAAAAATTGGGAACAGTTAAACTATTACTCAACCTGTTCTATGACCTTTTCTGCACGTCATTTCCCATCCATCTCCCCTCAATTCCTGTCATCTTCCCCCTGGTTTTCTTTGCCACCAGGGATTACAACTGACATTTCAGCTGTACACATCTACTTAAAGGTAGGGTAGGCAGGAATCCGTTAAATAAGCATCTGTTTTTTGTGGTGTTTATACAAAACAGCTTTAAATATCAGTCAATAGCTATCAGTTATTAATGGCATTTGGGAATATCACGATATCTCTGTTTTGTTATGTCTGTGTAGTCAACACTTAAATTTTTTTTTAAGAGGCCCGCTCTTTCTGACTGTGAACAAAGCCGTTCTCCACCTCCCCGATCTGATTGGTTGTTAGGCGGACGCTGCTACCCTGTGTTGTGAGGCACAACCTCGAATAACGTTCACGAGCCCAAACAAAGTTAGCGTGCTACAATATCGGACAGTAGAAACCAACCAGAAAGTACGGAAAATTGTCTGAAAACATTGTGTTCGCTGGTAGTCTGTTGGCATCTACAGTAGCATCAATGCGTTTTACTTTCACTTTGACTGGGCGTCTGTTTGTGGGCGGGGCTTGTTGGAGCAGAGAGGGAGGGGAGAGGAGGAGCTGAGGGGAAAACTGGTTAAGAGGGGTGGAGTTTACATTCAAGATTTCTCCCAAAATCTGGCACTTCCTCAGATCCTGCCTACCCCACCTTTAAATAGAAAAAGCAAAAGTGAAAGAAGACTGTAACAGGAATAACTCTAAAACCACAAAGTTATATTGCAGGGGGAGATCAAGCATGGTTTGGTGCAGCAGAGCACCCCTTTGAAATCAGACTGGCCATCCCAGGTGCTGTCAGAAATTTAAATTGCATTCAGAAATTGACTTTAGAGACCAGACTTCTGTATATCACTCATTTGGTGTGCGTTACAAAAGGCTGCTAGCAGCTTTCTTTGCATTTCAGTGTTGCACATATCCACATCAGAGCTTTTCATAGTGACTTTTGATATATATATCCCGAGAGGTTTTCTATTTCTCCTCTCTGTTTTGCTACTTTTTGATGTTAGAAAAAATATACAAAATAGATAGAAAATAAAAACAATTCATACATGGGCTTGTGTGCCATCCCCAAGTTTGTAGCAAGGGCAGATCCAGACAAACTGAGGCAGCTCAACTGGGGAACAAAAGTACAATGGTTCCACTTTTGATTTTGATTTGTGCTCAAGCAATACACCAGGTATCTGATTCTCAACAGCGACAAGACTAGCGCATCGTAAGCCCCAACTCGCTGCTCTCTATCAAAGTCTAATTCAAAAAGAGAACTGCACTGATGATATTCAAGCGTCAAAACACCCTCAAAGTTCTGCGGATCTGAGCAGTTTGCTCCAGTTTTTGCTGGAGGCAAATGGAGGCATTGTAATAATTTCAGTCTGTTCCATGACCTGGAGAAATCTCCTCATAGGAGCTCTGACTTGAGTTACTAAAAAGAATTTAAGCGAAGTGTCTGTTGTTTTTTTGTGTGTCTGAGTGTCTGAATGAGTGGGCTTAGTATAAGGAATAATATATCAGACAATAGAGAACACAAATGAAAAACATCTATTGTACGATATATGAGAGCAAATGTTGATGCTCCTTTTCACACTTTGTCTGCCACCCTCTTCATATTCTCACTTGCATAGTTTGACCTGACATCTCTCCTGTCAGTGATATATTAGCACTAAAAATGTATACACTGCCAAGAGCGAGACAAGATGCAAAAAGATGAGCGAGAGAGACATTCAGTGTGAGAGACTCTGAAAATGAATGGGTTATAAATGGCAAGTTGCAGGTATGGTTACCATGGTGAACGCAGCCTACATAGCAAGCGACCAGTGAAGAGCCTTGAGCAGGCTGTGTGTGAAAAAGGCTAATGAAGACAGATTGCTTGAAAAAAACATAAAATATTCACATGACAGACTCATGGAAGATAATGTCAATAGATGGAGGCATGATTACAGAAAAAGAAACATACATATTGATCAGTTAATTGATTGATAATGGTGTCCTTCATCACAAAGCTCCAGAAATATCCCATCAAATGAGAATCTCATCACTGACAAAGCAAAGTTGTTGTTGTTATTGATGCTTTATTTCATTCTGTTAGTATAGAAAACATTGAATACAAACAATCATACAAAAATCATACAGAGTCTGTCCCTCTTTCATAAGATATTTATCAACTAAACACATAAGTCTTCACAACAAGTCTTAATAAAACAAAACCCATATTCGAAAACCTCAACACGTCCAACAAACTCAATCTGGATTCTTCTAACATATTTATGTAGACTTTTTAGACTGGCAGGAAAAGACACATTCGTCATTTTCATGTTGCTAATAAAAAAGAAAAGGTGAAGCAAATAATGGGTGTTAAATAAAGAAATATTGATCAGCAAGCTAGCCCAATTGAAAAGCTGAAAAGTAACCAGCACTGTTGGCTGAAAGATGTGTCTCTTAGTCTAACATGTTGGATAATGTAAAAAGATCTGAACATCTGTGGGTTAGGATATCAGTCAGATTGGTGTGTGGATGTGGGTCTTGATGTGTATTTATGATGCTGACCTTTTTGATACATGATTTGGGCAGCAGAGCAGAGGAAACATTTCATGCTTTGTACATATTTCACATTTTTCAAAGTTTCCTTTTTGGAATAGGAAAAAAAATCTATCATGTAAGAACTGCACTCCTAAAAACTTCCAAGTCTTGTACTGTTAAAGTAAAACTTCACAGGATTCATGCACAGATATATAACATTTTAGTTAAAACTTGCATATTATTCCGTATTAATACTGAGGGACGGTTTCTCAGCAGATGGTAAAATGTCTCTCTAACTGCTCGAGGCGATTAGCACTGGTGTTTGTAAATGAGACGATTTTTGCAATTAGATTTATTTACATAAAAGGGGTCAGTGTTTTAATGCATCGTGGCGCATTTGAACGTATGCATTCAAATGAGGTTGATACGGAGATACCTTTTTCTCTGCAGCTCAGTTTAGATGCTTTTAACCCGTTGAGTGTGCTTTGTGAATTAGAGGGTCTCATCTGCACTTTCAGGGTGAGAAACAGATGCACCATTCTTTTGTGAAGTAGACCCTCTGGGTTTGTGAAAAATACCAGGTGCCCAATGTTAACAGCACACAGCAAATTCAGAAGTGTTAATTCAACTCCTAGGGAGTTAAATTCAACACTTTAAAAGTGTCTATATTGGTCCACACTAAATCGAGTTAAAATAACACTTTTGAAAGTGTTAAACAATTAACACTTGGATAGAGTTGAAACAACACTCTCAATAGTTGAAATCTAACACTCACTGGTGTTTAATTTTTTTTAACACCAGTGTTTAGTGTCAAAAAGTAACACTCACTGAGTTTTTTTCAACACTGAATAAGATTCAAATTATTGTAACACTATGGGAGTGTTAAATGTATTATTACTACTACTACTACTACTACTACTACTACTACTACTACTACTACTACTACTACTACTACTACTACTACTACTACTACTTATAATAGAAAATAAAGAAAACCACACAAGTTACAGTTTGAAACAACATTTATTTTGAACAAGCACACCACAAAAAAAAAACAGCACTGGCTTTGCACTACAGGTCACACAATATGGCAATGTGGCACAATATATGTTTTGTCACACATCTCGTTAGAAAACTGTTTGTCATAGGGTCTGTGATAAATCAACTCCTTAATTGGGAGAACAGAAAATGAATCTTCTCTCTCATTGATGCAGTATGCATTGAAATGATCATCAAAATAAAGAGTGTCCACTCTGCAAGTTAAAATAAAAGCTTGCTCATCATGTATGATAATGTTTGTGACCTTTCTGAAAATAGGAATTTCCATATTAGTTCCAGTACAAACAAACATACCAATCTGATACTCTGTTCCATAGTTCTTCACCCAATTAGTGGTTGACACTTCCCAGTATGCATTAACATGAAAAACAGCACTTAAAACCTCACCACCTTCCAAGCTATCAACAGTTTTTTTCTTCACTGGACCAAACTCAAATCTCTGAAAATCAAAATTCTCCCAGTGGTAAGCAAGCTGTCTTTGGTGTTGTTTCACCAATGTTTTTGTGATATTTTTGAAATTTTTCACAGATCTTTTAAAAAAATTATGTTTTGCTTCAAACCTCATACACCATACGTGAAGGAGTGGACCTATTTTTCTAATACAACGTGGATAATGTAGCATAAAATGATGCTTAGGAATCAATCGTTTCTGTGAAAACAAAGATTTAAATAGCTTGTGGTGGTCCTTAATCAAGTGCTTCAAATAGTATGTCATACCGTTAGTTACGATAGGTGAAAAGACAACATTCACAATCTGAATCAAGAGGAGGAGCAGGTTCCAGTAACAGTTATCTCTTTCCAATACATCACCAAAAATAAGTGGAGCATTTCTCACAAGACACCATGACTGAATGGCGTTTAAGCCAAGATCCTTGCTTGAATCATCCATTTTCAACCCACTTGGCCTATTTTTTCTCTCAATATAACCATAGTTGAAACTTTGGATCCTCTGTGACAATGATTCCAAAGAAAGATACTTATGGCTGACAAGGTATTGAAAGGTAAGTTTGAGTTCGTACTGTACAACACCCTCAAGTAAATCGTGCATAATATCAACTGCATAGTTGTCAGAGGTGTGAAAGAAATTCAATGTATTGAGCAAGCACGTCTTTTTGACACCAAATGTTGAACCCAACATAGGATTATCCTGAAGAGCAGCACAATGTTCTGCATGGATTTCTTTTGTACGAAATATCATGCCAGGGTCATCTTCAGTAAACACAGACTGTGACTCAACCTTACTTGTCAAACAAAATCTGCAGAAATATGTAGCGCTGAAGGACTCAACAAAACCGAACAGTCCGTGTAAACCAAGGTTGTCACCTGTAACTTGTATAACAGAGCCATGCAATGGTAAGTCTGAGAAGGGCACCTGAATGCCTTGTGTTTCAAGTATTTTAAGATCGTCAACAAGAGGTTTTAGGATGTCATCAAATCCATAAGTCTTCAGGTCCTGTGAGTGAAAAAGTGCCACAACATGTATATTCATCAACACTGAATTATATTTTGGGGGCAGGTTCCTCAAAACAAAGTAAATACAGCCAAGTTTATGAATCCCTTTCTTTGAACCTAAAGGATTTGCTGTCTCAAACTCATCAAAATAGAGTTGAATCTGTAGAGCATGTTTTTTCTGAGAAAACAAAATGTTACTCTTGAAGTATGAACCATCACATATGTCTTTATAAACTCCTTCTTCGTGATGTTTGGCTTGCAAGAAACTTTCACACAATTCAGTGTTCTTGAACATAGACTTGAGAGTTCCCAGGATGGGTGTATACACAAATTTATCTGTTACGGGGACTTGACTGTAAACTCCTGTTGTTGGATCCCTGCGAACATCAAACCGCACCCCAAGAACATATTCAACAGGTTCAACAATTTCCCATTTTTCCTCAAAGAACTTCTGTCGTTTTACTCTAGTGTTTAGGGATGAGAAAGGATTTTTCAGTTGATCAAAACACTTTTCCACCTTCTTTTCCAAATCTGTGCCTTGAATTTCTGAAGTACAGCTGAGAACTGCCTCTTTCGCTTGCCTATGGATGTCATTTACAAGTTCCTCCATGGACCCTACCATTGCTTGGACTGTGCTCTCAGCAACGCCAGATGCTTGCAACTGTGCTACAACAGGACCACACATGTTTAACACAAGATTATTGTCAACAGAGAGCTGGGTAGTTGTTGGAGAGTCTGTTCTCATTGCCTGTGAAGTTGAGGGCTCACCAACTTCATCCTGAGTGTCCACATTTTTTGCAGAAGTAGTTAAAGCAACATCTCTATGGAAATGAACAAGATGCTTCTTGAAACCTGAATAGGTGCAAAATGATGAACAACATCCTGGCTGTCCACATTTTAAACGTAATGTTTTTCCAGGATATAGCCCGTGGTGTAGTCTTAAATGCTGACAAAGCAATGCAGAACTTTTGTGGTGTGCCTTACAGACATAACAAAGAAACATACTTGCATCCAAGGATATTTTATCACCTCAAGCGTCGTGCAAAAACCTTGCTCGTAGCTCCTTGACTCTGGGGCTTTCCTTGGCACTTCCCACATCAATGTTAAAAACTGTGGTTTGGATGAATGTATAGAAGTTGAGAAGGGATTCATGGAAGTTGACACTGAAGGTGAAGTGTGCTTTGAAAAGCTCATCGAAAGCTGCCAAGGATGTCTGTGCCTTGCAGGGGATGGCCTGGTGATCAATGATGACGAAGTATCTTTGGATGCTGTTCTTCTTTGTGCCAACACACAGGAGGAAGGGCTGTCCCGGTGCCACACCGGAAAGGAAGGTTTCGACACTGGCTCCCATCTTTCACCAAAAGTAAAGAAGAATAATGAGAAAATCTTGAAATGAAGCACTGCTACATTCAACTAAATAAGTCAATTAAAAAGTGTGCTTTAACACAAGAAGTAGGATAATCAGAATAATTGGGTAAGTACATTCATATTTACATACCTGCAGATATCTCAGAATATGGTCCTCAGCTTGACAGGCACTGATTTTTCCACTCTTTTTGTGGCCTTTGGAGGTAGGGGGAAGCAGGTGAAGCAACAGTAGAATGCTTGACAGGTCACTGTCCCAGCCTTAAGGAAAAACAGAAAAAAAAGTCAGACACATTCACACAAATAATTGAGATATTTTAAAGAGAAGGAGAAAATCTGACCAGACCCACCTGAGTTGTTCTGCACAGACAAGAGGTCTTCAATGTGCTCATTAGAAGTCAGTTTTTCACAGTCTGTCAGGATCCTAGGTTTGAAAAAAGTAGGCCATTTTGCCAAAAATCTGCCCGACACTTCCTCTCCAAACATCAGGGTGAAGTCTTGGTCAATCTACAGAAGAACACACATTTTATACTTATGCAACTTAAGTATACACCATGAGTGACAATTCACTTCAAAGAAGTTCTCTTTCTTACCAAGCCAGTGATGTCAAGGAAACGTGGGAAGACATCGAAGACTGTCGAAGAGCACTGTTGATCTTGAACCAGTGTTTGGCGGTACTGAAAAGTGGCCCTCATCTTCTCTTTGATTGCCGATTCATCAGTTGAATGTTTCAAAAAGGATATTGCTTCATGACAGTGCTCACCAAGCAGCTGCTTATCTGTGCAGAGAACCTCCCTCTTTCTCTTTGGACTATCTTGGTAAGCTGTGCTGGTGGAAGATCTCCGGGACTGAGTTGCAGTGTTGCGCTGAACAGTCTTTAATCTCCAGGCCAAGTAGCCAGATCCGCTACATGGATCATAGAAGTGTTCCTGTAATATTAAAAACAAATTGTAGAGTAGATTCAGACCATATTACCACTCCATAAATTCATATACAAGCTTTTCATTTACAAACTTACATATCCATTGTCTGAGTATGGATCTCGAAGGCTGGGGAACAGAGAGATGATGCCCAAAGCATAGTTACTTCGCACAGAGATAGGTGGGCTCCTCCTGAAAGATAAACATGATATTACTACTACAATACCTATAGTGTTTAAAGATACAAATTACTACGACTACTACTACTTCTACTACTACTATACTAATGAACTGCTTTACTAATATGCAATGTTCTAGAATATGTGTGCTGATTTAAAAAAATATTAAGTGAGGTAAAAATATGATAGAAGTCTTACCCATGAATTTCAACCATGTCTGCCACTAGAAGATTTACCAACTGTCTCCTTGTGCCATCCATCAGTGTTTTCCCTTTAGCATACTCATCCAAAATAATTTGGCCACCTGGTTTTGCCTGGAGAGCATCTCTCACCATCTAAAAGACAAAGAATAAGAAAGCAAATCAACAATTATAGCCGCCATCATCATCATGTCCAACAACAAAACCACAGTTCAACTGCATCTTTCTGTGTGTATTTTAAAAACCTCTTTTGCAGATTCCCTTTCAGCATGGGTTCTCTTCCCTCCGTTTGTATGAACAATTACTGTTGCATCTGATGAATCAGAGGACACAAGCAGGGAGTCTTCGGACACTGACGAAGATGTGTCTGAGAAGGGTGACGCCGACAAAGTGTTTGAAAGATCCTCTTGAAGCACAACTGTAAACAGATTTAAAAATGTATACACAAAAGGAAAAAAATAATTAGTTCTCAACAATTCTCATTATTGACAATCCACTCCTTACAAGTCTGAGTCTCACCTGTTGACTTCTCAGTTGACACCCTAACAGTAAGGTTCCCTGCTTGCAAAAGCTCCTCAAACACATCTGCATCGACTTCTGTCCCTGATTCATCTGTCAAGTGCAGCTCAGTCTCAAGTGGAAGATCTAGCTTTTGAATGACTAATAAAAATATTAGATTTAAAGCAGTGGTTAAGAAAATACAATAAGAACATTACCAGAAATGTGCTTGACTTGTTTTTTCAACATTTTTGGTCAACTTTATAACAGTACTTGTTTACTCTTCACAGGGTATTACCATTAGCTATCATAAACACAACTCTATAATATAAGATATTTGAATACTAGATAAATACAGCAAGTACTACAGCAATTAGTCAGTTTGCACAAATATTCTTGGTTCTATTGTTAACCTTTCTGAAGAAATGTATTGAAGTCATCATAGCCATCTTCAGTCTCAGCCACTTTGACATACTTCTGCGTTTCTCTGAATCTCACCTTCACCAACATGATGTACTATGAAGAAAAAGAATACATCATCATTTACAGTATGTTCACCGTGAATGAGTAAAGACACAGGGACATTTTGCCTCGGATTACTCGCCGGATTTTGATCGTTGTAATTGTTCTGGGTCTTTTTTTTTTTGTCTCCCATAAAATTCCTCGCAAGTCACGCCAACCTGGACAACGGCAGCCAGCACGATATCACTAAGCTAACCCTGCCTGCTACCATGATGGCTAACTTAATGCTAACAACACCCACACTTGTCCATACACACAAATACGTGAGCAATTCTTCTTTGTACGTTTGGCAAAATATCATCTACTGAATGCATAACATGACAATGACGCTATCGTTCATAAGCAGTTAGCGTTATAAAAACTCACACATTTCAGGCATCAGCAGCTGAGGGGTGTGTGCGACTCCGGTAACAGCTGCGGCTAATGATAGATTGAGAAGATAAAATCAAGATTAAACATTTAAAAAGAAAAGAAAAAAAAATCCCAACAGCTAGAGATAAATCAAAGTAAACTACTCCTGCTCGTAAAAAGCTCTAGGTTTAGAGAAGAGATCGGTGTCGCGGCCCGGAAAGTCTACACCTGTATTCCTCTAGCTGCAACATAAATTAACTTAAGGCTAACGTTACTACCCGGAGCCACTCCGACTTTTAGCAGCTAACGTTTTCCCTAGACAAACAGGAGCTCAACCACTCGGTCCAGCCCCAGCTCTCTACCCCATCGCTTTACATTTTGCCGTGTATCGTTAGCCGACACTGTCACTCACGAAGAATAAACTTTAGCTTAGCTATACACCTAACTCGAGTCCTTGCGCACGTGCTAATGTTACTTTGCTAGCTTGAAATATAACCGTGTAGCCTATAACGTTACTAACGATTAGCAAATTGTGTATAATTATCAACACCCATATCTCATGTACAAAATAAACATTAATGCACACTTTAAAATACAGCATTAGGCGACAACAACCACGCTAACCTTAACATTGGACTGAGCCTATCATGATGTCAGCTCATGTTACAGAGAAGACTCAGCAAGATTTAATATCAACACATAAAAATTAACATTACTGCATAGAATATAAGATATTATCAAATGGCATGCTGCCCTTCATTTACTTACAGAGAGATACTTGGTGAAGTCCTGAAGGCAGCAAAAAGAAACTCACCTACCATTTGCTGATCTGCTCCTGCCCCGCTCAGACTCCTTCTCAGACTGGGAGTTGTCCCGCTTTTAGGAAAAACACGTCACAGATCCGTTGGAGAAACTCTGTGAAGTGTTGATTTTAAATTTCACACGTAACAGAGTTGATCCTAAGTGTTGATTTTAAGATCAACACTCAACAGAGTTCTTTGGATTTAACTCCCCGGATTAACACCAACTCTTTTGAGGGATTAACTCTTACATAGTTGAATTGAACTAAGCAAGTGTTGAATTAACACTGTATTCTTAACGTTTAACACCAACACTGGAAAATTAACACTTTTGAATTTGCTGTGCACTAATGGTGCTCTTTAGGGATAACCAAATATTTCACAAGCCAATAAAAAACTGGAAGTCTCGAGGCTTCAAGCTCAATTTTCATGGACTTGGGGTCAAATGGTTACTTAACTCTGTATATACAGCAAGCATGATGTTGCAAAGCATTTTATGATTTAAAAAACAACAACATTAAACTACCTTAAGGTGCGCATGAAACCTACTCTGCAGGTAATGGGGAGAGTACTTCATGTAAACATGCAGCATTCTCTCTCTCTCTCACTCTCTCTCGCTGAACGATACTTTAATCCATCCCACTCAAGCATACAAATCCTTTGTTTTTCCTCTTGTTATATTTTATTTATTGATTTAAAGTTAAGTTTATCCAATAATGTATACTTTCATAAAACTAAGCTGTAGTGTTTTGTTTTCAATTTCCTCTGGGCAAGACGGAAAAGAAAAAGAGACAAAAAAGAGGTGTAAGGTTTTTTTAAGGCCCGACGTGACCAAGCAGAGAAAGTGTTAGGCATACAAAATGCATCACTGAGCCGCCTGCAACACTGACTCTTGACTTTTTCTCTTCTGTCTCTCTCACTTAACATTCCATCTCTTTGTATCAACACTACATCTCTCCATTTCTCCCCCTTGTTCTCTTCATCTAGGTTTTTTTTTTTTTTATAATCTCTGTTCCCCTGACTGTGCCCTGATACTCTAAAGCTCTGCTCCCCTCATTGACTTGCTTTAATGCAACTCCAGATGACAGTAGTTGGTTTGAAAACAGCAGACAATGAGACACGTAGATTATCCCCCGGCTCACACCTTCCACCTCCAATACTCCAAACCCACCTCTGAAGGACACACCCCCTAAAGAAACAAACTTCTCTCATCTACCTCTTCTCCTTTCTTTCATAATTGCTCGTTGGCCTCCTCTCATCTCTCCTTAACCTCTTAAAACTTGTTTTTACTTCACTCTTTTGATCTATTCAGCACACTCTTAACACACACACACACACACCTTTCTTTTTTCACTCTCTCACCCCTTCTCACCTCCGTTTTATTCATTTTTTCAGAGAGCTGCGAGATGAGTTCCCATAGGGATAAATCCTCTGTTCCTGCCAAGAGTGGAAGTGACATTACTGACACAGACGCTCACACAACCATACGCACACGCGCGCTCGCATACACACAAAAATGAGGACTGTGAAATGATAATGACATTTGATTAAACACTGTGACTAATGTGATGTCATTTTTCCAAGGAAGGCATGAACCTGTGACAAAGTGACGGAGGAAAATGGAACAGAGACAGGGCCAAATTGCAAAAGAGGAGGGGGAGATTAGAGCGGGATGGGCGAGGAATGACATAATAAACACCCGAAAGGTACACCGTCACCCAAAGTCACCTCAAACAGGCTGGCAGAGAAATGTCAGGAGTGTTTGTTCCACTCCTTCTTGCTTCTCTCCATTCTCATGTTTTTGACCTGTCAGTCTATCCCCCTGTCACCTTCCTCCCCTGCTGCGTTCTCATCGTTACCATTTGTCCTCAAGTCACTTTCTCCCTTGCTTTCCACTCCCCCTTCACCCCCCTTGTTCCCCACCCCCCCTATCTATGCTCTTCCCATCTCTTCCCTTCAGTAAGGGCTCTCAGGTTTCGGCTGTAAATGCTTTAACACAGGGGATAATGGTTTGTAATTCACTCCCAGCTCCTCTCCTCTGGTCAGGAGGCCCACTCATGGACAAGCAGAGAGAGGTAATCACTGCTTGTGTGTGTGTGTATATGTGTGTGTGTTTGTGTTTGTGTGTGCGTGTGCCTGTGTGTAAGAAAAGGGTCCTGTAGATTTCACTTTTTCGGTCACAATGCCTGTGACCGTGAGCTTTTTTGCCTCTTTAAGGCTGCATTTATGCGAATAGATGTTTTTATTATTCATGTGTAAAATGCATACAAAGCTCTCAAACCATACTTCCCCCCTGTGTATGTGTGCGTGTGTACGTGTGAATGTGTAAATGTGCTGCAAATATAATTTCATGATGCACAATCTGACCCCGTGTGTGAATCATCTGATACGTTACGTAATCTCATGTCAAAACTAAACGCCCCTTCCATCCAGAAATAATTAGCGCACTCTGCTATGATGCAGGAACACTGAGGCATCACCCCCAACCCCCCCTCCCCCATCCCACTGTGGCGCCATGGTGCAAGACACCAATACTCAGCCTCCCTGGAGTATGAATAATAGAATGATCCCATATGTGTCAGCTTGTAAAACTAGATCACCAACTGTGGGCCCGAGGAAGCTTGGTAGGCCCAAGGGTGGCCCAAGGCCCCAGGGTTGGGGGTGTTGGTTCGATAGGGGGTTTTGGGTTGTGGCTGAGGGGGACCAGGCAGACTTCCTGCCATGAGCTGCCTAACCTCAGGATGACACATACACACAGCGGGGAGTGGAACACTGGCCTTTAACCAATCATCACTCTCGTAGATGTGACTGCATTGAGATCTTGATATTGTGTTAGTCATACATGTTGTGTTTTGCAGCATAAACTAAATTCAGAATAGGATTTCTTTTTTTTTTTTTTTTTTTTTTTTTTTTACATATCTGCATTTAAAAAGTAAACATTTATGGCTCTGATGAAGAAAGCATCAAACCATCATCATCATACATGATCAAAACATAAAATCAATCATATAGGTTTGACATATATGGAGAATACATATGATACCTAGTTTGAATTCATCATAAATGTGTTTTTATATACTCAGACACTGAGTGTCAATAACATTACATTTCTGAAACGTTAAATTCCTAAATACAGATTGCTTATATTTTTATATATTTTTATGTGTCAACATAAAATAGTATACCATATGTTATACCCATTTCAAATCAAATTAAACTTAATTTATGAAGCACTTTGCATACAAGGAATTTAAAACAAAGTCTGTTAAAAACAAAACAAAACAAAACAAAAAAGTCACATATACAGTCTCCCCTAAAGCCACACACACATGCACACACACACACACACACACACACACACACACACACACACTAACGCAACTGTACGCATGGACACTCTGATAGTGACTCTGAGGCAGAGTACAGTTAAACCATGATGTTAACTAACATCATCATTTATCCCGGGAATGTATGTGATAGTAACATGTATATGGAAACATCATTCCTGACATATGTATGACATATATTAATTTACCATATGGGTCCCAATGTTGATTTTCTAGATGTAAAAAGAAAGAAACAAACACATTCAGGATGGTGTAGACTCACTTTTCACAGTGTACACTTCAGTTAGAGAAACTGTACTCAAATCACTAAATTTCAGATTAAAGATGTCAGAGAGGCCTCTGGGAGCGGAAGTTCACTGTCACTGTGATTCTTTTAAATGAATTTTCCAGTTCCGCCTCCTCATAAAAAGAATGGTACTGTCAGTCTTTTTTTAAATGCAGAAGAGTCCTCTTCACCCCGAATGCATAATGCCTCTCTGTCTGCATGTCTCTGTACAGTGTAAATTCAGCAAATTGATAACGTAAGACTTTTCCATTGTTGCTCTATTATTCATAGCTGCAAGGTCAAAGAATATGAGAGTCTGCAGCAAAGGGAGTCAGATGCCTCTAAAAGTAGCACTGTTTTTTGGAAATGTTTCATGACTAGCTCCAAATTTTGAGGAATATATTAAGGGACACTGGAGGTCACAGCTGGGGATGCAGGGAGAAGTCATTCCAGCACTGATGATAACACTTCATGCTGTACAAAATCATATATACTGTAGATAAGTCAATTTGTACGTTAAGCATGATCATGCTGATGATACGTACGCTGTATCATGCAGTGCAGTTTGATTGCTTAGTGAGGCACACGGTGCGAACAGTTTGGATTAAGTTGCTTGGTAATAAATAGGTGTCATACTTATCACACTGTTTGCTCTCATTCCCTGTAAGAGCTGAGTGAACCTGCAGGCAAGTTCGCAGCTTCTTATACAGCAACTTAGTCAACCAATCTCCTTTAATATGCAGGAAACCCAAGGGACACTGTATAAATATGTTTGTGATCTGATTAAACTTATATCCGCTAAATCGTTCTCAAAGTATTAAAAACAACTGGTGTCAAGAGAGATGCTGCATTTAGACTAGACGTGACACAGCTTAACTCCATACATTATTAAAATGTACAGACACACTGGATCAAAAGTTATCAGGGGAACCCTGTGCAAAGAGCTTGTAAGTGAGTGCAAAGCAGCGATAAGGACCTAAAATGCGGATTTAATTGGAAGGTTTATCAATCAAAAGTTCAAAAAGGCAAATAACAGCAAAAACTTCTTTTTCAAGTCCATCAAAACTGCAACTTGAAAGACCTCCACATAAAAAGAAAGCTGGAAAGGTACCGGAAGATTAAAAGATGGAAAAGCAACACTTGGGTAGCTTGTGATCTGCCTCACTATGAAAAAAGGAAATAGCAGGAGAGAGGGAGGAATAGTTTGTTGTCTGTTAGCCTTCTCCTTCCTGCTCCTGCCAAAGTTCTCTCTCCCCTACTTTCAGACTTTTTAAAAGTTATTAAAAGCTAAATCTTAAAATTCTAGAGGAATAGACAAGAAAATAAGCCATCTGCGATAACTCTGATAATGTTGAAAACCTCCCTGACACTGCTGATGTGTGAAGCTCCAAATCTGCAGGGAGTTTAGTCATTTGCAAAGCTAACAAGATGCTAACAGAGGATTGACATCTACCTACAGATGTTAAAATTACACCAGTGTATTCCTCTAACTCATGACAGTTTGGTCATAACTGTTTCCCCTCCTTTAGCTTGTCCAAGTATGGCTTAAAGAACAAGGAGAAGTCAGCTGGTTACATCCTGTAATCAAACATCATGAATAGATTCACATTTTCAACAAGCTCCAAGCTCCATTTGTTCAGAGCAGATTTTGGGAAGTGCCTTCAAGCGAAAAGCCAGGACCAATCATACGGCACATAATACCTCCCACCTCATTGGTCCATTCAGTTGCCTCATTGCTCTGGCGATTTAAGCCGCCAGTTTGCTTTCCAACAGTTACTGAAGTTATCGGGAGCTGGCATGGGTGTGTTGTCGCAGTCACAGAGCTGGTCTTTTCCTCTGTTGGCAGCGAGGAAGAGAGTTGCTTTGTTTGTTGAGATGTGCTCGCAATTCAATTTCACAGCTCCGTCTCAGATGAGAGCTGGAGCAGCATAAGGAGAGAAGGGACAGTAATTGAAAATCAGTGGCGCTCATCCTGTGTCCTCTTATTTCACTTTTATTTCTTTTATAAACATATTTCTTGTGTTTTCGTCTGCATTCATTTTTGCCCTTTGAAGTGAAAATGCCACCACAGCTGTGTAAAACAGGTTTCATACAACATAAAATTAAACATTTTCAACACATTTGACACAGTGCCTTGACTCGCTTTGTACCCTGCCTTTGTAGACTGCAAAAAAATCTGACCTAGATTCATCAAAATAGATGTTTTCATTTATTATTTACTCTGAGTCAAAGCCCTTATTTTAATCAATAACCAAATTACCTGTATGGCAACAGAAATAATCATTTCAGCCACATGAAAGAACAAAAAATATGCATGAAAAGCTCCCCTAGAGCCCCTGGATGCTTTCAATCTTTAATTTCGGTTTTGGAGGTGTGTTTTTCTAAGCCTGAGAAAGCAGGTTTTTAAACAGGAATTGTCAGATCAACAATGAAATCCTAAATACATTCTATTAATCCTGGATCTAGAAATTGTGTTTGCTTGATTTGAATATCTGGATGAGATTAAACAGTTGCAGAGAAGACAAGTATCCTGGTATTAAATGGTTGTATTTAATCATGTTTTTCCAGCTTTAGGCAGCTGTATATGGAGCATAAACAAACAAGGGCTTTCAGTAGACTTAAATAGGTCTGAATAAACATTTTGGCTTCAGTTTTGGTTGTAGATGAGACGGAAAGAGGGACAGAGATAGTCATGGTGCATAATTCAGAGGGGATGGAAGATTAGGCACCATCTGTGTTCATATCCCAGAGGCCCTGTCAGAATTGATCCACAACCCTTGACCTTTTCAGATAGTCCCAGTGTTGTGCACCCGGTCTGTTGAACAGGGTGTGTTAGTGTGCCGGTGTGTGGGTGTTTGTATTTCCGTGTGTTTTCGGTATGAGTCAGCTTGCTGCCTGCTAACCTTTCCACTGGATTACAAAGTGCAGGTCAGGTAGACACAGAGAGTTTTTCTGTCTTTATTTTGTTGCTCAAATCAAAGGTCAAAGATTTCTGCTTAAAGTATAGGATGATACTGACACCTACCAGGCAACCGAAACAGGTTGTGTGAGTAAAGCGTAAAAGAAAAGAGTACATAACTATTTGGGAAGTCAATAGAAAGATTAGTAGCGTTCAACAAGTATATGTATGTACACCTTTTTTTTACACTTTTATGTATTACAATTAAGTAGAACGGGTGAAACATACAGAGGTTTAATGTTAATCTTTTACTGAGAAAAGTTTGTGCTGAAACGTCAGAGCTAAAAATGGACGACTGAAATTGATTTTGGAAAAAACTCTAATTTAAGAGTTCTTAGGTTATGTCAGAGCTCATCTCTTTCTTTCAGTCTTTTCTTTGACTACATAAAGGCGTTACACAATAACCTTACGTCAGCTGTGAATCACTGACCAGCTTGACAAAGCAACAAGTTGAATGTGAACCGTGTGTGCGTGTGTTGTTGCCATGACAAGCTTTCTCTCTGAATTTTTCAAAACCATAAAGCGCTGAAGTGATGGCTGCTGTGGAAGCTCAGTATCTAAAACACACTCCTCTGCATGTACATACAGATATATTGTATTAGTACTAGGAGTGTCCTGATATTGATATCGGATATCGGTCCGATATCAGCAAAAAAACGAATATCGGATTATATCGGCCTGCATCTAAAATATCCAATATCAGCACTCCTATACAAGCGGTCCATTCCAGACTCCGCTCTGGCACCTCTATCTAGTAGCGCCCTGATCCAGCAAGTACCAAGTATTAACAAAGTAGCAAGGAGTTAGAGTGATGTTGGCCTTGTGGCAGTAGTTTTTGTTTCAGTCCAAGAAAGACATTGCAGCTGAGTGAAAAACTTGTCATGCACAATTTTGAGCCAATATCGGTGTTGGTAAATATTGAAGACTCCAGTATCGCTATTGTATCAGAAGTCAAAAAGTTGTATCGGGACACCTGTGATTGATACTTTGTAAAAGTGAGGGGCATGTATGCTGTGAATTTAAAATGGCCATTCAGCTTAATCTCCCCAAATGCATGGTAATGGTGACAGTTTTTTGCTCATTATGTCTTACATGTTGCTTTATTTCTATTTTATCAGACAGGTATGGAAAATTATTTGGTCCTGAAACCCTTCTTTGGAAATATGTCTATCCTTAGGTCCCCCAGAAACACTTCAGAGATTTATTAAAATCACAGGTAGGTTAAGTTGACCAGACCAGACCTAAAGACAGGTTCATATGAAGTTGTTGTCTTTAATCCTTTGGATCAGATGCAAGAATGTTCTGTATGCATAACACTGAAGCCATTACTAAATTAACATCACACAGCTTGCTTTCCACTTTTCAAGCCATTGGTAGGATTAAGCCTCATATTGTGTTTTAAAGATGAACACCTCTTTGTTTTCACTATGATGTTTCTCAAAAACCAGGACAAGCCAGTCAGAGGCAGTTGTCTCTATCAGAACTAAGAGCAACGCTTTGGTTTTATATCAGAGCTAAAAGCGACTCTGTGGTTTCATACTGTTGTTTAATGCAGGTGCTGTTCATCATCAGAGGAGGACTGTGAACCAGACACAGCACTGACCTTTACAATGTACTTTGCTTTATATTAAATCTATTAGCTCAGGGAAACATGAACTCTTGGCTCAGGGTATCACTGCGTACCCTTTTACCTCTGTCCAAGTCTGCACATCGATGTGACATTGTGAGTTGAAGGGCAAAACAGACTGTTTACTGTTTGACAGTGTTGTTTTCATGAACCACCAAAACTGAAACTTATTTATGACCAAACCAGAAAGAAATTAGACAAATACAGGAGCAAAACTTTGTGGGCGAGACTAAGCATGTACCAAATCCAGGCTCATGGCGATGATGTTGGAGTGGTTACTTGCTAGTGTTGGTTTGGTACTCACTGGCTGGAAACCCATCAACCATTATCTGGCAGTGGCATGAAGGTAAACCTTTAAAGCAAGACAGTCTATCCAAAAACGTGAAGGGACTTAATTATTTTTCTTACATAACAGATTGATGCAAGCTAAATCTTTGTTGAATTGCAGGTATGCCTTTGCCTTTTTTTCGGTGCTATCTGGACTGTATTTTTTTTTGTGCTTCACTGCCGAGACACTAGTGAACAACAATAATTGTTATGACTAAAAATGCCAACACATTATGCTCAAACCCCAAAAGGTCGTCTTTAGCCCACAGATTCTGCTTCTATGACTCTACATGTAAATGCAGATGCAGAATCTTTTAACAGAGAATCAATAGCAAACTTAATGCAGCTATTTGTCATTGTCATCACAAGTAAAAGTTAAACTTGGGAACAAAACTCCGACATTTGATGTCCTGTCCCATCAATCTTCACTGAGGTTATTACTGCATTAACTCTGAAATGCTACAAAATTAGATTGTAAGAATTTGACCATTGAGAGTGTTCGATACTGAAATTAGATTTTAAAATTTGGCCATGTTGTGATGGGTCCATTTGGATTGGAGTATCTCCAAAACTGTAGCTCTAAAACTGCAATGGTCATTTACCTACAAAAAGTTTAAGAGAAAAGAAAACAAGTGAGTCATGGGCTACCACAACTTACAAATGTGGTCCAATCCAGCAACAAGAGCTACTAGAGCTTAAACTGTTGGAAAAAAGTCAGTGCTGTTTTAGCAGAATGGTTCTATTGTGTACAGTCAATGTGTAGCTACGGACCAGGCCATCGTAATCTCTTTCTACCACTAAAAGTGTTTACAATGGGCACCTGAGCATCAGAAGTGGACCATGGAAGAATGGAAAGTGGCCTGCAGCAGCATGACAAGTTCGAGATGTTGACTGGGTCTCCAACTTCCCCAGATCTCAGTCCAGTCTAGCATCTGTAAAATGTGACGGAAAGCCAAGTCTGATCCATGATCAATGGGCCTCACCTCAGACTGAATGCTCATGTCTTGGTGCCGGCCAACCTCTTATGGTTTAATGTCGTTTATGTCTTGCCAAGTAAAGGCAAAAACAGCCCTGACTTTACAAAAGGGGGGCCTATACAATATTTGTCAGGTGGTCAAAATGTTAAGGCTGATTAGTATGCTTTAAAAGGGAAGACAACTCAGAAACTAATGAGACTGAAATGAACCAAGAACAAAGACTTGACAACAAAGAAAAACACAACTCAGATCCTGTAAAACCCATCTGCCTTTCATCCGTAGAAAGCCTCGACCTCTCCCAATTAAGGACAATGAAATGACTGAACTGGTGTCCGTGGTTCGATGTGTGAAAGAAATGTGCACTGGTGTGTAAGAAATTAGCCAATAATATTTAGGCGTGGGAGATTGCAGTGCATAAACACTGTTATCCAGAAATGCTTATAGAGGTTGGTGAGTTGGTGAGGATAGAGGTCTTGAAACGTCTTGAATTGACATCCAAAATTTGGTGTCCAGTTTAAGTTTTCAAAGAGCGTTTTCGTGATCGGTCTTAGAATCAAGAATAATGTCCATTTAAGTGCATATATAATGATTTCTGGCCTGTTTATGTTGAGAGTTAATGGCACATAAGCAAAAGAATCAAAACTCCATATTTTCCATTTCTGTCCTCGCCTTTTTCTGTACCATGAAAAATGTCTTGATGTCCTCAGATGAAAACGGCACAGCTTCACAGTTGAATGCCTCTAAGGAAGCAAATCGGCTGTGTGATGAACTTGAACCAAATGACTATCTTACTGTAATTCTCACCAGGGTCGGGGGATGCTTGAATACAAAGTACAACATGAAAGGCCGCGAGCCTCATCTCTCATACTGTGCACATCAAAGAGCAGACAGGCGAATGACACCAAGCTTGCCTCTGATCCTCAAGGAGTCAAGAATGGGAATGAGGGGTTGACAGTACCCCTAAAATCGCTCCGTCTCTCCACCCGAGTGACTCTCCTGCCTTTTCTGTCCCACTCTTACTCTCTCATTTTCAGCACTTGTGATTTTATCTTCTTTGATTGACTCTGTTTTTTTCCCCGTCATGGTCCCAGCTGACTGAGGCAGCCAAGCCCATTCAGGGTTAGTATCAATGTGATGAGTCCAAATCGTTCCGCTTCTTAATACCCTTGAAACTCAGTGAGGTCGCACTCTAGATGCCTGTACACATACAGATGTGTAAGAAGGAAAAAAAGGCACGTGTCTTTTCAGACTCCATTGTGTAGTTGTTGTTTTTTTTTTCTTTAAATTTCTGGGATATCTTTAAAACCCTAATGTGCTGTAAATTCTGGTCTTGTTGTGATTAATTAATTTGTGCGCTGACAAGCTGCTTATTGTGATTAGAGAGATCAGCTTCCTGTGAGAAGCAGAACTAACAAGGCCTGTGAACCTCCACACCAAGCTTTCATAACTCATCTGCACCTTGTCTGCTTTCTCCTGCCTCTGCTACAGTTTTCTGTCACAACCCACCAGCTTCAATAGTCAGAGGCTCACTGCTAGAAAGCATATCAAATACCTCTTTCATACTTCTTTAAAAAGGACAATACTATCACATATGTGAAGTTCATAAGCTTTCAAACAAGCTTTTGCTTATACAAGCTAGCACATACTGCCACTGGTGATCACTGGAAAATAACATTTATAAATTCACAGACGGCTTTATCACTCTTTACTTTGTTTACTGTCATGCTGCAATTCAGAAAATCATGAAAACCAAAATAGGTTGTCTACTGGTTGACTCATTGTGTAGATAATGCATCAGCAATACAACAAGGGGATGTATGCTGGACAATGAAAACATGGTCACTTTTACAGCTCTACACCATCAATTTGTAGGACTGCAAAGTTTAGTCTTTTTTACATCCTTTCTTTATCTTTATTCTTTATCTTTATTAATTTTTGTAATTGAATATTCTACCCAATATTCTGTCGAGTACTCGATTAATCAGACCTGAACGGCAGACTCACATACAGTGAGATTTCCTATGTCATAAATCCAAGCTCCAACCCCGAAGACCTCGCTATGAAGGCCAGACTTGGGAGAAATAGAGAAGACGATCGCAGAACAAGCGTGTGCGTTAGCGGATTGCAATGCCCTTTAGAAAGCAATGCCCTAAAGACAGTGTCTGAGAGCTGAGTAGCTTCTATGTTTCCTGCCACTTCTACTACACTGGCAATGTTAGGCTGCAAGCTAGCATGAAGAGGAGTGTGCAGAGCAACATTGTCTCCGCCCACGACTCGGAGGTAAATTGCTAATGAGCTACTTGAGCTCTGCAGAAGAAAAGCCCCTCTTATCATTCATTTTTTCCACTCCACAAAACCAAAACTGTGCTGACTCCTCCTTCTACCGTGGTGACGTAAGCACATTGTGTCACCTTGAAAATAGTCATTGCGAAACAGTGGCGATTTGAGCTTATAAACGAATACTCGAGGCAGAGAAAATTCCTTGTTCATTTTTTGTAATCAAGGTAATCAAGGAATCGTTTCAGCTCTATGACTAAGGCTATGTCAGGTTCACTAAAGTGCAATTTCAGTCTGACTAATATCAATGTGTAAACATACTGACATTCTTTTAAGCTAGAGTGACCTAAATATTAGGAGTTTTTTTATTCCTTGTAGCACATCTAAGGATTGGGGTCTAAACTTTTGAGTGCCAATAATTGTTCACAATAGTTGCCACATATTCAAAGCCAGTATACCCCTTAAAACTGAGGCTAGAGCACCATGGGGATGAAAGATGGAGAAAAATGGTTATCATCAGGGATACACTAGCTGCAAACTAGACTTAGTTCTTGATCTGAAGTTGAGTTTTTATATGGATTTGAAGATAATGGTTATCAGGGCAGCAGAGTCATTAAGCAGTCATCAGCAACTGAGAAATGTGGTGCCACAGAGTGCGGTTGAAGAGCCCAGAAATACCATCCTACAAAATGCTAACAGAGAAAATCCTACAATGATTTCAAGAGACTGATGGGAGTGTGTGCGATTACAATCTCCAAAAAAAGGGATCAAAGTTTCTCAGATATTTGAGGAGAATCGCAACAAACAGTTTTTTTTTTTCTTTTGGTGTCTTTTTAGATTTGACTTCCTGCTGGTTAATTGTAAGTGTGATTATAATCATAAGAGCAAGTAAATTTGACAGAACAGTAAACAAATGATAAGTTTAAAGAAACAATTGTCCCATAAACTAACAAGCAAAGTGATAATCTGGAATTTAATTTGAGTGGCAACACACATTGACGTCTTTCCTGTATGTAAAGAATAAAAGAAACAGAAGACAATTTAGTTTTATGAAGTAGATGCTGGTGGTTCCACTGTTTTATAAAACCCTCATGAGGCTGGGCTTTTATAGTTCAGCTCTTCACTCAGTGCCGAGCAGCACCTCTTAGCTTCTCTAAAATCACTGCAGAGCACAGCCAGAGTGGTTAACCGGTACGAAGAGAAGGTCGGTAACAACACAAGTGGTTCAAGTGAGGCAAATATTACCTCCACATTTAAAAACCTCTGACATCTCTTAGCAATACCCTACAATGTGACTCTGTAGACTAAATGGCGCTTTGCAGTATCACTTCTATTAAAAAAAGTTGGACCATCTGGACCTCTAAATGAATCATCACTGTTTGAACACTTGCTCCATGAACCAGCGTATTAAAATTAAATTGCTTTGTGGCTCTGGGGTTCAACAGTGGGATTGCATGGATTATAAATGGAAAAATATTGACAGAATCACACATTTGAAACCTGAAAAAAGACTTCTTTATAAACTTTTTAGAACAAATAAAGGGCTGTTTACTTCTTTAATAGGATTAGGGTGGTCAAGTGTTTCACGAGAAATAATTTGTCAGACGAAACTTTTGGTGTCTGGAGAGTGATGTGGTTAAGCTACAAATAAACAAACAAAAGAAGTTGTTCTGTGGCTGAACATGCAACATCAAATCTTCAGAAGGAGCACTAGTTTCGAAGGACATGACTCTGGTGTCTTCATACCAGATTCCACCAGATACGTATTTGACTCTGCCGTGGCACCAGAGCTGAAGGAGTCTCACCTCAATCAATGCGTTTGCTCTCAGAGGCTCTGCCGCATTGTGTTTCTGCTCCATCCAAAATATCAACCCATTTTAATCAAATCCCCATTTACTTGTATAGCACATTTTAAAAACAACAAGATTACAAAAAAATAAAATAAAGATTAAAAACACAAAAGTGGGTAAAATCTGGTTTGCAGTCAACAAGTCAGAGGTTTTCAGAGCTCATTACAGACACTGAAAACCATTGATTCTGTTTGTAACGTGGGGAATCCTCAGTCATGTGACCCTCGCTGTCTGGTGGCACAGAGAATGTTACCAGAGGGTGTTTAAGACAAAGGAGCACGGAACTAGATCAGATTGAAAACAAAGTCGGGCATGGATCTGGTGGAATTCTAGCGTTAGACCTGGAACACATTTTACAATTTTATGACTATTCTGGAAGAAAGTGATCAAACACTGTATTGATGAATCATTTGTGGTGCTTCACCATAGATCGTGTGGACTTCTGAGCATAATTCTTGGAAAACTTTCACTTACAGAAGTCTAAGTCAGAGACTAGGACTACCTTTCTGACTCTGAATATACAAAGGCTTTGTGAAATAATATTTTTAGGTATAACTGTTGAATTTTATTGTTTTTCTGGCAAATGTAGTCATGAACACAATTAGAAAAAATCCCTAAAGTTGTGAATAAGCTCATGGCTCTGTTCTCTTTGTTAGAATCTAGTCGGCTGGCAAAATTTCCGATATGACAGAAAACTAACCCAACCAACTAATAAGTAAGTGATTAAGAAATACAGCTTAAACTCAGCCTGACTTTAAAACAGTCAAAAATTAGGTTAGACTCGGCCTAGAGTCACACGGTGTATGTCTAGCCAAAGGTGATTACCAGTGAAGGTGAACTTAAGGACAAAAGGAGACACAAAGGCTGCCCCAGCGAGAGAAAAACTCCAATTCAATCGCACACATATCTGCTGCAGATGGTAGTTTCCTCTACAAACTTGAACATTTGAGTTGAGGTGGATTTACGCTCTCTGTTTGCTGAATATAGCTCCTCTCTCTGTGTAGGAAGGCTGTCTCAGATAAAACTGCAGTCGAGCTCATCTGCTTCCCACAGATGGCTTGTCAGTCATTCAGTCTCCAACTCACCAGAGATCCAGAAATCCTCCCAAACTTTTTTTCTAAGCTAACTCCCTCTGAGTCATCCAAACTGTGTGTTTCTCCCTGATTATGAATACTCCTCTGAGGGCTCCATGGCTGTCTTTATTGTCTCCATTCATGGATGATAGACAGACCAGCTTAGTGACATATGTAAACACACAAACTCTCAGGCCTGTGAGGGTATGTGGCGTTGAAACGTTAAGTCTTCTATCACACAACTCCGCAGAGCTATAGACTAATGAGGCTCGGAAGAATGCAAAACACATACACACAATTTTTCTGTTGGAAACACACTAATCACGGGTACATTATCTTCCATGACTGTGAGTCAGACAGGTAATCAAGTGGCTGCTTCCACGAGTTCTCTCCTCATTAGCTCTCATTAGTGTTTCCTCTACACTCCACTACTTCCATGATCCTGATTATCTGTGGATCTTAAGACCGCTCGACAAGAAGTGAGTCTTCTTGGAAAAAGCAGCAACAGACCTCATTTATCAAATGAGCGTGCAGCCAAATTACATTTTTACACTTAGCCTATTTTTCTCTGCGATAACAAGTATTTTGTTTTTTTTTCCACTGATATTTTTATTCTAAAGGATGAATCTGCCACATCAAAGTATGTGGCCTTACGATTCAGTTTCAATCATGCGGGTTAAGACAGACATTTATACGCTGAATAAGCTTCAGTGAATCGCATACAGTTCAAGGTTACCTTTACTTGTATAGGAATGAAAGCCAGTAAAAAGTCTTAGTTGTTCTGGCTTTGAAGAGGACATAGCTCTAACCTTGGTTTTAAGATAGAAAAACAGAAAGCTGCTGTGGAGTTTTAATATCAACCACATCTTTGGTACTGCTTTCTTCAGTTAGATAATTCAAAGAATCAGGTTGAGTTACTAAAATTAAGCAGGGATAGTCAATTTTCTGTGAATGTATGACCAAAGCCAAGGAGAGCAAAGTCCTTATCATAGATGGGTAATCATTTTCTTTTTCTCATTTTTGAAGCAGCTTGTATTGGCTAAAATTGTTTCCTACAATCATAATACTCAAGACAAACCAAATAAAATCAGTACAATTATCCTTTATTGTCTGCCCAGCTTTATGTTGGGTTATCAAGACTCTCCCGCAATATCATGCTGAAACTGGATAATCGTTTCGGATTATTAAGAGTAGGTCAAAACTATAGAGTGTCTCATTTAAATAATAGCCTGTGTCGTGTGTCAGACAAGCGGCGCAAACCATGTGGAGACTTACAGGATATATTTAAAAAGAAGATCAAGCTGACTCTGAAAGTCCAAAATTCAAATGTCTGAACTCAGAAGCTGTCTGAGAAAAAGGGGGACTCAAAAGGTAGGACACTATGTAAACAACGCTATGAACTGACAGGGAGGGATTAGCACCAAGACACTAAATACACTGAAAATAATCAATACACAGGCGTGACACAGAGACACGGTCTGAAACTACTGTGGAGGAGTCAAACTGGAGGGAAAACACTGGATGTAAAACTAGACCCAACACACTGGGGAATAGGACTACAAAATGAAAACAAGAAGTACATGTTACAGGATCCAACAACAATCAAATATAAATTAAGTATACAAGAGTAACTTGTGACAAACAGGAAATAGCAGAAGGCAAAGCAACATAATACAGAAATTAAAGCAAGACTACGACAACTAGAAACCATTTAAACTCAATCAACTTTTTTGGTGATGCAGGAAACATCTTTGGCTTAACACTGAGCTAATAAATAGTGGACAAAAGAGGCTAAATCAAATCTTAAACTGAGGTCATTCAGTAGTTGTGTATGTCTTTGTTTTTCCTGATACATGTCAGTGACAATTATCAATGAAAATGACAAAAATCTACGGCAGTAATCAACCAAAGAAATTCTTGGTCGACTAAACCCTGAAATTTTCAACCAAAAAGTGACTAAACGCAGGGGTGAAAATATACTGATATCAGCACAACAAGGCAATGAAACAAAAGTATTATAATCAGCAAACCACCAGACATTGATTAACGTGTACGCTCTTCAATCTTCCGGTCTCCAGTGGGTTGGGCGAATCCAAAATGGTGAAAACAAGAGGTTGTTCTGAGACAAATTGTTACTTGTGAAACGAGGTGCTCTGGAAACACCCCCATTAGCACTTGGTACTTTCCTCCTGATGAAATTAACCATAGACTGTAAATTGACATGGAAAAAAAATCAAGTTCACCAATCAGAATTTTGGTCGACTTTGCACGTATTGAACAATAAGTCAACCAGTCGACTAGGACTTAACAGCCCTACAAAAATCATGGATGCAGTGAGAGATTGTGCTGTAAAAATTAGACACACATGAGGAAATTACAACGGACAGGAATTTCTAACTGTACCACAAACACTTTTCCCTATGTCATTATATTATTGACAGAAAATCTTATTGTTTGTCAGAGTTTAGATCATCAGGAAGCTGTTTCAATCTTGGCAACATTTTGAAGAAATCTGGCAAAATCCTCCTGCAGAACCAGAATCACAGTGAATAGCCATCTGCTATTCATTGGACAGAGACGAGAAAACTGGAATAAAATCGAGTGCCATAAAAGAGAACGATGGAGAGAAAGCACAGAGCAACAAAATCAACAACCCACTTAAAACTCTAATGCTCACATAATGTGCAGAGACTTGGTCGTGGAAACATCCTCCAACACTTTGTTCACTTGCAGACAGATTTTATCAGCTGTCTGAAACATCTCAAAGACAAATGTCAAACTGACTTTGATTTTGAAACACTGAACACTTTATTCTGGCAGCTCAAGGTTTCAACCAGTCATCAGTGCTCCGGCTGATCCAGGTAGACATCCACAGGATCCACAAACCCGTCCATGTATCTGTCACTGTGGAGACATGATATAAGCCACAAGCACAGAGTATTTCAAAAGGTTTCTGAAGCAATCGAGGAGTGTTATTTTGAAAGTGACATGCTCTTTTTTTTTAGATAAGCGATGGAGAAGGCCTGAGTTTGTCAAAGGTGGTAGTAGATTGTGCAAAAATGTCAGTTTATCACTGCTTCAAAATAACTAAAGATGTTGCAGGTGAATTAAAAAGATTGGTTTTGAAATATTTCCATGCTTAAATCTTTATTTTTGATTTAAACACATCTTAAACAGCAAAATAACTCCTCCTTGTCATCTTTATTCACTCCACCTGAAAACAAAATGAGCTTTCTTGCGTTATTCATTCTGAAATAAAACCTTCCTCTTTCCCTGATCTTTTCTTTGGCAATTTTATTACATCTGAAGTCTCATCTTCATTGTGTCTGGCTATTTTATCTTAATAACATTTTTATTGAACCGGCAGTTTTCTTTGCTATAAAAATCAAAAAGCACAGGGAGCCACAAACAGCAGGGAGACCATGTTGTTACCTCCACTCCTGCATCCAAAAATCTCCCTGTTCTACTCCATTGAATTGATTGGAAACCTAACCGACACACCACCTGTAAGTCTCAACGGAGGGTATAGATTTTCACGGTTTCAATATGAAGTTGCTGAGATTATGTTAGTGTGACAGCAAGTGGGGAAGTTTTTACAATCAGGCTCTTTTAAGGACATCTCAGCTGTGGAGTTTTTTTTTTTTTTTCTAGCTATGGCGTGATAGATGAGGGCTCGTATCAGCGTTGATTAATGAGGACTTCATTATCTCCTGTTTTGCCTCTGCTTTTCATCCTCTCTCCCGTACGCTCTCATTGTTTTGCCTGTTAGCCTGCACCAGTTTTGTGCTTCATAATGAGTCGGAGAACAATAGCAGAGTACTTTTCCCTTCTCCTTAGCGATACTCGGTCTTTTGTCTGCGGCCTTGATGAATGTCACTCTTTTTCCATCTCCCTTGGCATTGCTCATTGATTCTTAACTATGAATGATGTTAGAAAGTCTCCTCCTTCATCCCTGTTTGCTGACTTTTCACAGTGTTGTTGAGTTTGTGGGCGTTTATAAAAGCGAAACACAAATTTATAGAGTTCAAATGTGGGTGAACAGGAACGACATGACTCGACCCGTGTTGGGTGTCTAACTGTCTCTTTTGAGGAACAGTGGTTATAATTCTCGCAGTGTGCTCATCCTATTAGATTGTATCAATTACTGAAATGAAATAACCCTCAGTTAATTTGATTTGGATAATAATAGGCTAATAGAGGAGTGCAGCATGCTGAGCTGAATATAAATCGAGCAAGCAGAAATTTATACATTCACAGCTTCAACCGCTTAATGCGGAAAGGTCTGAATTTCTTTCATTCCTATGCCCTCGCTTTCTTCTCTTCTAACACACACTTGACACAAAATAGTACAGTAATTATGTGAGCCAGCAACAGTGCAGTGCAGGAGAATTTAACTCTAAGTGAAACAGATTACTTTCTTCTGGCAGTCTGGGTGCAATAATGGAACAGCTAACATCGCTCATCTCAAGGAAAAGAGGAAAAAAAAAATCACACTGACGCTTGAGTGTTTTGGAGACTTGTAAATGAGAAGCAGAGCTTTTGCAGTGACAGTCATAAACAATTTTCTCAAAGTGTTGTGCCTGTGAAGTCTAACACCTGAGAGAAAAAAAACAAAAAGGTGTTTGTGAATACTTTGGGACAAAACTAAGTTGATGCTTAGGTCATGAGTGAGAAATAAAGTGTTTGAGGGTCAGTCTTAGTTTCTGGTCTGATAATGCTGACTGTCAGTCACACATGACTTTTAACTCTTTCATTTTATTTCATCTATCTTTTACTGTATATCCTTCTATTTCTGTATGCTATACACTTTAGTAACCATCAGTGTAAGTGTCTTTCACCAAACATTTAAACCTAGACGCTAAAGTGACACGTCTGACCACACATTTTGACCAAACGCAGATTTTCTCAAGTTTAAGGTTTCGACTGTGCAGCCTGTTTGGAGAACCAGGTGTTTCTTTTCAACCATATAGTCTTAAATAGGGTGACCATATATTGACTTCCAAAAAGAGGACACTACTACGTGGGGGCGGAGTCACAGAGTCGCACAAGGTTAATTTTGAAAGTTTTTCAGGTCAGATTGAGTGTCTTTTATGCGCTTCTAACTCAGTAAGTCCACATGACACAAAATTGAAACTTATGTACAAAACCACGGACATGTGAAGGATAAACTTCCCCTGACAAAGCTGGACAGCCCCCCAAAAAGAGACATGTCCAGGTTAAAGAGGACGTATAGTCACCCTAGTCTTAAACATTTGCCACTGCCATGTAATCAGTGCCTTTTTCACGACATTATCTGTTCTGAGGTCAAGGCTGTAGCTGTGTCTGATTTTTGCTGCACATTTACTGTCAGACGGAGGGGAAGTAGGGCACAAATGCAGACCAAAGGGTTGTAAAGGTTACCCTGAAAACAAGCAATAAAGAGAGAAGGAAAAATAATAGTCTGGATGCCCAGACTTCATGAACACAGACAGATAAATGAATAACCAAAGCACCACTGCTGAGCAGCTGACCTGGACCGAACTCTTAAAAATATCAAAGAGTAATTTTAAACCAAAACACTAAGATGCAGAAAAATATAACTCAAAAGGCCAACAATATAGAGATAAAAAGAAACCCAGAGTCCACAACTACAAAAAAGAGCTAATTTAAAATAAAAGTATGAGGTGCTTGAATGCACACTGTCAGAACTTGAAACAGGACAGAGAGATCCTCTCACTATCACTGAGGAAGAGACAATGAGTCAGCACCGGAGCACTGGAGCTCAAGGGTTTATATCACCTCCTCACACCTGGTCTCACTTAACCCAATCAGGCACTCACACACCTGAACCTGCTCTGAGATGATCCCCCCTGATCAAGGAATACTTAGGCCTTGTTTATACAAACCCGGTTGTTTTTAAAAATGGAGACATTAACCATCGTTTGCACCCTTCGTTTAGACGCAAACAGAGAATTCGCCCCTGAAAACGATGCTTTTTAAAAACTCCACTCAGAGTGGAGATTTTGGAAAACTCTGTTTGCACGTTCACGCATGTAAACGGAGAAAAACTGAGGTGAACAGAGATTTGGGTAGCTGACGGTAGATTGCGCACAGGAAAGAGGAAGCGGATGTTGTTGTCGTTGCTATTCGGGATTCTGATTGGCTAACACGGGCTTGAGCTTCTCGCTACACTGCCAACCACATGTTTGATATGATCCTGACAGCATATGCAGAGGTTAGTGTGAATGAAAACTTCTGAAAACGTAGTGGTGTGCGAGCAGTAAACGTAGTCTCAGGCCTTGATTGTTTTCAAATAAAATCTCATCGACACAAAACTGCAAAAATGTGCTTTTGACCGCGGTTGTAAGCATGTCAGAACTGGAGTTGGTAGTATTTGACTAACAGTTAGACCCGTTCCATCCAATCAGAGCAAGCTTCCCTTTCTCGTCGTCACTTCTCCAAACATGATACACAGTGCCATGTAGTTCGTTGGTGTGAACTGACAAAGAGGTAGAATAACTTTAAAGTATCGTTTTAGAGTATAAAGTCAACAAGACACAAGAAAAGTGGAGGAATGGTTATTTGGTGTAAAATAACACAAAACCAGATTTTCCAAAATCTTCACTTTGGCCGGAGTTTTCCAAAAGCACAGTTTTTTGGACATCCATGGATTGATTGTCAGTGTTTTGTCCTCTCAGTTAGTCATACTAACAGCAACTAACAGAGTGGAGTGAAAGTTTGCAATGATAACAGTTAGCATGCATGATTTGCACATCATTTGTTTGGAAGGGTAAACCAGGGTGGCACACCTCAGAGGCTGAAGTGTTCTTGGTGCGCACTGCAGCTTTAATAATCACAAAATTCAACAGCAACACACTCGTGATGCAACCAATGACCCTGAACACCCCCAAATATTTCTAGAGAGAAAAACGTACTTTGGCAACAGATAAGCCTTTAAATGCTCCAAACAGAGCTTCTTCAACCATACATCATTCTGTCACAACAAGCATTAAGCCCAATCAGATGCAGCCTCACTACGTTTAAGGGCTAGTCTAAGTGTGGCATGCTTAGGGCCTGATAAGACACACGTTGCAGTTTAGTTTGTTTATACCAAAATGTCTCTTCTCTAAAGGCCAATGCTTAGAATTAGAGCAGCTGTCTGCCTCATCTTTCAATATAACTTGGCAACCATCTAATCACTTGACATTGACTCATGTTGTTGTGGACTAAACCGAGGTAACACGCCTTCTTTTATGGGCGGATGGTTAAAAGTCAGCATAAAACGGACAGGTTTAGAGCACTTGCTTTTGCTCTGACAGAGGGTGAGCTGTTATATACTGGACACAGGGAGAGTGAAATCCTTGGAGACATGAGACTCTCAGAAAGAGGAGAAATCACAGTGAAGTACCCAAAGGATCAAGAGATTCACCTGGATGATGGTACTTTCAAGGACTAATTTGGGATGAGTTGGGTGCAGTCCAAGAGTCTGTCTGTGAGTCTTTCAGACCTAGGATGAAAAATTGACCTCAACTGACAGGGTATCCATGGGTATTACTGCGTCTAAGAATTAGCTCGCTATAGATTAGGTTTATGATCAAACTGTATTTTAGCCTACTTAACAGCAAACAGGGATATAAGTCTATGGCGGGGGAAAAAAGACATTTTCTGCTTGAGTTTTTCCTTTAAAAGGTGCCATATTACGTAAAATTCACTTAAAATGGTTTTCTAACAATAATATGCATCCCCAGGCTGTCTACACCACCCCAACACCCCAAAAATAAGAAAATTCTATCCTCTCCCTCTCGCGCTTGTTCCTCCTTTTGGAAAATGTCTGTTCAAACGGCCTGATTGGAACTATCGCCTTCCATGAGGTCATGGACAGCGATAACTCCTCCCCTCCAGGTTGGTGACCCTGCCCAAGATGTTTGTTCTGCCCCCTGAAAATTTCCACTCGGACTCTATTTCTCCCCCTCGCAAACGCTAGTTCAAAATGGTGAATACGAGCAAGGCACGGCAGTTGCTCTGTTGTTGGCTGCACGAAACAGCAGAGAAGTCTGTTTTTGCCTCCCTCTTCGTCTGAGGTTTTAAAGGCCCAGTGGGTTTATTTTATTTTTGATGGAAATTGAGACACACAATATTTGTAACTAACCATTCAGAAACATCCTGCTGCAGCCACAGAGTTGAAATTTCTTCAGGGTCAGTGTAACGGAGGCCTCTGTTGTCTCCGTTACTACTGCAGTGAGTAGCTGAGGATTGAGGCAGCTAAGCAGTGTTGATATATATATATATATAGTGCAGGTAGACACAACATTTAGGGTTGTTAAATTAAAAGCTACACATGATTAGCAAATGATGAGCCACAGAGGTATTTCAGTCAAAATACTTTAATTCTGATTTGGTTAATGGTGTGTGTGTGTGTGTATGTGAGTATTTGTATAGGTGTTCTCCGGGGACGTCCGGTAGCTCGTCCGGTAGCCGGGGGTTAATTTAGCCGCACCACCTGTAACACAGTGCACACGATGTGGATGAGGGTTTCAGCATATTTGTGTGCTTGAGTAAAAGGTGGAAGTAGTGCAGTTTAAAATCAGTTTGACGTGAATATTGTGAACACTTACCTGTGCCTTTCTGTCTCCACTCCCAGGGTGCACATGTAAAAGAGTCCCCGGGGAAACAAACGGCCTTTTAGCGTGGGAGGGTTCCAACTGGCAGATGGGTATGGGGGGTGAACAGTGCCACGTGTAACATTTAATTGGGAGGATGATCACAGTATGTGATTAATGTACACTCGAAATTAGGTTCTGTGATTTAGTCTGGATCATAGGTTTGTATATTTTAAGTAGGTGCTTTTTAAATAGTTATATTAAACTGGTTACAGTTTTTCCACACCCCTACACGTGGTAGCACCCAATCGGGGAGGGTATATAGGGGAGCGCTTTCCTCTGAGCTGGGAGTCTCTCGTGTGCACAATGGACTGAGCATGGTGTGTTTTATTGGTTTTTGGTTTATACACTGCAAATAAATACCCACTGTGTGGGTTTAACTCATCTCCTGCCTCTGCCTCCTTATATGGTCACAGCCGCTCTCAGGGTCAATTCTTACAGTCAGACTTCTGGGTCAGACTCTGGATCAAACTGGAACGGCTAGCACTAGCACAAGCCACGCCCCCCTCTTCCAGAGAGACAGGGAGGCATGGACAGGCACAACACAGAGAAACAGCGTGTTCTTGGTAGAGCTCACAAGAGAGAGTTTTCAGGCAGGCTGAAGTTCAGGAAAAAAATGGGTTTTTCGACAACAAACTACAAATTGACTGTTCTGGGACCTTTAAGACCTATGTGAACCTGCTGAAAAGGAGTAAAATATGGGACCTTTAAAGCATCTGGGATGTTCATTAACATAGGACACCCAGGACCTAAAGGCTGCACTCAAAATCTCATAAGAAAAACAGAGATCCAAACCAGGTCTCATCCAAATGCTGGTTAAAAAAAAAAAAGTATTCAGCAGATAAAAAGGAAAAACATTTTCAAAAAAAGACAAATCCTGAGAAAGTTACAGTATAGTCCCAGTGGAGCTCTGTGCTCTCTCCTGAGCCTCTCTGTGCCCAAATGTGTGTGAGCATGTCAGTGTTTGATGTGTACTCGTGCTGGTTGAAGCGCAGCCCACAGGAGGAGGCAGCACATATCCAAACACATTCTCTATAAAGTATTTTAGATGCCTGACGCTTCTCACCTATCACGTAGTTGTGTCCCTTTCGCCAGGAATGACAGGACATTTCTCTGCACAACAGTTTTCATCTCTGCCAGTGTATCTGTGAGTTTCTGTACCTTTTTTTTTTAACCTGTATGTAAGAGAGAAAAATCCTTCCAGATATTGATTCATGCTTCAGATGACTCAGTGGACTCTGTGGAGCCTGACTTTTAACCGACAAGATGACCGCTGAACTTTCTCCTCTACATGTTAATAAGATTAATATCATTAAGCCTCCACCATCTGTTCAATATGAGAGTTCTTCAGACTGTGTGCTGGACTGATGGCGTTCATATTAGGTGGATCTAATAAGGAGTTGCAGGGAGGAGGGGAGAGGAAGATTGCAGGGAGGTAATAGTGTGATAGAAATCTGAAAACAAGATGATATGAGTAAGGAAAAATGGAAGTAAAGGGGGAAAGCTAAAAGGAGATGATGAAAAGGAAAACAGATAGAATAGGAAAGGATAAATCTGAAAGAAACCAGGGAGGAAGAGGAAAGGAAGGGGAATTAGGAAGTGAGAAGAAGAGGGAAAAGAAAATTAGTGGAAGTGAAGGGAAGAAGAAAAGGAAAGGAAAGGGCAGGAAGGAAACTAAAAAGGAAGGGAAGAAATGTGAGGGAAGTGAAGGAGGACGAAGAATAGATAAAAGTGGAAAATAAGGAAGTGAGGGTGGAAAAAAATAAATGAAGAGGGTCTAGGAAGGAGAAAGCAAATGTGATTATGAATGAAATGAAAAAAGCAAGGTTAGGGGAAAGAATCAAAAATGAATGCTGAAAAAGTAAAAAAGGTAGAGAAAATAGATTAAAGGAGGCTAAGATGAAGAGAGGAAATGAAAAGAGGGATAAAGAGGAGGAAATAAAATTTAAGGAAAACGAGAAAGACAAGGAAAAAAAAGCAGAAATTAAATTGAATGGAAGAAGGAAAGAAATTGAAATGAAGAAATAGCGAAAAAGCAGAAAAAGGAAGGAATCAAACAAGAGACTGGGGAGACAGCTGCAGGAAGAGAGAGAGAGAGAGAGAGAGAGTTTCCCACCTCTGTATTGGCTTCATCCTCAAAGCCGCCGTTCAATCCTACATCAAAGCACCATGGGAAACCACACACATACACACATGCAGTATGCAAATATATGTATACATTTTGCATGTATACTTCATTTACATTTCAAACCTGCTTCTTACATTTGTTTTTCAAACATATTCAACAAAACACACATGAGTAAATCCTGATCTTCTTGTACTGCTGACACAGTTGCACCCTAAAGATGAACTAAAGCTGATCACAATTAAAGATCCCAAAGGACGTACCGCTCTTCCTCTCTCTCTCGTAGGAACACCCATGTGAGATTTATGCAAAGATGCTCTACATGTAGTAACCTAGTTCAACAAGTAACCTAGCAACACCCGAGTCAGCTGATAGGAATTGGTGTGTGCGTGTGTGTGTGTGTGTCCAGCCCCTGTCTGTCTGTGATTTGCATGTGTGGACTCAGCTGCAGCCAGTGTCCATGTGTATGCAGTTTAAGTTGACTCCATGCAGGGATTCCACCGAAACACCGGTAAAGTTATAATTTACATTATTAGGGATTCTCACATGGTATGATGATGTTTGTGAGGAAGCGGGGCTTTTTTTTCTGATTTTGTCTACGCTGTAATATTGTTTTCCTCAGTCTGACACATTGGAGGATTTTAGATTGCCTTCTTTGCTGCAAGTTTAATAACCATGCTGAGAAAATAGGTTTGCGAAACAAAAAAACAAAAGAAAAAAGTTTATTTTGAAGCTGTCTCGAGGTTTTAATCATTCCACATGGCCTTCATTAGCGGTGTCTGTGACAGCAAAAATGAGAAAAGAAATATACTGAGAGAAAACAAAGTCTGTAATGAGTGTGCATGAGTTCATCAGTCCAGGTGTCATAGCTGTTGCTCCCTTGTGCTCCATCCAGTAATATGCCATGAAGTGTATGTCTTGTTTTAGAAGGTTGGATGGATGTCTTTTTGACCATCATTCACTGTCAGAGCCAAGCTTACTACAAAAAATGATGTTTCACAGACTGGATCACAAAAACCAGCCAGTGTTTTGCCAGCTGAATGCTTTCCCTGTGATGTGTGTTGTTAAGTTAGCATCAGCAGGCACTACAACAGTGATACAGGAGTACAGTGATGCCTGATCCACATTAAAAATTGATCTAGTGCTGCTGTGTTCAAATACATCCCTTTAGATCTGTGAGCGATTTCAACCGCGTGACTGAAGGGACTGTGCTACTAAAAATGAAAGAACTAGCACTGTACAACATGGTTTATTCATAGATCTCATTATTTAATAGGCCTACTCATATTGTAACATATCAGAATCAAGCATATTATAGTTGATAAATCAGTTAATCTTAAATTAAAAATCACTTATTCACATGTTATCCCAAGATGCTGAACAAAAGCTGGTTTAGATCATCCTCCATGTACAAAGACCTCATCTCATAAGATCAGACCTGCTCCCATCCCATTTTCAAGCACCAGTGAGGCACTTGAAGTCCTTTTTCTTACTACTAAAAGTGTTCTCAGTGGTCTTTAAATTATATTTTCATGTGTCATTGTCAAGGACTTTTCTTCTGCAGAGCTCCAGTAGATCTTTTAGTAATTCGCCTCTTAGTTGTGGGCGGAGACAGCGCTGACACACGTCTCTTCACGTTAGCTTGCAGCCTAACATTGCTTGTGCTGCATAAGTGGCAGGTAACATAGGAGCTATTCAGCTCTCACTAATGTCTTTGGGGACATGATGACATTCAACATAATTATTAGCTTTCTTATGAGCATTGCAATCTGCTAACGCACACGCTTGTTCTGCGATTCTCGTCCTCTCTACTTCTCTGAGTCTGGCCTGCACAGTGTGGCTCAGGGGGCGGAGCTTGGATTTGTTACATAGTAAATCTCACTGTATCTGAACCTGCCGTTTAGGTCTGCCAGAGATTCACAGCGATTTGAATGAAGAAATACTCAGAAATTCAATTTGGCATTTAGTTTTCTCATAATATGTCCTGTAGCATCAGTAAAATGCCATATGGACATGTAGACAACAAGAAAAACGTGATAGTCATAGTGGGTCTTTAACAGCACAAAGCAACGTCTTTTTAAACAGGCAGATATCTTGAGCAGAACCAGACTTATGTCAGACAGTCATCTGCTGCTACTGCATTGAGAAAGAGGGAGATGTAGAAAGAGAGAGGTGGACAGAGGTGAGATTGATGTATCTCTTGCAGCAGCGATCCAGAGGAACCTATGGCATGATGGAGCTCAGGGACACTCAGAAAAGACTGTCGTTATTGACTCTAATGAGAAATGATGATTCAAGGTTAATGATACAGACAGATAGAGGATAGAGAGGTAGCGGAAGGTGCCTGTGCCCCTGGCAGTTAAGTAAATGAACACAAACTGTAGATAAAAGCAGCAATTATCACCCTTTTATCCTCATGATTCCTACCATGGGAATGGGAGTCAGTTGCGAAAAACAGTGGGGGGATAAAACAGTTTTTATCCCCCCACTGTGTGCTTTAAAAAAGCCACTAAAACAACTTCAATTTCAACTTCAAAACTTCCATTTATTTATCTGTCTAAAGCTTAAACTAATCACTTATTTTGACATTTTCTATGACTAGCAGATTAGCTAGTTATTAAATAGCTATCAAGAGACCAGAGACCTCATTTCGTCCTCTCTGTCTGTCATTCTGCGTGTCTGTCTTTGATAGTCTGTGTTCCAGCTATATCGCTGCTTATCAAACGGAGTCCTGAAGCACAGTCAGGTAAAAAATGATGAAACAGAGTGGTGGCACTTTCAGGCGACCAAACTTTATGACAACAGGAAGACAGTTTAAGCCGTGTACAGCGTGTGCCTGCCTAGTATGCGTGTGTGTTTGTCTGTCTGTCTTGATCCTCCTCTGAATTTCGGTTTCTGCATCTAGCTTTGATTTTCTGTCAGGTGAGTTTGTAATACAACTCAACATGAGCGAGGCTCAAGAGACGGAGGGGGAAAGAAAAGGAGAAAGCGTGTCGCATTAAGGGAGTGACAGAGAGGGGAGCAGACAGAAAAAGAGAGAGGGAGGGAGTGTGAAGGATTGCACAAACAATTATGAGTTGGGGAGAGGCGGGGAGGGACAGACGATGCAAAAGCAAAAAGAAATGGAAGTAATTAGTTTCTGCGTGTTACATTTGAGCAGAGCATTGACAAAATAAAAGCATTAATACTCCAGGAGGGTACCCAGCAACTGACCCACTAATAAGCCTGTTTTGCTTTTCCCACATTGACTCTGCTTCCTGTTTACCCGCGTCTTATAAGCTACTCCCGATAATGTCCTCTCATGTTATTCGAGGTACGGAGAAAAATTTAGGCCAATTACAAATGAGCAGCAATCTGCTAAGTGGTGTTGGTATTTTCCTTCTCATTAAGTCACAGTCAGAGGCCCCTTCTCAGGCTGTTCTCAATAGGATAAACATACAGCTTTATGCTTAATGTCTTTCTTCATCATGTTCACTGAGTCACACCAGCGAATTCTGGCTGAAGATAAGCTTTTTTTTAAGACAGAAAGGAACAATATTGATTTCAAGAAAAGCTGCAAGGCGTGGAGAGGAGAATAGAAGTGAGAACTCATCACATCCCTTTGTGAGAGGAGGAAATGTACCCAAATTATGCCAAACAAATCATGCCCATTGAGTTTACTTCTGTGTGACATCCTCCATCAAAGAGTGTTTGTTATTTGTTTTCTGCTTCTGTAAGTATAAAACTATGGAGTGTGCTATAAGGCCTGTCGAGTACCTATAAACATTAAGACGTGTTTTTGACCTGCTCCAACACTTAAAACCTACATTTTCGAGATGACACACTTACTGTAACATGACCCATATATGCTCTCGTGCTGGTAATTGAGGGGTTTTTTTCGATCTTAGAATGAAAGACCATCTCCCCTTCTTCTTCTTCTTCTTATGGGGAATGAAGAGGTCGATGATTTGGTGCAGAGAGCAATTGATTCTGACATTGGAGAGTACGCCTCCAGTCTCTTATCAAGACTCAACATTGATTTGTTTTAACGAGATTTATGTGGGCCTTTTAAGTCTTAAAAATGGGCCAAGTTTCTTTATAAGAACCCTGTGAGTTTTGAACCTTTAATATAATGGGGAAAGGTAGTTTCTCTTGCCAGTAGTCTGACAAGTGTTGTTATACATCTAAACAAGTGGAAAGTACAACTGTCTGAGCCAAATTGGATTGTGCAAACTGCAGGTGATTTAAATCTGCTTTTTTTGTTTTGCTCAGCACCAATAGACAAACTCTGCCCCTGCTACAAACTACAAGAGCTGAGAGGCTATATATTTTTTGATTGTTTGCCACTTGTCTGAGCCCATGTTGTGTATTTTTGAACATCAGGTGTTGCCAATTCCTACTGGATCCATTTGTGAGGCGAATTTCGTGGCGAATTACAGACTGCAGGAATCACGAGAATTAAAAAGAACCTGCGGATTCACATGCAATCGCGTGATAACAAGTTGTCTCTATAAAGACAGCCACATAGGCTAACCATATAAGCAGTAGACTGTGTCCTTGCAGAGGAGGAAATCCACTTCTAGACTTCTAACATCAGCATCCCCCCACCCACTGGGTCATCGGGATGAAATGCTGTCTAAAAGCCTTGCACTTGTTCGTCCTGCCTGTTTGCATGGTGTGAAATACGACACGCCTGAAACACAGAGTGTTTTATTTTGAAAAGAAACAGGATGTTTTATCTTGTGTCTGTGCCCGACTTCCTTTCCAGCACAGGTTAATCTGTGCTGAATTTATCCGGCATGCTCTGGCGTCCGGAAAAAATAGAACTCTTGCGATCAGCTGTGGAGTCCGGCGATCCTCAGCGGAACGGAAAGAAGCTGGTGGAAATTGAAAAATTAACTTGAATGGTTATGATCAGCTGCGATCAGTGGATATGGCCTTTTCATAGCCGTTCCGGATGCGGTGGAAATTGGGAGTCAGGATTAATGTGTGGTGAGCAGGTGGTTTGGCAAATTTGAATCCTAAAATATTAGCTTTGAACAATCCTGTGTGACGTGTTTTTTTTGCTCCCACATGAAGGTGACCAGAAGTCCCCGATTTCCAGGGACAGTCCCCATTTTGGATGACCTGTCCCCGGCTAAAGCTGTCCCCGGATATGTCTCCAGTTTAAGCGTTTCATGAATGTGAAAAAAAAAAGGTTGCGTGTGGGCTAGAACAACAGTTTGAACAGTAGCTGAGTAGGTAGGAAGCACAAGTAAGTATGTTTCCCGCAGTACGCTGCTACTAAGTAGTACTGAGTTGTTGTCTGTGATCACGCAGCCGATGCCCCCTGCCCCACTCACCACAAAAAGAGGGCCTAAAATCACATTTTGCTTAACACCCCCCACCCCTGGATGTCCCCGGATTTTATTACAGAAATCTGGTCACCTTATCCTACGTGCTTCCAAATAGAGTTGTCTCACAGCAGAAATATTTGTGGTTGAAATCCTGACTAGGGTCTTTATAGGTGGAGTTTCCATGTTCCTCGTGTGCATGCATGGGTTCTTTGTGAGTTCTCTGGTTTCGTCCATTTGTCCAAAAGCATGGTTGTGAGGTCAATTGATTATTCTCAAATATCAGTCATGTGAGTGTGACTGTATCTGGTCATCTGGCCCCATGAGAGGCTGGTAGAGGCTCCTAAATGGCACCACAAGTATGGACAATTGATAGATCAGTGTTTCCAAATATCCAAAATTTGCAGGACAGCCATTCCTGCGAAGGTGTTGTCAGAAGAGGAGTGAGAATGGGGGGAAGCAGAGTGCAAGGAGTAATAGCAGTTTGTGCAAAAGAATATGGGAAGGATGAGAGATGGGAAAACAGGGCAAGAGGAGGAGGAGACTCACAGAGCAAGATAGAGGAATTGCCCCCAAGGCACTCTTCAATTTTTGCCCTCATGATGGGAGCATATTTCCCCTGTGCTGTGGCCATCATCTCTCTCTCACTCCCATTCAATCTTATACTCTCTCTGCCTCTCACTCCAGCATTTCCTCTCTGAGTTTTGTGCTGCGTTTCTGCCACATTTTTCCTCCTCTATCACCCTTCTCTTCTCCTCTTAGGCAATTGTCAGCCGTTTTCACCAACACCTAATCTTATTTCCTGAGCGTGCATGTCAGTGCACATGCATATCTGTCTCCAAAATAGATAAAAACATGGCCAAGGCCTTGGGGTTGCCTTACATTTTTACACTTTTACTATGTTATCTTTATTTTCCTCATATTTCTTAACATTAATTTCAAAGTGGCCCTAAGGTATGGAGTTGTATTTCATAAGTCTCCTTCAGTGGGGTCACCTTTGAAATGGCCTATCTTTCCCATCATCCTTGATTCTCTCTTGACTACCACGGGTTAGCAACGGTACCCTGACAGTTGAGAACCGTGCGTGTGAGAGTTTATGTGCAAGTATTTGAGCAGGCCGTGGAAAAATGAAAATAGATCATTCATGGCTAAAAGCTGAAAGGAGCAAATCAGCCCTTCTGCCAGTTCCCAGCATGCACGTCTCCCTGGCATGCAAAAAAAGAGTGCTCGCCAACACACAGCAGAGCCAGTCCTCTATTATTATCATACCCATATTCATATATTGTACTATTGTCTGTCCCGGTCTTCATTATGGGAGTGCAGAGCTCCAGCAGTTAATCGCATCTCTGAAGTCTACTGTACTGACACATATGGACCCAGTCCCGACAAATGAAAAGTTTTTCATTGTGTAACTTCAATTCTGTGAAGACTCTGTGCACTTCAAATTCTGGTTCTCTTGAATGAGTCAGCATATCTGCTCCAGACCGGGCTGTTGCTAAATTCATTGTATCTGCAGTCAAACAAAGCCAGTATTCAGGCTCACAATCTGCCTTGCAGTGTTACCCTACTTCAAGAACTGCCAAGAATATGGCTGCCTTTTCCTGAAAGATTGTGTGGCACTGTCTCTAATTCTGGTGGCAAAATAGAACCCCATTCCAAATGTTTGTGCTGTTTCAATTAACTCCTTAATCGCTATTACTTGCAGAGTTTAAAAACAAGAATATTTTCTAATTGCTTTGTTATGCACAAGGAACAATGAGTACTTAATCTTAGTAATCTTTTCATGTGGTTATCAAATGAATTTTATGATATTTACTTTATGATCTTGACATTTGCACAGATTACTCTGCACTTCTACACCAGTGTGAACTGAAACCAAGACTTGGATAGAAACCTGTGTTAAATGTCAAATCAGTGCCAGTACGGTGTGTACTTATTTTGGGATCATTTTTAATCACACACTGATATCTAGTGATCCCCAAATATCCAGGTGTTCCAGTTTGTTTTCTTTTTCTGTGTCTTTCATTTCGTTTCATCCACAGGTATGTGATGATGACTCACACCCTCCCTCCCAAACAGTGTCCTGCCAACTCTTGTGATGCAGTCGCCTGCTGACTGACATCACTCTAAAAAAGCTGAACCTGTATGCTTCGCTCGCAGGCTGTAGCTCAAACTCTCTAGAGTTTAAAGTCAAAGTCAGTGATACTTCACCTCTGCTTGACACTGTGTTACCTCTGATTTGTCACTTTAGCTTTCTAGTACTTTTTAAGTGAAATGTGCCACTCAAAAGCACAGCTGTGTTGTGATTTTACATTCTGGCAGAAGTAGAAGACACTCCAATGGGTTAACAAAAGTGAGCAAAAAGGTATCACATGTCAATTTTGGACCTTTATAGCCTTGCAATTAGCATGTTAAACTGACAGCCCTAGTGAATGCATTGGGTACCCCAAAAAATCTATTCAGCACAGTATCATGATATTTTGTCTGGTGATATATTGTATTGTCTCATTGACCAAGTAACGATTTTTTCAAATTAATTGTTAATATGAAGTCAAATCTATGCTAATGGAAAAAACAAAATCAACTGTCCAGTGAGGTTTGCAGAGGTGACATCATAGAGCAGAAGAAAGTTAGTGCAACAAATATAGCAGCACCTGGGGAATGAATGCAATACTCACTGTTTTGCCAAATGTTAAAAATCGTAATAATATCATGTCGTGGCCCAAGTATTGTGATAATATCGTACCGTGGCCCAAGTATCGTGGTAATATCGTATTGTGGGGAAACTGGTGATTCCTACCCCTAGAATGCATGTAGCTAATTTCGTAGAGTATTAGGTAATGTGATTGTTGACACTCGTATGTCTATATTATTGCTAATGAAGCTGCTAAACAACTTAGCCTAGCACTAACGTCAAAATCAAAAATCTCAACCCACTGGTCTCTAAAGCTCAGCAATGGTACTCAAATTAGATTAGAAGCACTAACTCAATCAAACGGATGATTGTAAAGACACAGACAAAGAGAAGAAGCTAAGGTCTACTTTATCGCCTGACAACCACCTGTGATTCTTGTTTATCAGTCAGTTGAGCTACACTATAATCTGCAAATGTATGTACAATTTATAGCCTTTCTGTGATGCATGTTAACAAAATTATTCCCAGGCTGTAACCATGTTTTGATTAAATCTAAACCAGCTGGTTTTAGATTCATATTAAGGAAACAGAAGCATGGTGTTATCTTATCTTATTTCCCAAAATCTGAAACCTTTTTTTTGAAAAGCCAAATTGATCTTATAGTAATTCTGACTCTGATTTAGATCTTATTATATCGGTGAACATTACCCCACGAGGTTACAATCCAAAGCAGATTAAATGCTTATGGGCTTAAAGTATTCTTCTTTCTATTTATTCTGTCATTCACAGCCTTCCTATCTCAAGACAGACAAGAACATTGGCTGTATAAAAGTACATCCAAGTGTAGTTATCTTTTACGGTGTTTCAGCTGCTGAAGTTCCAGTATTCCAGTGCTGTAAAACATACTTTGACCCACTGCTCACCGAGACGGCAGAGAGCAGGCAGACTCAGCTGTTAGCAAAGTGGGTCAGAGCAGCTGGCATGATCACATGAATATTTAAAATGAAAGCGCTCCAGACTGAAGCCTCTGTAACATCACGTTGATGCCAAGCAGTGTTAAACAATGACAGCATGTTGTACCCCTCCAACTCCCAACTGAGCAGTTTCTGAATACTTCTGCCTACACTGAGAGGAGAGACAGGGCTTTTTTTATAGACAAAAGAAAGACTTGAAAATAAAAAAGAAGGGGTAAAGGAGTTATTTGTTCTTGTACCTCAAATGTCTCAAAGATATTAAGGTGGGGAAAACTATTAAATGACAGATGGGTCTGTAGAGGCCCAATGATGAAGAATGGGAACACACTTTTCAATTAACTCGACACAGAAGTGCTGACAAGAAGCCAGACGGACTGACAGCTTAGGAAAAAAAAATAGAAAACACAAAAGGAGGAGAGCATCGAGAGGAAGAGACATGACTGCAGGATGGATAGAAGTAGGTCAGGAGGAGAGACTGAGAGGGAGACATGAAGAGATGGATAGAGAGACCTCTCTATCTCCACAGCTGTCTCTCTGCACATGGGTGGCTTTGAAACGTGAGCGCACACATTCACTCTAACACACACACACGCACACACACACACACACACACACACGTTCAAGAATGTGTGTGCATGTGTGATGCTGTGATTGACAGCTCCTAGCCGGCAGCCTGCTCTAAAGCCAAGAGTTCATAATAAACAGAACATGTTTTAATTTGCTCCTCCAGGCAGAGCAGCGCTGCTCATTTTGCTGTCTATTCATGAACAGGGGCGCACACATGCAAACGCCACACACTGCTAAAGATATCTATCTTACCTAATAATTTCATGTCTCTTCAGATAAAGTAATAAGAATTTCTATTGAGATGTGCAAAGAAAACTTTATTTTGCACAACTTTTTTCTAGAACTTTTTTTTCAGCACATTCATGGAAATTATCTCCCACCTTCTGGCCTCAGGGTCAGCTATTCCCATGTCAGTGTTTGACTGACATCTGAGTGCCTCAGTTGCTAGGAGACGCTCTGTCAACTGATGTGACCCAACCACAGCTTAGTCGTATACAGTTTGCAAACGAGACACGGCCCCATCCACTCAAGTGCCACGGCTGTCTGAAATCTGTCCACAGTGGGACGTTGACTTGGGAAGGCCCGTCGTCACGGCTACACCAATGACACGGCTGGCTGTGGGTGAGCTTCTTGGGTGGCGGTTCTCATTCAGCCAATCAAGCCGAACAGGCCATGCTCTATTTAATGATTATCCCAGCATCTGTCCCTCCATCTCTCATCTCTGTGTGAAAGCTGGCAAACAAGAGCAAAAACACACCCGCAGGAGCTCAGACAGCGTCATCCAGCAGAGTCGCTCGATTCCCGCTCTCACTCTGTAATTTTATCCCTATATAATCAAATCTAGAAATGAGGGAAAATACTCCAGCGCATTATAAACAGGCTTTGTACATGTGATTCATTACATAGTTTGCGTAGAGTGGGGTTATGAGAGGATGTGATTATAGCAGCAGCAATTAATGCCAGTACAATAAAAGACATGATTACCACATTTGAGATGTAATATCTGCTTTCATTTGGCTCTGTAAGGAAGAAAAGCACTTTGAGTGATGGTTTATACACTTTCGATTCTGATTTTTTTTTACTAACCACAACAGAGATAAGGTGTACATCATTTCACATTCGTACCATGGCTTCGGAAGGTGTATTGATTTCATTTCCTGCATTTGTTTTCTTTGGGAGGATCCACCAATCGTCTCCAGCCCCTTTTTTTTTCTTGGGCACCAGCAGGATCAGCTCCTGCCTGGTCACCTGGATATTATGAATAATGTTTTTGTGCAGCTGATATTCAAACAGCAAATTGTCTGTGTGATTGATAGGAAAGATGCGTGTGAATATGCTTGGATGCTTGCCGCTGCTCTATCTTTGCCGCATTAGGATGCAGGTGATCAATAAAAACACTGTTTTCCTCCGCTGTAAATCATGTGGATGCTCAGACACTCCCTGCGGGCATGGATGGAGGAGAAAGACACGGATGACAAGGAGTGCTGGACTGATGAATATAATGATAAAAGGGAAAAGGGAGAGTGGCAGTGTGAGAGGTATAGGAGAGCAGGGCAGAAACTGAAAAAACAGTCAGAGAGGGAGAAAGAGGAGGCTAATATTTGTGATTTATCAGCACAGCAGCCTTTGGGATGAATGAGGAGAAGGTAGCTGTCTGTGACCGCTTATTGCCACCCGCAGGATGAATGCAGTGTTTGCCTGTGGTTGGGTAAAAAATGAAGAGAAAAATCAATAAAAATGTTAATCAGAATAAGAAAAAAACAAACATTGCTTTCATTGCAGCTGGTCGCTTGATAGAAGTGAGACAACAATCTGGACATCAGTCGAGAAATTGTATTTCTTTTTGCTGTTATTTATTTGTAAATCACACCGTGAATTTCCCTCCACTGAGAGTCCTACCTGTGAGTCTTGCACAGATGCATACAACACAGAGACCTCATGATGGTTATTTACAGTTGTACCCCACTCAGAACCTTGTTTGAGAAAATAGTATACCTGCTTTTTTTCATTTTACAGCCACAAGTAAAATGGAAAAGCAGATAATATTTTAGAGACAACTCAAGTGCCATTTCATGTGTATGTTATCAGATTTGTAGTCTAAGCAGCTCTTGAGGCAACAGACGAGTGGTTAAAAGAGGTCGGCAACACTTATTTATCAATTCAGTTATTTGTGTAATGGGGCAGAAAAATAATGCTGATTGTAAAATTGAGCGATTAGTTGATTATTTGATGAGTGTCATAATTTTATTCATAAATATGTATGAAGCCGATGTACTCAATACTATTCAGTATTGCAGAAGTTCAGGCAGGACACAAAGTCAATCTCAGCCCATATCAAATCAGCTGATCATCATCAGCTGATAGCCCAGCTGATAGCCTTCCTTGTATCCAATTGGCAAATGTCAGAAAGGGTGTTTGATTTAAGCTGCTTCAGCTCCTCTGATCTTTCCCGTGTTTTAGTATTGCTCTGTTCTGTTCTAAGGTTTTTCCTACTGCTGCTCTCCCTGCCTTGTCTTTTCATATTTGCACACACATGAACCAGAGGAGAGGAGGAGTCCACGCTGAAGTTAGAATAACTGGCAACCTCCAGTCATAAGAATTAGAGTCAGTGTGGAAGAGAAAAAAATATGCAGTTTCTTGAGTGTTCACTTGAGGTTGGCTTCTAAAGCACCAAATACACACCCATTTCAAAAAGGCCATGGTTAGAGAACAAAAAAACATGTCAGAACTCTACCTCTTTCTTTTTTGTAAGGAAAGTTGACCAAAAGTGAGGTTGGGTAAGCATTGCTCATGTGGTGTCCTCCGTTATAAAGTTTCAAGTCCACTTCAGATAACTAATGGGTGACATCAAAGAGGCTACACCAATACATCATATCGTCTATGATTTAGAAATGTGACCTAAATGCTCTCTTTTCTCTTTTTGTGCCCACAGGTGAGACCGGTGCAGCCCTGTCACGCCCACAGCGCCCCCTTTCGGCCCGGACGGCCCACCACGCCCCGGCGCCTATGAAAGGGTACCATGTCAGCCGTAGCATGTCCCAGCATTCCTCCAGTGGTGGTGGAGGAGGCCCTTGCCACTGCTCACCTGAGGACTGTGATGGCCCAGGGAGGGACTACTACCAGGGTCATGATGGCCACTTTTACCCTCCAGGAGGACCGGCTGAGGCTCTGGCGCTGGAAAGGCACCATTCCCACTCCCACTCCCACAGCCACTCTGGAGGAGGGACCTTTCCCCGCTCCCATCCCAGCCAGCACCCACCTCTCCAGTCATTTGACTCCTGCGAAGAGTGCCTGTCCACAGGTCATGGAGGAAAGATGCACCGCATTCCCCCAAACCTGATAGACCAATTTGAGAAACAGGTGCCCTTTCATCCTGATGGCTTCCATACATTGCAGTACCAGCGCACCACCAGTGGAGGTGCTGAACAGAGAAGTGAGAGCCCCTCACGCATCCGCCACCTGGTAAACTCAGTCCAGCGCCTCTTTGCAAAGTCCCATTCCTTGGAGGCTCCTTCCAAACGAGAGTACAACGGCACAAGAGGAGGTGGGGACTACCGTGGGGAGAGAGGTGGAGGCCACAGGAGCGGAGGGGAAGATGGGGGAGGCCACTACTCAGGCCACCAGTCCCGCTCTACCAGAAGGAACAAATCTCGAGAACGTAGCAAGAGTGGAGACTCGCGGCACGAATCAGGGAGACGCCACCGTAGCAGGACAGCAGGCTGGTGGAGCTCTGATGATAACTTGGACAGTGACAGCAGCTTTCTTGTCAGTGGGGGCAGACGGGGGTATCCCAGCGGGCACGAGAGCCTGGACGCAGCCATTCAAGAGCTCACCATGAAGAGGCCCAAGGAACGTGGTAGTGGGCCTTTGCCTGGGGAGTGCATGGCCTGTAACACAATGGCTCTGACTGGGAGTGAAGGGGGAGGACACCATGGGCATCACGGCCACTCTATGAAAAGAAGCACCTGGTCAGCCATGACAGTGAGTCAGGCCAGGGAGGTGTACCCGTCGAGGGGAGGAAGCTACGAAAAAGCCCTCGTGCCTGTGGAGAGTAAGATGAAGGAGAGGACCTTTCACTACTTGCAGGTATGTGTCCACCTATTTCACAAAATCAGTGGGTGTGCTTTTGATCACTTAGAGTATATATGGGACTTTCTTTACTAATGAGTGCTTATTTGAAAGAATATGGCGCAATACCCATGTGTATAAGAATAGACAGTGCTGCTTGAAAGTTTGTGAACTCATTGAATGGTTTAGATGTTTCTGTTGTTTTACCATAGTTTTTCTTACTTTGTCATCGCCAGTTTTTAGATATAAAATGTCAGATATATGTTTATCAATTACATGTACTTGTTTAGTGGGACTTGTTGAAGTAGCCCAGAACTACATGAAACATGGAATTAGTGTATGCGCAAAAGTAAGTGAAGCCAAGCTGTACTGGTGAATCAAGCAGGTAACAGGCTCAAGTTTAGATGCTTAAATAATTATTTAAGCAGACGAATGGAATAAGACATCCTTGGGAAAGGGTTGCACTAATTTAAAAAAAGAGGAAACCAACCAAGCCACTGTGGTCCCATACAAATCGTCAATGCCAAGAGCAAAGGAGATGTCTGAGGAAATGAAAAAGAGGGTAGTGACAGCCCATCAGTCCCAGGAGGGCAATAAGACCATCTTCAAAAGATTTCAGCTCCATCCATCCAGTGTAAGACAAATCATTTACAGATATGGGGACTTCAACATGAGAGCAACTCTGCGTAGAAGTGGACACCCATCAAAACTTTCACCCAGAAGCACCAGAAAAATAATAAATCAGTGAAAAGCCAAACCACACATCACCTCTAGAAAGTTGCAGACCTTTGTGGTAGCATATGTACAGTATCTTTGTGAGTGTGTCCAGTATTTGGTAGGTGTGCATTACAAATTGGGCTTTGGGTGTACGTGTAATAAAGTTTTTTTGACATGACCATGTCTGGAGGTTCATAAACTTTTATAAACTTTCAAACAGCACTGTATGTTACCTCATGGACGTTATCTTGTAGCTTACATTCTCTTGTTTGCATCCCAAAACATCCGGTAATAGAGGGTGTTCAATGTGTACAAGTATGAGTATCCATCACAGTATGTTCACAAGCACAGTTGAGTCGAGCTCCAGTCGTCAAAGCTCAGTATAGTGTGAGGTTTTGAAAAACCATCAAAAACACATGGACACTCCAAGTATTCATTATATATTCCTGAGACTAACTACTGCATGTTTTAGTCCAAGCACAGATATTTGGCATCCTGAAAGCAGAAAATTAAGATGTGAAAGATAAAACTAAACAAAATTAGCCCGCAGTAAATAGCATTGCAAATTCACTTAGGAGACCTCATGACTAGCAATAAAACATTCTCTGTGCTTTGGTGGTTTTGCTAAATGTTCTTGTAATTTTTACACTACTACTAAAGCCTCATATCAAACTGTAAAACTAGTGCAGTCAGCCACATGGAGATATTTAGTGACTTCTTCAGCAGCCTGTCCCTCAGCTCTTTCCACTGTGGTCTACCTCTAAATCCGACACCTTAAATTCCTAGTTTTCTTTTCTGTTATTTTGACACAGATTCCCTCCTATGAAAAGCTGGAGGCTTTTAAGGTTTACCTACAAAATCATCTGAAAGAGCACACACACTTAAACACACCCGCACAAAACTCCAGCTGCGCAGAGGTGGAGCTGTCACGCAGGCTGTGTTTCTACGGAAACAGCAGGTAGCCGCAGGAGTCCCTGGTGTTTTTCCAACTCTCATCCTTTAGACACAGCTGAGGCCTGCTGATAGAAGAGACAGAGAGAGAGAGAGAGAGAGAGAGAGAGAGAGAGAGAGAGAGAGAGAGAGTGTGTGCGTGTGTGTGCGTGCGTGTGTGTGCGTGTATGTGACTGTGTTTTCAAGCTACAATCCCCTTACAATTTGCCTGTGTGCCTGAGGCTGCCACCATATTCTCACCTTAGGACACAAAAATAAACTTGCCCAGTGCAGCTTTTGTTATGTTCCCCCGTGTCACTTGCAGTTTTTGTATGAAGGGGTACGATAGCATGTCGAGAGAATTTTGTGCTGAGTTTAGATGTGCTGGAGTCAGCCAGATTGATCCTTGGTACTGAGCAAAGAGCATCCTGTGGCTGCAGATACCCAGCTCCCCAGGTCTATTCCACAGTACTGAACCTGGACTTACAGAAGCACAGGCACCAGACTGGATCAACAACTCCACACTAAAGCCTTGTTCTCTATAGGTACAAGTGACAACTGCTGGACAAGTGCAGGCAGAGTCAGTAAAAACCAGACAAAACAGTCCCCCTCCCAGAAACTGCAATGTCGTGAGTCAACAAATTCACACATGTTCATCTATTTCGACACACTCCTTCACCCACACCATCCAATTTTGGCAAATCTCTGTAACTTTCCTGTTTAATTTGACTCATCAACCCCTGTTGACATCCATGTATGCCATGTGGCCAATCAGAGGCTCCTAACTTTCCACCAATCAGGAGCCCTCTAATTAATTCAAGTCTCAGAACTCAAACTTGCAGTAACACATGCTGATAATTCTTGATTCGACTGGAATGCATTGAAATGTGTAGAACTAGTCTTTCTTTTTATTTCAGCTCCCTTCAATTTTATATCTTTTTTTTTTGGTTTAGAAACCCTGAAGTAATGTTAAAAGACAAGCAGCTTGCTCAGCCAATATTGAAGTGTTATTCTCAGTTGCTCACAGCAGATGAGTAATGTACTGCCAGAAAAATGAAAAGTTTAAAGATATTTAAACCATTTCAAAAAGTTCCCCTAAAATCAGGCACCGTTAGCCATTCACTGGAAAATCTTTCCGCTGACAATCAACCAATTCAATTAGATACACACTTATGCTTATTTTTAGCACAATTGTAATACGTCTTCTTTTTCTGTCCCAGTCTAAACTAGCCAAAATATTGTTACGGAAATAACATTTTGCTCTCCATTTGGCCGATCAGTATTAAGGTCTTCTCTTGATGGAGTGTAAGTACTGACTATCATGCCTGATTGCCTCGAAACAGGCAAAGGGCTGAAAATAACTGCTGTTAGCTCCCATTAACTGATGTAATGATATGTGAAGTATTACAAAGCGTGATGATAAAGTGATCATTAATCTGAAATGTTAATAGACAAAAATGACATGGAGTCAAACCATCTGTTTCTCCTCATTTCTCCTGTTATCCCATTATTCAAAGTGCGGCACCGCGGCAACTGGTATCTCATGAAGGACATTACACCCTCTTAGAGCTAGATGTAAGGTTTAGGTTGTAACTTGTGCCTGTGTTGGAATCATCTCAGCTGGTGTATTAGTAGCCCCTGCAGTATTAGTAGAGAGTAAACCCTGTCCTAGATTAAAAAATAGGCTACGTTTGAATTTACGCATAGCTGGTGCAACCCAGTGAAAGACCCTAGATGAACGTTAAAGCTTTGAATCTAAGCTAACAGTTCACCTCAAATATATCAAACATATCATATTTATGTTAAAAGTTCATTTCAGCTACTCACAAATGCTTATATTATTATTATTATTTTAATGTTAACCTCCTTGAAGTTGGCAAAATTGCTGATTAAAAGAGTTAGCGAGCACAGTCCTTAAATCACAAAGATCTCAAGTCAGGCAAGAACCACGGTAAAACATACACGACAAATGAAGGAGAGTCATTTCTTCCTTGTCTGACTTCACCTGCGGAGATTTGTTTGCAGGTCAGTCAAGGACACAAGCAAATAAAATAAGATGAATCACGAACACTAACTGGAAGACATTGTGATTCTGTGGAAAGCGATTTAGAGAAAACACGCCTACACTTTGACATCAACTGTTTTAGCGAGTGGGCTATTGATAAGCATTTAGCAACACAAACAGGAAATGTAAACTACCTGAAAACACACTGGCGAGTCAGTTCTGTGACATCATATATGAAAAAAAAGCTAATCTGCTCAAAGCAAAACTCAAAATAAGAACAAAAACAGGGGCAAATCATCACAAGTCTGAAGTATTGTGGTCAGAGGCGGAGAGACATGCACGGCCCCTTTCCCCTAGTGTCAAATGCAATCACTATGCGCTGCACCAAAACCAAGCACTCTCTATTCCCTAAGCCTTTCCTTTCCCTCGGCCTGAACCTGTTAGATAAGAAATGATAAAAAAGGGAATATGGAGCCAGAGAGAAATGAAGACAGCAGCAGCAGCAGCAGCAAGGTAGCCAGAGACAAAGATCGAGGGGGAAAAGAGCAAGGTAGAGGGATGCAGAGATAGCAAAGCCGGCTCTGGGAGAGAGTGCAGATAAAGAAGGTGATGGTAGCCGAGGGGCAAAGCGAGGAGCGCAGAGAAAGAGCAGGAGGAGAAAATGAGTGAGATAGTTGAAGGCCACGGGGATCAGGAGATTAGGCTGAATCATCTTTTAAGTGATGACCTTAAAAACACACACTCAACTGGATGCTATACCCTGGGGCTTTGACTCTGTGCGTGTGTGTGGATGTATGTGTGTGTGTATGTTTTCTCAGTATTTGCAAAAATGCTGAAAAGCTTTCATCATTACTGGAAAAGAGGTGGGATCAAATGGTACACAAACAAACCCAAATATGAAAATATTAATATAGCGCTTCACAACAATGTTCCAATTCTGTGTAACAGTTTGAACAGTATCCTCAGCTCACCTTATATTTTCCGCTGGAGGAGCTTACATCTTTCTAGTATGAACAACAGGCCTGATGTCTATGGGTAAAACAGAAGGCACCAAACCCTTCTTTTTCAACTCGCCACAGTACCTGCTATGGCTACCAAAACTTAAGTCAATTTTAGCCAAGGAAATCTCTTCTACTCAGCCCAATTCAAAGGGATATTCCGGCGTAAAATTAAGTTAGGGTCAAACGCACCGTAACACTGAGTTAGACACCCCTCGAGAGATGAGTGTTGCTGACCCACTCTCACCCACTCTCCTCTAGTAGCCGCTTGTTTGTAGGGAGAACTCAGATGAGTCCGTCACCGACTGCTGTGGAATGACGCAGCTCAAGGAAGGACATTTATGATCATTTCCTTCAAGTAATAATCACCATATTAATCATTTTGCGCTGCAGACGCAGTAGTTCCTCTGCCTTAGCGTCTCGGTCTGATTGCATTTCCATGAAGAAATTATCATAAATATTCTTCCTTGAGCTGCAGAACTCCGCTGCAGTGGATGATGGGCTCATCCAAGCTCTCCCTACAAACGAGTGACTGCTGGAAGAGAGTAGGTGATTTGTGTTTAGTCTCTTTGCTAAAGAAATCAGGCGAAGTTAAAAAGATGTTAGGTGGCTAGTAAACTATCACTATGGCTAGGACCCCATATGTACTGTTGATAAAGTTTGGTGCTGTTCTGAGCATTATTTGTGGCTATAGAGTGGGTTTTTGTTTGAGGTTTGTGCCTGGCTCCTTAGACTGCAGTCGTTACTAAAGTTGGTATAACTAGAGAAGCAAGCAGTCGGCAACATTCATCTCTCAAGGGGGCGTCTAACTTGGTGTTACGATGTGTTTGACCCTGACTTAATTTTACGCCAGAATACCACTTTAAGCAATAGGAAGCAGGAAAATTGACCTGTGTGCGGATATGAGGGATGATGACAACAACGGCCAAATTGTGATGGACACATGATTGATCCAAAATGCAGCCCTTGTGGAGAGTTTAAGTGAAATTCATTGCCTAACACAAGTTGATCAAGGCAGGAGGATGGGTCAACCAGAGACATGGTCGCTGGCTACCAAGGCACGGATGCATGAAGGGAGTGAGGCTGAGTAGCCCAACAGAAGAGCCACTGGAGCTCAAATTGCTACTTTTGAATTTTTTTTTTTTTTTTCGCATATGGAGCCACATGACCATGGACCAGCCATGAGGCCTTGGCCCACTATCACATTGGGCACATGAGAAGCATAAGAACTGGACAGGCTCACTCTACATCACCTAGATCTCAATCCAAACAACAATCTTTGGGGTACGCTGGACAGACAAGTTCAATCCATGGAGGCTCCACCTCACATCTCACAGGGCTCAAAGGATCTGCTGCTAAGGCCACAGATTTACTTGATGTTGGACTTGCGTTGGTGTATGTGTCTGGGTCTGTCATGAACACATAGTTAACATACTTGACAATGCATGACTGGTCTTACTGGAGGATACCCAAAGAGGGCACACCAGAGAGCTCAGGAAACAAGACACATGGAAGAGGCACATCACAGAGGTTCTTTGCACCAAACTAATGCTAAGGATGCATTGCACCCATCATGTGTCCACAGGACACTTCCAAAGGTCTTGTCAGGTCAGCCTTGACCTGATGAAGAGGGTATCACACAGCATGCAGGAGTCCACAGTGTCAAGGCTGATCAGAGTACAATGGGCGCACATTCATCAGGTAGCATCTCACATTGTGTCTCTTTTCTACATGCAGGAATTCCTTCTGTTACATATTCACCATGAGAGTTTATTTTAAAGATGTCTCTGATGCCGTTTTCAGGCAGTGTGTCCAATGCAAGACAAAAAAAAAAAAGTATTAAGAAAACTGACTTCTATCATTCTTTGTTTTTTACTCCCTTTCTGTAATGTGTTATCGTTTCCTCACTCTTTTATTTTATCTGATTTAATTTTGTCTCTATTTCCATTTTTGCTGCCTGGCTCTGTTTTTGTCATCAATCATGTTCAATACAAATTATTTAGTGAATTTCATCAGATTTTAGAAGGTTTTGGGCAGGGAAAGGAAGGTTGTCTTATCAAATCAAATAGGAAAATATATAATTTAACAAATAAGTCAACAACAGTTTGCTCTATAAAAGTGTTAAAGCTTTTATGTTCTAGTCATGTGAAGTCATACATTAAACATACAGGTATCTGCAGTGGAAACCTGTCCTTTTTTCATATATCAGTGTTTTCTCTTCTCCCTGAGCTCCTGATCCTGATGGTCTCTGTGTGCGAGCTTCATGTTTTGTTTCCTCATAGGACTCTCATTCATCTGCTCATTTATCTCCCTGCTTTCTGCTCGCTGAAGTCGCAACCTTTCTTTTCCTTCTTTTGTCACCCTTTGCATCTGTCTGCCTTTAATTTGTCAGTCTGTCCGCTCTCTCTGTTCACCTGCTTTTTTGTGTGTGTGTGTGCGTGTGCGTGCGTGTGTGTAGTTTTATTTGCTCTCTGTCTGTCGGCTTCTTGCTTACGCTGTTTTTCCTTCTCTATGTCAGTGTTTCTCCAGCTGTCAGAGTTTCTCTCTTTCTGTAAGTCCCTTTGTCCCTTTCTCTTTTTCTTTTACAACATCCTTCATGTATGCATACACGTGCATGTGTGTGTGTGTGTGTGAGAGAGGGTGTATGTATGTGCTCTCAGGGTTTACATGAGCATGCTTGAGCTTTCTTTACGCTATGACAGATGCACGTGTGCTCTGACCGTGATTCATCATGAATGTTCTGACAGATGAAACACATTTCTGTTTTTAAAAGGTGATATTGAGAGGAGGTTGCCATCAACACAGTGAAAACACCTTCAATATCCAAAAACTAATGAATTCCCATTTTGATCTGTTCCTTTTTCCTTGAGAGTAGAAGTAGTGAAAGAATGCTTTTAACAAATTCTAACTGTGTTCGTCCCATTAAAATATTACTACAATCAAGTCTGACCATTTACTGCACATGGTTGTACACTTACACTCACTGTATTTATTATGCAGCCGCAGAGTAATCCCCGTGATGCCTCTCACACTAATCCATAGCTCTGTAAATGTTTCTGTGAATGTGGCTGTGCTTCAGGTCCCCTCAGAAGACTGGGGTGGTGGGTATGGCGGTGGCAACGACAGCGGAGGGGAGATTCCGTGTCGTCGCATGCGGAGCGGCAGCTACATCAAAGCCATGGGCGACGATGACAGCGCCGACTCAGACACCAGCCCGAAAGCCTCTCCTAAGTCCACCTTGATCGCACAGAGGGACGCCTTTAGACGGTCTATCAGCATGGATCAAAGGTCAGATGTCACATTTGTGGACTTCTTATACATGCTAAGAAATAAGGAGAAAAAATAACAGGTTGAAAGAGCAGGACAGTCACAAACTTGTTTGTTCCATTCAATTACTGCATTTTCAGGCCATAAGGCGCACCAGATTTTTAGATGCATTAATCACAACAACACAGTCACGTAAATCAAACCTTATTTAACTCAGTTGTAACAACAAATACCAGTACAGATAACTTATTGATTCATTCTTGTTCCACATATCCATTGAATTCTTCACTTTCAGTGTCTGAGTTAAACAGCTGCGCAATTTCGGCATCAAGTATGCCCGGATCCCTCTTGTCATTGTCCGAGTCAGTCTCGTTGCTGTTACCGGTACATGGCTGTTCATTGGTGATTCCATGATGCTTTCGCGAAAGCTCGGACGACAGTTGCAACACAGCATACCATAATGCGCCGAATATCCATTGAGCGTAGCGGCTTTGTTGCTTGCCGAAGTCGTATTCACACATTTCAGCAGATTTTTGAGCGCATTGTACCACATAAAATCAGTCAGTAAGCACAACAAGTAATCATACATAAGGCGTGCTGGATTATAAGGCGCACTGTAAATTTTTTAGGAAATTTACGTACTTTAAGTGCACCTTGTAGTCCGAAAAATACAGTACTTATTTTTGCAGAAGTAAACATTTCGCAAGTAAACTAATCTATTGGTTTATACCTGCCTTTATTTTCCCTTTACGAGTCAGTTTAACAACTCCAACGACCACTAGCTGGCGCTGGAGGTAATGATCAAGACAAACAGCCAATGTGTGTAAAATGTGATTGATTGTGCACTTGAACCCTTCTTTCTACTTCTGTCTAACATAATGACTTGTTCACAAGTTGAATACCATTCTGAAAAATTTGGCGACTGGTAAACTTAAGTGGTAGTGAAGCCCCCTATAGTCCACAGGGGTCACAATAAAGATGAACATCTTCACGTCTCTCTTAGTTCCTTATTGGAGCTTTAAATAGTACAAGCCTACTTTTGGGGGCTCCTATCATGGTAAACCAAATCACTGTCTGCAAACTCAAAAATCATATAATGTATAATGTATATGAAAAATCATATACATTATGGGAACTAAAGGCAGTTGCCACTTGTTTGTCCATGATTGTTTTTTTTCCTTGCAGGTCTAAACTCCAATTTATCACAGATGGCTCACCTCTCAAATCATTCAATTGGGGAATGGGGGGGAAATTGAAATGGTGTTTGATGCTCCTCAGAGTTGAAGTTGTAGTCCCTCTTATGTGTTTCCAATTGCCCCCTGCAATAAAAACCTGAGGCGCATCAGGCCCCTTAAATGCGAGACACCGCAGGCACAAACTCCTTCACACTTCCTCATCTTCCATAGAAAACTGAGGAAAAATCTATCTCAAGCCCCAAAACTGGTTTATTTTTCAAAACACAATGTCATGACATTACACTAGGAGCTACATATTAGGTTTGCCGGGTATTACTAATGACATCATGGGGGTTATGTTCTGAGAAAGCCCACTCTGGACTCATAGAGGATATTATATAACTGTTTAAAGGCTGAATAGAGTTATATAACACCGGTGAAGTGCCCCTTAGTAGCATTCAAATTATCATGTGAGGGCGTCTATTGAATTTTTTTCAGTCTTGATTTATTTATGTATTTATTGAACCTTTGTTTAGCCAGATTAGTCCTATCGAGAGATGAGATCGCATTTCCAAAGGAGACTGGACAAAGTCTCAATAACAAAACAATCAGACTTATACAGTGGTACAAAAAAATCCATAAAAGAAGTGAGCTGAAACACTGGAAAATGCTGCTCTGTAAAATCAGAAACAATGAAATATAAAAGAGCTGACATGTTGTCACAGTTCAGAAGCAGATACCTACATGTCTCAAAGGAAACATGGGGGTTTGTTACTGGACTTTACTGGGCCCTTTAAAGGACTCCAGCTGGCTAAGGACATGACTCATTAACTGTGTTTACATGGGCATGAATAATCAGAATAAATGCCTGATCGGAAATAAATTGTATTCTGATTGAGAGGGGTGGTTTATGCCGATCGTTATTCTGAAACGTGTCCATGTAAACACTTATTCCGATCGTGACTTTCTTACCTGTCTCAATCTTCACTCTTTAGCCTTTGGCTTATTTATTGAGGTCAGTACAGGAGGTTTTATTTTAACACTCTGGCATAAAACACAACCACAAATGCGGTGTCTGCTCCTCCAATAACATAACGAGGCATACATACAGCGTAATGATGTCACATCTACACACACAGCGCAACCTTTGACAAAACAGTAAACTAAGCACAGGCGTAAATAAAAGTCTTCTTCTGCGGTTGTTTTTGCAAAATCTGACAATTCTGCGCATGTCCAAATGCTTCTAATCTGAACAAAGCTTGGTTCATGTATACGCACGTCATGATCGGATTATTTGATTTTGCACCCATATAAACAATGAATTCAGATTATCTGATCCCTCAAATTTTTAATCAGATCAAGAAATTTTCCACATGTAAACATGGCTAGTGACATTTTATATAAACACAAAAGAAGGAAATATCTGTGCCATCAAGTATTGACAAGACAGCTTTTTTTGTGTAATTTTTGTGTCTTTCAGGTACTCGTGTAAGCAGTGTACAGACTCCTACCCCAACAGCCGGACTACACCCAAAACCCACACCCGCTCTCGTAGCTACACCCGCTCTCTAACCAGCTCACAGGTAACATTCAAAGGTCCCTGTTGTGTCATTTGTGTATTTCTGCAGCACTGTGTCCCTCTGTAACCTTTCTTGTCATCATCCAGCTGGGCGACACGCTGAACCGCCAGTTCGAGGCGGTGTGTGAGACCATGTTCGGGGAAGTGGAGTCTCAAGCCGTGGAGGCTTTGGATCTTCCGGGCGTTTTCCGCACTCGCAGCCATAGCTACGTCCGCGCCATCCAGGCTGGGTGCTCGCAGGATGACGACTGCCTCTCTGTCTTCTCCATGTCGGGCCCTCAGGGAAGCATCAAGGGCGGGGCCGGTGAGTGTGTGTGTGGTGAGGTGCACCAATCAGTCTGCAGTGTGTGCGTGTGTATGTTTGTGTCAGAGAGAGTGTGTGGTTTTCTCATTTGTGGTGGCAACCTGGTGAGACACAGCAGGACAACCGGTGAGAGACGGGATTTTGTGACAGCTTTTGTCTGCTTACCTCGACAAAGGCGTGTTTGTGAAGTTACACACACAGACACACACATCTGTCAACGCTGCAGCATCAAAGCTGCATGCATAGAATGTATTCATTATTCGTTTTTAACCCTTTTTCTTCTCTGTTGCTGCAATCTTTATGACCTGACTCCTCCCACCCGAGCCCTCTGCTCTACGCAGCTCTGTCTTTGTGTTTATGTTTGTATGCGTGCTATAAGCGTGTGTGTGTTTGTGTGTGTGTGTGTGTGTGTGTGTGTGTGTGTGTGTGTGTTGCTATTGTGACTGTTCTTTGTTCTCTGTCTTCTCTCTGTATGTCATCTTTCCCATCATCCTTCCCTGTGTGATGGCTGGTTTCTAAAGGCTCAGTATTAGGTGCAGAGTGTCGGTGATTATAAGAAGAGCTCAGTGTCTCCAGCCGATTCTGTCACTGTGTCTGTCGGATCGCCTTTCACCTGCTTTAGTGTTGCTTTATTTTTTTGGTAACACTTTACAATAACCATAACTTATTAATGGTAAATAGACCATTTATAAACGGTAAGCAGATAGTTTATTAATGTTTAATCATCATTTATAAATAGCATAAATACCATTAATTAATTAAATTTTACAACTTTAAAAGCCTAGTTACCTCCGCCAAGGAGGTTATGTTTTCGGTAGCGTTGGTTTGTTTGTTGGTTTGTCGGTGAACAACTTTACGTAGAAAGTTACAGACGGATTGACCTGAAATTTTCATCAGAAGTGCGTCTCAGCCCCAGGACGATCCCATTATATTTTGGTGGTGATGCGGATCGCCTTCTAGATCCAGGAATTTTTTGAAGGATTCTTTATCATTGTGAGATAGGGCAAATTTTGGAATTTTATGCATTTAACTCTATAAAAATGGCCGAAGTCTTTAGTAAAAAATTACACAAAAGGATCTCAATGAGTTTTATGAGGTGTCAAAGGTTGATCCTGATCCAGACAAAATTCCGGATACTGTGATCCAGAACACACAAAAATAAGGGTGTCTTTGGAATTTTCAATGCTGAAAGATAACCAATGGGCGGCACAGTGGTGTAGATGGGCGGCACAGTGGTGTAGTGGTTAGCACTGTAGCCTCACAGCAAGAAGGTCCTGGGTTCGAATCCGGGTTAGGGCATTTCTTGTTTTAGGAACATTATGAACAGTGAACATACCAGTTTAAACACAGATAAAAGTTAATGAAAGACAGACACGTAACAGTAAAAGTTTTGGTGTGAATCACAACATAAGGGGGGGCATGAGCTGCTTGGCGGAGGTCTGCGCTCTCCGAATGCTTTTCTAGTTATGTTTATAGGTTTTTTATAAACCACTTAGTATTACAAACAGCAGTTGCAACTTTACAATAACCATATAAGTAATGTTTATAAATGGTTTAAAAAACAAATATTAACCATTTACAAAGTGCTACTGACGCACATTTTAATCTAGATGTTTTATCACCAATATATAAACCTTTAATAAATAGTCCAATAATAAATTAATGAAAATTATTAATCATAATGTCATTGCTTGTTAACAGTAAAGTAACTAAACTTACATTAATAAACTATCTATTTACCATTTATAATTGGTCTATATGCTGTTTTTAAATGATGATCAAACAATAATAAACTATCTATTTACCATTTGTAAATTACGGTTGTTGTAAAGTGTTACCTTTTTTTTTCAGCCTTTTCTCTCTGATTCACTGCTTTTGTAAGACATTTGTGTAAAAACATTTGTATGTATTTAGTTTCTCTCTTACTTGTTTTATCTTTGCATTCATGCTCATACCCAAGCCTCATACGCTATACATCAACAGTAATACTGTGTCATTTTTGTGCCTTTAAGATCCCTAATCCCCCTGATGTTTAATAAAGCCTGTCGAGGTCACATGCTTTCACTGCACACACTGCATACACTTATTCTCCATCACTGAAGGTAAAAGCTTCACGTCTAGGTCTTTATAGGTTGTGACACGCTGGTGGTTAAGATACTGGAAAGAAATGCATTAAAGTTTGATCCTTCAGTCGCTGAAAATAAACCGTGTGTATGTGTGAGCGCATATATGTTTGAATGAAGCTCAGAGGGGTCTAGGATTCTCATTTTAATATTTCTCTCAGGAAATTGCTTTATCTTCTAACGCGGCAGAGTAAAGGGAAGAGAGTCTTTTTTTGTTGTTTCTGTCACATCTGTCTCTGCTACCATTTTGCTTCATGGGTTGCAGTGAAACTCAAAGCAGAGACTATTTTTGTGTGTGAAAATATGAAGGGCTATTGAGTTTCATGTATTCATTATTTCTGTTGAATTTTACATTTTCATTATTTTTAATTACTTTTTCTGTTTCTTTTCTCTCTGTATTGGTTCATCTCCATTTTCCCCTTTCACTCTTTACCTTTACTTTAACTTCCTCTTTGCAGTCTGTCCCTTTTGTAAGTATCCTCCCCCGCTGATCCTCTTTGATATCGTACCTAGTTTGCTCTTAACAGCCCTCTGTGCCTCTGTCTTCCTTTCTCCTACTCTTCTGACACTTCAGTCTTTCCTTATCGTAAAGGTGCTCCTCCCCCACTCCCGCCTCGCATGTCCAAGTCTTCACTGTCGGTGCGAGCCCAGAGCAGCACCGAGTCCACACAGGATGCCTACTTCCAGAGCAGTGGACAGCTGGTCCCAAGCTCGGGCCCTGGGCGCCCCAAGCAGCACAGCAACTCAGTAGACCTGGGCAGCTCTGACGGCCCCTCAGGGCGCTCCTCCAGGGGAGGATACTATACCTCCACAGGCCCCGGACGCTCCCGTCAGCACAGTAACTCAGCAGAGAGCCTCGATGGGGTCAGGGGCTCTAGGGAGCTGGTACCTTATGGAGGGGGTCCAGGGTTTGGTGTGAGAGCCAAACACAGCAGCTCTGCTGACAGTCTGCTAGAAGGCCCACCAAGGCCAGCGAGGGAGAGGGACGGCAGGGCTGGGGGGAGTCTGGGGAAGTCCACCTCTCTGCCTCAGAATAGCATGGTGCTGAGTAAAGCTGGGGGCCCGGATGATGGACGCAGAAAGTGGAGGCCGTCCATAGCTGTGCAGGTCAGAAAGAACTATTTTACTTCATAACTTTGTGTTCCTATGACCTGAGTTAGTTCAAGTTAATTATTTGAATATCAATTAACTAATTTTAATCTCTATTGAAATGTCAGAACATACATCTATTACTCGCTTTGATTGCTTTGTTGCAACCAGCAATTCCTGATCCAAAAGCAGGTAACCAGCGAGCTTTGCAGTGGTAGTATGGTGCTTTTTACATTTTAGCAGACCCAGCTGTTTCCCATGTTTCTTTGCTTTCCAGTAATCTATGCTGTTCGAGTATTAGCATAGCATAATGTAGCGTGGTGGTTCAGAAATAGAGGTTTTGATATTTAAAATGAAAAGGGCATCTTTTAGCTGTTTTAAACATTAATGCTAAACCAAGATATTCAGGCGTAAAATCAATTTAGGGTCAAACACACCGTAACACTGAGTTAGACACCCCCTCGAAAGATGAATGTTGCCGACCAGCGGTCTGAGGAGCCATAAACAAACCTCAACCAAAAAGCCACTCTATAGCCACAAATAATGTTCAGAACAGCACCTAACTTCATCAACAGTACATATAGGGTCCTAGCCACTGAACATCTTTTTAGCTTTGCCTAATTTCTCTAGCAAAGAGACTAAACACAACTAACCTACTCTCTCCCAGCAGCCGCTTGTTTGTAGCGAGACTTCAGGCCAGTCCATTATGGACTACAGCAGGGTGACGCAGCTCAAGGAAGAACATTTATGATCATTTCTTCATGGAAATGCAACCAGACTGAGACGCTAAAGCAGAACAACAACTGCGTCTGCAGTGCAAAATGATTATAACTGTAAGGAAATGATAAAGAAATGATCATAAATGTTGTTTCTTGAGCTGCGTCACCCCACTGTAGTCCGTAATGGACTGGCCTGAGGTTTCGCTACAAACAAGCGGCTGCTGAAAGAGAGTAGGTGAGTTGTGCTGAGTGTCTTTGCTAAAGAAATTAGGCAAAGTTAAAAAGATGTTTGGTGGCTAGTACTATGGCTGGGACCCTATATGTACTGTTGATGAAGTTAGGTGCTGTTCTGAGCATTATTTGTAGCTAAAGAGTGGCGTTTTGGTTGAGGTTTGTTTATGGCTCCTCAGGCCGCTGTGTATTGCTATTGTGTGGTCATTACTAAAGTTGGTATAACTAGAGAAGCAAGCGGTCGGCAACATTCATCTCTCAAGCGGTGTCTAACTCTGTGTTACAGTGTGTTTGACCCTAAATTAATTTTACACTGGAATATCCCTGTCATGAATGCTTCCTCTAAAATGACTAACTTTCCTTTAACTCTGGTTGTGTGGTGCTTTGTGTTTTTTTTTCTGTTTTAGGTGGACAGCTCAGAGACTCTGTCAGATTCAGATGCAGAGGGCAAAGCTCTCACTGAGGTTCACTCTATAGGAGTGCAAGTGGAAGACGACAAAAGGTATGACTGGAATATCACTCAAATCAACTCAAAGTTTACCCTTAAACTGTCTCACCAACTTCAGCTGTTATCTTTGTATGACATTTAGTTTGACTTAATTAGAAAGACATAAGAAAAAAACAAAAGAAATTTTATCTTTGCCCAAATCCTTGTGGCTTCATCAGGACCGGGGGCTTGGCTATGTAATTTATGCGAATAATTTTAACAGATAATTTCAAAATCTCTCCGGACTCCAACTGAGCAGCCACCTATGGTTGATTTCAAGGCTAGATCCTATTATTTCATTTAACATTTCATCAGACATCACAGCTTGATCTGGGTAATAGTTTGTTCTGTTTTTCAACTGTAACCATGACGACTGCAAATCAGACAAACCGCATGACTTTCCCATGCAGCCCCTTGATTATATCCATCTTTGCTTGAGGGTCAGACTCTCACACACTCACACACACACACATCACAACATCTCAAACTCCTGGATCCTGAGCATTGTGTGATCATACACCTGTTTGAAATGTCCCCCATCATCAGGGATGACAGTTTGACGTCTGCAAAGATAACAGGAAGGCAACGACGAAGATCTGAATCACACCTCACACCTCATCAGACAGTCAAAACAGATGGGGGGGTGGGTGGGGGACCTACTTGTTATAGAGTAAACACTTATCACTGAGTCCACTGACATGACATTTGCACACACTGGTGCGTCATATGCCAGAGGATTTAGCAGGGCTTATCACAACAGCGTGAGTAGTAGTGACTGCAGTGACAGCATGAATATCTCTGCTCCAATAGGAATGTGTAATAACAAGAGGGAGAAAATGTGATACTCTGTGTGACTGGATGGCTCAAGGCCTGCTGTGACTCCTGTGTGTTGCAGGCGGGCTCGTTTCAAGCGCTCCAACAGCGTGACGGCGAGCGTGCAGGCCGACCTGGATCCTGAGGGCTTCCCAGGGCTCAGCATTGCCGTGCCAACTCAGGACAAGAGTCTGCAGTTTGGCTGTTCCTTCCAAAGGCACTCGTCAGAGCCGGAGTCAGCTAGCCAGTACACAGAGTGCCACCGCACCGTCCACACGCAGGGACAGTGGGCCTATAGGGAGGTAGGTCGACACGTATGCATAAACCTTATCTCCTGGGTCCTGGTGATGGAGGCCGCACTTAGTGTTCTCATCAAGATTGCATTGTGAGTGATTGACAGCTGTCAAAGGTATAAAATGTATTCAGTTCCTCTCCTTGTACAGTTTGACAGATTTTTTAAGCATCAAGACTGAACACAGAAGGAAACAGCACAGATACATATACTGTCTTTTTGTCACTTTGGTAGAAAACCAATACAAGATGTTGGGTATGAACTTGTTAGCTATTTGGAGCTGCTAGTTATTCTTTTCTTAAAAGAGGGGCCACTTTGGACGTCAAGTACTACAAAAAAAGCACTACATTCCCCCAAAATCCACTTTTGTGTTCTTTATATATTACCTCTGGGAAAAACATGTAAAATTTGCACAAAGTAAGTGAGTAAAATTTATTTATAAATGCCTTTCACAGACAAAAAGTCACAAAGTGCTTCACATAAACAAACAGTAAAAATGTACAAATTTAAAAGGCCAAGACAACAACATTAACAATCATGGCAGCCCCCAAGAATTAAACAAAAGCCTGGGCAAATAAACATGCCTTGAGTTGGCTTTTGAGGGAGTCAACAGAGTCAATTAAGCGTAGAGAGAGAAAGGAAGATTATTCCAAACCTTGGGGGCAACAGCCTGGAAAGATCGGTCTCCTCTGGTCCGAAAACGCCTACATGGAACCATCAGTAAATTCTGATCCACAGACCTCAAAGCCTGAGCAAGGGTGTAAGGCTGGATCAGATTGTATATGTAGGATGGAGCCTGACCATGCAGGGCTCTAAATACAAGAAACAGAATTTAAAAACGTATCCTAGAGGACTCAGGCAGCCAATGTAGCGCTTTTAGAACAGGGAATATGTGAGTCATCCTCTTCGTGTGGGTCAGGATCCTTGCTGCAGTTTTGCACTAATTGCAGAAGAGAAAGCTCCTTTTTGTTCAGATATGAAAACAAACTAATATATATAATCATAAGAGCAAACAGCTTTAGTGGACATTCCTACAGTCAGCATGCCAATCGCACACTCCTTCAAAACTTCTGTGGTATTGTGTTGTGTGATAAAACAGCACCCTTTAGAGTGTCCTTTTATTGTAGCCAGTCTAAGGCACACCTGTGCAATAATCATGCTGTCTAATTAGCATCTTAATATGCTACACCTGTGAAGGGGATGGATTGTCTCAGCAAAGGAGAAGTTTCACTAACACAGATTTAGACAAATTTGTCAACAATATTTGAGAGAAATAGGTCTTTTGTGTGCATAGAAAAAGTCCTAGGTCTATGAGTTCAGCTCATGAAAAATGGGAGCAAAAACAAAAGTGTTGCATTTATATTTTTGTTCAGTGTATGAACCCTCGCTGGGCAGAGTTAAAGGGGGATTCCCCATGTTGTGTTGATCAAATCAAGTCAGTTTTTCTGAGTAAAAGAGTCATTAATCCCTGTGTCATGTTTTGGAGAAGCTTCAGATTTAATATCCAATACTCTTGTGATGATAAGAGTAATGCTGTAAATATAGCTGGGGGTGCCAGAGATCCAAAAATGATTAGAGAATAAAAACAAAAGGATGCAAGAGGACTGGACACACCGGCAGAGTGGCAGTGGAGATGGCAGGGCTGGATGGCAAACAGAAATAAACAGGAAGGTTAGAACGAGTTAACAGGTCAAAAAATCTTGAATGCTAGTCCAGAGTGTTACCAACAGGGTAGCTGATGAACTGGCAATAACCGGATATGTATAAACGGGGCAGATCCTAACAAGAGGTGGCTTTGAGAAACCTTATGCTGTTTTTATTTGAATAAGTGGCCTGTTGGAGCCAAAGGTAAAATCCGATGTCTAGTTCATTGTACAGTGCACACCTGCTTACAAGATTTCCACAATGCAGAAAACACGGATAGCATCATAAAATCTGACAATAAAAACGGAGTCAATTGAAAGAGGCAGGATATCTTGGACTTCGCTGATATCAGGGTGCGAAATCACCATCTGTCATTGATGATTAAAGTGATCTCTTGTGCCGCTCTCTGCCCCTTCCATCTGATAACCTGCTGCAGCACCTGATGCATGCTCTGTGAGGGAGAGAGAGGTCCTTCAGCATGTCCTGACTGATATCGCATCTGGAGTGACAGCGGGCGTGAAATATGAACCCTCTCAAACCGCTGTTTTTAAAGCTACAGCTGGTTACTGCCCATGTCTTTTTGAACTTTTTAAAGATTCTGATGAATGTGGAACTCTACAACTTTAACAAAACATGTTGTGTTATTTTTGCACCTTTATGAAACGTGTTGCTGATTAGTTTTGACAGAAGATCAGACGAAATGAAGGGCAACATGAGAGGGACATGCTTCATTGTGTACAGAGAGGAAAGTCGCAGGTGCAGCGTGTAAGGGGAGTGGATAGGATAACAAAATAGAAGAAAAGAAATTAGGGTAACACTTTACTTGACGTCTATTTCTATAACGCATTATAAATATATGTATAATGTGTTATAATCACGTCATAGCTCTGTATAACTATGTACTGCACTACTACTATGTGGGCATTGTCAATGAGTTGTTAACAATTATAACACATTATAATACCTGACCTTGTAAGTCATGATAAAATGCTTTATAATGTGTTATGATTATTGCTATAAAGCATTATAATCATTTATGAGTGTTTATAACTATAGTTATACAGTGCTATAACGTGGTTATAACGCATTATACATATATTTATAATGCGTTATAGAAATAGACGTCAAGTAAAGTGTTACCGAAGTTAGACGAGTTCACAAACAAGTCAGAGAACAAAACAATTAAGCATATTTCCTCATGATAGGAAAAATGAATTATATAAAATGAAATAAACATATGGCCATGATGGAATACTTATTATGGAACAAGTGGCAAGAGCCTCTCATTGTGAGTGAGTTTATTTGGACTGTGCTCACAATACTATTGGCAATCACAAGATTGGAAAACCATGTTGCAGCCATAATGCCAACTAAGTATTCAACGGGGAGTAAAATATATATATATAAACATTGATTTAGTCATTTATTGTTTGTCCAAGGTCCAGTAGGAAGAGTTAAGCCAAACTTTCAACCACACTTTATAGTTTTAAACCGTTATTTTGGTCCAAATTTTCGTGTCCTGCAGTCTTTTCTGTTTATTGCAGGACTTTATCCAGAGTGGCTACACCACTGAGTCCATCCAAACAGACTCCCGGCCCCACCAGCATCCACTCTTGCCTCAGCGTTCCCACTCCCCCCTGCCCATAACATCTGAGCGATCCTGGGCAGGGACGCCATCTCTGGAGGGCCCGCGGAGCCTGCCCGACTCAGGCCGGGCCTCGCCCTGCATGAGAGACGGAGAGTTCTTCCTACGCCTGCTGCAGACTGAGGTGGAGAGGATGGAGGGATGGTGCCAGAACATGGAGAGGGAGGCCGAGGAGAACGAGCTGCCAGAAGAGGGTGAGTTTGGGAGAAGGATCAATAGGTTCAGATATGAAGTTCAATGATGAGTAATTCTCTGATTTCTGAAATTACTTATGTGCCGTTTTCTCTAAAGTTTTGGAGCTGATTCGAAATGCAGTTGGCAGCGCCCAGATGCTCATGTCTCAGAAAGTTCAGCAGTTCTTCCGCCTCTGTCAGCAAAGTGTGGTGAGTGTGTGCAGTGCATGAAAACTCATGACAGCACATATTACATATGGTGCATGAGATTCAGTGTTGCTAAAGGGAGAATTAGCTGCAGAATCATTGCTCCAGTGTAATTGAGTTTCCCTTTCTTTTCATTTCCTTATGCTTATGTATATTTTTCTCTCTTTCTCAGGACCCATCAGCGTACCCCCAGCCCACCTCTCAGGATCTGGCAGGCTTCTGGGACCTGCTCCAGCTCAACATAGAGGAAGTCAGGATCAAATTTCAGGACCTCCAGAGGCTCAAGGACTCTAATTGGAGGCTTCCACCTGAAAAGAAGGTGAGACGCCCCGGGGTCCAAGCAGCCCTGGTTTCCCCACAGCACTGCCCCAGAGCAAAGCTGGCAGTGTGCAGAAGAGTAGCGCAGATGGTCATGCCCTCCGAGCCTTTGCAGGCTGTGAAAACACAGAATGGCAAGAGGAACTGAGCTGAGCTGTGAACAAGATGGTGGAGTCTTAAACTGCTAAAAGTCTAGAAGCATATTTTGCTCTTGATGCAGCAGGACATACAGAAGACAGTGCTTCTCTGTGATTTAATGTGAATTCACTGATCAACTACATTATTCTTGATAACAAACTAACAACTGTTTCTCTTTTCCTCTTTTTCTTTTGACATTATCCCCTTAAACCTTCTTTTCCCATCTCATTCTGTTTTACCTGATGCTGATGCATGACATAATTTTTGCATCTTAATCCATAATCCGTCCTTACTTGAATTTTTCCTTTGGTTTCTCTTTTTTATCTGTGTGTCTCACAACGCCTCCATGTTTTTTGCATGGGTTCCTTTTTGTACAACCATCCCAAACCCATTTTTTCTCCACCACTTGACACGACAAACCCACTGTCCGTTCTCATCTTATCTCACCTTGCTGGGCCAGGAGGATAAGAAGCTTCCTCCTCCCTTACCAAAGAAGCCAGCGGGCGGTGTGAGTGGCAGCCTCAGGGCTGATAGCAGCGTGGATGGGGGTGCCGGAGGTGGGTCGGGTGGGTTGGTGGTGCCTCGCATCGGTGGACACACCCTCCCCATCAGGGAGAAGTCGCTGGACCTCGGGGACCGTCAGAGAACAGAAGCGAGGAGGAGGCTTCTACAGACAAAGCGCACTGCTTCTTTCAGGCAAAACTCGGCCACAGAGAGCGCTGACAGCATTGAGATATACATCCCCGAAGCCCAGACTCGACTCTGAACACTGAGGTGTCTCCCACCCACCTCTTCATTTACCCTCATTCCTGCAGCGCAGACATGGGCACCAATCTCAGTCCTTCTCTGAGCCTGGTTTGGATCTTCTGCAGGTTATTACTGTTCATCTGCTCCCCTCTTTACGATATTTCTCCACATAACAACAGATCCACTTCTCTTGCTCATTCAACAAGCAATGACAGCCATTTTAGTGTCTTGAAATTTGAATATTTTACAGACACAGAGGCCTAGACCTGAAATGGTAGCTAGTAGATATGAGCTGTAGACTTTTTTAAGAGTTCTCTGGATTTCTTTGTGGCCGACTACAACAAGAAACAGTCCACTTTTGTACCAGTAGTCATCGGATGTTCACGCAGTAGTAGCATGCCTATGCGTGTTCACCTAGCACTTCACCATTACTGAAAATAAAGGGCTTAACGGGCACAAAACCTCGATGTGAGGAGATGACAGATTTCCCTCTGGATCCCCTGATGCCATGTCTGAGTGCTTAATCAACTAAGATACACAGTATATTCACATCCTTTGATGACTCTAGCAGTATTGGTGATTAAACATGGAGTCATAGTCACCATAAGTTTAAACGCTCTTTAAGTCAGATGGCTGACGCTCCCCAAAGAACATCCTCCGAGCATACTCACTCACTACAGCTGGCCCCCTTCACCCAGGTGCCATCTGTCCACCCTGTCCAAGAATTATCAAACAGTTTCCTGCCTCGCTCCTCAGTCTCTCACATCCCTTCTATCCATCCAATACCCTCAGAATTCAGCATTGAGGCTGTCTGAATGTGCAAGTGCTTTTTGTACATAGTGTGCACTCATGTTTGCCAAAAAGAGCTTTTTTTTTTTGGAGTAGCATCACAGTCATGACAGCAGGAGAGCATCACAGACAAAAAAACACAGTTTTTGCTTTTTTATTTAGTCTCTCTTTGAAGTTTCAAGAGGGGATGCTGGGAAATTTTGGGGGGGAATATATTTAAATAGCTTTCCAGGACTTTGCTGAGAAGGCCCCTGTTTCACTGTGAGACTATAGCACCACCTAGTGGTCAAGAAAAGGATCCAAACCAACAAGAGTGGTCTTTGGAGAGTTGTGTCCACCCTAGTCAGGAAATAACAGGTACCCTGATGAAACAGCCATGAAAGAAGATTCGTTTTTTTTTTTTATTACTTGTTTTTGCAATCCTTGAGTCAGATTGGACATTAAAGCGGTAGACCACAAAGGCAAAACAAGGAGAGCTGCCAAACTCCTCTACGGGACCCTAGCTCAAGTTAAATCCTCTCAATTTCACACACCGCCGACAAAGAAAACAAAAAAGAATCATCTATGTAGCCTCCCCTTAACTCCTTCCAAAGAGTCATCAACAAGAGGAAACCATCAGGTGTGAAATTATTGAAAAGAAGGAACTTGATAGAGTTCGATAATTAAACTGAGATGAAGTTACACATGTCGTGAATGGAATTATGCTGTTTTTGCTGCACTTCGTTTTCCCTTCTCTTCTTTATTTATTTCTTAAAATCATCCTTCACTGGAGGGTAGCATGATTTTAAAAGCTTTGAAGGGGTCTCATCCACACATTTATGTCAAAGCAGATATTCCTGACTTAAGCATTTTTGTATGGATGGTGTGTATAGGCCTTTATGTGTGTATGTGTGTGTGTGCAAAGTGAATATAAAGTGCTGATGGTTTATAAATGAAGGTGGATGATTACTAAAAAGTCCAAATCAGCCATTTTGAAGACAAAAATATACACATCTTTTAGCATGACCTGTTTTTTTTTCTTACATTTGAATGGAGTGTGTTGGCAAAACAGGATATTTTATTGGGAGATGTATATTTTATAATATAATCTACATTTCTAGATTAGTAGAGACTATTGAGTACAGTATATGTACAAAAAAAAGCATATATCAAATGTGAAAATTACAGTATTATTATAATAGATTATAGCATTGTGTGATACTACAGCTGTGTGCATATCCAGACTCAGTACATGTGAAAAAAACAATTCTTTAGTTTGTGAGTGCTGGGTCAGGTTCACAGGGTAAATAACTGGCAAGAGTGATGATTGCCGAGTACGATCCTCCTTAGGCCTACTGTATATCTGTGTGTGGTTCTAACATATACTGCTGTACCCCTGAACCTGTATTTCCTCTTTAGAACCAACTACATGTGCCTAACCAGCTATATGTGGAGGTTTCCTTTGAACACAGTTTACAGAAAATATATATATAGACAGATGTGTAAATAGAAAAGTATAAAATCTGCAGAGATTATTGTTAAAGAAAATGTTTTTATTGTACTTACATGCCACTTTTTGTCTCCCTCACTCACACTTGCAATACACGACTGGAAGAATTTGTTGGTGTTGATACTGCATGTTTTCTGTCAAACTCCTTTGAGGAAAAAAAAAAAAAAATCAGAAGAATCTCATTTTTGACTGGAAAGAAAACAAATTTTGTAGACGACAAAACTTTTTTGTGATTGAAAAAAAAATTTGACAATTTTACAGTGCGGTTATTTCAGCGAGTCACTTCTTTGTATAAAGATTCAACCCTTTGAGGACAATGATACTGGCAACCTGAAAACAGCAATCCATGTTTCAATTTGGGACTTAACGGATCAATTTCGACAACTCCGTGTTAAACAAGCCGCCCTGACAGTGATTAGAAAAGGGCTGAGAATCAGGCGTAATGTTTTATTCATTTGTAGCAGCGTGGGTTGCCGAGCAGCCTCTTTTAGTCCCTCATCCTCCTCCTCTGTTACCTTCGAACCCGACGGCATCTCTACAGTTCGTGACACAGCCCTCATCAAACAAAGCACAAAGACCTGCTTTTATACTGTTACTCCACTGTGAAGGCCTCTCGAACTCCACCCTCACAATCCTCATACCTACACGCAGAGGGATGGCAAGCTCTTTCCATTACAAGTCGGCCTTGCGGGACTCCAGGATTTAAAGAGGCTTTGTCGGACCTTTATCCACCGTAGCAACTTCACCTTCCTCAAGACTTTCTCTTCTATCCTTTTAATCACAAGTTGAGGTGTTAGCCAGCCACCTTGCCTTGAAACAGGTCCACAGCAAACACACTTTCTGGTGGAGGGACATTCATTCTTTTTGTTCTGAATTATACTGATCCGTCTGTACTTTCCTTCACAGTCTAAATACTGGAGCCTCTGCTTGATGTTGCACCTGGCTGTATAGTTGTATGAACATCTGAGCACCTACCACCACTCAAGTTACACTTACTCTATGAACCCTTTCACCTCTTTCTAGAAGTGCAAAAACCCTTCGTGGACAGCCAGACGGACAAGTCAACTCTGAGTACCTCAGTTTCTAGCAGCAGTGTCTCCAACCCCGACCCAGGCCTCTGTCCTCAGGGGATTCTATTTACTCTACAAAAGCGATGGACCCTGAAAACACAGGACTGGAACCACAGGAATGTTGTTCATATTTTCTGAATGAAACTGGAAATCCTTTGAGCCCAGATTTTCTAGTAGCCATTTTGGAAGAAGGGAGAATTGCAGTAAAAAGAAGTGGCAATGCAAGAGTTGAATTGTAGCCAATGTGTGTGTGCTGTACACTTTGCATTTGTAACAATGTGGAGTTGGTAGAACGCTGTAGCGGCAGATTTGAGTTAGAGTTATACAGATATTTCTGACAGGCAGAGCTGCTCTGGAGGAAGTCAACAGTAGAGTTCAACCTCAGCAGGAGAAGCCAAGAAGCTAGTGTTAGCAAATACAGCTAATAGTAGGGGTCACTGAATCCGAGCTGTTAATCCATTTCCCCCTTTGGTGTTTCAAACACACAGTAAAATAAGAAAAATACTGGGAAACAACCATGTGACTTTTTGACAAATAATTCACCATAAGTCACTCTAAGATTCGGCAGTTGTGTGCTGTTGAGTAGCTAGCAACATAAGTAGGGTGACCCTATTCTGACTTCCCAAAAAGATGACACGACTAGGCAGGGGAGAAGTCATGGAGTTGCAAAAAGTTAATTTCAAGAGTTTTTTGGATCGGATCAAGTGTTTTTTACATGCCCCTAACTCAGTAAGTCCACGAAACACAAAATCAAAACTTACATACAAAACCGGGGACATTTGAGGGATTTTATAAACTTCCCCGGACAAAACCGGACAAGCCCGGACAGCCCTCAAAAAATAGGACATGTCTGGGTGAAAGAGGACGTATGGTCACCCTAAACAAAATAAAAAGTAGGGTTAGCATTATCTGAATATCATCCTTAACTATGATGGAGTTAGGTGAGCTCAGTGAGCAGTGAGGTTGATTTCACTGAATTAAGCAAAATCAGCAGGACGCTACTTATTAGCATGTAGAGGTCTATATATGTGAAAACTGCTTTGTCCACAGGGGGCGCCAAAATTAACACAAACCAAAAGTTCCCCACAGATAAAAGGATAAAACAAATATATGATCAAAATAGGGTTCTGAGGAAAATCTTTAAATTGCTTGCTGCTTGATTTTGGTTCTCCTGTTAAGGTTTTACTTCCCTCTGCCTCAAGAGTAGCTCAAAGCCCAGGAGATAACCTATATATGTGTGTGTGTGAAACAGTGTGTGTTTACTTACACGAAAATGTTGCTTTACAGTACACACACACACACACACAAGGTAATTAAGGGGGCCAGAGACAACTGAGCAATTACTGTGTAATTCACAAAAATAATAACCTGCCACTCGAGTTTACAAAACTGTAAATACCTGTTGCCAATGGACATTGCTCTTCTCAATATTACATATATTCTTACTACAATATGATTATTCTATGATTAATTGTCATTAAAGGGATTAATTATTACCATCAGTCTCATTATTAGAAATGGTGTTGTCAGTTTTAGCTATGGGTAAACATTGTTCTGTATTCAAGGGTGAGTCATGTGAACACGAACAAAAAAAAATTAGTTTAATAAATGATGACAAGTCTTAAATCGCTGCTACTAACGAGATGGAAAGAGAAAACATGAAAACCAACAAAAACTCTGGGAGGACATTTTTCTCTGGGATCAGTGATGGATACTCACCATGAGGAGTAGGAGATCATCTCTAGAGGAAAGCACTGAACAGAATGGAAGATCCAAACTTTCTTTGCATTTATTCCGCTCTGAACTCTCAGTTCTGCCAGAGAAGAAAAACTACACGGACATCAAACTGATACAAACTCTACTCTCTCCTAGTTTTACTCTATAATGTAGCAAAAACAATATATAGCCCCTCATCCCACTTCTCTCTCCACCTCTCTTCCTTTTCCACCTCTCTATCCCTCTCTCTCTCTTCACTGAACACCATGATTTTGAATCAGACGGGTTTGATACGGCGAGCTTTTCTGTCTTTAAGCTCAGCTTTATTCTTGACTTCTTTTGTTTTATACATTTGATTCAGTGCCAAGACAGCATACTGTACATACAAACATGAAATGCTTTTGTTTCTCTCCTTTAAGAAGAACTGACTGGAGCAAATAGCAATAGTGATGCCATAAGATATGAACTTTGTTTTCATATTGCCACCAGTGGACACACAGGATGCATGACTGCAGAGGAGGGTTTTGCACAGTGAAGTGTTAATCATGATTCTGTTTGTTGTGTTGTGGTTCTCATTCTGTACATACAAATTTATTTATGGCTCTTGTACGTTTTCTGGATCTAGATGTGTCAAAGGAGCACGTCTGATAGAGCTGAAGCCCAGAGAGATGGCACACTGTGACGTGGTTTACCCCAACACAGAATGTAACACTGTCAACGTTGTCGAAACATTTTCTAATGGCTATTATTACTATTAATATGATTATTATAAAGCTATTTTAGCGAGTTAAACAAAGGGTGCTGTGTCTCCTTTGTCTTTCTTTTGTGATGGTTTCCTGACTCGACCATTTCCTTCTTATTTCACAGGGAAAATGCAGCAGCCTTTCAGTCGTTTTAAACCAAGTCCCTAAAACCTACAAGTCAAAGAAATCATTTTGAAAAAGTGTTGAAATCGAACAACTTTGATGACACAATAAATGATCAAATTTAAAGTTAAGGAACAAAACTGTGCTCAATCTTTAGTTGGTTTTCTATTATGAACATTTTAAATAGTTCATAAGTCTTCAAGTTAAGATCCAAATTTGATGGGCGCTCTTAAAAAGTTGAATGGTCTAATCCTGATTCATAAATTTTAACAAGACAAAAGCCTGAAGTAACCAAGGCGACAAAGACAACACATTCACCACATTCAGTCACAGAGTCTAACCAGTGTGACATTCCAGCACATGACCCCCACATTGTACAATGGCAAAGTATATTATATTACTGCATGATTTATAGGGATTTAGGAGTTGTGAGGGAGATTTTGTTGTTTTGGGACTAATCTAGTCTTTTTACTAGTTTGCTGCCTTAAAGCTAAGCTAACCCATGACTGATTGCAGCATTATTCTCAATAACAAACTTAAGTGTGGTGTTAATCGACTTATTCAATTCTGCACTTTCAGTCATAAAAATCCACAAAATGTTAAAAGTTTGTTACAGATTTGTTTTTTTTTCTTCACACACAACCATACTGCTCACAAGCTGGTAAAGACAAGGCTTTACCAGCCTCTAAATCCTACAAAGTGGTCTCTTAAGTTTTTCCCTATCCATACCCCTGAGGTGATTAAATCATTTAAGCCTGAATCCAATGATAAATGACTTTGTAGAGCAGTGCAGACATGCCTACCTCAGCAGCATTCATCAAAAATGCAAAACAGAGGTCAATGAGACAGATTTTCCAAAGAGGATTTCCATTTTTCTTTGCTGTTTCTTCTAACCGGTGAAGGATTTGCATTGCAAATTCCTCCAAGCTGTCAGAGGACAGAGAACAATTTAGCAGAGTCACTCTGCGTCTAATGCACAATCGCTCCAGGTATCCTCCTTACAGTCAGGCCCAGACTTCAACTGGTACATTAAGGAGTTATTTTTATCCATTTACAGAGTAACTGCTGGAGAGGGCAGTGCTCACATTGGCAGACTGACGCAGCTGAAATCAAGTGTCCTGCTGAGGTTTAAAAACATGCAGCAGTGGCCTCAGGTGGCAGCTAAAAGTCAGAGAGATAGTTGAATCTTTGTATAGCATATGAATGAATAATGAAATTCTAAGGCATTTAAGAAAGTTCTGGAAAGCTGCAGAGTAACTTTTAACGATGCCATGTCATACCAGTTTACTATTCACTATTATAAAGTACTTGTGTTACTTTTCCCTGAGCAGATTAAAATTACACAAACCTCAAGCACAATGTAGCATTCATGTTAAATCATCTTTTATTCGATTATTTAAAAGCATTCAGTAAAAAAATAAATTGTGCTTTGTATGTCAATTTTCTCATTTCAAACAAAACACATGAAAAAGCAATCATCTCTGTTACATCCATTAAACACAACTAAGAGTCAGTGAAACGTTAAACCTTCAGTCATCGGAGCTACAAAGAAATCACTGAAAAGAAGTTTCTAATATACTAAATCATTACAAAAGTGCCGGCCCTTCAATCAAAGTGCATACTTCTCGCCTTCACCTACTGATGTGACGCAAATCCTGAGTTGAACACATTCTGAATATTTAACACGGTGAAGGTTGAATGTTTAAGGAGTCGAGGGCTCACTGGATATTGTCTAGTTTAAGAGTCCAAGCCATACCAGGGATGCTAGGCAGATCAGGCAGAAGAACAGTTAGACCAGCATTTGGGTTGACTGGAGACCAGGGTAAGGGCTTTGGATTCCCCAACAGGGTCACCTGGACAGGAGACAGAGATTACATTTCATAGGGCTACATATTGGAAAGAGCAACAAGTACCTCTGAATAAAAAAAGCATTAGCATCATGATCTTAAGATCCTTTACCGTCGTGGTTGCTTTTGTTATTGGTTCCAGCAGTTGCACTGAGGCCTTTGGAGGTTTGGTCGTCATGATGGCATAGACAGAGTTTCCTTTACATGTATACCTGATGGAAGACATAATTGAGTTATTAATCTTAATTTCAGGAAATTGGACAGAAGTAACAACACATCTCCAGGAACACTTAATACACTCTTTACTCTCTTTGTCAAACTCTTTCATATGACTGAGGAAATCAAAACGTAAGTGCAGAATAACTCAAGCTACTAATGCTTAACTCTCAAAAAACAGGGTTCAAAGTAAATAGAAAAGCACCACTTATCCCTTTCCTCTATACTGAAATGCTTTGACATATCAGTGACAAAATTTAACACACCACAGACTGATGTCTGCAGTGGACTCACATTTTCTTACCAGATTGATGAAGTGGTGTTCTCATTCTGCAACCTCCAAGGTTTGGAGCTGTAGATGGCCTCGCCGTTGACCTTAAGCCAGGCTCCAAGCCCCCTAAGCCTCTCTTCGAATACTGGAGGGATCATCCCCTCAGGTGTGGGACCCACATTCAGGAGGTAGTTACCTCCATAAGAGACAGTGCGGATTAGATCCTGTAATTTGTTTACAAAAAACAGACATTACCCTTTTATTGTATATTTTTGAGGGTCAAAAACACAAGTGGACACAGCCAATGTAGCAGTATGTCTTTACCTTGATGATAGTGGGAAGGTCCATCAGTTCACTCAATTTCATGTTCTTGCGGTGACCCCAGGACAGTGTGTCAATGGAGGTGCACTTCTCCCACTTGTGTTTGGGCACTTGGCCTGGTGTGAATTTGTCCTCGCAGTTATAGTAGCCTCCATGTTTACAGGCGCAGCCAGCTCCCCATCTGTCATTGGTCACAACTTTATCCTAATACAGAGAAAGAAACTGGTAAGTCAATGCAAACATGCAGAATAAGTCATAAATCTCGTTTCAACTCCAGTGTAAAAGGTTATACATAGACTTGTAAACAAACTAAGCAGGGCCAGACTGATGGCTTTGACAATCCTTGTTGGAATAAACATTAAAAACTCAAACAGAAACTGCAAAGAAAAATAAGCCTTGACTTCACTTCAACAGTCTATTTTGTCTCGAGTTCCTCTAGCAGCCTGTTGGAGTTGAGTAGATTATAGAAACAAAAGGTTTGCCCAGTGGGTTCTTGATCAGCCCTGGAGACCATGACCATAAGGTCTCAGAGTTCTTTTTGGTGAAATGGGCCGGAAGCAAATCTGACAAACAAATACAACTAAAGTCGTAATGCTGCTTTTGGCTGTTTCTGAGTGGTAAAATATCTGTGGTGTGGAGAATCTAAGGTTGTGGAGTTTAGTTTCAGGGGGGTGGGGGTGTTTAGCTCATAGATGAAAATAAACAATTTTTTGTGTTGGTTTTGTAGCCTTCAAAAACTCTTTTTAACCTAATCTGTTATGAGTTTGTTTGGATCATGAGTGTCAGATTTATGTTTCAATCGTTGAGGGTTAGTGGGGATTGAAAATTAACTGAAATTAGAGAGTCAGGATAATCAACTCTTCAGATTTGGTCTGTTTTATGAAGGATTGCACAAGTATTTAAAGAAGATTTAGTTTCTTTTCTTTGTTGTTACATACTTTGTTTACCCCGGCTGTTTTACTCATAAGATTATTATATTAATTGTTTTCAGTGATCAAGAACTTAATCTACTATTTGGTTTTGGGAGCAGGCTGCTTGTGCACTGCCCTGAAATAGAATTTAACAAATAAAAATGAAAACCTACTTTGACAGGGCTCTCATTGTAAAGCCAGGATAGGAATACAGTTGAGTTCCAGTAGATGTCAGGTGCCTCCCAGTCCCCATCAGACCAGATAAGATCTGGTTTGTACCTGCAAAGCAACAAAAAGATCCACGTTTGTAATGACATAGAGTGAGTCGTCTGTTTTTACAGCATGATTTAACATCTTTTTATTGCACCTGTTTGATAGAGTAATGTAGCAGTACAGACCTGACAACCATGTTATAAAGCTCCGGGAGTAGTTTGTGCATCACAAACTCCTGGGTCTTAAATCCATTTTTCTTGTCCTTTAGGTACAGAGGGTGAAACCACTCATACAAGGAGTTGTAGAGTCCAAAGTGTATCGACCTGGACAGAGATAAGAACCTGTTTTTTAATGTCACAGCACTACCATCACCAGTACACCACCTAAAAACACCTGTTTCAGTGAATCATTGCATCCCTAATTCACTTTTAAATCAAACCAAACAGTTACCAAATGTGCTGGGAAACAGCTGCACCATGATCTGACATTCTTACACATCTTTAACCGCCCACTGTACAGGCAAACGGGTTAGAACCGTGGGTCTGTCTGTGCTCCTTCAGCACTTTGACAAGGCACATGTTCAACTGTGCGAGAGATTAAGGAGTCTGATTTAAGAAAACATGTCAGCTTACTGGTTATACAGAGGCCAAGTGTTGTAGATATCATGGTACTTTTTTTGTCTCCTGTGTTTTTATAGCCCATCTAATCTTTTCCTTATTCACACTGAATAGTATGAGATTAAAAGCACTGGAGCGCAGCCAAAATCTTCACAAAGCAGGGTCTGGGGGTGAGGGGGCGGGGGGTTTAGGGGGGTTAGTTTAAAAGTCACATGAATAGTACAAGTCCTAAAACTCTCATGCATTTACCTCTTCATGTCAGCAGCTTTTTACACCTCAATATTCTTACATTTTCTTGATTTTTTTATACATACATGACAAAATAAAGCATTTATTGACACATTGAAACTTCTGTTATATGAAGGTGTTAGATGAAGTCAAAAGCTGATCTAGTCCTTCTCATTTTTCCATTTTTAAATGATGAAATTTCAGGGCTCACCTGTTCCTCACTGCCTCCCCCAGCTCCCCCACCAGGTCTCTGCGAGGACCTGTGTCTACTGAATTCCAGTTCCAGGAGTTCGGGGAGCCCCAGTTCGTGAATCCTTCATGGTGCTTTGCAGTCAGGACGACATACCTGTAATGATATTAATAAGTAAGTCACTCAGCATGACATTGATTTCCATACCTGGGAGTGAAGCTGTCAGAAAAGGTAGGCTGAAAAGACACACTCACTTGGCACCTGAAGACTTGAATATGTCTGCCCACTCCCTTGGGTTGAAGAATTGAGCCCGAAACTGGGGAGCAAACTCTGGATAGGTGAACCCTGGTGGGTAGTTCTTTAACATGAAGTTCACATACTTGGGGTCCGGGGGTCGCTGACCCTGCCAGTGCCACCAGAACCACTCGCTCCCAAAGCCGGGTACAGAATACACACCCCAGTGGACGAAAATCCCAACTCTAGCCTGGTCGTACCATGAAGGCAGGGGCCTGGAGTCCAAACTCTTCCAGTCCGCGGTATACCGAGCAGCTGTCTGAGAAATGAGAGCAACGACGAGAACAACAACTGATAACATAATAACGAGGGGCTTTCCTGTCTACTACCTCTGCGTGTGGGTACAGCCTGGTGCTAAAAGGAGTCTATGTCAAGCAGCGAGGCGTACTGTCGTCTACAGAGACTGGAGAAATAAGATTAATCCACTGCTTGAAGCTGCATCAGAGGGAAAACTCACTCTTTGAGGGCCCCCTCGGATAAAAGATTTCGGATCATGTGAATATTATCATATGGACGGTCACGTGATCAACTGCTGTATTTTCTTCTTCTTCTTGTTTAACAGTGTTTGGCATCCGTCTTTTTTGGGCATTACCGCCACCTTTCGTTACGGAGTTTTGGCTCTGGCAATGAATATACAGTACAGCCAAAAGTTTTGAGAATGACACAAATATTCATTTTCACAAAGTCTGCTGCTTCAGTGTTTAAAAATCTTATTGTCGGATGTTTCTATGTTATACTCAAGTATAATTACAAGCATTTCACAAGTGTCAATTTGTAAGTTTTTGTTGGTCCACCCACGTCTTGAGGATTGACCACAAGTTCTCAATAGGATTGGTCTGGGGAGGTTCCTGGCCATAGACCCAAAATTTTTTAGTTATCACTTTTGCCTCATGGCAAGGCGTTCCATCATGCTGGAAAAGGCATTTGTTCGTCACCAAACTGATCTCGGATGGTTGGGAGAAGTTGCTCTCCAAGGATGTTTTGGTACCGTTCTTTATTCATGACTGTGTTCTTGGACAAACTTGTGAGTGAGCCCACTCCCTCGACTGAGAAGCAACCCCTAGCATGAATACTGCTGTCATGACACAGGGCTGATGGTAGCGCTAACCTTTTCTTTTTAAAACAAGCTTATGTCCAAATGCTCCAAACAATCGGGAAAAAAGATGACTTTACCCCAGTCCTCAGGAGTCCAATCCCTGTACTTTTGCAGAATATCAGTCTGTCCCTTATGGGTTTTTTTTCTGGAGAGAATTGTCTTCTTTGCTGCCCTTCTTGACACCAGGCCTTCCTCCAAAAGTCTTCGCCTCACAGTGCATGTAGATGTACTCACACCGGCTTGCTGCCATTCCTGAGCAAGCTCTGCACTGGTGGTGCCCCCGATCCTGCAGCTGAGACAGTCCTGGCTCTTGATGGACTTTCTTCGGCGCCCTGAAGCCTTCCTCACAATAACTGAACCTCTCGTCTTGATAATCTGATAAATGATAGTTTTAGGTGCAACCTTACTAGCAGCAATATCCTTCCCTGTGAAGCCCTTTTTGTGCAAAGCAATAATGACTGCACATGTTTCCTTGCAGATAACCATGGTTAACAGAGGAAGAACGATGATTTCGAGCACCACCCTCCTTTTAAAGAATCCAGTCTGTTATTATTACTCAATTAGTAAAACAGATTGATCTCCAGCCTTGTCCTCATTAACACTCTCTCCTGTGTTAATGAGAGAATCACTAAAATTATGTCAGCTGATCCTTTTGTAGCAGGTCTGAAATGCAGTGGAAAGGTTTTTTGGGGATTAAGTTCATTTTCATGGCAAAGAGGGACTTTGCAATTGATTGCATTTAATCTGATCACTCCTCATAACATTCTGGAGTATATGCATATTGCCATCATAAAAAACTGAAGCAGCAGATTTTGTGAAAATTAATATTTGTGTCATTCTCAAAACTTTTGGCCACGGCTGTACAGTAGTTGCAGTTTCCAGTAAAAAAAAATTAAAACGCAGCACAATACAATACTTGATTGGCCTTGTCATGAACATGTCAGATAGCACTTTCTGACTACAAATCTCACCTTGCTTTCCTTAAAAGTCAAACACACATTGTGAATATTTGCAGTTGAAAATACAGAGGGGCTGTTTCTTCAGCATGCTACAGTCATCTGGTCTCACAACTCCCCTTTAACAGCAGCTCAAGGAACTGTCAATCTTGTTGCTCATTTGCCTTTAGATAAAATAAAAACTTCATTGATCCCAAAAAGGAAATTCAATTTATTTGGTCATGAGAATAAAAAAAAAAAATTCCACCCGTTTCATAACCAATTACAAACATCTTTAAGCAGCCAGAGGTAAAATTACCCAGTACAAAAATGACTTAAAAAATGACAGTTACATAAAACTTACTTTCCCTGAAAGCAACATACGAAAACAGAAGTTTTACATCTTTCATATAAATTTTTATTGCTCTATTTACACAGGACAGGCGTCAGGAAAGGGGCTGGGACAAGGCCGGGCGAAGTGAAAAACAAAAAAACTCAGGTGGGCTTGATCCAGATACTTAAGAAAACAAAAACACTTGTTTGCTCAAAACAAGCTTTGTCTATTTCTCTGTGTTTTTTTTTTTCACATGGAGGCAACAATGTGATTCTGTGTGTAACCTATTGTGCAGGGCAGCATCATTCAATGAGCAACTCTTAAGAACCACATTTGACCAAGTTTCCACGTTCATGTCCTTACACTCCAAGGAGGACAGGTATCAAAGGTGTTCATTCTCCTGTCTCCTGAGTCTGTACATGGACTTTCATCCTTTCACACCATCACTGGAGTCTAGTGAGGCCTTAACTTTTGGACTTGGTTCATTTTTGTTACACACAGGCTCTTCGGAGGTCTCAGGCTGCTTGGAATTGAACGCAGCCAGAGCCTCCAACCCGGCCAGGGCCAGAGTAACATCCTCCCCCTGCTGAGACCTGCAGCTGTACCCGAGCTTCTTCAGGGCCCTCTGGGTGGTTTTGTGTGAGATGGGCTTCTTTGGTCCGGTTTTGTTGTACAAAGCCTGGATCTGCGCTATGGTAGCATGTGGGTTCTCCTCCACCACTTGCTCCAGCTTCCTCTCTCCAATGTCATCCACGAGCCGTTTTCTCCCACTCGAACCACGCTGGCTCGAGGTTTTCTGTTTCCCAAGCCATTCCCGGTAAACCCGGGACACGGTAGTCTTGGCAAAGCCCAGCCGCTTCACAGTCACTGAGACACTGCAGCCGGATCTCCTCGCTCCCACTATCATACCCCGCTCAAACTCGGTCAAATCCTGCGATTTCCCCATGTAGGGTGAGTTTGAGTGACTTACGCTCTTTCAAATAAATGTTTTTTCCTCCTCAGCTTTGCACAAATGCCATAAAACAGCGTGTTTCTTATTCAAGAGTACCCAGATGCAGCGCAAAGATGGCGGACCCAAAGCTGAACAAACTTCTTCTTCTTCTTCTATGGTGTTTATTGGCGGTTGGCAAACCAACGAGAAGGTGCATTACCGCCACCTACTGGACTGGAGTGTGGAGCAGTAAATTGGTAGACAGAAAAAAATGATTAAAAAAAAAAAAGGAATTAGATCCTCTCCAGTAGCCCCGAGGTTTTCAAATATGCCATTAGATGCTTGATTACAATTTCTGATTCTGAACTTAGTAGATTCCCCATGCTAAGTGCCATCCTGGTTTCCTGCACTGCTGCTGCCAGTATCCTCCTTTGCTCCACATATCCTCTACAATCTAACAACACATGCTGGACAGTCTCAGCCTGTCCACATTTGTCACACCTGCCATCTGGGTGTTTTCCTATCTTATACAGTGTGTTATTCAGTCCTGTGTGTCCTATCCTCAGACATGTGATGATTGTTTCTTCCCTCCGGTTCCTGCCCCTTCTTCTTCCCAACCCAACTTTTTCCTGTATGTTATAAAGATGTCTTCCCGTATCTTGAATGTTCCAGTATTCTTGCCATACTTTCTTCATATGTTTTTTGATTAGTGATTTACCCTCTGCCTTACTTAACGGAATTTCTGTATTTACATTGTGTGATTTGAGTGTTTGTTTGGCCAGAAAATCAACTTCTTCATTCCCTTCTATACCTACATGGGCAGGAACCCAAATAAAACACACTGATAAACCCCTCTTGTAAATTGTATAAAGTAGATTGTGTATTTTATATATGAGTTCTTGCCTACATGACTTCATGGTTTTGATGCTTGTAAGAGCTGCCCAACTGTCTGATGCTATTAGTGTATTGTTTTGATTGTTTGCTTCTATCCATTCCAAACCTAAGATTATAGCAACTAGCTCAACTGTATATACTGATAGATGGTCTGTGGTTCTTTTCTTGATATGTGTTTTGTAGTGTGGAATGAGAACTGCAGGTCCTGTTCTTCCAGTATCAGGGTCTTTTGATCCATCTGTGAAAATCCATATTTTATCTGAAAAATGTTGTTCTAGGTACCTTACAGCTACTCCTCCCGCAGAGACCTGCCTATTCCTTTTTTCCAGTTGTTGCTGTAATTTAAAGTTTACTGATGGTTCTATGAATAACCAGGGAGGAGTAATTGAATATGGGACCGTCGGACTGAATTGTATGCCACCTAATCCTGCTTGTACTGCTTTTATGTTTCCTATCCAGCCAAAACTCCTAATATTTGATTCATTATGTTCCCAACAGTCCTCCAGGATGGCTTTAGCGGGATGTGAAGTACTATGCCCTTGAAGATTGACCCAGTAAGCTAACATAAGTTTCATTCTCCTGATGCGTAATGGTTGTTCCCCCGTTTCTATTTGTATGGATGCTACTGGAGAGGATTTAAAAGCTCCACTGCATATCCTTAGTCCCTGTGTCTGCTGTACATCCAGCTTTTTCAGGTGACTTTCTGCTGCTGCTAGATAGCCTATACAACCATAATCTAGTGTTGCTCTCATAATGGCTTGATAAATATTTATCAGTGATGCTCTGGTTGCACCCCAGTGTCTTCCTGAGAGGCATCTTAAAAGATTATTGACTCTTTTACATTTATCTCTCACTTTGTCTATGTGTTGCCTCCAAGTCAGCCTTTCATCCATCCACATTCCAAGCAGTCTAACAACACTGACCTGCTCTATTTTTTGGCTATATAATTTCAGGGAGATTTCTTTGTGTCGTTGAGAAAAGCATATTCCTTGTGTTTTTGCAACAGAAAACTTAAAGCCCCATTCATCTGCCCATTGTTCCACTGTCATAATTGCTGCCTGGAGTTTCTTTTGTATATATGTAATATTCCTCCCCCTTATCCATAATGCCCCATCATCAGCATACAGCGACTTTCCTATACCTCTTTCAACCTGCTCAAAAATGTCATTGATCATGATATTAAACAAGATTGGACTGCAGACACTTCCCTGTGGTATTCCATTCTCTACTTGATATGTTTTAGAATATTCTGAACCCACTTTCACTTCTATTGTTCTTCCTACCATGAAATCTAATATCCAGTTGTATAGTTTTCCATTTACACCTAATCTAGTAAGTTTGATGAGTAGTCCCTCCTTCCATAACATATTGTATGCTTTCTCAATATCAAAAAATACTGCAATCACCATTTCTCTATTGGTCTGGGCTTTCCTTATTTCTGACTCTAAACATAACACATTATCCATTGTCCCTCTTCCTCTTCGGAATCTACTTTGATGATTTGAGAGAATGTTTTTGCTCTCAAGAAAATATGACAGTCTCTCTGTTACCAATCGTTCCATAGTTTTCCCTAACTGCGATGTTAATGCGATGGGTCTGTAGCTGGAGAGATTAGATGAATCTTTACCTGGTTTTAGTATTGGTATTATGACTGATTGTTTCCATGTCCAAAAATTAAAACGCAGCACAATACAATACTTGATTGGCCTTGTCATGAACATGTCAGATAGCACTTTCTGACTACAAATCTCACCTTGCTTTCCTTAAAAGTCAAACACACATTGTGAATATTTGCAGTTGAAAATACAGAGGGGCTGTTTCTTCAGCATGCTACAGTCATCTGGTCTCACAACTCCCCTTTAACAGCGGCTCAAGGAACTGTCAATCTTGTTGCTCATTTGCCTTTAGATAAAATAAAAACTTCATTGATCCCAAAAAGGAAATTCAATTTATTTGGTCATGAGAATAAAAAAAAAAAATTCCACCCGTTTCATAACCAATTACAAACATCTTTAAGCAGCCAGAGGTAAAATTACCCAGTACAAAAATGACTTAAAAAATGACAGTTACATAAAACTTACTTTCCCTGAAAGCAACATACGAAAACAGAAGTTTTACATCTTTCATATAAATTTTTATCGCTCTATTTACACAGGACAGGTGTCAGGAAAGGGGCTGGGGCAAGCCCAAGTAAAGTGAAAAAAAAAACCCTCCAGGTGGGCTTGATCCAGATACTTAAGAAAACAAAAATTGTCTATTTCTCTGTGTGTTTTTTTCCACATGGAGGCAACAATGTGATTCTGTGTGTAACCTATTGTGCAGGGCAGCATCATTCAATGAACCACATTTGACCAAGTTTCCACGTCCATGTCCTTACACTCCAAGGAGGACAGGTATCAAAGGTGTTCATTCTCCTGTCTCCTGAGTCTGTACATGGACTTTCATCCTTTCACACCATCACTGGAGTCTAGTGAGGCCTTGACTTTTGGACTTGGTTCATTTTTGTTGCACACAGGCTCTTCGGAGGTCTCAGGCTGCTTGGAATTGAACGCAGCCAGCGCCTCCAACCCGGCCAGGGCCAGAGTAACATCCTCCCTCTGCTGAGACCTGCAGCTGTACCCCAGCCTCTTCAGGGCCCTCTGGGTGGTTTTGTGTGAGATGGGCTTCTTTGGTCCGGTTTTGTTGTACAAAGCCTGGATCTGCGCTATGGTAGCATGCCGGTTCTCCTCCACCACTTGCTCCAGCTTCCTCTCTCCGATGTCATCCACGAGCCGTTTTCTCCCACTCGACCCACGCTGGCTCGAGGTTTTCTGTTTCCCAAGCCATTCCCGGTAAACCCGGGACACGGTAGTCTTGGCAAAGCCCAGCCGCTTCACAGTCATTGAGACACTGCAGCCGGATCTCCTCGCTCCCACTATCATACCCCGCTCAAACTCGGTCAAATCCTGCGATTTCCCCATGTAGGGTATGTTTGAGAGACTCACGCTCTTTCAAATAAATGTTCTTTCCTCTTCAGCTTTGCACAAATGCCACAAAACAGCGTGTTTCTTATTGACTATTTGAAGGGTCTTCTTCTTCTTCCTTTTATTGGCGGTTGGCAACCAACTTAGGGAGCATTACCGCACTCTACTGGATTGGAGTGTGGCACAGGAAATTAAGCAGGAAAAAAAAGATGTATGCCTATACATACAGTTGAAACCAGAAGTTTACATACACTATATAAAAAGGCACATAACCTTTTTTTTTCCTCACCATCTAACATAAAATCAAATCTTACTTTTCCTGTTTTTGGTCAATGGCCATTCCAAAGTCTCAATCTTGTTCCGGTGAAATCATTCTTTTGTTGATTTAGATGTGTGCTTTGGGTCATTGTTGTGCTGAAAGATGAAGTTCCTCTTTATCTTCAGCTTTCTAGCAGAAGGCCGAAGGTTTTGTGCCAACACTGACTGGTATTTGGAACTGTTCATAATTCCCTCCACCCTGACTAAGGCACCAGTTCCAGCTGAAGAAAAAACAGCCCCAAAGCATGATGCTGCCACCACCATGCTTTACTGTGGGTATGGAGTTCTTTTGGTGATGAGCAGTGTTGATTTTGCGTCAAATATACCTTTTGCAATGATGCCCAAAAAGTTCAACTTTGGTTCTATCAGACCATAACACATTTTCCCACGTGTTTGGGAGATTTCAGATGTCTTTTTGTGAAATTAAGCCAGGCTTTTATGTTTTGCTTTGTAAGATAAGGCTTCTGTCTTGCCACCCTACACCATGGCCCAGACATATAAAGACAGCGGGAGATTGTTGTCACATGTACTACACAGCCAGTACTTACCAGAAATTCCTGCAGCTCCTTCAGTGTTGCTGTCGGCCTCTTGGTAGCCTCCCTGACCAGTTTTCTTCTTGTCTTATCACCAAATTTGGACGGACGTTCTGTTCTTGGTAATGTCACCATTGCCATATTTTCTCCACTTGATGATGACGGTCTTTACTGTGTTCCATGGTATATGTAATTTCTTGGAAATTCTTTTGTAGCCCTCACCTGACTGATATCTTTGAATAATGAGATCCCTCTGATGCTTTGGAAGCTCTCTGCAGACCATGGCTTGTGCTGGAAGATTTGGCTACAAAAATGTGTTTTTTTAATGCGAAGGTTTTGAAGACAGTCACTCCCATGAGTAGGACTGTGTATTAGACACAGGTTTGCTGCAGAGTAAGTCAACAAGGAGATTGTTTTGATACATTATAATATTAACTCAAAAAAGGCACAAAGAAAATAAAACAAGTGAACAGCAGGGCTCCTGTTTGAAGAAACTTTAATAAAATAGCAACACCAAACAGAAAAATGTGTAAAAACATATGGATGTTGAGGTATAAAAAGAGTAAAGCTAGTATATGGTTAGGCAAGTTGTTGCCAAGACCTCAAACAAAAGACTGTATGAATTCCAGAGACAATGAGTCAACATAATGAGATGTATGATGTTCATTTTATACACATGGTCATCAATAGTGGATTTATGTAACAGTGATGCAACATAAAAGGAAAGTCTGTGTAAGTGTAGAAAAAAAAAATCGCCCTTTTTTTGTCAATGAGCACCTCTAGAAAAGTGAAGGACAAAACTCTTGCACAACAGAGGTACTCAGCACTGTAAAAAACCTGCAAACATGCCTCTACTCAAGAGGCTTCCTTATTGTTGTCAAAGAAAGATACCCATCCACCAAAACTTTACAGGTTTAATATATTTTCTGGAGGTTTCCAAATATGTTTTATGTAACATGCCTTACAGAGAAGCACATTTCAATACCAACAAATATTACCACAAGGAATCAATGACTCTCAACACTGACTGACATAAAGAGCTTCTTTATCTTTTCAGTTCACAGTGCTCAATAAATCACATTGAACCCAAATCCGGTCTGTCTGCCTAATTTGCAAAATAAAACCAACAGCATTCACTCTTGAACTAAAACTACCTGTTCTTCTTTATGTTCAAACTCTCAGGTGTTAGACCACTCCCTCCAGTTTCAGAGTCCATGCATTCCCATGTGAAACAGGCATTGCAGGCATGAGAATCTGAAGTCCTGTTGTTTCAGCTGCAGGTGCCCACTTTAGTGGTAAATCAGGATAGTCTAGCAGTGTAACCTGTGGATATAAAGGATGGTTTGTTGAGCTTTTGGAGAGACAAATGAAGAAAACAAGAGATTTTTGGCATTAAGGTGTGCGGCGGCTTACCTTTGTGGTCTCGGATGTCTTTGGTGTTAGGAGCTGAAATAGTAGTTTGGATGGCCAGCTGAGTATTACGGCATAAACTGTGCTGTTTTTGGAGGTGTACCTACAATCAGAGCAAACAGGCAGGGGTCAAACTACAGCATGCACTCTGCTACCCTATATGTGTACAAGACTCATACAAGGAAGAGTGGAAAGAAGTGGAGGTGTTAATGTGGTATTTAAGTCAAATAATAATAACAACAGTTTTAATACCAATATCTCCTGATATTGCCTGTTTCAAAAAATTGTATAAAAATACATAAATGAAAGAGTTGATCAAAATGAGTCTCACCAGACACTGACGGTACTGTTCTCTGTCTGCACTCTCCAAGGTTTGGTTGAATAGATGGCCTCACCATTGACCTTTAACCAGGCTCCAAGTCCCCTCAGCCGCTCCTCAAACACAGGGGCAATCATGCCATCTGACATGGGCCCAATGTTCAGCAGGTAGTTACCTCCCAGTGCTACCACGTACATCATGTCCTGAAGAAAAACTATGCAAGGTTAACACGAGCAGGAATTTCAAGATGTCTACACATACACTCATCTGCATCGTCTATCAAATGTGACCTGTCACCTTGATGATGGATGGCAGGTCCATGGTCTCGCTCAGCTTCATGTTTCTTCTGTAGCCCCAGGAGCGTTTGTCAATGGACTGGCACTTCTCCCATTTGTGATCGGGAAGCTTACCAGGTGTGTACCTGTCTGCACAGTTGTAGTAGCCTCCATGTTTGCAGTAACAACCTTTACCCCATCTGTCATTTACGACCACCACATCCTGCAGAAACACAAATAATCATCCTCAGAAACAATATTTTCTTCAAAGAGGAAACTCCATTTTATATGTTTACAAAACTAAAAATGAATGAACTTGGAGTTTCAGCACATTTGCATTATGGATGATTCTGCATCATGCTTATGGAATGTGGCAAAGCAAGCTTGCTATAGGGAAAGCTTACCTTGACTGGGCTGTCATTATACAGCCAGGCCAAAAACTGGGTGGAGTTCCAGTAGCTATCAGGTGCTTCCCAGTCCCCATCTGACCAGATAAGTTCTGGTTTGTACCGCATCACGAGATCGTATAACTCAGGAAGAGCCTTAAGGGCGACAAAATCCTGAGTCTTATATCCAGAGGCTTGGTCGGACAAGTAAAGGGGATGGAACCATTCATAGAAAGAGTGGTAGAGACCCCAGTGCAGTGACCTGAGGGATGAGAAAAATAAGTATGGCAAATATGATCCATTAACCATAAAATCAATATATTTCCAGAAATTACTTAAAGGGATATTCCAGCGCAAAATTAATTTAGGGTCAAACACACCATAGCACAGAGTTTCTCGAGAGATGAATGTTGCCAACCACTTGCTTCTCTAGTTGTACCAACTTTAATAATAACTGCATGATAATCATTTTACACTGCAGACACCGTAGTTCTTCTGCCTCAGCGTCTCGGTCTGATTGCATTTCCATGACGAAATGATCATAAATGTTCTTCCTTGAGCTGCGTCACCCCGCAGCAGTCTGTAATAGACTGGCCTGAGGTCTTGCTACAAACAAGCGGCTGCTGGAAGACAGTAGGTGAGTTGTGTTTAGTCTCTTTGCTAAAGAAATCAGGCAAAGTTAAAAAGATGTTTGGTGGCTAGTGCTGTGGCTGGGACCCTATATGTACTGTTGATGAAGTTAGGTGCTGTTCTGAGCACTATTTGTGGCTATAGATATTCATTTCTTGAGTGGGTGTCTACGGTCTAAATTAATTTTACGCTGGAATATCCCTTTAAACCAGTTATCTTATACTAGTTCCCTGCTTTACTTCCCATCTAAAGTTGCACCACGGCCCTTTAGATTTTCTACAGAGTGCTGCACCCCTCTTATCTCCTTACCTCTTCCTCACTGCTGCACCCAACTCTCCCACCAGATCCCGGTGAGGACCCACATCCACTGAGTTCCAGTTCCAGGAGGTGGCTGAGGGCCAGTTTGTGAACCCTTCATGGTGTTTGGATGTGAACACTACATATCTAAACAGACAGCAAACACAAAAAGAGGCCCCTGAACATGTTGTTACAAGGAAGAGAAAAGGGGGTTTTGGTAGAAACATTTTTCAGACAAAAAGCCTTCAGCAAGTTTGTGCACATTCTTAAGAGAAGAAAAGAGACTGTCATCATACCTGGCTCCGGAGGCTGCAAATATATCAGCCCAGTCTGCCGGGTTGAAAAACTCCGCACGAAATTGAGGCGCAAAGTCTGCGTATTTAAAACCAGGTGGGTAGTTCTTACGCATGAAATCTACAATGTCCAAACGTTTCTTGTTCTTCCACCAGCACCACAACCACTCGCTAAACTGCCCATAGCCTGGGACTGAAAATACCCCCCAATGGACGAAAATCCCGATCTTCGCCTCGTCGAACCACGGGGGCAGGGGTCGAGCATCTAGACTGGTCCAGTCCGGAGTGTAACGAACTGAACATCCAGTTCCAAAAAGAAGAACGGAAATCAAACAAATGGAGGATATAATACCAGAAGACAGCAGTGAGGTAGACATGACCCCCGTTTGAGGAAGCACAATGCAGCTTTGTTGCAAAACAAGGTAGTGAGCCTTTACCTGTCCGTGACAACGGTTCTAAAGACACCTGAGTGATGATGTGGGAGGGGCTTACATTGTTGTCGTTCTCTCGTGCTCCACTGCTTATAAACATAAAATATCCCGCAGATCAGACTGTTTTATTCAGCGAACTAGACTTAGTCAATTTTATGAAATATGATTTGGAGGAGAAGGTTTTTGGGTAAATACAAAAACACCATGTTTTTTGAACAGGGTAAGCAAGTCTATTGAACGCACATGTCTGACAGACTAAACAAACGTCACCTCATTTGAGAGCTCAACCACTAGAGGGCGCCAAACGACACTTAACGTTACATTCAAATTATGCCATGCATGTAAAAGTGCCAATATAAACAACAAAAAAGTAAGTTTTAAGGGAGTACATTCTTGGTTACTCCACACATTTGTTGCAAGAAGACCCACAAAGGCTCCCTTTTCGTTCATGTATGTTTTACCAGGGGGAATGTTGTCTTTCTGGACAAAATAACTCATGAAAACAAGCTGCTTTAACAGATCACCTTTATATACAGAACAACCCAAAGACACAGACAGAAAGAAAAACAACAATTCTGGTTAAATCAATTAAAAAATTGAAAGAAAAAAAAACATCTGTGCTACAAAGCAAATCAGGATATCTTCAGCAGTGAAGAGGGTATGTTTTTCACCACAAATACGTAAACAAATGACTTCTTCTCGTGTATCAATAATGGGACGGTACAACATTTGCAGGGATTTTTTTTCCTCTGATCTAGAGATTCACAGTGTGTGATCGACATCAGTACAAGCAACCAGCTGCCTTTCAAGGATCTGCTTCTCAACCAAGTCCTCCACTCTGCCAACCTCGACCTCGTCTACATCATCCATAAAACTGGACCAATCCGTTCCCCCGTCTGCACGCTCCATGGGCTCTGGTTGGCTGGCGGGGTGAACGGGGACTGAATCATCATGAGTGGTGGTCACACAGTTGCAGCTGTCACATAGTCCAAAGCGTCTAAGTCCCGGTGTCAGGCTAGATCCGGTGAAGGTTCGTCTGCAGCTCTTACAGGACACTGGCCAGTAGTGCCTGTGGACCTGTTAAAATGTAAACACAGACATGTAGTTCATTTTAGACAGGCAGTATCATAAGATTAAAAAAAAACACAGATATAATCCAAACTATTCAACTTAACTCTTATTTCAAGAAACTAGACACATACATTTTTTTGCCTTAAAATTAGATTTCTCTGACTCATCAAAATCAATTCATGCCATGAGTTGGTCTTGTGTCTATGAAAAAAAAACACTCATTGTCTTTCATTAAGTCTATTAGGACATATTTTACTGGACTTACTTACAAAACACAAGCATTAGTGACAGAGCCAGATTTCACAACAATCAATAGAGAATGAGGCAGCTAATTACAGTTCACAGCTTACGACCAACTGTTCCTAGTAATGACTATTATATTTTAATGATAGGCTATTATAACCATATGATTCTTCTAAGATGGAGAAAAAGGACAATGAGTGGCTTATGGGCGACAACAAGACGTGAGAAAGTCCCCCGGTCATTGTAATTCATAGATACATGTTAAAATTTGTGTGATGAAAAGTAATAATAACGTCCCTGAAGACATTTTTCAATACATTACCATATTTTCTAAGCATTTACTGCCATAAAGCTCACTATTAATTACTGTCACAAACAATAATAATCACAAATTGACATTATACGTAAAACTTAAAGGACCTTTTTGACTGTAACTTTTTTTAAATGACTATAAAATTTGAAAAAAATATCTTCATTAACTTGCATGGTTATCCAGTGATGTTGCTATACCTAGTTTCAGCTCTTGATGATATTGAGGTGGATGGATTCAGCATTAGCCTGCTGCTACTTTTATACCAGCCACATGACTTCCTAACACGCGTTTTTAAAAACAACTTCTTCAAATCATCCAGTTGTGAAATGCAGATCAGATAGCACAAACCAGCTGCAAAAAAAAAGAAATAAGCTGATGATCCTGCAGATCGTAATTGCAGATCTTACACTGAGCGCATGGCTGCGGAGGTGCTCCTGTCTTGTGAACCTCTTGCCGCACATGGGACAGGGAAAGGGCCTCTCTCCTGTGTGGCAGCGGATGTGTCTCTTCATGATCCCTTTCTGCTTGGCAGTGTACGGGCAGAAAGGGCACTTATGGAGTTTCACTGGCACTACCAAGCCATCACCTGCAGGGGGGAGAAATGAGCCAAACATTTAGCTATGCTGCAGCAGGATACCACTGCAAAATCTGCTGCTCAGTCTTCCTATTAGACAATTTTTACACCAAGGGAGATACATATGTTCTCCTGTGTGACCTGCTCATTACCTGTATCTTCTCCAAGCCAGTCAGTCTGAATTTCCATGATCGATGACCCAACAAACCCTAAACCTTCATCCATTCTGCCTCCTCCCGTGCTACTACTTAGACCCTGGCTAAAGCGCTGTCCCACTCTGTCTCCTAGAGGACTGGAGCCCTCACCTCTGGCCAGCATCTCCATCAGCTGCCTAGCATTAAAAGAGGAGCTGTATCCCATAGAAGAGCGGTCGCTGGAGGGAGAGGGAGGCAGTAGCCTGCCATGATGGGAGTTATGGAGTGAGGTTCCAGGATATGAGGTCAGGTCTTTGGGGTCAGGGGACTCCATAAGCTCCTCATCAGGGTCATACTCTATCTTAGGATTCACTAACTCTGGGGTTAGTATAGATGATGAAGAAGATGAAAGGTTAGTCTGATCTGGGTGTACCTTCTGACCCTCCCTACCAGATGAAAATCCCTCTCTGGTTGGGTAGTCAGTGTCCATGTCTCTACTGGTGCGTGGAGTTGTTTCACCAGGAACTGAGGCCACAGACTCCGGACCTAACTCTGTCCCTCTATCAGCTTCTGCAGCCTGTGAGTGTGAGTCAGCAGCTGCTGCACCACTGGAGACTGTGGCAGCAGAAGTCCCACTGTCTGCAGGTCCAGTCCCTCCAACCTGAGCCTGGCGCTCCTTTGCTGCATTCTTCTCCTTCTCCTTGTTGCATATTTCCAAAGATGAGCTGATGTAGCCTTTACAAAAGTTGACCAGCTCAGTCATCTGAAGGTAGCTAGCTGCTGACATCACCTCAATGACATTCCTTCTGTTCAGAGCCAGGCGGCCTGAGTAAAGGAAATCCAGGATGATGGAGAAAGCATCGGCTGTTACGATGTCCAAAGATGCTGTGCTGTAGCGCTGTCCACTATCCTGATAAAAGAGGCATAACAAAGTTTAAGGGAATGCAGAATAAAATTCAGTTGAAGGTACGAATTATAACTGGACCCCTGATTGGTAAGGACAAGCAAAGTAATCTAACCTTATTAACGAGTTAATAGTCAACAATCTAGTAATTGCTGTTTTGTTGATACTTAAGGCCCAACACACAAAAAAAGCTCCTTCAGCGACGGGCTTCTTCACCCATGATGCATCACAGAGAGGCATTGCAGGTCCTTCCTCCCTGCTGCTATCAGACTCTACAACCAGGCCTGCTCCTAGCAGACCAACACCAATAAAAGTGCAATACTACACCCCTAATTATTTATTAATCATGTGCAATATCAATATCACATCATCATCATCACCTTTATATTTTTCTTACACTAATCTTTAATACTGTTCTTCCCTTGTACTGCTCTTTCTTTTTTTATTGTAGTTCTTCTATCTTATTTGTTTTTTTGTACCCGGTATGAATGTGTATGAATGTGTATGTTTTGTGTACTGCTGCTGTTACCAATTTTAATTTCCCCACTGAGGGATGAATAAAGGAAAAAAACAATCTAATCTAATCTAAAACTCTGCATGAAAAAAAAAATGCTTTTGCTTTTCTGCCACATTCGCATCCTCTGAAATTTCCCACCTTCATATTCAGTTTTAAGGTACAGTGTAAAGTGTATTTAGCAACTTATAGTCAGAAGGGGCTGTTGATAAGGTCAGAAAGGAGAGAAATGTCTCAATAGCAAATGCCATTCGGCAAAAAAATAATAGGCAATAATGCAGTAGGGGAGCGTGGGGTAAGATGAGCCATTTTTCATATTTCAGATCACTACATCAAGGCAATCATAGTTTTGTCTCTAACTAGTGTATCTGCATATATTTCAAGATGTTGTGTTTCCCTGCTAACCAACAGAATGAGTGTAAACATAACTGTCTTGATAATACAGCATGCCAAAAAAAGTGGTCTCCTATGGTCAACTTACCCTGTGTATGGGGTAAGTTAAGCCATAGCCCTACTAACCACCTCATGTTGTAGCTCATAGATACCAAAGTTGATGTATAAAGCTAATTTAAAATGATCTTTTTTGGTCCGAACACATTTTTTATCAAACATATGACAGACTAAATTCACTTTCAAGAGTGAAAAATGTTTTTTTTTAGAAATAAATGTTTAACCCCTTCACCCATGTGCTTCTAACCTTCACAGACTCTTTGAAGTCTGTGAAGGTTAGAATGAATTGATGCCCATCTCCTACATATTTGGTCACAACAGGGGTGGCTCAACTTACCCCACCCTCCTCTATGACATTTACCTGCAGAAAGTGAACAAGGAGAGCTCGAAAATAGCCGCTTCCTGCAAACAGTACATTACGATGAGCCTTGAAGACACGACCCTCCACAAGGATGCTGCAGTCACAGAAGAAGTCCCGTTTGCGCTGCTCATTGAGCTCAAACAGCAGTTTGGGCATGTAGCAAGGCACTTCCATGTCTCCACCTCAGTGAGTCCTATCAGAGAGTGGAAGAGATAAGCAACACACTCAAAGTGATCACATCTGTAGAAGAACACAGCCAGAAGACACATGAACCAGCCAGTTTAATATCAGACAATTAATTTCATTTATTGTGCGAAGTCCATCACACCCATCAAGCTGTTTATCTTGTGCACAGACAAGGGCTGTGTCCGAAATGAATCACTCAATCCCTAACCCCGAACCCCCACATGGGATTTAACTATATAGCTGACTATGTAGTGAGCTCAATCACCGAAGGTTTCAGACACTACGGCCCAATCCCAAACGCCCCCTACACACTTGCCCTCCATTTGCGCGTCCCCGCAGAGGCTCTGCCATATTGAAGGCCGTCCCAAACCACAGAGTGGTTTAGAAATTGATTACACAGAATTTACATTTTTCTCCCCCCTGATTGCGATGTTGACATGTTGTTACTGTAAGACTGGTTTGTGCTCAAGTCCTCTTTTTTCTGTACAGCTCAGTTTTTAAAAGCTATTAGGGGGTTCATGTTTTCTATGAGTGACATCTGATACAGCCTATTGGCATTTTGTGATTGCGTAGCTTTCCCGGGGGATACGTTGTTTGAGCAGAGCGTCATCCCAGTGACTCTCACAGCGAATGTGCGCATCGCTACTGCGCAACGCTGGTTTCAGGAAATGAAGAAAAATCCCAGAAATACTGAGAGCTTTTTGGCTTCAAATCCGTATACAGGTGGTAGGCGGAACCAAGTTGTCCATAGTATATACAGTCTATGGTCACTACATTTTGCAATGCTCTATGGGAAATTTTGAGTCACCTGTATGGGACATTGGATTTTTTTTTAATTGACTTATAAACAAACAAGGCACTTATCTATCATTGAAGAAAATTATAGAATATTTGCCTTAGATTAAGCATGAATAACATCAAAAGAAAAGAAAACAACATCATTTCAATGTTAGAGGCCATTCTATATCATTTCGAACACTTCTAGTAAGGAAAATAGGCGTAGGGCTTTCTTGTCTGTAACAAGTTTTAAGGATTTACAAAAAAGTAGCAGCTCATTCTCCCAGTGAGGTAGGCGTGGTCTTGTTTTAAAATCTCGACACTTGTGAATGAAGAACTTCCCCAAAGCAATAAAGCATTTCGAACAAAATCCAAGTTCCTATCCTCAATAAAAACACCAAACAAAATAGTTTCTGCTGACAAAGGGAAGTCAATGTTTTTGGACTGCAACCAGCTCCACATGTTACTCCAGAAGGGATGTAAGGTGAAGTGAAAGAAAAATAAACATGGCTCAGGTTTTCAACGTCCACATCACACAACACACAATTGTTTGCTTCAAAATGGAGCACTGGAATTGATCACTCAGGTTTCGGACACCCCTTAAAATGGCGCCAACCCCCATATAGTCGCCTATATAGGGGTTAGGGATCCATTTCGGACACAGACAAGGTATGATCATCTTGGAAAAATGATCAGACCGCTTACGAGTTAACTTGTACTGTAATTAGCGTCGAGCAGCTCGTTGGCGACACATTATTCATAAAAGCAACCTTGAAGCATGCTTTCAAACACGGTGGTACAGGTATGTATAAGATGGTCTCACCTATGCTTTATGGTGTAAATAAGAAGAGCCCTTTTCATCACACAAAACCACCGTTCATTCTCCCACATCCATGTAAGACACGGAAACTTCCGCTATCGTCACCAGTGATACATTTGAGTTGTCCAATAGGAGGCCGATAGAGGCGGCTTTCCGTCTACGTCATCACAGGATGCGCGCGCGTCCTCGGCGCAGAAAAAGCGGAAGTTCAAACAAAAAGATGTGAGGATTTGCGTGTTTTTTGCTTCATAAAATATATCAATATGCCTAACTGTTGCGTGAAAGGGTGTACCAATCGGACCGCTCATGGACCGCCGTTAAGATTTTATGCAATTCCAAGAGGAAACAGGCCATTTCAGAAATACAGAAGGGGCCTTTGGCTGGAAGCTATCAAACGAACAGACTGGAACGAACAGATCATCAAGAATGCCCGTGTTTGCGCTGCTCATTTCATATCTGGTAAGTTATCACGACTGTATGGTTTCTTTTAACGTGGATGTCATGAAATGTACGTTAAGTGGAGTAACAAAGTTGTGTTGTTTGCTAGTAGTAACTGAGATCGATGCTGAAGTAAGAGCAGGATTTACAAACAACATCGCGTTGACTTGCCAATTAGTGAAGTGGAAACATCTAGTGTGCAAAAGTTCGTGTTTTTTTTTTTACTGCAGTCTAACAAGCCCTTGTCTTTATCCCTAACCTCCTTCACTAAATTGAACTCTTCTTCACCATCATGTTACTAATTCAGCAGTGAGCTTTACTGTACACTAGTTTTTTCCACGTTCCACACTTCTCAGACAGCCATCGCCCCAGCATCATTGTTATGGCGGCCATCTTGCTTCATGCAGCTCGCCCACTCATAACATAACAGTCCACGGTGCATGTAGCATTTAAATAACCTTAAATTGCTTAAGGCAGTTATATTAAATCATTTATATATAAAACATTCGTTCATTCCATGTATGTTATATTAGTAATATTTCTATTATAGGGTTAACTATAGTAACATAAAGTAATAATATGTATATAAATTTCTGCCTCATGTTGACATTTCAGATGTTTTTAACAAACCACACAGCTTGGAAAACATGTGCAAGTTAAGTTATGTTGAAACAAAAGAGCATCTCTGCCTCTCCTTCAAGTCCTTACACACTGGGACCACTTTTGTCGTGTGATTATCTCGGACGTCAGTATTTATTTTTTTTTTAACCCGAATCCTGTCAATACAAGCGTTCACATCAGCGACGTTTTCCCATTCTGCGATATTGCGGCATGTATTTTTCCGGATCATGGTTGATTTTTCTAAAGTTTCGCATACTGTGTGTCTACGTCTGACCAATCAGATTGCGTGTTTTTGCGACGTCAGATTCACCGGTATGTCCAACATGGCCGGCCGGGAGAGTCATAGCGTCGAATTTCTGATATGACGATGTTTTGTGTGCTTTCACAGTTTGCTAAACGTCTTTTGTTTTAACTGTAATCTGTGCTAACGTAAGCTAACAGTTGTTACCACAGTTTCATGTGCTTATCTAGTAATGGCCCCGACTCAGTACATGCTGTCATGACAGAAAGCCATATAACACTAGTGTCTAGTGTCTAGTCCTCTGCCTCTTCAAACTTGGAGCTAATGGTTTCAGCAGAACTTCAAATTGTCCAACGGACATCCAAAAATAGGTTCTGAAGCGACCATGGTACAGTTTCAGCTCCTGAACCAAGCAGTGAAACTCACCAAGTTCTCTTCTTTTTATTTAATATTGGATGCACCCATGGGTTTAATTTTCTTTTGAGAAAGCAAAAGGAGTACCAATTTGCCATCACTTGAAGTTGGAGTAGACTCCATTTTCGTCCTCCCGCTTCCACCAGGGAGGCTGTTGGTTGTTAAAGGAAGGTCCTGCCCTCCTTCGCCTCTGATTGGCTATAAGTGCTGACCGTTTGGCTTGAGCATGTGATGCAGAGCAGTGGATTAAACAGAGTGGCGGTAACGTCAGATCTCGCTGCTGGAGCAGTCCCGTGGTTCATGTACCCCTCAATAGTTCCAAGCGCAGCCGGCACTGTCCATGCTCTTTACGGGACAGACTGCAGTGAGCGCGCATTTAAGAGGTAAATATTAAAATCAACCGGAAAAAGTCAACATTTGCAACTCTTATTGGATTACTGTGTCCACATCAAAGTCACTTACGTATATTTAGTGGCTGGATGACAAATAAAAGTGAAATAAGACAAGTTTGTCTGGGTGTGTTTTTGGAGGGAAAACTTTGCTAGCTTAACTAACTGGAGAATAAGGAACCAAATCGTAACCTGTGATCTCTTATTTAGCAACATAAGGCTATTCTTGAACACTCTCTGACATTGGATAATGATGATAAATTATGATTTTCATTCAGAGATTTTATTTCGGCAAGTTAGATGAATGTCACAACCGTGTGTGTGTGTGTGTGTGTGTGTGTGTGTGTGTGTGAAAACAAGATGTCAATACAGGTGAGAGTTGACTGTTACCACCAATGCTACTGGACAATCACAGATACATACAAAACATTACATATAAACACATTTAATAAAATCATATGTCATTTTCCCACATTTCCACACTACAGCAGCGGTGAATAACAGAGAAGCTCTTCAGAATGTCTTGCAATGTTATAAAAGTATTCATCTTTTCAGCTCTGATTTATAATGCAGGTCTCAGGGATGACTGTTAAGGGACATATTGTCCACTTTTACACAACATTTGAGGCTTGACAGCTAATTATTTTTACGTTTACCATTGTACAGTATAGAGACCAGTGATGGTTGGCTGTGCAGCATTCGGGTGCACCAACCGCTCAGAGAGGGGCCATCGAATGTATGGTTTCCCAAAAGGAAAGGAGAGGCAGAAGAGATGGCTGGCAATGGTCAGCATACAAAATTTTGATGTCGAGGCTGGCAATTGCAACAGCAGAAAGATATGTCAGGTAAATGTTTATAAATGTGACGTACAACAGTTTAAATTTATAAGGTCATTTTATTAGAGCATACAGAACAACATTTCAATTCTATCTTGCGTGTACATTTAACACTGATTTTAAGAGTCTCCCTGCAGGTGCATTTTGAGGACAGTCAATTTATTTCTACAAAAAAAGGACGCCTCAGGTTAAGACATGATGCCGTACCCACCTTATTTGGCCATCATCAATGGCCAACGAGAGGGAGAGCTCCCGAACGGCACACATCTTCAACAGAGGTTCACTTGCCAAGCGATGACCACAACTACTGTACAAGAAATGATTTTGGTATGATACACAGTTGTCTCTACAGGCATCTTGATATATTTGTAAAGAAAAATTTGGATTTAAGGAATAGTTAACCCTGATTTGACAAGGGTTGGGTTTGTTTCCCCACAGTCAGTGTGGTTCAACAGCTGCGACCCATCGCCCGCGGAGTCCTGTGAGCGCAGTTCTTTAGTTCTCAGTTTCAACTACATGGAGCTACTTCCTGTAGCATCAAAACCTGTTCAGGACCACGCTCACGGGACACCTAGGGGGGGTTGAGTAGCAGCTGATGAACCACACTGACTTTTAAAAACAAACAACACTAGTCAAATCAGGGCATACTAAAATTAAAATCATATTACGTATAAAGGGGTCCCTCGATATCAATAACACACATATTGGCATTAAACTTGTTGATATTTTATCATTTTACCTAACGGCATCCGACATGACAGGCGGCCATGTTGGAACTATTGAAAGTTCCATAACCCGGAAGTGGGGTCCGCCGGGCTGCACAGCGTATGCCTATGGGAGTGTCGCCACTCTGTTTAATCCACTGCTCTTATGTGATGGCGTTTCCAGCTTTTCTAGCCAATCAGAGGCGAAGGAGGCGGGACTTTCCCCCGGAAAAGTCTTCCACCGGGATGCGTCCTTCTCCCCCGGAAAGTCGCAAAATCGCATGATGTTTATAGTCAGGCGCGTCAAAATTTGCCTCTGAATATTTTCTGATTTCGCATTCTATATTTGTGTTGGCCCCGGTGTGTAAGGACCTTACTGATGTAAAACTGCTTGGTCAACTTTGTAATAAGTGTTCTCACTCACAGCCAGTCTGTTAGCCAAGTTAGACAGCTGATAAACACGCACATCCACATCCGACCGCCACTTTGACAAAAAAAAAAATGCTGTCATACAAAAAAAATGTGACTCCACCTCGATTCATCTAGCCTGTCTTATTTATGTTATTTATGTCCTTCACCAAATTTACCTCTTCCTCACCATCATGTTAGCTGGTAACTAATTCAGCAGTGAGCTTTACTGCACACTTGTTACATTACACTCTACATTACCTATTAGACAGCTATCGCCCCATCATCAATGCAATGGTGTGTGCCCTGGCTGCCCCATATCTGACATGAGCATTTCATAACCCTTCAGCAGCTGTATTTGGCTAATGTGTGTATGTGTCTCTTGCATTGCAGGTGCGATGTCGCTGGACTACAAGGATCCTGATTTTGTGCCCTCAGTGTTTTCAAACACAACACAAAACCAGAACCCAGAGGCAAAGATCCAAGGGTAAGAATTATAAATGTCTGTATATATAATAGTATAATACTTTTTCTCCATTTTGTGTACAAATCATCAAGACCTGAACCCTGTCTGAGCCACGCCTCTGAAATCCTGAGGGCATTTTTGAGAAGAGTGCCCAGATCCTGAGGTTAACAAAAAAGCTGATATCTCAGCCTCTGTAGCAGATAAAAACAAAATTCAAAACGTATTTTAGAGCTTATACACGTGGCTTCCAAGATAAATATCTTTTCACATCACATTTTTGAAAACCTTGAACAAACAAACTCAAATGAAATAAAGCGGCTGTATAAATAAAAGTGAATGCTCTGCACTGGAGAATAACAAACATTTTGCTTTCTGTCAAACAAATGGCAGTCATGATAAAGTGTCCATTCAATACAAATGTAAAAATAAAAAATAAAGTGTTGAAAGAATATGCAGCTGCCCCAGTGTAGTACAAATACAAAAGCAGCTCTAAAAAGTAATAAATAAATAAATAGGTGGCTGACAGTGTGTTCATGTCTGTGCTCACCCAAATTCATGCAACACTCACAGAAAATGCCGATAGTGTGAACCAAAACACTCAATATGAAGAGATTGTTCACACTGCTGGATGCTTCTCCTCTGAAGCTGCTCTCTGCCTCCACCATTGTTTACTTTCTTCATGAAGCACGTAGTAAGATCCCAGCATAAATCCTATCACTGTATGAAGCTTTATTAGCCTATCAGAGGCAGTATGACGGTGGCATGATGACTTGATTCGCCACGACTTCAGAAATGATTGAAAAACCACAGAATGTTACTAAATGACGTATCCGTGCTGCCGAATTTGAAGGTTAAAATGCGTACATGCTGTCCCGGTTTAAATGGGTTAACATGGGGTTTGAATCTCTTGTAAAACAGTTTGAGCTCATTCATTTGGGTTGTGAACAGTATTAATTATTGTTTTTGTTACATTCTACAGAAAAGAGAAAAAGGCTGGAGGAAAAGCGGTTGCTCCGCCAAAGCAAAACGCTTCCAAAACTTCTGAAGAGGTCACCAGCATGGATCAGAGTCCTGGTATGTGTGTGCCCTGGCTGCCCAGTATCTGACATGAGCATTTCATAACCCTTAAGCAGCTGTAATTGGCTAATGTGTGTATGTGTATCTTGCATTGCAGATCAGATGTCACTGAACAACCAGAATCCAGTTTTTGTGCCCTCACTGTATTTATTGACAACACCAAACCAGAACCCAGAGGCAAAGATCCAAGGGTAAGATATATTGGTCGCTGTGTTTTGTTATGTCTGTGTAGTCAACATTCAAAATTTTTTTTAGATCCTGCCTACCCCACATTTAATTGATTTAATTATTGTTTTTGTTTCGTACGTCAGAAAAGAGAAACAGGCTGAAAGAATAGTGTTTTCTCCGTCAAATCCAAATGCCTCCGGATCTCCTGCAGGGGTCACCAGCATGGATCACAGTCCTGGTAAGTGTAGCCGGTGTCACTCTGTGCTTCTGCATTGTGTAATGGTTGGACCATGTAAAAAACAAAACCCTCAGTACCCCTCCACTCCACCCTACACTCCTCCTCCTTTGCTCATTGCCCATGTCCTTATTCCTAACCTCCTTCACCAAAATGAACTCTTCCTCGCCCTCATGTTAGCTGGTAACTAATTCAGCAGTGAGCTTTACTGCACACTAGTTACTTCCATATTACTTCTTAGACAGCTATTGCCCCATCATCAATGCTATGGTGTGTGCCCTGGCTGCCCCATATCTGACACGAGCATTTCATAACCCTTAAGCAGCTGCTTTTGGCTAATATGTGTGTGTGTGTGTATCTTGTATTGCAGGTCAGATGTCACTGAACAACCAGAATCCAGTTTTTGTGCCCTCACTGTATTTATTAACAAAACCAAACCAGAACCCAGAGACAAAGATCCAAGGGTAAGAACTATAAATGTCTGTATAATAGTATAATACTTAGCAATAAGGTATGAATTTGTGTTTTTTTCTCCATTTTGTACAAAATCATTATCCCATTGAACCGATAATTTAACTTGGGTTTTGGATCTCTTGTATAACAGCTGAGCTCATTCATATTTGTTGAGAACAGTATTAATTGATTTAATTATTGTTTTTGTTTGGAACGACAGAGAAAAGAAACAGACTGAAATAATTTTCATTATTCCATCAAATCAAAATGCTTCTGCATCATCTTCTGCTCCTTCTAAAGAGGTCACCAGCATGGATCACAGTCCTGGTAAGTGTGGCCGGTGTCATTCTGTGCTTCTGCATTGTGTAGTAGTTGTACCATGTAAAAACAAAACCCCCTTAATACCCCTCCACTTCACCCAACACTCCTCCTCTCCTCCTTTGCTGATTCCTTTGGCCCTCTTTTCCTTATCCCTTACCTCCTTCACCAAATTTGACTCCTCTTCACCATCTTGTTCGCTAGTAACTAATTCAGCAGTGAGCTTCACTGCACACTAGTTTCTTCCATATTACTTCTTAGACAGCTATCGCCCCTGCATCATTGTTATTGTGTGCACCCTGGCTGCCCCATATCTGACATGAGCATTTCATAACCCTTAAGCAGCTGTTTTTGGCTAATGTGTGTATGTGTATCTTGTATTGCAGGTCAGATGTCACTGAACAACCAGAATCCAGTTTTTGTGCCCTCAGTGCTTTCACACTCAAAACCAAACCAGAACCCAGAGGCAAAGATCCAAGGGTAAGAACTATAAATGTCTGTATAATAGTATAATACTTAGCAATAAGGTATGAATTTGTGTTTTTCTCCATTTTGTGCACAAAATCATAACCCCATAGAACCTATTAATCAACATGGGGTCTGGATTTCTTGTATAACAGTTTGAGCTCATTCATTTGGGTTAAGAACAGTATTAATTAATTTAACTATTGTTTTTGTTTGGTACAACAGAGAAAAGAAACGGGCTGAAATAATTTTGCTTATTACGCCGAATCAAAATGCTTCTGCATCATCTTCTGCTCCTTCTGAAGAGGTCACCAGCATGGATCACAGTCCTGGTAAGTGTAGCCGGTGTCATTCTGTCCTTCTGCATTGTGTAATGGTTGGACCATGTAAAAACAAAAGCCTCAATACCCCTCCACTCCACCCAACACTCCTCCTCTCCTCCTGTGCTGATTCCAACAAGCCCTTTTCCTTATCCCTTACCTCCTTCACCAAATTTACCTCTTCTTCACCATCATGTCTGCTAGTAACTAATTCAGCAGTGAGCTTTACTGCACACTAGTTTCCTCCACATTACTTCTTAGACAGCTATCGCCCCTGCATCAATGCAGTGGTGTGTGCCCTGGCTGACCCATATCTGACATGAGCATTTCAGAACCCTTAAGCAGCTATTTTCGGCTAATATGTGTATCTTGTATTGCAGGTCAGATGTCACTGAACAACCAGAATCCAGTTTTTGTGCCCTCAGTGAAACAAGAAAAGAAAGAGGCTGAAATAACTTTGGTTACTCTGTCAAATCAAAATGCTTCTGCATCATCTTCTGCTCCTTCTAAAGAGGTCACCAGCATGGATCACAGTCCTGGTAAGTGTAGCCGGTGTCACTCTGTGCTTCTGCATTGTGTAATGGTTGGACCATGTAAAAACAAAACCCTCAATACCCCTCCACTCCACCCAACATTCCTCCTCTCCTCCTGTGCTGATTCCAACAAGCCCTTTTTCTTATCCCTTACCACCAAATTTACCTCTTCTTCACCATCATGTCTGCTAGTAACTAATTCAACAGTGAGCTTTACTGCACACTAGTTTCTTCCACATTACTTCTTAGACAGCTATCGCCCCTGCATCATTGTTATGGTGTGTGCCCTGGCTGCCCCATATCTGACATGAGCATTTCATAACCCTTAAGCAGCTGTTTTCGGCTAATATGTGTATGTGTATCTTGTATTGCAGGTCAGATGTCACTGAACAATCAGAATCCAGTTTTTGTGCCCTCAGTGAAACAAGAGGAGAAAGAGGCTGAAATAACTTCGGTTATTCCGTCAAATCAAAATGCTTCTGCATCATCTTCTGCTCCTTCTAAAGAGGTCACCAGCATGGATCACAGTCCTGGTAAGTGTAGCGGTTGTCATTCTGTGCTTCTGCATTGTGTAACGGTTGGACCATGTAAAAACAAAACCCCCTTAATACCCCTCCACTCCACCCAACACTCCTCCTCTCCTTCTTTGCTGATTCCAACGACCCTCTTTTTCCTCCTTTTTTCCTGTTCTCGTTACTCCTGTCCTCCTTTTGTCATTACATCTTTCCTCCTTCTATCCTGTTCATCACTCTTGATTCATGTACGACTATAAACACTGTCAGGGGTGTGTGCAATAGCTGCATTTGTGTCACACTCACCCCCAACCTTTTTCTTACAGGGTTGTGAATAAAAATGTACTAATTGTTCTCTCTCATGCTAAAGCTAAGGAGGACAATCCATGCACAAAGAAAGAGTACGATGACCTGAACAAGAGGTACGCCCGGCTGGAGAATGACCACATCAACCTGCTGGAAGAGTGTCAACGGCTACGGGACGAACATAAGAGACTAAAAGAGGAGAGGACTAAAAGATCTACTTTTTCTTACTCAAGTATTAACACAGTCCAGCTGTTGTTTTTCACTGGAATCACATCTGTGCTCTTTGACTGGTTGTGCACCAAAATCAACGGCAGTGTGAAAACAATTAGCACAAACCTGTCTCTACAGGATCATCTTTTGATTGTGTTAATGAAACTAAGGCAGGGCCTAACTAACACTGATTTAGCCTTCAGATTTGATGTCTCAACAGCCACTCTATCCAGAATTCTGCGGAGCTGGTTACCTGCTTTGGCCATAGTACTCAAGCCACTTATAACATGGCCAAGTAAGGGAGCTACACTGAGGCGTATGCCCAGAATCTTCCACCGCAAGTTCAAAAGATGCCGTTGTATATTAGCTCGCACAAAGATTTCCATCAATAGACCCAGTATCATGACCTCCAGGTCCCGGTCGTGGTCAAATTCTAAACACAATAACACCATGAAATATTTGATTGGCATCACTCCAGCTGGAGCAATTTCATTTCTCTCAAAAGGGTGGAGTGGGTGGGTTTCTGACAAGAGGATAACTAAGGAGTCCGGGTTTTATGATCTTTTGGAATCTAATGATGAGATTTTGGCAGATAGAGGAGTTCTTAGTGCGGAAGAACTCGCAGCCCGTGGTGCCACCCTTCGCGAGCCAGCTTTAGCTTTTACTAAAAGCAAAAAGCAACTTTCCGCACAGGCCATTGACACGTCGAGACAACTAGCTTGTGTCAGGATACACATTGAACAGGTGATGAGAAGGTTGAAGAACTTCAGGATTTTGCAAACAAGAATTCCAGTGTCACAGGTTGACTTTCTTGATGATGTTGTAGTTGTGTGCGCTGCCCTAACAAACCTTCGTGGAAGTGTTGACTGAGCAAAAACTACTTATGAGACCTCGTTAAATGTTCATTTAAGCTATTCTATTGAATAAATACTTGTATTCCGATTTTGAATTCAGGAAAATAAACCCTTAAAACCACTTATTTACAAAATGATGCAGGTCAGATGTTTTCTATGAATGTACTCTGAAACAAAATGCAAAAAATAAAAAAAAGTTTTTATAGTTGCACGCTGAACATTACTCTGAAATGATCTTGAACACTAGTGAATGAATTTCAACCTTAGATATTCCTTTGGTTTTTTGACCGCATGATAAAAGGAACATTTCTCTGTTGTTTTTTCAGTACAAGTCAAACTTTACGGACCACCATTTTAGAGTGATAAATTTAACTGCAGAAAAAAATACTGTCCTTCCTCTTATGAAATATGTCTTTGGACACTAACAGCTGTCAAAGTGTCACTACAGTTTCGGCTAAGATTGTTTGTGAGGCCTGTGCCTTTTTGAAGATCTTTACAAATCTCTGACACGTGGCTAGGTGATCAGTTGTTTATATGATCTGACAAGTCGATAGAGCTTTGAGCTCCAGTTTGTAAAGTGAATGAAATTCAAGTTTAATCAAGTGAAATCAGTTATTTATGACCTGGATTGGGATACCTGACCCTGTGCTGCGTTCAATTTTTCTGGGGTTGGTTATACATTGGAGTTAGGGTGAGATTTGTATTTTGCAGAGCAGACAATTTGCTTGTCAGATGAGATGACTGTCTTTTTTTGTTTGTTTTGTTTTGTTTTGTTTGCTCTCGCCTTACATATGCAGTAAAGGAAATGCAAGCTTTATGTTTCACAAGGTCTTCAAGCCTTTTTGGTCTGATACATAGATTGTATAAAGAATGGACAGAGTCTGCCTCCTCACTGGGTGAAGCCACTCTGACAACAGCACCCTCTGTTGATGGGCTGCGATATAGGTCATAAATCCACCTCTGCCAGCAAAGCTTATGGAGCTGTGGACAAACTTTAGAAATTGATTACACAGAATTTACATTTTTCTCCCCCCTGATTGCGATGTTGACATGTAGTTACTGTAAGACCGGTTTGTGCTCAAGTCCTCTTTTTTTGTTCTGTAAAGCTCAGTTTATAAAAGTTATTAGGGGTTCATATTTTGACACCTGATACAGCCTATTGGCGTTCAGGGATTGTGTAGCTCACCTGGAGGATACGCTGTTTGGGCCGAGCATCATCACAGCAACTCTCCCACCAAATGCGTACAACACTACTGTGCAATGTTGGTTTAAGGAAATGAAGAAAAATAGCGGAAATACTGAGAGCTTTTTGGCTTCAAATCCGTATACAGACGGGAGGCGGAACCAAGTTGTCCAGAGTATATACAGTCTATGGTCTAATAAATAAACACTTTCATTTAAACATGCTAAAAATTAGTCATCTGCACACTCTGTAGGTTTGGTATGCCCACATAGCCATTTGCCCTCCCCGCTCTTCTCTTGCTCTTTTTTTTTTTTTGACAAGTCCTGTCAATTCTGATGCCGAAAAACATCCCAGTGACGGCCATAAGTATGTTAAAATCTTCGCCTCCCCTTAAACAAAAGTGTTTAACTCTGTGATGGATTTTCTTATAACCTGGAGTTCAATGGCGTTCAAGCTGTCTAATCTTCCCCATGCAAACTGAGTGACAGTGAAGAGGACAGTAATGATGACACTTTCTGGAAGAACCTCAGACCGTCACGCTCCCGCTCAGAAGTCCATCATGTAGCTGCACGACTGCAGACAGCCCGTGCCTGCCCATGTTGCATGCTCCAGTTTCTTGTTTATTTGCTTTCCATTTCTGTAAGAAAGTAATTCCTTTTTTTTTTATTTTCGGACATGGTAAGAGTAAACAAGTAGTTCCTCCAACATTGCGCCACACCCTCTCAGCACAATCCACAGCTCTTAGAAGTGTTTTTATGCTGATGGGTGCCGGCCGAGCAACTTATTTGTTTCAGATATTTTCCCATGGCAAACAGAGCGAACACAAAGGCTTCGTGGTGGCCTTGGGAAACCACAGGGTAGGCGTACATGAGCCTCCATACTCACCCTCTTTTGAAAATGAAATTTATAGCACCTCATAAAATCTCTATTCATGCTTATAAGCACTAAATATAAACCAGTATAAAACAGCAGGGTTTCACTTAGCCCTGTTAAACTTGACCTAATGGAGCGTTGTGTCCGGCTGAAGGCAGGCCATCCGCCGGTTGACCCAGCCGCCCTGCTCTTAACCGAGTCAATCCCACAGCAAAGACAGTGGCTTAAACTCTGAGGTAGACCTAACCTTCTCCTCGCTCAGACACGGGGTAACACAAGGCCTTTGTTTTGGTCAGTTGTTGACAGAAAGGTCAGGAAACTCCCTCTCCACAGATTTTTTGTCGCCAAGAAACAGCACTGGAGTTTCTTCAATTCCAATCTATCCTAGTTGCAGTTTGATGCTGGTTGAAACCCAGAAACCCCTGAGGGAACAGATATTACCCATGATTTATGATTGGGTTTTGGCGTATGCCTATGATTACGAGGGCATATGATTTACTGATGGAAGCGAAAAAGTAAATAAATGGAGTGTTGGCTGTTATGTAAAGCTGCATCCAGATTTGGGACCTCACTCATTGTGTGTGTTAGCCACTGTCAGACCCACGGCTGGCACAGAGGGCTCCAGCGGCACCCCTCTGGGTCCCTGTGGTCTGCGCCTCTGCACATAACAGCCACTTAGGCCGGCATTTTCCCAGGCTGAGACAACACACCACGGTGGCAGCGCGAGCCACAGAGAGGGCCTGATTAAAGAGTAGGGACAATGGAGGGAGAGAGACCGTGGTGGCATTTTCCATCTCCGCCACTGTCTCCTGGGGGGACCAAGTATGTGCCGTGAAACGTTTGAATTATCCCAGAATCTCTGGAATTCAGACAGAGGCACCGCGGAGAGGACCCTCGACCGGGGATCAAAGAGCTTTGAGAGGAGTGCGGTGGACTGGTGGTAAAGTCGAGTACACAGGGTATGAATGTGTGTGAGTGTGCATGTGTACTTGTGTGTTTCATAAAACTGACTTGAAAAGATAAAGGCTATTTGAATTTGAATCAGATTTTCCTACATGTCTAAAAATGTCTTTTTAAAGAAGCCATGTTGGACTTCTGAGGAGGTAGTGATCGCTGCAATGAAATGCAGGCGTGTGGTGTGTGTTTGAGTGTGTTGCTGTCCTTTTATCCCTCGTGGGATCAGATAATGCAATCACAGCCAATCATTGGGAGTCTAATACAGTGGGCGCCCCTCTTTAGTTCGGAGACGCCACTCTCCTCTGTGGTGGCAGAGGAAGAGGAAGAGAAAAGCGAGAAGGGGAAACCTCGTCTTTCTGTCTTTCTCGCTCTGTAATTATCACTTAATGTTCTTCGCTAATCTGAAGACGTCTGTCTCTTTTCTGCCCTTTCTTCCCTCGCCGGAGAGGAAATGTATAACGGTCTGAAATAAATCTGCCAACCTTTATATTATTGTATATTTAGCCCCAGAACAGAGTTGTAAATGGAGCCGTCCCAGACCACAAGCTTCCGGTAGCGCAGGGCCTCAGCGCTGGCTGGCTGTCTCTGCCACAGCCAAGTCCAAGATCAAAGCCTCCTGTGCTATATACAGTTTGCTAGTTGTCCTCAAGCGGTGACCTCAAGCAAGTTTTCATGTCTGAGAAAGACAGCTTGTGCTTGGGTTTGAGCTACATGCAGAGCGCATGGAATAATTCATTACACAAGTTTGCCCTGCAGCGAGTCAGTTTCTGCATCAACATCTACTGTGTGTCCCTTTTTTAGATGTGTGTAAGAAATTTTGTGCCTCCTTTTGGCTGAATTTTCAGATGAACCAAAAAAAAAACTTCACTTTTTTTGGACAAATGGGATACAGGCAATAAGCCATGAAAGGGATAGTCCTTTTGTTTAGTGGTTTTGTATGAGCTTCTTGTCAATAGTTTGTGTATCCACAGGAGATTCTGACATCTGCTCTTGTTGTTGAGAAACCAGACGGAAAATTGACATCGAAGCTGAAAACTGATGCAGACGGGGTCAGTTTGTCAGAGAATCCAACCTGAGCATCAATGCTGGTGTAAGTGTAGGTAATGTCTGAAAATTTTCAGCGTATGTATTTGTCATCAGGGATCCCCCTTGATATGCAACTGTTCATTGGCGTGACACATCCACCTGCAGCGCACAGATCAGCTGTTCCAGTCTGCAGACGACAACACAACCAAACTAAACTAAGAAGGATTGTGACTGTGATAATGACATGTTTTTTTAATCAGATTTTGCAGAGGAGAATTGAAACTGAACACACAAAGAAGAGAGAGGGAGAGTGGGGGAGAGTTTAAGAGCAGGAGAGAGAGCTGACACAACCCTTCCTCACAACCCCAGAGAGCTGCTGCTGCTGTGAGATTTGAAAACAACCTTTCGGACCTTTCTGAATCAGAGGATACCAGCGGCTCATCACTTCTCTGAGTGCTGCTTTTTAACCAATTTTCTTTATTTCTTTAAATGCCGTATCAGAAAACCAAAAAAGCCAGATTTGTATTCAAAGTCCTGCTTTTTTTAATCGTAAAACGACACAACTCATAATCCGAACAATACCTTCACATTATCAAAATAAACTGTCGAAGCTGCTGAAGGGGAAGGCTGACCGGAAATAACAAACTGCAGCCATGAGAGTGTCAGCCAGATAATGTTGAGATTTTGTTGGTTAATATTAAGTAAAAAAGGGGATGCAAAATATTATTTCAAAAATGTCTGGTACAGACAAAACAGACAGTGACTGAAATGACAAGAGGACAATTGCTAATGCAGTGGAAGTACCAGAAAGCCAAGCAGCAATCAAAAGTTGGCTTCATTTGACAAGATTGCAGGTTCTGTGAGTCGAGACTACAGCTACAGGTGAAAAAAGTTATGTACAGTATGTGGTGTGTGCTGTGTTCATCATGCTCTTGTACACCATCCACTATAGGAACAAAACTGTCGTATCTGTTGTCCTGTGTGGGGTCTATGATATCCTCAAAATGGGTTGTGATTTAGGGGGGTTGCAAGACACTGATGGAGGGATTTGCAATATGCCTTCCACAAAGACAAAAAAAAGTTTTTGTTTTTTTTATCCATATCCAATAACATACAGTATGAGCATAAACAGCTATGATATGAAGTTTAGAGTGTGATTTGTTGTTAATCTGTTTTAACACCAAAAACAACAAGATCAATTCCTGAAATGTATAAACCAGCCGAGCAATAAACCTGATTCTGATTTTATGTAACTTAAATTCTCTAAATGAAAATCATTTTCTATCAACAACACATTAATCAGATGGACTGATTCAATAAATGAGTAACACGGAATCATGTTGACTTGAGTTCGGCGTCAGGAGACAAGACTGCAGACAGAATCAAGTTCAGTCAATTTTTCATTTCTAGGAAATCTCAGAAATAAAACTTAAATTCTAAGACCAATAAAAGGTACCAACTCCCCCAGGAGATACAGCTGATTTTCAGCCTAGCCTTCATCCTTCCTCTATCAGAGCCTCTCTTTCTTTTCTTGCACACTCACTGTAATCCCCTTCTGGGAACACTAAAAATTACTCAGCAGTGCGGTGGCGGCAAGTTTTTATACCAGTTTTTAGAGGCTTACCTCGGGTCTTACGAGCTGCCGTCAGAACAAGGTGTCGGCAGGATGCCTCTCTGATAAGGTCGTAACGTGAGGTGTAAAGTTATAGGAGGGATTTGAGGAAGTGAGAGGCTGTCAGGGAGCAGCAGTCAGGGGTTTCTGTGGTGCGCTAAACAGGGACGGAGCATCAGATCAAGAGGTTACTTCTGATATCCAATTAATCCCAAGTCTACATCTCATATTTCATCTGATCTGATGCGTTTGGTTTCTGTTTTGACTTCTTCGCCACTGTGTAGCCCCCCCTTTTTTTATCAGAATTACAAGTTTCCACACTGACTGCCTTTTCTTTCAACTCACACCAAAATAGAAAGCTGATAGTGGAATTAGGCATCACATGACTTTGTGCAATAAAAATTAGTCTCCTCCATAAAGTTGAATTATAGACAGCTTCCAAGTCAAAACACGTGGGCAAAACCAGTTTTACAGTGGCTAATATTAGCAGAGTCTCGAAACCCCGGCTCTTCAAATCAGGCGCAGTCGCATGCATGGCAGAGGGGACAGAGCGGATTAACCCTGAACTCTTTCATTTTTCACTTCCCCCTGTTCTCCTCCTCTCTCTCTCTCTCTCTCTCTCTCTCTCTCTCTCTCTCTGTGGCTCATAAAAGATTGCGTCCTGTGTGTGATGTGGCGGAGAAGTGCAGTCAGAATGAACTGATTACGGATGAGGGCCGGCGTGCCTTTGAGTCATGGCACCAAACGACATTCCTCCACACTTAAAATAGTAACAGTTGGCGTTTTTTCAGGTTTGTTTTTCTCATTGGAGGACTTTGGGGCATCCTCTGGTGGCTTTTTTGAGACTCCAATCATAACCAGATTCTTTTTTTTCTTCCTTCTCTTCAGCCCCCTCCCTCCTCTTTTCTTTCATTTTCTTACTATAGGAGTTTGTTTAATCTTGTGAAGAAAATTGGCTCAGCGTGGGAAAGGCAGAAATCTTTCAGGGATGGGTTGTGTTGTTTTTTTAGAGTTGTGCGCATGCATTTTTTTTTTTTTAAAGCGCAGGGAGAAAAAGTGCCAGTTTGTGCCAAAACCTCATGAAGCACAGATAAAAAGGGGCTGAGTGAGAGGGAGGCCACAACACCGCGACAAAGATATGGGCTGTCTAAGCAAAGAGCTTTACAAATGACGATCTCCAGGGGGAAAAAAGGGGGGAAACAGAATAAGGGAGGAAAGGGAGTGGAAGAGGAGGAGAGAGAAGAAGAGGAGAAACAAATGTAGATGGATTGGTGGGAGGAGGAGGAGGAGGAGGAGGAGGAAGAGGATGGGTATTGGGGGGGAATAACGCTGAGCAGTGAGGAGGGGGAGCAGATGAGTGGGGGAAACATTCCCCCTTGCCCACATTAAAGACATAAAAAAGAAAACAAACAGAAAAACATGTCTGACATAAAGAGACTGGTTTCCGCGGCGACAGCACAATGGCTGCCTGTGGCTCTCGGGGCCCTCGCCGTCCCGTCTGGGGCCCGGCACCAGCGAAAGTCACCGCAGTCACAGGGCCCATCAGCGTGTGTATGCCTGTGTGTGTGTGTGAAACATGGTGAATGTCATCATGGGCCTAGTACTGTGGGAACGGCCATGAAAGGGACCCCACTCGGAAGCCACAAAAGTTCCTTTCTGCTTCTTCTCTCCGGCTTTTAGCCTCTTTATTTATCTGTGTGGAGGGGAGCCGGATGAGGAGGGAGGCTCTCTCTCTCTCTCTCTGTTCCGTCGATATGTCTCTCACTCTCTGACAGGCAGCATGACCCATCACTGCAGCCCTCCTGCCCTCTCCACACCTCAAATCACAGCAGCCAATATCTCAAACATATATACTGACTGTGTCTAACCCTGCGCCTCCTGTTTCACTGGAGGGTTTATTCACACCTCATATCAGCTCAATCAGATCATTAAAAACACAATGCAGCTCTCTGGAGACAGCCTATAGGAACAAAGCCAGCAGTCTCAGGAATGTCTCCTGTTTCCAGGTTATTCTGAGTAAATCGTGGAGATGCCCCGACACACAGACAGACAGTGCTGCAAGTCCCAGGCATTCCTTATGTGTCTGAAGGGAAGATAATTCCCTCATGGGTCCGGCCCGGACAGTGCCAAGCTGCTCTAGTGCCAGTTCCCATGCCAATCCAATCCCGACCCGAGTGACTGAGCGCCCAGCCACAGGCTGACGACCAGAAAAGACTCATACCAGTAAGAAATCAACTGAATTTTTTGGGTGGAAGTCAAGAGCACTTGCACACAGCCGGGCAACATGCAGCTTCTTTGACCACAGTTGGCCTTTTATAGACTCTCTGCAGGAGTGACGGACAGTGAACAAACATCTGATTGTGACTTATGCTGCTTGATAACTTTAGAGGAGTTATTTTTGGGTGGATAAAAATTGGCTCTCAATTTGTCACAGTTATGAAAAGGAAAAGAAAAAAAAACAAAAATAATAAATATATTACCTTAAATCAAAGAAACGGGAATTGACAGACATGAATAAAAGGTTTTCTTTCAAATGCCTTTACGTGCATGAATGTGTATGTGAAGGGGAGAATGTGGAAGCTGTCTTAAAGTGTTTTGAAAGGTTTAAGAGTGGCAACAAAAGGGTGATAGCTTCAACATGAATGTCTTCACACACTACATGGAAAAAGGCGTACGTACCTCATTTGTCTGATCTGCACAGCTGTAGAAACATGGCGATGCAAGATGTCCTCCTCTGCATAAGTTAGCCCACTAACTTAGCGTAAATTTGAGTCATGGTCAAACACAACGTTACACCGAGTTAGACACCCCCTCAAGAGATGAATGTTGCCGACTGATCTCTTCTCTAGTTATACCAACTTTAGTAACGACCGCACGAGTCGATCACAGAGTGCAGCGAAGTTTCGCAGTTCAAGGAAGAACATTTATGATTATTACTTCATGGAAATGCAATCAGACCGAGACGCTAAGGCAGACGAACTACTAAAGTACTATGTGCTGGGACCCTATATGTTCTGTTGATGAAGTCGGGTGCTGTTCTGAGCATTATTTGTGGCTATAGAGTGGCGTTTTGGTTGAGGTTTTGCATGTGGCGACTTAGACCGCTGTGTATTGCTATCGTGTGGTCGTTGCTTAAATTGGTATAATAAGAGAAGCAAGTGGTCGGCAACATTCATCTCTTGAGGGAGTATCTAACTCAGTGTTACAGTGTGTTTGACCATAACTTAAATTTTTGCCGAAATGTCCCTTTAAAGGTTTGATTATTAAGAAAAAACATGATATTAGCCTTTTTTCACTCTGTTAAGTGTACATTAATAAAATTGTAAATATTATTGTCACATCCCATTTCTACCAAGCCTGTTCTGCTAATTGCCTCTAAACACTGAACACTACATCTTTAATCTTTACTGCACGGTGGGCATTAGTCGAAGCAATAAACAGCACAACTGCTGAAAGAGCCTTCAAGAATTCAGTGTATGTGTATGTGAGACTTAAAAAAAATGTACCATGCTAGTACAATACAATTGAATTATAAATACTTCACTACAGCAGTTTCAGGACTCTGTATTTGTACACACGGATACAGCATTTACCTGCTTGGTCCAACTTTTATTTTATTTTATTTTTTAGTTTAAAGGCTGATCTTCTGATCTTTCAGTGTGTGCATGATAAAAACTCTGCCATAACCAGAGCACTACAATACAAATTATATTCAAGCACAAAACAAAAAAAAAATATTGACAAAATACAGTTTCTTTTTCCTGGCAGTCTGTCAGCTGGGCCTGTTTTTGAACAAACAGTTGCGTAAATGATCTTGGTCAGAAACTACGTTTTCAGCTCTTCCTAACAACACAAGAATGCAGGTCACATTCCTCATATTGAAGTATCTTTGTTTCAGAAAAAAAAGAGTATTGTTAAAAGGGAGTTTTCTATGTTTTTTTTCTGTTGCTAAAAAACAGAGAGCAGACGATCAAAGGCGACCACGCAGTGAGACATATCTGATCAGTTATTCCGTTTGACACAAATGCAGTGAGAGTCACAAACAAAATGTCCTGCTGAGCTGGTTCCATCTCACAGACTTTCAAACAATAGCAATAGTCATGCATCAGATGGAATAATTGCAGCCGAGTGTTTGTTCCTTATAAATTGTGGGTATACACTGTCCACATTCATGTGAAGGGATTGCGTGTGTTCTTGTATGAATCTGCTTGCGTCCCATGTGTGCGTTATGTCCCTGAGCCTTCACACGTTCATACTCAGGCTGCGCATGTGTGCGTGTGTGTGCAAATTGTAAAAGTATGAGCTTGTTAATTTCAATAAGGGACGCTGCCTTGTTGTGGTTTGGAGGGATGGGAGGGAGAGGACTTGAAGTGGCCGACCAAGATCGCCAGAAATCTCCCAGAATTCCATCCCACCAACCAGTGCCAGCTTTCTCTCTCTTATGTTTCTTACCCGTATGTTTTTCTCCATCGCCCTCCCTCTACACCCCTAACTTAAAAGCATTTTCATAATTATCTCATTTATTTATTCATTCATCTTCTTAATTACTTTCCACTTTGAGCATGCAACTCGCCTCATGCTGGAACAACTGGGGAGTGTGTCAGAAACAGTGAGTGACAGCGGAGTGATTTCATTTACAAAAAATGTTGATAAAGAGAGAGAGAGAAAGTTGTTCCTTAAAGAAGAGGAGGGTGCGCGGCTGATAAAAATAACAACAGCGGAGAAAGCGGACTTCATAGATTTCCCATTTCTATAAGACTCTGTTTTTTTTCTGTTTTCTGATGTTTAAATCAGATCCAGATCTGAATTAAGGAATGATGGGTAATGAAAGAATATGTAGACAGGGGGGGTTGTTTGGAGGGAAAAAAAAAGGGATTTCTCTTTTCTGTTTGTCCTGACTCATACTCACCACACTATAATCCCCCCTGGTGATGGTCACACTGATTACTGACACTTGGATGTTGCAAACACACGCACATGCACATGTTTCAAGTTAGATTTTTTTTACTTTACACGTATGATACAATAAAATGCAGGCAGATTCAGGGCTTGGTTAAATTCAATGCAAGTGAAATAAACAGAAAAACAAAGGCTGTTGGAAGACTTCATCTTTAAGGATAAAAAAGAAAAAAGAAACATCTGGAGAGAGAGGGAGAAATTGATCAGGATACACCAAATTTGATTTAGGAACAGCTTGTTGCAACTTAAAGGATCAAAATATGCTCAAAAAGGACACTTTACTTCCAAAAACAACCAGCGCTCATGCATTGTAGTGTGTTTAAACTTACACGCCCTTCCAGTCTGCCAGGCAGGAAGAGACACACTCAGCTGGGCATTGTGTGGAAGGGGGCATGCCACTTGGCCTCTCTCCGCCTTTCACACAAACATATGCACACACTGCTCGGTTAGGCAGGCATCGCTCTAACAACGGGCGCCTGGGCTTCTCGTTTCCATGGCAATCTGCACCAGCAATCTTCCCACGGTGGTAGCGGAACTGAGCGCTAAGTGTAGCAAGGAACTGAGTGTGTGCGCAGTGAGTGAGTGAGTGAGTGAGTGCACAAAGAGCGTTATCTTGTCCAGTGAAGAGCCCAGATGTTCAGACACTCACTGGGCTGATTCCTCTCTTGACCCCTCAGTACCTGCCCTTGTGTCCTTACACCAACACACAGCAAGGAACAGTTTTGATAAGGTTTGACTGACAAAGACTGACAAAAAAGACTGACAAAATGACTGAATCAACCAACTTTCCAGCTTCCAGGTGAGTGTTGACAAAGTGTATGTATTATGTTTTCTCCTAATGTTCTCCAAAGTTCTCACAGAGAGCTGTTCAGAAAATCCTGAAAACACGCCTGGGCATAACACCATCATCTGTGTATCTTATGTTTAGAAACTTAAAAAGATTTAGTACAGACGTGTGAAATTATGTGTATGACAATGTTTCAACAAAAAAGGTTTTCTTTGAAGATAAATGGATGAGTTTTCACAGGCAGCCGTAGAGCCGACTGTACGTCTCTCAAAGTCATTTATTAAAACTTGATCAATAACACCATTCTCCAAAGTCAGCTGCATGATGATGTGGGAGTCACGCTTTATGCACTGTCACACACTCACTTTTCACACTCCATCATTCCCACACTCCTCACCTCTCTCCTCCCCTCCCTCTGGCTTGCCATTGTTCTGCAGCACAGAGTAATTAAAGGAGGAGAAGAGAAAGAAAGGAGGATAGAGAGAAAGGAAGGAAGGAGAGCGGGATGAGAGTGCAGGCTAATTGACTGAGGATGACTGAGCAAACGGGGTGGAAAGATGGGCCTAAAGGGGGGTGTAGATAGGAAAGGGTGACAAGCCAGGGAAGGCCAGATTAAAGGGAGGGAGGAGGGACAGGGAGAAGAGGCGGGGGAGCCAAAACTGGCAACCCTGCCCCAACTGCCAAAGTCCTATTTTGTCATTGGGTGGCTGTGACAGAGAGAGGCAGCCAAGAGAGAGAGAAATAACAGAGAGAGAGAGAGACAGAGAGAGAGAGAGTGAGAGAGAGTGACTAGGATCGGATGCCAGTGATAGAGTAAAAGACTAAAGCAGCTTGTGAATTTTCTTAGTTGCCATGGACCCTTGGGGGTCGATCAAGTGGTGCTGCTGACTCACAGAGGAAAAGACACATGAAGAAACAACAAGTGACAAGAAGTAACTAAGGACAACAAGGCTTTTATAAGTAACAGCGCAGAGGGACAGAGTGAGGGGCACACAGGGACAGAGACAGTCTGCAGTGTGTTACCTCAACTCACCAGAGAAAGCGGCGGACGAGATCAGTCAAAAGCCATCAGGCCAATCGTCTATCCATCCAACCGACCGACCGACCGTCAGTCCAGCCAGTGAGGAAGGAGCCGAGCCATGAAGAGACCTCACGACTACAGCTCTCCTGACTCGGACACAGACGAGTTCATTGACGTGGGGCAAGAAGACGGCTTCTGGTGAGCATCCTCCAACAACATCTGAGTTTGTGTTACACTTCTCCTGATCTCAGCTTAAAACAGAATGAACTGGTTTACAGCTGAGACTGAAACTGGAGGCTAAACTGTCTTAAAGATGTCAGAAAAACTTTTAAACATTTTACACTTTAAGTTATGAAATTCAGGTTGTATGCAAGATTGTAGGAAAAGAAGCAGACTTATGAAGTAAAATTAAAAAAACATGTCATTTAAAATTTTTTTTAATTTAATCAAAAATATTTTTTTAACTGTATGTTTGACAACCTTTGAGCAAAACTCAAGCTGTCAAGAGGAAATTGAGCTCCAGGCCTTCAGAAGCAAACCCCGTTAGTCACAGAAATGAATTGCATTTCTTCTCTATCTTTGAATTTGTGTTATTTGCTCATTATTTTAATTGTTTGTCAGTGCAGATGTTATTTTATGTTATTGCACACAGAGTGCATAAAACTGCTGAAACGTTAAGAATGACAAGGCCTGGTATGTCTGAAGCATGGACTCAGAGTAGAATTTAAAAAACTCAGTTTAGTTTAAGAAACACCTTTTGATCTAAAAATGTTTTTTATAGTCTTATGTACAAAGATAAATATTTTTCTATTATTTTTTATGTATTTTTTACAATGCTGCAATAAGTTTTAAATTCTTTGACAGTCCAGCTGAAAAAAAATCTGAACTGTCAAAGAACGAAAAAGAGAAATAATTATTAGGATTTTACACAGTGAGTAAACACTTTTTATTTCACACTTTAGTTCACTTTGGTTCTTCTTTTTACTCTAGAAATATTATTAATCTGCCATTAGAAGTTTTGAGAAGTTAAAACCATTTTTTTACTTTTCATCTCTCCTGTAATCAGAGTATCATTTTTAGTTTGTCTGTCATATGCATGTTGTAGAATATAAGCACAGACAGAGATTTTTAAAAACTAGTAAAATACTGTTCAAAAACCGTGTTGAAGTTTTTGAATATTTGGGGATATATTAATCAAACTTTTCTGGAAAAACCTGATTTCAGTTCCAAATCCTGGAGGCTGTTTTACTGCAGTTCATCACGTTGAACATGTTGCATGTGAAAATGTCTGAAAAGCATTAGAAAGACTCGAACACAGCACACTCTTTACGTGTCATCCCTCCATTTTGCACTTAAGCTGAGTTAGTCACATCCCTGTTCTGGATTTGTAAAAATGTTGATTAAAGGGAATAGAAATAAGAGTGTTTTTGTAACAGCGCATCTCCAGCGTACAAAAACACATTCAAAGCAGTGCTGGTTACATCACAGCCTCTAAACAAGCCAGTAACACTAAAGACGGTTTGGATAAATCAAATTGCTGTGAGACACGCAACCAGAAGACAGTGCCGCCTTTTCATGTCAGCCTCATCAAACATAAACCTAAACAAAAACACACAGCTAAACTGGCAGCCTTCATGTTCAAATCTAATAGAAAGTCAATAAGTCTCTGGTGGGGCAGTTTGAAGGGAACTCTGAGCTGTCAGGCTCTTTCAGGACTGTAAGATGAGCGTTCACAAACAAACACAATCCATATTGAGTGACTGTACTCGGAGAAGCTCAGATCCCAAGCTGCATGTTGGAGCCCCATGCGAGCGAAGGCATCGCCCTAAGGCTATATAATCATCTTTCTAAAAGTGCTTTCACTCACATGGAAAGAAGAACAGCATGTCATTTTACTGAAACTAATGTCCAGAAACGCATTAAACCAAAAACAATCTCATCTTCCCTCCTCTCCCGGGCACTCCTCTGCCTTTCTCTGCCCAAAAAACAAATTAGATTGAAGGGAGCTGATGTGCCATCCCGCCTCTGTGTCATATTAAGGAGGGTAATAATAACAATATGCAGGAGAATCAAAGCTACCATGTTTCCCTCTGTGCCAATGTCTCATCTCTCTGTTTCTCTCTCTCTCTCTGTGTCTCCATGGTGCAGCCCAGTCACCGGGTCCATGTCTCCTGGCAGCGCCTCGCAGATTCTGGCCCGAAAGAAGAGAAGAGGGGTGAGTAGATTATAGCCTTGGATCCTAATCTTTCTAGTCCTGTCGTTTTTGTTGGCCCTGACCGTCCTTCTGCTCCTCTCACTGTGTAGATCATAGAGAAGAGGCGCAGAGACCGCATCAATCATAGCCTGTCTGAGCTCAGGAGGCTGGTGCCCAGTGCTTTTGAGAAGCAGGTAAGAGCTCAGGAGTGAAGAATTAAAAAAATTACAATTTCAGTGACAAAAGGGTTTCATCTTATTGAACATACTGTAAGTTAGAGTGCTGGTAAAACTCAGTTTGTGGGACAGGGGTTGCAGTCCTGCTTGCACTTGTAGGATTAACACCTGGTCCTCCATGGTGCATGGAATTTCCCCCTCTTTTTTCTACATTTCCTGTCTCTCTGTCCTATCAAAATAAAAGCATAATGCCTGAAATATAATCTTTAATAAATAGAAAAATTCTGAATGAAACAGAGTACATTCTTAATGGATGCCTTAATGTAAAGAAGCAAACTATAGCCTATATTATTTTGAAAATATACTTTTTTTTTTTTTTTTTTTTACAACGATACGCAACAATATGACTTGCTGCTATGACCAAAAATACTTTTCTATGTATTTAAAAGCTAAAATCCATTGAAAGTGGTATCTTTGACAGGCAAAAGAGACTATTTTTTTGAAAATCAGGAAAGAGATGAGACTTAAAGGTCACAAAACCGCCACTGATATGAGTTTGTGCAGCTGATTTCAGAGATATTTTCCCCTTTGTTCTCTGCAGGGGTCCTCTAAGCTAGAAAAAGCAGAAATTCTGCAGATGACTGTGGACCACCTCAAACTCCTGCATGCCATGGGAGGGAAAGGTAAGAGCTCTGATCTTTGTGTTTTGAGAAAATGATCATATTACCCGTCATCTAATTTCTGTAGAGCATGGTTTGCTAAATGAAACCCTTCATAATATGTCTAAAACCTTACATAAAGTAGACTTTACACTTGATTAAAAAATAGAAAAAATTGAGTTCTCCTCTGGATAGAGCAGACTTCCTGAGGTGTTGAACAAGGATGTTCTTGCTGTTGCTGCCATGCATTACTCGGCCTGTTATTTTGCTTCAAAATGTCTGCCTCATGTCGGTCTTCTTACCTTTTTTTATTTACTAAAAAGTGTTTTATAAATCTTTAATATCCACCCATTTGACCCTTTGACCTCTCTGGACTCTTATAAATCGATACAGTTTTAAAGTTCTGATACTTTGGGAAAATTTTATCTCACAGCATCAAGTCTATTCTTTCAACACAGTGTATTTCACGGCTGATATTAGGTATGTAACTAAGACCCTTCTCTCTCTACCTCTCTTTTTTAGGTTATTTTGATGCAAGGGCTCTGGCAGTCGACTACAGGACCCTGGGATTCAGGGAGTGTGTTGGAGAAGTGGTGCGGTATCTCAGCTCCCTTGACGGGGACTCTCCAGACCCAATAGGAGCCCGCCTTGTCTCCCACCTCTCCCACTGCGCAAGTGAGCTAGACCCTCTCCTCCTGCAGTCCCCGCCAGCTTCTGCTCTGCCCTTCCCTCCTTGGCCATGGGCATCCTTCCCTCAGATCTCCCCTGCCTCACCCGTCTCCCCCTCGCCTGCTTTCCCTGCCGGGCGAAGGGACCTAGCTCTTCTGGGGAGCTACCCATCACCCGCCTCTCTCCGCCTAACCCCTCTGGCCGGCTGCCCACAGGGCGCACCACCGCTCCTTGCACCCACAGCTCTGGCCACAGTCCACAGGATGCCCTCACTGGCAGCGTCTACAACCCTGGCCCCCTCCAGACCCGCACAACCCTCTCCTCACAGTGCAACCAGGGCCTCACCTCTTCCAATTCCCACCCCTTCCTCTTCCTCCTCCTCTTCTTCAACCTCTTCCTCATCTACTACATCATCCTCCGCCCCTCAGCAGGTCTCCTTCAGACCTTTTGCACCTCTGGGGTCTCCCACAGCCCAGCGCAGGGGCTTGAGCGGATCAGCCAAGTCAGCCCAAGGATGGGGGACAGAGATCGGAGCTTTTTGAGCGCAAACTCTGATTTCCTTTTTTATTCTATTTTGTTTTGACAATGAACTCTGTAGAGTGGACATGAAGCTCCTACCTGCGCCGTGTAGCAGACATGATACTTTGGAGAGAAAAAAGTTTAACTTTGATGATTGTCTCTGCTTTGTGAGGGACTTTAAAAAGCCATATCAAACTGTGTGTGAAGTATATGATATTCACAATCAATCGTGTGTAATGGAAATATGAAGGACAGTGAGGGAATACGATTTAATCAAATGACATCCATGATTTTGCTTGATATATTATAGCATCCACAGAGCCATATAAACAAGCCTCAACAGATGGACGTTGAGAGTTTTTACTGATCTTTAACTGTGATGTTTTTTTGTGACACATTTATACTTTTGATTTCATTTTCCACTTTTGAAGAATGTTTGAGAAAAACCTCTATAAAGACAAAGTGCCTTGACCTTTGCTAATGATTTCCTCTGTGTGTGTTTTTTTTAATCGTTTTTAAGCAAATGAGGACGTTTGAATCGAGGAACGTTTGAAAGCTACACGATTATTCATGTTAGTCATGTCTGCAAACAGTGCTCACATGTTCCCCAGCCGTAACCCCCCTCGGTATGAGAGCTGTCTCCACTGATGGCTGATGGGAGCTGTGGTCTTGTGGCTGCAGAGGATAAACATGGTGGGAGCTGGTGATGTTTTTGGGATGCCGCGGCGAGGCAAACAGACCCATCACTTTGCCCTCTAATTGGCGGTCCCCTGTAATTAACTTTAGCCTCATATCAGTTCATGTATCTTCCTCTCCTCTGCTGTCTCTCTGCCATTCTTTCTCTCCAATCTTGTGGTACACCAGCGGATATCTTCTCTCCCTGTTTGTCTGCGCCACTGTCTCCTCAACAATGGACAGCCAGTAAAGACGAGAGGGCGAGAGGGAGGGATGGAGAAGCTGAGCGAGGGGAAAACAAAGACGAAAAGATCTGAAGGGTTGTGGTTGGGTGACTGATTCGGCGTAGACGTTCAATAACAGGCTGAGAAGGGAGGCAGGAGACAGGGTTAAGGGGAGATGAGAGGGATTGTGAAGGTTTAAAAGGACAGAAAAAGAAAGAGTGTGAATCACAGAGAGAGGGCCAGCACTTAGAGGGGGCAGAAACAAACCCTTTATCAATGATGAATGACAGCCGCGGCGAGTCGTTTCTCAAGAAGATCAGCTTAATTTCGCCATGCTTCACCAAAACAGCTCAGTTGGGATGAGAGAGCAGAGAAGAGCTTGTGTGTGTTTACTGCCGGGGAACGCTTTGATCTACTTCAGGATGCAATGTCTGTGGTCTGTGGTCCAAAAATGTGTGTGTTCCGCAAAGTGCATATTGTTTATTCGAGTGAGTGTGCTTGTGTGTTGCCCAAGTCAGCCTCATGCGCTCGCTGCCCTGTGTTTGTGTGTGAGTGTTTTGTTTATGTCTTGTGTGAGTGTGTGCGTGTAATGTGAGTCCTCTGGGCTGGCGTCAGGACTGAACCGCGGTGGCGGCGTGGCTCTCGTGCAAGGCCGGCCGGCGGTCGGACGGACGGTATGGTGGTGGAATGTTTGCGGAGGGTGCATGCGTACACACACTCACTCTCATACACACAGACGACACACAAACACAGACACACACACACACGCACACAGGCTGGCTGGCTGGCTGACTGGCTGACTGGCACTATTCTAGCCTCTGAGTGGAGGAGCCAGAGTCACCACCACAGCTTCCAGGAAGGACAACCACAGTCACACTGCACTACGTTTCCCACGGGGGAGGGGAGGCCGGAGGGGGGAGAGAGAGGAAGGAGGGAAGGGAGTGATGGAGAAAGAAGGAGGGAAGTAAGAGTGTGTTAGCGAGTGTTTATTTGGGGTAAGTGTGCATGGAATAGACGGACATTGTGGTGAGGGCTGAAAGAGGAAGAGGAGGGTTCAATACACAGGAAGGAAGCAGAAGTTAAAAAAGGGAAAGCAGTGATTTACTCTGGATCTTTGCTGGATTACATTTGTGCAACTCAATTTGTTGTGTGTGCATGCGAATGGTAAATCAAGCACATTTATTCAAATACAACTGAAATACTTAGTGACATTACTTCAAGTGACATTGCATTTGTTCTCAAGTTTAAAGCTTCTGTCAGGAACTTTTTGGCCTATGTCAAATTTTTGGTCCTGTGTGGACAAGGAAGTACCTTAAATCAATATGGTCCTCAGCATGTGGAAGTACACTTCTGCCCCCCCCCCCCCCAAAAAAAAAAAAAAATAATAATAATAATAATAATAATAATACATAAATAAAAAATATAAAATATAAACAAAAATAAATATATACATAAATAAATAAATAAAATAAAAATGGAAAAAATCAATTAAACAGTCAAATGTGCCACTTTCCTCAAATAGTTGCTATGGAAACTTTAAGAATAAATAAATTAATAAGTAAATGAATAATTCTGTAGTATATCATTTAACAAGCCTCCTTCCCACCATTAGTACTTTTCATATGCATACAAAACAATTTAACTAAAGTCCATTCATTATTATGTGGATGTCTGTGATATCTGATATGCCTATAAACCTCCTTATAAACCTCCTCCCTCTGTTATACTTCAGTCCACAATCTGCCTTTTGTATGTACAACGCAGGTGTGAATAAGAAATGGACTCACACTGATATCAATGCCTCTTTATGACCTTTAAAAACACACAAGACCAAAAGCAAGAAGACTGTTGGTTTCTCTGCTGGAGTTTTTAATGCCTTAAACTACTGTAAGAGGGTATAGGGAACATACCAGGCCAAAGCGACAACCTTTGTTGACTTTGTTAATAGAAAATACTCTCATGGAGTGGTACATTTTATTGTTATATGACAACAGGGTGAGGTTTTTGTCTGAGAACCTCACTTCTATGGTTAGAAAAATGTTGATGTTCATGGTTAGAGATAAGAGGTTCCACAGGGGGGTGCCAAAATTAACTCAAGCCTTTTATGACTTCTATTTTATCTTTTAGCTTGTTTGAACACATTGTCAATCAGAGTATTGTTACTCTGCTAAATACAGATACATATTACGAACATACAGATTGTCTTGGGATCTTTGACAACAGGTGAACACAGACACATGCAAACAAGGGAGTTGAAAAAAAAATGGGTGTCATGATTTAAACAAACTTCTGCATAAATTGAAGATTTTGACCAACCTTTAAAATTCTGTAAAATTACCTTAAGCCTTTTAAAAGACAATAAAATTCAATTTATTACTTTTATTCTATTATTGTTGTTGTTTTTGTTACCCAATTAAGAGCAGAAAAGCTGCACTGGTTTATAATGCAAGGGTTATGTTGTTTTTGGTGGTATTTGTTTGTGGAAGTGGAAAATTTAGCCGGTTAGCCATGGTTGTAGAAGTGGAGAAGTGGAGCATATTTAATTGATGTGATTCATTAAAAGTATCAAAAACAGATTTTAGTGATTATGGCTAAGTTAGGGATTTAATTAAGATTTCTCTTGACTGAAATCAAATTTATAACCCTTTTGTCTTGTTATTTCTTTATTTCGAAATAAAATTGCATCATTCAGTTTGTCTGGGAAGGACCCTCTTAAAGCGCCCCACAAAAATTTGGCAGTAGGACTAGAATTTGAGGTGGTACTTATATCGAAGAAGAATAGTTTTATTGGTATGGTTTGGTCAGCCACTGCTCAACTCAGATAAACTGGTGTAACAGTAGATAGACCAACACAAATTTAACAGTTAACTCTAACTTAACCCTAACCCAGTATTTCAGCTGTATGCAGATGGTAATGAGTATCTGTGAGCAGCGGTGTTGTACAGTATGTCGTAATGACATTAAAGCCTTAAACACTTTGCTCTTCTTCTTCTTTTTCTTCCTTCAGTTTATATGAAATTTATTTGAGCATTACTTTGAGTACTAGGGAGGTAGAGCAGACCCAGTAAGATGTACAAGTGCAGTTTCTAATTCCCACATTCGTACTTTTGAACTACTTCAGTGACTTTCTGTTGACTAATTAAACTATTGGCTGGCACCTGTCCAGCAATGATCTGTTGCCAAAACATGGGGGTTTGAGAATGAGATTAACAGTCGATACTTTCAAAAGACAAGACAGAGACATGTGCTAGCCCATCTAACACTGTTGTGTTTGACTGCATTAGTTTTACTCATGACTTTAATGTTGACTTCCTAGTGTCACCACATGCCTCTCAGGTTGTTAGTGGCTACACACACAGACGCACACTCACATTACTCCAGGATGAAGGTGAAGGATAACAGTGTTATCGCTACACATTTACTGACCTCTGCTGTCTAAACTGTACAAGTGCAGAATTTGAAGAAGAACTGAGGGGGCAAACATGCTTTGGAGAATGTCACAGACAGTTGATATTCAAACTCCAGAGGCCTTAAAATGAGGAAGTGAAAATGTTACATTGAAAAAAGTACCTACACTGTTGTTAGAGGTGATATCATATGCTGTTTGAGGATGAGTTTCATTTAAGATTAAGTAGTAGCACATGGTTACTACTCAATCAAAGTTTACTAAGTTACTCCTCAAACTACTTAGAGCTCTTCTGTTGTTCCTAAATGGTGGAACTCCATTAGGTCTGCAGAGTCCCTCTCTGCTTTCAAAAGACAGCTAAAGACCCAACTCTTCAGAGAACTCCACTGCTGTCTCCAGTGGTTGAATGAGTCTTCCAGCTACAGTTGACTTGCACTGTTCTGCTCTATTCTGGGAATTTATGTTCACAGTTTGAGTGACCCAGCACTTGGTATCTTTGGTAATTTTGTGCTGGGGACAAGTGAATTGATGGTGATGATGAAAGGTCTTAAATTGAATGATTGCTTTACTGTTGATTTTCCTTATTTTATTGAAAAAAATATATATTATACACCGTTGTACATTGCTTTTTACACTGCTTTGGAGTACCTGTGTCCAAATGTACATGTTGTTGCTCTTACTGGTCTTGTTTCCTCTTGTCTAGATCTTTGCTTGTGTTGTTCTTGTTCTCGTATGTATGTTGATTCAGATAAAATTGTCTGCTAAATAACATGAATATTGTAATATGGCTTTACTGTATTTTGAAGTGTGGTATCAGAAGTCATGGGTGATGTAGTTGAATAATTAATGGGATGGCCAAAGCTTTACTGGTTAATTTATTAGGGATTTATTTTGCTATACTGGACACTATGGTATTTAATTTTGTGGAGAACGTTCCGTGGTTTCAACCTTAAACACATGAGGGACAAAAGGGAACATCTGTAAGTGGCTTTGGGGCTGAATGACTGTCTAAGTAGCTGTCATCATTGCCAAAATGTCAACATGGAATTTTTATGATACTTACAGCAGGTGTAACTAAAAGGTAGCCTAGATGTTGCAAAAAGCTCATGTACACAAACACAAATGTATGTCACAATTGGGAGTACAAAAACTGTAACTCCTCTGTGTAAATAGTGACAGTATGTTGAAATGGCATATTGTCATTACATTCATTATAATATATTTTTAGTATGACTGCTGTTATATCATATATTACTTTTTTATATGAATACCTTTATGGCATGCAATGAATGTTAGAAAATGTTGTATAATTTCTTTTTGGCAGTGACAAATCCCTGTTGAATTTTATGTTTGTACTAGGATACTTCATTGCAGACATACATTTTATTTATTTTCTTAAGGTCTCTTACTGAATGTTTCTTGAAGAGATTTTAAGTTCAAGTAGGACTGAAATAAGGCTATGTGAAAACCCACATTTAAAATCATTCAGTAATCCAAAAGAAAACAGGAGTTTTGTTTCATTTCTGGTACTTTTTATTGTACTTAAATTCCTGAACCTTTAGCACAGTTCCTCAGGTGGAAGCCAGACACGACATTGTTCGTTTTAACAATTTTAGAGGGAGAAGGCATCGTGATGACACGCTTCAGATAGCAGCGTTTCCTAGAAAACAAAGAAAACAAAGATAGTTATTTTGCAAAAAATAGTCAGATAATAATGTTAAAAGTATTAAATAGTTTGTGTATTGAAGAAAAGCCCTGAGAGGTGACAGAAATTAAATTAGAGTCAGAAAATGAATCGCATAAGTTGCCTATGTAGGACTTTTGCAGGTTTCTTATTGCAGCAAAGTTTAACTTTACATTCAGACATTATTTGAGTGTATGTATGCATGAATACTGTACCAGTAGTCATTGTTATGAAATTCTGAAGTGACGTAGGTGTAGAACTGGCAGTAAGCATCTTCATTGCAGGTCTTCTGACACGTCTCTGCATCCTCCATGAGCTCAAAGCGCATGTCAGAACCTCGGAAATCAATTCCCACCTGAGGAACCGTCAGCCAAGCTGTTTGCAGAGAAGAACAAGGTTAAACTTCTGCTTTCGTTCTTAGTAATTATTATTTTCCATAATGACAGAATCTGGATGTGCTTATTTGTTGCCCACACTGTGAATTTTAGGGGGAAAAGTGTGGTTTATTGTTCCTTTTTTCTGAATTTTTTTCATCGATGGAAGTTCGTTTTAAACAAAGATAATTCTTGCTTGCTTCCTGCTTTTTAACTCAAACTTCTGGCCACTATTAATCAATCAAACAACCAAGTTTTGTGTTTTTAACTTATAGTTTCAAAGTTGTGTCATGGCATTTTACAGATCAAGATCACACTCAATGTACAGTAGTATCAAAGTGGACCTGTCTTTGGTCAAATTCACACCGGAGCTGTAGAGTACGGATAAAACAAACCCTGGTCTATTGTCTCAGGGAGTCCGGAGGAGGCAAGATTTATGACCTATACTGCAGCCCATCAACAGAGGGTGCTGTTCTCGTGGTGACTTCACCCAGCTAAGAGGCAGACAGGGTCCATTCTATATACAGCCGATAGGTGAATTAAATGACAATTCACTCTGTTTTTGTTTGGGTATTTCACTCAATTCTGAGATAAGTAGATTCAGACACAGACTACACAGAGAAAGCCCAGGAGCCAAGGTCTATAAATAAGCTCCCTACACCTGCTCCCAATCAGGAACAATCAAGCACACACACCTGACTCTGTAATGACTCCTTTCACCTAACTCAATGACTGGCCCAACATGAGTGCCCCTCACATAACAAAACAAATAAGGACAGAGAAAAATAAAACAGTAAATCATTTCATACACCTTACAATAGTTGATACCTGTGACCCAGAGGTCCTTTGCTTTTTTTCTTCAGCAGAGATACTTACAGTTATCCAGCTGACAGAAGCGTTCAGGTATCCCTGATGTGACTCCTGCTTTAGCCTTGAGCACCATTTCATCCGGGTTGTTCTTCAGGTTACAAGTGAAGTTTCCACTAAGACGACAAAGAAATAATAAATTCATTAAAAGAAAGATAAAACATTTTAAAGCACATCATCATTTATAATTACAAACCAAATGAAGAGTTCAAAAAGTTATACCCAAAGGAACAAACTCTTACAACCAACTGGTGAGTGGGAGAAAATAACTAAAACATAGCACAAGCATTTCTTTGCTAAGATATTGTTCGGTAAAATAACAAAGTAAATTCCACAATCTCCCTGTCACCAATACATTTTAGATGAATAAAAAGCTAAATAAATATATGTCTCCCCTGAGAGCATTGTCATATATCAAATGCAATACCTGTTATGGGCGAAGAAAGTGCAGGATGGATGAGCCGAGCATAATGACAGACAGTGTTCAGGAGTGGCGGTCGTGAACATTTTCAGATGGTCTCCAGGGACAGCAGTGTTGGGAAAGAGCTTGGCCTGACATGCTGCACAAAATTATATTAAAAATGATACAAAATCTCTTTTTGGATCAGTGTCAGGGGTGTGTCAAGAGTTCTCATAGTTTGAGAGTTTGGGGTAGAACTTGAGGGGGGTCTGGGCCACCCAAGGGCACACTCCTGGACACACTCCTGACCTTAATTTCTATTTTTTCAGATTCTGATTGTACCTGTGTCAGAGACCTGGCTCATTGGTGCTTTACTGGAGAATCCGGACACCACACCAGCTGTTCTTTCAACTATAGGTGTCCTGGGGACTGGCCAGCTGAATTTGAGGTGACACTTGTACCTAAAAAGAACAAAAAATAAAATTAATTCACTTGATACGCTAAACTTATTGATACATTTGTGCATAACTCCTAAATTGTGAAAACCATTACGAATTTGTCTATTCGAAACAAAAACGCTCTTAGCATCACTTGTCCTTTATTTGTGACTTGCACTCTCAGTTGAGAACAGTTGACCTTTTGGACCTTTGAAAAGGCCTTTGTCAACAATAATGACCGAGGTTTGAAACATAGGTTTTATTGGTATCTTTCTTCAGAGTGTGTGCGTCGTGATGTGTGTATAGCTTTGCATAACTCCTGAAGGGAAATGGATTGTTGAAGCTGAGACGGTGCAGAGGCGCAACCCAGTGAAGCCAAAGGAAGCAACACATTGAAAACCTATTTGTTTTGGTATCATTGCAGAGTGGAAATAGACAGGGGAGTTTAAGTATGAGGCAGGATAAGGGCCAGGTTTTGGCCTCGCACTACACAGGTATCTATTGGCAAACATATGAAATTTTACACGGGGATACAAACTTGTCAATCATACATTGAATTGATTCAACTTTTCTCATTTATAATCTTCTTTTGTGCTTTTAAATAAGCCTAGTTTTTGTATGTCTTTTAAGTTTACAGTGTTTAGCTGTAAAGGCTTCCCTGGTTATTCTCCTAATAACAGCTATGTGCGGCTCTTTTCCATCCCTTCTTGGTTTCAAAGTGTACAATCTATATCTGTCTATTTTTGTGATTTGTTGTACCTGATATTTTCTGGTGTGTGGACATCATTGGCATAAGTGAAGTACTGACAGTAGGGGTCCTGTGTGCACGCCCTCTGACACCCCTCTTGGTCACCGGTGAAAAATGAGCGGTAGTCGTCACCATTGAAGTCCACATTTTGATACACATTAGACAGACAGGGCTCTAGCATCCAAACAGATAGATAAAAGAGTGAAGTGAATATCCATCACCATTTACGATACATCTGATCACAGACTGATATAACTGGGCACCTACGTGGTGGGGCTTGGTTGCAGGGTTTCAGAGAAAAGCCTGAAGTGACGCCCAGCAGTGCGGTCCGGCTGTTGGGCTCTCCAGAGGGGGTGGACTTTAGGTAGCAGTAAAAATTCCTGCAGAGGGAGACAAAACATTCTTTTTTATTTCATTCTAGGTAAACCACACATAAGGAAAACTAAAGAGGGGGAAATTCACATGAAAGTCACATAATAAAAACTAGCTGTGGAAGTTATTACAGTAACTGCATATTTCCAAATGGGTAAAGTAGGCCTATCCTGTATGCTTTCTACAATTCTTTGTAACTTGCCCAAATTTTTAATGATTTCACTTATTTTTAGGAACAAATATGACTCAATTGATATTTATTTGCCTTTCTTGCACCTTTTGTCTCGGCTCCAGTCTGACCGAAGAAAGGTGAAAAATTGGCAGGAGTGGTGCTGGGTGCAGAGTTGCTGACAGTGCTCGGCATCAGGAGCGTAGAGGTGTAGTATATCTGTCCCCGGGAAATCCTCATTCGTCAGTAACTCTGTATTACACTCTATAGAGATGAAAATAGATACATTTACAGGTTTTTAATACTTCTTAATACTCTGAGTGTAATACACGTGCATAAACATATAGTTTTGTATGCATATGTTACCTTGACTGAAGCAGATGGTGCACATTGAGAGCACACCAACCAAAATCAGATACGATCCCATCTTCTCCGTTTTTTGAGGCACTAACAGGTCAGGAAAGCTTGAGTCTTGTCTGCAGAGACAATGAGCTTCTGTAGCTGCAGGCAGACTGAAAAACTGTACCTTAATCCCTGGGTTTATGTGTCTGATCTATTTGCACAGCTTGTTGTTGACACACAACTTGATTGGCTCCCCATAACCCTTGTGCAGGGTCTTTTATGTGACCAAACAAACCAAATGTACAAACTTGTGGGCGTAACAGCAGAATTTGCTGATCAACATTTTTTAGTATTGCATGATTAAAATTTATGACTCACTGTCGTTTTTTAATCTCATTCTTTTTAAGTTCCTTGACCATAAATGAGCTTCTTATAACCACTTATATAACTTTAAATTGTATTATATATTTTTTTTTATTTTTCTTCTGTTTTGAAAGGTTTTGCACCAACACAAATTCTCCATACAGCAAGTGGGAGCCTGGGCCCTCCTTGATACCTTGATATCTGATTGGCCAGAGTTGCAGTGAGTCAGAGACCACAGATAGAAAAGGGTGAAAAAAAAAGAAAAAAGATGCTGGTGCCCCAGTTGAGTCACAAAGTCCACCAAAAACATGAACCCGCCTCTGTGTGCTGTTTGGCAACATATTTGATTCAGAAATGAAGGAAGTGACTTTTAAAGTAAAAAGTCACGTTAAGATCCTGTTAGAAACTTTTGGTTTGTGTCAATGTTAATGCCCGCTGTGACAGCCTTTGCTTACCTTAACTCCTACATGTTTATGGCTTACTATTTAAAAAAAAATCAGCTGACTTTTTAAAGACTTTTTATCATGCATTGTGAATATTTTAGCTGACATTTTTACAAAAAAACGTCAAATATATCATGCATTGTGAAAATTTACATAAAAATTGTAAAAATGAGGGCCGTATCCTAAACTTCTTAGCTGACACCTTTCCTCTCACACGTGTTTCAGGCAATACAAATTGAGATAGAAAAAAAACCTCACAGTTGTTGCTGATGGTCTTGTTTGCTTTTGGATGCCAGAGAATAATAAATATAAATTGAAGTCTTCTCATAGGAGCTTCACTTGATAAAAACTAAAGTCAGCTAAAAGCTGTGGTGTCTGGTGAAATTGCTCTGTCAGAGTCCAGATTAAAATCAATAGTTGGATGTTAAATTACAAAGTCTGCAACTTTTTCTCTCTTTGTTTATTTGCGGCGCTGACTCATGCCTTTTCTCAAATATCCAGTAAATGTTCACTCATTGAGTACTTAAGTTTTTTTTTTTTTTTCTGATGAGCTGGCAATAGTATCAACATTTTAACCCTTGATAAATTTCTTTTCACCATTATACTTGCCATCACCATCTCTTTAGGTTTTGGGAAAGGACTATATAGTAACATGTGAACAACAGACCTTATCAAAGCTTTGCCTGAAAACTGTCTCAGTTATGTCTTGATGTGACACTTATATCACAAGCTTATGTCCTTTGTTATAACCTGTTGGCTAAACCGAGAATAATAGGTTTAATCTTCCTCCTGTGTTAGGGTCTGCACTGACCGCTTTTTGTTTTTAAATGCTTAAAAGAACCACAAAGTTTTTTTTTGACTTTGTCAGGAACATCTATTTCAACAAAATAAAAAAACCCCAATACAATTGACCAAATTATAAAATTCTCAATTAAAATTATTATGGCACTTGTCGTGTTAGGGTCGCTGTTGACCCAGTTAGATTAAAAAACAACACTGTCAGACACCACATGTCCAGACATGTGAGATCAGTTCAGTTTAGATATGAGGGGTATCCTGACAAAGAAAGGGCAAGAGGCCCACAACAAAAAATCTGATCACCATTATTTTCATGGGTAATAAAAGCCTTACAAGGGAACCTAGAGATTAAAACCAAACTGGACGATAGAGAATTGTTTTTAGGGTAATTTGAAGCTGATTTAAGACACGGGTTGAAAACCGACCCGTTAACATGGACAGTGTGTAGTAAAAGCTAACACAGGAGGGAGGTTAAAGAATGAGGACAGTAACGTCAAAAATCATTTGAGTTAAATGACCCCCGCTTTTGAACCTGTAGAGAGCAGGAAAGATGGTACAAGGTGATTACACTGTGGATGTCTAACTCATAAACAAGTGACTATACTTTAAAGTCATTAAATACCCATTTTGGAAGCATATTTCAGTCAAACTGGTCTTCAGAGGACCCCACACACATTTGACTATAAAGGACTCAACACAAGCTGATCTCTGTAAAGCACCCAGTGAGCAGTGAATTTTTATTGTTTTAGTTTACAGAATATAAAGCTTCATTCGCAGAGTCAATTACTGAACCCACTGTTATCACAATAACAGCAAATGCACATTTTTTTAAAATGCACACAGCCGGAGTAGTGCAAAGCAAGGAGTGGTTACATAACACACAGCAGGAGCAAGTCCAGTGTGTCAGCTGATTAGTGCTTGACTCTTAAACGGTCTTCAGAAGGTCCTGTCCGGGGGTTTCCTTCCAGGTGGGCGGCCAGGTCTTTTTGATGCTGGGTCGTTCCTTCAGACACTCATAGTAAGCTGCCAGTTTTGGGTATTTCAGCCCACATAACCTGTAAAGTGGAGAAAAATTGGTACAGAGCTCACATTATCTCTTGCAGGAATTATTCAAAGCAGGAAGATCGTTTTCAGATGTTATGAACACGTACCCGAAGCGGAAGACGTAAGCAATGCTTGGAAAAACAACCGCATCCGCGAGTGAAAAGTCCTTTCCTGCCAGATAACAGCAGTCCTTCGACGACTCACATCCCTGAAGAACCAGAAGAATGATATCAGCTGCTGAACAGAGCTGCAATCATTTGCTCTAAAAACATTTAAACTCAATTTTTTAAAATTTAATCTGCAAGTGAACCAAGGTACTCTGCTGAAGTAAACTAACCAGCTACTGTTTAGAGCTAATTAACTGCATGGGCGTGAGAGTAGAAACACCCTTCATCAAGTTAAACTTGGATGCTGTTCAAGACTCTCTGCAGCTGAGGTTTTCAGTGTCTGAAGGAACAGTATGACATAATCTGTGTGTGTACCTTTGTCAGGTACCCCTCCCACAGTTTGAGCTCAGCGGAAAGCATCTCTCTGTTTCTCTTTACGGCGCTGTCATGTCGCTCTGCTTCTGGGACCTTGTAGTCGTAGTAGATAACGTTGGCTGAAAAAAAACAAACAAAAAAAACAAGTAAGGCATTCAGTTGTGACAGCTGCTCTTGGAGGTTTCAGAGAGTTATCAACAAAATCTGTCTAAATATTTAACAACACCCGCTCCCACATTGTGCCTCGGCTAAATGTTCTCATTTCCTCTGCAGCCTGGGGCCTAAATTGGGCTGATGATTATTACGTAACATCAGTTTCAAACTGCAGGGCTTCAAAGACAGTTTGAAGCAGCATGTATTTGTAGAGTACTTTTACTTTTACTTAAACCGGATTTTTCACTGCGTAGGAGTGCTACTCTCTCTCAGTTTTGCCCTCCTATCCTGTCCCGTGACTCGAGCTTCTCTGCAAAACTGTTTCAGCATGTGATCCTTCGTGGGATTAACTTGTGACCCCTCAGCATTCCTACCTGTTATCGGGGTGCACTCCATTGTTGACCTTACGCATGGTTCTACTGTATGTTTCTTAATTACGTGACTGCACTGCTCATTAGTGCGTGGCATGTGTTTTGAACCGCTCAGGTAGTTCTCTGAGGAGACTGACTTGAAGACGTGAAATCTCAGAGGTTTGACGGTGCCACAGCAGTTTGTGATGCTGCCATGAGCAACATAATCCCAAAAGGAAGACCTCTTAGCGACAACAACATCAATGAAGTCATGAAGTTATCGCTGAGAGAAAGGTTTTAAAAGTCCAACCGCTCAAATTTAAAGAAAGTTTATTTTGCCATAATTTGTAGGTTGAACAGTTTGTGTTGACAGTTTGGCTTAACATATCAGGATTAAACGTACCCATTCTGTCAGCAAGGGTGAAACCCTCAAACATGCGCTGAAACATCTTGGCCTTCTCTCCTGGACAGTCAGGGATGAGCTTGGTTCCCTGGCATTTGAACTGGTCCTGTTGTTGGAAACATGAAAAGAGACACTATTATGAGCAGCTGTGTGAAGCTCCGGTTTCTGTTCCTCTGCGGTGTAGGGTGTCTGATAGGGCATTGTTGCATACAGGGAGTATAATTATTAACCCCTTAGTGCCAGAAGGAGGCAGAAAAGTTTCACAAGAACAAACTTCTTACCTCCAGGTATAAGCAGGCTCCATAGGATTCATTCAAAGTGTAATTTCCAACTTTGAAAGCGGGAAGCTTTGAGTAAGAGAGAGTGAATGAAAATGTTCAGTAGCAGCATTATTTAAGAACAAAAATCAATATGAGTTTGTGCATATTTGTACCAGAACGGCTGAGATTTGATTCTTCTTCTATTTAAAGGAGGGTTAAAGGTGTACTCACCTGTCCTCTGGGATTCATGGCCATGACTTCCTGGGACTTGTGCTCCTGTTTCTCAAAGGAAAGCAGTTTCTGGTTGTACCCCTGCAGGTTCTTCTCCTCCAGAACAATCATCACCCTCCAGCAGGGGGGAGAGCCAGAGCCCCACAGCAGAGTCATGTTCTGGGCCATGATTTTAGAGTAAAACTGGCACACTTGACAGAAGATATGATGAATGGTGGAGAAAGTGAGGGGTGAAGCAAGACTTTGTGTGTGTGTCTGGTTTTATAACAAGCTCAGGCCTCCTCCTTCAGGATTGGTGGAATTTAGCCCCATCCCATTTTTGTATAATCAGCAGGGCTGTGCAACTCAAGACAATCCAGATGGTTCACACCCTGTCTGAGCACATTAACCCTTTCTCCGACTACGTAAACTAGGAACAACAAGGCTTCAAATTCAACATCTGCACATTTTAAAAACTGAATTTCAGTCGTTGAAGGCTAATTATTCCCTTCCTGCTTATTTCAAAATGCATTTTGAAAATCTGATATGAGGTGCACACACTTCCCTTGCTTTGTATTAATAGTGTTTGATGCCATTTGTAAAAGGAATGTGGGTCAACGGCAAATACATAGTTATACTTTTTATAAACTGCAACTGTATCTGCAAGATCTTCTGGATCAAAACTATGACCAATAAAGAGTATGTTTTAGTTGTCTCTTAAAGAGTGCATTAATTGTCACTCCAAAGTTCTTCTTATCGTTAACATTGCGAAACTGCTGCTCCTATTTACTCAAAATTACCCTGGCATTCCAGCAAACATTGTCCACTTCACATGATTAATTTCAATAATAACTCTGTCAATATTATCTTAATTTTTTGGCACCGGTGATTTATAAATTTACTGCAGTGCGCCATGTCATCCTGATATTTGACTAGTGAAAAAGTCACAATGACTCAGCACGTTTCACTCACCCCTACAAACACAGAGAAAAAACAGCGGTGGCCTGGTCATTCAAATTAGCAAACAAATCAGAGATAATGGGAAAGTCATCATCCATATCCTTCACCTTTAAAGGTTCAGACCTTGACAGAAGCACCTGTTTATCACATAGAGTTTGCATTTTCTTTGTGCAGATGGAGTGCACTCAGGTATCTACCATCAATGCATTTAATCCACAAACCTATCATGCAAGATTTAATCACTGTCTTGATATTAGAACTATTGGAAGCCTTAATGTGAAGTCACCTCTTTCGATGCACCATTAGCATATTTGTAAAGCCTTATGCAACTATCACTCTGCTGCTTTGTACTCCAGTGTGGACTGTGTTTAGATTTGGTAAATTGCAAATAGAATCGCTTTTATCATTTTATTGAGAGTTTTTAAAGTTTTTATTTAAATTTTTACTCATTATCTCTTTTATATGTCTTACATGTCTTATGGCAGATACTGGGACCTCAGTACGCATTTTGTTCGTCTCTCTTGCAGACTGGAATGACAAATAAAACTCCTTTGAATCCTAAAAAGCTATCTAAACACTAATGAGAAATAACAGCTTATTGTAACTTTTATGAAGGGTTATAAGCAGTGGGCATACTGGTTTATAATGCATTAGACCTGAATCCAAACTAAACTTATGAATGCTTACTACCACTTTTAGAGATTATGCTTTACAGATGCATTTATAAGACTTTATAAATGTGATCATGACATATTTTAAGAGTGGGTTCATGTAGTGATACTGAAAAAATCTGCAGAAATCACATGTCAAGCATGTGCTTTGCTGCTGGATCGTTCCCCCAGGGATTCATTCAACCACAGAGCCCATAAAAGTTGACATTTTTGGATGTTTAGGGGAAAAAAATATATTTTGCAGGTTGTAAAAAACACTTTAAAAAAGAAATTTAAGCAAAAATAGAAAGTAAGGTGGTTTCAGGTGAGGGAGCCAGCTACATTCCAACTGGTATCTTCTCATCAGTATGCAGCCTGTTCAGTGCGATTCCATGTGAATGCATTTGTCTGTTTATCAGTTTTGCTTGACTAGCATGACATGAACATGTTGTTGACCAAGCAAGGACAGAGTGCCAGGGTGCTTACAATCAAACTGGTTTTCTTCTGGGAGTTTGTCACGATGGTTGATATACCAGTTTCTGTTTCTCCTGCATGACACCGAGGTCTTTATAAATATTTAATCTGTAGGTGTGAACGTTTTATAACTGCTTTTTAAACCTTTCGCTGCGGGTTTTGTGATTCTTTGTCAAATAGTTGGATTTCAGTGATTCGTGCAGTTGACACGGCAAGAGCACTTGGTTTGATTAGCCCTCCTTGTGTTTGACTTTTTACATCTTTCAAAAAAAAAAAAAAACAACTCTCAAAATTATAAATTCATGGTATAGTTTAAGGAAGTTCAAAGGGTTCATATGGGCTCAGAAAGATGTGGAAAATTCAACAGGTGTGTCAAAACTAGAACGAGGATGTCACCTTACAGGAAACTTTAATTGCTGGCTTACTCTGTAAATACACTTTGCTTTTGTTTGGAAGTATGTAAATTGGCTCTACAAAGCAGGGTGTAACTCATTTTTTTTCATACTATTTAGACCATCAAGAGCAAGGTCAGATTACAATATAGAACTCATTTCATTTATGCCTAGTCATGACAACACAGTGCATTTCACTTACCTTTGTGCAGAGCAAACTCTATTTGGCACCACCATAAATAATAAAACCAGCAGGTCACGTCCTCAAGAAACCGCCCACCTTTTTTATTTGACAATGCTTTCCAAGGCTTGATCACAATATCGGTGTTTAAACAATAAACAGTGAGGACTTCTTACCTGACCTACCTACCACTAAACCTTTTACACAGCCTGCATTTTACTGTGTTTTAATATTGGCATATATTGGCGTTAGCCTACAATATACAGAGACGGATTAACAGTCAGAGAGGGAATCTTAAGGTTAGTCTGGTTTTAAGGTCAACAAAGGTGGAACTTCATATCAGGGTAAATCACCACGCTGCACACCTAACCGGCTCCAGAGCAGGTTAGGTTTGAGATAAGAGATCACCTCTCATAAAAGCACCAGAGTATGTTAAACTTCCTACATAGTGCAAGCTTCAGGTTACATTACGGGGTCCGTTAACAGTCTTTCTAACTTAAATGATTGACTTCAAATGAAACCTTCACAAATGCTAAAAGCAGTGTTTTGGTAGTTAGTGCATGTATTAGTCAACACAGACTGGTGTCACTTATACAGGCCAGTTATTAGTAGCGAAAGTTGCCATGTAAACAGTGTCACAAGGTGTCTTGATGCCTGCAGCCTGAATACTGCAAACACTGCGCTCTGCATATCTGTCAGTGGACGAGTGTATTCACTGGAGGGAATCAGAAATCTGAGTTTAACTCTGTTTTTAAGAACACTGATATTTAACAATAACACGAACACTCTCAACATATTCTTCCCTTTTTAGAGTCAAAGAATAAGAGGGTTTTATCACATTTTGCAAACTGTCAAAGGAAATCATATCAAGCCAAAATATTTTTATGGAAACATAAATCGCTGCAGGCTAATGTGACGGTGAAGTGCTCAGATTATCAGAGGTCTTTGAGTGAGTCGTCTCCCTTAGGGTTCTCCAGCCAGTGAGGAGGCCAGCTGGCTTTGACGCTGGGCCGTTCCTTCATCAGAGCGTGGTACGCTCCCAGATTGGGGTAACGCTCCGCAGACAGCCTATACAGGACAGAAGAAAGGAGGACACGTGAAGAAGAACATGGTCACGTACCTAATGTCTTACAGGGAACGATTAAGCTTTCTTTTGCTTACCCATATCTGAAGATGGTGCCAATTGTTGGAAAAACAGTCACATCTGCCAGAGTGAAGGCTGGTCCTGCCAGGTAGGTATTAGGACCCAGCTGGAGAGAGAGGTGACAAATACAGAAGAAGAGAGATAATCAATGCTCTGATCAAGCAGTAAATGAAGCAAATGTGTTGAACAAAAAACAGCAGGTCAAAGAGTTTTCATCTGAAAAGGACTCTATGAGTGAGAGAATCTTCACTGGGACCCATTTAGAAGTGCAGACACTACACAGTTTATGTCTCTGTAGCTTACATTTCTATTTACAAGTCAGAGGGTTATTACTTTTAGTGACAGACAGGTACTTCAAACTGTCTGCCATCACTTTGACTAACTCAATCACTAAAATTGTCCTCCTAGAGGTCTTCATATTTATGGGACTCAAGGAAGCATTTGGCATATAATATGACTTACTGTGTAGCTCACGGCTTTATTGTGATGAATATTTAACATAACATAACTTATTTGCTGAAGAGACTGATTATTGCAAAACTACTTTGTTTGTGTTACTTGTAAAAAAATACTGTCAGCCTCTACCAAAACTTCCAAAACCTTCTCTCTCTCTGCACAAAGGGACTTCTTGCTAAGGCAACTATTAATGCCAAACTGAAGGTGTCATAATCGTGGTCTAGGAACTCTGTGCTCCATATTTTTAGATGATGCGAACGAGAAGCTTTGTGTTTGTTCTTCAGCACAAACTCTACCTTCTCCAGGTAACTCTCCCAAAGCTTGAGTTCAGCGGTTAGAGCCTCCTTGTTTCTCTTAAGAGCTGAGTCATGCCTCTCTTCCTCAGGGACGAACCACTCATAGTAGATGACTGCAGCTAAGGAACACACAAAAGGTAGGTCAATATGATGAGGCGAGAACAAACACAGGGTTTACGATCATGCCCTTAAGTGTAGTATTTTCAAACATAGAGATTTATTATTCAAAGACAACACTGAGTGACACTGAGGTTTTGTTTAGAGAAAAGACTCTGTCTTGTCTTACTGAGTTTTTCGTAGAAGGTGAGACCCTCAAACATGCGTTGGTACATAAGTGCTTGCTCTTTCTGTCCATCTGGGATAAGTTTGTTTCCCTGGGACTTGAACTGACTCTGTCATATGAGGAGAAAATTCAAAAACATTTATGGGAGGAAGAATCATTATGTAGTTCCTGTAAAGATGCTTGTTGAATAGAAGTTTTTAAGTTTGTGGACCGGCTCACTCACCTCAAGGTAAAAGCAGGCTGCATAGGATTCGTTCACAACAGTATCCCCATGTTTGAAGGTGGGAAGCTGAAAAATTTAACAGGTTTGATTATATGTGAGCAGGGCAAGCTGGTGAAGGTGTAACTGGCTTTCAGCATTATCAGCATATGTCGTGTTTTAATGCTACTGGGAGCCAATTAAGAGGAACTGTTGAGCTGTATCACACATGGTTTCATAGTAAACAAAAACTGGCTCGCAATAACATTTCTTCTATGCATCCATTCATTTTATTTGACCTGATGTCTATGATAAAGCATGTCTTTTAAGTATTTTTTCTAAGGATCCCAGCTTATTTATCCAACCTAAAGATATCAATAATGTTTTCCACTGATAACCACTCCTTTAAATCAATTGTGGGGACTTTTTAACAGGTTGTCATTGAGATGATGCCCCATAATAACCTACAAAAGTAGATAAAACAACCAGCAACAAAAGTGACATTAACTGTAAATATTCAAAAAAGTGACACATCCAACTTGGGAAAGACAGAAGGGTGGTATTTATTTTTATAAAACACCACCTTTCAATGTTAAGGACAAAAGCCAATATAAATCTTTACCAGCAGGTGGCGCCAAAATCAACACTAACACAAATTCTCCATCTGCTCTGAAGCTATTTTCACATATCTTACTACTTGACTTTACTATATTTTGCTCTTCAAGACAATAGTTGTGCTAAAAGTCAATACATAGCCATTGATTTTACCCCATTTAAATTATTTTTTAACATTGAAATACCGGTTGGTACTCACTTGGAACTTAATGATTGTGTATGGAACTCAGCAGTGGTGATTTTGGCTTACTCTTGTGTACAAATGAAGGTTTTATAGTGAATGAACTTTGGCTATTCAAGCTTTGTAGTTCACACAATTTTTTGGTCGCCCTTAAAATTCGATCAATTTTGTCTTATCGTGTCGATTAATTGCTCACAATGACATAATAAGGTCTTTTAAGGACACTTGAAGGCTCAGCTCTGCATGACAGTAGTGAACCTACTCTCATTTGTTTGGTCATAGTCGCCCTCTACTGAACATTTGCAAGTTCATTAAGTTATTATAATTATTATGAGTTTGTTAAAAAGCAGCTTGGTGAATATTAAATACGCCGAATTGGAGGATATACTCAGGTTATGCGTCTTCAGTGCTCATACATGTCCCAGCAGGTGAACAACCATATCAAGAAGCTGCTAAAGTCGATATAGATCGAGTTTTAAATGGGATCTGGTGAAGTGGGGTTGCAGGTTGCACGAGCAGCTGCTAAAAGCTTTACAATTGATATGCACGCGTCTTTATGTTGTTTCCAGGGGGCCTGTTTAACTAATATTCAACAGTTAAATGATGATTAAGGCTACTTCCTACCTGTCCCCTTGGGTTTAGATCTAACACTTGTTGGGACTTGTGCTCCATTTTGTCAAAGGAGAGTAGTTTCTGGTTGTAGCCCTGCAGGTTCTTCTCCTCCAGAGCGATCATCACCCTCCAGCAGGGGGGAGAGCCGGTGCCCCACAGCAGAGTCATGTCCTTGGCCATGGTTTATGAATTGGATTTGAAAGTCTGGGACCTGAGAGTTACTGCCACTGCTACAGAGGACACTGACTCACCACACTGAGGAAAATGGATTTACCGTCACTCGCTCCACAGTTCAGGGAGATAACGGCTGGATTAAAATTGCAAGCATACTGCCATCTAGTGGTCGGGAGTAAGCAATGCAAGTTCATCTTCATGTCGTGAGTCAAAACCATAGACTGGTCAAAACCACAGACTTTTGTAGGACGTCAGGGCCTCTCAAAATGAACAGACAACATCTTAATGTGTAGTTGAATGTCTATTTGATCGAATTTTCATTCAAACCAACTTTCATCTCTAAATGTTGAAGTCAGAGCTTCATAACCGTTTGGGCTGTCAGTCCACCTTGGAGGCCAGGTCACCTTAATGCTGGGTCTGTCCTTCAGCAGGTTGTAGTATCTGGGGTAACGCTCAAAAGAGAGCCTGGAAGAGAGGATAAGAGGTGATTTTTGTCTGTTTTGGAGGTCACCTGCCCAAAGTGGAAAGCATAAGTGATGTTTGTGAAGATGACCACATCAGCCAGAGAGAAGTCTCCAGCCAGGTATGAGCCTTCAGTCATCTTAAAGCAGAAACCAAATGGTAAAAACACTGCTGTCATAACAGTGTGTTTGAATGTGTCTGTAGTTGAATGGTACTTTAACAATTGACCTTTTCAAGGTAAGTCTCCCACGGTTTGAACTCAGCAGTCAGAGCCTCCCTGAATCTCTTCAGATCAGAATCATGTCTCTCCTCCTCATTGGGGAAAAACCATTGGAAGTAGACAACTCTATCTACAACAAATAATGAATTATGGATATCATTTAGTTTCTTTTCATTTGTTTCTTCATTACCAATGACTTTAAAAAAAAAAAAATATATATATATATATATCTCATGGATTATCTCAGTGAGGTGGAGTCCTTCCATCATGCGTTCGTACATCAGTGCCTGCTCCTTAGCACTGTCAGGGATCAGCTTGGTGCCCTGGGACTTGAACTGGTTCTGTTTCAAGCATCCATAGATGACAGAAAGATCCGATCTGATTTGTTTCATTCGACATATTCAGCATATTGCAAATGCACTTTAACATCTTACCTCCAGGTATAAACAAGCACCGCAGGATTGTATGTTGTCACCATGTTTGAAGCTAGGGAGCTGAAAGTTGAATATTTAGTTACACATCTCAGTTTGTTTTACATTACTTGATTTTTTTAACCATCATACCATTGTTACAGTAACTGTACCTGTCCTCTTGGTATGATTTTCAAGACTTCTGTGGATTTGAGTTCCTCTTTGTCATGAGAAAGCAGCTTGCTTTGGTAGCCCTGTAGGTTCTTCTATTCCAATGTTATCATCACTCGCCAGCAGGGAGTGGATCCAACCCCCCACAGCAGACTCATCGACGTGGCCATCTCGATGTTTGACAGAAGCTTTGTCAAACAAGGATATGTAACACTGAACTACACAAGTAGAGTACATAGAATTTTATAGCGTCTTATAAATCCAAAGGTTGGTCATGTGGGCTACAGATATGCCCATGTGTTCTTATGTGAACTTAAGATTCATCGAGCAATGAGAAAGAAAGACTTACACACCCTCAAGTTTCACGCCATGGTTTTCATTTTTTATTGCAGATTGTGTATACACAGCATTTCAAGTGAAAGTGTTTGCAACCGTGGTTTCATGTTCGGCCCACATTATATTTCTGCAGGTATGTTTCCCAGTTTGTGTTGAAATCTGTGGGGAGCCCATGATTCAGCTGGTTTTTCAAAGATCCGCAACCTGTCCAAGTTCATACAAAGTACAATGTGGAAACCTAGGTCAAAGACAAAGTCCAGATAATGCTCTCCTCTCTGAGCACACTGAGATACTTTGAAAACAGGTTTCAACTCCCAACATATTTTTTTTATTTCCTTTTATCTTTTATTACAATTCACAGAACAGCATCTTTAACCTTTTCTCTCAGACTATAATACAAGTTTCTACAGAAATTACAAAAATAATACATCACATAAACCGCACTGAACATGCACACTGTACTACAGAACTTAGTACCTGGCAGCTGAAAAGGGCATTTACACATTTTCTGCAGAATTTCCTGCATGTCCTTCAAAATAGTTTATTAAAATTAAAAAAAAATGTCTTCATCTTTTTTTGACTTTTTACACTTTACAAAAAAATCCTCTGAGATTTAAACGTCATTTTCTGAGTTTTGAATCACTTTGAGAAACTTTTAGTGTTTAGTAAGGTGCAAGATATCTGAGCTTTGCAAATAAATACTGACAACACTTTTTGCCAAAATAACAAAGTTACTGGAGATCAACAATCGTATGAATAAAACAATGGCTGTAAATGTGACGTGTGTGAGTCATCTGAGAAGTAGGAAAGGCGTAAAGCAAGAGAGAGGGATAAGCTAAAGGTACAGCATAGTCCCTTTTAAATGAAAGGCACACATCAGAATGAGAACCTTTCACGATCCTACGACACATCCACACTTGTCACTTGTCAAACCTGCGGCTGCAGAAGCAAACATTTGCCTTTGTACAAAAGGATTATTCTCAGTAAGCCTCTTTGTTTGAGCTGATCTCTCGGGTATTTAAAAGCAAAATGAGACATCAAATGAAACTGCCCTTTCAGCCTGTTAATCTTTGCAACTGAAATTCACAGCTTAAATAAATGAAAAAATGGTGAAGTCACAGCTGCAAAAACCCCCAAGCCAAAATGATCCCTTTGGCCTAATGCAACATTTTAAATATATGTTTCCATAAATAACAAATGTTTCACCTCAGTTCAGTTGCAGTGTCACCAAATGTAATCTTTCCTATTTGAAAATTTCTCTTTCGTAAGTTCCTCTTTTGCTTCATTTTGCATTAAAAACACTATATGGCTGCAGATTCATCACTCAGACACGATAGGCAAAATAAGCAGCTGGTAAGAACCTCATTGTGTTTGCAAACGGTGGAATACCACTCTGTAACAGGTGGGAGGCTGATGAAGACGCCGCGTTTATGACGGTGCCTGTGTTTCTATGACAACAAGGATAGGCTTGAGGTTTGTTGATCACATATCAGGTGGATCAGGTGAATCAGCTAGTCCTAATGCAAGAGCTTCTTCTGGGGTCAGGCCGTTCTTCAGAGTCCGCCTCACTGCAGGAAGACAGGAAAAGACAAATTGAGACACTGTTAATTTTCAGTAATGGTTTAGCATAATAAAAAAGTTTCTAACAACTGTGTTTTTTCTCCCTTTAATCAAAACATTAAAAACTCTGACGTTTGCCTTTGCTGTATGGATTAGGATCAGAAATGGTGGCTTACATGACTTGCGATTGGCCCTGGACCTCCTCCTCTCTCTGGGCTGTGCTCTGGTTCCTGGACCTTGGGTGGCTGACCTCACTATACGCTCCATAATCTCGTCTGCTGCGTCATCTCCACAGACCAGAGCATCCTCCACGGCTGGCGTCCATGCCTGCACAGTGCGGCCTGAACACATACGGCAGAATAACAAAAGTCATTTTTAAGTCTTTAAAGGGACATTTCGGCATAAAATGAATTTAGGGTCAAACACACGGTAACACTGAGTTAGACACCCCATATAGAGTAGCTTTTTGGTTGAGGTTTGTTTATGGCTCCTCAGACCGCTGTGTATTGCTATCCTGCGGTTGTTACTAAAGTTGGTATAACTAGAGAAACAAGCAGTCGGCAACATTCATCTCTCAAGGGGGTGTCTAACTCTGTGTTACAATGTGTTTGACCCAAACTTAATTTTACGCCGGAATATCCCTTTAAAGTACATCTATAACTTCTTTATGTGACCCTGTCCGGAACTTCTCGTCCCCCTTACCTCCTCGACCAGGTCTGGATCTCGTTCGTGTCCTAAGTCCAGGTACCCCACTGGCCTCCTTGTCCCCGCCGCTTAGGCTGGTTCTCAGCACGGCTTTCATGTTCTCGTGCTCTGCGGCATCTTCAGAGTGACCCAGACCCTGAGGCTGCTCGCCCTCCTGACTGCCACTAGGGGCGCTGTTGCTGCTGCTGGAGCCATGGCGGCCACACTGGGGGTAGACACATATAATCAAAGATTGTGAGAATTAAGCAGCTTGTGTTTTGTTTTTGTTTGTGTTTTGGGGGTTTTTGGACTTTGCTCCACACATGCCAAGAAAAAGTAAAACAACCAACATGTAGAGATTAAAATCCCTACTCAAGCTTTGACTCTCATTAGATGTTAAAACTAATGAAAAGAAGGACCTTCAGGTAAAGAGATGCAGGTTAAAGGTTTCATGCACACACACGCACACACACATGCAGACAGCTAGCACACAGGTTGATACCTCACTCTCCTCTTCATCATCAGACTACAGGAGAAAAAAGAGTGAAAGTCAAAGTCTAACAAAGAAAATTAAAGGAAAAGGAGTATGTAGCTCAGATATGCAAAGAAAAAGGCAGAGAAGAGATCTGAAAGTTTAAGTGTGTCTGTCGCTGATGGGTCCTGTGTGTGTGTGTGTGTGTGTGTGTGTGTGATGCTCACAGGAGCGTTGACGTCTATGATCATCTTCCCCCGGGTCTTGTTGCGTTCTCGATGGTCGGCTCGTTTCTGCTTCTGCTGCAGCACGCGGTCACGGGTGGTTCGATACTCCAGCGCAAACTCACTGATTATTTTGCTGAACCTGTGGACGCTGGTCTCTCTTACGCTGTACGTGGGGTGACCGAGGTACAACAAGAACGAATGGAACCTGGAGGAGGAGGAGAAAAAGAGTGAGGTTATGGTATTGTCTCTAATGTATATTAGAATAAACATAAAATAAACAGTCCTAAGTGTCATCGAACCTCATTGCACTTAAGCAATGAAATTAAAATTTAATATACACACTTTTATATACCAATACCTATATTCTTTTCACTGTTACACCACATTATGAATTTTTACTTAACAACACTAGCCGAATATAATCCAGTCTGTATTCAGTCTTTGCCATATATTGATTTTTCTGTTTAATTTGGCATAATCAAATTACGTAATTACTTTAAATTCAAATTAAAAGTTTCAATAAGACATTGATCATGCTGCGCTAAACTGCAGGTAGCATAAAGACATAAAAAGAGATTCCTATGACTACTTTTGAGCAAACTGATGGGACTAGAGACTTGCTGCTCAGATTTCTGCAAAAAGAGTAAGTTAAACTACCTGTTGATGATTCTTCGGTGAACGATCTTAAGGATGATGATCCTCTCTGCACAGTCTTTGAGGAAGTCAGACATCCTCTGTTTCAGCTGAGGTTTCATCTCATGCTTGGCGATCACCTTCAGGTGGTCCCATGAGGCTTTGCAGCGCCGCTCCATCTGACACAGGTTTTCTTGAAGCTGGTCAAAATCCACCTAGCGGGGAGATAAAGATACAAACTAAGTTTTCTACATCTATGCATCATAAACTCATAGGGTTTATTCAGACATTAATGAGACAATAACTCTGTAAATGTTTAAAATATGGATGCTGGTTTAAAATAAAAACTTAAGATTTTAGGTCCGTCTAACACATTTTTTTTAATAATTCAAATGACAATTTTCAGTTGAGTACATCTGAATTATGCACTATGAATCTTTGGAAGACTGATAGACACCCATTTTTTGGGACCACTGCTTTTCATATACAAGAAACAACTATCAGCCTTTCCATGAGACCGATCTCAACACTTTGAAGCAATCCCAAACCCTCTTCTTCTGAGAAAATAACTATCACAAACACATCCAGCCGGTGTGAGCCAGCGCCCCCAACCTACAAATTTCATCAATTAATTATTTGACTTGTACAAACGTTCTTATAGAGCTTTTGGGTGCATTTTTGAAAAGTAATATTGAAAAGAGAATGATAAAATTGAGAACAATGATGTGAATTATAATGTAAATGGCAATTACGGTAATAACAACACCGTCAATAATGGTGACAAAGACAGTAGTGGAGATGATATTTTGAAATTACTACCTGCTGCTGTTTTTTCTCTGCACCTTTGCCATCTAGAGGATTAAATATCCACGGCAATTATTACTCTGCTTATGCGTCCTTTTTTTCCTTTCTTTTGTTTATTTTATTTTCTAAACTTTAGTATGACCCATTTATTTGATTGTGTTTCTCTTTCTTTTGCCAACACAGATCAGTAAACAAACAGCGCACAGCTAGAAAATGACCAATAACAAATGCTCGGCTGATATCATACTATAATCATACATATGAATATTTCAGGAGGCAAACAACACCTATCTGAAGCCATCTCTCTGTCCTACTCACATCTCTACTCTGCACATTCAGAACCTGAACTACACCTGGTACCTATATCCAACCCCCAGCAACACCTTTCTATGTCACTATGCTTTTTAACACATCAGTATAATCCAGGGCTCTCTTCTTTGACTTTACTGTTAAATAATGTCAAAAAAGAGAAACTCCTGGTTTTAGAAGTTTCAAAAGGGCATTAATGTTTAAAGCTTCCTTCGTGTGAAGTGAAATCATGGTTGTTTCTGTGGATGTGTCAATCACAGTGATTAGAATCTGCCTCAGTGTAAAGATTAAATTTAGACAGTATTTCTTCAGTCTTTCGGTGCCTCATATTTTTAAATTTATTATGTTAAAGTATGTTTTTAAACTGAGCCAGCTTGAAAAACAAATCTACCAGCGTTTTTCCAAAATAATGTATAGACACTCTCGACTGTACCTTTGCAGAGCGGGTGATGGCTCCTATCTCTGAGTAGAGGTCGGTGCTCTGAGGAAAGTTCTCCACCACCACCGAGCAGACGTGATGGAGCAGAGATTGCTTATGAACCGTGTCCTTCACCTCTGGAACCTTCTCCAAATATGTCATCTCGAAGCCTTTGGCCTGCATGCATGGACACACAGATTACTTAAAAATCATAAAAGACACATGAATCTTTGTAGTGTGTAATAGATGCATCTGTTCTCACCACACTGAAGTCGCTAATACGTGATTTAATTTTTAATCCACAAATTACAGACTTGGAAACTTTAAACTTGTTTTAAATCACCATTGCTACAATTATGAGCCAGTACTTTCACATACAAAAGCAGCTTGTCATTACGCAGCAGTATAATGATGTGAACATGTTATAGCCGTGACTCACGTTCGTGCCGTTGAGGAAGTTCCCGATAGAGAGCAGCGTGGAGAGGATGTAACGCAGAGTTTTGTTCTTCTCCAGCTGCTCCATACCCTCCTTCAAATCCTGCAGCGGCTCGGCTACTTCCTGAGAGAAGGAAAAAAAACACACACATGCAAACACACATCATTAGTGGAGTAAATTAAGACTTGCAAACACATGGTTTTTATGTGTCTGCTGTTACATAAGAGGAGCACAGGTGCATTTCATGTCCCACCACAAATCATCTGTAGTTGTTTGAGGTCATCAGGTTGTTAAAAAGGTCCACGTCTCGGTCAGCCTTCCTCATCCAACCTGCTTCTGATTACGTTAAAGGTTTGTTTTTGTGTGGACGGCTCTCTCGTGTGCATGTGTTTGTGTGCCTGCATGGAATGTTGCCCTCCATTAAGCTCTCCACTACCAAACCATCCCGCAGAGTCAAGTCGGGAACAACGCTCTGCCGAACCTGCGTTCAGAAATCGAGCCTTTCATGGAGAGATTAAAGACAACAGCATCCTGCGGAAAGCTGTTAAATTTACAGGACCCAAACGGAGGGGTGGGATGTTTCTCATTCTCTGCGTGTTTTACTTTGAACTCCTTCTCCTGGATGCATTCTTTGCTGGAGTAAAACATGGTGTGCCAGAGGAAGGTGAGGTGCCACTAATAAGGGTACATATTTGGTTATGTTATGATGTAACTCTGTTTGTGTTTTGAGGATGTTGTTTGGACTAAAAGGGATGTTGATACTAGGCGTGCACACATGCTGAGCACATTTACTCAAACCTTTATGATGGAAGTTCATCTGTTTCTTCTGCAATAAAACTAAATTTATTCTTTTCTGTGTGAATTCAAATATGCATTTGGTGATGGTGTTTGTTTGTTTGTTTGTTTTTTCAAAGCAGACCTTCTCAGTTGCCTCGTAGTCCATCTTGAAGGCCCAGAGCTGGAGTCGGGCATTGAGCTCGCTGATGGATGACAGGGTGAGGAGGAACTGCTCGGCTGAGCCAAGTGGGAGATCAGGGTTTGCCAGCTGGGCCTCCTGGATCCTCTGCTTCTCCTCTTCTGTTGGGATCATGGTCAGGATTTTCTGAGGCAGAGAACAAAATGGTACAAGGACAGTGAGTGAGAGTTGTTTTAATGACAAGTCTGGCCTTGGAAATGTTGCATCAGCAGAATATGCAGGATTGGGTATCCATGAGTACACCAGTCAGCACACAGGTCTCAACCATAATGTTACAGTCCCAACAAACAGTGTGACTCATTCACTGACTGCTCTTATGAAGAAATTTGCTCTTAAAATACACTTACAGTTTAATAAAGACGGTTTTTAATCGTTTAAGTTTTCTCATCTGGGATTTGTCCTCACTTGAAATGTTTGACCACTAAAGAGCAATTTTTTGCCATTTAAAGGCACTATGAGGAGTTTTTTAACCAACAAAGAAATACTCTTATGATGTCAAAAAGTGAATATATATATATGTATATATATATATATGTGTATATATATATATATATATATATATATATATATATATATATATATATATATGTGTATATATATATGTGTGTATATATGTGTGTGTGTATATATATATATATATATATATATATACTCACCGGCCACTTTATTAGGTACACCTGTCCAACTGCTCGTTAACACTTAATTTCTAATCAGCCAATCACATGGCGGCAACTTAGTGCATTTAGGCATGTAGACATGGTCAAGACAATCTCCTGCAGTTCAAACCGAGCATCAGTATGGGGAAGAAAGGTGATTTGAGTGACTTTGAATGTGGCATGGTTGTTGGTGCCAGAAGGGCTGGTCTGAGTATTTCAGAAACTGCTGATCTACTGGGATTTTCACGCACAACCATCTCTAGGGTTTACAGAGAATGGTCCGAAAAAGAAAAAATATCCAGTGAGCGGCAGTTCTGTGGGCGGAAATGCCTTGTTGATGCCAGAGGTCAGAGGAGAATGGCCAGACTGGTTCGAGCTGATAGAAAGGCAACAGTGACTCAAATAACCACCCGTTACAACCAAGGTAGGCAGAAGAGCATCTCTGAATGCACAGTACGTCGAAGTTTGAGGCAGATGGGCTACAGCAGCAGAAGACCACACCGGGTGCCACTCCTTTCAGCTAAGAACAGGAAACTGAGGCTACAATTTGCACAAGCTCATCGAAATTGGACAATAGAAGATTGGAAAAACGTTGCCTGGTCTGATGAGTCTCGATTTCTGCTGCGACATTCGGATGGTAGGGTCAGAATTTGGCGTCAACAACATGAAAGCATGGATCCATCCTGCCTTGTATCAACGGTTCAGGCTGGTGGTGGTGGTGTCATGGTGTGGGGAATATTTTCTTGGCACTCTTTGGGCCCCTTGGTACCAATTGAGCATCATTGCAACGCCACAGCCTACCTGAGTATTGTTGCTGACCATGTCCATCCCTTTATGACCACAATGTACCCAACTTCTGATGGCTACTTTCAGCAGGATAATGCGCCATGTCATAAAGCTGGAATCATCTCAGACTGGTTTCTTGAACATGACAATGAGTTCACTGTACTCAAATGGCCTCCACAGTCACCAGATCTCAATCCAATAGAGCATCTTTGGGATGTGGTGGAACGGGAGATTCGCATCATGGATGTGCAGCCGACAAATCTGCGGCAACTGTGTGATGCCATCATGTCAATATGGACCAAGCTCTCTGAGGAATGCTTCCAGCACCTTGTTGAATCTATGCCACGAAGAATTGAGGCAGTTCTGAAGGCAAAAGGGGGTCCAACCCGTTACTAGCATGGTGTACCTAATAAAGTGGCCGGTGAGTGTATATATATATATATATATATATATATATATATATATATATATATAACCTGTTTGTGTAACGTTTCCATTAAATTTCTAAACTATTTGAAGCCCCTGTGATGAACTTTAAGTCTGTATCAATATTGGCAACCCCCTGTGCTTTGCTTGTCTCATCCAAGTCGTGTCTGATGACAAAAAAACTCTGTTGACCTTTGACAGCCAATTTGTGAAGATTGGGAATATCTTGTGTTGTCAGCTGTAAAAACAGGACTGTGTCTTTAGTTGCTTGGCCTTTGCACCAGTTTCAGGTATTGAAAATGACACAACACAAGACATCAATCTTGTCACCGCTGGGTTTGTTTGCTTTTGGATTACATGGAACGGCATCAACAGGAATTTCAGTCAATTTCATCAATGTCAAAAAACTCCTCATAGGAGCTTCAAGTATTTCTTTCCTTTCGAATCCATTGTACAATCAATGAAGTCCAGTATTCATTTCTGTTGTCTCATGACTTTTCTGTTCAGCCTTGTGTGAGTTCTGTGAGAACACATGGCACTGCAGTCTCCTGCCCTTTTATGGGCCAAATAAAAGGGAAAAACTGGCATGGGCTTCAAACTTGTGAGGACAAGGCTTTCATCAATTTAAGGAGACATGTTAGGAAATCCTGAGGTTTGAGAAAAAAGTTCATGAATCTGTTTTAAAATCTTAGGAATGTCCTGGGAAATGAGGCCTAGAGCATTAATACGAAAGCTAAAGATTGTAAGGTTACTGACCAATTCTGAAGTCCAGGTCTGTGTAACTGGTTAAAAAACATGAGTGATAGTTGAATGAAACTCTAACCTCTATCCCCTCCTTGTTGAGCGCGTATTCGTCAAAGTTCAGTATGGCAGTCTTTATGGTGCGAGGAGGAGGCAGCACCGTCAGACCGATGTTGATGGCGTTGCTCCTCTTGGAGTCCAAAACGATGATTTCCTGTCGCTTCCCGTCTGCTGCAGTTTTCTGTCACACAAGAGAAGTAACAAAGCGCGTCAGAGCTGGGTCCTTTTTCTCTTTTCGTCTCTTACCTTGTGTGGTCTGCTTTATGTGCTTGTAAAGATTACAGGAATCCTCACTCAGGTTACATTGAACACAGCTGTGGAAAGCCCATCGATGGAAATGCCATTACAGGAAAGCTCTGTGCGGTTATATGTGCTTCTGTGGGTGTTTCATAGGTCTGCAGTCTTTATGTCTCTGTATATAAACATATGAGCTCAGCAGCACTTGGCGACTTGGACCGTGTGGAATTTTAAAGGTAGGAAGTTGTTTTATTTCACCAAGTAAAAGCGTAACGGAGTAGCTGCTAAGATCGGGTCACTGGATACTCACCATATGGAGCTGTCAGACTTACACGGTAGAGCAACACCTGTTGGCTGTCAGGTTACTATTTATACTTGTACTAGTTAGGAAGTCATTTACATATTTACAAAAGTATGAAAATAATTTATGAATGAATTCATAGTAGTAATATATAGTTTTACATTGTTTGAAGGTGGTCGGCAGGTATTGAACTGATTAAAACACACAAACTCTCAAAAATGGTAGGGGAGACCAGGGCTTGTTGTCACATTTTTTACACTCTTATACATTTCTTGGAATCAACACATCATATCGTCTCTCTATTAAAATAATGGCCTAAGTCATTTTTTGACAAAAAGCCTAAATCATCTCTTGATAATGTGGGCCATCTCTGGTAAAATCGCCTCAATCCTCAGTTGAAAGGGCAAGCGCCGGTCTCTCCTATCTGTATCTGCGATGGAATGATGGAGAATGCCAAAAAAACTAATTGCTTAAAAAGTATGCTGGAAATTAGTCTGAACCTATTTGATGACTATGTAACAAATGCTTGAAATTTTGATGGATTCCCATAATAACACTCAATGGAGGGCAATAACAAAGTAATACCACTCTACCTCTGATGGCCTCAGTGTTCAGGTGGTCCTCTATATCCTAGATTTTCTTATTACCTGTCAGATTTGCTTGAGCTGTTTGGATACTTTAGTCGAAGACCACCATCATACTAACATGTAAAGTACAGACCAGAAGCTGGGTGGAGGTGAGGTACGAGCTGGTTTCTCTGCACTGGAAGGTGTGGTTTCAAAGCGGAGGCTCAGGAGTTCAAAGTGTGAGAAGCTCAGGTTCAGCTCCCCCCCTCATCTGACCATACTTTTCTTATTTGGGGGCTTTGGGAGAATCATGTAGGATTTGAAAACGTACATGTCAGAGCACATGAGAACTCAATTAACCCTTAAAACAGCACCTTAAAGGTGATGGAGATAATAGAGGCTTAACCACAGGCTGGGAGGTGAGATCCATGAAACACCATTAGGACAAAATTAAAAGTGCACAACTGAAGGGAGGCATAGTTTACACACAGAGAGAGTTCAGTTTTCTTCAAATATGTTAAATACAAAACATGAGGAGTTTCACATGCAAACCTCTCTAAACCCTCTCCAGGTATGAGCTGTTTACCTTTGTTACTGGTATTTCCTTTGATTTGGACTCAAACAGGTGTTCCAGTTTGGCTGTGTCCACCTTAACCGGTTCTAGTTTGGACCAAAGCAAATCTCCACTCCGTTTATAGTCCCTGTACTGAGACTCTGTGGGATGTACCTGAGGACAAATAGAACAAGTCAGGACTGCATTATGCAGAAACATGATAAAGACAATTAAAAAATTTAAGAACTACAAATACTACCGGCTATAAGAATATTTAAAGCAAATCATTCAGTGTCATGACCCTTTAACGGAAACATGCTGTCTTAGGTCATGTTCGCACTAAAAGGTCAGTTTTCTGATATGAACCAAAGTGAGGATGATACATTGTTGCAATTTTTCGACTGGAACAGTTCACATTCACAAACTCAAACGGTCCAAAATTGTCACATGGCAGCAAATGCTGTTTGGTGATCACTTATACAGTTTAGGCGGGTAGACGACAAATCCCTCGCAATTTTTTACTGTACATCACGGAGCATTGTCTGCTCATTTTTATGTTGGTGCTGATCTGTACTGCATATCAGCAGACTTTAACAGACCGCGCAAATGAACAGCTGGGAAGACTGCGGCAATTAAATAACGTATTAATACACAAATGTCACAGGAGACGCTCTGCAATCGAACGGTCATATCACAGAAGATGACAGGCAATAATGAGCACAATGTTTTTTCAAGGCGAGCTTCCTTTGATGGGTGCAGATGGGGTTCATACCAGAAGTAAATCGCTCTAGAGTTCACTTGATAGCGGTCTGATACCACCCCTACCAGGTGGACCTGAGGGCGGTTGACTGGTCCGCACCAGAGTTCGAGGCTGGTGTTCACACCAACCAAAACAAACCGCACCAAGGAGGTAAACACTCCAGGTTTCAGTTTAAATGGACTAAACAAGGCTGGTGTGAACGTGATCTTAGTCGTTAAAGCACCTTATCTTCTTTACTATTAGTAAAAACTGGACATGAAAGCATTACTATGATCTAATTTCTCTACAAACAGAGAAAAAGTGCTTCTTTTCCTGCTCCGTCAACCAGGTCTAGATGGTAAGGTAAGTTATTGTGTTTACAAAAATGAAGGTGATGTAATCTTTAAGTGTCTGAGTCTGAATGAAAACAGTAAAGAAAGTGTTTATTTAGTCCAATACGCCTCAGTTGTAGCAGACAATATGGCCGTTGTATCTTGGCTCACCTCGCTCCAGAAGAGTCTGATTGTTTTCTTCTTCTTGTTAAAGAGAGGCGGCTCCGGTGGAGGAGGCACTGGAACTGGGGGGCTGAATAAGGAAGGAGGAGGAGGCGGCCTCATAATTCCCATCAAGGGGGGAGGTGGTGGGCAGCCGCCTAGCATGGGCGGGGGTGGAGGGAAGCGTGGGATGCAGGGTGGAAGAGGCGGCGGGGGCGGAAGGCTGCTGCACCCTCCCATCATAACAGCATCCAGAATGTCTTTGTCATCGTCCTCCGTCAGGTCGGTAAAGTTGATGTCCCTGATGCGCAGCTCTCGAGGGCTGGCGAGGAGCTGGTCCCAGATGGTGTCTGATTCCTTTTTGGGTGGGGGAGGTGGGGGCTCATTGACCGGGACATCCAGGTGAGGGTGTGGTGAATTCAGGTCCTTGATTAAGTCTCCAAACCGCTCAGCGAATGGTCGGATGGTCCCGCGGTGCTCTGGTTTGTCTGGCCTGTTGTTGCTCTCCTGCTCAGCACCTGGCTCTCCTTCAGCATCCTCCTGTGTGTCTTTGTCCACCTCCTCCTCTCCTTTGTCTTTCTCCTTCTCCTTTTCTGCATCTTCTTCTTCGTCCTCCTCGTCACTGGGCTTCTTGTTCTGAGAGTACAGCATGTCCAGCATGAAGAGCTTGCTGTTGAGGAGTTTACTGCTGTGTTCATTCACGTCAGCCTCCTTAAGGCCTGAGAAGGAGGAGAGAGGTATTTAAGTGAGCGTGCACTCTGTATGCTAATGCCATTGTCTGTGAATCAAAGAACCCTTCAGTATCGACTGAATTACAAATACAATGCAGCATCATGTGAAGAGATGAGCCAAGCAAAGGAATCAGAACATTAACAGAAAACATCAAACAGGAAACTTACAAACAGGACATCAAGAAAAGAAAAAAAAGACGCTGTAGAGTCGTGTTATAGTTTTTCTTTTTTGTTTTTTACTACCCACCATTCTCACTGCTGCCCCTCTCCTCTCTCTCCAGAGTGCTGCTGGCGGAGGAGATGCTGGACGCCGAGCAGTTATCCTTTTCGTTCACCTCCTCATTCTGTCGTTCCTTGTCACTCAGGATGCCACTGTCCTCCTCCGCCTCCTCTGTCTCCTTCTCCTTCTCCTGCTCACACTCTTTTTCACCTTCCTCCTCCTCTTCTTCCTCCTGCTTTTCTGTTGCCACTTCTTCCGGTGCCTCCTTCTCCGCTTCTTCCTCCTGGGCTTCCTCTTCTACCTGCTCTCCCTTTTCTTCCTCTTCTTCCTCTTTCTGTTCCCCTTCCTCTACAGCGGTAGCCTCTTTGTCTTCTGTTTCTACACTGGCACAGGAGTCCTCAGCCTCCCCTGTCACAAAGAGAAAAAAGGTTGTTTCATCCTGTAAAAAGAGCTTTACTATCATTCACACAGAGACACACAGTTGTTCTCAAGTCTGCAGGGAAATACAGTTTAAAACATACGACATGGCTGTCTTTGATTTTAAAGGCCCCTCTGTTTAGGCTTCACGTGGGACACCCCTATATCAACATACACTCACACACATGGACAAGAAAAACAAAAACACACACCCATACACTTATGTAAACAAGATATCAGGTACAGAGAGCCTGGTTGTTGTAGAATCAGGATATGAACAGGAAATGAAGAATTAAGTTCCTGTTTACATCAAAACATACTTATATGTACGCTACAAACACGTAACTCAGAGGTACAGTCCATGCAGTGATGCAGGCGGGGTTAGAATAACACGACGACACTGTGACGCCTGTTCGAGGTGCACTACCTCAGCTCATGGCTGTGCATGCGTTCAGCTCCAAAACAAGGTTGTTTTCTTATGCAAGATGTTTTGGAGTCACTTTTTCAAAAAGGTCTTTCAAAAACCCGTTTGACCCTTTCACCCATATCCTCTGTGTGTGTTTTTTTCTGTCACCCCAGCTGACGGCGGCCCCGCCTCTACTTAAACTGTTTCCACATCTGCTTCACTTTCCTTCTTTAATTATGCCAGTACGCTGATTTAAACTGAAACAGTTTAGAAGTTATTAATGATTGTTGTGGACAGTGGGAATTTAAACTGGGGACTTTTTGGCTTCAATCATAAATCCCATATGTATTCAAACACTAAATATGAAAAGCCTTAAGACGTTCCCCTTTAGCTCATAGGTTAAATTGCACACTACATATACAGAGGCCATAGTTGTCAAAGTGGACTGATTTTGACCTGCAGTCCCTGACCTCATGTCATTCACCCTCTCCCCAGTTTCATACTCTATCCACTGTTCTCTCCAAAATACCGCAAAAAAATCATCCGACATCTGATCGATATTAAAGCTCCTGGGAGGAGTCTTTGTTTTGTTTGGTTATAAAACAGACTGAAATGAACAGTCATGGATCTCTATAATGTACAAAAGCAAATAAGACTGTTTCTATGTTGTGATTTTTAATGCCTGTATCTGCTTTGAGGGGGTAGATATGTCAAAGAAACAGCCTGAGTAGACTTTTCCACGCAAACATTCACAGTGGGTGATTAATTTCTATACAAAAAGACAACAAGATAATTTTTTTTGGGGGGGTCAATTACCACCACTCTCACAAAGAAGAGATGGAATCTGCAATGATATCAGGGTTACCACTTTGTCCACAGGGGGTGCCAAAGTCAGATGCTGGGGTGACTGTGGGGCTGGAGGTTTGAATGCCGCGCTTATGTAGAGCAGAAGTGGTGGCGCTGTCATCTAACAATGACCGGAGACTGTAATAGAAGCTAAATTTGAGGGATAGATCAGTTTGGATTGTGACTTTAGACATATCAAGTCTGAAGTCAGTGCAGCTTGAGTTGCCTGCCTGAACTGGCTCTCAGACATTAGTCCATTAGCTACTGTAGCTACTGAGACATTATTGGAGCTACATGATATTTTTTTATAAGTCACAGTCCAGCCGAAGCAAAACCCTTTAAGTTTTTGATTTTGTATTTACGGTATTAGTGAGAAAAAGGTAGTATATCGAGTAGCACCATTACTAATACTGATATATTTAAATTAAAAACAAAAACAAACAAAAAAAAAACATGAATTGTACATTTAAACATGTTGCTGAAAAGGCAGTATTTGGCTGCAGAGTCGTGATTTTCCCACAGTGGTTAGTCTTATTAAACAGTTGATAGAAACTCACAGATGTAGCATGTTAGTCGTGTTTTTACTATAAGCTACTTCATCAAACAATATTCCCAGCTGTCCTACCAATCTCAGAAGGAGGGGAGGCAGTGGCCGAAGTCTCAGGTTCGAGGTCAGCTTCTGTGTCGTCCTGGGAGGCATAGGAAGAAGGGCTGCTGCTACGGGATGACGAAGGCCAGGCTTCTGAGGGTTCAAAGTTCAGGCTGAAATCAGGGCGAGTCCTTGACACACGGATGCGCTCCTTCTCATACTCTTCAGCTGCAAGCCGCTCAACGTTCTTGTACCTAGAAAAGAGAGGAGGATTCAGAAGAGGGAAAACACAAATTGACAAAAATCCAACTCTTTGTCAGACTCTTTTTTTCCCCTGAATTGATCTTGTCACCATGAGTTTAAACTATTTAATCTACTAGACCCACAAGCTCTTCTAGTGTTTTCTCCTCTACAGCTGCAATGACACTTTTTCACACTATAAGCCCTCCTCACTCCTCCCCCTCTTATCCCATTAACCGTCCACAAAGCATTCAAAGCATTCACCCCCTTTTTCCATCCTGCTCTGCTCTCCCGTCTCCGAATGCTCAGCTTTCACCTGCTGCTCTGCGATTTTCCTAACATGCGACCAGAAAGAAGCTCAAAGAAGAAGACGTGGAGTTCAGGGTGTATGAGAAAGAGGAGATGAGCAGAAGTTGAAGTAAGTCTGGCTGCTGAAAGGCCAAACATCAGAAGAGAATCAGAGTAAACCTGTTCAAGATGTGCCTCCATCAGCTCTCCTCCCGTGTCACTTTTCCTCCTCTCTTCTCCTACCAAACTTTACAGCTCAACCTGCTGGCCCGAAAAGAGATTTAGGGCACTGTTTCAACCCTCTCCCGTCCTCTGTCTCTCTCTCTCTCTCTCTCTCCCTTTCTGTCTGTCTGTGACCCCTCCTCTTTCCCACAGCACCGTGAATGTGTGGAGCTTCTGTTCAAAGTTCATTTGCATCAGGCCACTTCAGAGAGCTGAAGAAACTGGATACCAGTATATGTGTGAACTTGTGTCCATGAGCCAAGTGTGTATTGTTTGCTTCAATTTGGACTCAAGACTATCAGTGTACTTCATGTGATTTCACACTTGGAAACAAAAGGAGCTGAGTGATTGTTTTGAAAACACTCACATATCAGAATACTACTGTAAACACAATTTATATCAGTATGTCACTATTATTTGATAAGCTGTTTACCACATATATCTATGTTGTCTTTTTATACATCTATGTGTAGGGCAATCTTCACATAATATTACATATGTTAACTCTTATTGTCTGTCAACACCCAGACTAGAGTAATAAGATTATTACCCAAGATGGTGATGAATATATGTGATTTATTAAGTATGTTCTGCAATATATTCAACGTATGTGTTAACAACATTTGCTGACATCAGATCTTTTCAAAGTATCATCTCTATACAACCACAAATCTAGATGCAGCTTGGATCAAATGGCCCTGTGCCCACTAGGGATGGGCAATAAATTAGCGTTCACAATATACAGTCAGTTGATGACGTAACCGTGAGCGACGGCCTTGCAGCCAGAGCCCACACAGATCAGAATAACAAACAAACATGGCCGAAGGTAATGAAGAAGACGTTTTTGAGCAGCTTGTTACTGAACGAGGTTTCACATGAGGGATTTCCTTCAAGATTGGGGTTTAGATGAGTGTAATCAGGTATGCCTGACACTGGATGGTAGATCTGCTGCTGTTCACTCTGTGCAATAGGAGTTTTTAACAAATGTTAAAAGTGTTTTCACATTTGAGACTTGTTTGATGTCATTAGTTTTCGCCATAACCTACCACTTAAACTTGTGGTTAAGTATCTTATGTGGTATAAGGTCAAAGTAACCTTTGACCTGTACTCCAACTGGTGTTCTCAAGACAAAATGAGTCAAAAATATAGATTGGAATCATTATATTTTATATCGGGACTTTTATTGTTATTGCCAGAATGGTAAATCTTATCGTGATACATTTTTTTGCCCATTTCGCCCATCCCTAGTGTCCACAAAATCTTGCCTGAATCTTGGTGTCATGACTGATCACCAAGTAACTCTTATAGTTCATGTGGCCTCTATTATTCTGTCCAACTGATATCCTCCATGACATCAGGAGGATAAGACCATACCTGACAGTGCACAACACAACACAGCTGGTACAGGCTCTTCTAATATCAGGAACTGACTACTACAACTTCTTTCTGATGGGCCTTCCTGCATGTACAGTTAAACTTCTGCAAATGGTCCACCATGCAGCAGCCTGTCTGGTTTTCAACCAACCCTGAAACAGCATGCCACTCCTCTTTTCATCTCTGTCGACTGGCTTCCAGTAGCAGCCCCCATCAAATATAAAGCCTTACTCATTGCCTACAAAACTACAACACAAACCGCTCCTGTCTTCCTGTAGTCTCTCATGCAGGTCTACACTCCCTCCAGCCAGCTATACTCTGCCAATGAAAGGCACATGGTGTACCAAACACAAGGCCCTAGCCAGCCTCTTCTCCTCTGTTGTCCCCAATGATCAAACTCAGTTAGATCTACAGAGTCTCTTTCTTTTCCTTTAAGAAAAAAGCTAAAGACTCAGCTCTTTAGAGGACACCTGTGCACTTCACGTTTAACAAATCAGTCCCCTCCTACTTCTGAGAAACTTTTGGACCAGACTCTTTGGTAGATGGTAGTTTGAGACACAAAGTTCATAGAGGTCATCATTAGTTTTGCAGGTATTTGATGATAAATTAAAGTTATGGGAGAATTCTGTTTAAAAGGCTGAAAAAAACTTAAACATTTGCTTTATGTTTTGGGGATTGTACACTTGTATTCATGCCATCAAAAATCTGTTTTAGACTCAGTCATCTGTCATTAACATCATCTCATTTTACACAAGTGTTCTCGCCCAGGTGTTACAAGGCTGAATCCCAAAGGGAGGTGAACTGGGGTAAGAAATCCTGTTGGCCTGATAACTGTAGCGTCCAAATCCTCCGTAAATATATCAACATCTCCTTTGGATGCATCCCCAGTCTTCTCACTCAGCAGCTTACCTCCCTCTTTCTGTCTGTTCTGTGCTTGTTTCTTCCATCTGTTGTTGACTCAGAGTATTTTAAGTCTATGTCTGTTCTCGTTGACTTTCAGACACTGTCTTATTGTTTAAAAAAACACTTTAGGTTAAGGGGGAACAGGTTTGGATCTTACAGAAGATGTATTGATATCTGGTATAGAGACTTTTAAAAGTAGATGAGGAGAAAGGGGAGAAAAGGACAGAAGATGTAAGATAAACAAAAGAGGTTAACCCTTTATATGGAATCTTGTGTTTTGATTAAATAGATCACCATCAGCCGATGCATATCTGTCCAAATCACTGTATTCAATAAGTCATCCAAAATCTGATCGTGACCTCAAATACCCTCTTCAAGAGTTTCGTGTTGTCCTGAGATTCAGTTTTGTCTGTTAATACACATTTAAACGTTTCAGGAAAATTCTCAATTGCATGCCTGTGCTCAAGTTCAAAGTGAGTATTTAGTGTGAAAGTCATAAAGAATCAGATTTGAATCTCTCCGCATGCAGCCTAACAATTAAACAGCACCATAAGAAATGTGAAAACAGGCAAAGAGAGCAGAGAAAAGTGTTTCAGTCTCCCTGCAGCCTCTGGGGCAACTTTTTTAACCTGAAAACAATTACGCTGTTACTGAACTTCCCAAACCACAGAGCTGAAACCTATCCCTTCCAGGTTCAGCTGTTCTCTGAGTGTGAGTTGTTTTGATTCAGTGCACACGCTTACCTCTCCTCCCGCGCATGCCTGGCTTCTTCCATTTTGTCCACAAAGTCGCGGCTGTGGGAGTCACACAAACAGATAGTCTTAAATCACAACAATCAGGTTTAACTTCTGTAAACCTGCCTGTGTGGATACATTCTGTTTTCTACACCATGCATATGCACAATGAAGCAATTGAATCTATGTTTTTAAATGCTTGTCACACAGTTTACTGCAGTGATTAGACCACAATTAAGAATGTGAAGTATTAACTTTCACACGAGACACTTGAGACGTATAAAAAAGTCTGTTTTTTCTGAATATATCTGCCACTTATAATTCCATCATGTGCTTCCTGTATACTCGTGAAAGCTTTGCCTTTAAAGGGATAATCCAGCGTAAAGTTAATTTAGGATAATGATGTTTACTTTATCATTTCCTTGAAGTAATAATCATCAAATTAATCTTTTTTTACTGCAGACACAGTAGTTCTTCTGCCCTAGTGTCTCGGTCTGATTGCATTTCCATGATGAAATGATTATAAATGTTCTTCCTTGAGCTGCGCCCCCCCGAAGAGAGTGGGTGAGTTGTGTTTAGTCTCTGTGCTAAAGAAATTGGGCAAAGCTAAAAAGATGTTGGGACCCTATCTATACTGTTGATGAAGTTAGGTGCTGTTCTGAGCATTATTTGTGGCTATAGAGTGGCGTTTTGGTTGAAGTTTGTATGTGGCTCCTGAGACCGATGTGTATTGCTATCATGCGGTCTTTACTAAAGTTGGTATAACTAGAGAAGCAAGCGGTCGGCAACATTCATCTCTCAAGGGGGTGTATCACTTAGTGGTACAGTGTATTTGACCCTAAATTAATTTTACGCCAGAATATCCCTTTAACTAATTAAATTTTTTTTCTCATATTATATCTGTAGTTCTGCTTCACCTGTGCTTGTTCCTCTCCTCTCTCTCTATCCTCTGCAGCCTTTCCTCTCTCTCCAAGCGGCGGCGCTCTCGCTCAGCTGCCAGAGATTCCTGGTGTTGTCGGTATGAAGACGACAGAAGTCCACCCAAAGCCGGTCTGGGGTAAAATAAATAGAGAAGGAACAGAGGAAGTATGTTTATACATTGCAAATAGGAAAGAAAGGCATCATCATGGGATTTTTTTTTGTCTCTTTAATTTATTGACTATCCTCCTACTACGACCAAATGACTGAGATGAGACTCTGGAGTGATGCATTCCTGTTTTTTATCTTGAGCTTTCAACACAAACTAAACAGCTAAAATAACAAACATTACACAGCAACTTATCCTTGCATTAACACAGCTTCTCTAAGCATGTGCGTGCGCATAGCAGGTCATAAATTTTCTTTTAATGACTGTGTTTTCCAGGCAGGAAATAGTCACAGCTCAGTAACCAAGGAACCCGAGAGCTGCGATCACATTTGCTGCAGCATGTCAGCAGCATCGGTGTACCACAGGGCCGCACACTTGTCACACATGTGAGTATGTGCATGTTTGTTCATGTGAATGTGTTAACAGTACGTGTGTGTATTTCTTAAGGATGTGTGAGTGCGCACATGTTACTGCACACTCCTCTCACCTGGGGCTGGTGGGTGAAGTTGGACTGCTGAGGGAGGAGAAAGATGTGACACCTCCATTCCTGAGCGAGAGAGGGGGGGAGAAGTGGGTGACAGCAAGTGAGCCCCTTAGTCAGCCAGATACACGATACCTTACTAACTCCTCAGTTCAGCACCAGTGGCGAGGAATCAAAGTGACACCTTGTTACATAACAGGAACGCTATTGGTGCAACACGCAGGTGACCCCTATTAGTGGCTCCTGTAGAGTTTATACGCTTGTGTTTCTGGAAAATTCCAGTCAAGGTGTTTCTCCAGTGTGAAGCTGAAAAGACTGCTGGGCAATATTTAATGAATCTGACTCATCGTCACACCAATGCTTAGACTGAGACTGCAGTCAGAGGAGAGGTGTGATGTGGTAATTTTACCATATTAGCATCTGATTCTTGTTTATTACAGGTTTAACACGTGGAACTAAATTACAGCTCTGAAAAAAAATTAAGAGACCACTGAAAACACATGTTTCTCTCCAGTTTTACTATTTGCAAGTTATCAATAATGTGAATGATTATTATTTTTCTTATTTCTTTTGACCCCCCACTGACCTTATAAAACACCCTCAGGTCTTGGGTCTTTGCAGATACTGACAATTTGGTTCAATACCAAGGATGCGGTTTCTGTCAGACTATGTATAATACAAAGTGAAAAACAAGCTTCCACTCATAATCAAATGTAAGGGTGCTTACACATTATCACAGGAATAGTTAAGGAATCTATATTTAGCGCATTAGGACACTTATTTGAGAACAATTTGCAATGATTTCCCATTTTTTCCAGAGCTGTACAGGTGAATAAAGCTGTGATTGGCGTAGCTAAATATAACATAAGTAAAATATATCAAATGTAGGCCGTTGATTGCAAACAAGATTTTTTAAGTTGCATACAAAAAAGTATTTTTTTAAATTTAAAAGCAGGATGCAAAAATGAGTACACCCCAGTCAAAGTTCTGGGGGCAAAGCTAAATCTCAGTTATTATATCACCCTTATTTTCAACTTATGGTAAATAAAATGTCAAAACTTTGGAAATTGTACTTTTGCTCGTCAAGATATTGAGTAATACATTTCTTTTAATAGGGGGTGTACTGACTTATGCTGGGCACTGTCCATGTGAATAAAGCTGCAAATTAAAGTGTCTAAATATAAGTAAAATATCTAAAAATGTGTCTTTTAAAAGGTCTCATAGATGCTAAACTGAAGGAATTTTTGATATGCACTGAAAGAAGAAAAAGCAGCATTAAACAAACCGTACAATTTAGCTCATCATAGCAAGTATTCAGTGAAGTAGAAAGTAACAGTGAATAAGTTCCATGAAAGGGATCTAGCTAACAAGCAGGAAGTGAGACTACAGGTGTGAAATTTAAAGGGTGTCAGTGAAAGCATGACTGTGTTCATGCTGTCGCAGAAGAAGAGGAAAAGCTTGGAAACAAAGTGGGGTTTGCAGTCCTGGACTATCCAGACAGCATGAAGAAGAAGAAGAAGGGATGTGAAGGAAGAACTGGTTATAATAATAAGAGCACTGACACACTAAGAGGTGGGAAGCAGGCAAAGGAGTGAAAGGAAACAAGTGAAGAGAGGGGTGATGGATAAAAAAGGTGATGTGTGAAGAGATCTCAGCTGCTGCCAGAAAAAAGCCAGAAAGAGAAGTGAAACTAAAAGAGGAAAAGTGCAACATCCAAGAGACGTGAGCAGAGCCTCTGTGCTTCTGAACTCTCAGGTGCTTAAGCCCTGCTGTCCAGCCTGACCTGGGAGATGTTGGTTTGGGTGACTCCTCGCTGGGTTTGGCAGGAGCCGGGGGTGACGGCTCCTCGTCTAGGTCATAGGAGAAAAGGTGGAAAGGCGAGTGCGGCAGGTAGGGCAGGCGGTCAGAGGAGGGGCGGCTGCTGCCGCGGGACGGCGGGCTGACTTCTTTAGTAGCTGGGACAGTGACAATAGACCTCTTCCTGGCCAGCAGGGAGGCCAGCAGGGAGGGCTGGGCCGGAGGGCTGAGAGGAGAGGAGGTAGGGGTAGGGGTAGGGGGCGAGAGCAGGGTGGGTGTTTGGTGGGGTTCAGTCCGATTCCTCTGCTCCTCCTCTTTTATACTCTCCTTTCTGGATGTGATAGTGATGGACTGGACAGTTGTTCGATGAATTATGGATGGAGGATGTCTAGCCGAGCTAGGAACAGAGGAATGGATTGAGAGGAATAAACAAGGCTGCACAAATATATCAGAGAAGATGAACTTCTCTGCAACAACAGAGCATTGTTTCATGGTACGAATTACTACCAGGACAACAGACCACAAAAGATGGAACCCGCCAGGTACACCAGGAAATAAAGTGAAAGAAGACACATCCAATATCTTTGTGGGTTTGTAAATAGACCCTGAAGATATATATAAAACCACAGGACATTATGTAATTTCCACATAACCACTGTGTCCTAAAATACCTGGGGGTGGTCTCTTTAGACACAGTTTCAGCCCCCTGCTGATCATCCGAATCAGACTCAGTCACTGGAGTCTGCTCCTCCTCCTCCTCTTCCTCCCCCTCTATCTCATCCTCATATTCCTCCTCTCTGTGAAGGCAGAGGGATGAGGATGGATGGATGGAAAATTTTAAGGGGAGGGAATGAGAGAAAGATGAAGGCACATAGAAAAAAAAATCATGCAAATGGAAATCAACACAGACATGAAAGACATACAGCAGAGGAAAAGAGAGATGAGACTGATGAGATTAGATGTTTGAAAAGGAAAGAATGAAAAAACTCAAAAGAGGAGATGACATTTATCAGACTGAGATGAAGTGATGAAATATGAAAGGATTAAGAGGAAGAGATGAGGAAAGAGAAAGAAGGATAGGTGTTTCTCATGATCATGCCTCCAGGTGAGTTTTCATGCAAAGAGGAAGACAAAATGATAACAGGGGAGAGGGGTCGGAGAGCTAAGAGGAGATTATGGCTGAACTGACTTGAGATCAGTTTCACCACGAAACTCGTTTTTTTTTCATGGAGTGAAACCAGATGAGCCTTGTTGCAGTGGAGTCAGCGTGCGCTGCCAGGTGTTGTTCCACAAGACCAGAGCCACGTGTGTGTGACGAATGAGCCAACCAATAAAAGTTGTCTTTGTTTATCATCTGTGTGTGTGTGTGAGTGTGTGTGTGTGTGTGTGTGTGTGTGAGTAATATGAAACAGGACCTGCACATCATCCACATTTAGCGTTTCATTCATAAAGCACACTCACCAAACTCTGTACATCATGACCTCATAAATATGTGCCGGTTTGAACCCTTTAAATAAAGAAAAGCTGAGGCGTGGGATAATCTGCTTTAGTCATGTTCACACTTGATAGGATAAAGAGATGACGGGCGGCTGCATGATCACTGAGTAAAAGACGAGGGCTTTACCTGAGGATAACAGGAACTCCGAGCTCCAGTTTTTTTGTGTGCACACACACGTAGATCAACAAAACAACAAGCATGTGGCGGTTTTAAAATGCTTTCGCTTGTATTAGCATTTAAGCACACCCTGAAGGCTGGTGCTTATTTACACTAGTGTTTAAAACCCACCCATAGTGCTTTATGTGACAGGAAACACATTAGTTACTGCAAGACGGTGAGGGGGGCAGTCGCTGAAAAGCAAAAGTAGTTTTCTCAGTGACCTTTGAACTTACATGGATGGAAGGGAACCTGACAGAGCTCTGGAGCAGAAGGTGTTGGTACAAGATAGTCATATTTTATCTCTTGAAACAAAGTTTGAACAAAGCATACAAAAAGTTCAGGTAAAATTTTCTTAAGTTCACGACTGATCATCTGATCTCTTTTCTTCTCTCACCTTTCACTCACGTCCTCCGCCCTCTGTCCACTGAAAGGCTGGAAGTTGGATCTCTGAGGAGATGCGGGGCTGCAGGGAGAGGCCTGACCGGATCTTCCGAGTGAAGCTCTGCGACTCCGCCTCCTCTCCAAGCCACGTTTTTTGTCCCCGCAGCCCAAGCTGACCCTACGTCGATCCCGGCGTCCTGTCGGTGGAGGCTGGCTGTCACCGTCGCCGTCCTCGTGCCGTAGAGTCATCTAGGGGGTACATTTGATGGGGTGTAAGGTTCTAGTGGCAATGAGGTGTTTCACATTGAGACTTGAGTATCAGGATATCATACTATAAATACTGCACACAGTCATGTTTGTTTGATATGATCAACATTATGAATTAAAAACAAATATCACCTTTAAACATTTCTCCATGAAATCATGAGTTTTAATGTCACAAACCTCATAGATGTTGAGCTGCTCTACCAAGTCCAGGTCGGTGCCTTTCCTCCCCAAGTGTCTTTGTGTCACCGTCTCCATGCCCTGCTCCTCCAGACCGTCCACCATATCATAGAATGAGTCCTGATCAGGCAGGGCCGCAAGTGTCTGTAAAACATAAAGGGTTGACGCAAAATCTTAAATTCAACGTATCACATAACAGTACATCAGTATATCCTACAATACTCTGATCATACAGCTCTGATATCGTTGTTTAATGGCCTCTGATGCAGGTCAAATTTTAGACACTGTCTGAAGATACTATCTATTTCAAGTTGTTGTTTTGAAGTAATTTTGCTGTCTGATTTGTCATGACATAACAATAAAACAGTTACAGAGAGACACAACACACACTGTACCTTATTAATGAGGGTCATGGCATAGACCAGCAGCTCTGTGTCCACTCCATCCTTCTCATGTAAAATCTCCATAGCGTTGGACCACGGCTTGCAGACTAACAATTAGTGCATTATATAAAAAAACACATTTTATATCAGTCAAGGCGAACAACAAGTAAACTCTGATATAAATGACAGATTAACAGAATAACGAACAAGTGAACATGGCGTTTATTGATACCTGTTTTGGTGTCCACAGAGGTGATGGCCTCTATCAGCAGAGGAGCGTTGGACTCAGAGTACTCCACAAAAACCAGTAACAGCTTCAGAGCCGTTTTTACCACCAGGCGGAACTAAAAAGAGGTGTACAAGGGAAGTTACAAGCCCACAGAGAGACAAGAAACTACTCAAATCATAGGTATTCGTACATTTTCTTTAACTCGAGAACATTCCTTAAAAGCCAGTATTCACATGATATTATTTGTTTGATATAATGCATACAAACTTTGTGTTTTAATCTTGTTTTGTAGCTGAGACAGCCTCGGACTCATGCCACATTTTCCACAGTTCATTTTTTTTTGACAAAGCATTAAGAAGTAGGGACTGCATCAGAAGTACGAAATAAAAAGTAGCATTGTAAAAATACCATCAAACCCACAAATGACCCAACCTCGAGGAGTCAGGACACAAAAATACAACCAGAGACAGATGTGTTTGTCTATTTTTATGACTAAAAAAGGAAAAAGTAAGTCTCATTAACTAACTCCGAGCTGGTGTCTGCTTGTTTGCAGTGTAGAGGAGTATGTGTGTGTGAGTGTTAAAAGGATTTTTGTTTGTTATGCTGGTGTGTCAGTGATACCTTTGAGCCGACAAGAGTGTAGAGCCACTCGATTGTCTCCACATGTCCAATGACGCCGTTCATCCCGTCTACATACAGCATGATTTGCCCCAGAGCTGAGAGAGAGGGGGAGGAGGAAGAAACAAAAAGTTAGGGTAATGTCACAAAATACTCAAACACATTTTGTTCTTACTGATAACAACAGACTTAATAATTCATCATTCTTTTGTTGTCTTGCATATCATACATTGTTCCTTATACCAAAACAATGCTTTACAAAATACAGTAAAATACAAAATTACAGTAAAATATATTAAATTGTTTTTTTTTTCACATAAGTCTAACTGCTGTTATATAATCTATTTTTAAAATAAAGTTTAGTGTACTGTGCATGATGTGCTCTCAGACCACCTTTACATTACATATCACATTCACTCATTTACACGCCATTCACAAGCTGATAGCAGAGCCTACTGTGTAAAGCATCCGTCAAAATTAACTGATCCATTTCCTACTGTTGGGTGCAGGTAAGTGTCTTACATCTGGACCTGAGATCGGCACCCAGTGCGTGTGTGTGTGTGTGTGTGTGTGTGTGTACAAACCCTTGGTTCCATTTTTATATTCGACAATCCGATCATGTTTTATTCTCCTTTTTCTTTGACTAAGAAGTGTGTCCAACTCTGGCAATGAGAGACACTGACATACCTCTTAATATGTAGTTCTGGTAGTTCTGATCAGCTTCTGCTCCCACCTTAATGAGACACGTCAGACCTTCAGCCATCACAAACTCGTGGACCAGGTCTTTGTCATCCTAGAATGAAAAGTAGACAGATAGAGGCAGAGAAAGAAGATGTTACGGCACTCCTTATACTCTCAGCACACTGAGTTATGCATTAAATCCTTCTCAGGCTTGTTATCTGGTTCATTTCGACGGCTTTAAGTTTGATTCTCTTTATCACCACATGGTGTCAGTAATGGTCAGGATCAGGAACTCGGCTTCAATGGCCTCAACTTTCAAACTGTCATTGGTAAATCCAGCTGATATACACACTCCACATAGTGAAAGCTTTCTGTTTTGATGTCAGTCGCTTTTAAAAATCATTGTATGACAACTATAAAGCACTTAAAGCAATCAGAAAAAAAAGATAACTTCCTAGAGACCCTTAAAATGCACGATGCATTCAAGTGCACTTTCAAATTTCAATGCATAGAGATCTTTCATTATGAGTGGATGAAACTGATTTTTGCCTTTTTTTTTTACATTTTTTCAAAAGAGCAAAAATCCAGTCATTTCACTAAGAATTTCTTTAAGCAGCTGTAATTAGCATTGCAGTTTTGATTGCATGATTGTGTCATTATTCTTGTGGATTCTTGTGTGAAGGTCTGAGTCAAGCTCTTCTTATTTTTGGTGGCTAACTCCTCTCATCCTAAAATAAATACACAAACACAACTGCAAACTCCCACACGCACCCCAAACACACACACACACACGCAGAGTCCTACACACACCCACTCAGATACACACACAGGGAGAGAAATGCCACGTTGATGGAGATCCCTGTCATCATGGAAGCACGCGGTGGCCACAATAACCAACTGTGCTCTGCAACAACAAACTGACAGTATAATTGTAGATGAAATATGTGTGTTTGTTACCTGAAAGATTTGCTTTAGAGAGAAAAGTGCCCGCCTCAAGTCCCGTCCGTTGGAGTTGTAGAGTCTTTCTGGAGAATAGAGAGACAAATAAGTGGTTACTCGTCTTAAACTCAACAAACAGACAGGTAATTAGAGTGACTTAGATAAATGTGCTCCAAAAAAGAAAGCATGAGTTTTTGATTCAAGATTACTAGACAAAATCAGTGTACCATGCTCGCTCTGTGTTGCACCTTTCATCCCCCAACAAGCTTCATGTGTTTCAGTGTCTTGATCAATAAAAATAGTTTGTAAAATGAGTCTCAGCTGTTCAAAAGTTGCACAATAGTTGGAGGAACTACAAGGATGAATTGATGGGTGGATCCAGCCCGCCCCTGCGGCTTGACTGTGATCACCTGAGGTAGACACTTTGTCACACTTTCACCGTGTCCTTTTTGCCACACCTGCACGATCTCTTCTTGCACACACAAACACACACACAAACACACACACATACACACGTGCAGGCTGCAGCGGTGATTAGAGCTGTATTGGAATGTTAATGAGCAGCTGGCAGGGATTCAACAGTGAGGTATTCAGGTCACGACATGGAAAGCACTCAGAACAAACAGATATGTACTCTGATACCGCCACACTGATATGAAGCATTATAACATCTATCACTCAACACCAACACAACAACAACAACGGTACCTGGTATTACATCTCATTTCACTTGTTTTTGTTAGTGGATTAACTGTTCTTGTAGTTTTTAGTGTTACTTACAGCATTCCTTTTTTTAAAGCCCCTGGCTCCATGTAGTAAAAATTAAAGCTGAGTGTTTATTTAACAGCCCAAATAACCTTACTCTACGAATAAAAATTAATTCTTTAGAAAATGCAGAACCTTTTGACATGATCATGTGAGAATCTGCACTTTATATTTGGGACTCTGATTTGGGGGAAAGGGGGAAAGACCCTTCCATTTGAAATTATTAAAATCTCTTATGAAAGTGATGGCTCTACAGCAGAAAAAAACAAATGTTTATCCATTTTTTTTTTATTTTAATTAGAATTTGGTTTGAAGCCCATATGAAATTATCTTTGCATGAGCTTCCTATAGAGTCTAGTCTTTGTCCTCGTGTTCTGCTTTTAGCCTTCTAAATCACTTCAAAATCCTACCATGGTCGTTTACCTTTTTTAAAATTACTATTATTGTTTATTTACTTTCTTTTTATTTTGTGTCCTGAAGTCTATTTTTGGATTGGCTCATCACAGCTTGCCTGGCAGTGAGTGACATTTACTCATCTTCGGGGACAGTGGGGGTCGCAAGTCTTGGGCCCTGCTATTTTGGGGGTTTGCAGGCTGAAACGCTCAAGATCCCCTGCTCCTTAGTATTATCTTGAGCCACATTATGATATAATAAACTCCTCATGCTCAATGCCCACCACCGAAAATAAAACAAACTGCCTACACTAAACTCCCACAACCAAAAATTTGACAATCTCGATTGGCAGTCAAAGATTGTGGGTTTAAGTGACCCTGCAGTTCTATGCCAGTGCTAACCTGACATGTAATATCATGATTACTATTTCTAGTAGTTAATGGCTGAAATTTAGAAAATCTAGGCAAAATTTCAAACTTCAAATGTTTTTTTTTTCATTTGCCAGATATGTTGATTATTGGACCCTGATTTACATAGTTGGAGGGATACTGAAATCGAGGGACTGTAATCTACTTTGCTGCGCTTTTGTCAGTCTTACTTAGCAGAGTGATCAATCATGTTTTTAGTAAGTCCTATGTTAATTCTTACACAATCTATTACAAGAGCAGTTATTATTTTTATTTTGATATTCAATTTCTAATTTGTATTTTGTCCAAAGACAAAAATGTCTAGCTTCTACTTCCTCTTTTTTGACTGTTTATTGACTGTATCACAAATGTAACAGTCCTCCTGTTTTATCCCCTGCTTTTTGTTTTACTCAAACAATATTAGTAAAGGCACACATAACACTTTTTAGTAAACAAATAAGAGATTTTTCCTAAATGCCCTTCATTAAGCTCTGGGTTTGTTAAGATAAGTGTCTGTTTTATGCATTTGAACAGTTGTGCTTTTAACTGTGTGTCAGCAGGGGGGTTCGAGACCTGCCTAAGTAAATCCTTTGTTTGCGTGTTGTCTGCAAATCCTTTAGTCCATCAGCAGACTAGGTTGTTAAAGTGTATAGAAAGTAAGACCCCGCTGTATCATATGGACCTCTCTAGTTACTGAATCTAAGCTGAAGACAAGGCTAACCCAACCACAGCCTGGGGTCGGAATCATTATCATCCCACCCAGAGATGAAGAATTACTGTCTCTCCATCTGCTGGACCCTCTCTGAGAGATCAGAAGCAGTATTCATGAAAACATCTGTGATAGTCTACAGCTAAGATAATCGAATAATCCAAATCATAAGTGCCAGCAGGCAACTGGCACTGTGATGTTGAGGGGGAAAGGGACTTCAAACTCACCAAAAAAGGCAAAGAATATGGTGAGGGGGGAAAAGAGGGAAAACACATGCATTCACGTGACAGATACTGACGATGTGATGTGAAGGGAAAAGAAGGAAAACAAATAAAAGGACAAAAAAGGACAGAGCAGTAAATGAAAGGAAAGGGGAAGGAATGGGATGGGGGTGATGACCGAATGAAGTCCGGTTTCTGATTTAAAGAAGAGTGTCTTATGGGTAATCAACCGATATACAAGCGAGGGTCTGAGAAAATACTTTATGACACACTAGAAAAGGAATGAACTCAACTTGCACAAAACTCTGACATCAATATGGAACTGGTCTCATATGTTTGACCACACTTCCAAAATGGAGGAGGGTATGAATAATTTGCAGGTGCAAATCTGGAACACCAAACTGTTAACTCCTCTTTTCAGACTGCCTGTTTGATCTGATCACCTTGTTCTCGCTCTCGAGGGTTCCCTGGAAATCACTTAATGATACAGGGAACAGTCCATCTGGTCAGTCACGTGTGATGTTCATGCTCTTTATCGGTGTAACCTTTACCAGAAAGTCTGCCGCCCATCAGAAGCATGTCAGCAGCACAGATAAGCTTTAAACTTGGACATATTTATTCTGGTGTAACACTAGTGATGCAGACAGGTGTGAAAAGGTGTGGAGAGGCAGCTGGAGTGTGGCGTCTCTTTACAACGATTACACTGCAGTTTTTATTATCAAGAAAAACACACTAAATCACAACCATCCTCTTATTCTTGTTAAACAAAAAATAAGTTTTAAAATTAAATCCCTTTAAACTAACATAAGGTTACAACTCTTAGGACAAACAAACCAGGTTTAACCGTGACTTTCTTTATAGTTTAAAACTGGGGGCAGCAGCACTACTTCACAGGACAAAGATGTTTTGTTGCAGGCTATTGTTGGATTTAAAATACACAACATACTTATGGTGTTAGCTGGACATATGTTGATGATGATGATGTACAGAATGGAATATGCTTTCAGGACACTTTGTGCCAGGGCTGAATTCCAAGACAGATAATAGACAAAAGCTCAGAGCAGGACTGGGGAAAAAACAAATAACATTCACTCAGTTTACTGTGATTAAGAAGCAAGTTTTGTGTAATTTAGTACTTTTACAGTTGATAAAGTGTTATTTGTGTGAAGGTATGTGCTATGGAACATTTCATGTATCATTTGAGACTGCAAGAAAACAGTAAATAGAAATCAGTTTAAATTGAACTGTGTGAAACTGTCCTGCTGATGGCATGTTACACAAATGAGTCATTTGAGGGTGAGTCATGACTAACTTTAGACTGGGTTAAAAGGCCACAGTAAAGTAAACAAAAAAAGACTTCTAAATAAGAGTTTTTTTTTGTTCTGTTTGTTTTAATTAAACTGTACCATACTTTATATCATGTGGTCAAATTGTCAAATTTTCTTGCTTAACTTTCATTTTTTTCCCATGAGCTGTTTGTTTAGTATTCACTATTTCATTCAGATGCCATGGGGGAGGTAAATCTGAACGTTGGGTGAGGTAAATGTATCAAATCTTAGCAACTTTCCTTTAGTATTATTATTTTTATTTCAACAAGAGAAAACCTCATTAAGATTACAAACCTATTTGTCAAGAGTGTCCTGGCCAAGACAGCAGCAGTGAACACAGTTTGAGACCTACGTAAAAACAGTCATACTCATACAACATAATACAAGATATGTAGTCCATGACGTACACACAAGATTTTAAGCAGTAGCCCTTCATCAGAATTATCCAGAATTAAGAATTTGTCAAAGCATTTGCATCCAGATGTGCCTGCGTCCAAGACTTTCAGCCTCATAGAGGGACCTGAAACACATCTCTCCTTTACCTCACACTGACACACAGAAATGTTTGTTTTTCTTTTCACCGTTCCCATAAAAAACAGTTAATGTGCATTTAATGTATAGAGAAGCTAAGGAGAGGTTTATGTGGAATTAAGAAGAAGAGAAAGTGTTTTATTAGATATAACATTTGAAAGTGCTTGTAAGCCCAGGATAAATCACCAACATTTTTGATGTACCAAAGCTTAAAAACATAAAAATACTAATTAATTAAAAAACATATAATTAAATATTTCATGTTGATGGTTGTTTTTTATTCATATGTATTTTTGGGGGGAGATAAAATGCTTAACAGAAATAAAAGACAAAAGAAAAACAATTGATTTCATGTACACTTTAGAAATTAGGATGCCTTTTTTTCACTGCACAGCTATGTTATCAATCTCTCAGGAGCGCACGACATTGTCATGTCATGATAATAGCTTGCAATCCTCTTGTAATTACCTGACAAAGACTTCTTAACATAATTACCCCTCTACTCCTGAGTTAACACAGTTCGATGGGCTAAATAATCTGTTTTTTCATTGGCCTAGAGGGCTCCAGTCGTCTGAACACAAAGAGTACCAGGTGAAGGAGCAGGAAGTGATTCAAATGAATCACTCTCACCTTCAACCTCTGAGTCTACAGTCAACAATACTATCAACTCTTCTTCAGTAGCTGCATCCCTCTAAGGGGGACTAAAATAAAAGAAAAACACAGACCAGGGAGATAACACATCTTACTGAGATGTCCTATGGTGGTCTGAAGAGAAAATAGCAAAATGGTGGTTTGTGAGTGAAGGATTTTCTGTCCACGTGTCTTTTCTTGTCATTCTCCTTTTTTTCCTGGCCCTAGGTTTTATTATTGTCACAAGAAAAGCTGAAACACTCACTGGGATGTGTCATTGTGGCTTGCGTGTGTGCTGGTGTGTGTGTGTGCTTGCATGTATGTGACGGTGTGCGCGCTCCCATGTGTAAGCCTGTGTTTGCTGCGCGCAGACAGACAGATGAAGGAAAGACAGAAAAAGAACATTTCATTTATAGGCTCCTTTTGAGTTTTACTGTTTTGTTTTGGAGAACTCCTTGTGATTTGTCTCTGCTGGATCACCATTACCTCACTGCAACATCTCCGTCTGGACGAAGCTTTTAGATGTGTATTCCATTTTAAATTTAATTTTGTTAGCCAAGCAAGACAACTACAACTGAGGAACCAGTCTTATAAACATGTTGCAGATGCAGTTACCTCTGTTTTAATTTCCGTTTTTATCTAATGAAAGAATAAAATCATCTTTGAACCATACACCAACTGTCTTCACACCATAGCGTCAGAGTCAGTCCCAGACTGTCCATTCAGCTCTATAAATAGATCTTTTTAAGGAGTGACATGGACAGCACTCACACATACTTTTATCGAATTTGAAACGCCACAAGTGAGGACTCACGCTTGGGAAAATATATTAAAGTTTTTTTTGTTTGCCCTTCTTTTGTTTTGTCCTCTTAATCCCTCCAGGAAAACTTCATTGATACCTCGGCATGAAATTATAAGAGTGAATAGTCAGTAAAAAATTCAGTGAAAGCACATTAATGTATGTCTGTGAGAGGGGATATCCTCTGCAGTGAAATAGGGATTCCCCCAGTGCCGAGGCTGTCTGCTCAGTCGTCCACGAGTGGTCAGATCCCTCCCTCTCCTCTTGCCGTAATGAGATTAGTGCTGTGACCCTTCAGCTTTGACTAATCCCTCAACATTTACTGCACCATCTACACGTCTCCAAACAGAATACCACACAGGCCAGCTCAGGCTACGCTCGGCCTAATCCACAATAATTATAGTCCAAACCGCACACTATTTTGTTGTATCGCCGAAACACATCAAACGCAAAAAATTTAAGAGTCCGCAAATGTCCAAAGTCTAATTCTGCTTCGCTTGGTCGAAGCAAAGGGCAACGACAATCTACTAGTGCTTTGTTTAATCCCCCAGATTTAACAAAAGGAAGCAAGCTCAGCAGATGTTTCCTAAAGGAGAGATGCAGGAACAAAGAGAGATGTGTGGAGGAGACTGAAACCATGAAGGAAGACAAACCATGATAATAACATCAAATCCTCTGACACAAAAAGGAGCATCAAGTAATGAGAAAGCATCCAAACCTTTATTGGTGACTTCTCTGTCTTTTCACTCAGTGTCTGAGAATTTTTGGCCCCAATCTTTGGCCATATAGGTTGACACTCGGACTATTATTGTGAAGTTCTCAGCCATAGCAGCAGCTTCATAAAACTCCATAAAAACTCACTTTAAGCTACCTGCCCCACACTGAACAATGAGCAGACAAAGTTAGAAGCTAGTTAGTGGTCACAGAGGAGAATTCTGGAGCATTTAACAGCTACAGAGCCAGATACTGTAAATGCCTCAAGGTTTTGTGAAGACTGTAAAGTTAGCTTTAAGTAGAGGAGGACAATATGAACGGAAATATATATACCATATATAACATATTCTTCTGCCTTGGTTTGAGGTATATTTTGGTGCCTTTATTGCCTTTAGTGAGAGTGGACAGGATAGTGGACAGAGTAGGAAATGGGGACAGAGGGCGGGGAGTGACATACAGTAACGGAGCCACAGGTCAGACTGCTTTAGGGATAATCTCTGTATGTGGGGTGCAGGCTGAGACCACAAGGCCAGGGTGTCCCTGCTTTTGCTTTTTTGTTAGTGCTATTATATCCTGGTCTTATAAGAATGGCCTGTGTTGTCTGTTGTCAGCACATGAGACCATTCTGTATTCATCTCTCAGTCTGTTGTATCCTGTACTAAATCTCTGTGTTCTCTCAATTTTCTCAATTTTTGCTGCGATAAGAAATAACATGTATCCATATCTCATTGAGAAATACAATTAGTAATGATTTGTAGAAGTCACAGTATTGACAGCCACTCCTTTAAATATGAGTCACAGCCACAGCCTGCTTCTTCTCGCCATCTTCGACTTAAAATAAGCAAGTTGTTATTTGATACGGACCAGATAAACCCATTTGTACTGGGCATGCAAATCCCAGTTGCACTGGATTCATAGTTGAAACATTTCGGCACTTAGCCCAAGACCAAACAAGAGACGCACGCAACTGAGCACATCTGCACAAAGATGACATTATTTGCCAAGATCACACTTGCAAACAAAGAGGAGGTGGTTGGTAAGCTTGTAAAGCTGCCTGAGAGTCATATGGCAGACCAGAGGACCAGCATTCAATCTGTGTAGTTAGTTAGAGGGTACAAAATGTAAAAACTGTTGCATGGTGTGTTTGAATGGGGAATGTGACAAAATACAGCGCCTATACTAAGGTATAGGGCTGGGCGATAAACCGCAAATTTACCGATACAGAAATTTACATCAATAATCGACGTCAAAAATAATTGGCAATGTTACTCAAGTTTGGCAGAATGTGCACTCCCAACTTCCAGCAGAGAACCAGAGTTGTAGGTGCTGACTATAGCTGCAGTCACTCAACATCGCCCCAGTGCCTGCTGGGTATCACAGTAGAAGAAGGAAGCTAACAAAAGGAGGTCATGTCTGAACTGGACAGCCTCTTCCCCCAGCTGTTCCTAGAGATCCTATTCATCAGAATCAGGCAGAGAAGTGGTGACAAGGGTCAACACTGGTGGAGGCCAACACCCACTGGGAAGTGAGTCAATGCCAAAGATACAGACACGTTCACACTTACTATACAGGGCCTCAGTACCTCATACTCCCTCAGTATGCCCCACTGGAACTCCAAGGGGCCCGACTGATGTAAACAAAACATATGTAGACTTAATGAGCAAATGGTAATGACCCCAAAGAGTAAAGAGTTTAATCTGCGTTTTCTAATGAATGGAGAATAATGCAACACACTTATAGACCCTTATGGTGAACTCTAAATCCGTCTAAAGCTTGATTTCTGATCCTTTTTACAGCCTATAAGCTCAAATGTTTAGCATTAGAGAGAGCATCAAAGATTGAGCCACATACTAATTCATCGCTGCTCAAAGTTCGGCAATGCAAAGAGACAAACTCCCAACAACACAATTCCTGAATCGGTTCTGCTCTCTGTACGTTTGTTTCTTTCACTATGACACATCAATGTGGGGTCACAGGATATTTACACACCGAGTCGAGGGAGAAGCAGGACACAGCTGATGGTCCTGTTTTGGTCCAGTTATAACCACTGACTCGTATTTCTGGAGGATTTCTTCTCACCCTTCTAAAAAAGCATCCACGCGGCTGTCTGGGCCAATCAGCCAGTTGGCTTCAAACTAGGTCTTTGGTGGGATCTAAAATAAAGAAGTGAGAGGGGCATGTGGTGTAATGGCACGCTGGGGAGCAGGATTTAATCCTAGGAAGTCCTTCCCTCTCTATGCTGGTACCACGCTAAATATAGGTGGGCTGGGTGTCAGGCACTGGAGCAGACCTAGATACTGGGTTCAACGGTTGTTCAGGTCACAAAGTGCACTACATGTGCTCACCTGCAGTCCTTCAGTTTAGGAAAATGTTAAACAACTGAATAAGAAAATTCCTTTGAGTCCCATTTTCACACATGCTAGGAACTTTTTTCACAAGGCGTTTCTTTTACGTCCATGAATCATTCAAAGTGAGGACTTTTACACCCATGACAGGTTTAGTTCCCTTTCAGTCGATTCACTCGGTACAACACATATAGTATGGGATATCACGCCCCTGCGTGACCTGACTGAAGACACCTTTATTCACGCCTTTAAGGCAGATGATCTGTGGTGACGTCTGGGAGGCTCCGCCTGCACATATATACGTGTAACACCACAGTCATCCTTCAGTTCTTACGCTCTTCACCTCGCTGAGAACACCTACACCGAGTCGGGCTAACTAGCTGCTGCTAAATTAGCCTGGTCTTGTCTCTGGCTACTGCTTGATCGACTTTAGCTCAACTGCCCCTGTTGGTGTTAGCCTACGGCTACCCGCGGAGCGCTAATTTCGTTCAGCTTTTGAGTCTCGTTATGAGCTCTAAGCCCATGAAGGTGAAGGCGAAGTCTTCTGTTCGCCCCTGTCCTCAGGGGTGCGGCTTCTCCCTTCACGAGAAGGATCTTCACGAGGCTTGTCCCGTTTGCCTGGGGATTGTCCACGCCAGGAGGGCGTTGACTGAACCCGAGTCGTGTGAGTCCTGTCACCGGCTTCGGAGCTCAACCCTGGGAAGGCGGGTCAAGTTTGTGGAGAAAATTCTTGGAAAAACCGCTGTTGCGCTGCACGACCCCCTCCTTTCCGAGTCCAGAGACCCGGCTTCGTCCGAGTCCGGTGGTGAGGACTTTCTGGTCGAAGGCTCAGTTGGAAGCTGGGCAGACCATGTGGAGTGTGCTGACGGGTCAGCTGGGTTTGAGCCGGGCCCCTCCGAGGGCGCTGGCCAGCCGCTATCCGGGCTAGCTTGTTACCAGGAGGACGATGACGTGCTGGACATCGGCCTGGACGTGCAGGGTTTTTCGGAAGATGAGCTGGAGCCGTTGTCTTCAGGTCAGTATGCCGCCGCTGCTGCGCCGGTTGATCTGGACGACACATCCTTCCTCTCACTGTACCGCCGTGCAGCTGAGAAACTGGAGGTAGAATGGCCCTCTCCTCCACCAGCTCAAAAACCGTCGCGGTTCACAGGGTTTTTTCTCCCACCCGAACCGACGACTGTTAAGAACAGTTTGCCCATGTTCCCGGATTTTGTCGCGGAACTAACCTCGACATGGAACAAGCCGCTGTCCACCCGCGCCACAGTGCCCGGTTGTGGACAGTTTCTGGATCTAGATGGAGCTGAAAAAGCTGGATTGGTGAACCCTCCGCCTATGGAGGCGTCCCTGGCAGCTTATCTGGCCCCGGCCCAGAATCACGGTGTCGGTGGCCCCATCACGCTCCCATCCAAGCACTGTAGATTTTCAGCGTCACAGCTGGATAAAATTTACAGGACACAGGCAAATACGGCTCGTGCACTGAGCTCCGTCACTATGCTTCAGACATATCAAGCTATGTGTCTGGCAGAACTCGGCTCGCGTATGCCTCCTGACAGTCCGCTTACTCCTCTCCTCAATGAAGCGAGGGTCGCCACAGATTACATCCTCCGTGTGTCCCGCTGTGCAGCGCTGTCTCTCGGTAGAGGCATGGCTTCCACGGTGGTGGCGCAGAGGCACCTGTGGCTGACTCTCTCCGACGTTCCGGAGAGGGACAGAGCGGTTTATCTGGACGAGCCTGTGTCGGCCAGCGGTTTGTTTGGGCAGTCCCTCGACGACATTCAAGCTAAGTTTGAGCTGAGGAAAAAACAAACCGAAGCTTTGAGAAGCATCATCCCCAGGCGTGATGCGAGGCCCAAACAACAGGGTTATCCGCACAAACCGGCACCAGCGCCTCCCCCTAAGAGGACTGCAGCGCCCGCCAGCTTGGGGCCCCAGCCGGTGAAGCGACATGTACCCGGTCAGAACCCACGCCCTTCGGCTTGGAACAAGGGTCCGCCACCGAGCTTCCGGAGGGACTCGGCGCCCAGGAAGAAGAAGCAGCAGTCATCCTAGCTTCGGGATCGACTCGAGAGGGCCAGCAGCACGGAGACACTGCCGCCCTTCATTTTCTGCCGCCAAAGAGGCCGCGTTTAAAGTTCGTTCAGGGGTCCGGTCCCGAGAGGCGCTGCACTCCCTTAACACAGTCTCCCAAGCACAACCCCCCCTCACATACACATGCCCCAATAATGGCGCCTGTTGTTCACTGTGTGAATGTCACAAATGTACGTTCTTTGAATCAAATAAAGGTTTCGTTTTGTTCTCAAAACATCATGAATCAATCAAGTCTGGGCGAGAAAGTGTTGCCGTTCCCAGCCGGCACGCTAGGGGGCGACAACCCCTCCCCCACAGTACTGGAGGTCAGTCGACTGACCGTTCGTCTCTCTCGGTGGCGCGCATGCGCAGTCTCACCGTGGGTAGAGAGAACTGTTGCCATCGGCTACCGCTTACAGTTCAGGGTCCGGCCGCCTCGCTTTCACTCTGTAATACACACAGTTGTAGCAGAGGAAGCAGCAGCAGTGCTGAGGGAAGAAATAAACAACTTGTTGAACAAGAGAGCGATACGAGTTGTTCCCGCTTCGGAAACGAACAAAGGTTGGTACAGCCGCTATTTCGTTGTTCCGAAAAAAGGAGGAGGGCTCCGTCCTATCCTAGACTTGCGAGTGTTAAACAAATACCTACGAACCTACAGGTTCAAGATGCTAACACTCAGACAGCTACTGGGCGCGATCAGACCGGGAGATTGGTTTACAACTATCGATCTGACAGATGCTTACTTTCACGTAGCAATTCATCCGGACCACAGGCAGTTTCTAAGGTTTGCATTCGAGGGCATAGCCTACGAATACCTGGTGCTGCCGTTCGGCTTATCACTCGCTCCCCGAACATTCACCAAATGTGTCGAGGCGGCATTAGCTCCGCTACGGGAGAAAGGTGTTCGCATCTTAGCCTATCTGGACGATTGGGTGCTAATCGCGAGCTCCAGAGAGCGAGCAGCGGCTCAGCTGTCATTGACCCTATCGCACATCCAAACACTGGGCTTTTCAGTAAATTTACAGAAAAGTTCACTGACTCCGAGTCAACAGGTATCATTTCTCGGGCTGGAAATATGCTCCGTTTCAAGCCGAGCACGTCTGTCAGAACGCAGGGTGGCTGCGTTTCACCGCTGCCTTGCACAATTTCAGTTGGGACGCAAACTGTGTTTCCGGACGATTTTACAGCTGACAGGCATGATGGCATCTATGATCGCTGTAGTGCCGCTCGGACTGTTAAAAATGAGAGCGTTTCAACGCTGGACTCAGTCTCACCGGCTGTGCGCGCAGCGTCACCTCCAGAGGAGGCTGACGATAACTCAGTCTTGCATGTCGGCTCTTCTCCCGTGGAGAGAACCCGGTTTTCTACAACAGGGATCTCCGATAGGGAGGGTGTCTTTTCGCAAGGTGGTGTCCACAGACGCATCCCTGAGGGGTTGGGGGGCTCTGTGCGAGGGCGCAGCAGTGAGAGGTGTGTGGACGCCAGCACAATGCAAACTCCACATCAATTACCTGGAGCTACTAGCTACCCTTTTAGCTCTGAAGCACTTTCGTCCCGTTCTGACAGGCCATCATGTTCTGATCAGGACGGACAACACAACCGTGGTTTCTTACATAAACAAGCAGGGAGGGACACGCTCTCTTCCCCTGTTAAAACTGTCTCACTATCTGTTGCTATGGTGCAGTGTTCATTTTCTGTCCCTCAGAGCCACACATATTCCGGGTCACTTAAACCTTGGACCAGACCTTCTCTCCAGGGGGGTCCTCTTGTGAGAGAGTGGAGATTGCACCCACTAGTGGTGGCTCAGATATGGGACCGCTTCGGCAAGGCAGAAGTAGATCTTTTTGCCTCCAGAGCAAATACTCATTGCCCCCTGTTCTTTTCCATAACAGACTGCAATGCTCCCCTGGGGATGGATGCGCTAGCTCACCCATGGCCCAACACGCTGCTATATGCTTTTCCCCCAGTGGAAATGATTCTGCCCATTCTGGAGAGGGTGCGCCAGCAGGGGCTCTCCCTGATCCTGGTGGCTCCTCGCTGGCCGGCGAAGTCGTGGTACGCAGAGATAATCAGTCTGCTGGTAGCGAGGCCCTGGCAGCTCCCTTTTTGCAGGGACCTCCTCTCCCAGGCGGGAGGAGAGGTGATTCACCCGCGCCCAGAACTGTGGAAACTACATGCTTACCTGTTGAAAGGTCCAACTTAATGGCTCAGGGTCTGCCCCCAAATGTGGTGGCAACAATCCAGAGTGCAAGGGCATCATCTACTAGGGGCCTATATGCCTATAAATGGCGGGCGTTTGAGCAGTGGTGTCAGGACCGAAATGTACTCCCATTTCAGAGTTCTATTGTGGATGTTTTAACATTCCTTCAGGACCTGCTGGATAAGGGTCTCTCTTTCTCAACAATTAAGGTCTATTTGGCGGCTATATCTGCATGCCATGTTGGCTTTGATGGTGTGACGCCAGGCGCTCACCCTCTTGCTATGCGCTTCCTAAAGGGAGTCCGCAGGCTAAGACCTGTTCTTAAACCCAGTGTTCCCTCATGGGATTTAGGGTTGGTGCTTGAGGCTCTTGGTGGACCCCCATTTGAGCCTATTGAGTCAGCAGACATGAAATTTCTTTCATACAAGACTGCACTGCTACTTGCTTTGACGTCTGCAAAGCGAGTGGGCGACCTTCATGCTTTGTCTGTGCATCCCTCTTGTACCCAGTTCACTCCGGATGGATCTAAGGCTACATTGCGTCCAAACGCGGCGTATTTACCTAAGATTATCCCCACAGCCTATAGCTCTATGAGTTTTGAACTGCTGAGCTTCTGCCCCCCTCCATTTGCATCTGAGGAGCAGAGGAGGTTGCATTCCTTGTGCCCTGTGCGTGCACTACGCACTTACATAGACCGCACTCAGAGTGTGCGTTTATGTGACCAGTTGTTTGTCTGTTTTGCTAATCCAGCCAAGGGCAAGGCGCTGTCTAAGCAGCGGCTTTCCCACTGGATTGTGGAGGCTATCTCCTTAGCATACGGCAGCAGGGGTCTCCCGTTGCCCCAAGGTGTGAGGGCACATTCAACCAGGGGAATGGCGGCCTCTTGGGCCTTGTTTAAAGGGGTTTCTGTGAGTGATATCTGCACTGCAGCCAGTTGGTCATCACCGCACACTTTTGTTCGGTTTTACCGTTTGGATGTGACAGCACCTTCGGTGGCTCACGCTGTCCTTTCTGCTGGGTCTACAATGCACTAAAAGTTTTGGAGGTTTGACTTCGGTTCGGTGGCTGCTCTGCGGGGCGTGTATATATGTCCCATACTATATGTGTTGTACCGAGTGAATCGACTGAAAGGGAACGAAATGTTATGAATATAACTTCTGTTCCCTGAAGGAGAGGAACGAGGTACAACACGGGGTTGCCCCGCTGCGCGGCAGAGCTCGGTGAAGAGCGGCTATCGAACTGAAGGATGACTGTGGTGTTACACGTATATATGTGCAGGCGGAGCCTCCCAGACGTCACCACAGATCATCTGCCTTAAAGGCGTGAATAAAGGTGTCTTCAGTCAGGTCACGCAGGGGCGTGATATCCCATACTATATGTGTTGTACCTCGTTCCTCTCCTTCAGGGAACAGAAGTTATATTCATAACATTTCGTTTCACTCATTCAATGCTAAATGAAATGGTGCTTTAACAACATTTCTTAAAGAGGTTATTACAATTCTGGGAAGTGCACATGTGCAAGGAATATTTGGCTGATATTTCTGTTTTTCGTGCACACGTGTGGAGCAGTTTGTCTATTAATCTGTAGTTAGAAGGATAAATACTCCATCAATCTGTCATAGTGGAGCACAGCTCGGACAATGATGCATGATTTCAGTCTCGTGTTGAGTGAAAGGAAAAGGAAAAGTTGGCAAGCAGCAAAGGCCAAACTGCAGAGGACAACTCAGTTATTTTGTGACGGTCTATTTTTTGTCTGTTGGTCTTGGCCCTACAGTATGAACACTGAAGGCTGCTGATGGCACAAATGACAGCAGAGGCCCCGTGAGTTCAGCCTGTGTGTGTATGTGTGTGTCTGCATGTGTTTGCATTTGTGAGAGAGGGGGGTATAGAGGGAAGTAGACCTCCACCATGAGCTTCATGAGATTTGAATAATGAGGGCAGACCTGTACTGAGATTACAGCAGGCTCAGCAGAGACACATTTAAGCGAGCGAGCGTGTGCACATACAGTCAAGCATACAGTACAAACAGTTCAGGTCTGAATCCAAACACGCTGAGAAAAGAAACATCGGGAAGTGAAGGGAAACAAATGTTTAAACGAAAGTCATAAATTCAATCCCGTGGATGCAAAATGCTGCAATGATTGATGGTTTACACACTGATACACATAACATACCTGTGTAGACCCTCTCACAAAAACACAAACACACACACGACATCCCCGGACTGTGACCTTGAACCATCATGCAGGCCATCAGCTGTGAAAGCTCAGAAGCAGATGTCCACAAGAAGAAAACTTACACACACAAACAAACAGGAATAGTCAGCCACAACACAAACACAAACACAAATCTACCAGCATGTACCCTGTGATAGCACCATGATGACAGGCCTGAGCCAAACAGGCTGCCACAGTGTTGCTTCATATCCAGGCACACACACAAACACAAACACACACAGACTACCTTAGTTAAAGCACTTATACACCAGGACAGTGACGCGATATTATGTGTTCAGGTTAGAGTTTGAATATACTGCACGGTGTTTACCAGAGGGAGGCAAACTTAACCCAAAATGAACCCTGCTAACAGTAAATCTGTTAGCAATCATGTTAAATTTGCCAACAGTAAACCTGTTATATCTGTTTGAATTTACAGTTGACATTAATTTCAAATGTATTAAAAAATCTGGACCAAAATGACGTCGGTTATTGTCGTAAATTGTGGTATCGGTAAATTTGCGGTTTATCCCCCAGCCCTACTTCAAATCTTGCCCGAGTTGTCTATAGTCAATCTTATCATAAAGGGCAGGGTTTGGATTTTTCTCTTTCGCTGTGCTACCTCAGCATGCATGCTCCAAGTGAGGGGAATCCAGCCCTTTTTAGTGATGCAGATTATTTGGTACAGCAACAACAAACCCACAGAGCTAGCTCCTAAACAGCCTTAGAGCTGGATCTCTTTTAAGGTTAAAATGCTGCCACAAAAAAAGGTAATTTTAAGTCATAAACACAGATAAAATAATGCTCAATATATTAATGGTGTTCACTCAGCTGTGATATTTACCTGCCAATGCAAAAATATGAACCTATCCCTTTTTTGCAGATTGCTTTGCTTATCAGCTGCTGGCTGACAGCCCCACATTCTCAACAGAGCTGTAAATTTTTTAAGCACGTGTTTCAAGTTTCAAGAAAAATGAAGACACCGTGGAAGTGCGAAAAAACTGCAGTTCCAGGAGTGTCCACTTGAGGTTGGGGTTGCAAAAGCTAAAGCATTCACTTCCACGTTAAAATGACAGTAAAACTCAGTCAATGTCCTAAACAAAGACAGCCATGTTAATGTTCATGTCAACACTTCTTTATGCAGCATTTGGTACTCAACAGTGACGAGAACCAACAGATTATTACTTGTCAGTTATTTAGTCACTTGTTGGCATTCCTAGTACAAATGCTGACAGACAACACACAAACATTTTCATGAACTCTGCTCCTCTGTGTTCATCAGCAGACTTCCTACTTTGTTCAATCTAAAACTTCCTGCTTGTGTCTATCCGTCCTGCAGCTATAGAGTCTGTTTGCAGATGCAGTGGTGCATGTATGATTTTGAGGCACCGGCTCCTTTCTAGTTTACAGCTCAGAGGGAAGAGGGGTGACTCTTTCTTTCATCTTGCTTTCAGGACTGCTAAAAAAAGGGAGGGGGATATTTTAAGATTGTCAATCTTTGTGTATTTTTTTCTGCAGCTCTTGAGCACTTTTAAATCCTCTTCATTAAACTTCCATCCTGTTGCGTGCAAATGGTATTATGTCATGGAGTTGCTGTGTCGTGGTGTTTCATCTGTGATAGTGCATTGAGTTAAAGTGTGACCTGATTTCCTGCTGCATGCAGCCAGACAGAAAAGCTGATTGTGGGAAAAGTTGTTGTCGTCAATCCCGACATACAAGTGTGCACGTGTGAAACAAGCGCCCAGTGTTCCCCCTCGCACTCCCCTCACTCTTTGTCCCCCTTTCTCTCTCTGTCTGTCTCTTCATCCCTCACTTCTCACGCTTGCTGTGTCATGTCTTTCTTAATTGAGTGGACACACTGAGCAAATGTTCGATTAAACATCAGGGATATTAAATGAAACCAAAGTTTTCTGCGCCGGTTTAAAGAGTTTTATTATAATGGTGAATTGTAATGATCCAGAAAAGACAAATCGTCATTTTAAAGTGTTGCTCAAATGTCTAAAATTGCTCCTTCATTGCCTTGCACTTTATTTCATTAACAGCTATCCAAATAATGGATTGAGCATACAGAAAAATCTAAGCCTGATGAATGAGAGAGAGAGAAACAGGCGTGGAGAGAGTGAGAAAGGCAAACAGAGTAGAAACAGGGGAAACTAGCGGCAGCCTGAGTGAGTCCACAGAGAGGATATTGGAGGATATGTGCTGCTTGCTGAGAGGATTATCTGAGTGAAGTCTTGCTGTGACTCATACCACACTTGCCTGTTATTATACTCCTCCTCCCTTACTTGTGTGTGCGTGAGTTCAATGTAGTCAGCATGATGACATATGACAAAGGCTACAGTGATGGTGTAATTCAGTATATTTACAAGCACAGGAGAGAATATGCTAGATCATCTTTTTGAGATTATGTGTCTGCTGGTCTTGGTTTACAGTGTTTGTCGTATAAATGATATAATCCTGCCTTGAATCGAATGAGGAAATAATCCACAGAAATGAAAACACCAATTTTTGTTGACTTTAATATTTTTTTATGAATTGAATTTATCGTAATAAAGCTCAATAAAAAGTATCGTGATTCACTAAATCAAGCAGCCAAAGCAGCTGATGCTCTACTTCAGATACAAAGTTTTCTGTCTGCACTTACTTCTCATTTTCTGGAAGCATATAAACAGGCCAAAATATTGTAGTACCATTGGAAATCACAGGGGCAGTACTGAGCAAGTTCGAGCTGAACCAGTGAATCATATCAAGGAAAAATGCTTTGGAAAAATGTGGAACTTTTAGAGAAAAGACTGTCATAACTGTTTAGAAACTATAAACATGAACTAGTTATGATGTTATCTTTCCCAGGCACAGTGGCGGACAACTACAACAGAAGAGAACAACAGAGGACAGTGGACACAGACAGAGGACACAACCATGTTTGATGTAAACAGACTGAAAAGACATAAAGGGGCCTCTCTGTTCTTGCAGCCATATGTTTCAGCACTCCTGTGGTGCAATAGGAGTGAGCTGTAAGCACAAATTAAGCGACTAAGTATTTTATCTGCATTTGGTACTCTGGTGAGGAACTTTGTATCTGTGTCTACTTTACCCACTGAGCAAAAGACGGCTATTTGACATCTATTTTTTTTTTTTAGATCAACCTAAATAGTCTAGATTCTGTATATATTTAGATGGAATTAAGACGTTGCATTTTAACCCATTATTTGATGAGTTGCATAACTGATCCCCAAGTACTTACCCAAAATAATTATGACAGCCGTTGAACAATATGCAGTTAGACCTCTGTTAGCTGGCTAGTCTGAACTTGGTCTAAACTTAGACCCCTAAAAAACTTTAATTTTTAGACATGCAGTAGCCTGATTTTAGACCAGTCATCTAGACCAGAGGTCCCCAACCACCAGGCCCCAGACTAGATCAATTAGTACTGGGCCGCAAAAAAAATAATGATTTTTTTTTAACCTTTTCATCTATCCTCTCAGTATCTTGCTTCAAAAGACCATTACTTCCGCCATCGCCTCACTTTCGCACTTGACTCTTTGGTGCGTCATTTTCCTGCATCAGCAACACAAGCTAAAGCAAAAACGAGCCAGAAACAGAGTTCACTGGAGAGAGAAAGGGTTGATTCTGCATTATAGTGAGCTGATGTTAAAGTGTAATGAAAAGTGCCTAATACAAAATGTAATTGTTATATCCAGATTATAAACTATGTACTGATTAAGGTTTTTGTTATTGGAACCTCCACGCCCCTACCCGGTCCTTGGAAAAAGTTTCCTGCATGAAACTAGTCCCTGGTACAAAAAAAGGTTGGGGACCACTGGTCTAGATTACATTTAGACCTCTTTTAGACCGAAAAATACTCAGTGGGTAGCGCCCCCTGTGGACAGACTGAAAAATCATAACTCTTTGCTTGTCTAGTTCTGTGCATGTATAAGTAGTGTTTTTAACCAAAAAATCTCACTATGTATTCTTTTTCATAATCAATCAAACATATTGCTCACTGTGCATATTTGCTGTGAAAATAGTTAAATAGTTAAAGACTGTTTCTGCAAGCCTCTAGCCTGACACCTACGTTGTTGCAGTGGTTATACTAAGGAAAAACTATGTTGTTAAAATAGTCGTTGTAGTTGCTCAAGGTCATGGTCTCATTAGCGAGAAAAGAAAGAGGCTTAATTCCAGTCTGTTCCAGTCCACACAGGAGCTTAAAGTAGGGAACTGATCAGTAGCATATTAATGTATCTGGCAGGAAAAATATTGTAATTTGAATTTGAAGGAAAATGATAGCACCAAATAAATAAATAAATAAAAAACTTAATCTGAACCGTCCTTCTTTCTTTGCTCTCCTCACCTGTGAGTGAGTGAACCACAATGACATAACTTTTGGAGCTGCTGGCCAAGTGCTGCTGCTGCTGCTGCTGCTGCTGCTCTGTCTGGCAGGTGCATTTCCTCTTTGCTTTGTTTTTCCCCTGTGTTTCCTTCCCTAAGTGATCTACCATTTCCCTGGAAATCATTCCACTCCCCGTCTCTCTCGGCACATCCCCTAAACCCATCATCTCTCAAACCCCACAGCTGGATGAGATGCCAAGCCCGCAGATTCTCCAGTGTGTGTTCTGGATGTTGGGCTTGTGGTAATTGTAATGTTTTATTGCATTATGTAATAGCTTCAAAATGATTAAAACAGACCGGCCTGAGGTTTGTGGAGGCACACTCAGCTGCGTATATGAACAAATCCAGACGTAACACTCAGACACACTCACAGCCAACACACACACACACACACAAATATGTTGTGATATATTTCTAAGTTTCTTACAGTACGCACACAGAGGGCTGGGAAAGCAAACCCCACACAGCAGAACGTTGTGCCAAAGTGCAACAGTTGGGCTGTCAGCATATCTGGAGTCCAGGGAAAACCCTGCCACATCCACAGCAGCACAACACTATAACAGACAAGTCCCACTTTTACCACAGCAACCAAGAGAAGCACTGCTGCAGCTGGATTAAAATCCATAAATAATCCCGCTCTGTGTTTGTACTTGTACTGATTCAGCAGTGCTGAAGTCTCAGTTGTGATTTTTATCTGGATGTGTCCTGATACAGCCCTGTCTCGAGAAAAGACGTCCATATACAACTTATTTCCAACAGCAAAAAACACAAGGAAACAGAATTTAACATCCTTCATCATGACGAAGAAATACTGATCACTTAAATCTAAGAATTCACTAAAATGTTGATACTGAACAGTTGAAATGTTTACAGAAGACAAATTAGGTTCGTTTTCCTCAAAAGTCTTGGTATACATGTGCACACACATGGGGTCCATGGCATTATTCAAGATGTTTGTTTTTTGCGTGTTAGAAAAATGCTGCAGTGACTCGAGTCTTCTGAATTGTTATTAAACTCGAACCAAAGCCATGGATCTTTCCCTGGCCAAAGTGTTTTTGTTCCCAATGCCTAACCACAGACCAGGTCATGGAACTAAAAACCCAGACTCTTGTGTGAAGGTCCTGCACTTTCCACACCCACCGTCTCCAGCCTCTTAGAAACCGAAGAAGTAAACAGATGTGATGCTTGGTTCCCCAGTAACCATGGTAAAGGCTAACAGTTCCATACAGAAATTTCACTTCAAGAATACATGAGTGCTGAAACACAAAAGAGAGATCTGTGAACTACTTGACGCTTTTGTTAGTTAACTTACTAATGTATCTGATTCACTTTCAAGTTGAATGACCAATGGTGGTTGGATTAAATTCAGTTATTGTTGGAGAACACTGATTTGATGTAGTGGTTCCTAACCCCTTTTTGAATACTTTTCAAGTCACCCTTTCCTGAACCATATGCACCCATCAGCTATGCATCATGCACTAAAACACCCTATCAGACATGTGCTTTACTAACACGTTTCTGTGTCTTTAGAGCACAGCAACGGAATATCAACTTCAGTTTATTACCTTGTAAAAAATCAACAAGCCATTTCTGCAAAAGAAGCAATTAAAAGTGACACCATAACACTTTCTGATTTTTTGATTTGGTGGAGATGATACAGTCTCATCTTTTTTAGTAGTTGTGACATTTGGAGTCGCTTCAATGTCAGCCTTGCCTTTGTCTGGGAGTCCTTTTAACAAAATCGACTATGCTTTGCCAGCAGTGCAGAACACTGTGCATTGACTCATTAAGCATTGCAATGTCGCCCCAATCATGACTCCAGGCCCCCGAAAGGCCCCAAATCTGGGAATCACTAGTCTAATGTGAAACAAGTTTTTCTTATTATCTTTTACCCAAAGAAAAATCAATAATACATTTGGTAAGTGATTCCAAATAGGTACTACCCAGCGTGACTGAGAACATGGCCTGACAGGATTAGGGTGACCATACGTCCTCTTTTACCCGGACATGTCGTTTTTTTGGGGGGGTTGTCCAGGCTTGTCCGGGGAAGTGTATAAAATCCTTTAAATGCGGTTTTGTACATAAGTTTCGAGTTTGTGTCACTTGGACTTACTGAGTTAGAAGTGCGTAAAAGCCACTCGATCCTACCCGAAAAACTCTCCAAATTAACTTTGTGTGACTCTGTGACTCCACCCCTGCGTAGTCGTGTCCTCTTTTTGGGAAGTCAGAATTTGGTCACCCTAGACAGGATTGACTTTTAGAAAAGAGAAACTCAGCAACTTTTTTTTAGGTTTAGATACACTCAGGAGTGTGCTACTGCAGCACAGAAACGGAGAACAGCTGCAGGATGGATGCAAATTTCTGGCTTTTGCAGCAGCTACTGCTGTTAAGTTATTTCACCACTTCCACTGCTCTACACCTCATTCCCTGAAGCCTCATCAGGCCATCTCTCCATCTCTCACAGCAGTAACTTAGGCATGACTCATGTGGGTGCAATGTTCTCTGTCGGCTCATCGGGGTCTCAGCTGCTGGTGAGGGTAGAGAGGAAACTATTTGAATGATCCTCTCGTTCCTTCTTCCTCTTTTGTAAACCCCAGATGAAAAGAGAAAAATGTATCCTAAATACACCACTGCTGACTTTAGGAAGGCCCATGGTCTATACGAATGAGTGGCAGGTCTAGATGGGCCAATAAAAATGCAAACATAAGCACTGCAAATTTCCTATTTTGCACACTTCAAGACAGAGAGGATATGAGGCACAGCTTGCAGAGCTATAGCTACAGGTGTCTATAAAAACAACATGTCATAAAGCTGGAGAGAGAAAAAATAGATTTATGGGCAGGAGAAAGCCAGGAAAAGAAAGAAACATAAGGGGTCAAATAACAAGAGTATATGTTGTTGGTATACAACATGCTGGGAGAGATGAGGACAAAAGTAGAGCCAAGTCCACTTAAAAAGGATGAAGGGGAAATCCTGCCAGATTGAAAAGTAGTTAAAATGTAATATGGTGTGTCTGGAGTTTTACGACCGTGCAGCCACAGATGTCACATACCCCTGCCCCATTTCAGCTTCCCCATTACCGAGCATTATCTCCCTGTCACACCATGCCATTACCAGGCCTTATCTCCCACAGCGGGGGGGCACTGGCACAGTAAATTGCTGTTAGGACCAGCTGTAGTCAACTCTTTCTGCGGCATCTCGAGGCCAGACGACTGTCAGTACCTCTGCACCCCCATGGTTAAAGCAACACTATATAGTGAGTACTGCTTTATCACTACCAAGCACCATGTCGGTACGCTCATATTTACAGGGATTTGAATGTTTGTAACTCGTCCTGATGCTTTAACTTTTAACAGTGATGAAATACACTGTCCATAAACCCTTATCTTCTATGTTCGTCAGTTATCACTTGTGGATTCATCAAAAGTTGGACAAAACATACAAACAACCTGAGGTGTTTGAGTGAGTAGTTTATCCAGCGCTGAAAGGGAAGATTTGGGCTTAACAGGCAGGCGGATGCAACACAATCTTCAGCTCTGTTATGTAACAGAACACGTTGAGGGAATCAAAGCAACTCACTTTTTTTACTCCATCTAAATCTCCAGCCCCCACCTCTCCTTGACTGTTCTGCAGGGGGTGATTAGAAATGGATAATTGAAGCAGAAAAATCCAACAGTATATAAGCCAAATTATTTGGAAAAGGGGCGAAATTCCAGAGCTAAGTGCCAAGGGATTGAACAGGCTCCAGAACACATGCGAGGTCTTTTGTTCTGCACTCCGACTCTATTGTTTCACCTGCTGTTGCAGTCATTACAGGGAGCTTTACCTGTCAGGCAGCATACCCTCTCCATATTTGATCACTTAAACTGTATTTAATTACTGCATAGCCTTTCACTTCAGGAGAGGCTGGAAAAAAAAAAAAGGGGCCGCATGGGAAACCTAAGCTCTGAAATTAGAAGAATATCCAGGTACATTATGTGTAGTTTCACAGAGTGCAAAATAATATTGATGTGTTAAGCCATTGCTGCTGGATACGTATACCAATGTAGGTAAAGATCACAAAAATTTAACAAATGATTATAGTAATATAAATCTGAGGCCGGTCGATCCTGTAGTGAAACACAGTTTGGTTTAGAAAAGTGGAGTTCTATGTCAGCTGTGTAAATAATCCCTCAGAGCAATAGCCAGTGCAAGCATGTGGTGGTGGTGCTAGCTCTGCTAACCTTAGTCATACTCAGCAAAACAATTTCCCATTTTTCACCTGCAGACTCCTTGATGTGGTGTTAATTATGTGAGACCAATTGTGCTCAGCTCTGACTGCTTTATCACTGTTTTCTTATCTTCAGAGAGGCTGACTAATCTGAATCCAATTTCCATTTAATCAGCAAGGAAATTACCCGTGAGGAACATCCTCAATCATGAGCAATCACAAGCCTGTCCAGTCATCTTGTTACAACATTGAAGGGAAGTAAAAGATTTCAATATGCAGCTCATCTTCTGAGGACTCACCCTGAAAAACAAGTGAGGTAGTAGATGTTTTGAGAGGCTATGACATGCAGCCAAAACTAATGATCGCTTGTCAATATCCTGAAAAAATCGTCCTTATAAATAACTTCTTATTTAGTAATTAAGACTGGGGGTTAAAACGGTTTATCTACCTACTACACTGACTACATTTTTCATGAGGGGGAGGATTTCCCCCAGGCCTCCATTTCAGCATTTTGTTTTGCATTTTTCTTTCTATTAAATTTTTTACATCTCCAGGGTCTGCTTTACATAAAAGCATAAGTTCTGGGTGATAACTGCATAACTTGTATAAATACTTTAATATACTTGAAAGACGCCACCCAGATGCCAGTACAGCAACATTAAAGTTCTTGTAAGGAACTTCTAGCTTGTGTCATCTTTAGTGCCCCCTTGTGGACAAAGCAGTCCCTGTGCTTAAGTCGTGTCATCTGACAAACATATAATACTTCTGACTTTTAGAGGTAAAATGTATCATTAAATGTTAATATTTTACGTGTTAAAGTAAAAATAGTGCTGATTCTTCAGCTTACCCTCTCATAACATTTTTAGGCAATAAAAGTTACAATATAAAAGTCATCAGTCTTTACTCTGATGGGTTTGTTTGTTTTTGTTTGTGATAAAAAAACATCAATTGTTCAGTTCAGTTCATATTTTCAGGGTTGACAGATATTAACACTGAAATAAGTCACATTTCAAAAGGTAACTGTTGATAACTCTCCACTTCCTATTTAACTGCGCTAACTTGAGCTTAGTGTAGTTTTCAGGGTTACAGCTGTCTGGTTGAATTGCCGTTCATATGACACATTTTTCTCCATTTGAATCTTGTTATCTACATTTCTCTTGTGACTTCCTCAATCCACCTTTTTTTTGTCTCACTTGCTTCCTGTAACTCACACATTTAGAGAGTCGGGGTTCAGCACTGTGCCGTCTTCCTCACATGTTTCTGTACTGTCAACACTTTCTAAAGATAACACCTTCACTTCACCCCCACCTCTGAGCCACCTCTCCTCGCCCGCCAGCTACAACAGCTCTGCTGCAGCAGGGATGGCTAAAATTAACCCTTCAACAAGGGGTTCTGATTGGCACTATGGTGGGACTGCAGACCGCAGGATCAACAGAGAGATGAGGGGCAGGTTGAGGACAAAGGGCATGTGAGCAGATATTAGGAAACAAAGGAGCGAAAGACAGAGAGATAAAAGAGGACCGTAAATAAACGGGATTCAGGACATAAGCTAAATCTGGGAGCACTCAGGGCATGTGCCCCATGTAAACAAAAAGATAAATTCCAGTCAAATTGACCTCAGTCTCCTTTGGGGAGCCGTGCAGTGAGTGCTGGGAGGAGCTGGATCGTTAAAGTGCCATGAAGGCCTGCACACACACACACACACATTACTTGAAGAGTTGTGCTTACACCAGCACTCAAACTCAATGCTTTGCTGACCACGCCAATGTGTTCTCATTTTCATATACATCAGAAAAACTCATTAACTCGCCCACATTATCACCCCCTCACTCATGCACATGCACCACAGAGCATCCTTAATCCCAAACTGGCCAGGCTGGATGTAATTTGATCTTTCCGTTGGCATCGGTGCCAAGAAATGCCGAGGAGGGCTGTCTTTCTCTCAGTTATGCTCAGTTTCAAACCCCTGAAGAAGACGATCAGTGAACAACTGAAGAAGGCTGCAGACCCTAAGATCTCCCTGACCTTTGACCCGAACACAAGCAAATCCTAATCCTTTCAATCAAAAGTGGAAGCTGAAGAACACAGCAAGATTAGTAATCTGTAAGCAATTGATCCTTTCCTGCGTTTCAGTCACACAAGTAAAGTTACAGTCGTGCATTTAGCACCATTTGATTAAAACACGTTCTCTTGCAACAGCAACCATCCAACTGTGAGTTAAAGACACTTGATTTTGCAGACACAGTAGATCCTTCATTGAGGCAGATGTCTCACTGAGTGGACAGTTTGATGTCCACCATCTAGGCGATTTGGAGGTCAAGTCCTCTGAAGATTAGAGGGTGTTAGAGGGGTTGATAAGTGAAAAGCTGAACCCGCTCATTGAAGCGTCTCTGAGGGGGGTGGAAAATGGTCAGTAGATCTCTAAAGTGAATGGATCACGCTGACTCGCTTGTGTTATCTGATTATACATCTGTTTAATGCAGCAGAATTACAGAGTGCAGTTCCAGAGTATCAACCCGGGTCTGGTGGCTGCCCTGGCATCTGTGACATGTTGAACAAAATCTGGATTGAGGTCAATAATTTGAGCGAACTCTGTCATCAAGCTGTGGCATCGGGCAAAAATTTGAGTTTCACTCACGTCTTTCAAGAGGGAATGCAAATCATGTGGAAATAAAGCAGTATTTCTCTAGGGAATAAAAAAGTGTGGAACATGATGTTTGCAAAATTAAGCTTTGAAATTAAGTCTTGAGTTATATTCGAAACTCTGTGCAATGGAAAGATTCCTTGTGAGAGTTTGTGCGATTTTGGCTAAAAACCTCATAATCGCTACTTAAAGACCACTGATAATACTTTAAATAGTAAAAAAACAAAACTATCAGAGTGGGACTTTAATACTAGATCCACTGAGAAGTTTGTTACAATGTTTGTTTAGGTTTGCTGTTTATATATTGCACTCTTAATGATCATAGTTTACTGTTTTTCACTGTTTTCATACGTCATATGTGCAGTTTGGAAATGTAAGAAATACATTTGGTGAGATACGTGCACGTTTTCTCCCTTAACACCACTGTCATGACCTTTGACCTCACCAGCACTCTAAGCCAATCGGAGGCACTGATTCAAGGATCCAGAATTAGCACCGCTATCACTGGCATGGAGAATGTTGACCATGTGAACGAGTCATGGAGGAGAGCAGGAGCGAGGTGACTGGAGGGTGAGTTGCGGCTCCATAGAGTTTATCCTGTGTTTCACGTGAACACATGACTGACTTTTATGAAAATCAGAGGTTGGTTAGTTAGGCCAGCTAATTAAATTTCAACATCTCTGGACCATGGCTGAAAACTGTTATGTAGTTTATATTTTGCCCTTATTTCCAGGACATGATTAACAGGTTTAAGGTCTAATACAGTTGAAGTAGCTCCAAAATTCATCCATCAAATGAGACGACTGGATCTATTATACCTTTAAAAAAATATTGTTATTTGTGCAATTCTTCAAACCGATCAGCTGTTTCTCCACTGCATAGAACTAATTCTTGTATTTACTTCCTCTTTCTCCACTTTTCTACCCCTACATTTTCTCTTACTTTGAATGATAATTACACCTCTCTCCCTTTGCTTCTCCCTCACAATCACAAACTTAGAGGATTCTCGGGTATCAGACTGTGAATAGTTCAGCAGCCTGAGAGAGGAAAAGCTGAGCTGTACAGCTCAACGGTAACATCACTGAGTCACATATGTGCATGAAAAAAAAACTTTAAAAACTTTCCCCTTTCCAGATTATGGCACGGCTCCCCGTGCACATATTAAACACAGTCACTGACATCATCACAATACTACGCTGAATTTGAAATTTTGCATACCAGTCAGACCTGCCTCTGAGTAGGAGGTCTCACGCTGACCCCTGCATGCACCTCGAGTAAACCCCAGGACAGTCATCTGAATGTGTAGTACAGTATGTTCCTGGGCTTACTGATGTGTTTTGACTGTGGATGTGTGACCGTCGAGGGAGAAACTCCTGTTAAACACATATATAAACATGTCACACAGCACTCACCGATGCAGGCGTGTACACGGACGGTCAGCTGGGTCCGTAGAACAACACTGTGCTTCTTTCCCCGGGACCTGACAAAGACAGGAGTGAGCAGATTTATTATTTATTAAAAGAGATCTCAATGACAGAAACTGAGCCCTGTATTTGTGCAAGACTTTTTCTTACTGCCAAACCAAACAAACTTTTTTCGTGTACATCCTTGAGTCAAGTCTGATAAAGAAATGAAGCAACAAGGGTGATAGTTTTGAGATGCAGTCCTGCTAAACCCAATAGCCGAATGCTTTAATATTTATATTAATGTAAGAGAAATTTTGGACACTTTTGACAGAGAAATTAAATATTTAGGTAAGATCTGAAGGAAAGACTCGCTATGATGGACATCCTTCATCATTCTTCCTAGTCGACTGGTCTACTTATTGGTTGATACATGCTGAGTCAACAAAAATTCTGATTGATCGGCTGTTTTTTTTAGCACATTGATTTACAGTTTATGGTTAATTTCATCAGGAGGAACGCACAGAGTGCTAATGGGGGTGTTTTCAGAGCATTTTGGATTTGCCCAACCCACTGGAGACCAGCTGGACACAGGAAGACTGAAGAGCGTCCATGTTAATCAACCTCAGAGTTGCTGCATATAATCATATTTGTGTTTAATTGCTTTTTTGTGCTGATATCAGTATCAGTACATATTCGCCGCGCCACCAGAACCCTAACTCGAACCGATTTTTGGTCAAAAATTACAGTATTTTAGTCGACCAAGAATTTCTTTGGTTGATTACAGCCCTATTATTAGCAGAATAATCTAAACATTTGAATGTTGGCTTTAAAATCTTTGAACTCACTGGCACCATCTTGATTAGCTGCTTTCAGATGTTCATACCCAGCTGAGGCACTGGCATTGACCAATCAGCTGCTCCTGGATGGACCAGCCTCTACAGTAGCTTACCCTTAACCTGCGGTTCAGCTTACCTCTTTAAATAGGACGTGCCCACACTCTTGGATATTCACAGTAAGTCACTGCTGTTTGTTGTCTCTGGTCTTCCTTTCACAATCAGACCATTTTCTATCTCTTCTAATTGTACAGTTTTCATATGACGTATTGTTTATTGTTGTTTTCTTGCTGTACCTTCTTAGTTTGTAAAGCCTTGGTTGTTTTGAAGTCACTGTGTGCAGTGATGAGCAACATTTGGCAAAACAGACTTAGTAGAAATGGAAAGTAACATGTTTATTGTCAACTGAGTTTAAAGTATTATTTTGTTTTGTTAACTTTGCATGCATCATCTGTCACAGAGGAATGGGTCCCCCTCCATGAAGGCCGCCATCTTGCACCCCCATGGTTCTACCGTAGCACAGAACAAACAAACCAACATCACATGCATTTTGCGCACCATTTGGAAGAAGAGAGGAGGTTGTGCGCACAAGACTTTGTGCTGAAAAATGTTTTTGATGATGGAACCTTGATGAATTGAGGATCATACGCAGATTGCATTACAGGGGCTTCTTGTCCTTGAAGGCCACCGTTACTTCATCAATAAGAGGGTGAGACAAAGGGCATTTCATACTGGCCAGTAGATATTGCAAAACATACCCATTTCTACAAACTGTGCCACTTAATGTTCTTGTAAATGAAGTTCACTCTGCAAACACTAGTTGCAAACATTTTGCTGGCTTTGAAACTGCTCTATTAGGTTACCCTTCAAATGGTCATTTTACTCATGTAAGTGTCGTGCAAGCTGCTATGTTAGAGAAAAAAAGAAAAGTGTTTTTTGGAGGCTACAGAATTTTTGGTATCTGATTAGCTACGCCTCATTTTAAACAGCATCCAAACCATTTTTACCACTTGTATCAAGACCAGATCTTCTCCAAAGCTGAGTCAGTACTCTTGACGGGAAATACACAGACTAACAGTGGCCTGCATTGGATTCGGGCCCACATACTGATACACATCTTAGCCTTGAGGACAGACGGCAGAAATGCAGAAGCAGACACAACACACATTTTTAAACACACATCCACATACCAGTGTGATCACACATTCATACATGGAATATTTCCAGTGGGAAAAGAAGAAGAGTGCGCTCAAACATGAAGGTGAAATATGACGGTATTTTGAGAGCAATTCAAACTCTCTCTCCCTAACCTTCACTCTTATCCTTGAATCTGTAGGGGCCAATCACAGACCTCCATCATTAACACGCTGATAACATGCAATCCATGCAGAGAAAGCGCCGCTCTGATAAAAAACACACCGCTGAAATAACACACACCCAAACAGGAGACCAGCTGGCCTCTTATCCCGCTTTTAAGCTGCGTTATCAGCTTTGCTCGGAAATAGAGCAAAATGTTAACATGATCTGTTGAGATGCTGACAGAAATGAGTTTTTTTCTGCCAATTTAATTTTTCTTACTTTACCACTCTGATAAAATACTATGCAAGGATAAAAGTCAAATCAGAAAATCAGGGAAAGGACAGTCATTCATTGCAAATAAAGAAGATCAGACTCAGCATGCAACCCTAAGATGTGCAGTTTTTTGGGAAAAAGGCAAAATATCAAATGAACAGCATCCTAACATGCAGAAATTTCCCCCCCAATTTTTCTCATCACTTTCTCTTAGTGAAAGCATCTCCAAGCTGTCACCAGAGGACTTTGTTTACTGTCATCTGTGGTCAGCAGCGTCCTACCAAAACATATTTTTGATGCCTGGGAACATCGATTCTTGGTGAGAATCTTTCCACACCAATCCATATTCAAAACATCTTTTAGTGAAAGTGAAAGTTTAGTGTTTTGAGGGAGATCTTGTAAGAAAAAAGTAAGAAAGTGGAAGCCTTGAGATCTGCTTAACACATAATTTATTATAATGGGGCCAGCACAGTTTTTAGAAACCACAAATAATTGATGGAAGACAGGATAATGAATATAAGTATAAAACAAGCAACTATACATAGTGTTTCCCATACAAGAGGAAGGTAGGGCAAAAGCATCCATCCTTAACCCATGCTATGTTTGGCCTCAAACTCAACCTGAACTTAACAATTCCCTCTCAGCATGGTGCAACCTCCAATGAAAGCTTTGTTTAAGAGGATGACACACGGGTCTGTCTAATATAACCAGTTCCCCGACATGTCAAACACTTCTGAAAAACACAAATACACCTCTATTCGCCTGTCCGTCATGTGTCACATAGCTTTTAAGGCGCACAATAAAGGCACTTACATAGACAAACAAATAGATGTACACATGGAAACAAGAACAGAAGCAAACAGTCTCAAAAAAAACCACAGCTCTGTGGCTCTGCCATCACTTCTCATGCGGCAGCCCCCGGTCTCCAAACACATCAACATACCACAGCTCTCCAGAAACACACACACACACACAAACACAAAAGCATGCAGCCAGTGAGCTGCAGCCTGCTCAGTGTGTTTCTCAAAGTTCAATGAGACAATGCTTTACCACGGATCTTAGAAGTTCCAGCCAAAAACCAAAAGCACAACTCATGTGGTGACCAACGTGCTGACACAATTCACTCAACAACAGTGCCAACAATAATTTACTGGCTGTTTACATCCAATAAATTTGATACATTTCAGGGTTTTTCATCTTAAGTAACTTACTGTATGGATGAGAGAGACTTGTACTGTTTGAAGGAATCCCTTTGTAGAATCATATCATATCTTTAACTCCTGGTTTTGCCGCTAATCAATGGCAGACTTTGTGGCCAGGTGCGACTAATAAAATTTGATTGCATTATTATTACTGCAGATCCAAAGTCAGTTTGACTTATAGTACACAATTACAGGACAGGCTAAAGTAACATATTGTTTTGTTTTATATTGAAGGGGGTTGTGTTGTTTATTTATTAACTATTTTATTTATTGATTTTATTTTATTCTTTTTATTTATTTATTTATTTTTTTTGTGGGGGGGTGAAGTTCTGAAGACCATCAATAGTGGCCGCCATGTTGGAAATGCCAACTCATCCAACTGTCAGTCAGTAAGAGACAAAGAGACAGGGTGGGAGTTGACCTTGACCTGCTTAAAAACAGCCAGCTTACTGCATGCACGCCTGTCATCAAGTCAGCCGTACCCGTCATGCAAAATTTTGACCTAAAAATCTTACAGAAACTGTTCACCCTCCTATATTGTGTGTTTATAGAGAAAAGAGCTATTCTGTCCAAAATAACCACTTGAACCAGGCTGTATAGGGCTTTATTTTTCTTTTAAAGATGACCTTTTAGCCCTTCACCATTGGCTTTATTTCTCAAGAGTTCAGGCTGCCAATTAGGTAAAAGAAATGCACAAATCCAGAACCAGACAACACTTAGTCCCACTTGAAAATGAAAAACATTCAACGTTGTTCAAGCAGAAGTTAAGACTGACTGATGTTTCGCACGCCAATTATTTTTATTCACTTTTCTTATTCTTTTTGTTTATGTTTTTGCATTCAATTGTCCAACACTTGTTCACTTATATTTTTCTGTTTCGTGCAGGGAAATCCAGATTCTAGCAGGTTTCACTCCTGCTTACACTAAGAGAGACACAAACACTGCTGCTGAGAGATTTAGGAACCTGAAAAAACTCAGAACACAAATAATCATGCTGTTTCTTATTAAGTTAGACGCTTCGTGTTGTATTTGTATTTGTACTATAACATTTTGACACAATAAAGCTTATGAAATCTGTTATTGTAAAAACACAGACTGAGGCTCGCTCTAAGAGGGTGAGTACATCTGTCCCTCTTTCCACTGAGCTTCATACTTTCCATGAAGTAGCACTTCCAAGGACTCTATATTCAGCAGTTTGTGATTATTCCCATTTACAAGAATGGAGAAACTCGAAAAATATGTGCGCAAGAGTATTTGGAGGGAAATGACAAAGGGATTCCTCTCTTAGTCTGAAAAAGAGGAAAAGTGATCAAACTCACCCTGTGTCATCTTGCTGAAAGCCCTCCAGCTCGTCCCTTTGCTCAGCCAGAGAGGACTCCAGGTCCAGATAGGTGCCATTGTGGGAGAGCTGTAGTGTGCAGTCATCAAGCTGTGGAACAGAGTGGAAAACATACTTTTAATGCAAGCGAGAGACTCAACAAATGAAATGGCCCTGAACTACAATTGGATCCAACTGCTGTAAAGAAAACTAAAGGCCGACTACTAAATCAAAAACTGCTACCAGCCTAAACTGGCATTTGGAAGAGATGGAAAATATGATGCATATGATATAAAATCCCCCTCCCCCTGACTGTGATATATATACAGGAATCACCCAAAGTAATGACATTAGTCTCCAGGCCCACTACTTCTTAAAACTCCTTCACTAAATCCCTGCATGTGTTTCACACCCTTTTTTTAAAACAGTTTGAGCCCGTAAAATTTATTTAGCTAACAGGGAAAAGATCTGAAAACCAGTCCACACAGTGATCCATGAAAAGTGGGCGAGCCACACGAGGCATGGTTCTGCTTTCAACATTACAACACTGTTAAGGGAGTATATTTGCAGAGAATCAGACGTTACAGCTGCAGAACATGGAACCAAAACAGAAAAACAGTTAAAATGTATAGAGATGCATGTGCTGCAAGGAAAATTACACTTAAATTTGGTTAAATACCTGACATGACTATTGCCAGCTGAAGTCGATCTAAATCCAATAAGGCATCATTCTCCTCATTGCTGCAAATATGATTAACATCTGTACAATGTCACATACAACAGATGGGAGCTTGGTTTTGATTTTCACATCTTAAAATCTGACCAGTCTTGCACTCAAGCCTTCTGCAAATGCATGATCTAAGGTGACACCACAGAGCAGCCCATGTCAGAGTTAACCCACAATGCTGTGTAATGAGAAACCCTGCTGAGCGTGAGACCAGGTGCACAGTAAAATATCTGCACAGCTCTGGCATTGATGTTTATGGATACAGTCACAAGCTGATAGCAGGTGCAAACAGCTACAACTCATAAAAAGTAACATACATCATCGAATACATCAGCCGTGTGCTTTGCAGCTTATTGTCAAAGCTGCTCATGTATGAGTGTGTGTCAGATCAGAGTCACGAGTTGAGGTAGCATTTAGCACCTCTGTGGTAGTGGTAGGCCTAACCTGGCCTGGCCTCTGGTGTCCAGCCAAATGCCCCCTTGGCCGTCTGATCCAGCTGCACGACGACACTCTCTGACCGGCAGATCACAAGACCTGCTGCTGCTCTCTGTCTGTCCATCCAGCTCACTCAGAAACACAGAGACGGACTGTCGGATGGACTCAGAGCATAAATATAACCTTTCTATATTTACTCTGCTCTGAGGCAGCAGGCGCTCTAGAGTGGGTGTGTCTACAGGGGCTGAGAGTTAAAGGGGGCTATGCCAAGGCCAAAGTTTTGCTTAGGATAAGCTCTTAACCTTGTTGCATTGAACTTTACGGAAATACGCTAACTCATGATAAATTCCTTCACCAATCCTAATCCTACATCAAGGACTCATGGAGTTTAAAAAACTTTGGGTGACTTTAGGGTCTGCTTGGATTTTCTATTATCAGCTCACACCAACTTTAATCCAGTCATGCTAATCCACAAAGCAAAAAAACTCAGCAACTGGCCACAGTTCTTGTCAAAATTGTGGTCAGGCTCACAAAAAAGCTGCCAGTTTCATACATACTCTAGATAGAAAACTGTAAAAGAGCTTCAACAAGACAAAACATCTGAGGACTATGATAGATGGGCTTTAGGTGGACTACACACAGATCAGTGCCAACTCCTGAGGGCTAATTTACCAACCTGTCAAAATGGTAATATTTAGCTATAGGGAAGGGCGAGTAAGTTGAGCCAAAGGGTAAGTTGAGCCACCCCCTTGTTGCTTGGAAATGGTAAAAGAAATTGATCATAGGACCAAATATTCAGGAGATGGGCATTAATTCATGGGGTATGTGAAGGTTAGAAGCACATGGGTGAAGGGGTTACCCCATACACGGGGTAAGTTGACCATAGTAGACCATTTATATATATATTATCAAGACAGTTATGTTTGCACTCATTCTATTGGTTTGCAGGAATGCACAACATCTTGAAATATATGCAGATACACTAGTTAGAGACAAAACTATGATATATCCGAAATGTGAAAAAATGTCTCATCTTAGCCCACTCTCCCCTATCTAGCTGTCAGATGCTAGACTGACATGCTCCCTTGCTCACCCTTCAGTGTAGGACTGGTGGCCTTTAGGGACAAGAATCCCCTGTGATGCATCATAAAGTCTTCCTGTTCTCAAGTTTTTTGTTGTTTATTTCCTCAAAATCACCAATAATTACAAATTCATCAGAGAAATTCGTCTTCAAACCAGTCAGGGGTGAAAGTAAGCCGGTATGCAGCGGTACGCGTACCTGGAAGCAAGATTTTTTTGCAGGATGGTAGGGGAAAGTCCCGCCCTCCTTCGCCTCTGATTGGCTAGAAGTGCTGGGCTCCGATTGGTTATTCCTTATGCGAGCCAATCAGAGGCAAAGGAGGGCGGGACTTTCTACTACCATCCTACGAAAAAAATATCGCGCTACCAGGAAGACATAAACAGAAATTTACAGCCGGAGATACACAAACTTTCACCCCTGCAATGTCTGTAAGCTACATTTGCTTACCGTGTTGCCTCACTCTATATTGTAACCGTAATAATCCAATAGGACCATGCTGCTCGCGAGTGAGCGTATTTGCTTCCTCAAACAAACTCCAGAATTGTTGCTCAGGGCGCACTTTTGATTGGACGCTGGTTGCCTAGGCGCTGGGGACCACCTCCCGCTTTTTGCGGAAGGAGGGGACTTTTAAAGAGACAGCTGCTTCAATCTTAATGCAGAAATAAAACAAAATGCAGAGAAAATTTGATTTGAAGTCTAAGAGAAAGAGAGATGATGATACTGTGGCATCAGAGTCAGCAGCTGGTTAAACTCTGGTGTGCTCCTCTTGTACAAAGCCTACAGGTACAGTACCTGCAAGAATCTTATCCTACTTTCACCCCTGCAACGTGTGCATTTCTCAAAGCCACTCTGTATACACAAATACACATTTCATGCAAAAGAGCACAGGAATATTTGCATCTAAACTAGTTTTAGTCACAACAAGAAGAAGAAACTGCATGGTACAGCGCAGGAAATATTTAGTTACCAAAAATTCAGATCAACTCAATCCAAACAAAAAATTAATGACATACAGAAACTGTCTACAAACACATCCACACTTTAAGCATTTTGTGTAGTCTTGCCCGATTTAATCATCTTTTGAACCTTCTGTCATTCACACTTGCCATGCAAATAACACAAGTGCGATTTATTTAATTATAATCACAGCGAAACGGGGGTAACGTGAGGGTGGGGGGCGAGGGGGATCAGGCCCAGTTTCAGTGCCCCAATTTCATGTTGGAATAAGACAAAAACATTTTCAGAGTCTAAACCAGAGGCACTATTTAGCATCTTTGAGCGCTGTATTCATGTCTTTAAAGATTTCTGGTTTAAAACATCTCCAAACACACAGTAGAAATCATGTAAAGCTATTAAAGAGAAATCAGAGAGGAAGTACAGTCTGAAAAAATGTATAGTACCCCCTCTGTAAAGCAAAGTCAACTTATCAAATGTTGAAACTGAAAACAATCTTATGGTTTAATGATAATAAAATATACACAATTACAGGTAACACATTGAAAATGCAGGGACAGGGACGTGTTTGGGAACCCTAGTTTCTGTCATTTTGAAAGTGAATATGTTCCACTCTTACCTGATAAAAGATTTTTGCTGCCAAACAGTTTGGGGTCTATTTTGGACAAATTTTGCAGCAAATGTTTTCAATGGGCAACAAGTTGTAATTGCAGGCCAGTCAGTTAAGCACTCCAGGGGTTTTCTTCTTCAGAATTTACTTTGGTAGTATCTTCTTGAAATATGCAAGGGTTTCCCTTGAAGGGGCAGATGGTAGCATCTTTTGCTCTAAAACTCATATTTATTGTTCAGCATCCATGGTTCTTTCCTAGATGTGTAAGCAGACCTGTTCCATGAGCACTTTTACATCCCCATACTATCACAGATACTAGCTTTTGACCTATGCACTGATATCAACCCAGGTAGTCACTCTCCTCTTAAGAGCAGAGGACACAGCATCCATGATATCCAGAAGAAATATTAGCTCTCTGGCCCAGAGAAGTGATCCAGCTGTGTTCACAAACTGCAGTTTTTGAAAGTTATTTTTAGGTCTATGCAGTGATTTCCACTACAGAGTCTGTTTTAAATGCAGAGGGGCCAAAGGTCACGGCTATCCAGCACTGGCCTAGAGTCTTGTTGTTTTTGTGCAGAGATATCTCCTGTTTCTCTGGATTTTTGATGATATCATGTACTGTAGATAATGAAAACCCCTTATCGTTGCAGTTTTACCCCGGGGACCATCATTCTAAAACAGTTAAACTATTTGTTCTCACAGAGTCTAACGCAGTGATGAGCCTCTTCTAATTTTTACTTCAGGAATAACCCTTAAACTAGGGTGACCATATTCTGATTTCCCAAAAAGAGGACACTACTACACAGGGTGGAGTCATGGAGTTGCACAAAGTCAATTTTGAGAGTTTTTCGGGTTGGGTTGAGGTTTTTTATGTGCTTCTAACTCAGTTAGTCCATGCAACACAAACTCAAAACTTCCATACAAAACCCCGGACATTTGAAGGATTTTATAAACTCCCCAGACGAGGCCGGACAGCCCCCCAAAAAGAGGACATGTCCGGGTAAAAGAGGACGTATGGTCACCCTAGCTTAAACACCCTGTCATGTTCCTAATCTGTTGCAAATTAGATGGGAGATATTCTACACCTTTTTTGTTTTGTAGTTCATTCCCCAACTTTTCTTTAACATCAAATTTAAAAGGAGTATCGGTGAGTGTCATAAAATAGTGACAAATTCAATTTCAACATTTGAGATGTTCCCTTTGACTTTTCAAATTAAATATGCAGTTTAAATGATCTTATCAACATTTTTCACAGAGCTCCAACTTCTTTGGAATTACAGCTGGAGTTCCCTGCTTCCCTTTGTATCTGCACACATAACTTCATTTGACTTACTGCTTATAAAGCCAGAACTGAGTCTTGGACTGCTCCGCACACAATTTGTTATCTGCTCACCCTCCAATGGGAGTCCCTCTCCAAACACACTTTGTTTGGGCAAAAGCAGTAATAACATTCAAATAAAAACACATCATTTTAGATGCAGCCAGCGGAGAGGTGGCTCCAGAACCAACCGCAAAATCTTCACACTCAAGGCTCCAGGACGGGCCAGGGAAACACTTAGTGGCTAGTTTACTTTACACTCATTTAATCAAATTCTCCCAGAAGAGCGAAACTGGGGGGGAAAAAAAAAAGTAAGTAGGGGTTTGGGAGTAATCACTTCCATGTTAAAACAACACAAAGTCTGCTGGTACTCACGCTGGGTTGACAGTTAACAATGCTCTTACGTAACTCAGACGAGTTTTTAGGAACTTTTTTTGTGTCAAATTTAGAGCCACAAAAGATCAGGCTCTTTGAAGGGTGAGGAGGAGGGTGTGTTCTACACAGCTATTAAACCTCCCAGGGTTGCTTTCATGGGACCCCTTTGGTAATGAAATACAAGTTGAGCTGTAAAGTCTGGGCTTTGAGAGGAGTATTTTTTCTGTAGCTGCATGACTGATGGTTAAGTCTCTGCGCTTACCTCCACATCTTATGTTTTAACAGAGTATTAACTTGTCTTAATACCTTATTTATCTTTAAAAATCAAATTGTTAAGCCTTGATTAAACTCTTTATGTGCAATTGTGTTTTTTTTTTAAACTAGAGGGGAAAAGTTATCAACAAAGGGGCACTTTCCTTAACCGATTGGGTAAGATGACACATCACATGCACACAAACCATGATGCACTGATTTAGCCCTGGCAAGTCAGCCCAGCCTTGTGTGTATATGTATGTGTGTGTGTGTGTGTGTTTGTGAGCTGCTGCATGGTCACAGAGGTGGAAGAGGAGATGGAGGAAGAGGTCAGGAAAACCGCAGCAGCCAGGGTTGAGGAGAACAAAGTGTTGCAAGGATCCAGGGCCTGGCCACAGGAATTCTGGGACAAGTGACCTATACTTTAAATGCGATCCGCGCCAGTCGTACACAGAGCTCTAGCATCACAACATAATAATACAGTAGACTTTTCTCACAGAATAACACAGAAAGAAACTGCTTAACAAAGAAAGATTGAAAAAAAGGCTGAAGAAATTGTCAGTCTCTTGCTAGCTTTGATATTTTCAAATTATATAATAAGACTGAGCCCGCTGAAAGGGAGACTTTTGCATCTCGCTGATCTGAAGAGTATATTTGCAACAGTTTAGCTTCACCCCTGTAATCTTAACTCAATATCCAGTTGCCTCGGCACACAGCTTTCCCAAATGATGCGAAAGAAAATTGCGAACACGAACCCAGGACATGCCATCTGTCCTTGTAAAGGTTGTAATCATAAGCTTTTCTGTTCTGCGGGCCATTTTTCATTTGTTTTGTGGCTTTTAAAGATGGGGCAGATGAAGATCTACTTGGTCTGGTAAACCACTCTGCTGTTTAGCGCCGGTTTGCTGTCAGGGTAGTGTGCCAGCATCGAGACTCTCTCTTTCTCACTGTGTCTCACTTGAAGTTTCAGCACAATTAAGTCTTATTCTTCTAAAAATTCTGCCTGTAAACGTAAAAATAACGCAAGGTTGTTTGACTTCTTTAGCCTCTATGGGTGTGTTTGTGTGACTCAACCTTGTCAGTTAGGAATGTGTTGCTTAAATTCACCAAAACTGGCACACCAACACTTTCTCTCTGCCTCACACCCATCGTAATCTGATTCTCCAAATCTGATCTGCCATGATTCAGGCTCTCTGTGGTCACCAGAGCTGTTGACTGTCACTTCCAGATGAATGAAGCAACCAGGATCAAGTTTCACTGATGCCTTTGCACACCTGTCACTGTGTCATGCTAAGCAAAGTGCAAAATATATTAAGCAATGAGAAAAGTTTGTTCATTTTGAGAGGGGAATACTTTCTCATCTCTAGATCCTTCTACTGAAAGGTTAGAGGTTGTCATAGTGGTGCTGTAGTGGAACATAACTGTACCAGCACTGGATTAAATCTGAATATTTAGATAAAGAAAAACAAGTAAAGCTGATGTTTATTGTTGCTGTGGGCTCTGAGGCAAACATTTGCAACCTTGTTTCAGTCCTGGGTCTGGAGAGCCAATCAGTTGGGCTCTCAAAATAGCCTCTGGATGGTGGGTATGGAAGTTTATTTGCAGTAGGCTTAAAGTGGAAAACAGCAGCCCTAAACGTTGCCAAACAGCCTCGTATTGCTCTGATGTCAAACTTTAAATACACTTCAGAGTAAAAACTATCTATGACGCAATGTAAGCATTATGGGAGTGTAGTTATCTTTGAGTTTCAAGTGATGTAATACAGAATAATAGCAGAACACCAACAAATCCCTTCATTTCCTACCCAGGACATATAATCACTAACATGAGTTAATTCTAGGTTATCGTTGTTTACCAGGCTGGTAATCCTACCTTGTGTGGGGCTTTGAGCAGCCTGTGGATGCCTGCTAGCTGGTTGATGAGTGGGATATCCTCCCTGAAGGTGTAAAGCGGTGGTCTGGTCGGTTCTGGGAAATTGGTGCTATTGAATGGATCGGTATCATCTAAAAACTGAACCCTGCTGACGAACGTGGCCATGGTGCATCCATACAAGTGGCTCCTCAGAGAGGGGCAGCCCGGTTTAATGAGAGCCGGACCAGCTGAGCTTGTGGTCGCTGTGGGCTCCTCTCCTGGTAACGACAACAAACCCGAGTCGCCAAGTGCGCCCTAGCTGCGCGCAGCCTGTCCTCCCACAGGACAGGGGGAGAGAGGTGGGTGAGGGGGGTTGTTAGAAGCCGGAAAGATGCCTCAAGAAGCCGGTCAGTTCCTCCTCTCGCCTCGTTGCTCTGGCTGGACTCACCCTGAGCTGTTTGATGCCGCTGTGTTATTCTCGGAGGGGCAGGTGGCCAGTGAGAAAGAGGAGGCGGCTGCTGCTGGTGGTGGAGGACCTCAGCTCACTGCCGGAGAGTGAAGGATCAGCGCAGCAGCTTGGGACAGCCGGTCTGCTGTCTGTCTGAGTCCCAGTAAATCCTCCCCCCTCCCTCTTTCCCTCTCTCTCTCCCAAATCTATTTTCCCCTCTGCCTCACCTCCCCCTCCTGTCAGTGTCCCCGGCTTAGTAGTGGCTTCCTAAATGAAAAGTACTCACTCTGATCCTATAAAAAGTGCAGAACTAACAAACGTGGAAAGTGCAAAAAAGATAGATTTATCCAAGGCGTAATTTAACATAAAATAAAGTCACCATACAATGTCAAATTAGTCAAATAAACTGTAGCCTAAAGGCCTATGTTGTTTATTTATTTAAAAAAAATCATATAAATAAATTTGTCTTTTCTATCCTTCCAACGCAAAGATGACATAAAAAGCCTCTGGTGTTAAATCACTGCCAAGTACAACAGACACATGTACACACTAAGCATTACAGGGATAAAAGTCTGCTGCGAGGAGTTTTGCTGCAAGCAATGGGACACTTTGACCAATGCCTCCCTCTTGTGGCCTTTAAGTTTAAATGCAGGTTAATCTAGCCAGTCAGTGCAACAGCTGCTAAAAACACAAAGTTTTTATATTATAGTCAACTCACTAGATATCTGGCTGTCTAATTATCTGTTTTTTGGAGAATAGTATGGTGTTAACCCAGTTATACGGTGACGGGAATGGTATGCCTCTCTGCTTGCTTTGAGGTCACACAGGGGCGGAGCCAAAGCGAGTTCAGAGGTGGCCATGCCCCCCTTGAACTCTTATCCACCACCCCTTAAAACCCATACCATGATAGGCTACCTGGTTTTGTCATATGGAGGACAAGAGTCAAAATCAAGGCTGTGTTCGAGGTTGTAGTGGTTTTCTTTGAATTGAAATGTAACGCTTTTGTTTTTGTACTTTTGAATTTGGTCTTTTATCTGGCTGAGATGTTAGCTGAAAGGATCGTCTTTGTTGCCTTTTTGCTGCTTGTTCTTAACAGTAATAACTATATTCAGAAGTACAGCCAAATGCAAGTAGTTAAAGGTGCAGTGCGTAGTTTTTTAATGGTGTTTAGCAGCGCAGATGATAGAAGTGAATTCAGATAAGAACTTCATTGACCCTTGAAGAGAAATTCAATATGATATGATATGACATGACATGATATAATATGATTTGATAGTATATGATATGATATGATATGATACCTATTCCAATAAACTGTATTTTCAGAAAGGGCAAACAAATGTAATTCACTTGTTCATGCTTGTATGTTGATTGCCACTTCAGTGAAAGTCAGTATCCCAGTTGGCCACTAAGTCAAAAAGGGACTCACCTGATCTGATCACAAGATACAAATCAATCACTGGATCACAATATAAATCTTCATTAGTAAAGATTTGATTGATTATACAATGTTTTCGTATTCCAAGCAGTGTTGCAGAGCTCAATGACCCCAATTTACTTTACAGTAAACGGAAATCCAAGATGAGTGATGGGTATTGAACTTTCCCCTTACTTTGAGGTGTAAAACTGAAACTTAGCCTTGCACATTAATCACGGGGAAGGCTGTCCACATGACTTTTATGCATAACTATATACCCTAACAGCCCTTGATGGTGCAGCCGGTGGTGCATTTGGGGAGAAAAGTTGGGATAATTCCAAGGGGCCTCTGACAGATAAAAATAGGAAAACTTTTGCAGAGGTAAAGTGGTGGGGGTGGCCCTTTTCTTTCTTTCTTTCTTTTTATTTTGATCAGGCTCCAAAACCTTGGCAGCACCCCTGTGTGTGTGTGTGTGTGTGTGTGTGTGTGTGTGTGTGTGTGTGTGTGTGTGTGTGTGTGTGTGTGTGTGTGTGTGTGTGTGTGTGTGTGTGTCCAAGAGGGAAATCCTACATTGCCTTATAAAATCAGTCCACACGCTACATTATAAATCCTGTGCCGATGTGGCTGTTAACATTATCTGCTTACGTCAACAAGATCCATAAACCTATTATGTAACATGTCCTCAAATTCATGTCAGGGAAAACAATTGAAAGCATCTCTTTGTCACCACTTGAGGGCAGAAAGCCACTTCTTTTAAGTCTTCGGCACCAAGTGCAAAAAAAAAAAAAAAATCACCTACACGTGTAAGGTGCAGGTGATGGTAGTAGAGTGTATCTTATGTTAATGATGGGTTGTAAAGGAAGGGCTAAAGTACAAAGATTTCTTCACACTCCCTGACACCTGCTTATTTTATGCCCCCTTATCTCTTGCTTGGTCATGTCCTCCAACGTGGTAAGGAATTATGTCTAAACATAGACCGGTAATCCCTAACTATAAATCTTCTGCATGAATGGCTTGATATGTTTCATATCGGCAACAAGCTGACTGACATGTATGACAGAATTATCATATTCTTTATGCTTTATTAGATCTTAATTCCAACTCTCCAGAGAGTATGTTGATAGACGTCAATGAAAAGCAGAAACACGTTTATTGAATTATAATATTATATTATTGAGTTATTGCTAATGGTTATCTGAAAAAGACACTTGCTTTCTGATACACATGGACAGATAAGAGAGCAGGAGACAACATAATCACCTCCCTCGAGAACAAAAACACCAAACAGCACAGGTAACTTCAGTTTTGTTCATTTTTTTATGTTTCTGCTTGATTCTGACTCAAACTCCTGCGTCAGCCTGACATAACAGGTCAAAGGGCAAGGCGTGCTTCTTTTCTGCAGTTTTTATGAGTCTTCCATGCCCTCGCAGTCACTTTAGTGTAATGTACTTTACCCTGAGGAAGTCTTAGTGCTCAGCTGTGTAACAGTAGGAAGATGAAATACAGTACTGTGTTAAATTTGAGCAGAAAACTCAGTGCAATAAGAACAAAAATCAGAATAAATGACCCAAAATGTTTCTATAGACGGTTTATAGAAACTAAAGATGAGTGCTGTTCTAGCAAATCTTCAATCAGGCAAAAGTGCCAGGCAAGCAAGCCATGTTTTGGCATAGGCATGCTGTTGGTTTACTGCTGAACACAGGTTACTGTAGGTACTATGTATTATAATCCAAATATTTTATTCCACAAAGAAAATATAAAGAGTCTGAAAGTAAAGTGGGAATATGTGGAAGCATATTTATAATTTCTATCTTTTTTTCACAGAAATATTTTATACCTTAAAAAAGTCTGTCCTCTGAGAAGACTTTAAGTGTAATTCTTGCACACTGATTTGAGAGTCAGATCTTTTTTAGTGGAATATTTCAGAAACAGATAAGTATTTCTTTGGTCAAATCCTTGGTTGCACTTTGGTTAATTGCTCCACTCCTTTGGCAGCCATGCCCTGTGGGTCTTTAAAAGATAAATTGTGATTACCTTGCATCAGCCATGATTGTACTTGAATGCCTTCTTCTTATAACCCAACATTTTAGGAAAAATGATTTTTTTTTTCTGCATCTGTGTTAATGTAAGTTTGAATGTAGTGTAAGATTATTGCTCAGTCTATTCCCCTGCTGCTTTTCTCTTCATCTAACTTGTGCAGAGATTCATTTTCCTTAAGTGAGGTCTACTGTACTTATTCCTCTTCTGGCTTTCTACCAGCACCACTTTGAAAGTTATGGCAACCGGTACAAGGACTGCCTTAGAAAGTCCTTCAATTGCCACTGTCAGAGTAACAGTTTTATATTTTTAAATGAGTGAAAACTTGGTTCTAATCTTATATGTGACTTTAAATTAGGGAACAGTACAGAGAAGAATAGAGACAATCAGGAGTTCAACCATTTCTAGCAAGTCAGATTCAGATTAAGCTTCTCTGTTATGACACTTATTGGGTATTTTTGTGAAAATGTTCTTTTCTGCAGCTTTATTTTTTTAATTTAAATGAATGAATGGCATATTTCATTCTTGTTTAAAACAGGGTAGAACTTCCTCCCATCTTCTGATCACTCAAAGCCATTTTAATATTACATCACATTCATCCATTCACGTCAGATTCACCAACTGATAGTAGAGAACCCATCAATTTTTGACTAATCCTATTTACACACCACTGGGCGTAGCCAGCAGGGGCGGGTGGGATCAAGTATTTTGCCAAAAAACACTTTGACATATGGACAGCAGGATTAGGGATCAAACCTCTGACCCTCTGATTGGGCAATGACTGACTCTACCACTGAGCCAAAGCCGGTCTCTAGAATAGAATACAATACAAGAGAATAGAAATCTGATTGGACACCGCAGTGACCGTTTACATCATCCAGGGTAGCCCTTGAATTCAATTCAACTTCCTGGTTTGTGGTTAGTGGGCTGCTTGTTTTGCTAACATCTTTGATTTTAGTTCTTTAAAAGTAAAGTTCAGCAGGTTTAAATCCACTGAGTTAGCCTTAAAGTTGTGAACAAGAATATAACATTTTTAAACTCTTTTATACGAGAAGAAACTAAATATGATAAGCGGAGATAATCCTGGTTCATGTTAAGCGAATAACATCTACCATGCTTGACCACCCCAGTGAAAAAAAGTTTGGCTCCACCACTTCTGCAATGTCTCATTGTCAGGCATGTTAATAATGATAATCTTAAAGAATTACATTTTTACAGCATTTTTCAAGGGACATGATGTAGTTTTAGAAAGTGAAGCAACAAAATTAAAACCAAGTTTAGTATATTCAGGAGCCTGTCGTATTACCACCTCATCTACATGAGTTCAACCACAGCTTGGCCATCCCAGTCAAAAAGTCCATATACTTTATCCATATACTTCAACTCTGCTATTGACTGTATTCATCAAGTGGGTCCTAAACATGCAGTTTAACATTTAAAATAAGTTTTGCTGGCTTTTAAATAAACAGCCTGGTATGTGGTTAATAATTATATATGAAGCCTTAACATGAATAAATTGTTCCACAGCCACTGAGAGTGAGAATTTCCAGCACTTACAAATTTGTCATCTTCTTGCATCAGAATAGTAGACAAGCTGAAGAGATAATGAAGGATGTGCATGACAGTCACGTACACCTACACACTTTCGCACACAGAGACGCTATCAGTCATTTCACTTTCTAACAGGCAGCAGCTCTGAAACCTCCCAGTTATCTCCCAGTAAGTGAAGACTGCTGGACATCTCAGATCTGTCAGCTGGTCTTACAATACAAACAGCATGAGACTGGTTCTTCCCAACCCAGGGCTGGATGAGAGGATTCCCTCTCATGAGGACCTGGAGAGGCTGGAAAAGGAGACCGCTGCTGACAGACCCAAATGGGACAACAAAGCCCAGTATCTGCTCACCTGTGTGGGTTTCTGTGTGGGACTGGGCAACGTCTGGAGATTCCCATACCTTTGTCAAAGCCATGGGGGAGGTAAGCTCATCTTCTCTGTCACTTAAATATTAAACCAATAGATCACAACCAGCTCTATAGAGAGGATAAATGGAAATTTGAAAATGTCGTATCTGAAAACGCTGTAATACTCAGAAGTGGGTTTCATGAGCTATTGGCCCTGATGTGGTGCGAGTGTATAATATTAAAAATTTAAGTTTTTATCAAAAGTATACAGTGAAATTGATTAAAATCTTGATTGTGGATTATGATATCATTATTATATTTGAATTGCACTATTTGGGAGTAGCATTTTATGTTTTGCAGAAATGTCAATTGTTTTGAAAATCACAAAAAAAGTTAATAAAATAGAAAACAAAATAAAGCATATTGTTTATCAGCAGTTATTTATCAATGCTTCGTAGGTGAGGTGTGTGATGTTTTATGGGGACTGGAAGTGTAATGCAGAGGATAAAAACTGTCTCAAATTAGTGCAAATAAAGTCTGTAAGCAGCCCAATAAAACTATGATGCACCACTGAAAGCATATCATGTGCACTTACAGCGATTCAGGTTGAATATTAACCTGTGTAGTTAAATGGACCATAACAGGTTACAACTAGAAGAGTCATTTACAGCAAATAACTACTGGTGTGTTAAACTGCATCAGCTGGTAAACCAGTTTCATTTATTTATCTCTTTTTATTCAGTTTTTAATTGGCAGCAGATTAATGACTGTCACGACTAGACCGTAAGGCGGCCTTACAGAGCATTATCAGAGGACTGAAAAGGTCAGCTACAGGAGAGCTGATGGACTTTCTTGAACTGACTAAGGTGGTTTCATGTGTTTTTTTTTCTCCTAAATTTGGGAGTTGGCTTTCAAGGACAGCAGTACACATAAACATAAACAAATACTTTTCCAAGGTGTTGCCTGGGAGGTGCAATGATTTCTTATCAAATAGATATGAAGAGTTGTCAAGGGCAAAACATGGAAATAATCCACTTGGGCAGCACACATGCCAGCTCAGAACAAGTAGAAATAACATTGTATTATTCTCTGCTTGGGACATTTGAAACAGAAAAAACAGACCTCCTTGACTCATAAAAAAAAAACCGAAACAACTTTGATAAACTAAGATTTCTGTGAGGCTACAGCTACTTGAGACCTAGAAGCCTACCTTATGCTACATGTGTACGTCAACATGCTAGCTACTAAAATTGACAATGGTAGCATGACGTTATTGTGCCTCCTGCAGCCTATTTTCTGTATGAACAAAATCTTATATTTTAACCTTCCCACTGAGCAACCGATAACTATTAGATTTCCTTTTTTAGACCCTGTGAGTTGCATAACTGATCTCCAAGTACTAAACAAAATAATTATGATAGCCATTGAGCAATATACAGTGTAGTATAGATATAGCCCAGATTTAGACTTGGTCTAAACTTGGTCTAAATTTAGACGTCTAAAAAAACATTCATTTTTAGATTTGTGTTAGCCTGTTTTTAGACCAGTCATCTAGGCTACATTAAGACATTTATTAGACCTCTTTTAGACCAAAAAATGCTAAATGGGTTACTGGTGGGGCTACAGAGAGTCAGGTGATTATCAGATGGATTGACTTGCACCTTCAAGGAACATAAATCAGAAAAAAAAACCCCAAACAAATGAAAATTTGATCATTGGAGAAATCACAGATCGCTACATATGTTGTCCCTTTCACTAAATCTGTCTTGTGTGAGATGTGAAAAGCAACAGAATGCATTTGCTAAAATAAAGGACAGAAAAGAAGAAGGAAAGTTCCCACCCAACAGAACATGCAGGCCAGGAATGCTGTATTTACAGAAAGAACTAGTAAAAGATTACTCAACTGCGAGCAAGTAAAGTGCATTATGCATTTGGTCAGTGGAGTGAAGAGACTTTGTATCTTTAACTTGCTGTGAGCCCTCAAGCACTGTTGAGATATGATTAAAACAAACATCCCAAGAGGGCAACAATCTCAGTGCCATGGATGTCAAAGTGAAACACAAGCATTCAGGATCGTCTGATGATTGATCCCAAACAGTTAACATTTAGCCAGAGCTTTCAGTCACATCTGTGGCTGAATTCATCCTTAACAACAAGCTGGAATGACACAACACTTTCCCAAGATAACCTGACTCAGAGAGGAATCCAACTACTTGTTTGAGTCAGTTTTTCCATATCAGCTGATTTAAATCTGTGCTATCTGCTGACGTCTGCCATACACACATTTAGCCCTGAACCTGACCATCATCATGCAAGATAACAAACCCATAAAAGTGATTACTTCCTTTTAATTGTTCATATGATAGTGTGATATCTGATCTTCGAAAAACTAAAATGAACTAATCAAGATAGGTATATAAGATGACAGTGTTTTATACTTTGTGGATGACATTAAAGGCTGTTTGGTGACCAGACATGGTAGCAGTCAATTCAGTGTATCTGTGCAAACAAACACATCTCCACTATCTCTGCAGTTATCTGAGCTTATGTTGGTGTGTCCCCCCAGGTGCTTTTATCATCCCCTTTATCATCCTACTTGTCTTTGAGGGCGTCCCACTGCTGCACCTGGAGTTCGCCATTGGCCAGCGCCTGAGAAAGGGCAGTGTGGGAGCATGGGCTGCAATCAACCCCTATTTGGCTGGAGTTGGTCAGTTCATACCTGGATATTTTATTGATCTTTTTTTTATTTAAGTTTTGTCTGGTCCAGGAGATATTTGATCAGTTTTAGGCACGTTTCATCCATGAACTAATTTGTTATGGACTCACTGTACAGAAGTTCTGCAGGTTGAATCATGTAAGATTCATATATTTTTACCTTTCTGTCACAGGTATTGCATCCATGACTGTTTCATTTTTGGTGGGCATGTACTACAACACCATCATTGCCTGGGTGATGTGGTACTTCTTCCACTCTTTCCAGGACCCCCTGCCATGGAGCCAGTGTCCTCTCAATAAAAACCTCACAGGCATGCCCCTCTTTTGAAGGACTTATGTCTAATTTGATACACTAGTCTTATTGTAATCAAATTGTGAACAGGGTGGTTGTCCTGCTTTTCCGTATAGGTCTAGTGTCTGAATGTGAACGCAGCACTCCAGTGGACTACTTCTGGTACAGAGAGACTCTGAACACGTCAGAGGCTATCGATGAGTCTGGTGGTCTGCAGTGGTGGATAGTGATTTGTTTGGTTACTGCCTGGAGTGTGCTCTATATCTGCTGCATTAGAGGAATTGAGACCACAGGCAAGGTAGGATATCCGTGGAACTGATCTGTCAGTGTTATTGGTTTGCAACAGGATGGAGAAAATGGGTCATTAAAATGTGATTGGGGGAAATTCCACAAAACAATCACAGCTAACACAGTTGTTTCTCATTTCAGTTTTTTAAGTTAAGGATAAGCAATAGAATCATTTATAATCTACTTAAATCAAACGAACAACCTTCTTCCCTTCTTGCAAGACTTTTTCTTGAAGTATCTGTTATTCAAAACTTTTGATACTTTTCTTCAAGGGTACAAACAGCCCCTTTAAGATTTGTCTTTTCTGTCTATCAGGCTGTTTACATCACTTCCACTCTGCCGTATGTGGTCCTCACAATCTTCCTTATCAGAGGACTAACTTTGAAAGGATCGGTAGATGGTATCAAGTTCCTCTTCACACCAGATGTATGTAAAGCTATGATTATAATAGTATTTTCACCTTGTAATTATGTCGTTAGCTTTAGAAAATAATAATCTCTTAACGTTATCCGTTTTAGCTCAATGAGTTGGTGAACCCATCTACATGGCTGGATGCAGGAGCTCAGGTTTTCTACTCCTTCTCGCTTGCCTTCGGAGGCCTTATCTCTTTCTCCAGTTACAACCCTATTCAGTAAGTCCACACTATCATAAATATTGAGTGTACATTACTCATATTGTAATCTTATCAGTGGACATTAACAGAATAAAGGTAGACAGTAGAACAGTTATCAATCTGAAATTAGACGATAAGGTTTAAAGGAGAATCAAGCACATGTACAGGAATTATGGAAAGCACGTCTGTGGATTCCTGTAAATGTCTCATAAAAATTACACCCATGCTGAGTGGACTGGTGTAAAGTGGTAAAAAAATAAGCAAATGAGCAAGTATCAGTACTTCCAAGTTTGATTTTATCCTCAATGTACATATACTAAGCAATTTTGTGCCTATCATACATCTAAAAGTGATTATCTTCTTTTTTTGTTTGTTTACTATCTAGCAACAACTGTGAGCAAGATGCAGTCATCATCGCCCTGGTGAACGGCTTTACATCCATCTTTGCTGCAACAGTCATATACTCCATTATTGGCTTCCGAGCAACAGAACAGTTTGATGCCTGCCTGAACGGGTATGTGTGTGCAATATTAAATCAATTTACTTTATTGAGCAATAAAGTGAAAGCACACAAAAGCATGTCCTCCCATTCCCACAACTCATCAGTATTTATCATCAGCTGACACCAAAAGGTGATATGTCAACTTCTCAGTAGTTCCACTTGTGGCAGGATGTTGACATCAGATAACATCTAAGACTTGTGTGGGTTTTATTTCTTGCAACATAAATGCTGACATTTCAGGGGGGTTTCCAGAACTCATTTATCTGTTTCTGGTAAGACTCAGTTCAGTCCTAGATAGTAAACAACACAGAGGCTTGAGTCTGGCAGTGTTAAACCAAGAAACCATGATCAACTGGACTTACAGAGATATTAAGTTGGTGAAAGTGATAATTAAAAGAAGAAGAAAAAAATAGGATTGTGGGTATCTTCTCATAGCTGCAGCTGAATCTATCACCAAGTGGGGTAGAGACACTGGTGCTGGCTATAATGACGAGCTCTGAGGCCCATAAAGTTGATGCAGCTGATGAAATTACAGGTTTGGATGGAGGGTTATGTGTAAAAAATAGCAGAATTGAAATGTTTGATCTAGACAGACTGTTACTGGCACTTGCACTTTATATGGAAAAAAGTGGTCAGATTACCATCACTGGGAGTGCGAAAGTCATGATAGTGATTGTGTTTTGACAGCTTTCTGCTCTCTGCATGGACTGTTTGTCCCACTAAATCTGCTGATGCTTGATTGGTCAGCACCACTCGCAAACAGACTGTAGCTTAAAAAAAATACCCCTGAGTACAGATGTTTCTTTTTTGGCAGAATCTAAAAACAGAGATTAGTTATCTCCCAATAGTTCTATTGCATTGTGTTCTGTTGTCTTTCAGAAACATCATGGAGCTGCTAAATGCATTTGACCTTGCTGAAGGGTCCATCACTGAAAGCAACTACAATGAAATGCTGCAAAATCTCAACAGCACAGTCTCAGGGTCAGGGATCATTGAAGGGCTGGGCCTCAACAACTGCAGCCTGCAGACCTTCCTCAGTGATGTATGATAAATTCATGAGTAATCAAAGTAATTCAATCCCTGTCTCAGTTTTTTAAAAAGTCCTGTGAGCTGATTGTTCACTTTGGTTGTAGGGAGTGGAGGGAACGGGTCTGGCCTTCATCGTGTTCACTGAGGCCATCACAAAGATGCCCTTCTCCCCTCTGTGGTCTGTCCTCTTTTTCATCATGCTCTTCTGCCTTGGCCTCTCTACCATGTTTGGAGCCATAGAGGGGGTTGTAGTTCCTCTGCAGGACCTTAAGATCTTTCCAAAGAAGTGTCCGAAGGAAGTGGTTACAGGTGATTTATTCAAGAGACAAGCAAGATCCATGTGCTGAAGAAACATTCATTCATACCATGCAACAGTTGTAAACAGGTCATATGTGTTCAATGTCATTTCAGGGATTGTTTGCCTCGTATCGTTCTTGATTGCCCTTATTTTCGCTCTGCGGTCTGGCAATTACTGGCTGGCGCTCTTCGACGGCTTTGCAGGCTCCATCCCTTTGCTCATCATCGCCTTCTGCGAGATGACTGGTGTGGCCTACCTGTATGGAATGGACAGGTAAGAAACCAAAGCAGCTGTATTGGGGCGGCAGTAGCTCAGGAGGTAGAGCGGTCGTCCAATGACCAGAAGGTTGGCGGTTCGATTCCCCCCTAATCCAAGTCTGTCCGTTGTGTCCTTGGGCAAGACACTTAACCCACCTTGCTCCCAGTGTGTGTCCTCCACTGGTGTATGATTGTGAGTGTTGTGTGGTGGTGGTCGGAGAGGCCGTAGGCGCAGAATGGCAGCCACGTTTCCACCACCACCAAAGTGTGACTGTGTGAGCGAATGAATGATGTATCCAATGTAAAGCGCTTTGAGGGTCTCTGATAAAGCGCTATATGAAATCTGATGCATTATTATTATTATTATAAGAAGACTGCTGTTTCAAAATGTATTACATCAAGTGCCAAGTCCAGGTTGATTGAGTCAAAAATTACACCATAACTGCATCGTCCTGAGCCAGATCTTTTCCTTTGTCAGGTTTAACGAGGATATAAAGTTTATGATCGGACACAAACCCAACATCTTCTGGCAGGCCACATGGAGAGTCATCAGCCCTTTGATCGTCTTGGTCATCTTTGTGTTTTACTTTGTCACACAAGTCAGCGCTGAACTGACTTACATCACCTGGAATCCAAGCTCGGTATGTTTCCCATCAGTGGTCCGCTAAAATGCTCCAAATGATCAGCACTGTTTGTTTTCATGGATTCTGAATTCAACTCCTTGATTTATTGAACAGGCTAACTTCCCAGCACTGGTATCATTGACATATCCCAGCTGGGTCTACGTCATCATCTTCATCCTGGCCGGAGTTCCCAGTCTTATGATCCCGGGGGTGGCTTTGTACAAACTGTTTCAGAGATGCTGCTGCAAGAAAACCGGCTTTAACATGAACTAGACGATGTATCCGCACCCATGTGGAAAAACATTTGTTTTAATTTTGAGTTCATTACAAAGACAAACTCATGTTTCTTTCTGTTAATGTTGTCAGAAATAAAACTCATCTTTTTCAGGGAAGTACTGTCATCTCCCTGAATCTACATCTGGTGTAAACTCAAAAATCACAAGGGACAGTGCAATATATGTTATTTATTATTCAATTAACTTATATTAAAAATATATTACAATATATATTGTAGATATTTTGTTTATGTGTTTGCTTATTGTACTGTATCAAAATTAAACCGTGATAAACTGGCATTTTTCTTGAGTTGTTCTTTATTAAATGAGAAGCTAAATAAATGGATGCCATGTAAATTATATAAGTCTCCTAACCAGATCCTACTCTCTATTAAAGCAGTTAATAATCTGATTTTTTTCAAGCCATGAAATTTGGTCCATGAAAATCCATTGTACCAGAAAATGGTCAGTTTGTTGCACGACACAAGTTATTCAGATTTTATCAGGCTTTTTCTGAACTATGGTGGCCTTATATGTGTTGTGTTTTTTCACTGTTCAAAATAATCTTATACATATTAATGTGTAATAAAGGCTGTGATGGGATAACAGTATGTTGGAAAAGGTGTCATCACTGATGGATAATGCTCTTGATTTTGCATATATATGTGTGTCTGAGTGTATACAAGTAGCTTGATCTTCTTTGTGTCAAGGATTCTGCTCTTTTCCATTGAATATAACTGTGGCTGACCTTTATTATATGATGGCAGGCAAAGTTGTTAATACATGAAACTTACTTACTAAAACTGAGGGAATGCAATAAAAAATGACTTTAATTCAACAACTTATTTTTTTTTTCCAATATATTGTGTGTTTCCCTTAATGTTGTGGGGTATGTCATGCTATTGGGACTTGAGCCTGTAATTAAATTCATATATTATCTTTTATTTCCTACTGTTGAAATCTAGCAACAAAACAATAATTTTAGGATCTATTTTATTTGAAACAGGGACAATATATATTAATGAACATATGTAAGTATGCAAGATTATAGCCAAAGGCTAATTTCCATCTTTAGTCCCTTTGGCAGGTAGATGTCAGCAACAGAGATGATAAAACCAATAGAACAACAGTAACAACAAGTAGCCAGTATGAGCAGGAGGAGTAATTACGGGGCGAGAGATGTGTCCTTGAAAACACAGTAGGACAGAATATAAAAAAGAAAAGCAAGAACAATGAGAAGTATAGTGGATCGTGAAACATTGTGAACTGCTAAAATCAGATGTCAAAGGGCTGATTTAAAGTTTAGGCATGGTTGTGGCAACAGTGTTGTTGTTCCAATAGCCAAGATTTAAGATGTTTTGTAAAAGAGGTCAGAGTCAGGAGTTCACATATTGTGTTTGGTATAGTGTATTCCAGGTGTAGGAAGCATGAACAGAGAAAGTGGCTTAACTAAAGGAACTCTTCTTTAAAAGGAACTACACAGTCACCTCTTGACAACTTGGGGCAAGCCTGGAAACTAGTTATGACTGAGCGTACACCATAGTTTAAGAAACAAAAATATTAAAGGCTCTGTACGGAGTTTTGAAACGGACAATGATTCTTCTACATGACCTTCAAAATCAAACAAAACCATCAGTAACAAGAGTGATTTTTTTTCTTAGTTGTGATTTTGAGCCCCCAGATTAAATAATGTCCACAATGGAAGAGGTTTTTTGTAGGTCCATAAAAAAGTACCCTTTCAATTAACGTACAAGCGTGGGAATCAACATTTATCACAAATGCAACACTTTAAAGTAAGCCTTCTGCTGCAATGTGACAAATATTGGCTCAAATCAGATCAGATAAAATCAGATCTGGTTAGATTCCATCAGATTATAGGCACAAAATGTTCTTACATAAAACTTTTAAATACATCATTAAAACAGTCCTAGATAGGACTTGTATCAGTTAGATATGATTTGTGTCATAAAATACTTTTGTGAGGATGCCAAAACCTGCCTTTTTTAGTTAATAATTGTACAGATGAACACTGATAGTTCTGTCTTAACAGATTCTGTACTGCTTAACGATAACACCTCAAAAAGCAAAATGATAATAAAACAAAGAGGAAAACATTTTTTGTTTTCTATCTGTGTGGTTGATAAATAAAAAAAAACAGCATTAACTGTACGGTTCAACATGAAATCTGGCAAATGTTCCATCATTGAACAAATGTGTTTACAGGTAGAGCATTATCTCTAAACAGTCCTTTCATAATAAAGTAATCTGATGTCTCAAGGACTGCACAAGGCCTGGTCTGATAGTGGAGATAATCTGTGATAGAAAATGGGTTGTTTTATGATAATGCAATGTTTTATTTTCTTCCCACTTGGAACCAAGTAACACAAAACTTTTCACTTTTTCAATTCAAAACTTCAAACTTAATTTATGGTCTATCAATCAATTCTGAAACATCCAGCAGAACTTCTCTCTCAAATTATTTTGATAAAGTCGGCTACATGAAAAGTTTCCTTATTTGCCCGCATAACATTTTTCCGTTATTGTTGCAAACTCATCATAAATATTAAACTCATCTTTTAGGGAAAACTTCTGATGACACTACCACAAGCAACGTATTAACTATTATCAAGGAGGCTGCACCTTCTTTCCTTTGGAACATGCTGACATTTCGTAATGCAAAACAGACTGTAATGAGCTACTGATAACTGAGCCTTGGGTGCTATAGGTCAAAGTAAAATACCTTGGTACCCATTCTTAGGACACACAGAGGGGGTAAATGATTCAGAGAGACACAGTCTACTGAGGTCTCATGAGAGAGATCACAGCTTCTGCAGGAACTGTAACAGAATCAACAGCTGGCTACGAGAGGACAGGACTGCTACTTTTTTCCAATTTCTGTTAAGATCCAAAAAAAGTCACAATGAAGCTGAAGTTTCCAAACCCAGGACTGGATGACCGGATTCCTTCTCATAAGGCTCTGGAACAGATGGAAACTGAGGAAGCTGGAGACAGGCCCAAGTGGGACAACAAAGCCCAGTATCTGCTCACTTGTGTGGGATTCTGTGTTGGACTTGGCAATGTCTGGAGGTTTCCTTATCTTTGTCAGAGCCACGGAGGAGGTAAGCCAGGATGAAACTGAGTGTTATCTGACTGAATTCTTTCACAGAGGCATCAAATGTTAAAGCTGCTTGAAAGTAACTAATGTCAGTGAGCTCAAAAGGGTTCAAGTAAAGTCTAAGTTTTATCTTTTTTTTTTGTCAGAAACAGAAACTTTAGCTACTTTGGTCTACTTCTTTCAGTAAAAATTCATCCCATTTGTGCTGAGCATCTGTGATTCATAAAGCTTTGAACAGTCACACACTAAAACACATGAAGACATAAATCCAACAAAACTGATATTTCATGCAAAGGAGCTTTTTTTTCTAAATTGAGAAAGTATTATGAGATTAATTTAGTGTTTGAGTGCAACAAGAAATTACAAATTACTTTAAGAAATTTACCCATCACAGACATAAAATTGTACATACAGACGGACAGAGAGACAGTTAGACATATTAAAAGTTTCAGGTAAAGTTAATTCTAGTTTCAAGCATTTAAAAAGCAATTTATTATAGGGCATGTTTGTTAAGAAACACACATTTGTATTGATCTTTAAATTGAATTGTATCATGCTGTATTGCAATATTAATTTCAATTGCATTTAATCATAAAGTAATGCATTATAATATGTCATATTTTATTTTAACCTGTAATATTTTATCTATTATACCCTCATGAAATGTATTGTATGCAATTGAGCTGTATTTCAACCTATTGCTTAATCAATCTATCAAACCATTGATATTTATAGAATGCCATTTCACAACAAATATCATCTTAAGATTGTTTAGTTATATTTATAAAGACCCAACGTCTTCTAAGCTCAGACCAAATCTTATTATATTTTAATCTACCGTAAGTGTGATACCTTTCATGTCCTGCTGTGTCAATAAGCAAAAAGTCACCATATTTTGACTTATATTCATTATGGTAAATTTTGTACCTTCAGGGGCGTTCATGATACCATTCCTTATCCTGCTGGTCCTGGAGGGAATCCCGCTTCTGCATCTGGAGTTTGCAATCGGTCAGCGCCTGAGGAAAGGCAGCGTGGGAGTGTGGAGATCCATCAATCCATACCTGACAGGAGTTGGTAGGTTAAGAATAAATGATTAAAAAATAAAAGTAAAGACTTATTTTATGTGTCTCAGTAACACATACACAAAAAATCATAGTGATTTTCAGTCACTCTGGTAAGAGGTTCAACTTTTTGTCTGGTGTCGACTTTTTACTTTCAGTCCAATGTATTAGTGCTTCTGTAGGAAATATCGTATCAATGTGCTAACATGCTAAACTAAGGTGGTGAACTTGGAAAACATGATAAACACGCAATATTACCTTCACCATGCCTTAGTTTTAAGTATGGCTGTAACCCAGCATGGCCACTCACTGTAAAATTGCAGAGTACTCTTTCCATCAAAACATTAATGATTGCTTCATCCTATCGCAGGTATTGCATCTCTGTTGGTCTCATTTTTGGTGGGCATGTACTACAACACAATCATGGCCTGGATCATGTGGTACCTCTTCAATTCCTTTCAGGATCCTCTGCCTTGGAGCCACTGCCCACTCAATGCCAACAGAACAGGTATCACAACAAAAATCAAACTCCCCCCAAAAAACGGTTCGCTGTAGAGTTGACCTTAACCCCAAGTTCTTTTCTTCTTTTTCAGGTCTGGTGGAGGAATGTGCGAGGAGCAGCACTGTTGACTACTTCTGGTACAGAGAGACCCTGAACACTTCCACAGCTATCGATGAGGCTGGAGGTCTGCAGTGGTGGATGGTGCTCTCCCTGGTTGCTGCCTGGACTCTGCTCTATGTTTGCTGCATCAGGGGAATTGAGACCACAGGAAAGGTCTGCATCTGAATATTCTAGTACAGTAGTTTATGTGAATTTTTTCCATGTATAGGCTTGTCTCTAGCTTACTTGGTCGTCTTTTTTTAATTTCTCAGGCAGTCTACATCACCTCTACTCTCCCCTACCTGGTCCTCACAATCTTCCTCATCAGAGGGCTGACTTTGAAAGGATCTTTAGAAGGGGTGAAGTTCCTCTTCACACCAGATGTAAGTACTGATCTAATCACTTAACCAACATGTTAAGAAATACAGTGCATTATAAGAGCAACAAGAAATATTCGTCTCCCTGAGAGTAATATAAAGGATACTTACAAATCAAGGAAATGTAGTCAAACATACAGGTTAAAAACAGCTTGACAATGAAAAAAAGGTTTATGTGTGGGGTTCTTTAATAAAAGGGGGCTGCAGCTTTTTGAAGTTTGGTTTCACAATGAGTTTGACTCTGAAAAGTGCAATGGAAACGTTGGGCAGACCCATAAACCTTGGTGGAACAGTAACTTGTTTTGAAGAATGGATTTGATTGCTGTCAGGATGAGCAAAGTCAAGCAGAGCTGACTTGACGTGATTTGATTGTGCGGTCAGGGCTGATAACAAAAGTTCAAGGATATACTGTCAAATGTCGAATAAAAAAACAACAGACCTCGACGAGACTGAAACATCTTATACTGTACACTATTAGATATGAGTTTGATTCAAATGACAACTCTAAGTACACCCAGATCTTGTGAAAATAAATCAATATATCATCCAGTGACTTGATATGCATCTGGTACAATATCCAACAAACATCTCGCTTTGGAGGTTTTACTGTTTGTCCTTAACAAGAACAAAAAACAGGTGATAGAAAAAAAGGTTCCTGTTAGCAGTGCGGGCATACCATTGTTACTACTGTTGATGTTTAACAAAAGCTTAAAAGCATAGATCCTTGGCAAGTTTTATTTCACTCTGAGTAAATGCTTTTTTTTCCCCCCTCAGGTGGATGAGTTAATGAATCCACAGACCTGGTTGGATGCAGGAGCCCAAGTTTTCTATTCCTTCTCCTTGGCTTTTGGAGGTCTCATTTCTTTTTCCAGTTACAACTCCATTCAGTAAGTAGCAGCCTCGATCACAGAGCTTCTTCTCTCTGTTTAAAAAGGTGTTTCTCACATGATCATTTCTTCTTGTAGCAACAACTGCGAGCAGGATGCTGTCCTCATCTCCATTATCAACGGCTGCACCTCGGTGTACTCTGCAACCGTGATCTACTCCATCATCGGCTTTAGGGCCACAGAAAAATATGACAGCTGCATCGACGGGTGAGTTTTAATCTGCACATAGCAAGCCAAAAATCAGTAAAGTAAAGTAATCAGTACCTAAACTAAGGCCACTGTTATCTTCATCTTGTGATTTTTCTGTAGCAACATCATGAAGCTGCTGAATGAATTCAACTACCCTGAAAACAGCATCACAGAAAGCAACTACGAAATGGCTTTGGAGCACCTCAACACAACAAACCCAGATATCATCAGCGGATTGCAACTTGACAGTTGTGTTATGAAAGATTTCCTCAGCCAGGTTAGTAAAAAAACAAACAATTTTGATATTTTTCTCACTCTTTAATTCTTTTTGTGCTGACAGTATTCTCACTGATTAAATGAGTGGTTGAAATTTTTGTATGTCATGTCATTCAGGGAGTTGAGGGAACAGGCCTGGCCTTCATCGTTTTCACAGAGGCCATTATTAAGATGCCCGTCTCCCCTCTCTGGGCTGTCCTCTTCTTCGTCATGCTCTTCTGCCTCGGCCTCTCCACAATGTTCGGCAATATTGAGGGGGTGGTAGTACCTCTGCAGGACCTCAGAGTACTGCCCCGGACATGGCCCAAAGAAATCTTCTGCGGTATTTATTCGCATTTACTCTAAAATGTATATTTAGTTTCACAAAAAAATGATCTAGAAGTAAGAATCTAAACTTTCATTTCTTCTTTTTCAGGCCTGGTTTGCCTCATCTCTTTTGCTCTGGGACTCATATTCGCCCTGCGCTCTGGGAACTACTGGCTGGCTCTTTTTGACACGTTTGCTGGCTCTATCCCCCTTCTGATCATTGGGTTTTGTGAAATGATCGCTGTTATCTACATCTATGGGGTAGATAGGTAAGTCTTACTGTGAAGAGATTGTTGTAATCATGTAAAGATTATGACTTAAAGCACCGCCAACAGCTTTGTGATTAGTGCTCATTGTAAATTCTAATATGCTTGTAAAGAAGGGGAAAATGCAAGTTAGTTATAGAAATTAGAACCCTGAGAGAATACCAGACCTCTCCAGGATTTTTATTGATTAAGCAATTACATATTTTATTTTATTATAATTATACAATAATTATTAATTATATACAGGTTAAAAAATTAGCATTAATCACATTAGACAAGATGAGCAGGGCGTCTGTAGTAACAGAAATAGCCTGCTCACTTGTTATTCTTTAATTAAATTGAATATTTACATTGATTTAATTGGAACTGTGGGGTTTGCTTTTGCTATCCAGACTTCATCGCTGTTGACATGGGGTTGTGAAAGGGTTTTTACTTATTAAACCAATTAATCGACCAGTCAATAAGTAGTATTTTGATGAAACTGGTGTCGTATCACCGTTGACTGTCACAAATCAGACATCACTTTTATCTTTCCAAATTAAAGTATGGAGTAAGGGAGTTTAGTAATATCAATAACAATATCAACCTTACTTTTTTATTTTGTTCTTTCTTACTTCTTTTAGATAGCTAAGAAGAGATCCAAATGTGGCATAATTTTACTGAGTCAAATATTTTTCCATCTACTTTTTTCCATCTTTGCTCAGCAATATCCTTCCTATTTCTGCGCACTTTTGGGCACGCCTCCACACACATGTAGCAGTCATTCACTGGCAAGTGTAGAGGAGAATGGATCATTGTTGTCCGACCTTGGACAGAGATAATGTATCACCGTAGGACAGATAATAAAGTACAGTGTGTCTTGTGATGTAGCAAGATTACATTGTCGGTAAATTGTTATTTTCAGCTGACTCACTGCTGATTAGAGGAGTAAAAATAGCCCCCTTGTGAATTTTCATGTGAGTAATAAACTTTCTTGCATAACTTTCTTTGTAAAGTTACCTTGAGTGTCGAGAAAAGCGCTTAAACAAAATGTTCATCTGAGCAGTTATTCTAGCTTTAACCCATTTTGTCTAGTTTAAAGTCTTTTTAGAAAAATAAGGTTATAGACTAGAGTACAGAGACGTGTTTTTTTCCCCTTCAGGGTCAGAGCAGAATCAACAAGGTGATCTTGAAAAAGGCCACTGCTCTGTATTTACTATCTAATAAAAGTACAGGGCCATATTTTATGGGTGCTTTCATGCGCACTCAGCTAACATTATGTCTCCCTCATGTTGCCCCCAACAGGTTTAACGAGGACATTGAGTTTATGATCGGCCATAAGCCCAATATCTTCTGGCAGGCGACATGGAGGGTGATCAGTCCACTCATTATGATAGTCATCTTGATTTTCTACTTTGTAACTCAAGTCTCCAAGAACCTCTCCTATCTGGTGTGGGACCAGGAAGCAGTGAGTATACAATATCACAAATACTTCTTTTTCCAGTTCTTTAAGGATACAAAGTCTCATAACTCTGCTTTTATTCATGGATTTTTTGAGTTTTTATTTCATTTTATTTTAATTAACTATCATCAATGGTGACTCAATATAAAACCTTTTTTTTCTCCTTATTTGAGTAATTGACTGTAATAACACTTCTCTTACCTGTGTCTGCAGGCTGAATTCCCAGTTCTTGCTTCACGCTCGTTCCCCTCATGGATCTATGTCATTATCTTCATCCTCGCTGGAATTCCCAGTTTGGCTATCCCAGGATTCGCTCTCTTCAAATTCATTCAGAAGAAATGCTGCAAGCAAAACGACTACAGAGAGGACAAACTGGACACTATCTCTGCCAAAGTACAAATGAGTTAAAAGTCAAGTTTTGAGTAATTTAACTATGAATATTTAATGAAAAAGAAGAGATTTTTGTTATAAAAGTATCATTGTACAATGATAGTGGTGGCTGCTGACATGTAAAGTAGATGTAAATTTGCAAGTATTTTCTGTAAAACAACAAAACAGGAGAAGATTGATTTTTTTCTTCGTATTGTAATGTTTAGTTCCTACTGTGTCATATTTCATATGTATATGTATGTTGTACCTAAATAAAAAATGTAACATTTTGATAAATGTGCTGTTTGTTTTCTCGCACCCATGTGAAGTTCTCAACACTTGTCATGTGTTTGCATTTCTGCTAAATATAAGGTGACAGCCATCAGTTTGGTGCCCACATGCACAAATTGTTGCAACTTCACTGATAATTTTGATCTCAAACCACAAAAAGAATTTGATATAGAATATACGGGGAAAGGGGTTTTCTACACTTCTGAAAGCTCACAAGTATTCAGCCCAGGTTCATACAGGGTCAATATGTTTGAGTGAAAGAGCTAGTAATAAATATTAATATTCAAAATAAGGACTCGACCAGAATGTGGGTACATGCCCAATGGGGACTCGTCTCAAAATCCTCTGAGGTGACTTGGACTTGATATGGACCCAAACCCTGATGACTTAAGACTTAACTCAGACTCAAGGTTTGGTGACTGGTGTCTATAACACAAAACCATAGACTGTATATACTATGGACAACCTGGTTCTGCCTTCTGCCAGTTTACAGATTTGAAGCCTAAAAGCTCTTGGTATTTCCATGTTTTTTCTCCACTTCCTGAAACCAACATTGTGCAGTAGCATTGTATGCATTTGGCGGGAGAGTCGAGGTGATGACACTCGGCTCAAACAGCATATCCCCCGGGTGAGCTACACAATCTTCATACGCCTACAGGCTGTATCAGGTGTCAATCATAGAAAACATGAACCCCCAAATAACTTTTAAAAGTGGAGCTGCACAGAAAAAAAGAGGACTTGAGCACAAACCAGTCTTACTGTAACTACATGTCAACATCCCAAGCAGAGGGGAAAAAAATTATGTTCTGTATAATACATTTCTAAAGCTTGACCACGGCCCCATAAGGATGGCTGGCAGAGGCGGGATTTATGTGCTATACTGCAGCCTGTCACCAGAGGGTGCTGTTCTCAGGATGACTTCACCCAGCGAGGAGGCAGACGGCGTCAGTTCTATATACAGTCTATGGATAAAACATACAATCTTTAAAGGTCTTTGGACTTAATAATTCTCCTTGCATTAAAAACACTCACACTGACAGCAAATGTTTTTAATGGGCTGTCATGGTAACAGAATTTCACTGCAGGATTATCATGGCTATAAAGTACTGCATCAGTGTTATCATTGTGGTATCTATGGAAAGCTTGACAATAAAACACCATGATCAGTCAACAAAAAGAAAAAAAAAAGACAAGGCTGGAGCAACAAATTACTTTATACACTTTACTTGATCACAAAATGAACTATCATGGCATCATCCATTTTTGATAATATTCATATTTATGGTTTATCATCAGCAATGGGACCAAAAGAAGACATCGGCTCATGGTATGAGTGTTTGTCATGTCTTTATTTTGATATCAATCCCTGTCTTGCTTTTAAAGTGTTTAATATCCTGCATGGCCAAACTTTGCCTTTGTTTTAAAGTAAACTACTTTTTTAGATCATAAATTACAGATCTCTTGGACATTACTTTTAAAAGTGCCTAGCTGGCTTATGAGCAGTGTGCTACTCCTTTGTATGTCCTCCTTTTCAATACATGTAACAGCCATCATAACGGACCGCTTCTCTTGAGTCACAGTATTATGCTTATTTTTGGCACAATATCAATATATTATTTCATTTTTTTAAAGACAGTTGTTATCGATATCGGTACATTGTGACAGCCCAAAATGAAACCAATTAACTCTCCACTTTTAATTTCCTGTCATCACACTAAAAATTAAGTAAGCCTAAAAGTGAGTTTACATATTTGAGATATATGATTTTTTAAACATATTATGCGGATCAGACTGGAAAAGATTATTAGAGATATAGAGACAAAAGCGCTGAGTGTGCAATCTGGCTAATCGGTGGCCTGCTGCAGATAGTTGAAGATCATAAACTTGCTTCAATATTGCCGGCTGCTCACATGCAAACCTTCATTTGTGTGGACTTACCTGTTTCTTTAACTACAGTCAACACCACTTTACTGCTTCAGTGCACATGCTCTCGCCATGAGAGTGGTACTTCCTAACCCAGGACTGGATCTCAGGATCCCAAACTATGAGGATCTGGAGAGACTGGAGAAGGAGGGTGTTGGGGACAGGCCCAAGTGGGACAACAAAGCTCAGTACATCCTGACCTGCGTGGGTTTCTGCATTGGACTGGGGAATGTGTGGCGATTCCCATATTTGTGTCAAAGTCATGGAGGAGGTAAGATGAGAATAATGGTCATGTGGTTAAGTTATCGATGGTATTTGATGCTGCCTGTAATTATAGTTTTTCATCAGTGCAGGATTCATTTGTGTTTCTGGAGGTTAAATCTCACTGAGAAGTTCATTTCTTTGGAATAAAACCATGTTTGTTCGACTGGCTCATAGTTAAATACAGCACACATTCATGGCCACATGACAGTGGTGTGAAATCACCACCAGTTTGTATAAATGATTCACCAAAGTATGAAGTCTTCTGAAGCAGAGATTGACCTTTGTCGTAATGTATGAGAGGCAGCCCTGGATCAGTGCTATGCTGCTAAAAGTTGGAAGTAAATTGTGAGAACACATGTAAGCACATTACTCTGAAAATGTAGATGTCTGAGGTGGAAACTCAGATATTTGTTTGGAATTCTCTGAGAAATAGTCACAGAAGATGGGACATGTGTAAGGCATGTATATTTTAAAGGTATATGTTGTTTTACTGTGACTTATTAACCACAGAGTTCAAACCAACATAGTCCAGACACTTTCTTTAATCTACCATGATCAATAAAAAGGAGGATGAAATAATACTTAGTGACATTCAAGTATCAATTGTGATGAAATGGTATTTTCACTGTGTGAGATCCTTGTTTTATGAATTATAGCTCCTATGTGGAGTTTGTCACTGGTTAGAGAACACACTGACATTAACAAACATCGCTCACTTTTACCCCCATTGAAGTAAACAAGAAAGGATAAAAGGATACCTAAATTGCTTTAAGCAACTGCAACACATTAGCAGGCTGAACACTATTTTCAAGAGTGCAAATCACCACCTGTGGATGAAACTAAATTTACAGAAGTTAAAAGCACTTGTTGCATGGTTGGATATTAACTGAAAGCCATTCAACATTGTAAGTATTGCATTAAAATCAGTTTTGAAATGCCAAATAATAGAATTTTAAACAAGGGACTAAAAATGCAAATCATCACAATAGTCATCAGTAGGCCTAAGATATCATTAGACAGCCCAGGATGTAGCACTTTCAGAATTTGGGAAGCTCCCACCCTCTAAGCCTCTTCTCATTTTCCTCTGACAGGAGCATTTTTGATTCCATACCTGATCCTGCTGGTGTTGGAGGGAATGCCTCTCCTGCTGATGGAGTTTGCCATTGGCCAACGTCTTAGAAAAGGCAGTGTGGGAGTTTGGAGGGCTATCAACCCCTACCTGACTGGTATTGGTACGTAAATCATAATTATGAATACGTATCTAGCTACATGTTGATCAGATATCACAGTTACTAAAACCCTCTCTCAGGTGTAGGCTCCATGTTGGTGTCATTTTTGGTTGGGCTGTACTACAACACATTGATAGCCTGGATCATGTGGTATCTCTTCAATTCTTTTCAAAGCCCGCTGCCTTGGGCCCAGTGTCCTCTTAATGACAATGGGACAGGTATGTTTTGACACAACCAAACAATAGCAAAAAAAATCCCCATGCCCCGTGTATTACAGTTTAATCTGATTATATCTATTGCTCTACAGGATTTATACCAGAGTGTCAGCAGAGCTCCACTGTGGATTACTTCTTTTACAGAGTGACTCTGAGCAGCTCTACTTCTATAGCTGACTCTGGAGGGATCCACTGGCCCATCGTTGTCTGCCTGCTAGCTTCCTGGTCAGTCGTTGCTATCTGCTGTATAAGAGGCATCAGTACTTCAGGCAAGGTTTGTTCCTCTAGTCACGCCAACATAAGTGTCATAAGTTAATTGTCAAAATATTTTCCAGATGTCTAATTCTAAATTGAGAACTGCGTGAACACCAGGGCCCTACTGTACAACCAGCACAAAGCATTTTGGTGCAGCGCAAGTACTTCTGTGCCTTAGACCAAGTCAATGGAACATCAGTAGAATTATAATAGAATCGAACTACATTAAGGCCAATAAGTGTACAGCATAACAAGGTGTAGCCAAGTTGACTGACAGGCAGGTATGTTGTCGCAGTTTGCCAGGAAGCTTGAAGCCAACAGCTCAACCTCTTTGCTGGTTTTTGGGTCAATCAAAGTTCATGTAAACTGATTTTTTTCCAAGACAGTCACATTTGTTGTTTAGCTTCATAATATTTCTTTAGAGATCAATGGATGACTTTGCTGAAACTGTGTCAATGGATCAACTGCACCACTTAAAACTTTCATCTGATGATATTTACCATGCATCTTTTTTTGTCATAACCTTAGGCGGTGTATATCACAGCCATCCTGCCGTACGTAGTGCTGGCCATCTTCCTGATTAGAGGACTGACTCTCAAAGGCGCCTTGAGTGGACTTGAGTTCCTCTTCACACCTGATGTATTTTCAGATGAATAAAAAGTGTTATCATTAACAAATATTGCTGTTAAACAAAGAAAAATAACACAATTTTTTTTTCTCTATTTAATTTTAGGTGAATGAACTGATGAAGCCAACAACTTGGCTGGATGCAGGTGCCCAGGTCTTTTATTCTTTTGGTTTGGCATGGGGAGGCCTCATCTCTTTCTCAAGCTACAACCCTGTTCAGTAAGAGACATCTATAAGCACTCAGTAGTTTCTTAACTTGCAGCTTCCAATGCCACGGCCATTTCAAGACCCAATTTTACAAATGTCTCATTCTTATGGCTCATTTTTTTGTCTCTTTCAAAGCAACAACTGCTTGAAAGACGCTGTGATTCTCACGGTTGTAACCGGCTTAACATCAGTCTATGCTGCATCAGTCACCTACACCATCATTGGCTTCAGGGCAACAGAGAGATATGACACATGTATTAGCGAGTAAGTATGTCGTCATTTTTGAAAAGTCTATCAGATCATGCATCAATATTTCACAGACCAGGAGAGTTTCTGCACAGCCCCGTGTGCATGCTACAGCAGAGTTGAGTTTTTTTTTTTTTTTTGATCTGGCTTACGAGGGCACATTGTAATATTTTAAGAAAGAGCCTTGTTAAACAGAAAGAAAGTACTACACCTCTGACTTTAGGTCAGATTATTGCAGTGGAGCAGTCTCTTAAGGTATTAAATAGGCAACCAATGTGCCAGGCCACCCTATGTACATATGGACTCCCCTCCAATATAGACCAATACACCAATGGGTGCAAATATAGTTGAAAGTATGTTGCTACATACAAAAGTTTTAGTTAAGTTCTTTTTATTGCAAACACTTTGTTAAGTGTCACAAAGTCAACTTTTAACAAGATCAAAGATATTTGGTTGATCTTGAAGTCCTTTTGTTCCCTTGCATTACTTCTATTCATATCATCTGTATATTTATCCATGCTCATGGATATATCATACTTTTCTTCAAAGTAGTTTTAACATATCCACATTAAGTAGTTTGTGGATTTTTTTTTCCTTCTTAGTAACATCATGATGCTGCTGAACACATTTGACCTTCCTGAAGACAGCATCACTGCAAGTAACTACGAGCAAGCAGTCAACAGTCTCAACAGCTCGAACCCTGATATTGTCCTTGGATTGGACATCAGACCCTGTGATTTGAAGAAACTCCTCAGTGAGGTGACTGTGCATTGACGCAAGTAAATCAAAAGAATTATTAAAGTTTTTTACCTGCATTTGGACTCATGTGTGTATATGTGTGTTTTTGCAGGGAGTGGAGGGGACAGGTCTGGCATTCATTGTGTTCACTGAGGCCATCACTAAAATGCCTGGTTCTCCCATCTGGTCTGTCCTCTTCTTCACAATGCTTTTCTGCCTTGGACTCTCAACACTGTTTGGCAACATTGAAGGGGTGGTGGTCCCACTGAAAGACCTGAACATATTCCCTAAAAAGTGGCCCCATGAAGCACTAACAGGTAACTTGGTTTTCATCTCTATTTCAATTGAACCCTCTGCTCCCAATAAAACACCTTTAGTACTTGCATCTGGTTTCTTTTTGTCGAACTAAGCTTCATTTTTCATGCCTGTGTGTTTCAGGAGTGACATGTATTGTGGCATTCATTATCTGCCTCCTGTTTGCACAACATTCTGGGATTTACTGGGTAACCCTCTTTGACAACTTCGCCGGATCTGTCCCACTTCTGACCATTGGATTATTTGAGATGATAGCTGTTGTTTACATCTATGGCATAGACAGGTTAGAGCCTATTAAAAAATGAAATTTACTTTATTGATATCTCACTCGGGGGAAATTTAATTGCCATTCAAAGTTTCATAGTGATATGTTATCTTCATTGGCGTACTGTTAAGAAATGGGTTGAATGCTCAATTTAATACAAGATTATAATTCCCAGGTTCAACAATGACATCAAGTTCATGATTGGATACAAGCCTTCCATCTTCTGGCAGATTTCATGGAGAGTCATCAGTCCCCTTGTGGTTTTGGTCATTTTAGTTTTCTACCTTGTCACCCAAGGCCAAGAGACGCTTACCTACTTAGTCTGGGATCCCAAATCTGTGAGTATAAATCTCTGAATATACTCCCACTTCATGTTATCTTATTTTCTAGCACCCCAGCACATTTTAATACATGCACTTGTCATCATGTGTTTTGTTTGACAGGATGACTTCCCATCCCTGGCATCAGTGCCCTACCCTTCATGGATCTATGTGATCATCTTTCTTTTGGCAGGAATCCCCAGTCTGGTTACGCCTTTTTATGCATTATTTAGACTGATCTTTTGTCGCTGCAAAGAACAAAAATAAGCTAATGTTCTCACCTGTTTGAGCAGGCTTGTTTGAATTTGTCCTTAAATTAGTACTTTGACACTTACAAGCACGTATCTTCTATTTCCCATGCACAAGTATGTTAGTAGATATCATAAAAAAGGAATGGTTTGTATAATATTTAGCATGTTTTTTATGAAAGAAATGTTACTGTTTTAATTTAAATTACTACTTTTACTAGAATAAAGATTTTCTTATAAAGTGACTCTATTGTGGTATTCAACTCTCCTTTGTGTTATAGTTCATGCATTCAAACCAATTACAATACTTGTCCAATCTGAAGACTGATAACTGTTAATGATTCACAACATAAGATATTAAAGTAAGCTGCACATGTTTCACACACTCGTGTTTCCTGCACTTGAAATCTTGTGAAACAGTATCCTCAGTCAGATGTCTGTGTTTGTCTAACTTACCTTATCTGAAGAACTTGACCTGGTAGCATCCCCTAGCTGCAGGAAGGGTTCTTTCAGGTGTTGCTCAGTGTAGGCGGTTCCTGAAATACAGTGAGCATGAAATTATAAATGCAGGATATAATAGGATAAAGCTGCTTTGAATGCTACAACACTGTAAAGACACAACAACTGCTGGGCTTTGACACATTCTGTGAATTAGTATTGACAAAAGCATGCAGACAGTAACTTAAATTTGATCTGTGCTTAAACTGAGAACAACAGTTGTACACATAAGGTTTTCATATTTCATATTATGTATTTCTTTACATTCATACCTAACTTGTGTTTTACTTCTACCATTAAAAATTGTCCAAATCTACACCCTGGCACTTCATGTTGTTTTACTAATTGTGGCATTATCCTTTGTACAAGTTATCCAAAAGACAGGCAGAAGGCAACAGACTTCCATCTGGACAAAGTCATTGAAAAATACAACCTACCCACTGAAAGTCACTATGGATTCAGAGTAAACAGGTCAACAATACTGGCTTTACTAGATTCAGTCAAAGAAATCATAAACTCTATTGACCAGAAAAACGTGCATTTGGGATGTTCATCAACATTAAAAAAAGCATTCAACATATCAAATTGTCATGGCAGAGGTGTAGTGTTGGTCAAGAGTTATTTAGAAAACAGGAAACAGTTTGTGTAGTTCATAGATTATTGCTCATCCCGTTTGGACATTACTTGTGGTGTCCCCCAGAGGTCAGTGTTATATATCAATGTTATTTGCAAAGTATCAAATGTACTGGTGCTTGTTTTGTGTGTAGATGTTAGAAACATATTTTGTTGTGGTGAGAATTTGAATAAATTAGGAATTGACCTTAAAAATGAGCTAATTAAAGACAGTTATCGTTAAACACAAAAAAAATTATGTTGTTTATAAACTGGATTAATAGACAATAATAACCTTATAATAATTATAATAACTTTATTTATATAGTACCTTAAAAAAAGCTGTTTACAAAGTGCTTTAACAGATAAAACAGACAAAGGCAGAAACAAACAAAGGTAAATTGACAGTTCAAAATTGATGGAGTTAAAGAGTGAATGATGGAGAAGGGATGAGAACAAATAAGTTTGTACTTCTTCCCGCTCCTTTTCAGACGTGTTATAATCATCTTTTTGAAAATCCTGTGTTGCACCATACTTTGTATCTTGTTTGTACCTTGATTTTTATTTTACATGTTTGAAATAAAAATGGATTGATCAATCATTAACAAGGGTCTTGTAGACAGTCGGGGAATCAGCAAGACCAAAAGGCATAACAAGATATTTACAACGTTAACTGCAACTAGGAAGTTGAATTATCTCTACCTTTTCATCAGGCAGGTCTGCTATTCTGTGAGTTTTGAACTTAAAAAATCTTGTCACTCTTGCAGATGCATGACAATAACAACCTGCCCACTTCCCCTATCTATCGGGTCATTACTCATTTATTGTTATGACATGACCCTCTGATAAAGGTAGATAATAGGTCATGGTCTGTAACTTTGAAATGTGGCTTGTCTTTGTTCTTTGATGTTTGGCATGCTGGTGTAAGGCAGCACACTCTATACAACCTCCCACCCTTAGGCTCCCTAACACATTCAAGACAGATTCAGTCTGAGCAGTTTGCTGGTCTTGTTGTTGGTCATTCAATCCTTCTTGTATCTGAAAGTTTGGATTTCCTCAGAGACTGTTGCTCCTAGGATAATGACTAAGATAGTAAGTTTAAAACCTTTTTATCTTCAAGACTCATGACCTACATGCTTCTTGAGGTCGAGCTTTTCCTTCTGTAACACACTGCATCAGTTTGGCAATGGCTTTGGTAAGCTGTGTACAGCTAGAGAGCTTAAGAAACCAGCATCTATAGAAACCAGCTGCCATGGAATCTATGTACCGGTGTTTTGCACCATAAATCTGGATCTCTGAACCAGTTTCCAGCCCTTTATCAGAAATTCTGAGGAATACATGAGGCCATATGTCTTCTTGAACTTGTGTTGGCATTTACCCTGATTTATTGTATGATACAAGCCTCAAATACTTAAACTGGCACTATTGTTGGCCTCATTTTAAGCCTATTCAAAATGATTTTTTGGCATGTATCCTTTTTGAAGCTTTTCTTATCAGGTTGTTTGGGCCTGTCTGGCAACTAATTGCATCAGGTAAGTGCAACGGTAGAGATTTTTACTCTTAACTCTCCAAACAATATGATAAACAGTTACACTGCTTAAACTTAAAATCAACTAGTTTTAAGTGATCGAAGAGCCAGGACTCCACAGTTAGCTGAATGATCATGATATTGGGCTAAACCATGCACTTCTGAAAGATAATGAAAGGTGCTGACAAAACTTACCACTCTGACCTCCACTGAGAGGACCGGAAGTTGAGGGGCCTTTCAAATTAAAAGTGATTAGACCAGGAGGTATGTATTTTTTTGTCACGTGTGAATATATTTTATTTCTTGGGGCTTTATTTTAGGCATAAAATGTTAATATGATTTTTTTTTGTGTACTCGTATTCAACAAAGACACTATACAAAATGGGATCAGCCCTTGAAACAAACTGGAATGTGTGAGAAAAAACATCACCTCGGGTCCTCTGAAGGTGGGTCCTCACAGTGGAAGTGGGTCCTGACAGTGGAGGTCTGCAGCCAGACCCCTTTCGATGCATGTGAGGAGGATAAGAGTGGATGAGAGACTTGCATGTAATAATAAACTTGCAGAGAAGTAATTATAATAAGAAATACAATTAACAAAGAAATCACAACATTTTGTTTGAGGAAATGACTCCTCTACAGTTTTGACCAACAACTTTTATCTCAACTCTGCAATAAAATCTTTTCTATTTAGCTTTTACTTGTTCCTCTCTATTTGTCTTTTTATTCTTACTGATTCCTGTTGTGTTTAAATTGTTGGCTTTTTAATGTTCTGTTTTTGTCTCATTGTTTTTTGTGGACCCTTGGAACAATAGTTATCGGGACCCTACAAGAATCATCCTAAAAGAACAAATAAGTATAAAGATGTCATGGATACAAACCCTCAATCTTACTCCTAAACATCTCTTTAGTGTGATCTTAAACCTGTGAGTAAACAAGGTTCATGATCGGCTCTTGTATTATCTTCATAATTCACGCTGGTGTACAATAGAAGAATGCTCCCCAATGAGATGTACTGCTTGGCTGTGCTGCACAGGTGTACAGCCAAAATCCTGGATGGTCATCACTGTTAGGAGGATTATTTGATTAACAAAAGAAGATGTATTTTTTCCTGCAACTTTGATCTATTTTGTGATTGACTATTGGAACACTAACTCTGACTTTGTAAATGGAAAAACTAAAAGTGTGAAATGAATTGAGTATGTACAGTGTGTTTAAACAAGGTGTTAGGAATCTGAGTGGCCAAGAGAGGGAGAGCTCACGCCATCTAAAAGTAGACAGAGGGGAAGTGAGGTCAGTGAATTAGATAAGGTCAGTGAACTACTTACAGCACTGGATGGAGCAGGAAAGATAGTGTGTAAATGAGAGGCAGGCAGAGTCTTGAACCACCGTGCTGAAGGTGCTTTAGCAGTTTAGGTTGTAAACTGAACTGTTAAATGTAGCTTTGAAAATTCAAAACAAGGACCTGGTTAAGTTTATTCCAGCTTAGTTAAACTTTCTCCTGGTCATTTAATGCGCATGATCAACAGTCAGGCCATTATCTTTCAATGATTTACAAAACAATGAGGCAGCTGCACATTGTATACTTATCAGTGTGCTGATAACCTCTGCGCTGAATGATTCTGATTTCTTTTACAACATTATCATCTGATTATTTGATTGCGCTTGGTGTAAATGCCTGTTGAAAAATTACATGTAATTTAATCGCAGTGTACTCATCAGGAAGTCCATACTTTTATTGGGTTTTGTTATTGCACGGTGTTACATGTGGACAACGAAGAAAAGAGGGATGCAAAGTCTTTCATTAAGTTAAACAGGAAAAAACTATTTAATTTTAATTATTCTCTTAAAATGAGGTCTCTGATACAGTTTCAGAAAGTTTGCCCCACTAAAATTCTGGAAGATCAAAACTATATACAGAAAGTCTATAAAGACACACAGAAATTATAACTTGGTGTATCATCATTAGAAATTTGTTATCAACAACTACATTCTAAACAGTCGTAAATATGGAGCAATTGATGAATTGGAACAACAATATACAAATATATATATATATATTTCTCTCTCTCTGTCTCTCTCTTTCTATCTCTCTCTCTCTCGACAGAAAAACAGCATCATCATATCCTGGAGAAGGGGCTCTCTGTCTTGAAGGGAAGGTAGCTGAAAATAACAGGTATATGAGAGGTTACATAACTGTGGAAAGTTACAAGGTTGGAGTAGTAACTGAGATTAAACCTGGTAGTATCTTGTTTTGAGTTAATAGTGTTCTTTTGTCATATAATTGTTAATAAGATTAATATTTGATTTGAATGACTGACTAAATGGGAATTAAAAAACAAAAAACATAGGTGCAGAGAATGCACACGGTAATCTGTAGAGCCTACATCAGATAATGGGACAGATCATAAACTTGTTTTGAAATTGCCAGGTCTAACACCAAGCCTTCACTTTGGCTTACAGGGGCAACAGTGTAACATGAGACTGTTAATTCCTAACCCAGGACTGGATAGTAGGATACTGTCCTATGAAGATCTAAAAAAAACAGATGCCGGTGACAGGCCCAAGTGGGACAACAAAGCTCAATATATTTTATCCTGCATTGGCTTCTGCATTGGAATTGGCAATGTGTGGAGATTCCCTTACTTGTGTCAAAGTAATGGAGGAGGTAAGCGAGGATGCAGTGTGTAAAAAGTCATCTTATGACTAGGCTGTTTATGGACTTCCAAGCCTTTTATCAGCGTAAGAATAACTAAGAAATACGTTTTCACTGTTTTTGGCACAGGAAGCGATTTTGATAAAGCTGTTTATTGACAGGCAATTCTTCCGTTACAAATCATAGTATTCTAAAGGTAGTTTAGCTTCTTATGCTTTTCTCTATTTGAAAGATTGTTTCCTATGATGATCATCTAATTCTTTTAAATAGTGTTGATAATGCATTTAGTAATTGATAATGCATTTTTTAACCACAAAAAAATTAGTGTCACTCTTTGAATATACTTTTGTTTCCTTTAAAAGTACCAGTGTTTAGTCGATCTGGAATACTCATTTTTTATGAGACAGTAGGACTGTTTTCTAATGCAAAACAGTAACATCTAATAATACCTTTTACCAGTTGTTGTGCAACATTCATAAATGGGGTCAATTTATATAACTCAAGGAGGAAACAAACATTTTACGCAATTGTTGCATCGCAAACTGACCCTGTAGGTCTTAAACAGCACACCTGTTTGTGTAATAAATGATATTCACAGCTGGGTTTTATGCATTACCTTTACTTATCTGCTACTTTATTTTCAAGGGATTCACAATACTAAATTTAATTCAGATTATCTCATAATAAATGTACATTCTTTTTTAATTATGTGAATTATTGATTAAAACAGAAGTTTTATCATCCCTATGCTTGATAAATAACAGTGAAAAGACAACATGACAAATGTTGAAACTCTAAAATTAAATTGTTTTAGGAAATATATCTACTTATTTTAAATCTAATGCAAGAGACACATTTCAAAACAGTAAGGACAGGGTTAACACTGAAAACATGTGGAGTAACAAGTTAACAACATTGCTGGTTGTTAAAAAAAAAAAAAAAAAAAAGCCAATCCAGAGAGGCTGAATCTCTCCGATGTTAAGATGGGAGTGGTTCATCACTCGATGAGGCACCACGTGAGTAAGTTAGTCAACAGTTTTGTAAGACACTTCTTATTTTCATAGATTAATTTATATAATAGATTAAAAGAGGGCTTCATAGACGGATATCCTTTTTAAGATGATTGGAGTCTGAACCTGTAGGCTGATAATTAAGGTTAAGAATTAATCCTGTAGCCCCCTGTAAAGCCAGAGACCAGCTAGAAAACATTCCCAGCCAAACAATAAACTTTCCTGGCCTTCCTCTTTAACAAAACACTCTCAACCCGGGAGGACGGATCTTGAAAAACTTGATAATTAAAAATATTAAGTTATTACCAGAGAGGACTATTATTGCTTTGCTGCCAAAGTCAAACATTTAACTCACTATCTTTTGCTTTGCCCTTTTACTAATTAATTGTAATAAATCACACATTGACTTCCAGGTGCATTTATAATCCTCTTCTTGATCCTGCTGGTGGTGGGAGGAATTCCTCTCTTACTGATGGAATTTGCCATCGGTCAGCGTCTCAGGACAGGAAGTATCGGAGCTTGGAAGGCAATCCACCCTTATTTGAATGGTATCGGTAAGAAAATCGAGCTCCAGTACAATTTGTCTCAAAGAACTATCTGTACCACAGCAAAACAGAGCAGTAGATGACATCCTGTGTGCTGGCTGTCAATCTGTTCGTATTTCTTTCCTTCTCAGGTATAGGCTCTATGCTGGTGTCAATGCTGATTGTTCTGTACTACAACGCATTAATTGCCTGGATCTCTTGGTATCTCTTCAATTCCTTCCAAAGCCCGCTGCCTTGGTCCCAGTGTCCTCTCAATGAAAATAGGACAGGTACTTTAGTGCACTCAAAGATCCTTAGCACTTCAATTTTAAATGCCATTCCTGAACATGACGTTTGTTATTTTATGCCCCTGTCAGGCTTTGTGGCTGAGTGCCAGGGGAGCTCAACCATGGATTACTACTTTTACAGAGTAACTCTAGATACCACAGCCTCTATCGATGACTCTGGTGGAATCAACTGGCAGATAGTGATAAGCCTGCTCACTGCCTGGTCAGTCCTCTGTATCTGCTACATCCGGGGGATCAGTACCTCAGGAAAGGTATGTCAGGTTCTAGTCAAAACCTTGCAGTAGCTTTTACCCAACATACTGTATATTTATTTCCTAATTTCCATTTCTTGTCATGATCTCAGGCAGCGTATGTCACAGCCATCTTACCTTACATAGTGCTGGCCATCTTCCTGATCCGAGGACTGACTCTCAAAGGTTCCGTGAATGGACTTGTGCACCTCTTTACACCGGATGTATGTATTGACTCTAAACCTGAGAAAGTCAATTATATCTGAATGAAAGAGATTAATGAGAATATATTACTCCCTCTTGCAGGTTGACATGCTGACAAAACCAACAACTTGGTTGAATGCAGGTGCCCAAGTGTTTTATGCCCTCGGTGTGGGGTGGGGAGGCCTCATCTCCTTCTCAAGCTACAATCCTGTTCAGTAAGATCATTTTGTATTTTCCTCACTTAATTGGCACAAAATATGGAAGCAAATCTTTATTATGGTGGGTCCTTTACTTTTGTTTTTCTTTTCTTTTCTTTTCCCAAGCAACAACTGTATAAATGATGCTGTGATGTTGACAGTCGTAACCGGCCTCACTTCGATCTACGCTGCCATGGCCACCTACACCATCATTGGATTCAGGGCCACCGAGAAGTATGACAACTGTATGAGCCAGTGAGTAGTCACAATGATGACTGTAAGCAGAGATGGAGACTTTAGTTTGAGACTTAAACGCAGATCCCACTTAAGTTGCACACTGTTGTGACTTGAGACTTGATTCACACAATCTTCATTTAACAAAGTACATAATCAATTTTAATCTTATTTTTATCTGTACAATCAATGCTTTTTCATGCCTTCTGACCACTCCAAGCACTTTTACATTATATGCCACATTCATCCATTTAAACTACACTGGACAAAAACCGGCTTCACCAAAACTTGACACTTCATTTAGACTTGGAACCAAAGACTTGCCTTGAACTTAAAATGGTATAAGTGATATTTGCCCATATCAGATTGACCAAATGAGTGGTCATAAGGACTGGCTTTAGTTAATTTTTATTCAGTATATACTGTCTTGTTTTGGATTTTAAAGACACAAACTGCAATTCTAGCATTGACAAAGGGATATCCCAAGCACAAATGGGACACCTGTTTCCAAGTACCAATAACCAGAAATAAGAGAAACTTGCAGAGCTTCCCTTGGGTGCTTTACTGGGCTGCAATGCAATCCTAACCAAGATGAAGCAATCCACTACTCTTAGCCATAAAACCGTCCCAGACCTTGAGGTGTTTACCCTCATCCTGCCAAAAGGATCAGTAAAAAATTCTACTGGCCACTGCACCTTAACATTCTATCTATTATTTGTTAAGTTGGTGACCAGAAGCCAGCATATAGTCCACTGTTTTCTTGATGCATACTATACACTAGAAATGAGTCCCTCTTTGTCTACCCCACCTTTGCCAACTCTCTTTTGCCTGTAGCTGTTTCAAAAAAAGGCATGATACATACCAATATACCAAGCATACCAATTGAATATAATAGTTGAAACCTTGACTTCTTGGGCAGAATAAACACATAATGTTATGTTCTTATTTCTCTTAGTTATTCTCATAAATAACAACCAACGTTTTTTTACCCACAGCAACATCATGACATTATTAAATGCATTTGACCTTCCTGAAAACACCATTACGACAACCAACTATGAGGAAGCTTTTACTCACCTTAACAGCTCCAATCCTGATACTGTTCTTGGTCTGGACATCAAAACCTGTGACTTGCAGACCCTTCTCAGCGAGGTGACTATTGATAAATAACCATCTTTTCCCCCCACTTGTATTACAATATTTGTTTGTGTTTCTGCAGGGAGCGGAGGGAACAGGTCTGGCCTTCATTGTGTTTACGGAGGCCATCACTAAGATGCCTGCTTCCCCTTTCTGGTCCGTCCTCTTTTTTGTGATGCTTATCTGCTTGGGAATCTCTAGTCAGTTTGGGACCTTTGAAGGTGTTGTGGTCCCACTGAGAGACCTTAATATATTTCCTAAAAAATGGCCCCAAGAAGCAGTAACAGGTAATCTTTTTTTATGGTTCAACAGATCTACATAAGCTTTGGAATCCAAAGTACAATGGTTCAATATTTTTTGTTATAACCTGACTTGAATTGTGTTTGTGTGTTTCAGGAATTATATGCTTTATCGCTTTTGTAGTCTCCTTCCTGTTTGCTCAGCGGTCAGGGTTTTATTGGGTAACCCTCTTCGACAACTTTGCCGGATCTATTCCTCTTCTCATCATTGGTTTTTTTGAGGTGATAGCGGTTGTTTACCTCTATGGCATAGACAGGTTTGTCCCTCTTCTACCTTGCTATTGTTTTCCTTTTTGGGGTCCTTTGCTAGCTAAGTTATAGCTATTCACACTGCCATAATTAACCAAAAACTTTTCTGTGTTACAGGCTTAACAAGGACATTGAGTTTATGGTCGGACACAAGCCCTCCATCTTCTTCCAGATTTCATGGAGGTTAACCAGTCCTTTGGTTGTTCTTGCTATTTTAGTTTTTTACATAGTTACATTAGGCCAAGATGAACTCACCTACTTAGTCTGGGATCCCAAATATGTAAGTAAGCTAACCTTGTGATAAGTTGTAGGGCTGTCGCAATGTCAAATTTTCTACTTGCAATTATCATTATCCAAAAAAAACCCCAATTACATTTCATTTCATGTGCAAAAGGATCTAATGATGTTGTTTTATGACTTGCAGGTCAAGTTCCCATCCATGGCATCAGTGCCCTACCCATCATGGGTAAATCTGGTCATCTTTATTTTGGCAGGGATCCCCAGTCTCGCATTGCCTACATACGCATTGTATAGGCTGGTCCTTAATAAATGCGTGAAAAAGAAGCTGCCAGAGGGAAAAACCCACCAGCTTTCTCCAAGAGTTGTTTAAGATTCAGAGGTTTGAGATTTGGGGTTTGTAATGTTTGTATGTTTTTCATTTTTTCCCTTTTTATCAGATAGTTGTCAGAAGTGATTGTTTTTCATACCCATGAACATGTTTTAAAAACTGAGTGTTTATTTCTTATTAATAGCCTACTTGTATTTCTGCTGTTTTATACCAAAATGTTGCTGCTTTATCAATAAATTTTGAGTGCAAAGGACACTATTTACCTTTTTTGTTGTTATTTTAAAACATCTGTCAACAAAGGAAAAAACACAACATAGTCAGTACCTTTACATGCACAGTAAGTCAAGATACAGCTAAAGCTCAGTTGTCCAATTTTACTAGACTACAGTCCTCGTCTCAGTTTACATGTACTTGGCAAAAATCGAATTATCGACAAAAGTTTATCCACCTCTGCTTCAGTAAGTGGCGACATTTCATCTTCCAATTTGTTACTATCGGGTCGTCTCAGAGTTGATATTTTAGGTATCAAAATAGTCAATTAGGATAATGATATGTAATGGTCATGTGCGTACATATGTTTTAAAAGTCCAATTCTCGTTCGATGCCTTGCAAATTAGTTATATCAAGAAAGTCTTGAAGAAGTGGCAGGTAATATAGGAGCTATTCCGCTCTCAGGCACTTATGTCTTTTGGGGCATGGTGAAAACTAAAATCATAATGAGCTTTCTTGAGCACTGCAATTTGCTACAGCACACGCTTGCTCTGCGATAGTACTTTCTACCTCTCAGAGTCTGGCCTACAGACCAGGGCACAGGGGGTGGAGCTTGGATATGTGATGTGGGAAATCTCACTGTGTCTGAGCTTGCCGTTTGGGTCTGTCAGAGGTTCACAACAATTTGAATGCAGACATACTCCAAACTGCGATTTTGCACATAGTTTTCTCATGATATGTCCTGTAGCATCAGAAAAATGCCATATGCCATATTTTCCATATGCAACTATTTGAGGAAGAGTATTTGCAGACCTGAGCTTATTCATTTGACCAAGTTCAAACAAAAGCTTTCTTCTCCAAATTTTTGTTGGTATTGCATCAATGCAGCAAAAGACAGCCAACCATACCTAAACTAACCTACATCATCTCCAAGTCAAACCCTGAGCCACTCCAGTATCCAACCTCATCCAATCCTGCTGACTCAAACAGGTCTGCATAGCTGCTGCTGGTTCTTCCAACCTGCTGCAGCTGATAGATTTTTTTGCCTTTCCATCTCAGGACCCTTGCATATCTACCGAGCCTCCAGGGTACAGAGGTCTTGCTCTGCTTTTTCACTGACCTGCAGTTGTCCACTTTACAGCTCTATGCCTTAACTTGCCTTTGACCTGGATCTGGCCCCTTATTCTCTTTTTAGACAACCTCTACCAAACCTTATTATGTTTCTAGTGAGGAACACAAGAATATTTTCTGTGACTTTATCTCGTACTTATGTGTTTTTGCATTAGTTATAATTCAATTATCAAGTAATATTCAGCATACAAAGATTTTACATAAGCTTACTCCTCAAGGTAAGACTTCAAGATAAGATAGTACAGCAGGACCCACCTCAAGGCCCTTATCAGTTAAGCTGACATTGTGTTTCAGTGCTGTATGCCAAAACAAAGCCACGGATGACTTGACATTAACAGTGAGAGTAAAGTAACACTGGAAATTTTGGAAGACACTTGGAGCCGGCCTGTATGGTAAGATAGTAAGAGAGTAAAAACATGTAAACATGTTTATCTTAAGCTTACAGCAGATGTCAAATCGGTAAATTTTATCTTTTTGAAGGTGTTACTCTCTAAGAATCTCCTCTGGAAGAACGTACCACAGCAGTGAACTCCCTGCCCCACCACTATCTTCCCTTTATCGCCATTTAAATGATTGTTTAAGCAACAAATGTGAACAGAACTCACCTGAAGTCATCATCAATGACTGTGCCTCATTTTACCATAGTGGTTATCTGCTTCCTTTATCAGCCTTATGGCCGTACAATAACATGACTACTGCATGTGAGAGTTGGTTTCAAATTGGACAAAAGGTCAGTTGCTTCCTGGAAGAGTAGACACCGAATAAAACACTGTATCTTTTTCCTGTTAATGGACAATGCTTCCTATCTTGCTACTGTTGATTGTGTGTAATGTTTGATCAATGAAATGACTGCCTAAAAATCATACAGTGCTCGCAATGGCCAATCTCCTCGCGGCACCAGATAAAGAAAAGGACCATAAACTTGTCAAGGCATCACTAGGTACAAACAGTAAGCTGTCACTTTGCCTTCAAAGAACGACAGTGTAACATCTGTGTTTCAGCAGGGGAACCATGAAGCTGGTACTTCCTAACGCGGGACTAGATGACAGGATCCCATCCTTGGAGGATCTTCAGAGAATGGACAAGGAGGAAGCAGGAGACAGGCCCAAGTGGGACAATAAAACCCAATACATCTTAACCTGTGTGGGCTTCTGCATTGGGATTGGCAATGTGTGGCGATTCCCTTACCTGTGTCAAAGTCATGGAGGAGGTAAGATGAGAAAAATGGAATGAACATTTGTGGTTATGTTATTGATGAAAAGAGGAAAAACGTGTTGTTTATCAGGGGTTTATAAGTTTTGAAATGCTTATTGGTACCTTTGACTAACTTACCTTGGGGGACTTTTGTTTCATATCATTCAGTGGGGAAACTGAAAAGTGGATACAAATTTTACAGAGCTCCTCTTTATTTTTTTTACCTCAACCCCCCCAGCAAAAAGGAAACAAAAAATCATATATACCTGCCCTTTGTCTTAATTACTCACAACATGAATCTTGTTGCTTAATTAGAATTAAAAAAAGGGCTGTTGTTAGATAACTTATCTGACTGTCTTCCACTTTCAAAATCACCCTAATCTCTGTGAGTGGATTTATGTTTCTTATCAAAAGTGGTTGCTTTGATTGACGCATACTTATTTGAATTATATAAACTGAGTCATCCTGAATGAGATAGTGTTCATGGATTTATTTTACTGCCGTATCTGTTATTTTTAAGCTCAATGTTCAAGTTTTGTTTATTTATTCATTTCTTTTGTTTTGTTGAACACAGTGCACCTGAGACTTTCAAATTGTTGAAGTTCATCACAAATTCAGTTAAAGGAAAGCGTAAGAGTATTAGAGGCTCAGCTTCAGGTTTAACAAGTACAAACTGCCAGCTAAGGCCAGTTGGCATTGAAGGAGGAGTCATTACATCATTGAATTAATTCATATTAGTTTGTATTGATCACATGTTAGGACCTGTGGTGCAGATTTACTGCCTAGATTAAACATTAATTGGCTTGCAGAGCATTTTAACTGTGGGTAAGGCAGGTCATCGTCATAAATTAAACAATATATGTGTTTGATGTGACTATTTATCTTATATTCCAGGTGCTTTTTTGATACCGTACTTGATTTTGCTGGTGCTGGAAGGCATGCCCCTCCTGCTGCTGGAGTTTGGGATAGGCCAGCGTCTCAGGAAAGGCAGTGTTGGAGTTTGGAGGTCAATTAACCCTTATTTGACTGGTATTGGTAAGAAAATACTGCTCTTATACAATTCATTCAAAACAAAAACTAAAAAGACATCAGCTTATGTCACATCACAGTCATCTTCAAATCTGATAAATCAGTTATTCTCTCTTTTACAGGTATAGCATCTATGCTGGTGTCCTTATTGATTGGGCTGTACTACAATACATTGATAGCCTGGATCATGTGGTATCTCTTCAATTCTTTTCAAAGCCCGCTGCCTTGGTCCCAGTGTCCCCTCAATGCTAATGCAACAGGTAGGAACTTGAAAATATAAGAGAAATATTCATGCATATTGAGCAAACTAAGCTCCATTCATGTTTGTGACACTTCCAGAGGACTCTTTCTTTCCCCTCCAGGCTTTGTATCAGAGTGCCAACAAAGCACAACAGTGGATTACTACTTTTACAGAGTGACTCTAAATAGTTCAACCTCCATAGACGACTCTGGTGGGATGCATTGGCCCATGGTAGTCTGCCTACTGGCTGCCTGGTCTGTCATCTGTATCTGTTACATCCGAGGGATCAGTACCTCAGGCAAGGTTTGTCGAGTTTCAGTGAAATGACCATCTTTTTAGGAAGATCAGTGTCAAAGTTATTTCATTGTTTTCCTTTTATTTTTATGACCTCAGGCAGTATATGTCACAGCCATCCTGCCCTACATTGTGCTGTTCATCTTCCTCATTCGTGGACTGACTCTTAAAGGCTCCTTAAGTGGACTTCAGCATCTCTTTACACCAGATGTATGTTTGTTTCATTGAAAAAAGCCAATCTTATGCCACTGTCATCAAATTCATATTCTAGTTTTCCAAAGTTTTTTTTTTTTTTGCATTATCTGAATACAGCTCTATTACTCAAAAATCACACACACATGAAAACATGCACCTTCCTCTTGCAGCTTGATAAACTAACAAAACCCACAACTTGGCTGGATGCAGGAGCACAGGTGTTTTATGCCTTCAGCTTAGCATGGGGAGGTCTCATCTCATTCTCAAGCTACAACCCTGTCCAGTAAGAGGCACTCATAAAGCATTATCAGTTAAACTCAAAGTCACTTGAATGAAATAAAAAAATAAATCTTAAACTGCTGTGGCTTGACGTTCTGCATTTGTTTTTACAAGCAACAACTGTGTGAAAGATGCTGTATTTCTGACGGGGGTAACCGGCTTCACCTCAGTCTATGCTGCCACTGTCACCTACACCATTATCGGCTTCAGGGCCACAGAAAAATTCGACACCTGTATCAGCAAGTAAAACTTCTTCCATTTTTCATCATCAAAACACAACAGATCAAAGATTTCGATAATATTGACTTTAGTTATCTGCGCTGTAAAAAGAGTGCTTCTAAATAGTGTCATGTTTTCTCTCCAGCAACATCATGACATTATTGAACGCATTTGAGCTTCCTGAAGACAGCATCACTCCAAGCAACTACGAAGCAGCTTTTGCTCACCTGAACAACTCCTCCCCTGATGTTATCCTCGGACTGGACATCCCAACCTGTGACATGAAGACCCTTCTCAGTGAGGTGACAACACTGGTGGCTGTTTATTGGTTTCATAAGTTATTATTGCTGATCTGTATTTTGTCCATTTTTGCAGGGAGTGGAGGGGACAGGTCTGGCCTTTATTGTGTTTACAGAGGCCATCACCAAGATGCCTGGTTCTCCAGCTTGGTCCGTCCTCTTTTTCATTATGCTTTTTTGTTTGGGGATCTCAAGCCTGTTTGGCAACATTGAAGGAGTGGTGGTCCCACTGAAGGACCTGAAATTGGTACCCCAAAACTGGCCTCAAGAAGTTGTAACAGGTAATCTGTTCTTTAAAACACTAAAGATATATACAGCCCAAAAGCTATAATTGGATTTTCATCAATACAAAAGCTGATTGTTTCTTTATTTGTTTCAGGAGTAACCTGCTTTGTGGCCTTTGCCATGTCCCTCCTCTTTGCGCAGCATTCAGGGATTTATTGGGTAACCCTCTTTGACAGCTTTGCTGGATCTGTTCCACTTCTAACCATTGGCTTATTTGAGATGATAGCTGTTGTTTACATCTATGGAATAGACAGGTAAGCAAAGATAATGTATCTACTTTATGAGGTGTTGTATAAGAAAAGGTAAGCATATTGTAATTGGCGGGACCAACCTGATGCTGCTTGTTATGGGGCTATTTATCAAGAAATCAATAACTCACACCAACCATTGATTTGACAATTATTTAATTTAAAGGTGGTAACTGTAAAGTATTTCTCATTAAAAACCATCACAATTTGAGCTGCGTCCACAGTAATGACTGACTCTGTCCTCCCAAAATGAGTTGGTCTATCAATTAATAATGTTAAGCAGTTTATTTTATTTATTTATTTATCTATTTTGAGGAGCTAACTCATCTGTAATTCTTGGGCGATTTAGATAAAAAAAAAAGAAGCCTTATGATTTTCAACATGCTTGCAAAGGCTATAAGGCTGTAAGCAACCCAAATGTCCATACTTTGTTCAATTTCGTAGAGTTTTTGCTTCCTAAGCCTTCTTCACAATGTTTGTGTCCTCTCTTGGTTTTGGCGTTGCAGAAAAAATCAATGTCAAATTAACCATACTATTTTGTGCGATTACAAGGTTATAGTTAGTCCTCTAGAGTCTGAATTCATAGCAACATCTCTTGCAATGGTTTGGTCTTCGTGATTGTGGTCTGAAATGGAGAATTAACAGATCATAGCTGTTAAATACTGCTCTGCAATAGCCAATCAGAATCAAGTATTTCACAGGGGGATGTAATGATGTTGCACAGCATCCTTCCCAGTGACTATTTAGTGTATTTAGTATGGAGTATTTCAACTTATTACTGTTGTTCAAACTTGCTGAGAATTGATACTAATGTTGTTGGAATCCTATCATAAGCCTGTGATTTATTACATTTTATTAACCTGCATTTTCTGTTTATCAGGATAGAAGTCAATAATCTCAATAAAACTCTTTTGTGTGGCAGGTTCAATGAAGACATTAAGTTCATGACTGGATACAGGCCCGGCATCTTCTGGCAGGCGTCATGGAGGGTCATCAGTCCTCTAGTAGTTGTTGTAATTTTAGTTTTTTACCTGGTTACACAAGGCCAAGAAGAGCTCACCTATTTAGTCTGGGATCCAGAGTCTGTAAGTTCACAAGTTTATCGATTAAATATGTTCTTGTTTGACACTGAGTGTATTAGTTGTTAGTCAATTTCAGTTAGTCAATTTCACAAATAGTGGTACAGATAACACTGCCTTCTCATTTTGCAGAAGAAATTTCCAGCTCTGGCTCCAATACCTTACCCTTCATGGATCAATGCAGTCATCTTTCTTCTGGCGGGGATCCCCAGTTTGGCAGCACCTTTGTATGCATTGTATCGGCTGGCTTATGTGAGCTGCAAAGACAAGATGAAAACCAGGGAGAAACTGAAACAAATTTCTTAAATCACTTTGAAAATTCTTGATTCAAGCAAAGACCATTTTATTTGTCTTGTTGCTTTAAATAATCTGGTTTAACCATCATTTCTTAAAAAATAAAATATGTTTTTCTAAGGCCCAGTTCCCCTAGAATTTAAGTGAGTAAGTTGAAAGAGAATAGGCTATATACAAAGGTAATGTAATCTTAAATCATGTTAACAAGTTAGGTTTAGCATGATCAAACTTTGGCCGGAATCATGGCATAGCATGCAATAGTTGGAATTTGAAGCGTCTTTAATTGCCACCAAGGCTGAGCTCTAAGCTGAACTCTGTAGCAGTTTTTTTTTGTGTGTGGATTTTGTAGTTGTCTGCTGCTGCGCCTCTGTTACAAGCTAACAAGCTGACAAACACTGTAAAAAGTACATACCACTACTGCTATTTTAATTCATCCTGATGTGAATCAATGCCAGAAAGAACCCCTCATGTATATGAATCATCAAGTTTTCTCTAAGGAACAAGTGCTCGGCTCTATTCACCGGTCATTCTTGCTTAATTTTCATACCACGGACAGAATTCTTTTAAAAAAGAATAAGATATTTTGTTCGTTTATAATCATTGCAGAGTTATTTTTTTTATAATGTGTATCTGTGTGGGAGACTTTTAATTGACAGCCATTAGTGTTTTTTTCTTGGTATCTATCAAAGTTAAATTTTTAATGCACATATGTCTCTTATTTCTGCACTTTATTAACAGTAGCTTTATTTCTAATAATTTTCACTTCTTACTCACATTGCAATTTCTATTAATTCTTATTTCGATTCTCCTTCTACTAATATATGTACTTTCAAGAGAGCAAGTGCAATTGTCATGATATGTTTTGTTTATTTAGTTTTCTCCTGATTTTATTTGGGTGTATTTTGTGTATTGTCCCTGGTGTTTCTGTTCCCCTGTAGTCCAGTCTTGTGGGTTTTTAGTTTGTGTTTGAACCTGTTTCCCTCCTGTTCTCTGTGTTTTATTCTTTATATCAGTTTTAAGTGTTTTCTGTCTTATTTTGTAGTAGTTTATTCCTTGTGTTTCTAGTCTGGTTTTACTCCCTCTTTTGTTAATCACCCATGAGTTTTTAACTGTGTCTCGTTTGTCTCACCTGTTGGTCGTTTGCCTCAGCTGTGTCTCGTTTGTCTCACCTGTTGCTCGTTTCTCAGTGTTTGTATAGTCTCTGTCTTCCCCTCTGTCCTTGTTGGTTCACTGTCTGTATGTATGTTGATGTGTATGCTTGTGTCCCCTGTTGCTCCCTGTGATTTTGCACCATTGATTTTTGTGGATTTTGCCTTTTGGATTTTTCTCTTTTTGTTGCCTTTTTATTTTGTTCTCTTTAAATAAATTATTTTTTGTTCTGTATTTGGGTCTTTTTCTTTGTTTAACTCTGCACGTTGTGACAGCAATGCTGTAATGACCGAATTTCTCCCTGGGGATAAATAAAATATTCAGATTCTCATTCTGATTTTGTGCAGTTTTACGATAAACCTGAAGTAAATTTGTGTGTATGGTGTATGTATGGTTTTATTAAAGCTCCTGTGAGAAACATTTGTTTTTTTGTCAATCTCGCCCCCTTCTATCTATGGCCTTGTCATTCATGGTCCTGTTTGCTGCTGTATAGTATAAATAGGGTTCAACATGATTTATTGACATAAACAAATACTTCTCTCTGAAGCTCTAAGAAACGCTGTTCATGAGCATCACACAACATGACACCATGTTGATGGCGCCATCTTCAGGACTGACCTGGAACCACATGAAGCCTGGTGAATAGCTTAACTGCAGTTAAAAACCCTAATGACATTTTTTTTTTACATTAACCCATATGGATCAAAATCACCATTTATGACTCAATTAAAAAGCTGGCCATACCTCACCTGTGGTTAAGTTGGTTAAAAATATAAAGTAAGTAAATTTGATACCATTTTTTAAACACTCAAGCAAGTTTTCATTCTAGTAAGTACAAAGAGACTTAACATTTCTCAGATTAGAAAAGGCTCTTTGTCTACAATGTGATAAACTTTAGGATCATTAATCCGTCCTGAGGTGAAGTAGCAGCAGCTTACCAGTGTCACTGCCCTGTATGAAGAGAGGGACTGTGGACAAGGTAGATATAAGTACCAGAAAAAGAAAACAAAATTGCAAATTTCCTGCCGTCTTCCGTAGAGTCTGCTATTTACTTGGAAGAGTACAAGACCTTGATAATTCATTTCATTGAGTAGTCTTTATTTTTGATAGCTATAAGATTGCCACTTTTGGTTTGACCAGCAATTTGTCACTGAAGCCAGTTGATGGTGCTAAAGACCAAAAGAAAAAAAAAAAAAATAATGTCACTGATGCCACAGAGGAAGCACTACTGACGTGATCACACACTGACACTTGAATATTTTTACTTTGCTGTATCCATGCTGGTAAGAAACCATCATTTAAGAGGCATGAAAAAGTGTGGGTTGGCTTGTTGAGCTTATGGACTGACAAATCCACCTTACCATCCCCACGACTGCAGGTGCAAAGCTCCTCCTTGGTAGATGGGGGTTTCATGTCCGTACAACACCAGCAGATGGCAGAAAGAGACAACTGTTTGAAACTGTGTCAGGACAAGAAGAGAGAAAGGATATTAACTTCACTTCTGAAAGTAACTGTCATGAATAATAATGACAGAGTAATTATCTTGTGATTCCAGTACATTTATATAAATATTCATTTATTGGGATGAATCAAATTCCTCAAAGCTGCCTGTCTTTTGAATGGAGCATCTAAGGAAATGTCACACAAACACTGGCAGAATATTTTAAAAAATAGTTAAAATTAGACTTTTGACAAAATCTCGTTCTGCTGGCTTTCACCTGTCAAATGTATTATGTGTTGAGAATATTAATCATAGAAGTTGTAAAAACACGGCTGTTTATTCAGCTGCCCCCACATACACACACACCAGATGTCAGGCATTGAAATCTATGACGTACCAATCAACTATATTGTCAGCGATGGTCTCGTTTGCTTTTGGGTGTCATGAAAAGGCATCAATATGAATTTCAGTGTGATATCTAAAAAACTCCTCACAGGAGCTTTAAATCTCGCATCGCCTCTTACTAAAAACAAGTGATACTCTTCTTTATCTCTGAAACCTTTCCTGGCTGTGGGACTTTTTGGAAATTATTCACAGAAATGCCAAAGAAAAAAAAAAGTGATAGTCCTCTCGGGGTTTTGCCAGAATCCACTGATAACTTGATATAACCAAAGTTGTACTGGGTCTCTTTCACTGGAGGTGGCTATCTTGCATCTTTCCATAGTATCACAGACAAACTAAAATTTACCATTTGTGTTTTTGTATCCTTGAGTGACTGTTCAAAATGCACCATTTGTGAGAACATGAACAAGACAAAGTTAAGAAGAGACTAGAGGATATGTGAGCAGTTATATATAATAAGTGAAGATTTGTTGTTTTGTTTATAGAATTTTTTTAAATATTAACATTTAATGCTTAGCAGCAGCTACATGTCCTCCAAGACCACCATGGCTTATGGAGCTTCAGCAGTAAAAGGAGTGAGCAAAGGAGAACTTCTATTTAGAAACTACTCCCTAGACAACCCTAAATATGCATGTTAAAGTCTCTTACATCTGTTTTGAAAGCAGCCTGAACACAGCCTTCAGTTACAAATTCACTGTAAAAAAAAAACGAAAAAACAAAAAACAGAGAAAGCATTAGCCTGCAGGATGTAATGAGCCAGTGGCAAGGGGGGGGGGGGGGTTGTTAACACTGAGGGTGTGAATGGTGCCAGTTAAAAAACAACTACCACCTTGTGACTCCACAGAAGCGTATTTTTCCACTTAGACGCCTCAGCACATTTATCTGAAAAAAAACAAAAAAAAAAACAGCTGCTGTAATACGTCAGTGCTGCCACAGTCGAAAAAAAAAGCAAACAAAAGGAGTTGGCAACTTTCCTAATCCACCGTCCTGTAAAATGACTATTTCTGGATTTTATGATTGAAATGACAGCAATTATATGTGTTCCTGGTTGAGATCTCACATCTACAGGCTTGATGATAAAGATTCAGAGAAATTGCCTCTTGGATTTGTTGAAAGCTTTTCTCTGAAAGGGTTTCCTGTCCAAACCTTTACTGTTATTTAATTTGCTTAAACAAGAAATCATTTTTTCCCCTTTCAATCCTGAATGTTAATGTTTGAGTATATTTTTCTATACTAGTGTCTTTTCACCACCTTTGATACACACTCTGTTCATTACAACTCTGCTATATAGGTGTTGCTGGACTGACTGCTGCTCTAATTAGACCAAGATAACAAATATACAGGTTATTCATCCAGTGTCTTATCACTCTCTCATTGTAACTGCTGACTTATCATTGCTAATGTTTTCACCCTCGTCCCGTTGGCCTGGTTTTGAAAAAGAAAAAACAATAAAATCAGTACCTCGGACTAAAAGCTGCAGCTGATTGGATATTTAAGGACAGCCCACCAAAATAGAGCAGAGGGATAAAAGAGGAGATGTGGAAGATTTCGCCTGCTCACATGTAGACAGCACTCATTTGGACGTACACTGAGCTTGGATTGGTTGGAAAATCTTGGATTACAGAGAAATAGTCTGATTTAAGTAGATATTTGGATCATTGCAACCATATCCTTTGCCAAAAAACAACAACAACAAAAAAGCCTTATTGCGGGTTTGGGATGGCCAAGACAAAGGACTCAGGGGTGGAGGAGAGACCCCAGTGGGACAACAAAATTCAGTACCTGTTGACATGTATTGGTTTTGCAGTGGGACTTGGAAATGTCTGGCGTTTTCCTTACCTGTGCCAAATCTATGGAGGAGGTGAGATGCTTTTCTATGATACCTTTACTCATGCTGCTTTTATTCACCACATCTTACGCTAAACCATAGTTTAGTTAAAGCTGCTGTTAAACCGTTTTATCAATTTAGTATTTATTTTACTGTGTGCCATCTTATTGAGTCAATGGAGACTCCAGACTTGAGTAATAGGACTATGTTTAGTCATTAACATATTAACTAAGCCAGCTTTTGTCACTGTGCTGGAAATGGTGAGTCTTATCTTTACTTCATTGATAACAGTGAACATCAACATATCGTTTCTGCTCCACAACCGCACTTTCTGTGTTTGCTTCCTCATAGTTTACGTGAGATATCCAAAGCCACAGACTCCTAACTGGGTGGGGGTTAATTCAAGTCAACAGTCAATGCTCCAAACCAGAGAAGGGCCTATCAGCCTCACATATTGACTCTGTGATTCCTGATTCCCACAGGGCTGTGGGACTCAGAAGAGCCTCTACTTGACCTCAGCTTAGTTACCTTCAACTTTAGAACAGAGGTTGTTTTAACAGATTTATTTAGAGAAAGACACAAAGATGAACAAATCAACTTCACTCATCTTTAGAGCAGAAGACTGACCATGAATCATGACATATTGATTATTTCATATTTTAATTTTGAACCTCTGAAACCAATGTAAGGGGGTAGGCAAAAGAAACAGCCCAATTTTCAATTCAATTTCAAAATGTCAATTTCAATTGATGGTAGATCTGATCGTCAAAAGTCAGCAGGATGAGATTTTAAGTACGAAGACACCAAACCCAGTCATAGGACAAGATAATTAATGATTGCCTTTTCCAAAGGGGGTGTCAAAAGTGACACAAACCAAAAGTTCTTCACTGGAGCTTTAAAAAAATAATAATTTAATGAATACTTAAATGAAATATGATAGTAAAACTAAACAGTGAGGGGGGCATTTGCCAAGCAGGTACCCTGTTAACAGATGTCAAAAGAATAGACAGCTCTGGCAGTATTTGGTACATCCCACCACATCCAATAAAGCTAAGGAAGGTAGATTGAGGGGTTGATGTGCAAATACACAATGTGCACTGTTGCAACGACTTTGTACAAAGTTTGGAGCACAACTTTGACTAGAGTTTTCCACTCTAAAGAAGTGAGGTGTTGCAAAAAAGTTTTGGTATTGGCAGAAAAAAAATTTCTGTCCTCGTAACAGCGAAGTCCAACCAGCCTGATGAAAAAGATCCTTTTTTTTCCATATCAGAAGAATCCCTCAACACCTCCTTTTGAAATGCATTCTCCTCTCTGCAGATCTTTTAGTTTGTCGATTATAAAGCATGGCCTTGAATTTCACTATAATGTCAGTCATTCAAAAAGCTCACATCATGATCAAAAACTTTATTGTGTATGTTCCCTGGATGATAGTTTGTTGATAAAGTCATTCTAATCTGGCTTTTGTCTTGAAGGAAAAGTAAATGTTAACTCCATGTCTTTAGGTGCATTCCTCATCCCCTACCTGATAGCCCTGGTGTTTGAAGGCCTCCCTTTGCTCTACCTGGAGCTTGCAATAGGTCAAAGGCTCCGCAAGGGCAGCATCGGTGTCTGGAACTCCATCTCACCACTGCTGGGTGGAGTGGGTGTGTGGCACTAAAACATCAACATTTGTTATTTATTTTATTTCATTTTTGGATTATGTTGTCTAATATGTATTCTCTCTGTGTAGGAATTGCGTCCATGGTGGTGTCATTTTTGGTTTCCAATTTTTACAACACTATCATGGCGTGGGTGCTCTGGTACTTCTTCCACTCTTTCCAAAACCCCCTACCATGGAGCGTGTGCCCGCTCAATGAGGAACACACAGGTAACCACACGACCAGTTATTCCCGCCATTGTTGATGTGATAGTGATATCTACTGCTACAACGCCACCAACGCACTTTTGACAGGGCAGATGTGCAATCCAACCTATAAAACTTTGGCTTAGCAAAACCTACAATAAACATCAATAGTTCAATAAAGTTGCAAGGCAATCACCAAAAGGAGTGGTTTCCAAGTAAGCTCTACATGACATTTCAGGTGAACTTTGGTAGGAAAATAAGGATTGTTTTTCGAAAGGTTGTAAAAAGCAAACACGCCATTACAGAATCGTTTAACCCTTTCAAGCATTATATTCACAACATAATGTTAAGTGATTTTAAGGGCTGTTTTTATTTAATACTTAAACACAGGGAGATTTTGATGGTATGGTTTCACATCAACCACCTTAATATTCACCCCATACACTGCTAGCTATTGTGCATCTGTCGTAATTAAACTTTATGTATATGAAGTTGGCTTGAATTCATATGTGTGTTTATGACAAATAAAAGCAACAAGACCATCAGCAACAAGGTTGATGATTTTTAAACTGGTATTTTTGATGCGCAAAACTGCTGTGAGGGGGTAGGTGTTTTTTTTTACGGTACATGATACATTTCAATGACTACCTGAGCATGTGATGGACAAGATAAGAAAAGACTGCTTTGTCCACCTTACAAAAAAAGAAAGTTCCTATGAAGGTGTATTTGCTTGAAAATGCCATTTCTTGTTAATGCAATAAAAGTATATATATAACAGAATTAACTCTTGTGTGAGACAGCCCCATGATGTTAATCCTGGTGAACACTGTTATTTTGATTTTAATATTAAATCATGAGAAGATTCTTATTGAATTTATTTATTATTAATTTTGTTTGATATTATCTTCAAGCGGTTATTTCATGTTGTCACTGTCTTTTTCTTTTCCATCGATAAGGCTACGTTACTGAGTGTGAGAAAACCAGTCCAGTGAATTACTTCTGGTATCGTCAGACCTTGAATATCACACCTGACATTGAGACCAGCGGCTCTGTGCAGTGGTGGTTGGTCATCTGTTTGGCCAGCGCCTGGAGTATAGTCTTCATCTGCTTCATCAAAGGGATTAAGTCCATGGGGAAGGTTTGTTTTACTCCTGAAAAACAAATAAAACTCTGTGAAAAAAAACCTATTTGAAAATCTAGAAAAATTACAGAAAACAAAGAAATTACTAGGGCCCCGTTGGGGCACTGGCGGGCCCGAGCCGTGTCACGCCGCCCCCAGCGCGACCGCCTCCCCCACCCGATCGCGTCACACTCAAGGTCCAAAGATGGTGTGCGCACTTGTTTGTGGTCATTTACCATTATAATGAACGGGAGGCGCAGTTTCTACCAAAACGCTCGCTGCAGAAAAACTCCATGTCCTATTTGAAAAAAGTCTGGACCATGAGTGAGGGCACAAACACAGCTAAGATATATCCAAATGGCAAGTTGCTCCTCCTTTCGCTTTTGCCGAGAGAGCAGTGCGTTTGAGCCATTGAATGATGAACAGGAAAAACTTGACTTTATTCTCCTGCCATGGGGGGGCGCTCTTTTAAAGAGAAAAAACTCCTTCACAAATGTGTTGATGGCTGGACATTGCATCATCCTAGAAAACATGGAGGCCAGTGAGTACAAAAATAAAAAGTTAAAAGACTTTTAAATATGTGGATTTTAGGGTTATATTTGGCGCCCCCTAGAACCTAAACCGTGGGGTGCAGCGTCATGATTTGAATAACTTTTAATGGCCATGGGGTGTAGATTGGCCTGAGCAAATGTGGTGCCGGTGGAACGAAAGCCTTCGGAGGAATTAGCGAAATTCCAATGTGTGCGAATCTGCAAAAAATGCGAAATAACCCTTTAACCGTACATTTTACAGATACGTGGCCATTGACTTTTTCGAAGATCTTATGTAAATACACGTGTATGTAAAATTTTGTGTCAATATGACAAAACATACAGGCGTAGCACTCAACAATGTGTATTTTCACCTTAGTGGACAAGAAAAAATTGACTTTTTTCTCCTGCCATGGGGGGGCGCTCTTTTGCCGAGTAAAAATTCCTTCACAAATGTGTTGATGGCTGGACATTGCATCATCCTAGAAAACTTGGAGGCCAGTGGGGACAAAAATAAAAAGTTATAAGACTTTTAAATATGTGGATTTTACGGTTATCTTTGGCTCCCCCTAGAACCTAAACCGTGGGGTGCAGCGTCATGATTTGAATAACTTTTAATGGCCATGTGGTGTAGATTGGCCTGAGCAAATGTGGTGCCGGTGGAACGAAAGCCTTCGGAGGAGTTAGCGAAATTCCAATGTGTGCGGATCGGCAAAAAATGCGGAATAACCCTTTAACCGTACATTTGACAGATACGCGCGCATTGACTTTTTCGTAGATCTTATTGAGATACATGTGTGTGTCAATTTTTGTGTCATTTTGCCAAAGCGTACAGGTGTTACACTCAACAATGTGTATTTTCACCTTAGGGGACAAGAAAAAATGGACTTTTTTCTCCTGCCATGGGGGGGCGCTCTTTTGGGGAGTAAAAATTCCTTCACAAATGTGTTGATGGCTGGACATTGCATCATCCTAGAAAACTTGGAGGCCAGTGAGGGCAAAAATAAAAAGTTATAAGACTTTTAAATATGTGGATTTTAGGGTTATCTTTGGCGCCCCCTAGAACCTAAACCGTGGGGTGCAGCGTCATGATTTGAATAACTTTTAATGGCCATGGAGTGTAGATTGGCCTGAGCAAATGTGGTGCCGGTGGAACGAAAGCCTTAGGAGGAGTTAGCGAAATTCCAATGTGTGCGTATCGGCAAAAAATGCGGAATAACCCTTTAACCGTACATTTGACAGATACGCCCGCACTGACTTTTTTGTAGATCTTATTGAGATACATGTGTGTGTCAATTTTTGTGTCATTTTGACAAAGCGTACCGGCGTGACAGTGAATAGTGTGAATTTTCACCTTAGGGGGCGCTATGGAGCCATTTTGCATTTTCTTGTTTGGGCGACTTCGGAATATCAAATTTTTCATCAGGCCCGGTCGTCCTGCCAAATTTCATGAGTTTTCGCCAGTGGGAAGTGGGCCATTTTCCAGTTCAAAGGGGAGGAAAAATAATAACTAGGGCCCCGGTGGGGCACTGTCGGGCCCGAGCCGCGTCGCGCCGCCCCTAGCGCGACCGCCTCCCCCTCCCGATCGCGTCACACTCAAGGTCCAAAGATGGTGTGCGCACTTGTCTGTGGTCATTTCCCATTATAATGAATGGGAGGCGCAGTTTCTACCAAAACACTCGCTGCAGACAAACTTCATGTCCTATTTGAAAAAAGTCTGGACCATGAGTGAGGGCACAAACACAGCTATGATATATCGAAATGGCAGGTTAATCCTCCTTACGGTGTTGCCTGGAGAGCGATGCGATTGAGCCATTGAGCGATGGGCAGGGTTAACTTGACTTTTTCTCCTGCCTTGGGGGGGGATGTGGATTCCTTTAAGAATGTGGATTTTTGGGTCATCTTTGGCGCCCCCTAGAACGTAAACCGTGGGGTGCAGCGTCATGATTTTTAAAACTTTGAATGGCCATGGGGTGTAGATTGGCCTGAGCAAATTTGGTGTCAGTGGGACGAAAGCCTTAGGAGGAGTTAGCCACATTCCAATGTGTGCGAATCGGCAAAAAATGCAAAATAGCCCTTTAACCGTACATTTGACAGATACGCGCGCATTGACTTTTTTGTAGATCTTATTGAGATACATATGTGTGTCAATTTTTGTGTCAATATGATAAAGCGTACAGGCGTGACAGTCAATAGTGTGAATTTCCACCTTAGGGGACAAGAAAAAATCGACTTTTTTCTCCTGCCATGGGGGGGCGCTCTTTTGGGGAGTAAAAATTCCTTCACAAATGTGTTGATGGCTGGACATTGCATCATCCTAGAAAACTTGGAGGCCAGTGAGGACAAAAATAAAAAGTTATAAGACTTTTAAATATGTGGATTTTAGGGTTATCTTTGGCGCCCCCTAGAACCTAAACCGTGGGGTGCAGCGTCATGATTTGAATAACTTTTAATGGCCATGGGGTGTAGATTGGCCTGAGCAAATGTGGTGCCGGTGGAACAAAAGCCTTCGGAGGAGTTAGCGAAATTCCAATGTGTACGGATCGCCAAAAAATGCGAAATAGCCCTTTAACCGTACATTTGACAGATACGCCCGCATTGACTTTTTCGTAGATCTTATTGAGATACACCTGTGTGCCAAATTTTGTGTCATTTTGACAAAGTGTAGAGGCGTGACACTCAACAATGTGTATTTTCACCTTAGGGGACAAGAAAAAATGGACTTTTTTCTCCTGCCATGGGGGGGCGCTCTTTTGGGGAGTAAAAATTCCTTCACAAATGTGTTGATGGCTGGACATTGCATCATCCTAGAAAACTTGGAGGCCAGTGAGGACAAAAATAAAAAGTTATAAGACTTTTAAATATGTGGATTTTAGGGTTATCTTTGGCGCCCCCTAGAACCTAAACCGTGGGGTGCAGCGTCATGATTTGAATAACTTTTAATGGCCATGGGGTGTAGATTGGCCTGAGCAAATGTGGTGCCGGTGGAACGAAAGCCTTCGGAGGAGTTAGCGAAATTCCAATGTGTACGGATCGCCAAAAAATGCGAAATAGCCCTTTAACCGTACAATTGACAGATACGCCCGCACTGACTTTTTTGTAGATCTTATTGAGATACATATGTGTGTCAAATTTTGTGTCATTTTGACAAAGCGTACAGGCGTGACAGTCAATAGTGTGAATTTCCACCTTAGGGGGCGCTATGGAGCCATTTTGCATTTTATTGTTTGGGCGACTTCAGAATATCAAATTTTTCACCAGGCCTGGTCGTCCTGCCAAATTTCATGAGTTTTCGCCAGTGGGAAGTGGGCCATTTTCCAGTTTAAAGGGGAGGAAAAATAATAATAATAATAACAAAAGAAGGAAACATGCAGGAACAAGAGGGCTCTCGCAGCTGCTTAGCAGCTACGCTCGGGCCCTAACTAGGGCCCCGTTGGGGCACTGGCGGGCCCGAGCCGTGTCACGCCGCCCCCAGCGCGACCGCCTCCCCCACCCGATCGCGTCACACTCAAGGTCCAAAGATGGTGTGCGCACTTGTTTGTGGTCATTTACCATTATAATGAACGGGAGGCGCAGTTTCTACCAAAACGCTCGCTGCAGAAAAACTCCATGTCCTATTTGAAAAAAGTCTGGACCATGAGTGAGGGCACAAACACAGCTAAGATATATCCAAATGGCAAGTTGCTCCTCCTTTCGCTTTTGCCGAGAGAGCAGTGCGTTTGAGCCATTGAATGATGAACAGGAAAAACTTGACTTTATTCTCCTGCCATGGGGGGGCGCTCTTTTAAAGAGAAAAAACTCCTTCACAAATGTGTTGATGGCTGGACATTGCATCATCCTAGAAAACATGGAGGCCAGTGAGGACAAAAATAAAAAGTTATAAGACTTTTAAATATGTGGATTTTAGGGTTATCTTTGGCGCCCCCTAGAACCTAAACCGTGGGGTGCAGCGTCATGATTTGAATAACTTTTAATGGCCATGGGGTGTAGATTGGCCTGAGCAAATGTGGTGCCGGTGGAACGAAAGCCTTCGGAGGAATTAGCGAAATTCCAATGTGTGCGAATCTGCAAAAAATGCGAAATAACCCTTTAACCGTACATTTTACAGATACGTGGCCATTGACTTTTTCGAAGATCTTATGTAAATACACGTGTATGTAAAATTTTGTGTCAATACGACAAAACATACAGGCGTAGCACTCAACAATGTGTATTTTCACCTTAGTGGACAAGAAAAAATTGACTTTTTTCTCCTGCCATGGGGGGGCGCTCTTTTGGGGAGTAAAAATTCCTTCACAAATGTGTTGATGGCTGGACATTGCATCATCCTAGAAAACTTGGAGGCCAGTGGGGACAAAAATAAAAAGTTATAAGACTTTTAAATATGTGGATTTTACGGTTATCTTTGGCTCCCCCTAGAACCTAAACCGTGGGGTGCAGCGTCATGATTTGAATAACTTTTAATGGCCATGGGGTGTAGATTGGCCTGAGCAAATGTGGTGCCGGTGGAACGAAAGCCTTCGGAGGAGTTAGCGAAATTCCAATGTGTGCGGATCGGCAAAAAGTGCGGAATAACCCTTTAACCGTACATTTGACAGATACGCGCGCACTGTCTTTTTCGTAGATCTTATTGAGATACATGTGTGTGTCAATTTTTGTGTCATTTTGCCAAAGCGTACAGGTGTTACACTCAACAATGTGTATTTTCACCTTAGGGGACAAGAAAAAATGGACTTTTTTCTCCTGCCATGGGGGGGCGCTCTTTTGGGGAGTAAAAATTCCTTCACAAATGTGTTGATGGCTGGACATTGCATCATCCTAGAAAACTTGGAGGCCAGTGAGGGCAAAAATAAAAAGTTATAAGACTTTTAAATATGTGGATCTTAGGGTTATCTTTGGCGCCCCCTAGAACCTAAACCGTGGGGTGCAGCGTCATGATTTGAATAACTTTTAATGGCCATGGGGTGTAGATTGGCCTGAGCAAATGTGGTGCCGGTGGAACGAAAGCCTTCGGAGGAGTTAGCGAAATTCCAATGTGTGCGGATCGGCAAAAAATGCGAAATAACCCTTTAACCGTACATTTTACAGATACGTGGCCATTGACTTTTTCGAAGATCTTATGTAAATACACGTGTATGTAAAATTTTGTGTCAATACGACAAAACATACAGGCGTAGCACTCAACAATGTGTATTTTCACCTTAGTGGACAAGAAAAAATTGACTTTTTTCTCCTGCCATGGGGGGCGCTCTTTTGCCGAGTAAAAATTCCTTCACAAATGTGTTGATGGCTGGACATTGCATCATCCTAGAAAACTTGGAGGCCAGTGGGGACAAAAATAAAAAGTTATAAGACTTTTAAATATGTGGATTTTACGGTTATCTTTGGCTCCCCCTAGAACCTAAACCGTGGGGTGCAGCGTCATGATTTGAATAACTTTTAATGGCCATGGGGTGTAGATTGGCCTGAGCAAATGTGGTGCCGGTGGAACGAAAGCCTTCGGAGGAGTTAGCGAAATTCCAATGTGTGCGGATCGGCAAAAAGTGCGGAATAACCCTTTAACCGTACATTTGACAGATACGCGCGCACTGTCTTTTTCGTAGATCTTATTGAGATACATGTGTGTGTCAATTTTTGTGTCATTTTGCCAAAGCGTACAGGTGTTACACTCAACAATGTGTATTTTCACCTTAGGGGACAAGAAAAAATGGACTTTTTTCTCCTGCCATGGGGGGGCGCTCTTTTGGGGAGTAAAAATTCCTTCACAAATGTGTTGATGGCTGGACATTGCATCATCCTAGAAAACTTGGAGGCCAGTGAGGGCAAAAATAAAAAGTTATAAGACTTTTAAATATGTGGATCTTAGGGTTATCTTTGGCGCCCCCTAGAACCTAAACCGTGGGGTGCAGCGTCATGATTTGAATAACTTTTAATGGCCATGGGGTGTAGATTGGCCTGAGCAAATGTGGTGCCGGTGGAACGAAAGCCTTCGGAGGAGTTAGCGAAATTCCAATGTGTGCGGATCGGCAAAAAATGCGAAATAACCCTTTAACCGTACATTTGACAGATACGCCCGCACTGACTTTTTTGTAGATCTTATTGAGATACATGTGTGTGTCAATTTTTGTGTCATTTTGACAAAGCGTACCGGCGTGACAGTGAATAGTGTGAATTTTCACCTTAGGGGGCGCTATGGAGCCATTTTGCATTTTCTTGTTTGGGCGACTTCGGAATATCAAATTTTTCACCAGGCCCGGTCGTCCTGCCAAATTTCATGAGTTTTCGCCAGTGGGAGGTGGGCCATTTTCCAGTTCAAAGGGGAGGAAAAATAACTAGGGCCCCGTTGGGGCACTGGCGGGCCCGAGCCGTGTCGCGCTGCCCCCCCCAACGCGCTGCCTCCCCGTCCCATTCGCGTCCTCTGGCCATCGCCCTCTCTGGTAACGCCCATCACTGCAAAGACCCTTTCCTTCATCGGCGTTTGCTGTTCTTCCTGCCAGTGCGTGTTGCTTTCACTTACACTTGCCACAGCCAGCCTCGTGAGTGCCTAGCCTATTGGATATCACTGTCATCTACACAGGACAGTCATAACCTTTCTATTAATACTTGTTTTTTAATTTCACATTAATTTCAATATTGTATAAATGACTGGAAAAAACTTGAGCCCCTGCCCCTGTATAATCATGTGCACGTCCCTGTTCTAGCTCCAAGGTGAATCTTCACTGCTCATGTTCTCCTCAGAAGTAGTCACCTCACTCCCCTCAGGTGACTGTACACATGCACCAACTGCTTGCTTCAGGTTTGGATGGAGCTTCATGGTTGTCTTTTGGAGAAATGAGCAGTCAAGTTGTGTTTGAAATTTGATTTTTTTCAGGGGCAAAAAGGGGCCTCTGCATTCTAGTCAAATATGTAAATAGCATGTTTTTGCAGGTGCTAAAAAAAAGACTCTGAGTGTGTGTGTGTGTATATCCTGCAGTACTCTGAGAAGAATAATAAGCATATTTCTGAGGTGAATTTTGAAGATTCATCTGAGAGTTAGGAGGGCTGATCATTCCCTTTCCCTTTAGATGTCTATGTCTGTTTTTGTGTGATAATGAAAGAATCCCAACTCAAAAAGGCTCTGTTGATGTTTTTTTTTTGTTGTTGTTCATTCATATTCAAACCACTATTTTATATCACTGCTAATACGCCAAGACCATTTTATGGAATTTAGCTTTCCATAAACTTTAGGAAAGGACCTCTGGTTGTTTAACGGGGTCATTACTGCAAAAACATATTCTTCCTAAATTTTGAAGGTCAAACCTTAGATCCATTAGGTTTAAATAGAAAAAGCATTAAAATATGTTAGGATTATAGCATATGACAAATATGTGCCTTTCAGTGGCCACAACTACTTTGTCTGCTGGCTCTGCAGTCGATTGACGCTCCCCAGCGTTCAAGTCACATGACATATTTAACTGGATGTAGCAGCAAGACGGAGCCTCGTTGACTCTCCGTTTCAACTTATCTCAAAAGTGAGGACCTCAAACTATACACCAGTTTTCAAATTGTGTTGATAGGCCAAATAAAACCAGAGTTATGATAAATTATGTCCGCGATACTTTTTTTCTGCTTATTTTGATCACGTTCGGCGCTCGATCGCGCTGTATGAGACAGGAAAACATAGCATGCAGACATTAGCGACAGGTCTTACAGGCGGAAAAGGCTTGCCAAAGAAAAAAAAAAAACACACCACAACATCTCTCCTATTGGTGGAAAACTTCACCACAACAACCAATCCAAAATTATATGGTGACTGATTGACAAGGGGCGGGCGCTTACGTTCTTCCTGCAACATGAGAAGGGAGGGAGGAACTCTCAGCAGGGATGCAGTCTGGGACACGTAGTTGCAAACCTAGCGACTTTGTTGTTAGATTCAATGACTTTTCAGACCCCCTAACGACTTTTTTAGAAAGAAAGGGACTTTTATCGACTTCTTCTGGAGTTTAGAGACTCTGACATGAAGCAGGCTTTCCTTACTGAGGAGTTAGCAACGCTGCTAAGGGTGCAGAGCCACACATGCGCTCCGAGCTCTGCATGGGAGACTAAAGCTGACAAAGCTGCAGCAGTTAGCAGGTTTCACCCTCAGAGACCACCAGGGGTTCATGTTGAGGCATTTTCAGTTTTTTTTTTTTTTTTGCCATAGACACTGTCAGCACAATCTGCAGTTACACTAACAAAAATGCTGCAAAAAACAAAGAATTATGGAAAAATTACACATGGACTGACATAGAGGAGGATCTACACAAGTTTTTTACATCATGTTTTACATCATGCATCATTTACATCATGTTTTTTTGTAGTGGCATTAATAAAAAGTGACATTTGTGAGACTATACAGTGTTTTGTAAATAAATTTACAAAGAACGCCTGGGCCATTGCCTGCATTTTGATGTAAATAGAGGTAAATTACTATGTTCTTTGTTAAAAATTTGCATATGTTTTGAAGTTTACAATTTTTATTTGAAGTTTAAGTTTTAAAAACAGTTCATCACACATATTTGTGGTTTAATTTCACATTAATTTCCATATTGTATAAATGACTGGAAAAAACTTGAGCCCCTGCCCCTGTATAATCATGTGCACGTCCCTGTTCTAGCTCCAAGGTGAATCTTCACTGCTCATGTTCTCCTCAGAAATAGTCACCTCACTCCCCTCAGGTTACTGTACACATGCACCAACTATCTGCTTCAGGTTTGGATGGAGCTTCATGGTTGTCTTTTGGAGAAATGAACAGTCAAGTTGTGTTTGAAATTAGATTTTTTTCAGGGGCAAAAGGAAGCCTCTGCATTCTTGTCAAATATGTAAACAGCATGTTTTTGCAGGTGCTAAAAAACAGACTCTGAGTGTGTGTGTGTGTGTGTGTGTGTGTGTGTGTGTGTGTGTGTGTGTGTATGTTGGCGTGTGTGTATATGTGTGTGTATCCAGCAGTACTCTGTACTCCTGCAGTCGCCAAAAAGACTTTTAAGAATGTGGATTTTTGGGTCATCTTTGGCGCCCCCTAGAACTGCAGTACTCTGTACTCCTGCAGTGGCCAAAATGACTTTTAAGAATGTGGATTTTTGGGTCATCTTTGGCGCCCCCTAGAACGTAAACCGTGGGGTGCAGCGTCATGATTTTTACAACTTTGAATGGGCATGGGGTGTAGATTGCCCTGAGCAAATTTGGTATCGGTGGGACTAAAGCCTTAGGAGGAGATAGCCACATTCCAATGTGTGCGAATCGGCAAAAAATGCAAAATAGCCCTTTAACCGTACATTATACAGATACGCGCTTTTTGACTTTTTCGTAGATCTAATTGAGATACACATGATTGTCAATTTTTGTGTCAATATGACATAGCGTTCAGGCGTGACACTCAACAATGTGTATTTTCATGTAAGGGGACAAGAAAAAATTGACTTTTTTCTCCTACCATGGGGGGCGCTCTTTTGGGGAGTAAAAATTCCTTCACAAATGTGTTGATGGCTGGACATTGCATCATCCTAGAAAACTTGGAGGCCAGTGAGGACAAAAAAAAAAAGTTATAAAACATTTAAGAATGTGGATTTTTGGGTTATTTTTGGCGCCCCCTAGAACCTAAACCATGGGGTGCAGCATCATGATTTGAATAACTTTTAATGGCCATGGGGTGTAGATTGGCCTGAGCAAATGTGGTGCCGGTGGAACGAAAGCCTTCGGAGGAGTTAGCGAAATTCCAATGTGTGCGTATCGGCAAAAAATGCGGAATAACCCTTTAACCGTACATTTGACAGATACGCGCGCATTGACTTTTTTGTAGATCTTATTGAGATACATGTGTGTGTCAATTTTTGTGTCATTTTGCCAAAGCGTACAGGCGTGACACTCTACAATGTGTATTTTCACCTTAGGGGACAAGAAAAAATGGACTTTTTTCTCCTGCCATGGGGGGGCGCTCTTTTGGCGAGTAAAAATTCCTTCACAGATGTGTTGATGGCTGGACATTGCATCATCCTAGAAAACTTGGAGGCCAGTGAGGACAAAAATAAAAAGTTATAAGACTTTTAAATATGTGGATTTTAGGGTTATTTTTGGCGCCCCCTAGAACCTAAACCGTGGGGTGCAGCGTCATGATTTGAATAACTTTTAATGGCCATGGGGTGTAGATTGGCCTGAGCAAATGTGGTGCCGGTGGAACAAAAGCCTTCGGAGGAGTTAGCGAAATTCCAATGTGTGCGGATCGGCAAAAAATGCGAAATAACCCTTTAACCGTACATTTGACAAATACGCCCGCACTGACTTTTTTGTAGATCTTATTGAGATACATATGTGTGTCAATTTTTGTGTCAATATGACAAAGCGTACAGCCGTCATGTGAATTTTCACCTTAGGGGGCGCTATGGAGCCATTTTGCATTTTATTGTTTGGGCGACTTCAGAATATCGAATTTTTCGCTCGATCGCGCTGTATGAGACAGGAAAACATAGCATGCAGACATTAGCGACAGGTCTTACAGGCGGAAAAGGCTTGCCAAAAGAAAAAAAAAACACACCACAACATCTCTCCTATTGGTGGAAAACTTCACCACAACAACCAATCCAAAATTATATGGTGACTGATTGACAAGGGGCGGGCGCTTACGTTCTTCCTGCAACATGAGAAGCGAGGGAGGGACTCTCAGCAGGGATGCAGTCTGGGACACGTAGTTGCAAACCTAGCGACTTTGTTGTTAGATTCAATGACTTTTCAGACCCCCTAACGACTTTTTTTTAGAAAGAAAGGGACTTTTATTGACTTCTTCTGGAGTTTAGAGACTCTGACATGAAGCAGGCTTTCCTTACTGAGGAGTTAGCAACACTGCTAAGGGTGCAGAGCCACACATGCGCTCCGAGCTCTGCATGGGAGACTGAAGCTGACAGAGCTGCAGCAGTTAGCAGGTTTCACCCTCAGAGACCACCAGGGGTTCATGTTGAGGCATTTTAAAAAAAAATTTTTTGTGCCATAGACACTGTCAGCACAATCTGCAGTTACACTAACAAAAATGCTGGACAAAACAAAGAATTATGGAAAAATTACACATGGACTGACATAGAGGAGGATCTACACAAGTTTTTTACATCATGTTTTACATCATGCATCATTTACATCATGTTTTTTTGTAGTGGCATAAATAAAAAGTGACATTTGTGAGACTATACAGTGTTTTGTAAATAATTTTACAAAGAACGCCTGGGCCATTGCCTGCATTTTGATGTAAATAGAGGTAAATCACCATGTTCTTTGTTAAAAATTTGCATATGTTTTGAAGTTTACAATTTTTATTTGAAGTTTAAGTTTTAAAAACAGTTCATCACACATATTTGTGGTTTTCACAGTAAAAATGTTACTTTTTTCCACTCGGATATTATGTTTTGTGTGTGAATTTGGGTCCATTGTGTAAAAACAGTATGTGAAAATGATAAAATAACTGTAAAGTCACACAGGTGAGGTTGTGCTGAAAAAAATGATACCAGGCAAGGCAAGGTAAAAAATTTTTAAGAGGAAATATAAAGGTAAAATCTAAAGTAGTCAAAAACGGCCAATAGTGACTCCCAGTCTCCATAGACAAGTCCCTTTGGCGCCACTCAGTGGGCAAAACTACTTTGTCTGCTGTAATGTATATTTGGGTCATCTTTGGCGCCCGCTAGAACGTAAACCGTGGGGTGCAGCGTCATGATTTTTACAACTTTGAATGGCCATGGGTTGTAGATTGGCCTGAGCAAATTTGGTGTCATTGGGACGAAAGCCTTAGGAGGAGTTAGCCACATTCCAATGTGTGCAAATCGGCAAAAAATGCAAAATAGCCCTTTTACCATACATTATACACATACGCGCTCTTTGACTTTTTCGTAGATCTTATTGAGATACACGTGATTGTCAAATTTTGTGTCAATATGACAAAGCGTTCAGGCATGACACTCAACAATGTGTGTTTTCACCTTAGGGGTCAAGAAAAAATGGACTTTTTTCTCCTGCCATGGGGGGGCGCTCTTTTGGGGAGTAAAAATTCCTTCACAAATGTGTTGATGGCTGGACATTGCATCATCCTAGAAAACTTGGAGGCCAGTGAGGACAAAAATAAAAAGTTGTAAGACTTTTAAGACTGTGGATTTTTGGGTTATCTTTGGCGCCCCCTAGAACGTAAACCGTGGGGTGCAGCGTCATGATTTTGATAACTTTTAATGGCCACGGGGTGTAGATTGGCCTGAGCAAATGTGGTGCCGGTGGAACGAAAGCCTTCGGAGGAGTTAGCGAAATTCCAATGTGTGCGGATCGGCAAAAAATGCGAAATAACCCTTTAACCGTAATTTTGACAGATACGCCCGCACTGACTTTTTTGTAGATCTTATTGAGATACATATGTGTGTCAATTTTTGTGTCAATATGACAAAGCGTACAGGCGTGACAGTCAATAGTGTGAATTTCCACCTTAGGGGGCGCTATGGAGCCATTTTGCATTTTATTGTTTGGGCGACTTCAGAATATCGAATTTTTCACCAGGCCCGGTCGTCCTGCCAAATTTCATGAGTTTTCGCCAGTGGGAAGTGGGCCATTTTCCAGTTCAAAGGGGAGGAAAAAGAAGAAAGAAAGAAACTAGGACCCCGTTGGGGCACTGGCGGGCCCGAGCCATGTCGCGTCCCCCCCCCCCCCCCCCCCAACGTGCTGCCTCCCTGTCCCATTTGTGTCCTCTGGCCATCGCCCTCTCTGTTAACGCCCATCACTGCAAAGACCCTTTTCCTTCATCGGCGTTTGCTGTTCTTCCTGCCAGTGCGTGTTGCTTTCACTTACACTTGCCACAGCCAGCCTCGTGAGTGCCTAGCCTATTGGATATCACTGTCACCTACACAGGACAGTCATTACCTTTCTATTAATACTTTGTTTTTTAATTTCACATTAATTTCCATATTGTATAAACGACTGGAAAAAACTTGAGCCCCTGCCCCTGTATAATCATGTGCATGTCTCTGTTCTAGCTCCAAGGTGAATCTTCACTGCTCATGTTCTCCTCAGAAGCACTCACCTCACTCCCCTCAGGTTACTGTACACATGCACCAACTGCCTGCTTCAGGTTTGGATGGAGCTTCATGGTTGTCTTTTGAAGAAATGACCAGTCAAGTTGTGTTTGAAATTTGATTTTTTTCAGGGGCAAAAGGAGCCTCTGCATTCTTGTCAAATATGTAAATAGCATGTTTTTGCAGGTGCTAAAAACCAGACTCTGAGTGTGTGTGTGTGTGTGTGTGTGTGTGTGTGTGTGTGTGCGTGTGTGTGTGTCTATGTGTGCGTTCAAGTCACATGACATATTTAACCGGATGTAGCTGCAAGACGGAGCCTCGTTGATTCTCCGTTTCAACTTATCTCAAAAGTGAGGACCTCAACCTATATACCAGTTTTTAAATTGTGTTGATAGGCCAAATAAAACCAGAGTTATGATAAATTATGTCCGCGATACTTTTTTTCTGCTTATTTTGATCACGTTCGGCGCTCGATCGCGCTGTATGAGACAGGAAAACATAGCATGCAGACATTAGCGACAGGTCTTACAGGCGGAAAAGGCTTGCCAAAAGAAAAAAAAAACACACCACAACATCTCTCCTATTGGTGGAAAACTTCACCACAACAACCAATCCAAAATTATATGGTGACTGATTGACAAGGGGCGGGCGCTTACGTTCTTCCTGCAACATGAGAAGGGAGGGAGGGACTCTCAGCAGGGATGCAGTCTGGGACACGTAGTTGCAAACCTAGCGACTTTGTTGTTAGATTCAATGACTTTTCAGACACCCTAACGACTTTTTTTTAGAAAGAAAGGGACTTTTATCGACTTCTTCTGGAGTTTAGAGACTCTGACATGAAGCAGGCTTTCCTTACTGAGGAGTTAGCAACGCGGCTAAGGGTGCAGAGCCACACATGCGCTCAGAGCTCTGCATGGGAGACTGAAGCTGACAGAGCTGCAGCAGTTAGCAGGTTTCACCCTCAGAGACCACCAGGGGTTCATGTTGAGGCATTTTAATTTTTTTTTTTTTTTGTGCCATAGACACTGTCAGTACAATCTGCAGTTACACTAACAAAAATGCTGCAAAAAACAAAGAATTATGGAAAAATTACACATGGACTGACATAGAGGAGGATCTACACAAGTTTTTTACATCATGTTTTACATCATGCATCATTTACATCATGTTTTTTTGTAGTGGCATAAATAAAAAGTGACATTTGTGAGACTATACAGTGTTTTGTAAATAATTTTACAAAGAACGCCTGGGCCATTGCCTGCATTTTGATGTAAATAGAGGTAAATCACTATGTTCTTTGTTAAAAATTTGCATATGTTTTGAAGTTTACAATTTTTATTTGAAGTTTAAGTTTTAAAAACAGTTCATCACACATATTTGTGGTTTAATTTCACATTAATTTCCATATTGTATAAATGACTGGAAAAAACTTGAGCCCCTGCCCCTGTATAATCATGTGCACGTCCCTGTTCTAGCTCCAAGCTGAATCTTCACTGCTCATGTTCTCCTCAGAAATAGTCACCTCACTCCCCTCATGTTACTGTACACATGCACCAACTATCTGCTTCAGGTTAGAAATGGAGCTTCATGGTTGTCTTTTGGAGAAATGAACAGTCAAGTTGTGTTTGAAATTTGATTTTTTTCAGGGGCAAAAGGAAGCCTCTGCATTCTTGTCAAATATGTAAACAGCATGTTTTTGCAGGTGCTAAAAAACAGACTCTGAGTGTGTGTGTGTGTCTGTGTGTGTGTGTGTGTGTGTGTGTGTGTGTGTGTGTGTGTGTGTTGTTGGCGTGTGTGTATATGTGTGTGTATCCTGCAGTACTCTGTACTCCTGCAGTGGCCAAAAAGACTTTTAAGAATGTGGATTTTTGGGTCATCTTTGGCGCCCCCTAGAACTGCAGTACTCTGTACTCCTGCAGTGGCCAAAATGACTTTTAAGAATGTGGATTTTTGGGTCATTTTGGCGCCCCCTAGAACGTAAACCGTGGGGTGCAGCGTCATGATTTTTACAACTTTGAATGGGCATGGGGTGTAGATTGCCCTGAGCAAATTTGGTATCGGTGGGACGAAAGCCTTAGGAGGAGATAGCCACATTCCAATGTGTGCGAATCGGCAAAAAATGCAAAATAGCCCTTTAACCGTACATTATACAGATACGCGCTCTTTGACTTTTTCGTAGATCTAATTGAGATACACATGATTGTCAATTTTTGTGTCAATATGACAAAGCGTTCAGGCGTGACACTCAACAATGTGTATTTTTATGTAAGGGGACAAGAAAAAATTGACTTTTTTCTCCTACCATGGGGGGCGCTCTTTTGGGGAGTAAAAATTCCTTCACAAATGTGTTGATGGCTGGACATTGCATCATCCTAGAAAACTTGGAGGCCAGTGAGGACAAAAATAAAAAGTTATAAAACATTTAAGAATGTGGATTTTTGGGTTATTTTTGGCGCCCCCTAGAACCTAAACCATGGGGTGCAGCATCATGATTTGAATAACTTTTAATGGCCATGGGGTGTAGATTGGCCTGAGCAAATGTGGTGCCGGTGGAACGAAAGCCTTCGGAGGAGTTAGCGAAATTCCAATGTGTGCGTATCGGCAAAAAATGCGGAATAACCCTTTAACTGTACATTTGACAGATACGCGCGCATGGACTTTTTGTAGATCTTATTGAGTTACATGTGTGTGTCAATTTTTGTGTCATTTTGACAAAGCGTATAGGCGTGACACTCAACAATGTGTATTTTCACCTTAGGGGACAAGAAAAAATGGACTTTTTTCTCCTGCCATGGGGGGCGCTCTTTTGGGGAGTAAAAATTCCTTCACAAATGTGTTGATGGCTGGACATTGCATCATCCTAGAAAACTTGGAGGCCAGTGAGGACAAAAATAAAAAGTTATAAGACTTTTAAATATGTGGATTTTAGTGTTATCTTTGGCGCCCCCTAGAACCTAAACCTTGGGGTGCAGCGTCATGATTTTGATAACTTTTAATGGCCACGGGGTGTAGATTGGCCTGAGCAAATGTGGTGCCGGTGGAACGAAAGCCTTCGGAGGAGTTAGCGAAATTCCAATGTGTGCGGATCGGCAAAAAATGCGAAATAACCCTTTAACCGTAATTTTGACAGATACGGCCGCACTGACTTTTTTGTAGATCTTATTGAGATACATATGTGTGTCAATTTTTGTGTCAATATGACAAAGCGTACAGGCGTGACAGTCAATAGTGTGAATTTCCACCTTAGGGGGCGCTATGGAGCCATTTTGCATTTTATTGTTTGGGCGACTTCAGAATATCGAATTTTTCACCAGGCCCGGTCGTCCTGCCAAATTTCATGAGTTTTCGCCAGTGGGAAGTGGGCCATTTTCCAGTTCAAAGGGGAGGAAAAAGAAGAAAGAAAGAAAGAACTAGGACCCCGTTGGGGCACTGGCGGGCCCGAGCTGTGTCGCGTCCCCCCCCCAACGCGCTGCCTCCCCGTCCCATTTGTGTCCTCTGGCCATCGCCCTCTCTGGTAACGCCCATCACTGCAAAGACCCTTTTCCTTCATCGGCGTTTGCTGTTCTTCCTGCCAGTGCGTGTTGCTTTCACTTACACTTGCCACAGCCAGCCTCTTGAGTGCCTAGCCTATTGGATATCACTGTCACCTACTCAGGACAGTCATTACCTTTCTATTAATACTTTGTTTTTTAATTTCACATTAATTTCCATATTGTATAAACAACTGGAAAAAACTTGAGCCCCTGCCCCTGTATAATCATGTGCACGTCTCTGTTCTAGCTGTAAGGTGAATCTTCACTGCTCATGTTCTCCTCAGAAGCACTCACCTCACTCCCCTCAGGTTACTGTACACATGCACCAACTGCCTGCTTCAGGTTTGGATGGAGCTTCATGGTTGTCTTTTGGAGAAATGACCAGTCAAGTTGTGTTTGAAATGTGATTTTTTTCAGGGGCAAAAGGAGCCTCTGCATTCTTGTCAAATATGTAAATAGCATGTTTTTGCAGGTGCTAAAAACCAGACTCTGAGTGTGTGTGTGTGCGTGTGTCTGTGTGTGTGTGTGTGTGTGTGTGTGCGTTCAAGTCACATGACATATTTAACCGGATGTAGCTGCAAGACGGAGCCTCGTTGACTCCGTTTCAACTTATCTCAAAAGTGAGGACCTCAACCTATATACCAGTTTTTAAATTGTGTTGATAGGCCAAATAAAACCAGAGTTATGATAAATTATGTCCGCGATACTTTTTTTCTGCTTATTTTGATCACGTTCGGCGCTCGATCGCGCTGTATGAGACAGGAAAACATAGCATGCAGACATTAGCGACAGGTCTTACAGGCGGAAAAGGCTTGCCAAAGGAAAAAAAAAACACACCACAACATCTCTCCTATTGGTGGAAAACTTCACCACAACAACCAATCCAAAATTATATGGTGACTGATTGACAAGGGGCGGGCGCTTACGTTCTTCCTGCAATATGAGAAGGGAGGGAGGGACTCTCAGCAGGGATGCAGTCTGGGACACGTAGTTGCAAACCTAGCGACTTTGTTGTTAGATTCAATGACTTTTCAGACCCCCTAACGACTTTTTTTTTAGAAAGAAAGTGACTTTTATCGACTTCTTCTGGAGTTTAGAGACTCTGACATGAAGCAGGCTTTCCTTACTGAGGAGTTAGCAACGCTGCTAAGGGTGCAGAGCCACACATGCGCTCCGAGCTCTGCATGGGAGACTGAAGCTGACAGAGCTGCAGCAGTTAGCAGGTTTCACCCTCAGAGACCACCAGGGGTTCATGTTGAGGCATTTTCAGTTTTTTTTTTTTTTTTTGCCATAGACACTGTCAGCACAATCTGCAGTTACACTAACAAAAATGCTGCAAAAAACAAAGAATTATGGAAAAATTACACATGGACTAACATAGAGGAGGATCTACACAAGTTTTTTACATCATGTTTTACATCATGCATCATTTACATCATGTTTTTTTGTAGTGGCATAATGAAAAGTGACATTTGTGAGACTATACAGTGTTTTGTAAATAATTTTACAAAGAACACCTGGGCCATTGCCTGCATTTTGATGTCAATAGAGGTAAATTACTATGTTCTTTGTTAAAAATTTGCATATGTTTTGAAGTTTACAATTTTTATTTGAAGTTTAAGTTTTAAAAACAGTTCATCACACATATTTGTGGTTTTCACAGTAAAAACGTTACTTTTTTCCACTCGGATTTTATGTTTTGTGTGTGAATTTGGGTCCAATGTGTAAATATAGTATGTCAAAATGATAAAATAACTGTAAATTGACACAGGTGAGGTTGTGCTGAAAAAAATGATACCAGGCAAGGCAAGGTAAAAATTTTGTAAGAGGAAATATAAAGGTAAAATCTAAAGTAGTCAAAAACGGCCAATAGTGACTCACAGACTCCACAGACAAGTCCCTTTGGCGCCACTCAGTGGGCAAAACTACTTTGTCTACTGTAATGTATATTGGGGTCATCTTTGGCGCCCCCTAAAACGTAAACCGTGGGGTGCAGCGTCATGATTTTTACAACTTTGAATGGCCATGGAGTGTAGATTGGCCTGAGCAAATTTGGTGTCAGTGGGACGAAAGCCTTAGGAGGAGTTAGCGAAATTCCAATGTGTGCGAATCGGCAAAAAATGCAAAATAGCCCTTTTACCGTACATTATACAGATACGCGCTCTTTGACTTTTTCGTAGATCTAATTGAGATACACATGATTGTCAATTTTTGTGTCATTTTGCCAAAGCGTACAGGCGTGACAGTCAACAATGTGTATTTTCACCTTAGGGGACAAGAAAAAATGGACTTTTTTCTCCTGCCATGGGGGGGCGCTCTTTTAGGGAGTAAAAATTCCTTCACAAATGTGTTGATGGCTGGACATTGCATCATCCTAGAAAACTTGGAGGCCAGTGGGGACAAAAATAAAAAGTTATAAGACTTTTAAATATGTGGATTTTACGGTTATCTTTGGCTCCCCCTAGAACCTAAACCGTGGGGTGCAGCGTCATGATTTGAATAACTTTTAATGGCCATGGGGTGTAGATAGGTCTGAGCAAATGTGGTGCCGGTGGAACGAAAGCCTTTGGAGGAGTTAGCGAAATTCCAATGTGTGCGGATTGGCAAAAAATGCGGAATAACCCTTTAACCGTACATTTGACAGATACGCGCGCATTGACTTTTTCGTAGATCTTATTGAGATACATGTGTGTGTCAATTTTTGTGTCATTTTGCCAAAGCGTACAGGTGTTACACTCAACAATGTGTATTTTCACCTTAGGGGACAAGAAAAAATGGACTTTTTTCTCCTGCCATGGGGGGCGCTCTTTTGGGGAGTAAAAATTCCTTCACAAATGTGTTGATGGCTGGACATTGCATCATCCTAGAAAACTTGGAGGCCAGTGAGGGCAAAAATAAAAAGTTATAAGACTTTTAAATATGTGGATCTTAGGGTTATCTTTGGCGCCCCCTAGAACCTAAACCGTGGGGTGCAGCGTCATGATTTGAATAACTTTTAATGGCCATGGGGTGTAGATTGGCCTGAGCAAATGTGGTGCCGGTGGAACGAAAGCCTTCGGAGGAGTTAGCGAAATTCCAATGTGTGCGGATCGGCAAAAAATGCGAAATAACCCTTTAACCGTACATTTGACAGATACGCCCGCACTGACTTTTTTGTAGATCTTATTGAGATACATGTGTGTGTCAATTTTTGTGTCATTTTGACAAAGCGTACAGGCGTGACAGTGAATAGTGTGAATTTTCACCTTAGGGGGCGCTATGGAGCCATTTTGCATTTTCTTGTTTGGGCGACTTCGGAATATCAAATTTTTCACCAGGCCCGGTCGTCCTGCCAAATTTCATGAGTTTTCGCCAGTGGGAAGTGGGCCATTTTCCAGTTCAAAGGGGAGGAAAAATAATAATAACTAGGACCCCGTTGGGGCACTGGCGGGCCCGAGCTGTGTCGCGTCCCCCCCCCCAACGCGCTGCCTCCCCGTCCCATTCGCGTCCTCTGGCCGTCGCCCTCTCTGGTAACGCCCATCACTGCAAAGACCCTTTTCCTTCATCGGCGTTTGCTGTTCTTCCTGCCAGTGCGTGTTGCTTTCACTTACACTTGCCTCAGCCAGCCTTGTGAGTGCCTAGCCTATTGGATATCACTGTCACCTACACAGGACAGTCATTACCTTTCTATTAATACTTTGTGTTTTAATTTCACATTAATTTCCATATTGTATAAACGACTGGAAAAAACTTGAGCCCCTGCCCCTGTATAATCATGTGCATGTCTCTGTTCTAGCTCCAAGGTGAATCTTCACTGCTCATGTTCTCCTCAGAAGCAGTCACCTCACTCCCCTCAGGTTACTGTACACATGCACCAACTGCCTGCTTCAGGTTTGGATGGAGCTTCATGGTTGTCTTTTGGAGAAATGACCAGTCAAGTTGTGTTTGAAATTTGATTTTTTTCAGGGGCAAAAGGAGCCTCTGCATTCTTGTCAAATATGTAAATAGCATGTTTTTGCAGGTGCTAAAAACCAGACTCTGAGTGTGTGTGTGTGCGTGTGTGTGTGTGTCTGTGTGTGTGTGTGTGTGTGTGTGTGTGTGTGTGTGTGTGCGTTCAAGTCACATGACATATTTAACCGGATGTAGCTGCAAGACGGAGCCTCGTTGACTCTCCGTTTCAATTTATCTCAAAAGTGAGGACCTCAACCTATATACCAGTTTTTAAATTGTGTTGATAGGCCAAATAAAACCAGAGTTATGATAAATTATGTCCGCGATACTTGTTTTCTGCTTATTTTGATCACGTTCGGCGCTCGATCGCGCTGTATGAGACAGGAAAACATAGCATGCAGACATTAGCGACAGGTCTTACAGACGGAAAAGGCTTGCCAAAGGAAAAAAAAAACACACCACAACATCTCTCCTATTGGTGGAAAACTTCACCACAACAACCAATCCAAAATTATATGGTGACTGATTGACAAGGGGCGGGAACTTACGTTCTTCCTGCAATATGAGAAGGGAGGGAGGGACTCTCAGCAGGGATGCAGTCTGGGACACGTAGTTGCAAACCTAGCGACTTTGTTGTTAGATTCAATGACTTTTCAGACCCCCTAACGACTTTTTTTTAGAAAGAAAGGGACTTTTATCGACTTCTTCTGGAGTTTAGAGACTCTGACATGAAGCAGGCTTTCCTTACTGAGGAGTTAGCAACACTGCTAAGGGTGCAGAGCCACACATGCGCTCCGAGCTCTGCATGGGAGACTGAAGCTGACAGAGCTGCAGCAGTTAGCAGGTTTCACCCTCAGAGACCACCAGGGGTTCATGTTGAGGCATTTTCAGTTTTTTTTTTTTTTTTTTGCCATAGACACTGTCAGCACAATCTGCAGTTACACTAACAAAAATGCTGCAAAAAACAAAGAATTATGGAAAAATTACACATGGACTAACATAGAGGAGGATCTACACAAGTTTTTTACATCATGTTTTACATCATGCATCATTTACATCATGTTTTTTTGTAGTGGCATAAATAAAAAGTGACATTTGTGAGACTATACAGTGTTTTGTAAATAATTTTACAAAGAACACCTGGGCCATTGCCTGCATTTTGATGTCAATAGAGGTAAATTACTATGTTCTTTGTTAAAAATTTGCATATGTTTTGAAGTTTACAATTTTTATTTGAAGTTTAAGTTTTAAAAACAGTTCATCACACATATTTGTGGTTTAATTTCACATTAATTTCCATATTGTATAAATGACTGGAAAAAACTTGAGCCCCTGCCCCTGTATAATCATGTGCACGTCCCTGTTCTAGCTCCAAGGTGAATCTTCACTGCTCATGTTCTCCTCAGAAATAGTCACCTCACTCCCCTCAGGTTACTGTACACATGCACCAACTATCTGCTTCAGGTTTGAAATGGAGCTTCATGGTTGTCTTTTGGAGAAATGAACAGTCAAGTTGTGTTTGAAATTTGATTTTTTTCAGGGGCAAAAGGAAGCCTCTGCATTCTTGTCAAATATGTAAACAGCATGTTTTTGCAGGTGCTAAAAAACAGACTCTGAGTGTGTGTGTGTGTCTGTGTGTGTGTGTGTGTGTGTGTGTATGTTGGCGTGTGTGTATATGTGTGTGTATCCTGCAGTACTCTATACTCCTGCAGTGGCCAAAAAGACTTTTAAGAATGTGGATTTTTGGGTCATCTTTGGCGCCCCCTAGAACTGCAGTACTCTGTACTCCTGCAGTGGCCAAAATGACTTTTGAGAATGTGGATTTTTGGGTCATCTTTGGCGCCCCCTAGAACGTAAACCGTGGGGTGCAGCGTCATGATTTTTACAATTTTGAATGGGCATGGGGTGTAGATTGCCCTGAGCAAATTTGGTATCGGTGGGACGAAAGCCTTAGGAGGAGATAGCCACATTCCAATGTGTGCGAATCGGCAAAAAATGCAAAATAGCCCTTTAACCGTACATTATACAGATACGCGCTCTTTGACTTTTTCGTAGATCTAATTGAGATACACATGATTGTCAATTTTTGTGTCAATATGACAAAGCGTTCAGGCGTGACACTCAACAATGTGTATTTTTATGTAAGGGGACAAGAAAAAATTGACTTTTTTCTCCTACCATGGGGGGGCGCTCTTTTGGGGAGTAAAAATTCCTTCACAAATGTGTTGATGGCTGGACATTGCATCATCCTAGAAAACTTGGAGGCCAGTGAGGACAAAAATAAAAAGTTATAAAACATTTAAGAATGTGGATTTTTGGGTTATTTTTGGCGCCCCCTAGAACCTAAACCATGGGGTGCAGCATCATGATTTGAATAACTTTTAATGGCCATGGGGTGTAGATTGGCCTGAGCAAATGTGGTGCCGGTGGAACGAAAGCCTTCGGAGGAGTTAGCGAAATTCCAATGTGTGCGGATCGGCAAAAAATGCGAAATAACCCTTTAACCGTACATTTGACAGATACGCCCGCACTGACTTTTTTGTAGATCTTATTGAGATACATGTGTGTGTCAATTTTTGTGTCATTTTGACAAAGCGTACCGGCGTGACAGTCAATAGTGTGAATTTTCACCTTAGGGGGCGCTATGGAGCCATTTTGCATTTTCTTGTTTGGGCGACTTCGGAATATCAAATTTTTCACCAGGCCCGGTTGTCCTGCCAAATTTCATGAGTTTTCGCCAGTGGGAAGTGGGCCATTTTCCAGTTCAAAGGGGAGGAAAAATAATAATAATAATAATAATAACAAAAGAAGGAAACTACAGGAACAAGAGGGCTCTCGCAGCTGCTTAGCAGCTACGCTCGGGCCCTAATAATAACAAAAGAAGGAAACTACAGGAACAAGAGGGCTCTCGCAGCTGCTTAGCAGCTACGCTCGGGCCCTAACTAGGGCCCCGTTGGGGCACTGGCGGGCCCGAGCCGTGTCACGCCGCCCCCAGCGTGACCGCCTCCCCCACCCGATCGCGTCACACTCAAGGTCCAAAGATGGTGTGCGCACTTGTTTGTGGTCAATTACCATTATAATGAACGGGAGGCGCAGTTTCTACCAAAGCGCTCGCTGCAGAAAAACTCCATGTCCTATTTGAAAAAAGTCTGGACCATGAGTGAGGGCACAAACACAGCTAAGATATATCCAAATGGCAAGTTGCTCCTCCTTTCGCTTTTGCCGAGAGAGCAGTGCGTTTGAGCCATTGAATGATGAACAGGAAAAACTTGACTTTATTCTCCTGCCATGGGGGGGCGCTCTTTTAACGAGAAAAACTCCTTCACAAATGTGTTGATGGCTGGACATTGCATCATCCTAGAAAACATGGAGGCCAGTGAGGACAAAAATAAAAAGTTATAAGACTTTTAAATATGTGGATTTTAGGGTTATCTTTGGCGCCCCCTAGAACCTAAACCGTGGGGTGCAGCGTCATGATTTGAATAACTTTTAATGGCCATGGGGTGTAGATTGGCCTGAGCAAATGTGGTGCCGGTGGAACGAAAGCCTTCGGAGGAGTTAGCGAAATTCCAATGTGTGCGAATCTGCAAAAAATGCGAAATAACCCTTTAACCGTACATTTTACAGATACGTGGCCATTGACTTTTTCGAAGATCTTATTGAAATACACGTGTATGTAAAATTTTGTGTCAATACGACAAAACATACAGGCGTAGCACTCAACAATGTGTATTTTCACCTTAGTGGACAAGAAAAAATGGACTTTTTTCTCCTGCCATGGGGGGGCGCTCTTTTGGCGAGTAAAAATTCCTTCACAAATGTGTTGATGGCTGGACATTGCATCATCCTAGAAAACTTGGAGGCCAGTGGGGACAAAAATAAAAAGTTATAAGACTTTTAAATATGTGGATTTTACGGTTATCTTTGGCGCCCCCTAGAACCTAAACCGTGGGGTGCAGCGTCATGATTTGAATAACTTTTAATGGCCATGGGGTGTAGATTGGCCTGAGCAAATGTGGTGCCGGTGGAACGAAAGCCTTCGGAGGAGTTAGCGAAATTCCAATGTGTGCGGATCGGCAAAAAATGCGGAATAACCCTTTAACCGTACATTTAACAGATACGCGCGCATTGACTTTTTCGTAGATCTTATTGAGATACATGTGTGTGTCAATTTTTGTGTCATTTTGCCAAAGCGTACAGGTGTTACACTCAACAATGTGTATTTTCACCTTAGGGGACAAGAAAAAATGGACTTTTTTCTCCTGCCATGGGGGGCGCTCTTTTGGGGAGTAAAAATTCCTTCACAAATGTGTTGATGGCTGGACATTGCATCATCCTAGAAAACTTGGAGGCCAGTGAGGGCAAAAATAAAAAGTTATAAGACTTTTAAATATGTGGATCTTAGGGTTATCTTTGGCGCCCCCTAGAACCTAAACCGTGGGGTGCAGCGTCATGATTTGAATAACTTTTAATGGCCATGGGGTGTAGATTGGCCTGAGCAAATGTGGTGCCGGTGGAACGAAAGCCTTCGGAGGAGTTAGCGAAATTCCAATGTGTGCGGATCGGCAAAAAATGCGAAATAACCCTTTAACCGTACATTTGACAGATACGCCCGCACTGACTTTTTTGTAGATCTTATTGAGATACATGTGTGTGTCAATTTTTGTGTCATTTTGACAAAGCGTACAGGCGTGACAGTGAATAGTGTGAATTTTCACCTTAGGGGGCGCTATGGAGCCATTTTGCATTTTCTTGTTTGGGCGACTTCGGAATATCAAATTTTTCACCAGGCCCGGTCGTCCTGCCAAATTTCATGAGTTTTCGCCAGTGGGAAGTGGGCCATTTTCCAGTTCAAAGGGGAGGAAAAATAATAATAATAACAAAAGAAGGAAACTACAGGAACAAGAGGGCTCTCGCAGCTGCTTAGCAGCTACGCTCGGGCCCTAAAGAAAGAAAGAAAGAAACAAAGAAAAACCACTTGGGGAATAATAGGGCCTACGCCCGGCTGCTCTGCAGCTGGCTCGGGCCCTAACAAAGAAAAACCCCTACAGGAATAACAGGGCCTACGCCCGGCTGCTCTGCAGCTGGCTCGGGCCCTAATAATAACTAGGGCCCCGGTGGGGCACTGTCGGGCCCGAGCCGCGTCGCGCCGCCCCTAGCGCGACCGCCTCCCCCTCCCGATCGCGTCACACTCAAGGTCCAAAGATGGTGTGCGCACTTGTCTGTGGTCATTTCCCATTATAATGAATGGGAGGCGCAGTTTCTACCAAAACACTCGCTGCAGACAAACTTCATGTCCTATTTGAAAAAAGTCTGGACCATGAGTGAGGGCACAAACACAGCTATGATATATCGAAATGGCAGGTTAATCCTCCTTACGGTGTTGCCTGGAGAGCGATGCGATTGAGCCATTGAGCGATGGGCAGGGTTAACTTGACTTTTTCTCCTGCCTTGGGGGGGATGTGGATTCCTTTAAGAATGTGGATTTTTGGGTCATCTTTGGCGCCCCCTAGAACGTAAACCGTGGGGTGCAGCGTCATGATTTTTAAAACTTTGAATGGCCATGGGGTGTAGATTGGCCTGAGCAAATTTGGTGTCAGTGGGACGAAAGCCTTAGGAGGAGTTAGCCACATTCCAATGTGTGCGAATCGGCAAAAAATGCAAAATAGCCCTTTAACCGTACATTTGACAGATACGCGCGCATTGACTTTTTTGTAGATCTTATTGAGATACATATGTGTGTCAATTTTTGTGTCAATATGATAAAGCGTACAGGCGTGACAGTCAATAGTGTGAATTTCCACCTTAGGGGACAAGAAAAAATCGACTTTTTTCTCCTGCCATGGGGGGGCGCTCTTTTGGGGAGTAAAAATTCCTTCACAAATGTGTTGATGGCTGGACATTGCATCATCCTAGAAAACTTGGAGGCCAGTGAGGACAAAAATAAAAAGTTATAAGACTTTTAAATATGTGGATTTTAGGGTTATCTTTGGCGCCCCCTAGAACCTAAACCGTGGGGTGCAGCGTCATGATTTGAATAACTTTTAATGGCCATGGGGTGTAGATTGGCCTGAGCAAATGTGGTGCCGGTGGAACAAAAGCCTTCGGAGGAGTTAGCGAAATTCCAATGTGTACGGATCGCCAAAAAATGCGAAATAGCCCTTTAACCGTACATTTGACAGATACGCCCGCATTGACTTTTTCGTAGATCTTATTGAGATACACCTGTGTGCCAAATTTTGTGTCATTTTGACAAAGTGTAGAGGCGTGACACTCAACAATGTGTATTTTCACCTTAGGGGACAAGAAAAAATGGACTTTTTTCTCCTGCCATGGGGGGGCGCTCTTTTGGGGAGTAAAAATTCCTTCACAAATGTGTTGATGGCTGGACATTGCATCATCCTAGAAAACTTGGAGGCCAGTGAGGACAAAAATAAAAAGTTATAAGACTTTTAAATATGTGGATTTTAGGGTTATCTTTGGCGCCCCCTAGAACCTAAACCGTGGGGTGCAGCGTCATGATTTGAATAACTTTTAATGGCCATGGGGTGTAGATTGGCCTGAGCAAATGTGGTGCCGGTGGAACGAAAGCCTTCGGAGGAGTTAGCGAAATTCCAATGTGTACGGATCGCCAAAAAATGCGAAATAGCCCTTTAACCGTACATTTGACAGATACGCCCGCACTGACTTTTTTGTAGATCTTATTGAGATACATATGTGTGTCAAATTTTGTGTCATTTTGACAAAGCGTACAGGCGTGACAGTCAATAGTGTGAATTTCCACCTTAGGGGGCGCTATGGAGCCATTTTGCATTTTATTGTTTGGGCGACTTCAGAATATCAAATTTTTCACCAGGCCTGGTCGTCCTGCCAAATTTCATGAGTTTTCGCCAGTGGGAAGTGGGCCATTTTCCAGTTTAAAGGGGAGGAAAAATAATAATAATAACAAAAGAAGGAAACATGCAGGAACAAGAGGGCTCTCGCAGCTGCTTAGCAGCTACGCTCGGGCCCTAACTAGGGCCCCGTTGGGGCACTGGCGGGCCCGAGCCGTGTCACGCCGCCCCCAGCGCGACCACCTCCCCCACCCGAGCGCGTCACACTCAAGGTCCAAAGATGGTGTGCGCACTTGTTTGTGGTCATTTACCATTATAATGAACGGGAGGCGCAGTTTCTACCAAAACGCTCGCTGCAGAAAAACTCCATGTCCTATTTGAAAAAAGTCTGGACCATGAGTGAGGGCACAAACACAGCTAAGATATATCCAAATGGCAAGTTGCTCCTCCTTTCGCTTTTGCCGAGAGAGCAGTGCGTTTGAGCCATTGAATGATGAACAGGAAAAACTTGACTTTATTCTCCTGCCATGGGGGGCGCTCTTTTAACGAGAAAAACTCCTTCACAAATGTGTTGATGGCTGGACATTGCATCATCCTAGAAAACATGGAGGCCAGTGAGGACAAAAATAAAAAGTTATAAGACTTTTAAATATGTGGATTTTAGGGTTATCTTTGGCGCCCCCTAGAACCTAAACCGTGGGGTGCAGCGTCATGATTTGAATAACTTTTAATGGCCATGGGGTGTAGATTGGCCTGAGCAAATGTGGTGCCGGTGGAACGAAAGCCTTCGGAGGAGTTAGCTAAATTCCAATGTGTGCGAATCTGCAAAAAATGCGAAATAACCCTTTAACCGTAATTTTACAGATACGTGGCCATTGACTTTTTCGAAGATCTTATTGAAAGACACGTGTATGTAAAATTTTGTGTCAATACGACAAAACATACAGGCGTAGCACTCAACAATGTGTATTTTCACATTAGTGGACAAGAAAAAATGGACTTTTTTCTCCTGCCATGGGGGGGCGCTCTTTTGGCGAGTAAAAATTCCTTCACAAATGTGTTGATGGCTGGACATTGCATCATCCTAGAAAACTTGGAGGCCAGTGGGGACAAAAATAAAAAGTTATAAGACTTTTAAATATGTGGATTTTACGGTTATCTTTGGCGCCCCCTAGAACCTAAACCGTGGGGTGCAGCGTCATGATTTGAATAACTTTTAATGGCCATGGGGTGTAGATTGGCCTGAGAAAATGTGGTGCCGGTGGAACGAAAGCCTTCGGAGGAGTTAGCGAAATTCCAATGTGTGCGGATCGGCAAAAAATGCGGAATAACCCTTTAACCGTACATTTGACAGATACGTGCGCATTGACTTTTTTGTAGATCTTATTGAGATACATGTGTGTGTCAATTTTGGTGTCATTTTGCCAAAGCCTACAGGTGTTACACTCAACAATGTGTATTTTCACCTTAGGGGACAAGAAAAAATGGACTTTTTTCTCCTGCCATGGGGGGGCGCTCTTTTGGGGAGTAAAAATTCCTTCACAAATGTGTTGATGGCTGGACATTGCATCATCCTAGAAAACTTGGAGGCCAGTGAGGGCAAAAATAAAAAGTTATAAGACTTTTAAATATGTGGATCTTAGGGTTATCTTTGGCGCCCCCTAGAACCTAAACCGTGGGGTGCAGCGTCATGATTTGAATAACTTTTAATGGCCATGGGGTGTAGATTGGCCTGAGCAAATGTGGTGCCGGTGGAACGAAAGCCTTCGGAGGAGTTAGCGAAATTCCAATGTGTGCGGATCGGCAAAAAATGCGAAATAACCCTTTAACCGTACATTTGACAGATACGCCCGCACTGACTTTTTTGTAGATCTTATTGAGATACATGTGTGTGTCAATTTTTGTGTCATTTTGACAAAGCGTACAGGCGTGACAGTCAATAGTGTGAATTTTCACCTTAGGGGGCGCTATGGAGCCATTTTGCATTTTCTTGTTTGGGCGACTTCGGAATATCAAATTTTTCACCAGGCCCGGTCGTCCTGCCAAATTTCATGAGTTTTCGCCAGTGGGAAGTGGGCCATTTTCCAGTTCAAAGGGGAGGAAAAATAATAATAATAACAAAAGAAGGAAACTACAGGAACAAGAGGGCTCTCGCAGCTGCTTAGCAGCTACGCTCGGGCCCTAAGAAGAATCCATCAGGAATAATAGGGCTCTCGCAGCTGCTTAGCAGCTACGCTCGGGCCCTAAAGAAGAAAGAAGAATCCATCAGGAATAATAGGGCTCTCGCAGCTGCTTAGCAGCTACGCTCGGGCCCTAACAAAGACTAGGGCCCCGGTGGGGCACTGTCGGGCCCGAGCCGCGTCGTGCCGCCCCCAGCGTGACCGCCTCCCCCTCCCGATCGCGTCACACTCAAGGTCCAAAGATGGTGTGCGCACTTGTCTGTGGTCATTTCCCATTATAATGAATGGGAGGCGCAGTTTCTACCAAAACACTCGCTGCAGACAAACTTCATGTCCTATTTGAAAAAAGTCTGGACCATGAGTGAGGGCACAAACACAGCTGGGATATATCCAAATGGCAGGTTGCTCCTCCTTACGGTGTTGCCTGGAGAGTGATGCGATTGAGCCATTGAGCGATGGGCAGGAAAAACTTGACTTTTTCTCCTGCCATGGGGGGGCGCTCTTTTGGGGAGAAAAATTCCTTCACAAATGTGTTGATGGCTGGACATTGCATCATCCTAGAAAACTTGGAGGCCAGTGAGGACAAAAATAAAATGTTATAAGACTTTAAAAATGTGGATATTTGGGTCCTCTTTGGCGCCCCCTAGAACGTAGACCATGGGGTGCAGCGTCATGATTTTTACAACTTTGAATGGCCATGGGGTGTAGATTGGCCTGAGCAAATTTGGTGTCAGTGGGACGAAAACCTTAGGAGGAGTTAGCCACATTCCAATGTGTGCGAATCGGCAAAAAATGCGAAATAGCCCTTTAACCGTACATTTTACAGATACGCGCGCATTGACTTTTTCGTAGATCTTATTGAGATACACGTGATTGTCAAATTTTGTGTCAATATGACAAAGCGTACAGGCGTGGCATTCAACAATGTGTATTTTCACCTTAGGGGACAAGAAAAAATTGACTTTTTTGTCCTGCCATGGGGGGGGCGCTCTTTTGGGGAGTAAAAATTCCTTCACAAATGTGTTGATGGCTGGACATTGCATCATCCTAGAAAACTTGGAGGCCAGTGAGGGCAAAAATAAAAAGTTATAAAACTTTTAAGAATGTGGATTTTAGGGTTATTTTTGGCGCCCCCTAGAACCTAAACCATGGGGTGCAGCATCATGATTTGTACAACTTTGAATGGCCATGGAGTGTAGATTGGCCTGAGCAAATGTGGTGCCGGTGGACCGAAAGCCTTCGGAGGAGTTAGCGAAATTCCAATGTGTGCGGATCTGCAAAAAATGCGAAATAACCCTTTAACCGTACATTTGACAGATACGCCCGCACTGACTTTTTTGTAGATCTTATTGAGATACATGTGTGTGTCAATTTTTGTGTCAATATGACAAAGCGTACAGACGTGACAGTCAATAGTGTGAATTTTCACCTTAGGGGGCGCTATGGAGCCATTTTGTATTTTATTGTTTGGGCGACTTCAGAATATCGAATTTTTCACCAGGCCCGGTCGTCCTGCCAAATTTCCTGAGTTTTCGCCAGTGGGAAGTGGGCCATTTTCCAGTTTAAAGCGGAGGAAAAATAATAACTAGGACCCCGTTGGGGCACTGGCGGGCCCGAGCTGTGTCGCATCCCCCCCCCAACGCGCTGCCTCCCCGTCCCATTTGTGTCCTCTGGCCATCGCCCTCTCTGGTAACGCCCATCACTGCAAAGACCCTTTTCCTTCATCGGCGTTTGCTGTTCTTCCTTCCAGTGCGTGTTGCTTTCACTTACACTTGCCACAGCCAGCCTCGTGAGTGCCTAGCCTATTGGATATCACTGTCACCTACACAGGACAGTCATTACCTTTCTATTAATACTTTGTTTTTTAATTTCACATTAATTTCCATATTGTATAAACAACTGGAAAAAACTTGAGCCCCTGCCCCTGTATAATCATGTGCACGTCTCTGTTCTAGCTGTAAGGTGAATCTTCACTGCTCATGTTCTCCTCAGAAGCAGTCACCTCACTCCCCTCAGGTTACTGTACACATGCACCAACTGCCTGCTTCAGGTTTGGATGGAGCTTCATGGTTGTCTTTTGGAGAAATGACCAGTCAAGTTGTGTTTGAAATTTGATTTTTTTCAGGGGCAAAAGGAGCCTCTGCATTCTTGTCAAATATGTAAATAGCATGTTTTTGCAGGTGCTAAAAACCAGACTCTGAGTGTGTGTGTGTGCGTGTGTGTGTGTGTCTGTGTGTGTGTGTGTGTCTGTGTGTGCGTTCAAGTCACATGACATATTTAACCGGATGTAGCTGCAAGACGGAGCCTCGTTGACTCTCCGTTTCAACTTATCTCAAAAGTGAGGACCTCAACCTATATACCAGTTTTTAAATTGTGTTGATAGGCCAAATAAAACCAGAGTTATGATAAATTATGTCCGCGATACTTGTTTTCTGCTTATTTTGATCACGTTCGGCGCTCGATCGCGCTGTATGAGACAGGAAAACATAGCATGCAGACATTAGCGACAGGTCTTACAGGCGGAAAAGGCTTGCCAAAGGAAAAAAAAACACACCACAACATCTCTCCTATTGGTGGAAAACTTCACCACAACAACCAATCCAAAATTATATGGTGACTGATTGACAAGGGGCGGGCGCTTACGTTCTTCCTGCAATATGAGAAGGGAGGGAGGGACTCTCAGCAGGGATGCAGTCTGGGACACGTAGTTGCAAACCTAGCAACTTTGTTGTTAGATTCAATGACTTTTCAGACCCCCTAACGACTTTTTTTAGAAAGAAAGTTACTTTTATCGACTTAATCTGGAGTTTAGAGACTCTGACATGAAGCAGGCTTTCCTTACTGAGGAGTTAGCAACGCTGCTAAGGGTGCAGAGCCACACATGCGCTCCGAGCTCTGCATGGGAGACTGAAGCTGACAGAGCTGCAGCAGTTAGCAGGTTTCACCCTCAGAGACCAACAGGGGTTCATGTTGAGGCATTTTCAGTTTTTTTTTTTTTTTTGCCATAGACACTGTCAGCACAATCTGCAGTTACACTAACAAAAATGCTGCAAAAAACAAAGAATTATGGAAAAATTACACATGGACTAACATAGAGGAGGATCTACACAAGTTTTTTACATCATGTTTTACATCATGCATCATTTACATCATGTTTTTTTGTAGTGGCATAAATAAAAAGTGACATTTGTGAGACTATACAGTGTTTTGTAAATAATTTTACAAAGAACACCTGGGCCATTGCCTGCATTTTGATGTAAATAGAGGTAAATTACTATGTTCTTTGTTAAAAATTTGCATATGTTTTGAAGTTTACAATTTTTATTTGAAGTTTAAGTTTTAAAAACAGTTCATCACACATATTTGTGGTTTTCACAGTAAAAACGTTACTTTTTTCCACTCGGATTTTATGTTTTGTGTGTGAATTTGGGTCCAATGTGTAAATATAGTATGTCAAAATGATAAAATAACTGTAAATTGACACAGGTGAGGTTGTGCTGAAAAAAATGATACCAGGCAAGGCAAGGTAAAAATTTTGTAAGAGGAAATATAAAGGTAAAATCTAAAGTAGTCAAAAACGGCCAATAGTGACTCACAGACTCCACAGACAAGTCCCTTTGGCGCCACTCAGTGGGCAAAACTACTTTGTCTACTGTAATGTATATTTGGGTCATCTTTGGCGCCCCCTAAAACGTAAACCGTGGGGTGCAGCGTCATGATTTTTACAACTTTGAATGGCCATGGAGTGTAGATTGGTCTGAGCAAATTTGGTGTCAGTGGGACGAAAGCCTTAGGAGGAGTTAGCGAAATTCCAATGTGTGCGAATCGGCAAAAAATTCAAAATAGCCCTTTTACCGTACATTATACAGATACACGCTCTTTGACTTTTTCGTAGATCTAATTGAGATACACATGACTGTCAATTTTTGTGTCAATATGACAAAGCGTACAGGCGTGACACTCAACAATGTGTATTTTCACCTTAGGCGACAAGAAAAAATTGACTTTTTTCTCCTGCCATGGGGGGGCGCTCTTTTGGGGAGTAAAAATTTCTTCACAAATGTGTTGATGGCTGGACATTGCATCATCCTAAAAAACTTGGAGGCCAGTGAGGACAAAAATAAAAAGTTATAAGACTTTTAAATATGTGGATTTTAGGGTTATATTTGGCGCCCCCTAGAACCTAAACCGTGGGGTGCAGCAAGATGATTTGTACAACTTTTAATGGCCATGGGGTGTAGATTGGCCTGAGCAAATTTGGTGCCGGTGGAAAGATAGCCTTCGGAGGAGTTAGCGAAATTCCAATGTGTGCGAATCGGCAAAAAATTCAAAATAGCCCTTTAACCGTACATTATACAGATACACGCTCTTTGACTTTTTCGTAGATCTTATTAAGATACACGTGATTGTCAAATTTTGTGTCAATATGACAAAGCATACAGGCGTGACACTCGACAATGTGTATTTTCACCTTAGGAGACAAGAAAAAATGGACCTTTTTCTCCTGCCATTGGGGGGCGCTCTTTTGGGGAGTAAAAATTCCTTCACAAATGTGTTGATGGCTGGACATTGCATCATCCTAGAAAACTTGGAGGCCAGTGAGGACAAAAGACAAAAGTTATAAGACTTTTAAGAATGTGGATTTTTGGGTTATCTTTGGCGCCCCCTAGAACGTAAACCGTGGGGTGCAGCGTCATGATTTGTACAACTTTTAATGGCCATGGGGGGTAGATTGGCCTGCGCAAATGTGGTGCCGGTCGAACGAAAGCCTTCGGAGGAGTTAGCGAAATTCCAATGTGTGCGAATCGGCAAAAAATGCAAAATAGCCCTTTAACCGTACATTTGACAGATACGCCCACACTGACTTTTTTGTAGATCTTATTGAGATACATGTGTGTGTCAATTTTTGTGTCAATATGACAAAGCATACAGGCGTCATGTGAATTTTCACCTTAGGGGGCGCTATGGAGCCATTTTGCATTTTATTGTTTGGGCGACTTCAGAATATCGAATTTTTCACCAGGCCCGGTCGTCCTGCCAAATTTCCTGAGTTTTCGCCAGTGGGAAATGGGCCATTTTCCAGTTTAAAGCGGAGGAAAAATAATAACGACGGAAGGAAACATGCAGGAACAAGAGGGCTCTCGCAGCTGCTTAGCAGCTACGCTCGGGCCCTAACTAGGACCCCGTTGGGGCACTGGCGGGCCCGAGCTGTGTCGCGTCCCCCCCCCAACGCGCTGCCTCCCCGTCCCATTTGTGTCCTCTGGCCATCGCCCTCTCTGGTAACGCCCATCACTGCAAAGACCCTTTTCCTTCATCGGCGTTTGCTGTTCTTCCTGCCAGTGCGTGTTGCTTTCACTTACACTTGCCACAGCCAGCCTCTTGAGTGCCTAGCCTATTGGATATCACTGTCACCTACTCAGGACAGTCATTACCTTTCTATTAATACTTTGTTTTTTAATTTCACATTAATTTCCATATTGTATAAACAACTGGAAAAAACTTGAGCCCCTGCCCCTGTATAATCATGTGCACGTCTCTGTTCTAGCTGTAAGGTGAATCTTCACTGCTCATGTTCTCCTCAGAAGCACTCACCTCACTCCCCTCAGGTTACTGTACACATGCACCAACTGCCTGCTTCAGGTTTGGATGGAGCTTCATGGTTGTCTTTTGGAGAAATGACCAGTCAAGTTGTGTTTGAAATGTGATTTTTTTCAGGGGCAAAAGGAGCCTCTGCATTCTTGTCAAATATGTAAATAGCATGTTTTTGCAGGTGCTAAAAACCAGACTCTGAGTGTGTGTGTGTGCGTGTGTCTGTGTGTGTGTGTGTGTGTGTGTGTGCGTTCAAGTCACATGACATATTTAACCGGATGTAGCTGCAAGACGGAGCCTCGTTGACTCCGTTTCAACTTATCTCAAAAGTGAGGACCTCAACCTATATACCAGTTTTTAAATTGTGTTGATAGGCCAAATAAAACCAGAGTTATGATAAATTATGTCCGCGATACTTTTTTTCTGCTTATTTTGATCACGTTCGGCGCTCGATCGCGCTGTATGAGACAGGAAAACATAGCATGCAGACATTAGCGACAGGTCTTACAGGCGGAAAAGGCTTGCCAAAGGAAAAAAAAAACACACCACAACATCTCTCCTATTGGTGGAAAACTTCACCACAACAACCAATCCAAAATTATATGGTGACTGATTGACAAGGGGCGGGCGCTTACGTTCTTCCTGCAATATGAGAAGGGAGGGAGGGACTCTCAGCAGGGATGCAGTCTGGGACACGTAGTTGCAAACCTAGCGACTTTGTTGTTAGATTCAATGACTTTTCAGACCCCCTAACGACTTTTTTTTTAGAAAGAAAGTGACTTTTATCGACTTCTTCTGGAGTTTAGAGACTCTGACATGAAGCAGGCTTTCCTTACTGAGGAGTTAGCAACGCTGCTAAGGGTGCAGAGCCACACATGCGCTCCGAGCTCTGCATGGGAGACTGAAGCTGACAGAGCTGCAGCAGTTAGCAGGTTTCACCCTCAGAGACCACCAGGGGTTCATGTTGAGGCATTTTCAGTTTTTTTTTTTTTTTTTGCCATAGACACTGTCAGCACAATCTGCAGTTACACTAACAAAAATGCTGCAAAAAACAAAGAATTATGGAAAAATTACACATGGACTAACATAGAGGAGGATCTACACAAGTTTTTTACATCATGTTTTACATCATGCATCATTTACATCATGTTTTTTTGTAGTGGCATAATGAAAAGTGACATTTGTGAGACTATACAGTGTTTTGTAAATAATTTTACAAAGAACACCTGGGCCATTGCCTGCATTTTGATGTCAATAGAGGTAAATTACTATGTTCTTTGTTAAAAATTTGCATATGTTTTGAAGTTTACAATTTTTATTTGAAGTTTAAGTTTTAAAAACAGTTCATCACACATATTTGTGGTTTTCACAGTAAAAACGTTACTTTTTTCCACTCGGATTTTATGTTTTGTGTGTGAATTTGGGTCCAATGTGTAAATATAGTATGTCAAAATGATAAAATAACTGTAAATTGACACAGGTGAGGTTGTGCTGAAAAAAATGATACCAGGCAAGGCAAGGTAAAAATTTTGTAAGAGGAAATATAAAGGTAAAATCTAAAGTAGTCAAAAACGGCCAATAGTGACTCACAGACTCCACAGACAAGTCCCTTTGGCGCCACTCAGTGGGCAAAACTACTTTGTCTACTGTAATGTATATTGGGGTCATCTTTGGCGCCCCCTAAAACGTAAACCGTGGGGTGCAGCGTCATGATTTTTACAACTTTGAATGGCCATGGAGTGTAGATTGGCCTGAGCAAATTTGGTGTCAGTGGGACGAAAGCCTTAGGAGGAGTTAGCGAAATTCCAATGTGTGCGAATCGGCAAAAAATGCAAAATAGCCCTTTTACCGTACATTATACAGATACGCGCTCTTTGACTTTTTCGTAGATCTAATTGAGATACACATGATTGTCAATTTTTGTGTCATTTTGCCAAAGCGTACAGGAGTTACAGTCAACAATGTGTATTTTCACCTTAGGGGACAAGAAAAAATGGACTTTTTTCTCCTGCCATGGGGGGGCGCTCTTTTAGGGAGTAAAAATTCCTTCACAAATGTGTTGATGGCTGGACATTGCATCATCCTAGAAAACTTGGAGGCCAGTGGGGACAAAAATAAAAAGTTATAAGACTTTTAAATATGTGGATTTTACGGTTATCTTTGGCTCCCCCTAGAACCTAAACCGTGGGGTGCAGCGTCATGATTTGAATAACTTTTAATGGCCATGGGGTGTAGATAGGTCTGAGCAAATGTGGTGCCGGTGGAACGAAAGCCTTTGGAGGAGTTAGCGAAATTCCAATGTGTGCGGATTGGCAAAAAATGCGGAATAACCCTTTAACCGTACATTTGACAGATACGCGCGCATTGACTTTTTCGTAGATCTTATTGAGATACATGTGTGTGTCAATTTTTGTGTCATTTTGCCAAAGCGTACAGGTGTTACACTCAACAATGTGTATTTTCACCTTAGGGGACAAGAAAAAATGGACTTTTTTCTCCTGCCATGGGGGGGCGCTCTTTTGGGGAGTAAAAATTCCTTCACAAATGTGTTGATGGCTGGACATTGCATCATCCTAGAAAACTTGGAGGCCAGTGAGGGCAAAAATAAAAAGTTATAAGACTTTTAAATATGTGGATCTTAGGGTTATCTTTGGCGCCCCCTAGAACCTAAACCGTGGGGTGCAGCGTCATGATTTGAATAACTTTTAATGGCCATGGGGTGTAGATTGGCCTGAGCAAATGTGGTGCCGGTGGAACGAAAGCCTTCGGAGGAGTTAGCGAAATTCCAATGTGTGCGGATCGGCAAAAAATGCGAAATAACCCTTTAACCGTACATTTGACAGATACGCCCGCACTGACTTTTTTGTAGATCTTATTGAGATACATGTGTGTGTCAATTTTTGTGTCATTTTGACAAAGCGTACAGGCGTGACAGTGAATAGTGTGAATTTTCACCTTAGGGGGCGCTATGGAGCCATTTTGCATTTTCTTGTTTGGGCGACTTCGGAATATCAAATTTTTCACCAGGCCCGGTCGTCCTGCCAAATTTCATGAGTTTTCGCCAGTGGGAAGTGGGCCATTTTCCAGTTCAAAGGGGAGGAAAAATAATAATAACTAGGACCCCGTTGGGGCACTGGCGGGCCCGAGCTGTGTCGCGTCCCCCCCCCCAACGCGCTGCCTCCCCGTCCCATTCGCGTCCTCTGGCCGTCGCCCTCTCTGGTAACGCCCATCACTGCAAAGACCCTTTTCCTTCATCGGCGTTTGCTGTTCTTCCTGCCAGTGCGTGTTGCTTTCACTTACACTTGCCTCAGCCAGCCTTGTGAGTGCCTAGCCTATTGGATATCACTGTCACCTACACAGGACAGTCATTACCTTTCTATTAATACTTTGTGTTTTAATTTCACATTAATTTCCATATTGTATAAACGACTGGAAAAAACTTGAGCCCCTGCCCCTGTATAATCATGTGCATGTCTCTGTTCTAGCTCCAAGGTGAATCTTCACTGCTCATGTTCTCCTCAGAAGCAGTCACCTCACTCCCCTCAGGTTACTGTACACATGCACCAACTGCCTGCTTCAGGTTTGGATGGAGCTTCATGGTTGTCTTTTGGAGAAATGACCAGTCAAGTTGTGTTTGAAATTTGATTTTTTTCAGGGGCAAAAGGAGCCTCTGCATTCTTGTCAAATATGTAAATAGCATGTTTTTGCAGGTGCTAAAAACCAGACTCTGAGTGTGTGTGTGTGCGTGTGTGTGTGTGTCTGTGTGTGTGTGTGTGTGTGTGTGTGTGTGTGTGTGTGTGCGTTCAAGTCACATGACATATTTAACCGGATGTAGCTGCAAGACGGAGCCTCGTTGACTCTCCGTTTCAATTTATCTCAAAAGTGAGGACCTCAACCTATATACCAGTTTTTAAATTGTGTTGATAGGCCAAATAAAACCAGAGTTATGATAAATTATGTCCGCGATACTTGTTTTCTGCTTATTTTGATCACGTTCGGCGCTCGATCGCGCTGTATGAGACAGGAAAACATAGCATGCAGACATTAGCGACAGGTCTTACAGACGGAAAAGGCTTGCCAAAGGAAAAAAAAAACACACCACAACATCTCTCCTATTGGTGGAAAACTTCACCACAACAACCAATCCAAAATTATATGGTGACTGATTGACAAGGGGCGGGAACTTACGTTCTTCCTGCAATATGAGAAGGGAGGGAGGGACTCTCAGCAGGGATGCAGTCTGGGACACGTAGTTGCAAACCTAGCGACTTTGTTGTTAGATTCAATGACTTTTCAGACCCCCTAACGACTTTTTTTTAGAAAGAAAGGGACTTTTATCGACTTCTTCTGGAGTTTAGAGACTCTGACATGAAGCAGGCTTTCCTTACTGAGGAGTTAGCAACACTGCTAAGGGTGCAGAGCCACACATGCGCTCCGAGCTCTGCATGGGAGACTGAAGCTGACAGAGCTGCAGCAGTTAGCAGGTTTCACCCTCAGAGACCACCAGGGGTTCATGTTGAGGCATTTTCAGTTTTTTTTTTTTTTTTTTTGCCATAGACACTGTCAGCACAATCTGCAGTTACACTAACAAAAATGCTGCAAAAAACAAAGAATTATGGAAAAATTACACATGGACTAACATAGAGGAGGATCTACACAAGTTTTTTACATCATGTTTTACATCATGCATCATTTACATCATGTTTTTTTGTAGTGGCATAAATAAAAAGTGACATTTGTGAGACTATACAGTGTTTTGTAAATAATTTTACAAAGAACACCTGGGCCATTGCCTGCATTTTGATGTCAATAGAGGTAAATTACTATGTTCTTTGTTAAAAATTTGCATATGTTTTGAAGTTTACAATTTTTATTTGAAGTTTAAGTTTTAAAAACAGTTCATCACACATATTTGTGGTTTAATTTCACATTAATTTCCATATTGTATAAATGACTGGAAAAAACTTGAGCCCCTGCCCCTGTATAATCATGTGCACGTCCCTGTTCTAGCTCCAAGGTGAATCTTCACTGCTCATGTTCTCCTCAGAAATAGTCACCTCACTCCCCTCAGGTTACTGTACACATGCACCAACTATCTGCTTCAGGTTTGAAATGGAGCTTCATGGTTGTCTTTTGGAGAAATGAACAGTCAAGTTGTGTTTGAAATTTGATTTTTTTCAGGGGCAAAAGGAAGCCTCTGCATTCTTGTCAAATATGTAAACAGCATGTTTTTGCAGGTGCTAAAAAACAGACTCTGAGTGTGTGTGTGTGTCTGTGTGTGTGTGTGTGTGTGTGTGTATGTTGGCGTGTGTGTATATGTGTGTGTATCCTGCAGTACTCTATACTCCTGCAGTGGCCAAAAAGACTTTTAAGAATGTGGATTTTTGGGTCATCTTTGGCGCCCCCTAGAACTGCAGTACTCTGTACTCCTGCAGTGGCCAAAATGACTTTTGAGAATGTGGATTTTTGGGTCATCTTTGGCGCCCCCTAGAACGTAAACCGTGGGGTGCAGCGTCATGATTTTTACAATTTTGAATGGGCATGGGGTGTAGATTGCCCTGAGCAAATTTGGTATCGGTGGGACGAAAGCCTTAGGAGGAGATAGCCACATTCCAATGTGTGCGAATCGGCAAAAAATGCAAAATAGCCCTTTAACCGTACATTATACAGATACGCGCTCTTTGACTTTTTCGTAGATCTAATTGAGATACACATGATTGTCAATTTTTGTGTCAATATGACAAAGCGTTCAGGCGTGACACTCAACAATGTGTATTTTTATGTAAGGGGACAAGAAAAAATTGACTTTTTTCTCCTACCATGGGGGGGCGCTCTTTTGGGGAGTAAAAATTCCTTCACAAATGTGTTGATGGCTGGACATTGCATCATCCTAGAAAACTTGGAGGCCAGTGAGGACAAAAATAAAAAGTTATAAAACATTTAAGAATGTGGATTTTTGGGTTATTTTTGGCGCCCCCTAGAACCTAAACCATGGGGTGCAGCATCATGATTTGAATAACTTTTAATGGCCATGGGGTGTAGATTGGCCTGAGCAAATGTGGTGCCGGTGGAACGAAAGCCTTCGGAGGAGTTAGCGAAATTCCAATGTGTGCGGATCGGCAAAAAATGCGAAATAACCCTTTAACCGTACATTTGACAGATACGCCCGCACTGACTTTTTTGTAGATCTTATTGAGATACATGTGTGTGTCAATTTTTGTGTCATTTTGACAAAGCGTACCGGCGTGACAGTCAATAGTGTGAATTTTCACCTTAGGGGGCGCTATGGAGCCATTTTGCATTTTCTTGTTTGGGCGACTTCGGAATATCAAATTTTTCACCAGGCCCGGTTGTCCTGCCAAATTTCATGAGTTTTCGCCAGTGGGAAGTGGGCCATTTTCCAGTTCAAAGGGGAGGAAAAATAATAATAATAATAATAATAACAAAAGAAGGAAACTACAGGAACAAGAGGGCTCTCGCAGCTGCTTAGCAGCTACGCTCGGGCCCTAATAATAACAAAAGAAGGAAACTACAGGAACAAGAGGGCTCTCGCAGCTGCTTAGCAGCTACGCTCGGGCCCTAACTAGGGCCCCGTTGGGGCACTGGCGGGCCCGAGCCGTGTCACGCCGCCCCCAGCGTGACCGCCTCCCCCACCCGATCGCGTCACACTCAAGGTCCAAAGATGGTGTGCGCACTTGTTTGTGGTCAATTACCATTATAATGAACGGGAGGCGCAGTTTCTACCAAAGCGCTCGCTGCAGAAAAACTCCATGTCCTATTTGAAAAAAGTCTGGACCATGAGTGAGGGCACAAACACAGCTAAGATATATCCAAATGGCAAGTTGCTCCTCCTTTCGCTTTTGCCGAGAGAGCAGTGCGTTTGAGCCATTGAATGATGAACAGGAAAAACTTGACTTTATTCTCCTGCCATGGGGGGGGCGCTCTTTTAACGAGAAAAAACTCCTTCACAAATGTGTTGATGGCTGGACATTGCATCATCCTAGAAAACATGGAGGCCAGTGAGGACAAAAATAAAAAGTTATAAGACTTTTAAATATGTGGATTTTAGGGTTATCTTTGGCGCCCCCTAGAACCTAAACCGTGGGGTGCAGCGTCATGATTTGAATAACTTTTAATGGCCATGGGGTGTAGATTGGCCTGAGCAAATGTGGTGCCGGTGGAACGAAAGCCTTCGGAGGAGTTAGCGAAATTCCAATGTGTGCGAATCTGCAAAAAATGCGAAATAACCCTTTAACCGTACATTTTACAGATACGTGGCCATTGACTTTTTCGAAGATCTTATTGAAATACACGTGTATGTAAAATTTTGTGTCAATACGACAAAACATACAGGCGTAGCACTCAACAATGTGTATTTTCACCTTAGTGGACAAGAAAAAATGGACTTTTTTCTCCTGCCATGGGGGGCGCTCTTTTGGCGAGTAAAAATTCCTTCACAAATGTGTTGATGGCTGGACATTGCATCATCCTAGAAAACTTGGAGGCCAGTGGGGACAAAAATAAAAAGTTATAAGACTTTTAAATATGTGGATTTTACGGTTATCTTTGGCGCCCCCTAGAACCTAAACCGTGGGGTGCAGCGTCATGATTTGAATAACTTTTAATGGCCATGGGGTGTAGATTGGCCTGAGCAAATGTGGTGCCGGTGGAACGAAAGCCTTCGGAGGAGTTAGCGAAATTCCAATGTGTGCGGATCGGCAAAAAATGCGGAATAACCCTTTAACCGTACATTTAACAGATACGCGCGCATTGACTTTTTCGTAGATCTTATTGAGATACATGTGTGTGTCAATTTTTGTGTCATTTTGCCAAAGCGTACAGGTGTTACACTCAACAATGTGTATTTTCACCTTAGGGGACAAGAAAAAATGGACTTTTTTCTCCTGCCATGGGGGGGCGCTCTTTTGGGGAGTAAAAATTCCTTCACAAATGTGTTGATGGCTGGACATTGCATCATCCTAGAAAACTTGGAGGCCAGTGAGGGCAAAAATAAAAAGTTATAAGACTTTTAAATATGTGGATCTTAGGGTTATCTTTGGCGCCCCCTAGAACCTAAACCGTGGGGTGCAGCGTCATGATTTGAATAACTTTTAATGGCCATGGGGTGTAGATTGGCCTGAGCAAATGTGGTGCCGGTGGAACGAAAGCCTTCGGAGGAGTTAGCGAAATTCCAATGTGTGCGGATCGGCAAAAAATGCGAAATAACCCTTTAACCGTACATTTGACAGATACGCCCGCACTGACTTTTTTGTAGATCTTATTGAGATACATGTGTGTGTCAATTTTTGTGTCATTTTGACAAAGCGTACAGGCGTGACAGTGAATAGTGTGAATTTTCACCTTAGGGGGCGCTATGGAGCCATTTTGCATTTTCTTGTTTGGGCGACTTCGGAATATCAAATTTTTCACCAGGCCCGGTCGTCCTGCCAAATTTCATGAGTTTTCGCCAGTGGGAAGTGGGCCATTTTCCAGTTCAAAGGGGAGGAAAAATAATAATAATAACAAAAGAAGGAAACTACAGGAACAAGAGGGCTCTCGCAGCTGCTTAGCAGCTACGCTCGGGCCCTAAAGAAAGAAAGAAAGAAACAAAGAAAAACCACTTGGGGAATAATAGGGCCTACGCCCGGCTGCTCTGCAGCTGGCTCGGGCCCTAACAAAGAAAAACCCCTACAGGAATAACAGGGCCTACGCCCGGCTGCTCTGCAGCTGGCTCGGGCCCTAATAATAACTAGGGCCCCGGTGGGGCACTGTCGGGCCCGAGCCGCGTCGCGCCGCCCCTAGCGCGACCGCCTCCCCCTCCCGATCGCGTCACACTCAAGGTCCAAAGATGGTGTGCGCACTTGTCTGTGGTCATTTCCCATTATAATGAATGGGAGGCGCAGTTTCTACCAAAACACTCGCTGCAGACAAACTTCATGTCCTATTTGAAAAAAGTCTGGACCATGAGTGAGGGCACAAACACAGCTATGATATATCGAAATGGCAGGTTAATCCTCCTTACGGTGTTGCCTGGAGAGCGATGCGATTGAGCCATTGAGCGATGGGCAGGGTTAACTTGACTTTTTCTCCTGCCTTGGGGGGGATGTGGATTCCTTTAAGAATGTGGATTTTTGGGTCATCTTTGGCGCCCCCTAGAACGTAAACCGTGGGGTGCAGCGTCATGATTTTTAAAACTTTGAATGGCCATGGGGTGTAGATTGGCCTGAGCAAATTTGGTGTCAGTGGGACGAAAGCCTTAGGAGGAGTTAGCCACATTCCAATGTGTGCGAATCGGCAAAAAATGCAAAATAGCCCTTTAACCGTACATTTGACAGATACGCGCGCATTGACTTTTTTGTAGATCTTATTGAGATACATATGTGTGTCAATTTTTGTGTCAATATGATAAAGCGTACAGGCGTGACAGTCAATAGTGTGAATTTCCACCTTAGGGGACAAGAAAAAATCGACTTTTTTCTCCTGCCATGGGGGGCGCTCTTTTGGGGAGTAAAAATTCCTTCACAAATGTGTTGATGGCTGGACATTGCATCATCCTAGAAAACTTGGAGGCCAGTGAGGACAAAAATAAAAAGTTATAAGACTTTTAAATATGTGGATTTTAGGGTTATCTTTGGCGCCCCCTAGAACCTAAACCGTGGGGTGCAGCGTCATGATTTGAATAACTTTTAATGGCCATGGGGTGTAGATTGGCCTGAGCAAATGTGGTGCCGGTGGAACAAAAGCCTTCGGAGGAGTTAGCGAAATTCCAATGTGTACGGATCGCCAAAAAATGCGAAATAGCCCTTTAACCGTACATTTGACAGATACGCCCGCATTGACTTTTTCGTAGATCTTATTGAGATACACCTGTGTGCCAAATTTTGTGTCATTTTGACAAAGTGTAGAGGCGTGACACTCAACAATGTGTATTTTCACCTTAGGGGACAAGAAAAAATGGACTTTTTTCTCCTGCCATGGGGGGGCGCTCTTTTGGGGAGTAAAAATTCCTTCACAAATGTGTTGATGGCTGGACATTGCATCATCCTAGAAAACTTGGAGGCCAGTGAGGACAAAAATAAAAAGTTATAAGACTTTTAAATATGTGGATTTTAGGGTTATCTTTGGCGCCCCCTAGAACCTAAACCGTGGGGTGCAGCGTCATGATTTGAATAACTTTTAATGGCCATGGGGTGTAGATTGGCCTGAGCAAATGTGGTGCCGGTGGAACGAAAGCCTTCGGAGGAGTTAGCGAAATTCCAATGTGTACGGATCGCCAAAAAATGCGAAATAGCCCTTTAACCGTACATTTGACAGATACGCCCGCACTGACTTTTTTGTAGATCTTATTGAGATACATATGTGTGTCAAATTTTGTGTCATTTTGACAAAGCGTACAGGCGTGACAGTCAATAGTGTGAATTTCCACCTTAGGGGGCGCTATGGAGCCATTTTGCATTTTATTGTTTGGGCGACTTCAGAATATCAAATTTTTCACCAGGCCTGGTCGTCCTGCCAAATTTCATGAGTTTTCGCCAGTGGGAAGTGGGCCATTTTCCAGTTTAAAGGGGAGGAAAAATAATAATAATAACAAAAGAAGGAAACATGCAGGAACAAGAGGGCTCTCGCAGCTGCTTAGCAGCTACGCTCGGGCCCTAATAATAACAAAAGAAGGAAACTACAGGAACAAGAGGGCTCTCGCAGCTGCTTAGCAGCTACGCTCGGGCCCTAACTAGGACCCCGGTGGGGCACTGTCGGGCCCGAGCCGCGTTGCGCCGCCCCCAGCGCGACCGCCTCCCCCTCCCGATCGCGTCACACTCAAGGTCCAAAGATGGTGTGCGCACTTGTCTGTGGTCATTTCCCATTATAATGAATGGGAGGCGCAGTTTCTACCAAAACACTCGCTGCAGACAAATTACATGTCCTATTTGAAAAAAGTCTGGACCATGAGTGAGGGCACAAACACAGCTAGGATATATCCAAACGGCAAGTTGCTCCTCGTTACGGTGTTGCCGGGAGAGTGATGCGATTGAGCCATTGAGTGATGGGCAGGAAAAACTTGACTGTTTCTCCTGCCATGGGGGATGGGGGTTGGGGGGGGGATGTGGATTCTTTTAAGAATGTGGATATTTGGGTCATCTTTGGCGCCCCCTAGAACGTAAACCGTGGGGTGCAGCGTCATGATTTTTACAACTTTGAATGGCCATGGGGTGTAGATTGGCCTGAGCAAATTTGGTGTCAGTGGGACGAAAGCCTTAGGAGGAGTTAGCCACATTCCAATGTGTGCGAATCGGCAAAAAATGCAAAATAGCCCTTTAACCGTAGTTTTTACAGATACGCACCCATTGACTTTTTCGTAGATCTTATTGAGATACATGTGATTGTCAAATTTTGTGTCAATATGACAAAGCGTACAGGTGTCACACTCAACAATGTGAATTTTCACCTTACGGGACAAGAAAAAATTGACTTTTTTCTCCTGCCATGGGGGGGCGCTCTTTTGGGGAGTAAAAATTCCTTCACAAATGTGTTGATGGCTGGACATTGCATCATCCTAGAAAACTTGGAGGCCAGTGAGGACAAAAAGAAAAAGTTATAAGACTTTTAAGAATGTGGATTTTTGGGTTATCTTTGGCGCCCCCTAGAACCTAAACCGTGGGGTGCAGCGTCATGATTTGTACAACTTTTAATGGCCATGGGGTGTAGATTGGCCTGAGCAAATTTGGTGCCGGTGGAACGAAAGCCTTCGGAGGAGTTAGCGAAATTCCAATGTGTGCGGATCGGCAAAAAATGCGAAATAGCCCTTTAACCGTACATTATACAGATACGTGCTCTCTGACTTTTTCGTAGATCTTATTGAGATACACGTGTGTGTCAAATTTTGTGTCAATATGACAAAGCGTTCAGGCGTGACACTCAACAATGTGTATTTTCACCTTACGGGACAAGAAAAAATGGACTTTTTTCTCCTGCCATGGGGGGGCGCTCTTTTGGGGAGTAAAAATTTCTTCACAAATGTGTTGATGGCTGGACATTGCATCATCCTAGAAAACTTGGAGGCCAGTGAGGACAAAAATAAAAAGTTATAAGACTTTTAAGACTGTGGATTTTTGGGTTATCTTTGGCGCCCCCTAGAATGTAAACCGTGGGGTGCAGCGTCATGATTTGTACAACTTTTAATGGCCATGGGGTGTAGATTGTCCTGAGCAAATTTGTTGCCGGTGGAACGAAAGCCTTCGGAGGAGTTAGCGAAATTCCAATGTGTGCGGATCGGCAAAAAATGCGAAATAGCCCTTTAACGGTACATTTGACAGATACGCCCACACTGACTTTTTTGTAGATGTTATTGAGATACACATGTGTGTCAAATTTTGTGTCATTTTGACAAAGCGTACAGGCGTCAGGTGAGTTTTCACCATAGGGGGCGCTATGGAGCCATTTTTCATTTTTTTGTTTGGGCGACTTCAGAATATCGAATTTTTCACCAGGCCCGGTCGTCCTGCCAAATTTCCTGAGTTTTCACCAGTGGGAAGTGGGCCATTTTCCAGTTTAAAGCGGAGGAAAAATAACGAACTAGGGCCCCGTTGGGGCACTGGCGGGCCCGAGCCGTGTCACGCCGCCCCCAGCGCGACCACCTCCCCCACCCGAGCGCGTCACACTCAAGGTCCAAAGATGGTGTGCGCACTTGTTTGTGGTCATTTACCATTATAATGAACGGGAGGCGCAGTTTCTACCAAAACGCTCGCTGCAGAAAAACTCCATGTCCTATTTGAAAAAAGTCTGGACCATGAGTGAGGGCACAAACACAGCTAAGATATATCCAAATGGCAAGTTGCTCCTCCTTTCGCTTTTGCCGAGAGAGCAGTGCGTTTGAGCCATTGAATGATGAACAGGAAAAACTTGACTTTATTCTCCTGCCATGGGGGGGCGCTCTTTTAACGAGAAAAAACTCCTTCACAAATGTGTTGATGGCTGGACATTGCATCATCCTAGAAAACATGGAGGCCAGTGAGGACAAAAATAAAAAGTTATAAGACTTTTAAATATGTGGATTTTAGGGTTATCTTTGGCGCCCCCTAGAACCTAAACCGTGGGGTGCAGCGTCATGATTTGAATAACTTTTAATGGCCATGGGGTGTAGATTGGCCTGAGCAAATGTGGTGCCGGTGGAACGAAAGCCTTCGGAGGAGTTAGCTAAATTCCAATGTGTGCGAATCTGCAAAAAATGCGAAATAACCCTTTAACCGTACATTTTACAGATACGTGGCCATTGACTTTTTCGAAGATCTTATTGAAAGACACGTGTATGTAAAATTTTGTGTCAATACGACAAAACATACAGGCGTAGCACTCAACAATGTGTATTTTCACATTAGTGGACAAGAAAAAATGGACTTTTTTCTCCTGCCATGGGGGGCGCTCTTTTGGCGAGTAAAAATTCCTTCACAAATGTGTTGATGGCTGGACATTGCATCATCCTAGAAAACTTGGAGGCCAGTGGGGACAAAAATAAAAAGTTATAAGACTTTTAAATATGTGGATTTTACGGTTATCTTTGGCGCCCCCTAGAACCTAAACCGTGGGGTGCAGCATCATGATTTGAATAACTTTTAATGGCCATGGGGTGTAGATTGGCCTGAGAAAATGTGGTGCCGGTGGAACGAAAGCCTTCGGAGGAGTTAGCGAAATTCCAATGTGTGCGGATCGGCAAAAAATGCGGAATAACCCTTTAACCGTACATTTGACAGATACGTGCGCATTGACTTTTTTGTAGATCTTATTGAGATACATGTGTGTGTCAATTTTGGTGTCATTTTGCCAAAGCCTACAGGTGTTACACTCAACAATGTGTATTTTCACCTTAGGGGACAAGAAAAAATGGACTTTTTTCTCCTGCCATGGGGGGGCGCTCTTTTGGGGAGTAAAAATTCCTTCACAAATGTGTTGATGGCTGGACATTGCATCATCCTAGAAAACTTGGAGGCCAGTGAGGGCAAAAATAAAAAGTTATAAGACTTTTAAATATGTGGATCTTAGGGTTATCTTTGGCGCCCCCTAGAACCTAAACCGTGGGGTGCAGCGTCATGATTTGAATAACTTTTAATGGCCATGGGGTGTAGATTGGCCTGAGCAAATGTGGTGCCGGTGGAACGAAAGCCTTCGGAGGAGTTAGCGAAATTCCAATGTGTGCGGATCGGCAAAAAATGCGAAATAACCCTTTAACCGTACATTTGACAGATACGCCCGCACTGACTTTTTTGTAGATCTTATTGAGATACATGTGTGTGTCAATTTTTGTGTCATTTTGACAAAGCGTACAGGCGTGACAGTCAATAGTGTGAATTTTCACCTTAGGGGGCGCTATGGAGCCATTTTGCATTTTCTTGTTTGGGCGACTTCGGAATATCAAATTTTTCACCAGGCCCGGTCGTCCTGCCAAATTTCATGAGTTTTCGCCAGTGGGAAGTGGGCCATTTTCCAGTTCAAAGGGGAGGAAAAATAATAACTAGGGCCCCGTTGGGGCACTGGCGGGCCCGAGCCATGTCGCGCTGCCCCCCCCAACGCGCTGCCTCCCCGTCCCATTCGCGTCCTCTGGCCATCGTCCTCTCTGGTAACGCCCATCACTGCAAAGACCCTTTCCTTCATCGGCGTTTGCTGTTCTTCCTGCCAGTGCGTGTTGCTTTCACTTACACTTGCCACAGCCAGCCTCGTGAGTGCCTAGCCTATTGGATATCACTGTCATCTACACAGGACAGTCATAACCTTTCTATTAATACTTTGTTTTTTAATTTCACATTAATTTCCATATTGTATAAATGACTGGAAAAAACTTGAGCCCCTGCCCCTGTATAATCATGTGCACGTCCCTGTTCTAGCTCCAAGGTGAATCTTCACTGCTCATGTTCTCCTCAGAAATAGTCACCTCACTCCCCTCAGGTTACTGTACACATGCACCAACTATCTGCTTCAGGTTTGGATGGAGCTTCATGGTTGTCTTTTGGAGAAATGAACAGTCAAGTTGTGTTTGAAATTTGATTTTTTTCAGGGGCAAAAGGAAGCCTCTGCATTCTTGTCAAATATGTAAACAGCATGTTTTTGCAGGTGCTAAAAAACAGACTCTGAGTGTGTGTGTGTGTGTGTGTGTGTGTGTGTGTGTGTGTGCGTGTGTTGGCGTGTGTGTATATGTGTGTGTATCCTGCAGTACTCTGTACTCCTGCAGTGGCCAAAAAGACTTTTAAGAATGTGGATTTTTGGGTCATCTTTGGCGCCCCCTAGAACTGCAGTACTCTGTACTCCTGCAGTGGCCAAAATGACTTTTAAGAATGTGGATTTTTGGGTCATCTTTGGCGCCCCCTAGAACGTAAACCGTGGGGTGCAGCGTCATGATTTTTACAACTTTGAATGGGCATGGGGTGTAGATTGCCCTGAGCAAATTTGGTATCGGTGGGACGAAAGCCTTAGGAGGAGATAGCCACATTCCAATGTGTGCGAATCGGCAAAAAATGCAAAATAGCCCTTTAACCGTACATTATACAGATACGCGCTCTTTGACTTTTTCGTAGATCTAATTGAGATACACATGATTGTCAATTTTTGTGTCAATATGACAAAGCGTTCAGGCGTGACACTCAACAATGTGTATTTTTATGTAAGGGGACAAGAAAAAATGGACTTTTTTCTCCTGCCATGGGGGGGCGCTCTTTTGGGGAGTAAAAATTCCTTCACAAATGTGTTGATGGCTGGACATTGCATCATCCTAGAAAACTTGGAGGCCAGTGAGGACAAAAATAAAAAGTTATAAGACTTTTAAATATGTGGATTTTAGGGTTGTCTTTGGCGCCCCCTAGAACCTAAACCGTGGGGTGCAGCGTCATGATTTGAATAACTTTTAATGGCCATGGGGTGTAGATTGGCCTGAGCAAATGTGGTGCCGGTGGAACGAAAGCCTTCGGAGGAGTTAGCGAAATTCCAATGTGTGCGGATCGGCAAAAAATGCGGAATAACCCTTTAACCGTACATTTGACAGATACGCACGCATTGACTTTTTCGTAGATCTTATTGAGTTACATGTGTGTGTCAATTTTTGTGTCATTTTGACAAAGCGTATAGGCGTGACACTCAACAATGTGTATTTTCACCTTAGGGGACAAGAAAAAATGGACTTTTTTCTCCTGCCATCGGGGAGCGCTCTTTTGGGGAGTAAAAATTCCTTCACAAATGTGTTGATGGCTGGACATTGCATCATCCTAGAAAACTTGGAGGCCAGTGAGGGCAAAAATAAAAAGTTATAAGACTTTTAAATATGTGGATCTTAGGGTTATCTTTGGCGCCCCCTAGAACCTAAACCATGGGGTGCAGCGTCATGATTTGAATAACTTTTAATGGCCATGGGGTGTAGATTGGCCTGAGCAAATGTGGTGCCGGTGGAACGAAAGCCTTCGGAGGAGTTAGCGAAATTCCAATGTGTGCGGATCGGCAAAAAATGCGAAATAACCCTTTAACCGTACATTTGACAGATACGCCCGCACTGACTTTTTTGTAGATCTTATTGAGATACATGTGTGTGTCAATTTTTGTGTCATTTTGACAAAGCGTACCGGCGTGACAGTGAATAGTGTGAATTTTCACCTTAGGGGGCGCTATGGAGCCATTTTGCATTTTCTTGTTTGGGCGACTTCGGAATATCAAATTTTTCACCAGGCCCGGTCGTCCTGCCAAATTTCATGAGTTTTCGCCAGTGGGAAGTGGGCCATTTTCCAGTTCAAAGGGGAGGAAAAATAATAACTAGGGCCCCGTTGGGGCACTGGCGGGCCCGAGCCGTGTCATGCCGCCCCCAGCGCGACCGCCTCCCCCACCCGATCGCGTCACACTCAAGGTCCAAAGATGGTGTGCGCACTTGTTTGTGGTCATTTACCATTATAATGAACGGGAGGCGCAGTTTCTACCAAAACGCTCGCTGCAGAAAAACTCCATGTCCTATTTGAAAAAAGTCTGGACCATGAGTGAGGGCACAAACACAGCTAAGATATATCCAAATGGCAAGTTGCTCCTCCTTTCGCTTTTGCCGAGAGAGCAGTGCGTTTGAGCCATTGAATGATGAACAGGAAAAACTTGACTTTATTCTCCTGCCATGGGGGGGCGCTCTTTTAAAGAGAAAAAACTCCTTCACAAATGTGTTGATGGCTGGACATTGCATCATCCTAGAAAACATGGAGGCCAGTGAGGACAAAAATAAAAAGTTATAAGACTTTTAAATATGTGGATCTTAGGGTTATCTTTGGCGCCCCCTAGAACCTAAACCGTGGGGTGCAGCGTCATGATTTGAATAACTTTTAATGGCCATGGGGTGTAGATTGGCCTGAGCAAATGTGGTGCCGGTGGAACGAAAGCCTTCGGAGGAATTAGCGAAATTCCAATGTGTGCGAATCTGCAAAAAATGCGAAATAACCCTTTAACCGTACATTTTACAGATACGTGGCCATTGACTTTTTCGAAGATCTTATTGAAATACACGTGTATGTAAAATTTTGTGTCAATACGACAAAACATACAGGCGTAGCACTCAACAATGTGTATTTTCACCTTAGTGGACAAGAAAAAATTGACTTTTTTCTCCTGCCATGGGGGGGGCTCTTTTGGGGAGTAAAAATTCCTTCACAAATGTGTTGATGGCTGGACATTGCATCATCCTAGAAAACTTGGAGGCCAGTGGGGACAAAAATAAAAAGTTATAAGACTTTTAAATATGTGGATTTTACGGTTATCTTTGGCTCCCCCTAGAACCTAAACCGTGGGGTGCAGCGTCATGATTTGAATAACTTTTAATGGCCATGGGGTGTAGATTGGCCTGAGCAAATGTGGTGCCGGTGGAACGAAAGCCTTCGGAGGAGTTAGCGAAATTCCAATGTGTGCGGATCGGCAAAAAATGCGGAATAACCCTTTAACCGTACATTTGACAGATACGCGCGCATTGACTTTTTCGTAGATCTTATTGAGATACATGTGTGTGTCAATTTTTGTGTCATTTTGCCAAAGCGTACAGGTGTTACACTCAACAATGTGTATTTTCACCTTAGGGGACAAGAAAAAATGGACTTTTTTCTCCTGCCATGGGGGGGCGCTCTTTTGGGGAGTAAAAATTCCTTCACAAATGTGTTGATGGCTGGACATTGCATCATCCTAGAAAACTTGGAGGCCAGTGAGGGCAAAAATAAAAAGTTATAAGACTTTTAAATATGTGGATCTTAGGGTTATCTTTGGCGCCCCCTAGAACCTAAACCGTGGGGTGCAGCGTCATGATTTGAATAACTTTTAATGGCCATGGGGTGTAGATTGGCCTGAGCAAATGTGGTGCCGGTGGAACGAAAGCCTTCGGAGGAGTTAGCGAAATTCCAATGTGTGCGGATCGGCAAAAAATGCGAAATAACCCTTTAACCGTACATTTGACAGATACGCCCGCACTGACTTTTTTGTAGATCTTATTGAGATACATGTGTGTGTCAATTTTTGTGTCATTTTGACAAAGCGTACCGGCGTGACAGTCAATAGTGTGAATTTTCACCTTAGGGGGCGCTATGGAGCCATTTTGCATTTTCTTGTTTGGGCGACTTCGGAATATCAAATTTTTCACCAGGCCCGGTCGTCCTGCCAAATTTCATGAGTTTTCGCCAGTGGGAAGTGGGCCATTTTCCAGTTCAAAGGGGAGGAAAAATAATAATAATAATAACACTAGGGCCCCGTTGGGGCACTGGCGGGCCCGAGCCGCGTTGCGCCGACCCCAGTGCGACCGCCTCCCCTCCCGATCGCGTCACACTCAAGGTCCAAAGATGGTGTGCGCACTTGTCTGTGGTCATTTCCCATTATAATGAATGGGAGGCGCAGTTTCTACCAAAACACTCGCTGCAGACAAACTACATGTCCTATTTGAAAAAAGTCTGGACCATGAGTGAGGGCACAAACACAGCTAGGATATATCCAAACGGCAAGTTGCTCCTCGTTACGGTGTTGCAGGGAGAGCGATGCGATTGAGCCATTGAGTGATGGGCAGGAAAAACTTGACTTTATTCTCCTGCCATGGGGGATGGGGGATGGGGGGGGGGGTGGATTCTTTTAAGAATGTGGATATTTGGGTCATCTTTGGCGCCCCCTAGAACGTAAACCGTGGGGTGCAGCGTCATGATTTTTAAAACTTTGAATGGCCATGGGGTGTAGATTGGCCTGAGCAAATTTGGTGTCAGTGGGACGAAAGCCTTAGGAGGAGTTAGCCACATTCCAATGTGTGCTAATCGGCAAAAAATGCAAAATAGCCCTTTAACCGTACATTTTACAGATACGCGCGCATTGACTTTTTCGTAGATCTTATTGAGATACATGTGTGTGTCAAATTTTGTGTCAATATGACAAAGCATACAGGTATGACAGTCAACAATGTGTATTTTCACCTTATGGGACAAGAAAAAATTGCCTTTTTTCTCCTGCCATGGGGGGGCGCTCTTTTGGGGAGTAAAAATTCCTTCACAAATGTGTTGATGGCTGGACATTGCATCATCCTAGAAAACTTGGAGGCCAGAGAGGACAAAAATAAAAAGTTATAAGACTTTTAAATATGTGGATTTTAGGGTTATCTTTGGCGCCCCCTAGAACCTAAACCGTGGGGTGCAGCGTCATGATTTGAATAACTTTTAATGGCCATGGGGTGTAGATTGGCCTGAGCAAATGTGGTGCCGGTGGAACGAAAGCCTTCGGAGGAGTTAGCCAAATTCCAATGTGTGCGGATCGGCAAAAAATGCGCAATAACCCTTTAACCGTACATTTGACAGATACGCCCGCACTGACTTTTTTGTAGATCTTATTGAGATACATGTGTGTGTCAATTTTTGTGTAATTTTGACAAAGCGTACAGGCGTGACAGTCAATAGTGTGAATTTTCACCTTATGGGACAAGAAAAAATGGACTTTTTTCTCCTGCCATGGGGGGGCGCTCTTTTGGGGAGTAAAAATTCCTTCACAAATGTGTTGATGGCTGGACATTGCATCATCCTAGAAAACTTGGAGGCCAGTGAGGGCAAAAATAAAAAGTTATAAGACTTTTAAATATGTGGATCTTAGGGTTATCTTTGGCGCCCCCTAGAACCTAAACCGTGGGGTGCAGCGTCATGATTTGAATAACTTTTAATGGCCATGGGGTGTAGATTGGCCTGAGCAAATGTGGTGCCGGTGAAAAGGAAGCCTTCGGAGGAGTTAGCGAAATTCCAATGTGTGCGGATCGGCAAAAAATGCGAAATAACCCTTTAACCGTACATTTGACAGATACGCCCGCACTGACTTTTTTGTAGATCTTATTGAGATACATGTGTGTGTCAATTTTTGTGTCATTTTGACAAAGCGTACCGGCGTGACAGTCAATAGTGTGAATTTTCACCTTAGGGGGCGCTATGGAGCCATTTTGCATTTTCTTGTTTGGGCGACTTCGGAATATCAAATTTTTCACCAGGCCCGGTCGTCCTGCCAAATTTCATGAGTTTTCGCCAGTGGGAAGTGGGCCATTTTCCAGTTCAAAGGGGAGGAAAAATAATAATAATAATAATAATAACAAAAGAAGGAAACTACAGGAACAAGAGGGCTCTCGCAGCTGCTTAGCAGCTACGCTCGGGCCCTAATAATAACAAAAGAAGGAAACTACAGGAACAAGAGGGCTCTCGCAGCTGCTTAGCAGCTACGCTCGGGCCCTAATAATAATAATAACAAAAGAAGGAAACTACAGGAACAAGAGGGCTCTCGCAGCTGCTTAGCAGCTACGCTCGGGCCCTAAAGAAGAATCCATCAGGAACAAGAGGGCTCTCGCAGCTGCTTAGCAGCTACGCTCGGGCCCTAATAATAATAACAAAAGAAGGAAACTACAGGAACAAGAGGGCTCTCGCAGCTGCTTAGCAGCTACGCTCGGGCCCTAATGATCACATTGAATACTGTTGCTGTAAATCTGGGTTTCCATGTTTCAGGCTGTGTATGTGACGGCCACTTTCCCGTATCTTGTGCTCACCATTTTCCTGATCCGTGGCCTCACTCTGCCTGGTGCCACTGATGGACTTACCTACCTCTTCACTCCTGATGTGAGTTGTGTCCATTTTTGGTGCTGCAGATAATGTAAAAATTACCTCATTACCTATCTATAAATCTTTGTACTTCTTGCAGTGGGAAATACTCAAAAATCCCCGAGTGTGGCTGGATGCAGCAACCCAGATCTTCTTCTCTCTCTCTGTAGCCTTTGGGGGCCTCATAGCTTTCTCCAGCTATAACGAAGAGAGGTAGGGACTGAACACTCTCTGGAGATTTTGGTATGATTTGTGTGCCATTATAATGCTGTTTTTTCTGTCATTCATTTTCTAGAAACAACTGTGAAAGGGATGCTCTTGTGGTAGGAATAATAAACAGCGCCACATCCCTCTATGCCTCCATTCCAGTCTTCTCCATCTTGGGATTCAAAGCTAGAACTGCTTACAACAACTGCCTACAGGAGTATGTTTACACAAATATTCCATGTTGTTCCTTAAGCTTTTTTTCTTTTGGGATTATAATGAGGTATTTCATTTGTATCCCCTCTCCAGTAACATCCTGACTCTGACCAACCACTTTGAGCTTCCAGACCAGAACATGACACTTGAGAACTATGATGATCAGTTTCGGTATCTACAGAATAAATATCCGGATGAGATTGCCAAGTTGCCCCTGTTAGACTGTAACCTGCAAACATACCTCGACGAGGTACTCGAGCTATTACTCTCCTCTCTTTAGACTTCATCTCGCATTTCTCCTCTCCTATATTCTGAATGTTCTGTGCTTTGGCCTCCTCTTTCTCTCCAAAGTGCAGAACATCATGTGCAGGTCAAGCATGTGCTATTTTCTTAACTCTCTTTCATCTTCCTCCCCAGAGTGCATCAGGTACTGGTCTGGCATTTATTGCGTTCACTGAGGCAGTGATTGAAATGCCAGGCTCCCAGGTATGGGCCGTGTTGTTCTTCATCATGCTCTTCAGCTTGGGCCTCTCCTCCATGTTTGGCAACATAGAGGGAGTACTCACACCGATCTATGATCTAAAACTAGTTCCAAAGTGGATCCCTAACCAAGTCGTAACAGGTAGCCAATCTGCAAAAGTCATTGTCAAGCTAAATTGGTGAAGTTTTCCTTTTGAACTCTTCTTAAACAAACTTGGTCACTCCTTCAGGGCTCGTCTGCCTGGTATCCTTCGCGATGTCTCTCATCTTCTCACTGGAATCAGGAAACTACTGGGTGGAGGTCTTTAACAACTACGTGGGCTCTGTGCCTCTGCTTGTCATTGCATTCTTTGAGATTGTTGGAGTCGCTTATGTCCATGGAATGAAAAAGTAAGAGCTTCAGTATGAACAGTTTTAAGTCATGAAATTGGTTCTGCCATGTTTGAACGATTTCACTGGTCTCCTTGTCTACCGACAGTTTCAGCGAGGATATCTATTTCATGACTGGGTCCAAGCCCAGCATCTTCTGGAAGATGTGCTGGATGGTGATCAGTCCTCTGCTGCTCCTTGGTGTGTTTGTTGCCTATGTGATTGTCCAGGCACAGACTTACCCAACCTATCCTGCATGGAATGCAACTAAGGTAAGCAATAAAAGTAAAATTTGGAATCTGTTCATGTACTGTAGACACAAAGGCCAACATTAAAGTAAAGGCAATATCTACAGGTACCCTAGTCAATATTTTCATAGATAAATTGGATGAGATTATATCACACAGAGTACGAGTCCAGATATATTATATTATTTTTTCTTTTTGACAAATTTTCAATTTTCTGTGATATTTCAGCTCTGCAGATTTTCGATTGCTTTAGGCTGCATGAAAATAACCTATGTTTGGTCAATACTTAGTTTTCACTACTGGAATTACAAGTTACCTTTTTTGCACTTCGAAGAATAGTAAAATTAAAAAAAACAAAAAAAACAAACTAAAACATGATTTAATATTTGATGAATTTATGTAAGGTATAGGCAGTACTACAACTAAATACTTAAGCCACATTATAGAGAAAAGAGAGAGATTTGAAGTTTTAAGGAGAACTTTCTGTTATACGCCAGTTCTAGTGCCCCCTGTGGACAAAGCAGTTTTTGTTCGTCTAGTTCTCTACCTGGGTGTTTGCTTGGACAGATGCAAAAAACGAATATACAAAATTCAACCTGACATTACAATGGGAAGGAGTTTTAGAGTGAAAACTTGACTGACACAAAAAATGAGCTCATATTTCTTTTTCAAACTTGCACCAAGTCCAGACAATGACAGCTGATTGTGTGCAAAGAGACAATTTCTGTCAAGTCAATGCAAACCTCTCCTGAAACTCTCCAGCTTCTGCACAATCCATTCAGAGTCCATAGGCCTATAATAATGTGATGCTGTTGTGCAAAAAAGCTGAGTGTAATTAAGTTAATGCTCCACGTTGTATGTTGTTGTCCAGGCAAAACTATTATAATATTGTGTAATTTAGCAGGTGCTTTTGTCCAAAGCAATGTACAATCTGGTTAATCTGGCATTTGTACAAATATGTCTATCAGTATCTATAAATTTTACTATTCAGTGTATTTTAGTCCAGTCAAGTCCACTGCAGATCTAACTCTTATTTACTTGTGCGTAAAAAACAGTTAAGCTAAGCACACTGTCTTTTGGTTACCATGCCAAGCCAAGAGCTTGTTGGCTCTTGCAGTATACAGTATATTCAAGGCAAACAGTGATATTCTCCAACTAGTGTTTACAAATGTATTTTTAAATCCAAATGTATTTACTGTTTCCTCTGTCCATTTTTCAAGGAACCCTTCCCTGGCAATGAAACGCTGTTTTACCCTAACTGGGTATTTGCCATCATCATCCTTCTCTGTGTTGTCCCTGTGGTTCCCATCCCTTTGGTGGCACTTTGCAGACTGATCTCAAGAGCAATGGGAAAGACTTCGACTTCGGCTCGCAGTGACCCAAACCCCTACACTAATGACGCCTTTGAGATTGAACCACAAGAACCCAAACATCGGGAAGCTTGAGTGCCGCTGAAAGTGTTTCTGAAAGAGAAAAGACTTTTTTTCATGGTGCCCCAAAATCTTTGGGATTTTACGGATTTCGGGGAGCTGACAGATAATTTTTATGGTACTGTAATAGAAGCGCACCGATTCTACTTGGTGTATACTTTTATCAGGCTCTGACTTGATGAATTACTGTATTTATTTCCCCTTTATACTCTTGTTTCTTTGATAGGTCTTGTTTACTAGGCATATTGAGAGAATTGGTTCAACACAATCGTGAAAAACATGGCTTTATTTAACTAAAACTTCCATTTTAACAGTTTAAACTTATTTCTGTCACACATCATCATTGCAGTACATGTTTGGATTCCTGTGATTCATTAAGATCTTTTCAAACTCACAAATACAAACTTTTCAAACTTAAATTCTTCTTCAAGTGACGTATGTTTTTTATGGAAAAAAAAAGAAGTATAAATCAAAGTCCAGTGAGACAAGCAGCTCGGGGATGGGACAGTTTCTAGAACAGAAGCAGGATGATAGTTATCCATCTTAACTGATATGATTGAGTTTTATTGGATGTGCTTATGGGTCAGGTTTATTACTTAAGTGGTTTACAGCAGTTGTCTAAGGAGAGATTTCAATCAGGGCATAACAGAGAAAAACTGGAACACTGGCAGGTCATGACCGATCGGAAATAATCCACATAACTGACCTCAGCATGCTGCTCGTTTCACTCCTTTCAAACCTAAGAGTGAGTCAAGAGTGGAAAAGAGTTTTAATCTTAAAAATGAGTGCATTTTAATGGATTTTTGAGAGATAGATCTAAAAACGTTAAAACTAATGACCCAGCAGAGCTTAACTAGACAGACCTTTTAACCTATATCTTCTAGCCAAAGAGATTTTTGAGCTAATGCTGAAAGATGTATTTTGAACAAGCTGTTGGTCCACACCTGAATGGCCATGAAATCAGCTGGGATCCTTGGAGTGGACGCCTGCCGGACCCTGGCCAGCCTTAGGTCTCCCAAACGGTGCTCTAGACTGCGTTTCCCTGTCAAGAGGATGACAGCAGAAGACATCTTTTTTTCTCCTTTATAGTAACTTAAAAATGTATCAACTAATCATGTTTGCAATAAATGGACTCCTGTTTTGAAACATCATGTAGTTCCAGTCCTAGATGAGATTTTATGGTTATATCTAAACCTAATCCCTCTCTGGGGTTACGTACGTTTGCGAAGGTGCGGGAGGAGACCTTTGTAAAGAGCACGGTGTTTGGACAGCACCACCAAGAAGGAGAGACAGAACAGTAGCTCCACTGCTTCGAACTGCAAAACGCCAGTCTGGGCTTTGTTGCCCAAATCCAATTCTGGATCAAAGAAAAGAGAGAATTAAATAGGGACAAGAAAAAAAAATTATGGAATTTAAAAGAAAATTCTGTGTTTTTTTAAAAAGGAATTGATGCCTTTGTTGTCTCTCCTGATGATGTGGTTCGCATACTCTGCCATGTCCCATATCATCTGCAGGAAGTACATGGGGTTCTTGGCAACCGTCATACCAAAGGGCAAACTCCGAGCGCACACATGGAACCTATAAGGAAATTGAGTTTGTTGTGGATAATGGTGCCTGTGTAATTTATTTAAATCAAGATAAGCCATAACATATTAACAGAACGCAGAACAAACATTAAGCTTAATGATTAAGAAAACGGTCTTAAATGAGTCCTCTCTTTACCTGTGCGCATGAAGCAGCACCAGCTTGTAGAGGTTCTTGTAGACTGCCTCGACAGAGTTCATCTAAGGAGGAAAATTAATCAATCAATAAATACACCATATGGCACAAACCAAAGCTAAAGCACCTCTTCAATGCATTCGGCTGCATCATATACCCGTTATTCTACATGTCATGGCTTGTTAAACCAGTAATTGTGAAACCTGACAAGTTTACAACAGTTTCTCACCTCTTAGTTCCATTAGGGAACATTCCGTCTTGTCGCCATGGATACTTTTTAAGCTACTTGTTAATAAATGCCATCTGTCTGTATAATTTGTGAGAGAAAGTGAGAAAGTGCAGGCTCAGGTGTCAGACTACTACGACTACTTCGAGGGAGGAAGCTTTTTAATTGGGATACAGTTGATTTATATTCGTCATCCAGCTGATTGGACATATAAACGACCCGGGAGCCTCTTTCAAAAAAAAGGAGACGAGGTTTGCCTTGTCGTTGGATCGCTTACTTGACGTGCTCCTAAATCTTTCAGTCTGGAATGTTCAGTCTGTTAAGGTGACATAGATCTGAAGCAACTGTACCAGTATAATGTCTGTTTAGTGAGATGAAGCGTGAGTTCAACAGAGACAGAGATTTTACGTGTCTCATCATAAGAAACAGACAGTAATGATTAGATGTTTGAATAAATCAAAATTTAACCTTATATTAACCCCCCCTTTGAGCAGAAGGCTCACCAGTCATTACAGTTGAAAGCCTGGAAATAATTAATGTTTACACGAGTCTGATGGTAATGTGTGATGTATTTCTGGATGTAATTCAGTCAGAACAAACTGACAACAAACCAACACTGAGAGCTATGCTGACAGATAGGCTAAAAATGTCATTCATTTTGTACAATAAAAACAAGAACTTTTTTCCTAGAAGAGAAATTCATTAAATTCATTATTATTGGACTCTTGACTTGCCGTATGGAGAGACTAGTTAAAAATGTTTTTGTCTTTTGTCCACAAAACAAGGAAAAGCTATCCTGATTACCTCCTAAGTTGGCAGCTATTGACTGCAAGGGTTTTTTTTTAATTCACATGTCTTGTTTCCAATAATTAAACTCTGATTTCTTGTGAGTTTATTGTTTGTCAATGATTTTTACTATGTTTTTGAAAGATACATTATTAACAAGCCCATGAGAACTTCTCAGATCATGGTCGCCTTCTTAGTATAATGGTCTATGTCACTTTTTGACAAAAATGACTTTTTTTTTCTACAAAACCACTCCTTCATGATGCTGCCCACCTCTGGTAGAATTGCCTAAATCCTCACTGGAACAGATTGTGTGATACTACTCTTTGTAGTGTAACTGTCTATGTAAAGACTCAAGAGTGTGAGTTAAACAAACTTCAACCAAAACGCCGCTCTATAGCCACAAATAATGCTCAGAACAGCATCTAACTTCATCAACAGTACATATAGGGTCCCAGCCATAGCACTAGCCACCAAACATCTTTTTAACTTTGACTAATTTCTTTAGCAAAGAGACTAAACACAACTCACATACTCTCTTCCAGCAGCCGCTTGTTTGTAGTGAGACCTCAGGCCAGTCCATTACAGACTGCTGTGGGGTGACGCAGCTCAAGGAAGAACATTTATGATCATTTCTTCATGGAAATGCAATCAGACAGAGAAGCTAAGGCAGAAGAACTACCGTGTCTGCAGTGCAAAATGATTATCATGATGGTTATTACTTCAAGGAAATGATAAAGTAATGATCATAAATGTTCTTCCTTGAGCTGCGTCACCCCTCAGCAGTCTGTAATGGACTAAAGAAATAAGGCAAAGTTAAAAAGATGTTTGGTGGCTAGTACTATGGCTTGGACCCTATATGTACTGTTGATGAAGTTAGGTGCTGTTCTGAGCATTATTTGTGGCTATAGAGTGGCGTTTTGGTTGAGGTTTGTGTGGCTAATTTGACTTTTCATTAATTTTATGCCGGAATATCCCTTTAAGCCATTTTCTGAGAGTATCAGAAAAATTTCTGAAACACTTGATCATTGACTTAGGCCATTATTTTAAGAGGGTAATGTCATGATATCTGACCTTCAGGTCCAACAACAAAACGCTGAACTTGAGTCTGAGGACAGCCATCAGTTTCCTCTTCATTTGCTGTCCAGGTGATCGGGAAGATCCCAAGGTGAGGCTGTAGCGCAAAGAAGTGCCCGCATAGCTGAGAGAACAAGAAGAATAAAAAACTATAAAAAGTGAACTTTCAAGATAACAGCAGGTGCCATGTTTAATGTGTACTTAACAAGTGTATGAATCATACATGTCAGACAGGTCAGTGTCTCCAGGAGTGTTTACAAGTAGGTACAAAGTGCAGGGGCTGGCTCACTTAAGTTACAGGAAACCATAAAGGATGCCAAAAGTTTGATAAGTTGTCATGTAACAACCCCACAGTGTGATCTTAGCTGAGAGGGTACATCACCTGGAATAGTCTCTGTAGACATCAAGTGTGTGGGTGTCGATCAGCAGTCCACACCAGGGAAAAAGACAGCGTAACGGCAGTACGTTGATGTCAGCAAAAGGGCCGCCGCATTCTGGCAAATGGAAGTTGACCGCCACTTTCTGTGGGTTGACCACCAGGCCATACTGTGGTACCCCAGCCAGCATGACCCTGAGTAACAGACAAACAGATAGAATCCACAGCTGAATCAAAAACCATGCTGATGTTGATGACGTGTTAAATCAGTCTCTCCACATTTTGTCCACTGATAAAGAATACAGCACCATGAGTGGTAATACAGGGACGTGAACTTTGACAGCAAGAGGGCCACAGAGCAAAAACTGTGAGTTACAGCGAATATCTTTTTGAGAATGACAACAAAGACCTCAAGCCCCAGCCAACGAACAACCGAATCACAACAGAGTCAACTTGTAATTCTATTATTTTTCTTTTATTTTCCGTTTTGATACACTGCTAAAGTTAAATAATGCTAGTAATCAATATTTTAAGTTACAAGTCATATCACTTTATCAAATTATATAGCAGGTTTTACACCAGCCATGCAGTGACAGTGGTGCTTTTGACAGGGATGGTGTTTTTCCTTTTTAGATATTTAGCTTTCGTGAGAATGAGTCCAAGCACATCTTTCGTTAATCCTGCCCAGTTTCCTTTTGGCTGAGATCCAGCCCCATAACAGGAAGTTAGTCAGATTCTTTTTTGGTAATTTTCCCAGGTGAATCTTTAATCTAGTTATGTCATCTAGCAAAATTGTACATCTTGACACAGAGTACATTCTTTATCTCTTCATAGCTTGTTTATTGCAACTACTTTATATTTGCCAGGAAGTTTTTTCCTGAAGTTTCCTGCAGTGGAAAAGAAATTTAAGATTCAGCTTCACATTCGGCGTTTCTGTAAAGGTTTGTCATTTCCCAAACCAGTGGATATGGCAGAGAAACAGAGACAGATTAGTGTTAGGTTTTAGTTTCAAAGGGATATAGTTAGCATTCTTGATTTAAGTGTTGTGTATTGTGTAAAACAATACACCAAAGCTGTTTTTTTTTGTCTTAGTAGAGATAGGATTTATGGTTCTTTGAAAAGAGCCAGATCTTGAGGAGCAGTTCCCGTCAAAGAGCGGTTCAAAAGGCTACAGATAACTGATAAAAATTCAGACATGATAAAAATGTGAACGCAAGTTTTACTACCCTACCTGGTGTTTGGGGCACACAAGTGACACATGAAGGCAGCGTGGGCAATTTTATGAGAACAGCTCTTTAAAAGAGCTGTTCAAACGACTGACTCGTCCGTAAACGTCACATCTAGAGTTCTGGGTATCATATCACATTAGTCAGCTTGATGTGCTTTACCTCAATGTACCGCATTTACAGCTACTGTGAGGATCAATCAAATAGGACAATCAGCAACAAGATTAATGAGTTTAATGCTACAATTTTTGATCCCTGAAACCAGTGCAAGAGGGTAGGTGTCAGCTGAGTGGCTGAGAACCAGCTCGGTTTTTATAATGTTCACATTTAAAAAGACAAAGGATAAATTAGACTGTCAAAAATCACAACAGTGTGACTTTTTTGTGTCAGAGACAACACTATTTAAGCATGTAGAGAACAAGTGAAGCAAAGCCTGCTTTGTCAACAGGGTGCCCCAAAACTGACATTAAGTTACTTACAGGAGCTTTAAGAAACAGTTCATCCTAAACTGCTTTTTCAGTTCTCTAAAGCTGTTCTCTTTCTCTTCATTTACATGCAGCATTTATTCTTCTTCAGTGGATTAAGTCATATCACTTTTAAGCTAGATTTGTATAACTGACTGTGCGGAGGCTCACATAAGTCAAAGTTTATTTTAACTTCACTGCATCTGGTGATTATGGTTTCACTGCTTATTGCTGCTCCAGGAAGGAACTTGAAAGTTGTGTCAGTTTTGGTGACCCCTACAGACAAAGCAGGACATTTTGGCTTTCACTGCTTTTCACCTAACAGAAAAAAAATCAGTCCACTCTCTCATGGTCTAATTTCTCTTGTGGCTCAAACACAAGCATTAGATTGAATTTCTCTTTCTTTCATGACCAGCTCAAGACTTCTCACAGGAACCTGAATCTCTGGGATAACTTTTCTTTAGTTATGATGCACCTCTGTTTTTCTTTTCATAAGTCTAGTTCCTGATGATGTGGACAATGGATTTTCAAAAGCTATCAAACACTCATACAAGTTGGTTGAGAGCTCTTGTAGTATTCTTGTAAGGTGATTAAAAACTTGCCGTGTGTCATACCTGAGAAAGTTTAGAGCTTCTTTAATGTCTGGAGTTATCAGGAGAAAGTCATCCACTTGTCTCATTAAGCATCTACAGGAAACAAAGACAGGTACATACCTCAAACAGTAAACAGAGAAATGCTTTCATATGAAATACTGCCCCCTGCTGCTGCAGACATGTTACTACATATCATATGAAAGTTGAGTAAAATACATGGATGTCTTCTTTACCCTTCCTCTTTTGGGATGCCTTTAAACAGAGTGTTCTCCAAATGACCATAGATCAGACAGCAGAGCATATGGGACACAGCAGAGCCCTGAGGGATCCCTCTGCATTGTCGATATGTTCTGAAAACACACACATATATGAATTCTTATTATGATGTTGTCTAAAAACATAACACTCAAAGCTTTAGCAAAATTGGACAAACTACTCATTTGACAGTATATTAATAGTAAGAAGAACATTACTTATCCGATAGTGTGAATAATGCTTACTTTTCCCCAAACTTAACAACACTGCCGGTTAGCATTTGAGTGAGGAGCGGCGTCTTCTCCCCGACACGCAGATCTAAGCTGAAACGCTGAAGGTAAGACCAAAAAATGACATGGTCAGGTATAAGAAGAAGAAATAGGACTCCTCATCTAAGGGAGAGCTCTGAGCAGGCCACTCTCACCTGCTCCACCAGAATGCTGTGCTGAAGTTTGCCGCTTTCTTGCATTGACATCACAAAGCCTTTCATGTTGCTGGGTCGTATGTCACCCTCCATGATATCTGCCTGTATTAACACACTTGACAAATTAATGCTGTTTTTTTATTGTTTTAATGCACACATTCAGTGTGAGTGACGGTACCTGTTTGATGAAGGACTTTTTCAGGCCCTCGTAGGAATTAGACCAGACCTTGGCATAGTGGCGGTTGATGACAGATTTATCTTGGAAAGGGGAAAAAGCTTTACCAACCACCTCAATGAGCTTGTGATGAGGCAGACTCTCAAAAGCTCCTTTTACATCCACCTTAGATATAAAAAATGACAAAAAAAAAGTCTCATTTTAAAGTGAAGCCTTTTGATAACCTCTGTTTACATGATTAATGCTGACAAAAACATATCAAAACAAGTAATAAAAAAATCTACTTTGACAAAGTAGAGGTCCTGTAGCTTTTCCTTCTGGGCTGGAGCTATAGAGACCAACTTCTTGTGGATATCTGCCTCCCCCCAAACTGTGGAGCCCAGGAGGGATGGACGGGACCTCACACAGGCCTTCAGCACGTGTAACAAGTCCTGCGCACAGCCCTTGTTCCGCTGTGAGGGTGAGAGAGAACGGACCTTTAAAACGTGTACATGGTCATAAAATGTCTTGGGTGAAAATCATTTTAATTTTACATGAAGACACAAATAATTCCTCGTTTCTGTAATATAAAATTAATCTACAACAGCATTTTCAAAACAATTGGGAAGCAGTGAAAATGTGGTTAGCAAATTATTTAACGTCTTTAATAAAATAGAAGACAAGACAACACATCAAGTGCTGAAAGTAAAAAGCTTTGTTATTTTAGAAAAACTATTAAAAAATTCTGCATTTAAAGTTTTATTTCTGACTCTGTTGCTACACATTATTGTTTGTATGTCAGCTAACAGTCTAGGTTAGGTTTTTTAAGTTTTTTTATTCAGTGAATTTTACCACTCAGGAAAAAAAATGCAATAACACAGTGTCTTGAACTTGTACAGAAGAACTTAGAGATCAGCGTCAAATGTACCCCTAGATTGACATCTGCTCCCTTTAACCGTGTGATAGGCCTCATGCCATTTGTCTTGGGAATAAAGCGCAGACTGGTGATGATGGTGGATTTGGGGAGGGCTGCCACCTGGGCCGCAGTCAACTCCTCCATCTGGCCCTTGGAGAGGTGATCTCTACATCACAAAAACAATTTGTGAGCTTATGTGATCATGATTGTTGACACATAAGGCCTTAAACAAGTTGTGTGTGAGTATGTGTACTTCAAGCCCAAGTCTTGTAGTTTTTCCCAGACTTCACATCTGTAGAACCTGATGAGGTTTTTCTGACCCACACTCTCAGTGGCATAGAAACAGGCTCGAACCAGGCTGACAACATAGCCATCCAGAAGCCAAGCAAGGAACTGACCCAGGATCTGTGTCCGGTATGAGAGCTCACAGGGTGGGATCTTGCCTACAAGTAAAAGTGTTGTTCAAGTCATGAAAAAAACATGTCCAAGGAAAATCAGCTTATAGACAATCTTACCTGTTTTACTGATCTTCAACCAGTCACAGTCATTCACCTTCATCTTCCACATCAGCTCAGCCACTGAGAGCCTCTCATATTTGCCATTTTGCAGAAAGCCCCTGACTCTGGCAAAGAAGTTCAGTCGGTTGTGCTCAGAGCCCCACAGTTCTTGGGGGATCACAGTGGAGAGGCACTTCTTAACAAACAGGTAGACCCGATGAGGTGCACAGTGTTGAGCCAAGAGGGGGTGTAATTCCTCTTCTCCTGTGTTGCGCACTTTCATCAGTGGGCAAAACCTCTGCAGAATGATGCGGTAGGGACATTTTTTATGTTGATGCATCAGTTGGTCGAATAGGGGGACCATGTTAAAATAGCGACGGGGGAGTTTCTTCGGCTTCTTCTCCACCCCTTTTAGATAAGGCAGTCCCTCAAAAAAGATTATTCTCAGTAAATGTTGCCCGTTTAGCTTTGAGCGTCCATCAGCACTGTTCCTTTTCCTGTTCAGTAGCAAGCCACCCATTCCCTTACCCCCATACAGCAATCCATGTGAGTAGATAAAACATTGAGAGGGAGGCAGAGGGGGGTAAGTCCCTGACCTCCAAGTGGGTTCTCCTTTTGAGGGATTTGTTCTTGTCTGCATTCCACCAGGCTGTTCTAAACCAGCGGCACTATTTTCCAAAGGCTTCAAAGATGGCGCTGATTTCGCCGACAATGGCTGTTCTTTCTCCAATGTTTCAAAGCAATCCTGCTGGATTTCATTTGTGGGTCCTTCTTGTCCCACTCGTCTCTTCTTTCCAGGAAGCGTCTCCATGTCTGTCTCATCTGTCTGATCAGTTTCCCTCTTTCTTTTTCTGTTCCAGACTGATTTGTCCGGTCTTGCTCTCTTTTTGCCATTGGATCGAGGCTGAAGATAAAAACCAGTGCTGGCAGAAGCCACTTGTACTCTGTCATAGATGGGAACCCCACACACCTGGAAAAGACATGAGGGAGGGACAGCTACAAACACAGCACAACCCTCCAACAGGTACCGTGTGATGTCTGTGCCGAGGCGACTGGCGACTTGTTTCCACAGGCAGCTTCCACGGATGTAGGCAGCACTTTGGGTGATCTCTCCTTGTAACTTAAATAAGTCTGCATTCCGCTGTTCCTGGGTGAAGGGCAGGAGATTGTATCCATGTGCCAAGACATTCTTCTTATTTTTTCTTATTATGGTGTTGAGAACAACAGCCAAGAGTTCAGGAAAAGTACAAGTCTGTGGAAAGCATAAAACATACCACATCAATACAGGGTTGGTGCCCGTCATTTCAGTTACACTGTACTTTCATGAGGGGATTAATTGCAGATTTTACTTGAACTTCATGCAGTTAGTGTAGTTAAATGCCCTGGATCTCAAATTAAAGGCTTTTAAGTAGATTGATGAGCTTTTTGCTTACTAGTGCAGCAGATATTTGCACATTTCAGGAGAATGTTCACATAGTTTACACCTTTATGACACACTATTTTCAGTTATCCGCTGCACTGTAACTCTAATGTATTTTTTTTCTTTTAATGCAAATCAAAGTGCGAGTAAATGCCAATATATTTCGTCTTGGCTCTGGTCTTCCCAAAGCTTCTAAATCGTGGGCTGACTTACTTCGTTGCAGCTCCATCCATCCTGTGGCTTCTTATCAAAACATATAAAAACACCTTTGACGAAAGTCTTGAACCGGTTTGTGTCAGACGGTTGAACCAGCACAATCTTCTCTCCCTCTCTTACTGCGATACTCTGTGCAAACGCTTCTAGTGACTCTGTGTGCTGATACAAAGACTGGAGAATATTCAGAGTAATGGAAGACATACTAGAGGACATGTCTGCATGTTACTGTCCTGGTAGAGGAAGTAAATAACGCGGGACTGAATTTACCGGTTCACTCTCAACCAATGAACGACCAGTTTATTTTCAGTGTCCAATCATGTAACATCTTACTCAGGTACGGAAGTTGACAGCTGACCAATGGCAAACAAGCAAGAGAATGTTGTCCCTTTTTCTTACTAAATGAGAGTAAAAACTGGTAAAAACCTCCTTTTATAAATGTACTTGTTGCCCCATGTAAAGTAACCCTTCAAAGTTTCTGTCTCTCACTTTTTGGACACGGGTTACAGTGTAGCGCAGGACCTGCACTGCGCACTTGTCTCCACCATAGCAGCACCATAGCTTCCTGCTGCCCCCTGTCGGCCAACAATTGCTACACTCTGATTGGTAGATGGACACCCCCGTCGCTTGGACAGAGCGCGCGAATGCACCTACGTGGTTTCCAGGCTGCTGCCGCTACTCTGCTGTGTCTGCTCTGCGGCGCTCGGTGTCCCAAACGGAGTATACCAGAAAATAACCTGAATTAAGGTTCTCCGACATTTGCCCGCAATGGCCGACAAGGAAGGTAAAGCGACGACTTGAACTTATTTCAGGATCCAAACAGCGCTGTTTTCTGACGGCTTTTAGATTAGCTCGCACAATGGCTAGTTTGATGTAGCTGCTAGCAGTCGTAGCTTCAGAGTAGGCCTTCAGCAGTTATAACAATAGCTGGGTACCTGTGTTTTGGTCTAAACTGTTAAAAATTCAGTTTTACGTTGCAGTTGTTGTTTCCGCTTTGTTTGACCCCACTTTACGTTGTCTGATATCAAGTGTGTGCGAGCTAGCTGTGTGAGGAGCACGCTGACATTAGCAGGACCATTGTGATAGCATCACAGTGATAATAGTAACCAGGTAATGTCAAGCTAACGGGTAGATAAACCAGGGAAGATGCTAACTTACTGCTACATACCAAACACAATCTAGGCTGTGGTCAATCAAGATGACTTTTGTCCATAAGGACTGTTTAAAAACAGTTGGTTGTTCAACGTCTGTCAGTAATCCTCCGTTCATATTGGTACACTGCATTCTCCTTAATGTTTAGCTGACACCTGTTGGCAAGAAAACTGACTTTGTTATGTTCACCTTTCCTGTTATTACTCCCTGTCTCCTTTCAGCAGGCGCATTTGATGATGCAGTTGAGGAGAGAGTTATAAATGAGGAATACAAGATCTGGAAGAAAAACACTCCTTTCCTGTATGACCTGGTTATGACCCACGCTTTGGAGTGGCCCAGCCTCACTGCCCAGTGGCTGCCTGACGTCTCCAGGTACATCTATATGCATCAACCGGCTTAAAGGGATAGTCCTTCTTAAAATTAATTTATGGTCAAACACCGCAACACCAAGTTAGACACCCCCTTCAGAGATGAATGTTGCCGACCGCTTGCTTCTCTAGTTATACCAACTTTAGTCATGACCGCAGGATAGCAATACACAGCGGTCTGAGGAGCCATAAACAAACCTCAACAAAAACGCCAGAACAGCACCTAACTTAATCAACAGTACAAATAGGGTCCCAGCCATAGCACAAACCACCGAACATCTTTTTAACTTTGCCTAATTTTTTTAGCAAAGAGACTAAACACAACTCACCTCCTCTCTTCCAGCAGCCGCTTGTTTGTAGCAAGACCTCAGGCCAGTCCATTAGGGACTGCTGTGGGGTGACGCAGCTCAAGGAAGAACATTTATGATCATTTTGAGACGCTAAGTTGATTCAACTTGATTTTATGTCGGCATATCCCTTTAAAAATATCAGTGGAGCAAAATATCAGACACACTGCACAATGTAATGCACTCAGATTCTACACCCACGACAACCTCCAAAATTCTTTCCAAGAATAGCTATTACCTTCTGACCATATTGACAAAAGATTAAAGATAGACATTTTGTGTGAGAAGAATTTCCAATAGAGCTGTTCTAACCGGTTGCATTAGATTGCACAGAGGTTTATAATGTCCCCTCTGGCTGATGTACTTTTGCCAAGTCATTGCTGAAATCAGCTTTCACCTTGTCGACAATTGTAAATAGCATTAATGATTATAATCAACCTTTTTTTTTCTCCTTGTACCAGGCCTGAGGGGAAGGATTACAGCGTTCACCGGCTTGTGTTGGGCACACATACATCTGATGAACAGAATCACCTGGTCATCGCCAGCGTCCAGCTGCCGAATGATGACGCCCAGTTTGATGCCTCACATTATGACAGTGAAAAAGGAGGTTAGAGCTCTTTGTAGTTAACACTCCCAGTGAGAATGACTGTTTGGTTGATTCAAAGGTGTAAGATGAAATATTTTAACACTTAAGTTTTGTAGAACTGTCAATATAACAAACAAATCAGTAGCATTTAGATTCATTTGTTCTAGATTGCTGTTGTAAGCTCAAAGAAGACCTTAACCAGCCACACTCTTGTACTACTTTTTACAAATCAGGGCTGCTGTTTCCCAGTTAATTGCCTAATGCTGAAAAATATGCTGTGTTCATGTTTTGCTCAATACTGTAACAACTATTTTGTATTTTTCAGCAGAGTTTGGAGGCTTTGGATCTGTGAGCGGCAAAATTGAGATAGAAATCAAGATCAGCCATGAAGGAGAAGTTAATCGAGCCCGCTACATGCCTCAAAACCCCTGCATCATTGCCACCAAAACCCCCACTTCAGATGTGCTGGTCTTTGACTACACCAAGCACCCCTCTAAGCCAGGTAAAAGATCTCATGTAGACAAAGACACTTCTCAAGGTTGCATGTTTCGATCAGCATGTTTCGACAGTCAAGAGTTAAGTAGAACCCTTTGACAAAGTTTCTGTACCTTCTGTTATTGAAGTGAGAGACACAGACTACATAACTTTTGTTGTCGATAGATCCTTCTGGAGAGTGTCGCCCGGATCTGCGTCTCAGAGGCCACCAGAAAGAAGGTTACGGTCTGTCCTGGAACCCAAATCTTTCTGGTTCTCTGCTTAGTGCTTCAGATGACCATGTAAGAGGAAAACCGAGTTGAAGTTTTACTCAAATTACCAAATATGACTTCAATTAAGTGGCATGCACGTTCCTATCCATGAGATGTATTCTCAGTTTTACGACGTTGAGTTGTGGTTAATCGTGTTTGTTTTATCTCCTCTATTCTGCTCTGTAGACAGTCTGTCTGTGGGACATCAGCGCTGTGCCAAAAGAGGGGAAGGTGGTGGATGCAAAGACCATCTTCACTGGTCACACTGCTGTAGTAGAGGATGTGTCCTGGCACTTGCTTCACGAGTCACTCTTTGGATCTGTTGCAGATGACCAAAAGCTCATGATGTAAGACACTTGATAATGAGTCAAACCTCACAGGAAAATAGATATGGACATTTGAAAAGGTGTAAGTCTGCACAGATCTAATTATTCTGCCTGACATTTTCATTCCTAGCTGGGACACTCGCTCAAACAACACCTCCAAACCCAGCCATGCAGTCGATGCTCACACTGCAGAGGTCAACTGTTTGTCATTTAATCCCTACAGTGAGTTCATTCTTGCCTCTGGCTCAGCAGACAAGGTATGTAACTCACCACAATATCATTAACATCAGTTATATAACTTTAAAGCATGAAGTATATATGTGATATGTAGGGGATAATGCATGGTGAACAGGTAGTTATGCAAATTATAATCCCTAAAGTATAGGCTCACAGTATAGATCATATTGCACTGTATATATAGATAACATCGCAGTTATGTGAGTGCAATTATTAAAAAGATGCAGATATATTTGATAGTTTTCTCGTGGTTGCAGACTGTGGCTCTTTGGGACTTGAGAAACTTGAAACTGAAGCTGCACTCCTTTGAGTCACACAAGGATGAGATCTTCCAGGTAAGATTCTTATCTCTAAAGATCTGTATCTTTTATTTAAAACTGTAAAGTATAAACAATTAAAGTAAATAGGTCACAGCGATGTAAATGTATTATTTTTAGGTGAAGTGTTTTCACTATGCTCTTGCCCAGACCTGTGTAAATGTCTAAAAACAAAAGCACATACTGTACATTCACTTGTAAACTTTTAGATCACAGGTTAGTCATCAGTGTAACCTATTTTGAGCCCTATGATTTGTTGTGACAGGTTCAGTGGTCACCCCATAATGAGACCATCCTGGCATCCAGCGGAACAGACCGCCGCCTCAACGTCTGGGACCTCAGGTACAATCTTGACTCCTTGGTTCCTTTGTCTACTGAAAGGAGCTGTCTCATTCAGCTAAAATTGCAGCAGCCTACTTCCTTTAATCATAATTAGGACAAGCAAGTCTTCAGCTCAAGCAAACCACAACACTAATTTTTGATGGCAAACCCACTGACTTATAAAAACCTGTGTGCAAGAGATGCTCCAAAATGGTGCCATAAGAGGGAAGAAACTTTTAAAAACCTTGCCAGGCACCTCAGTGACAAACACCCGGAGCTCTCCAAGGAGAGCAAAACAGGGTTCCTACGAAAAGTATGGAAATAAATGTGATCAATTTCCAGGTCTGAAAAATAAAGTATGGAAAAATATCTGCTTCCAGACTGTTACCACAGCTAAAATAGAAAAGTAGGTATCTCCAAAAATAAGTCTAAATAGTAGGGTATGGAAAAGTATAGAAATTCCAACTGTGTAGAAATCCTGGCAAAAGCCAACATCTTAGCACAACCTATTGGGCCACCCTGCTGGGAGCATGTTTATGAGCAGTTTATTTGTATTGTACATGATTGATAATGTCAGTATATCAGCAGCATGATCTGCCCTGCATCTTAAAATAACCTATTTACACAGCAAAATTGGAGAGGAGCAGTCACCAGAAGATGCAGAAGATGGCCCACCTGAGCTGCTGGTGAGTCCTCAAAGCCAGCTGAATCTCTAGAGTTTTGTACTCATAAACCTTGCATCAGAAAGAAAGTCAAACTGTTCCTCTTTACTGCTTATTAGTTCATCCATGGAGGCCATACAGCCAAGATCTCAGACTTTTCTTGGAACCCCAACGAGCCCTGGGTCATCTGCTCCGTGTCAGAGGACAACATCATGCAAGTCTGGCAAATGGTAAGACATAAAAGCACATTTGACTTCAACCCTGTATTTGTTGTGTTGTCTGATATCTCCATGTATTATTTCCCTTAAAGTTAACAGACTTAAAGTTGAACATTGAACAGTGAAATAAGTAGTTTCCTCTTGGGAAGATCCAGCTCTTGGAAATTCTGCCAGTTTGTATTTTTATAGTTTATCTAAAAAATATTCCTTCAACTTGTGAATGTGAACACCCTCCGACAGTATGCGGCTGAAAGGCTAACTGCCGTTCTGTTTTTCAGGCGGAGAACATCTACAATGATGAAGATCCAGAGGGTACGACAGACCCTGAAGCCACCGCATAACAAGTCTGTCGACCGTGTAACTTAACCACAACCTCATCATGAACTGCCAAACTGCCACCTCAGTAGTTCCGTGCAGCTATTTACTTCTTCTTCCCATCTTTCTTTCTTTTACTGGTGGGACACTTTGTCGTAAATCACTGTAAATACAAGACAGATAATAATCACAAAGCCCTGTTCCCCTTTGGGACAGTCGATATGAAAAACTCTTAACAGCAATTTAATGCCTGATGAAGCTCAAGTCTTTCACAGTGCATTAAAAAATTGTATTCACAGATTTGATCTTTTACACTGAAATGTTCAAGAGGCTTTTTCAGTGACAAATAAAACTTATTTATAAAACCTAGGGTTTTGATCACACAACAGTAGGTTTTTTCTAATTACCCTGTCAGTAAAGAGTTTGTCATGTTCCCTCTGGGCATGTCAGAAATGTAGCAGAAAAACTAAAGTGAAGTGAAGCTACAATAGGAAACTGTCATTGACTAGTTCAGTAACAGCTTTTGTAGCAACGATAAAGGTCGAACACAGGCAAGCTCACCGTCAGACAAGTGTCTCATGTTTCCCTCGCGGCAGTGTGGTCATTACCTAAATTTTTCAACAAGTGATTTTCCTCACCATCTGTTTGTAGACAGTTCCAATTTTGGAATAACTCTCTGTATGAAATGTCCATCAATGGTCCCACCTCCCCGCTCCTAGTTCTTAATCATTTATCTGTTTTTGTGATATAGATTAGTGGTTGAACTTTTTATATGTTCAATATTTGTACAGTGAGTGCATTCTTAATAAAAATGTTTCATTAGTCCATTGGTCCACTTGATGTACTGTTGTTGACATTTCTCGGTTTGAATACCCTACTTAAATATTTGAAGAACAGTATCAGAGTCTTGCTCAGCCTGGAAATATTTTTTAACAACACAAAGTAATCTTTATAAGTGAAGGAGTTGGTAATGCTGAAGGCACTTTGCTAAGAGCTTTGTGTATCTGGCATGACGTCCTGGTGCTTTCCTATCCTCAGAACTTGTTCTCAATTTATAACTCTTCCCCCATTGTTTAGTTCTTCAGCCATGTTGCCCTTATAAGTACAGAACCCTCTTCGCACTTCATGCAGGGACATTAACTCATCAGTTGCACTCGGATTACAGCAAACAAAAGTCTTTATTCATGACAAAAACCGTACAGGCAACAATATTCTTAATCTCGTGGCTAAAAAAAACATCTACATTTTTTCAACTGCATGTCTCGTTATATATGTAAAGTGCATAAATGGAACCTAGGAGTTCACAATGTTGTGTTAAAATAACATGATTGTCTCAGAAATCTTTAAATAAAACATTCAATCACTGTTTTTCTGCTCATCATCACACTTGTGGTCCTTAGTGACTGCCCTGTAGGGAAGAAAAAGCTTTTTTATTTAAAAAAAACAAAACATTCAGAGATCATTTTAAATGTGGGAGCAGAAACAAATCTCACCTGTAAAGGAGTAAGCGTTTGGTTAGACTGTCTCTCAGCTCCTCTATTTCTTGTGTTTTCCTCTTCTGAATCCTTAACTCATGCGCTAGCTCTCTGCTGCACTCCTCCAGGGTGCAAACTTTCTCCTGTAAGAAATACACAACCTTTCTTTTTACTTTCCACACACTTGAGCAGTTTGTCAATGTCATAAGCATCACAATCTCCTGCCTTTGCCCTCAAATTTGTTTTTCTGGTTAACACAAACAAAACAACATGCCATTCTGTTTACCTTATACTGCCCCACGTCTTCTCTCCTCTGCATGTACAATAATTTGATTTTTTCCTCCAAACAAGTCCTCTGGAGATTCAGTTTTTGAATCTCCTCCTTCAGGGGTCTCAGCTGGGTTTTTAGTTCCTGGGCCTGTTCTTTGGCTTTCATCAGCGCTTCAGCAGTTACCTCTCTCCTCTTGAGCAATCCAAGCAAAATGGGTTCATATCTGGTGAAGACAACCACATTAAGAGTAAAACAGAACATGTTAGTAGTGTGAAAAAATAAAACAGATTTTTTTGACCGTACCAAATGGAGACCATACCTGTCCTCCAGTGCTTTCAGCCCACCCTGCAGATACTGCTGAATGTCCCCACAGGAGTGCCTCTTGCACTGGGTCATCTCATCTGTGGTGTTTAAGGGCTGATTGGAGCTCTGGGCGTGAATCTCTGCTTGTAGGTCTAAGAGCTGCTGCTGTTGGGCGGCTTTAAGTTTGGTGCGCTCTTCTGTCAGCTGGTGCTCTAGCGACTTCATCTTCTCCTTGATGGAAAATAAAAAAGATATTTTTATGAAGAGATTTCCCTTGGAACCTGGAGACATGTACAGGGTCATGGGGAGTTTCTTACCTCTTCTCTCTTCAGCAGCTCCACCTCACGGTGCTGGGTGTTGAGGGCCAGCTGGTTGAGAGCACAGTCTCTGGCAATGGTGAACAACCTCCTCTTCAGCTTTCTGAGCTCCCCATGAAGCTCTTGCCTCTCCAAGTTTACCTTCCATATTCTTTTCTCTTCCTCCGTTCTCTCATTCTTTAGGCACTGGATCTCTTTCTTTCTCTCCTGCCTTCTCCCCTCCTCTTCCTTCTTCAGTACCTTCATCAACTCTGTCACTTTATGACCAATCTGCTCCTCTGTCTCCTCTTCAATGCTCACCTCTTCCTCCTCACTGCTTTTATCCCCTCTCAGCTTGAGCACCTCAGCCAGCAGTTCCTTCCTCCTCTTCACTAGTTCCTGCACCTCCTGTATGTACTCTTCCATCTGAGACCCTAGAGCGTGAAGTTCATTCATGCCGGATCCCACATTAATGGAGTCCATTCTGTGCTCCTGTGTGTCCTCAGCTGAAGATTCACAGTTTACTTCAGTCCCTGCCATTTCTCCCATTGTGTAAGTGCCTTCAATCGTAGACATACACCCTGCTGTTGTTTCCTCGCAGTTCACTGGATAATTTTGTGGCCCTGAAAACCTGAACTGACCATCAGGAGCCTCTTGTACTGTTTCTGAATTCCCTTGAAGTGTTTCCATTAAGAAGTCGCCTGTGTTGTCAAATCTAAGCACAGGGCGCCGCTGGCTTTCATTCGGTCCTGAGCTGGCCGTCATGTCATGTCTAATTTCTTCGGAAACTTCATCCCCCCTATCATATGGACCAGCGCAGGATTCCAATTCCAGCATATGGGAGTCCAACTTAGTTAACCTCTCTTCCCTAATGGGAACCAGCGTAGTACCCCTACGAAGATTAGCATTTGTACTGATGTGCACATATTCTTGGCTTGTATCCGTAGCCCAGTCTTGGGGCTCAAAGTCCATCCCAGTCTCTTCCATGCAGCTCTCAAGCATGGCCAACATCCCCACAAGCTGGCCCTCATACTCAACCATGGAGTCACTGAGTTTGTTACCCACTGAAGTGAGAGGCATTCCCTTCTGGCGGGTAATGTCTCTGGTCACTCCACACCTGTTGATGATCCGGTCCAAGTCTTGTGTCTGACCTTGTGCTGGCTGGTCTTCTGCTCCAGCTCCATCCATTTCTGTGTCAATATAACTTGTGGAAAGATAGGCATGGGGAGAAGTATGTGTTTCTTGGTAGCTCTCTACTGTGACTTTGTCTTTGTCGTGGCATTTGGTTGTTGTAGTCAGATTTGTTTCATCGTAACTTGTTGAGAAGTTGGAGCTGAAATGAAGACCTGTTAGCTCTTCACAGCTTCTCAGTAATTCATCCATCTCCTGTAGGTATGGCTTCATCATGGCTGACTGATTCAGTTGTGTTTTCATGAGGCTGAATCCAGATTGCGCTTTGTTTCGCTCACTTTGTTCCATGAGGTTTCTGTCTGGATCTGCATCCTCTTCTTTTATGAAGAGAGGCTCGAACCCAGTCAGTGAAACATTATCATCCATGTCCTCCATTGGTTAAACTGATGAAACTCTTATCAGCTCTTTAGATTAAAAAATCTTCTTTATGACTGCATCATTCCTTCAAAAGCAGATGAAAATGTAAGACAGGATAGTTGACGCATATCACGCAGTTGCAGACATGTTAAACAAACACAAGACCTTTCTTGCATTGAACAGGTCAACAGAGTAAGTGAATCGGTACTTTAGCCAGACATCTGTTTAAGTTATGCTGGTGACAGCAGTATATGCCAGCAAAAGCTGGGCGAGGGGACAGTTTAGCAAAGGATATAGCCCCAGCAGCTGTTCTGCTTGGCTCCATGCCCCAATGACCAACAGAGTGCTTGGCAATACTGAGACACACGCCTTAAACGAGCCTACTCATGTGTGCACAAGGTCCCCACAGCACTGGTACTATAAACACATGCAAACAGCCTTCGTCTGGAGCTCCAACAGGTGGCATTGAACAGATTACTCTCGAGAGCAAATAATCATAACTTGTCATTGTGTCGATGGATAGGCAGCAGGACCCATCCCTTGTGAATAAGTAAACTGTAATTCCACCCTTTGAGGTGTTTGCCAAGACTGGGGGTTGAGTCCCAGTGGAGTAAATTTATCAGATTGACCCAATACTGTCATCAACAGAAATTTGTTATGTAGATAGGTACTGTGACATTTATTTAGCGGCTGTATCTTCCATGCCCAAACCTACTTGAGCGAATTCAAGTCAAGCCACATGGGTTTCTTTGGAAGTAGGTCAGATGATACAAATAATTTAGAGTACTAAAAACTACAGCACCAACAACTCTATTCGATGTTTGGCTCTATTTTGAGACCAGTTTCAATAGGGGCTTTGGGTTAAACTGTGTAAATCTCTACATGGCTGACAAAAGCTAAAGAGAGGACATGACGGTCACCAGCTGTCCTGCAGCAGAGCAGGAGTGGACACGAGTCACATTCCTTTAGACCTCCACCACACAAAGCACTCACTTCAGTCAGCCACACATTTTGATTATTTACTTTTTAATTTCACAAAAATAAGAAAAAAATGCATCTTTGAAGCTTGTTTTTTTAACTCATAAATTAGTTTACAATATTATAACCAATGATTCTGGAAATCAGCATAAAAGTTTTTCATATTCTCAAGAGAATTCCTATTCACTTTAAACAACACAATTTACCTTCATGAAAGAAAGATGTACTTACTTCAGTGCTGGTGTCTTGTGCCCCTTTTATCCTGTGCACGAATCAGGTAGAAATGAGTTGTGGTACAGAGACAAAACAGAGTGAGCGGCAAAGAGTGAGCGGGAGCAGTGTTTGCAGATGAACTGAGAGAGGAGGGGGAATTCAAGACAGTTGACCCAGCCTCTCTCTCAGTCAGCATGCTGCTATGTGTGACCATGACTACCTCAAATCTGTTTAGGTTTATTTTTACACTCTAGACGTAAATGGACCCCCTAAGAATGCCTAATACCTTGTTACCATATGTTGTTTGTCTATTGATATGCCTTTGTTAATGGAATTCACAATGAGAAGCGTTTCTGTTGTCAGACTTTGTGCATCGCAAGTTACAATCTAGTGACCCACAAGGAGCAATGTAACTTTTTGAAGTCATGAATTAGAGAGTAAAACTGCATCAGCCGGTCAAATGCAGTTGCTGCTTATGGGGCTTGGGAAGACTGTAAAATTTTGCATCAGTCAAATTTCATTGACATGTCTAAGTGTTTGAACCTATAATCACACACTGACCTGAGGAGTTGCAGCTGGATGCATTTATTACAGCTGTTGGGTAGTGTGTATGCTGAGAGTTTATGGTGTGTGTGCGTTAATGATGAAAGACAACATGACTCCAGGATTCCACCCGTGCCTCTTCATTATCGAGTAGTCCTAAAATAGTTCCCTGCTATTTTCTGGCAGCTTCCCACAGAGGGATTGGTTTTCGTCTCAACTTTTGACCTCAACAATGGACCACAGGTGGTCTTGTGTAGTCTAAAGAGGGGGCTTCAGACAGGGTTGTAAAACCCTGGAAGGTATATCTTGGCTTTAAAAGAAAGGAAGGTCACAGGGATATAAGAGGATGACAACGAAGGAGTTGAAATGTTAGTAGACAAATTATTGGAAGCAGATAAGTAACAAGTATGAACCACAAAAACAAGTTCTTTTTTTCCTGGAGCTGTTATTTGAATTTCACCACCTTCATTTGAGTGATGGTATATTTTTCATTAATGGCTTTTATTTTAGTTTTTATCTTGTCATAAAAGTACAATATATGCTGATAATGCATCATGTTTGATTATTCTTCACAAAACATTGGTAAAACAGTCACACAGCACTAGATGGCACTAGAGTTCAGTTTTGAGTTCTCTTACTGTCAGGGTGACACAACAGGAATGTTAGAGAAACAGTCTTAAACCATCACTTTTATATTTAGGTTTCTCTTTGAACACAGCTATTAACTTTGTAAGCCACTCTTACAGAACAGTACAGTTGTATGCTATGACCAAATAAGATGATACAGTTGTACTGCAGACACAGGACAATGTTAGACTGATGATCTTTTTGTTATTTTCTCAAATTTGTCTCTGACAGCGAATCTCTACCGGGCAGAAAAAAAAGAGAAAGAAAGGAAATGGTGGGTGCCTCTCAACATGTTTTTGCTCTTAAATGATGGAAAACATTAAAGGTTATTTGACTGCAAGTACTTGTACTTAACACCCTGTAAAATAGTGACCGTCATGTCTCTTACATTCTGATTCAATGTTTCCATAATGAGATTATGTCCCTTGTGCCTAAGAAAAGATGTAATGTTTATCTTACTCAGCCATCTCGACCACTGTGACTCTGTGTTTTGGCAAGTCTAGGCGTTGAGCAAGAGACAGTTATTTACACGGAGCTGCGTCTGAGGATTATCTGTCTTTGAGATGTTCTGTTGTTACAGGCCTTCTTGGTTAGAGAAACAGATTTTGATAGTCCTCTTTACTTGCCTGCCGCACAAATAATCCTTTGAGCTCTGATTTCTATTTTTCCCTCTTCTCCTTCAGAGAGGATGGTAAGCTCAACAGTGTGTGAGTGGGGTTGTATAGTAGGACCAGGGGGAAATCAAATATTTTAGGGGGGCGTTATGGTTTAGGACTGAATGTCCCGCTGAGATAGGCCATATGCTGGACATTCATTTGGACTGGTCTGTTACGGTCTGCTCCAATCTGCAGTACTATCCACACTCAGCTGAACATCCTGTCAATGTGTCCTGGTGTTTCTCCCTTCCTCCTTTCATTTTCATTCTTTTGATTGTTCCCATAGTTTCCAGGTACTTGTGTTGTGACTTTAATGTGTAGCTATTTTGGTTTGTAGGGCTTTGTTGAGTGGTTTCAATTTCACGTTGCTCAAAATTTCTTGAATTACCGTTCATATAGGGCTAGCAGTTTACTGTTGTTAGCTTAAAACTGGCTTTGAACCTTTGCAAAAAAATAATAATTTTGCATCAAAGTATGTTCACAGGTTGGTTAAGCTTTTGAACCACACTGTTTGACACTGTTTGTCCAGTGGTGTGGCTCCCAGACCTCCGAAAGATGTCCATAAAATGTGGTTGTTGCTATTTTGGAAAGGGTTAAGAAAGGATCCCACATGTTTAATCTGAAAGCTACCTACTCTGGTGCTGCTTATATTTTCATTCTATAGTGGTGGTCTGTCTACACTCTGCCTTTAGGGGGTTTACTTTAATTTGTTTTTTTTGAGGGGTGGGGGTAATTTTGAAATAACCTGAAGTTTGGATACCGCTGCTGAAAACTAGAAATAACAAAAAGTTGCAGTTGATTGAAAAAACACACATGGAGAGACACTCAATCAAACTACCATGAATACTCTATTTGCAGCCAGAGCACATAGATGTTACATCAGCGGTCCAGTTTTATCTAGAAATTTCACAATGTCACCTTTGCAGGTAGGCACCAGAATTAGGATTTTTCAAACACATTAATGCGTTATCAATGTTTTAATTATTGAGGGCCTATAATGCCAGAAACATGATTTGTCTAAGATGTTTTGCAGCCACACTCTGTAACCCAAATTGTGCGCAACTTTGACTGTTTCTCTTGGTTCTCTACTTTTAGACTCGTTGACCTTTAAGAATTTAAATTTCTCTACAAACAAGTAGGAAAATTGTTTCCTCAGAACATCCTTAGTCTACACTTTATCTAACATTGATTATTTATTGTAAATCTATTAAACTAACTTGTGGAATTCCACAAACTGTTTGTTTCTCTTCTGTATGTGTTTGCTAATACTGGTGACCGGCTTCTCTCACAAACAAGCCTTGACAACAGCTCCTTCGGCTTTGATGAGAACATCTCTAATCTCTAACAAAAACACACTTTTCTAAAACTCTTTATTGTGTCACCTTGTCAGTCCCTCTGTGGTCGCATGTTGTGCATCATAGAGCATTGTCTCACTATAGTTAAGTGGGTTTTAATGACAGTGACCTTTCAGTTGCTTATTTTACAGAGTGCTCTGGCTACATAGCTGTCAGCCACCATCTTCTTGCTGTCACCAGCCACCCAGTGTTTGTACCAGTTGGCATTTTAAAGGGATTTCTTAATATAATGTTATAAGGGGCCCCATGTCCTTCTTGAGTGTGTTTTTCCACTGTTCTGGTTTAGGCAGGCTTCTTCTATTTAAAGATGGCAGACATTTCTTACCCTTTAAAAGACACAGGCAGACACAGGTTGTTCCCACGGTTGTTGTTTTTTTAAAATATAATTCATGACAAGCTATTTTTCTTTCAAATATAACTGCATACCATGAATGTTGAACTTTTCAACAGCTTTTGTTTGTAGTGTGAGAAAACAGCCCTCATTTGAACAGATTCCATGCTTTTTTGGAGCTGAACTGACCTCTTCCAAAATTTGTTCCTTGTATCACCTGCATGCTATTGAACAGCCACAATCAGTTCCCATGAAGAGACTCTGCAGATCAAAAACAGCTGATACGGAGAGGTGGGACATACCGAGATGAGATCACACGCTCAGTCAGTGAGGATCAGAGTGTGGTTACAGTCATGGGCGACAGAGTTGATCTACAGAGGGAGAACTGTGTCAACACTATGAAAACATCAGGAGATATTTGATCTTTATCTGTGCCCTTTCAGCCAAAAATCTTTGGATTTTAAAGTGTAGACTTTGTTTATATCGATGCTCTTTTTATTAAATACGTCAGGCTTGAGTATGTCAGGCTGCTTTGACAGGCCAGTCTGCATTTAGTGAAGGCCTACAGTACTCTGCTTAGAGAGGTAACTCATATAGAGTTCATAGTTTTCATATTTTTCCAACTAGCAAATGGTTGTCTTGTTGTATTTCCATCAAAAAGTGATGTGGCATTTATTAACATAATTAGATGAGAGACTCAGTGGTAAATACAGACCTAGGATTACTAGAAGATGTGTGTCATTGTTGTTTTCTGACTTCTTTTTATTGTAGACATGGCCGTCATGATCCCCCATAAGTAACTGTTGCAGACTGGTCGTTGGTTGGTTAGTTTAAACTTTGTCCAGACTATAGCACATGTCATATATTGGACTAACAATGATTACAGTAGGGCAAACATTCACAGACCTCAGAGGATAAAGTCAACTTACCTTGATGATTCTCAGACTATTTCTTTTGCCCGTAGATGCTCTGCTACCAACGTTTGGGTAAATCACCTCACTGCACTTCTTTGTCACTTACTTTTCCGCAATCTTGTTGGTGTGATTTACCACTTGTTGATTCATTTGAAGTAAACTTCTGGTACATGAGTAAGATTTCTCATCCTGCTCCCTGATCAGGGCCTTATCATGATGGTAAGATCACAGTAATGGTTTAAACAGCAACCATGTTAATAGTGACTTTCAGCTTAATAATTATACAGTTGTCATAGTAACAGGCTAAAAATCCCCCCTTTTATTAGGCCACTTTTTCAATTATAACACCAATGTCTGCTTGTACTCCCTTTCCCCCCTTAAATATAGTCTGATCTCTCCCCTGAAGATGTCTGTCTTTAGTCTTCGTGACTGCTCATCAATCAGGGAGCTATCCAGTGTTAGTCGAAATATTGAGATTTACGACTACCTGGAACAATCTAAAAATATATGATAACAATGATTTCTCTATTTATTTGTGTTGTGATCAAGAACTTGTAAACCACTTTATTAATTCCTTTTTTATCGTCCTTTTGCCCTTTACATTTTTTGCGACCATTGTGGTCCTCTTTAAATAATAGTTGGTATTATAAGTATAAAAGTAGAGCCTGACAGAGGCCCCAGTTTCAAGCTTTCCTACAGTTCTAATATCAAAATGCATTGACCTTGGGTGCCAATTTAGCTCATTTGGAAGGGCAGGCACCTCATGTGCAAAGGTTCCCCTACTCTTTCCCAAAAAATAGTCCTTGAAAAAGAGAAAAGACTAAAGAAAGAGACAGAACGTAAACAAACACAATTTTATACACCAAACTAGTCATACAACATATATTGTGGCATTCCTTTTGTTTTACTCATCTTCCTCTAGTAAAAAGAAACCCATCTCTTCCTGGTGCCCCTTCTTGTCCAAACAAGTACCATAAAGGCTTAATGAGGATGCTCAGTCCATCTAAATTCTTCCAGTCAACCAAAACATACAAATCTAGGATGTGAAGTCAATGTCGCTCATGCCATGAGTCATTGGCCGGTGTGTGTACAGTCTGTTGAGATGTCGCTTGTGCAAGAATGTGTTTACATTTTTAAAAGGGTTGCAATTTTCTGTTTTAGGTCAATTGTATGTTAGCCTGCGGTAGGCCCACAGCAGTAAATGTAAAGAGATTGCTAAAAACACAAGCTTAGTAATAGACAAGTTCACATTTCACAAGTGCACAGTCAAAAACCCTGAAGTTCTGATTGCACAAGTTTTGGTCTTAACACCAGTTGTTTTTCAGAAATAATTCACCCAAGTAATCACTGCTGTGTTTTCAGCTCCCTTAATTAGATGTTGTGAGAGGTCCAATCCTGTTTTTTTTAATAGGATTCAACAGAGGTCACCTCAGGTTTCCTGTCTGTGGCGTCAGCGCCTCATTTAAAAGCCCCCCCAGAGAGAGTGTGAAAACAGGCAGATAGTAGTTTCCCTACAAATGGAGAGGAGAGACAAAGGATTAGTGAAAGACAGAAAAAGAGATGTTTGGATGGATGGATGGAAACTTGTGGCCTGTTGGTCCAATCTCAAACAACTCAGCAGCAACCACACCCTCTCAGGAATTCCTGCTGCAAAAATATTTCTTGTCATGTTTTTTTAAGCAACAGTCCTCATTTGCTTTAACCACTTTTTTGTACTTGTAAAGGCTTCATTTCTTGTAAAAGGATATATATTCAACTTTATGAACTTTGACAAAATTTAATCCTGAATTGGTTGTGCAGTGGAGCTGTTTAGGATTCAGTGTCTGTCGCAAAAGTGGGTCTGCATCCGATGATGAATAAAAACGAGACACTCTCAATCTCAAACAGGAAGTGACCTCGCACATTGAGAGACCCATGTTATCCACCCCTGTTTTTGAAAACAAGCCTATAGCTAACAGAAAAAAATACTTAACTCTGTAGTCCAAACAAAAGCAACCTCCACATTATTTTATCATAAAAAGGGATAAGAGTTTCTTTTTTCCGTAACCTTTACACACATTTATGAATCTACATGTGAATCAGATATAAAATCAGCCATTTTGCTTTGGCCCTTAAACCCTCTGGATTCTTGGAAATACTTAACCAACCGCTGTGCAAACTTTCTCCCTCTAGACACTGGACACACAAGGCTTTGTATGTTTGCTCTGACTGTGTTTTATTATTACATCTTTAAAAAAAAATTAGGGGCTATAGTAGACAGACATGGTTGGTTTAACATTTACCATCTTTATTATTTAATCTATGTCTGCCTATGTTTTTATATATGTATGTCTAAAAAGGGTCATGTCAACTCAGAGCAAGAACATCAACACGCAGGTTTCAACATGTCCAGAGAGAGGCAAACACCCAATGGCTAATAAAGTTTGATGGACGGCTAGAGGGTCACAAACGTGATCTACGACAGGGTTACACACACAGAAAGACTCCACCCTAACTCCTCTGTTCAAGATAGTGTCAGACAGAAAACATAATCCAGGGTCATGATTTCAGTTCTTCTCAAGCTTCTCCATTACATCACAGTTTTTGAGTTCAAAGCTCCGAGCACTGCAGCGGTTTCAATCTTAGGAGTCATTGAGGACAACAGCAAACACACAAAATACAACACAATACTTCATCCTGCAGTATTTTGATAAAGTCATATTTTTACATTTATTTCTAACAACTGAACTCATATTTGAAATTACAGAGTTTTGAGGACCTAAACAACTTTTCATGAACATTGGTGTCTTTCATTGTCCAACCAATAGTGAGTAAGAAAATTACCCTCCCATAAACTTGTGGTCTCTATCATCTCGGTCCGAGACAAAATAGTTCCCTAACGGCCCCATAAAACAGAGAACAGAAAACTCTAACGGCCACATTTTCAGCATATCTGGCGCATGTTTTCTCTTTTTTGTCTCCATCATCAAATTTAACACATTCAGCAATAACATGAGTCAGCATTATACACTTTACTTTCTTCCTGTCTCGTGAAGGTGAAGTGGACATTTCCTTCATACTCTAACAACATCATCTTTTTGTTTCTCCTTGAAAAGAAGGTCAAAGGAATGTGGTAGAGACGGACCTTCACTGTGTGCCAAAGGCAGTAACATGCCTGGACAGGAGTAACCGGTGTCCAGTGGGGTTTTAACTTTCCCTGTTTTGAACTTTCTTGTGTGATTGACTTTAATTCATGCACTGCAAAAAATGAAATCCAAGAGATATTTATTATTCTAAGATGAGACTTTTTGTCTGACAAGATAGTTTTGCTTAGAATATGAGTATCTGATTTTAAAACTTGTTTTTGACATTGTATGCTTGTTCTAAGAAATTTAATGCTTGAAACTTGAATTTCAATTTATCTTTGTTTTAATTTTTATTGCATCAGCTTATAATGTTAGGCCAAGAAACTTAAAATAAAGAGCAGGTCTAGTCTCTACTCATATATATTTACAGACACAAAAAATAAATTGACCTTGAGCAACACATGGCTACATTTGGCAATTGATTGTGGCATGTAAAGACTTCCTTGTAATGGGCAGAAACCCTGAACAGGACCAAACACATTTTTTAAATAGCCATCTGTTGTGCTTGTTTTGGGCTTAGAAATTAATCATTACTGCTTGATATATGTACACATAAAAAACATTTTGAAAGTCTAAGTTTCCCTTTTAAGCATTGTATCCTTGCATGTTAACAAGATAGTAATGAAATGGAATTCACTATTGACTGCAGCTACAGCAAACAGATTAAGTTGCCTATAGATGTGCAAAGCAACAACAACAAAAATTCGATACAATTGTACAAATCTGTTGCATCCTCAAGATGTTATCCGACTGAAGTTAAATTCTGCAGCAATAAAAGTCTGACATCCATTTTCTTCCTCAAGCAGCTATTATCCTTTCCAGAAGTCCATTTATGATCACGATAAAACTCAAAATAAAAGTCGCACAAGCATTCTTGATAAGAAGCAGTCTGTTTTTGGTGGTCTCTCAGAGAGAAAAAGGTTTGTGTATAGCAATGTAGTTATCAAAATATTAAAGAAATAACTGTTTAATTTTAGTGGGTCTCTGGTCTTTATGTATTTGAGTCAGATAATAATGTTTTATTTTGTTATTTATGTATTTATTTTTATTTTGCAGGAGACACATTGTACTTTCAGCCCTGTAAATACCATGTTTTAAGTAATGTTTTCCCAATTGTGTTCCTTTTTCTTGTTTGCAAACTGACAGTGAACTTTGTTCATTCCTCTTCAGAGACCCCATTTTCAACCAGGACTCCCTGCCAACTGTCTAACATCTATTCCAGCCACAGGCTGGTCAGACAAAGCTGTCTCTGTTGCACAGAGGAATCCCCTCTGCGTTTTACAGTATCAACCTGGAACCTCTTTACATGCCATGATTCTCTCTCTCTCTCTCTCTATTTCCCTTTTCCCATCTCTCTTTCCACCCCTCCCATGCTCTCAGTTAGTTGGTGTTATAAATAGTAGACTGAGGAATGTAAGTTTTGGTACTTTTGTGCTTTCGAGTTCTTATAATTTCTCAGTGGCTCTCAGAAAGTCTTTTTTTTAGAGGTTTAAACATGCACCCATATGTCAAAAAAATCATTGAACAAAACAGAATAATGGCAACAGATGAGATTTGTTTGGGTGTATTTTTTCTTCAGTTTTAGTGTTGTATCCTTTGTCACAGAAATGGGCAGAGAGCAGCAGTCGGTGCAGAAAGAATGTGTCTGGTGTAGGACAAAAGCAGGTCGGGAATGATAATGCTGGTCCTAGAGAGCTGGGCTTATCCTAGCCGGCAGAATGGATTTCCTGTCTGCAGCCACCCTTCAGTTACATCCAACACACACTCACACATGCAGGTCACTGACATCAAGTTTGTGTTGCTACTGTTACGATTCGCTCAGGGTACTAAGTATCTCATTGCCTCAGTTCTCCTGGAGCCGGTTAGTGAGTCAAATTTCTCTGCTAGTCAGTGTTGATGTTGGTGTCCTGATGATATCAGCTGTTCTCTGGCACTGAATTTTATTGGAACACATATTACTTTACAGTTTTCAGTTGATAATGCAAGAAAGACACTTTTTTTTTTATTAATTTAACTTCTAGTAGGATTAGGCCCGATGGCTTTACATACACTGCCACATAATTTCAGTGAAGTTGGCTGTCCTGAAGTGAAAAATATGGTGCATATTTCCATCTTATTTTGGTCTGAGCATCACCGATTTAAAAAGTGTTTGGTATTATACTGAAACTGTCAAGTAAGGTGGTTGTATGAGGTAAATATTCAGCGATACATGGTCCAAATGATTGGCCTTATGCATGTCTCAGTGAGCCACAAACTTGTTTATTCCAGATTTATTTGCTAACTAAGCCAAAAGTAGACATTAGCCTCCTGTACACCCGAAAACCTTTCCTTTTAGAAAAACATACAGTTTATGTTTAATGCTAACCATTTTTTCTTTTATTTTTTGCGAAAACATAAGAGTGCCATCTGTGATTACTGCACTCTGTTGTCACTCTGTGTCGTTAACCTGCAGCGTACCTGCAGTTGAACAGAGACTCATCTTTGAGTAATGCTTTGATTGTGGTGCAACATCTTATGTTAAACAGTTTTTAACTTTTTATTATCCCCAACCAAAACCACACTGCATTGACTCTATCAAACACTGTTGGCTCTACATGTTTTACTATTGGGTTGAGGACATACATTTTTATGATTTTATTCCTCAAGTGTCTGATGTGGAATAGTTATCAATTCTACATGACAAATTCCACTATGAATGAACAGAATAACTGCGTGCCTGTGTTCATGTACTTTTTACAAATACTCAAGTGAGCTGTGCTGGAACATATAACTCAGTAGTTCCATTTCCTAAGAAGGGTCATATTCTATTACAGTAATACAGTATTGTTTATACCCACGTATGAACAATATTTAATCATTCCTTTTGCAGGTGGGCATAAATCAGGAAAACAGAGCCAGACGCAGAGAGAAAACAGTAGGGGAGGATTTGTGATACATTCCTCAGTAAGCTCACAGTGTTCTGGACATTAATGATTTTGTACCTCTTACTGCATACACACATACACACATAGGCACAGACTGTGCAGCACTGTAGACATTCAGAGTTTCTGTTTTGTGTCACCATAGTAACAGTTAAACATTTCAATCTGTTAGGCATGCGTGAACTAAACTGTGACTCATTTTAACCCCTCCCAAAACACCAGTGCACGCTTTCAGTCTGGATTCCCCAACCACATGAACAAAAAACCCCCTCATCACACACAAACATTGAAATCCTGAGTCATCATACCTCTAAACTTTCCATAATTCAGTTTTAGGGAGAGAAGCTAATTTACCTTTATTGATTTTTAATAGAACAAATAGATTTTACCTCATCACCTTGACTCCAAATTGACTCCACATGGATGAATCCGCTCTTTGCTAAAAATGATGACGAGGAAGATATAGGAAGCAACTGCTGGCTCGCACTGAGGATATATGATCTCCATGATGGATTAAGCCCATTAATGAGAAGCATATGACTTCCATACTGACAGTGATATCCTTAGGACATGTGCCAGAATTGGCCCAGGAATCCCAACAGACAGGTAATTTAGCTGCCTCATCTCTGAAGCTAAAAGGAGACTGTGACCCAGAGCTCACTAGCAGAAGATAAAACAGATCTTGTGGACATGACTGTACAATAGTTAGGTAATGATACCTCCCATTTCAATTGGCATAATTCCCTTTTGTTTTCCTCTGATGTCATCTGGATCCATTTTTTCCTCATATTTCTTTCACTAAAACCCCGTGAACCATCTGATGTAAGTATAAAGAAATCTTCTCTTCCTTTATCACTGTTGTTGGTTATTGTTGCTAAGACAGCTAATATTTAAGCTATTAGGTAAAAGTGGGAAAAAGAACTCAGAAGAGGAATTATCATACCTACAGTCTGTTTAAGAATCCGCTCCATCTCAAAGGTGTTCTTGTTTAAAGGAATATTCCGGTGTAAAATTAATTTAGGGTCAAATACACTGTAACACCGAGTAGCAATAGCAATACAGAGAGCCACGCGATTAACCAAAAAGCCATTCTATAGCCACAAATAATGCTCAGAACAGCACCTAACTTCATCAAAAGTTCATATAGGGTCCCAGCCATAGTACTAGCCACCAAACATCTTTTTAACTTAGCCTCATTTCTTTAGCAAAAAGACTAAACACAACTCACCTACTCTCTTCCAGCAGCCGCTTGTTTGTATGGAGACCTCCGGGCGAGTCCATCGACTGCAGCGGAGTTTCGCAGCTTAAGGAAGAACATTTATGATCATTTCCTCATGAAAATGCAATCAAACCGAGATGCTAAGGGAGCAGAACCACTGCATCTGCATTGCAAAATGAGTGATATGATGATTATTACTTCAAGGAAATGATAAATTAATGATCATAAATGTTCTTCCTTAAACTACGTCTCCGTACAAACCACTCTGATCGTTTTTTTTTTTTTTAAACTACTTGAAGTGTTCTCAGTGGTTTTTAAATGGCGATTAAATTGTGTCGTTTTTTTATTATTTATTTTTTTTACCAAAAATCACGTTGCCTGTATCATTTTTACAGGCTTTTCTTCTGCAGAGCTCCAGTAGCTCATTGGCAATTCGCCTCTGAGTCGTGGGTGGAGACAGCGCTGCTCGTTACACTCTTCTTCACGCTAGCTTGCAGCCTAACATTGCCGGTGTAGTAGAAGTGGCAGTTAACATAGGAGTTTTTCAGCTCTAGGACACTCATGTCTTTAGGGACATGATGAAAGCTAATATCATAATTAGCTTTCTTACAAAATCTCACTGTTTCTGATCCTGCCGTTTGGGTCTGCCGGAAATTCACAGCAATTCGAATGAAGAAATATTCAGAAAAGCAATTTCGCATTTAGATTTCTCATTATCTGTCCTGTAGCATCAGTAAAATGACATATGAACATATAAAAAAACAAGAAAAACATGATTTTCATCGGAGTGGGTCTTTAAGAAAAGTTTCCTTGTTTGGTGTCTGTTTATGTCGTACCATGCTGATGTGATTTCAAAGATACTGGATGCAGGTTTGACAGCACTTGATGGTTGTTCAAAAGGTTTTCACAGTAACATACACATTGAATGTCTGATTTTTTTATTTTACTGAAGTCTTGCATAGAATATAGAGCATATAAAGTGTAATGAAGTCCTCTAAAACCAATAAGGAAGTTGTATTGTAGACTCTTCTTCCAGGTGTGTCTCTGTCTGTTTCCCCCCTCAGGGCTACACCTCCTCCACCTCCCTCTGTCTGTCCTCCTGCTTCCCCAGTCTTTACCCCAGTGGGTTCTCTCCACATCCAAACCAGATGAGCCAGTCCCACAAGACACACATGCACTCCACCCACATCTGACAAGAGTCTCCCCCAACCCTCTCATCCACCATCCCACCCACGCTCTCACACGGTGATGTCACCTTGTCTCGCACCCTGAAACAGGCGTCACAGTTCAGCGGCGGGGCTTGTACGCTGAGGATGAGTATAGGTGGCCGGGACTTAAGTAACTGACCCCTGTGGCTACCTGTTTGCTTGACTGTGTGTTTGTCATGTTAACAAGGGGTTTCAGGTTTCCACATGGCAACACGGTGACAAGAAGAAGCCACTCCCCCTCGCAGAAAAACAGCTGAATCTCTTCAGATTTGCCAGGTCACCTTTCCAGGACTGGACTGCTCAGTGGCTTCTCCAAACACCCTTTTTTCTAAATCTCATTTTTTACCCTTCTTTTTAAGTATACTGCAGGCTGTTACATTGACATTTCTGTCCCGCCTTTTGGCTTGTTGATGATGATGTTTCTCAACCCAGGGGTTCCCCTCCTTAGGGAGTGTGGAATGACCGCACCTGACCCTCGCAAAGGAGGTTAAAAGATAAGAGAAAAAGAAATCTGTTAGACACTCAGTGCAGCTCAAGTAAGGAGTTCAGTACTGAACATGCTAAAAAGCAGCTGTCTGGAACGTGAGGAGAACATCTTGCACTGGAATGGTGTGGCTAACTCCTAACAACACTATGAGAGGTGGGAGGAGAGGCTGGCTCCCATACAGAGGGTGGGACTCTGGGACCATGGAGCTTCATTCACTCTGCTGAACACACACACACACACACATACGCACACACACACATGCTCCTCAGTGCTGTTCTCAGGCTGAGAGAAAAGAGGGGAGCAGTGGAGAGGACAGCACGCTCGCTGAGTAAGTTCTTTGCAGTTGTGTTGTGTGTGTTTGACCATTTTACTGCAAAAATGTTGTGTGTGTTTGACAACTCATAAAGATGTTGCATGCGTTCATCTGCATTTTTATTCGTGCCTTTACAGAGCGGAGCCTTTGCTTCTTTTTTCTCCTGCTGCTCCTTTTATTGAATTGAGCTTTCTTTTCTCTAACTCACCCATACACTCTTTTCTGCTGATGTGAACCACATGTCACAGATGCACGCACACACACATACACATACACACTCACTAACAAACACAGACGAATACAAAAAGGCTGCAGAGTTCCAGCTTCCCTCCTTGGGGCTTCTCCTCTACGTATACAAAAAGTAAAACAATAGGAATAAAAGTAAAACAGGGGCGGATAAGTGAGGGAAAACTTCAGATACACGCTGCGAGAAAGCTCTTGATACTCTGTTAAAAAAAAGAGCCTCCTCTGTTTTTAATTTGTTGTATTTAATCATTTTTGTTTTCTCAGTGTCTCATTTGAATTTCTCATACTCCAGCCAATCTTTGTATTCAAATGAATCTGCTCCCTCTCTTGCTTCCTCATGCCCTCATATAGTCCCACTGGCTTTTATTTTGACACTCTTTCTCATTTTCCATCCCTCTCTTTCTCTGTTTCTCATCCTGCTGATCTCATTGTTGTCTCAGGTGGTGACAGACAGGAAAAACAGAGACACTGAAGCGAGGCCAGAGGGAGAAAGAGGGGTACATCAAACCCTGGAGAGCAGGGAAGGTTCAGATCCTGGGTTTTGTACCCTGACAGTAGAGACACTGATCCTGGTGCAGGTACCACCAGGACTTAGATCCCAGGACCGACCTCCAAGATGTCCCGGAGGAGGTCTACAGGGGACCTGGTGCCGAAGGACATCACTGAGATATTAGCCCGGGAGGCCAGGGTTCAGCGTGGGCAGAAGAAGTCAGGAAGCTCTCTGGGACATGCCTTCAGCTGGTTTAAAGGGAGCAGGAAGAAGAAGAACATCGGGAGTGGGCTGAACCGAGCTGTTATTGGGGTGACAGATGTGAAACCGGCACTTCAGAACCATGAACCTGCAAAAGGTGAGTGTGTCAAGGCAATGGGCTAAACTGAAAGTTCTGATGTGGCGTTGATTCCTCTACACAAGTTGGAAAACACTAAAAGTTTTAGCTCTAGTATCACCAAATGGCTCAAAAATGTTGAAGGCTTTGAACGTGTTAAATATTCTTCGATCCTTTCAGCCTGTTGTGAAATTGACTGATTGGTTCATTCTGAAGCCTCTATATGACCCTAAAATACAATCAAATCCATGTTTGGTCTCTGTGCTGCATTATCAGTTTGATCACATCAACAATCATCAAAGTAGGATATGTAGTAAAGCTGTCGCCAATGCCAAGAACCCTAAAAGAATTCCCGCCAAATTTTCACTAGTTTGTTATTTTGGCCATATGGACCACAATGTTTTGGTTCACTTTCACTTTTCTCATAAACCTTATGTGTTTGCAACAGCAGGCAGCTGTTTTCAAGAAAGCAAAAAAGCAAAAGTTGAGCAAGATGTCCTATACCGAACAACAAAAACAAAAAAATTAGTCTCATCTGGCTAACATTTAGTGTAAAAAACTGCATAAGTTCATTAAGAATTTTTGGAGTCCAACAACATTGAAAGGGGAAAAGGAACTCACACATGCCAGGTGCTCATTGCTCAACTGCAGATTACGAAAAACAATTGTGTTTTGAGGTTGTTTCTTCACTTTGTTGTTGTTCTCAAAGTGAACCAATGGCAGATGTTTCTGTGTGAGGAGTACACTGTACACTTGAGTTCTGTCATGATGGGTTTTTCTGGTTCAGTTTTAGTTTTGATGAGGATTTGAGTTTTTCGTCAGACATGTTTTGCTGCTGTGGTGGATCTCTCTGATGTTTCAGTTTTGTTTTGTCTTTCATGGTTGCAGGAGGTTTAATCACAGTGTTTGGGAGGAATTTGTTGACTTTTGGATTAAGATGGAAAGGTAACGCTGGTTCTAGTATCATCAGAACATCAGTCTGGACTTTCATACGTCAGTGAAAGTGTAACAAACACCAACACACAGACGGTCACAGAGGTCTAATCCCTCTTTCTGTTTACTGATGCATTTTCTGGGTCGGCAGCTCGGAGATTACCCACAGTCCCCATTTCCTGTTTTTGTTCCACCTCTAAAGCCATCCCATTCTCTGCTGTCATAATGTGTGTGTGTTTGAGTGTGTTACTGTAGTTACTATTGAAAACATTAAGAAATCCAGATTCACAGTCCTTGTGAACTTTTTTGCTCTTTTGTGGTTTTGTGCCTTAAAGGGACTTCTTATTGTTATTCTTTACATTGAGGTTTTGGAGGGTCCATGGAGATCCATGAATACTGGATTGGTAACAATCACTGGGGTCAGCTACTTGATTTAAAACAAAGATTAGGGCCAATATTTTCCTGGTAGAGCATGTGGTCAGAGGCAGATTGTAAAATGTGTGGGAACCATGTGATTCTTTTGGCATTTTGTCTTAGTGGTAAATACTGTAGATCTTCACTGCTGCAAGTATGCTGAACACAGAAGCACAGACCAGTTAGGGTTAGGGTTGGTTAAATGGTGTTTCTCCCTCATTAGGTAATAATAACAGATTTAGAGAAAAATATGGATGTACATGAAATAAACAAGCCTTGTGGAGAACTGGTTTCATTGAAAAAACTAGCATGAGTTACTGGAAAATGAGTCGTACCAGTGGGTTTATCCATACCTCACAGCTACCAGTGCCCCTGTGGACTGAGCTTAACCACCAGATCTAAGAAAAGCTGTGGATTTGGTGAAGGTGGTCTTCTCACAGGGAGATGATTTGACTCTTTCTCCCTCTGAGCGCCTCCCTTTAAAAGATGATTTCTTGTATTCAAGTGGCATTTATATTCTGGATCATATGGTAATAAGAAAAAAAAAGGTATTTTACCAGCTTTGAAACCAATGTCACACTGCCCAATAGCATTGCACAGATACTGTTTGTACCATCAAGTCATTTGACGTTTATACATCAACACCCTTGATTGTGCAGTGCGCCTTAACCTCCAACCTGACATATTGGTGCCAGACAGGAGCTGCAGTTTTTAAAATGACCTTTAGATCTTTGTAACTGGAGTTCTTTCGGTTCACATTACAAGTTTTGTTGTTGTTGTTTTCTGACAGCCTCTTTGGTGTGTTTTTGCATATTAATAGCTCATGTCTGTGGTTATCGTCTCTTTATTGTGTTCAGTTTCTAGCAAGTTTGGTTTACTTTTGTATCATAGATTCTTCTGTAAATGCAGATGTATGTACCAAAAGATAAAGTTCGATTTTGGAGAGGAATTCAGTGAAATCTGAAAGGCAGAAATTCAAAGATGTTGTTTTACTGTGTACGCATATATAAGGTCTGTAGCCTGGAAGAGAAACACTCCAACCAAAAGAGCAGTTAAACTGCGCGACAAAATAAGACGTAAGGTACTTCACCAGCACAGACTACCTCGACAGGCTCCTGCCTCTGGGGCTAAAGGGTTGTCTTGTTTTCTTAGGCACTTTGTTTCCCACAAAGAAAGTGAGGTAAGCCTGTTTTTCAGCTGGTAAATGATAATCATTATTATTTTGCTTTTGCTTTGGTTCATTCATCTTGAACCTGCTGGGTGACTTAAACGGCCTGACAAGACAAAATAGAAGCCTGTACACTTTTCACAAACACAGACAGACTCACAGTCCTTTTTCTGAATACAGACTCCCACTTCATCCATCTATCCCATATTTATCTTAATTTTTCACATTTGAAAACAAAAAAGACTTTAAAACTTCACAATATTCACTCCCACAGAAGCCAATTTATTCAATACTGTCACTTTACTTTTATTTAACATGCTCACGACTTTCTTTAGGATCATTTTTGGAAGAAGTAAGGAGAATAAGATCAGCCTCTGTTAAAAAAATGACTCTCTTATTACTACAGAGTGTACTCAAATATGTTCTTGCAATTAAAAAAAAAACAGTCTGAATCTTGGCTTCAGGTCTCTTCATGATGTGATGCCTCAAACATTTCCTCATGTAGAAAAAAATGATTTATTTTTTATGTTTTTGAAAACATACATCTTCATTGCAGTTGTACTGGCTTTACATAAGTAATGCATCTTGTATCATTCACTAATAAATCACAGTACATTTTTCTGCAGCAGTCTTGCTTTGGAGTATTTTGATAATGTAGATGTAAATCTTCACTACATGACAAAAAACAATCAGACCCTATCCTCCCCCTTTCTTTTCACCATCTTGTAGCAATGACATACGGCTCCTACAATAATAAGTCTTTGTCGGTGGGTTGGTATGGTTAATGTCATCCCACTGCTTTGGATCTGCTCGTCTGTGATCCAGAGCCCTGCATGCAGTCCAGCACTGACTACCAGCTATATTTTACAAACATTCCTCCCTTATAAAAGCAAAAAAAAAAAAAAGAAAAGAAACACTCTTTGATGTGCTGAATTCCTTAGAGCTGTGTATTACAGCAGTACGTGTGTGTGTGTGTCAAAGTCTGTGGGCGTGCATGTGTGCGTGCACGGCAGCCTGGATGCCAGATTGGGCCTAGAGTTATGTGATGGAGGGGAGAGATTACAACAAATCACAAAGCCCCATTCAGCCTTGAGAGGACTCTTCAGGAACTCTCTCAATGCTTTTTTAATTAGAGTGACTTCTCAGCACACACACACACACACACACGAACACACACCTTTGTGTTTTTCTTCTAGATTTATCTGCCTCTGTCATTACTGACTATTACTGTTTTTGATTTGCGTCTCAGATAGCTAATTATTGATTCAGCACTAGTGCGGGTGTGTTTCTTATTATTGTGTAATCAGTGTGTGTTTCAAGTCGTGTATAGGGACGCCTGCAGAGCTTTGTGTGGATGTGTGACCGAGCGTTGCCCTGTATCAGAGGGTATCTCTGTGTTTGTGTGTCAGCAACATATTGCTAGGCTTAGGGCGGCGCCAACCCAGCGCCAGCACTCATTACATCACCCCAATACACACACAAAGAAGGCCTTGTGTAGAGCCCCCGCAACTACCTGCTTTGTCCAGCAAAGCACATCTTCGGCTGCAGGCTGGATGAGCGGTGAGCTCATTTCGCACAATCCCTGGGATTCCACATGTGCGTCAATGTGTGAAGTCATTGTTTTTTCCACATGTATGAAGTTTTGTGTATGTGTCTGGATGAGAAAACATTATACTGTGAAAGATCTGTTTGAGAAAGATCCCAGCAGTTTGTCTGTCTTCACTCCTTTTTGAATGTGTGTGTGGTTGCCACATCACAAAAAACTCAGGGTGTGTAAATTCGTGCTATATAATGTAGATTAGAGACCCAGCAGACTACTCGGAGAGCAAACATCTCATTACATGGAGAACATTGTATACAGCTTAAGCTCTATTACAGGCCACAACTCAGGGCCACCTTAATACAGTCTGACAGGATGATGGCAGTGAGTGGAGAGCAAAGGAAGGCCTGAGGTAGACAGGGAGGGGTGTGAAAGTTTAATGCAACCATACAATGTTCCCTGCAGGCATCTTTCACCGCTCACACACACACTTTGACCAGTGAGGTAATTTTACCTGGGTAAGCAGATACCTCCAAACCCTCATCCATCAGGGCAGACTCAAAGCTATGCAGGTGAGGTAAACGTCTCCCAGGCAACGGCATTGAGAGGAGCACACTGTGGAAACACTGCTGTGGCACACTGGGGTAACAAAAGGGTCCAACCATGATGTGGGAGTTAAAACATATGATGTCCTGATGGTGATGTTTAGTGGCAGGGTTTACTTAGAAGAGTAGAGGTGTGTTAAAGCAGAGCGGGGAAATGATGAGCAGCTGGAGATAACAGAGAAAAAAACTTGAAAGTACAGGAAGGAATGAGCTCTATAAGTTACTGCTCACATGTCTGTCCTAATCAGATTTACAGCTGTAGTGTAGTCTTGATGAAAACAGTCTGTACACACACACTGAAGTTTTCTTTGTTTTACTTTCTACTGTATAAAATATAGATGTAGTCTCAGTGACATGATCCAATGGTTTCTGAAGAGGCGGTTTGAAGGGAAACTGTAGTTTTAGCTGTGTTTGTTGTTCTGATAAGCCCATGATGAATGTGACAAAGACTAGTTTTTAAGGTTCTGCCCCTCTTAAACATCAATCACAGGGTGTTACCAAGGGGTGTGAAATATATTCCATGCCATGGGATATAAAACACTCTGTCTGACTGTTGTCAGGTTAGGCTGCTATGCATGCCATAGGTGTTTTTTTCCACAGTTGTAATGGGGCGCACACACCAAGCACGAGTAAAATCTTTTACTTGCTTGATTTGCGCGAATCTAGACACCTGAATGAATAGTATTTACTCGCTTCATTCGCACGTCAACTGTAATTTCAATGATAATCCCTGCCAATTCAACCGGCGGGATCAAGTGATAGGTTTTTTACAACTTACCAGGTAATTTCGACCTCCTCACTCACCTGCCTCCAGGCGAGCTCCTTTTTATTCCAATTTCGGTAATTGAAAGAAAAGGTATCACATAATTTGGGGCACCCACACAATCAGTTTGTCCTCCATTTTAGATACCGGCGAACAACCATCTGTTTTCATCCGTCACTCGGCAACCTTCGCGCTGACTAGTTAGGGTAACACAAATATCCGCCCAAGTTGAGACATTTTCAGCTCTCGTCCAATGCACGTCAAAGTAGTAGGAGCATCTAATGCGTCTTTGCATTGACCTAACATGTAATTCATTCGCGCTGATGATTTTACTCACGTTTGGTGTGTAGCGACAGTAAGGGAGTTTCCTTTGATTTTGGAGCCGGTCTAAGGTGGACAGTCCAAGAACTGCAGTTTCTAGCTCTCCTGCTTTGGCTTCATTGTTCAACAGGGGCAGCTGCTGCTCGGATGTTACCACATTTGTTTGTAGTTATAACCCCTTATAATAATATGGTTGCCATGATGCCTGTAGATGATAGAGCATTATGTAATAGTATTTTTAACCATGTACTTTTTAATGAGTCATGCAGAATCTTTGTTATATCAATAACATATACTTTACAAACAGATGAAAGGGCTTGTTAAAGTTACTTGCACTCAATATGCAAAGTGTCATTGTTTATGGAATAAGAAATAAGAGCCAGAGAGTTGTTTTACGAGATGTGTGTTTGATGTGGTGGGGAAGCAGCTGGAAGACATCAGTGTGGGGCTGATGGAGATGGAGTCTGTATACACAGGGATATACAACTGATTTAACCTCTGGATTGAAGGTGTGTATGTGTGTGTGTGAGTGATTCCTGTTATGTAAGTTGTAACAGACACACCTGTTAGAAAGAGAGTTTGCCTGATCCAGCTGTACACCCTCTCTTTCTGAGAATAGACGATGGCAATTCAGGCGGTCTTGAGAAAAGTGGAATTTGTTTCTGAAACAGTGTCACTTTGGTTTAAAATATTGGTTTCTGATTTTAGCTGCAGTGCTTCAAGCGGATTACAAACTGAAAAACTATTTGTGCTACATAAGCTCTAACTTGCATATTTATTTTTAGTGTGGTGCAGTTTCCCCCTTGAGAGCTGTTCAGTAATTTATTCTTGGTTTATTCATGCATTAGGACACCACTGATAAGAAAAGAAAGCAGCAGTCTCTAGATACATTTAGGCATTTAGAAACTTCACTGTAACTTTCATTAGATTGTCTTTTCAGTTTTTGGACTAGTGGGGCACATTTCCCCTCAACTTTGACTATGTACATGTACTTAGTTGCAAACCAGAAATTTGGCAACTCTCAAATTCCTGCAAGATTTGGGTGTGACTGTTGGATTCTTGTCGGTTTGGGAAAATTACAGACAGAAACACTTTGACTGTATTTTTAGCAGTTTATATAAACGTTTGTTTTCATTTCTCTTCATAAGAAATCTGCTGATACTATACAAGAAAGTAAAGATGCAGAGATGGTTTTCTACTATCCTAATATGTTTGATGGAACTGCCTCAGCACCTTTACTTTTTGTCCCATGAGAAGATTATTGAGCCACAGAGACCTTACAAGAGTTACATTGAACTTTTCCCAAAATTAAGTTGAAAATGTGTCTGAATTAACGGTACAGTATGCAGTATTTAGCAGCATTTAGCAGAACAAACTTGTTAGAAATGGAAAAAAGTGAGTCATCCTTACTATGAGTGTGTCTTGGAGTGTGTCCCAATCTCACATCAGCATGTTTCTATGCTAGGCTTTGAACAAATGCATTTTTGTATTTTGTATTTACTGGAAAACAAAGAAGAAGAGGAAGAAGAAGAGTGTGGCTGTCTGCAATAGAGTTTACACAAATAAAAGTTTTTGATGTTAAAAACTTGACAAATGAGGATAATTTTTATATCAATCTGATAAATTTGGGTGACCATACGTCCTCTTTTACCCAGACATGTCCTCTTTTTGGGGGCTGTCTGGGCTGTCCAGGTTTGTCTGGCTTTGTCCAGGGAAGTTTATAAACTCCTTCAGATGTCGGCGGTTTTGTACGTTAGTTTCAATGTTGTGTCACGTGGACTTACTGAGCTAGAAGCGCGTAAAAGACACTCGATCCAACCCACAAAACTCTAAAAATTAACTTTGTGCAACTCCGTGACTCCGCGCCCACGTAGTCGTGTCAGCTTTTTGGGAAGTCAGAATATGGTCACCCTAGATAAATGTGACTGAATTCATTTCAGACAGATAAAAACAACCTGAGCATAAAGTCTAATCACATTCTAGCAGCACTGTCAGATTAACAGTGTGTGTTTAAACTATAGATTGGCTTTTAAGGGAGTTTTGCCTTTATTAGATGGAACATCTAGAGAGACAGGAAATATGGGAAGTAGGGAGTGGGAGAAGACATATAGGGAGTTGAATCAGTGACCTCTGTGACAAGCCTCAGGACAGGGGAACATCTGTTTCAGCTGCCATGCCAACCTGCACTAAAACCAGTTCTTTTTACTCATGCAAACTGGATTGACCATCAGCTGAGTTGAAGGAAACAGGTTGTTGACAAGTAAACAGCCGTTATGTGAGTGAACTCAATATCATTACTTTGGACTGGAGTGAAAGAGAAGAGTCAAACGAGCGAACAGGATACAGACAAGTTGAATGAATAGACTTCTGGTCACCTCTTCAAGTTGTTATGGTTGCATCATTGAGCCTCTAAGACATTAATGTTAAAGGCAAGACATAATAGGAATATGATTATTCTGCCTGGAACTGGCGAAACTAAAAGGGTTGATGTGACTTTACGGTCTGAAAGCCTTTTTTTTGTGCTGGCAGTGCACTGCCACAAGATGGGAGTGGTGGGCAGATGTTGGCAGGTACACTGGATGCTAAAAGTAAACTGATAGTAAGTCTACTGAGGAGAATAGACACCAGCCATGCTAAATAGGTCAATCTTTAAGGGCTGCAGCTTCAGGTATCTCATTCTGAAATGTCTTCAAACACGACCACCAGCCTCAAAGCCTTCTGGTCTTGAGTACACACCAATAAAGATACTCCCAGAAATAGAAAGGTGGGTTCTCCTATACTGCCTAGAGGCTCCTATGATGGTCACCCTGACAACCACCTCCCCTGATGACTACCCCTTGACAACAGCGTTCCTCTACACAAACGTCCTTTAATGTCTCTCTGACTTGTGCGCTCTCCTTTGAGTTTCCCACGGCTGTCACATCCAAACATCGCTCCTGACACTGTCACACACTTTGATCACACTCGTATTTGAACGTATCTGGGGCATGTTTAGCACGATGTACTGCAGCTCAAAGGTAAAGGCAGGGAGCAGAACATCCAATACACACACACACATTCACTAAGTGCACTCTCATAGCTTTATGACAAATGAGGTGTCGAGCTCTGAGGACTCTGCTGGAGTAAATGGACTGGGTGTGGTTCTGGTAGGGCTGCATTAAGAGGCAGCATCTCTCTATGAGCATTTTATTGCAGATCATTTTACACTCCTCGATTTAGGAATGGGTGATATCATCTCCTCCTACCTTCATCCTTTTATCTATAGATACACTTATATATAATTTATGGCATACATTTAATCCCTATATGGATATTCACCCAGCCAAAAAAAATCAATTCTTCCTCTTAAGGAACAAGAGATTGTAAATTCTCCCCCATGACTCCTCTCAGTAAATCTGCTTTTTATGGGAGGGTCTTTATCTTACAGCAGGCCACAAACCAAAGAGGTGGGGGGGGTGCAGGGGTTGGAGGACACGTGATCACTGTGATCACAATCAAGAGTGTGTGGTTTCACTTTCTTGTGTCATAATCATCACAACCTTTTCCTTTTCCACCATTTTGTTCCTGCAAGTATCACCAACAGCACACTGGTGCTTCTATCGTGTCGTTTCTCTTCTGCGAGCTGCTCTATGACCTAGTTTTACACAAAAGGACCGCTATCGATCGGCAGGCTCCTCAAGTGACGTCGCTGTCGTTTAGTGACGGAAGAGTTTGTCATTATGTGGTTGTTGGACCTGTTAAGTCATGATCAAACTCAGAGACGATCTAATATTGTAGACATGGGAGCTGGAAACAGAAGGAATGAGACGTCTTTGTCTCTATATTCATCTTCTTGTGCTTGATGAATGTTATCTCACAACTGTATTAGTAGTGAAACAAATTTCAACAATGCTGCTCCTTCTGGAATCCCCCATCATCTCTACATGCCTCTGTGACTCACCCATCTGGATCAGCATCTGTATTTTCTCGAAGCATAGCTTGGTTTGATCTGTCCGCCTTGCACATACATACACTCCTCTTTCGAATGTTTCTCTATGTCATGGTGCATACCTAGGTTTAACTGTGTGTGTGTGTGGGTGGGTGCATGAGTGTGCAAGAAGAGGAATTTCAAAAGGTGTAAGACAGGAGAGCTGCACCTCTGAGGATCACTTGAATAATTGAGCATCTCTCTCTCTTGTTTGAAGTTTCTCTTTTTTCTTATCTATAGGCAGAAACACAGCTGCTCTGTGTCCCATCAGCTGCTCGCTCTCTCTCTCTCTCTCTCTCTCTCTCTCTCTCTCTCTCTCTCTCTCTCTCTCTCTCTCTCTCTCTCTCTCTCTCTCTATGTCCACTGTCACTGCATTGTGTTGACATAATCTGTCTGCAGTTGTTCTGATGGTTTTCTTCTTCTTCTTCTTCTCTCTTTAAAATGAAATTGGGACAGATGCACAACTGAAGAGCAGCATGTCTTTGTGAAGGTGTGTGAATCACCGAATGATCACATTTGTGCGTCTGTGTGTTTGCTGTGTGAACGCTCAGCTCTTGAACTCGACGCTCACAGGGAGAGAAAGTGGGAGGGGCACTTGCACACACAGTCACACACATCCACACACACACATCCACACACACACACTTGGTAGTGAGCTTGTCAGTATTGGATGCTGCCGATGCTTCAGCAGCTGGATGTGAGGGAGTGGGAGCGTGTCAGCGTGGAAAATAGGACACATTTGAGTGTTTGTGTTTTATTTTTGCATCCTGGATCTGTGTGAGCGTGTTTGATTATAAGAGTGTGTTTGTTTCAAGGGAATGGTGTCAGTGGGTCTGTAGCACACACAAACACTCTACTGTGGTTGGTGTGTCGGCGGGACTGAATCAGCAGGAATAACTTGACCACACGGATTACAGGTTATTGACTTTGACTCAGTGTGTATTTTTATGCGGGTAAAGCGAGGGACTGTGGGAAGGTCTCGGAAGATTTACTGATGTAATATAACAGAGGAACAACATGTAAGACCCTCTGTAGGGGCTTCAAGGCTGCCCCAAAATGGGGAACAGCGTCCAGAAGAAGAAGAAGGTCCAGGCAGAGAAAAACTTCTCTCCATCACACTCTCCAAACCTGAACCGGGAAAAACCTAAAAGCTTGTGGTTGTTTGGACGACAAGACAAACTGAAACCAGGTAAGAGGAGTGAGATGTTTGGAAATCAAACCTTATAAAGAGTTAAAAAGACTGAGTGATGGAGTGGAGAGTAGCTTTGTCTTTTCATCTTTAAAATCAGCCTCGTTTTAATGATCATTGTTCGACTTTGGAGCTGATTTATGTCGTTTACCGTGTCTGCCATTGTGTGTGTGGTCACCTGTGTAATGAAAGCCTACAGTAAGCTCTTTAGATGCAGAGTGACAATATTCCCATGCTGACTTTACCGTAGTCAGCTTCAAGGATTCCTGCTTATTGCACAAGTGTGCAGGAGAGGGCTGTGTGTGGGCAAGAGTGTTTTTGTTCCAGTGATTTGTTTCTCCCACTGACAGGATGACAGAGGTCTTTAATTGAAGGCTGACTCTGACTTTGCTTATTGCCCCTAAACCCCCATGCACCCCGTTACCACGCTGACTGAATGGGTGTGCTGTCTGGGATAGGACGGGGACTGACTTTCTGATCCTGTGAGTTGTTTTTTTCCAGACCACTATACCTGCAGTGGAAACAAAGTTTAGCATGTCTCGCACTGATCATTGTCTCTGTTAACAGCCCCTGAAGCAACAAAAAGCACCAGACAAACAGGTTTAACACAAACTCACTCTGACACAGACAGATTGCCACTGAGATTTGTCAGAGACAACATTGTTGATGACATTTTCTTTTTCTCAGGTGTCGCTTTTTCTGTCATGTTTTTATGTTTTATAGTCCGACAGATGTCTATTTTTGTTCCATCAGTGTTTAGCGTGTAGACGTCCCGCCCTTCTTTGCCTCTTGGACGGGGAACTTTGTGTTCCTAGAAAAGTGTGTATCAAGTCTTACGCTAAGTCAGGAACATCCGGATCCAGAAAATGATCACTGGACTGACCAGTTCCCTCCAGTTTTCATCTTTTAACATATCTTAAATTATTTTTGTTTTTGTTTTTTTCAGACTAGTCTCTTTTCCAGTCATAGCACGCATCTATTTTTAACCAACACTCTGAAAAACTTCACTGATCACTGTGATTATTCAAGCTAACAAATGTTGCGTTGACAGTTTTTGCAAGGGTGGCACATATTTGTTAATTATTCTGGCAAAAGATAATTGAGCAGTAAAATATGAATGAACTATTGTTTGCCTGAACCGCCTCTTTGCTGATAAACCATCTGAGATAAATAATTGAGGCATTTGAAGACAATGTTGGTGTTACTCTCTTTTTTGTTTTTTAATGTTGGCTCGTTCTGGGTGACTTCATTAAAATCTGAAGTAGTCTGTTAGTTTGGCACTAAGTAATTAAAGGGGAACAATAGTTTTTCATCCCAGAGGCTAAATCAGTGTGGCAAAGAATTTGACAAAAATACTCCCAACCCTGCAGCAAAAGTTTTAGGATTGCTTCAAGCTTCTGGCTCAATAAACATTTCTTTTGAAAACTACATGCTGATGGAGTAAAATCTCACCCAGACCCCTGACGCAGATTTGTTTTCCTTTCACATCAGACTGCTGTCTGAAAGTTAGTTTGAGATGGTGCTTTGGGACGTTATTAAATACATGCATCTTGTATCATTAGGCAGCATGAAATATGACCAGCATTAGCTGAATCCGGCCAGAAATAACAAGAAGACTGAGACCAATCAATTCTCTCCAGACAAGCTTATTCATGTTGGCTTTCTTGTACTGCAGCCAGATCTAACTAGTGTTTTGTTAACTCTGTTCATTAATAATTGTCTTGATAGTTAAACCCAACTTCCTCGCATCTTGTTTTTCATCAGTGTGACTGAAATTGGTCCCTAAGTTCCTGGTTTCCATAGTAACAACTGACCTCCCTGAACTTTGTGAGTTAATGGTATCGGAGTACGCATTAGATGTTTGTTAAACAAGACAGGGCGGTTTAGGAATCGTCTTCATCAGAACACAATACACTTGGGTGTGTTAGGTGGATTTTGGTGGTTGTATATATAATCAAAGTGTGCATATACAAATACATCTTGATTTCATTTTCTCCCAGGGTGGTCGGTGGTCAGTGTGGGTGTGTGTGTGATTATCGTCCTCTCTCCTCCTGCATGCGCCGCCTCATTCATGGCGAGTTTATTCAGAAACTTGGGGTGTGAATGCATTCCGACATTCCAGTCAATTTCCTTACGCATGGGCACCCATCCAGCACCCAAACGCATCAGCTTCAGAGAACTGCTCCAAACATTGCTCAGTGTCTGTTTGGTTGCTTCGTTTACTTCACAATATGCCAAAATGGACCAGATTGATCAATGGAAACAAAGAAAAGAGCTTATTGTGTTACAGATAATTGTCATTGCACATGTATTGTGTGCACCTGTACTCCTCCAAATTTGATTTGTTCACCTGTTAACTAAAGCTAATGAATTGCAGCCCCAGTAAAGCAGCAGCCACACAGTGCATGCTGTCTCTGTGCTGCAGTGTAGCAGCCCCTCTGTGTACCAGGCTGATGAAACATGCAGAAGATGAACTCACAAAGTGGATCCTCACTCTGTGCTTCTGAAAATATGTGTCATGACTGTGGTTTTGGCAATTTTTCAAAGCAGGAGCCCTGCCTGTGTCCTTCATAAACACCTGAGAGGTTGTTTATTTTGGTTGTACAACAAGTAACAGACTGGGAAATGGCTGGATGTCACACATCGAGTGTTTGGCTTTCCTGTATTCTTAGTCAAGGTCACCCAAGGGTGTATTGTTTTCCTCATGTTATTTTTCTCTAACAAGCTTATGATGGAGGGTTGAGACTGTAGCTGTATCTATGGTGAAAAGTCACATATGGTGAATAATTATCGTGGTCCAACAACTCTATAAAGGACATAACAACTCCTCAAAAGTGAAGCCAAAATGTTTTGAGCTCCTTTTTCTAACTCGTAGCAGTATCAGTCATCAAGTCCACCTCCTCTGTATTTAATGTTGGGATATTGGTCAAAAAGTGGAATCAAAATAAATGTAAAAGTTTTATTAAACATTGCTCTCTTTACAATTACCATAAAATTTCCAAAATGTAAGTTGTACTGAAACTAATGTGTTTCATATGTAAGTAAACATTAGATTAGACCCACTTCCTGCTACCAAGCTAGACTTGTGTGATCTCCGCTGGTCACTTGCCTCAAACTAAGGAGTCTTACTAGCAGGACACAAGATTTATTTATTTTATACCACTTTTTGAAATGCGTGATCACAAGCTAATGAGTCAGAACTGCTGTTTTTTTTTTTGTGTGTGGCTCTGCTACAGTCATCACGCTCACTTTGTATCCAGCTTACTCTTCAAATCTGCCGTGAGGAACAAGTTTTTTGTTGTTGGTCAGGCGACACCTGTGGACCAAAAATATGTCTTCTTTTTGTTAATGTTCTGTAGATGCCAAAGTAAAATCACATTAATCATATAATTGTAACCCTTTTGAAATGGAGTAACTCACAGGGTCTGACACCTATCTGGTGGCAGCAATTACAAGTATTTAAAAAGGCTGATCAATAGTAATAGTCAATCTCTTTGCTCATAGACTGAAGTGTGTAAAAATGGTCATCTTAGTTTTATCAAGCTGTCAGTTTCTAGGTTGAAACACTCCATCGCTCACTCTTTGAGAAGTGACAGTAGCCTCTCAGGTCAAAAAGCTCGAGTCATGCATGAAAAATATGATCCTCCATTTGTCAAGTTGTTTGTAGAAAACGGGCACTTTCTTCTTTTCCTATCTTCCGACCTGTGCAGTTCAAGCAGCCACTCAGTAAATACAAAAATACAAGTTTTTTTGTTCATTTCTACCATGGAAAATGGAAGCCTCCTAAGAAGAGGACCTCTGGTAAAGAGCCAATTTTATTTCCACTGGTCTACATCATGCCTACAGTTCAATCACGTCTCCAGCTCATTAATTCAAGTATCATGTATTAAAGACCCTGTTCACACAGCATGGTAACGACAGATTTGTCACAACATCAGTCCACCATGCAGGCTGCTTCGTGTAAAGACACACAGACATAATGGGGTTATGATGTCGTTTCATGGTTAAGCCTGAAAGAAACAGAAGAAACAGAGCCGGTTTGAAGCCTGTGTAAATGCGGGGGGCAGCACAGAGCTGAGTGAATGTGAGTATGTGTGTGTAAGGAAGGCGCTGATGTTTACACGTCAAGCATCATTTTGCTCCCAGAACTTTTGCATGCTGTTTAAAAAGAAAAAAACACGAGGCAGCGAAGCACAGGGACATTTTCATCATGCATTAAAAAATCCAAACTACAAAAAAGAGACAAAGCTTCGTGATGCCCTACTGTTGAAGAACGTTTGGTTGTGTTCTTGAACTTCTGAGTGACACAATATGTATGAAGAATTAAGATGTTGCCAGCTGAGCTCCAAAGTTACAAAGACTCCTTTTCATCTAACCAGATGAGCAGGAGGGCAGTGACAGATAACATAAGCTCACTATTGACTCACATTATTACATCCACAGGTGGTTGGCTCTTAGATACACACAAAGAAACTCTTTGAAACTCTGTCCTGTCAGCTTTTTCAACCTTGAGCTCCTTTAGAAGTTTTTGAAACAGCTGATTTTCCCCCAGATGTTTCCTATCACTGCCTCATAACCGTCCGCTCTGCAGGGAATGACAAACACAGTGTGTTTCTGCACGGGTGAAGAGATGCATGTCGGTTTGTTCGTCTAATGAGAGAGTTTGATCTGAACATGATGTTGAAATTTCAGGATATATTGTTGACATTACACCTCCTCATGCTTATTCTCTTCAGCTCAGCCCTCTACATCCCCCTCTCCTTCCTCTCCTCTCTGCTGTTATCTGCCTGACCTTGGATTATTTCCTGGTTATTTATCTCTCAGCATTCCAAAGGAGGAGATTTTTGCATCTGTTTTGATGTACTGTTCATGCTCGATGGTCGAATATAAAAGTGTTGTCTAATGTTGAACACAAGGGATCAAGAGGTGAAGTGAAAAATGACGACAGAATAAAGAGCTGAGAAGGTGACTCTAGTGAATATAATAGATGGAGAAGACGAGAAGAACATGTTGTACAAAGCTGTGTATAATGGAGGAACATGGCTACAAGCAGACTTCCCAGTCATTTTCACTACAGCTGTCTTGTGCGGGGTGTGATTTTCCATATCCCATTATCCTGCTGGGTAACGCTCGCCTAAGCCTTTTGATTTCTGTAACCAGGGCTGAGACGCTCTCTTCTTGGTCCTCCTTTGAAGATCCCATTTACTGTGTGCCCCTGACTCCCCACGGAGAGCTTAGGCAATATACAGCTGGATAAAGAGAAGATGACTTTTTGTCTCAGCTATCTTGCCCTCCTATGCCTCACCCCATCTCCTCCTGCAGCTCTGATCCTCATACTTTCAGTCACTGTTACCCACTGTGCATCTGACTGCTGTCCTCTGCTTTCTATGTATGCAAGCTAAGTCTTCATTCTAGTACAACAGCAATTTCCCAAACTTTTGTGCTGTATTTCTTTCATAGACTGTATATAGAATGGACAGAGTCTGCCTCCTCGCTGGGTGAAGCCACCCCGAGAACAGCACCCTCTATTGATGGGCTGCAGTATAGGTCATAAATCCTGCCTCCTCCAGCAATCCCTATGGAGCTGTGGACAAACTTTAGAAATTAATTGCACAGTATATAAATTTCTCTCCCCCCTGGTTGGGATGTTGACATGTAGTTACAGTAAGACTGGTTTGTGCTCAAGTCCTTTTTTTTCTGTACAGCTCCGTTTTTAAAAGTTATTAGGGGGTTCATGTTTTCTTTGATTGACACTTAATACAGCCTACGGGCGTACGAAGATTGCGTTGCTCACCCGGGGGATACTCTGTTTGAGCCGAGCATCATCACAGCAACTCTTGGAGACTCTCCTGCTGAATGCGTACAACGCTACTGCACAATGTTGGTTTCAGGAAATGGAGAAAATTTTTGGAAATACCAAGAGCTTTTCGGCTTCAAACCCATATACTGGCGGAAGGCGGAACTGAGTTGTCCATCGTATATACAGTCTATGATTTCTTTATGCTCTTTCAAAGTTCTGCAACAAGAAACCAAGAGAGATTAATGTTGTTGTTTTTTAAACTCTTTTATTAAACTCTCGCCCCGTATTTAGTCTGTTTACCTTTTTCCTCCATCCACAACTTTCTCATTTCTGTCTGTGCCAGGATAATAATAAGCCTTTGATTTGTTTAGAGTAGGTGGAAAGTCCCATCCCTCAAAATGCCCCCTTCTTTCTTCCTGTGACGATATGCTCCCATTACCTTAATGGCACCACTGTCTATCAATACTCTGCCAGTTTTAATTAGCGTCATCTATTTTCTATCTATAGCATCAAGCTGTGGCATGCTGCACCTAAAATTTACTAAGGATTTCTTTGGAAGTGAAGCCACTTACCTCCACCCTCTTTGCTGTCCTCTCATGCCCTTTAGACTTTGTATTTTGAATGTTTTGGCAGCATGCAATTGTGGTTAGCGTACACACTTGGATCCTAAATGTAGCATGGGAAATTTTCAGCAATCGGTTGACATCCTCAAGGCGATTCAAAGGATAATTGCTTCTAAATTTTCTACAACCAGTTAACAAGTCCCATGCATGCAAAAAATAAGCCTAAGTGGAGAGTATTTTGCAAGTTTGCTATACAATTACACAATCCAGATTTAACTGAAGTTGCCACTGGAAAAGAAATCCTGTTATTCCAGCCGTGGTTAGGGACAGTGTTGGCCTCATTACTTTTTAAAAAAAGACAAACAAACTGTGATTATGACCTGAAAGCAGTAAGACTTTACAACATTTTTGCAATAATTTTTCACTTTGTTTCTCAGTTAGAATTTATAGTTTTACATAGACAGTAAAAGTAATAACTTGTAATGTACAAATGGGGTTGTTCTTAGTGGCAAACTTAGAGTTCTATTCACCTCATTGGAGCCTTTTTAAGTATTTTTCAGCTCATTTTCTTTTGTTGTCATCATCAATTCAAAGGCTAAAAACACACTTTTTTAATTAGTTGTTGTACCCGACTTTAAAAGTTAGAAAATTAAAGCACCACAGCTACAACATGTTTATATCAATGCTTTTATTGAAAAAAAGACATTGGCATTGGGGCTTGACACACCCTGGGGCCAGGAGCCAAAATTTGGTTTCCTGAAGCTGTTCCTCCTTTATCCATCTCTCACTGTCATGTGCTGACGCCATGTCAGCACACGACTTGTCACACACAAGAAGAGCTATTCTTCGGCGACGGTGCAGACAGTATAATCATACATTCTGTCCTTCTAATTGAGCAGAATGGCCAACAAATTTCTGAGAAATAAAATCTTTAACAGTTGCACCTGAGTCTGGATCCTTGTTTACCACACAGCTGTCCCTGCTCTTCTTGCGTTTGGCACTCTCTCTGGTTTGTCAGACTCTCGATCTTGAAAGAAAGGAAATTCCTGCAAAGAGGCAAACGTCACTCTTTATTGACATTCCTCTTATCAGGCATGACTTATCTACCACTGATCAATGGAGGGGCATTATTTGCACTCTGACAGATGTTGCTCAGGAAATTTTAAGGTCACTCAGATTGAATATCTGGAGCAGATGCAACCAAAATAATCACAATTTTTAAGTCTTCAACTCTATTTATTTTATGTCTTGCAGGTGTTTTCAGAGCATTTCCTGCTCCGGCACCCAACAACAGACAAAAAGTCAATGACTGCATTGCGAACAATGTGGAGCATTTAGCCCAGTGGTTCTCAAGTCCAGTCCTCGAGACCCCCCCTTCCTGCATGTTTTGGTTTCCCTGCTCCAACACACCTGATTCAAATGATCAGCTCGTTATCAAGCCAGAGCTTGATAACGAGCTGATCATTTGAATCAGGTGTGTTGATGTCTGGACTTGAGAACCACTGATTTAGCCATTAAAGACCAAGTGTCCACTTTAAGTTGATAGAGACCAAAATAACAGAGGTTAAAGCGAAAAAAAGGAAAATTTCTATTATTTATATTCTGAGTGACGGACAAGTGATTGCTTCCCTGTTTAGTGGCCTATACTTATTTTTAGTTCAATAACTTGACCATGTAAAAGCCATGTTTCTGCATGAAACTGATCAGCCTCGGTGTATCAGAGCAATCTCCCTGTTCCCAGTATACAATTACCCTCAGTGTTTGCAATGGTCTGTAATGGGAATCAGTCCAGTAGCTTCCTGCATCACCACAATAACTGAATTAAAGCATCAGATCATATCATTTAACAATGCACATACACACAGACAGACATGCACTCCTTGCCATTCTAAGTCGTTATTTGAATTCTGGTCACAGTTTGGATTTTACCATCTTGATATAGGAACCTTCTCCTGCTGACGCTGGGCTTCATTTTCCAACATCACTGTGTCCAATCTGTAATTTGAAACTTGTGACAGTCTTAAGTCAGCATGTCCTTCCCCTGCTGACGGAGGAGTAAGCAACATCAAAAAAAAGATCAAACCTCCCTGAAATTAGGTTGGATATCACTTAGTATTTTTTTCCCCTGGTGTCCCAAAAGTGCACATCGATTTTTCTTCTGATAGTAAAATCTGGTTAGCTGAACTCCAATAACTAAGTTTGGTTCTTTCTCAGATGACTAGTGCTTAGCCAAAAACTTGACCACATATCTGGAACCTGAGTCCTTTGCTAGCTCTTCTATTATTTAACAGGTTATAGTTTTCACAAAATGATGTTGAATGAAATACTGGGTGTCTATGCTAACAGCAAAATTAACACTAATTCCTTACAGATGCAGCAAATAGCTTTACAACAAAAGTCTAGTTCTGCTAAAGGGGTCTGTATGTTAACAGGAAAGATTTAGCATAACTAAAGGAAAGTGTGGTAACACTTTATTTGACACTATATCCCTATAACGCATTATAAATATCTGTATAATGCATTACAATCACATTATAGCACTGTATAACTATAGTTATAAACACTCATAAATGATCATAATGCTTTATAGCAATAATCATAACACATTATAAAGCATTTTATCATGACTTACAAGGTCAGGTATTATAATGTGTTATAACTGTTAACAACTCACTGACAATGCCCACATAGATAATGCAATGCAACTGTTGTTAACAGTTGTAACACATTATAATACCTGACCTTGTAAGTCATGATAAAATGCTTTATAATGTGTTTTGATTATTGCTATAAAGCATTATGATCATTTATGAGTGTTTATAACTATAGATATATACACTACTATAACATGATTATAAGACATTATACATATATTAATAATGCGTTATAGAGATAGGCATCAAATAAAGTGTTACTGAAATGGTCTAACAGGTGTTTTTCTCCAATAGTAGCGAAGAGTGCAGCTTAGACCTGCTCATTTTTTGAAGAGATCGGGGATAACTCTTGATACGAATTTTAAAGCATCATTTTTCTTGCTTTTATTTGCACGTGCAAAGGAGCAACTAGTAGTAGCTAAACTTGGAATTACGATCTCCACTCTCTGTTTATTATTTCTAGATAAATAAGAACCCAATAAATGTGACAAAATATATCAGCTTATCAATCAATTTTGGTGACACAAGCAAGCTTGAATTAACCCCAACAACTTCAGTTATGTCATTGAACTGGTTGTTGAAGAGGTTGCACTTGGGAGCCAAGAATCTGTGCCAAGCAGATGGTGTCAGCGCCAGCCTCAGCCACCTTTTGTACTTTGGCATTTGGCAGCAAGTTTACTCCAAACAAGCTGTCCTCTTTTCACGCAGATTTGTGAGTATTTTCAAACTGATTCTGTCAAAATGGTTTTGACTTGTTTTCCAAAGGGAAGCTTAGCTCATTGGCCGTGCATAATGGGATTTCGCTGAGGAAGAGTGACGAGGAGGAGTGTGTTTTGGGGGGGTTTAATAAAAAGCTCACAATTTGCAGAATGAGATGTTGTTTTCTGTTGGAAGGAAATGCATGCGCGCGTCAACACACACACACACACACACAAAACATCATCCTCATTCTCTGTATTTCTCAGCTCACATGCAGACACTGTGATAGTGTTTTTTGCTGACAAGCAAAGTAGTCCTCACTGCTTGTGCATTTCTGTGTGTTGCATCATGTATGGCTTGTTGACAACAGAGTGCATCTGTTCAGGCCTAATGTGTTCAGTGTGATTCGGATGACACACTGTCAGATGAACTTAAAGTTGTCAGCCCCTCACCCCTGGCTCACTGCTCAGCTGAAGTTGTTTCATTTTTTTAACACTCACTTTTCAGAAGCTCACTATTGATCAAAAGGATTTCCATGGTAATATTATGCTGGATACATAATTATGCCTAGTCTTTTTTGTTGTTATCCATCTGTTTCACCCTTTTGTGGTTAAATCAGAGGAGATTATACATTGAAAAAGACAGAGAGAGACCATGTGAAGAAAAGAACAAGGGGGCATTGTTCATGGACAAGTTCATGTCTGGAAATCTTTACCAACTTCCACAGAGGAACAGGGGAATGTAAATGACATTTTGTCAGAATGAAAGTCAAATGCAGATTCATAATCTGGGGTTAACCAGAATGTGACATTTTCATTTAGTCTCATTTTAGCGGTTGAGGAAAGGTCGAAAAGTTGAGAATTTGAGCGGATGTTGAATGGGAAACAAGTTTTTTATAATAAATTGTCATCTCTATCTCGGTGGAAGTTTAACAATGAAAATAGTTGCCATGTAAAACCTGTGACAGCAGAGATACAGATCATTTGGTCTTCCTAACATCTGTCTGAGATTTTGTGTTAGTCAATTAGGACCACTTTCATAAAGATGAGGTGGAATTGGCAACAATATAAGAGTTACCACTTTGTCCACGGGGGGCATAATGCATCTTTTTTGTATCTAGCTGACCTATTGGTAGATTAATCCTTCTACTCACAGTTACTTTGAAAGTTTAATGTGACAGTTGTGTTTTAAAGCAGAGACTTCTACAATTCAATTCTCTTTAAATGCCTCAAACATGGAAGCTTTCACAAATCTTGCCCTTTCATCTGCAGCATCCAGGCTCAGATGCCCTTTGATTCATAAAACTGCAACACTGGATGGGATTTTCATTTTGCTATGTATTGTTTACATGTTGCCTCCCTGTTGGTGTTTTGCATGCCCAACTTTCTGTAAAGATATTAAGGATACAAGATTCCTCAATCCACAGCATGTCAGCTCCAGTAAATGTTGAGTCTGCCCACAGCATGAAAAAAACATGCCATGACTAACTCATATTGAATTTGACTGCAGCATTGCCTATTATTGACAACAATGTCAACTCATTGTTGCACCTGTGGATGAGATCCACTGTTTTCAAAGTTCACACCAGCTGATTGACTTGTCAGCCTTGGATTTGAGGTCAAAGGGGTACTACCTGGGGGCCTGACTTGGGCCTGTCCTGTCCTGCATAGAGATGGGTCTGTGCGGAAGCAGAGTGTCTCTCATTATCCCATCAATCATTTTAAATAAGACCATTTACTTTCAGGGAGACCAGACCTCAAATAACCTGCAGCATCTGTGTTTTGTTTCTCCTCCAGCTGTTTCTTGCTTTGTTTTCTGTAGAATGACATTATATATTTTGTTTCCAAGGCAAAAGTCTGTACCTAGTAAGATATTAAGCTATTAAACTAACACCTAAGAATTTCCTTGTTCTTTTTATCATAGTGGGCTTTTTTTTTTTTTAATTATCAACATCAGTCTCTTTGCATTTGCCACAAAGGAGGTTAAAACAGATCCCACTTGCAATATGCTCTGTACTATCCCTCTGTCTACCCTCTGTCTCTCTGGGTGGCTTTGTCTGGAGGCCTTTGAGTCTCTCTTTACCCTCTAATTTTCCTGGGTCACTCAGAGCACTCCCCTGCCCTCTCCCACACAAATTGGCATCACATCAATTTATTATCAAGTTATAGGACAGAGGACAAATGCAGGGAACAGTGGCACATTTGTGTGTCTTCAGTAGAATACAGTTATATCTGCAGTTGTGTTAGCAGAGCTTCAGCCCGGATCACAAAAAAAGCTGTTAAAGTCAAACTACAGGGGAGTAAAAGCAGTTTCTCTTCTGGGGAGAAAAATACCCAGAATACTCCAGTAAACAAGTGAGAAGAATTATGAAAAAATTATAGGTACTATTTTTAAACTCAGTAGCAGCTCAGTTTGCCTCTTTTTTCCGATTTTACTCAGAACTGCATTCAATCACCACAGCACGGGGTTACAGCTTGAATGAGAATGAGAGCAGCAAATGAGAAACCAGGTCCAGGTTAACAAGACTTCTAGTGATATTCAAAATAGCTGTCTTAATTATTAGTATTGCTTAAACAGTGTGCAAAACAAGGAATCATACGAACCAGCGCTTGGTTAAATGTTTTATGTTTCACATTTCCATCCACCACAAATGAATTAATAAACAGCAGTGATATTTTACATATCAGCCTCACACCCACATACATGAGGGGATTGGGGGTTTTTCAGCTGAAATATTCATTTTTAGTCCAAGTTGGAATTTTTGCACATTTCTAAGCTGCAATTTTCTGTTCTAAAACTCAAGCTTTAGTCGAGCTATTTGCAGATAATTGATGTCTTGAGAATTTTTTTAAAAGTGGTGTCACCCTCTTATAATCCTTACTTTGCCCTCCCTGTCATTCCTAACCATTTTATTTGAACCCACTCACTTCCTAGTTTGCTCTCTCTTTACCTCACTCCCTGGGCGAAGCGATCCAGAGGAGCTCAAAATCATGGATGATCCAAAGGGAGTGATGGTTACTGTACTCTGTGATTTATATCCTCCTCCTTCCCTGTACCGTTTCCTTCTCCTCCTATTTCCCCAGCCCCTCAGCCCTCCCTCGGTCTCTCCTTCTCCACCACTCCAGCTGTCTCTGAGTTCCCTTTTAATCGCACATTTTGTATGTTCTGTCTTCATGCGCCCTCTACTACTGTTACCTCCCATCAGATAAATACAATGACAAAGATGCCTTATCACCCAGTTTATGTTTCACTCTCATAAGGCCACCTAAACAGATGGTGCAGTACCAGATATCATCACAACAAGGTAGATGAGAAATACCTCTGGATATGTGCATGAAGAGTGGAGTAAGAATGTCTGGCCCTTCCTCTGGTTAATACTACACCGGTCAATGTAGTGGAGCTCATAACTCAGGTCCAGCACAGCAGCCATAGAATACAAAGCAGGGGAGCAGCAACCAGCTGAATAATGACACCTATGAGTGTGTGTGTGTGTGTGAGTGTGTAGTTGTGCTTGTGTGTCAGGGCGATTGGGGGTTTATTGCTGGTCACATTTTAACCCTCTCTTCCTGTTCTCTGGCAGTTTCATTACCTCTGTATGCGATGGAAAGAGCAACTAGGAGTGAAAGACATGCGGGCAGTCGCAGTGGTCAGCAGACAAACCCACCACCATACACCACCTCTACATAGGTAGACAGCAAAAAAGGGGGGTCTAAAAACAAGATAAAAACACTAAATCTGAGGGGAAAGGTAATAAGAACAAGTTAAATTATCTGTCCATGCAGCAAGATAATTTCACTTGATAAGATTTCTTGAATTAAGATTGCTAAATCTAGAAATAAGCATGTCTACAAATGTACTTTGAAGGCTTAAAGTAAGCTAACAATGCTGGTTTTAAGAGTAGATTACTTAAAATTTAACTTTTAAAGCCCTAAAAATAAGTGAAATATACTTAATATAAGCATAAAATAAGTATAAAATGTTGGTTTTAAGATCAGATTACTTGAAATTTAACTTTTACAGCCCTAATATAAGTGAAATAGACTAAATATAAGTGTAAAGTAAGGAGAAAATGCTGGTTTTAAGATCTGATTATTTGAAATTTAACTTTTACAGCCCTAATGTAAGTGAAATGGACTAAATATAAGTATAAGCTCAGGAGAAATGCTGGTTTTAAGATGAGATAACTTAAAAAGTGTCTCTTTTACAGCCTCAAAATAAGTGAAATATACTAAATATAAGCAACTACATATTTTGTTTTCTTACTTTGAGCTTAGAGATTAGTTCAACAAAAAAAAGAAATTTAGAGAAAAATACCCAGTATTTGTAAAGAATGACCAAACTCTGTCTCAATGCAAGCAGGCTTATCTTGAAACAAGGCTTACTTCATCTTAAAACAAGAAGGGAGACTTTGGGAGAAAGATGGAATTTAACTTATTTTAACAGTTATTTTCTTTATTTTAAGATTAAAGATTTACAGTTAAACACTTAAAATAAGAAATTAAGTTTTAAAACAAGAGAAATTATCTAACACTCCTAAATCTAAGTTTCTTTGTCTTGGTAAGAACAAAATAATTTGCAGTGTACCAACATTACCAATGATTCTTTATAACTTGCAAAATCCTCTTTAGATAGAGAGTCCAGTGGGGACATATATTGTTTCTGCACCATGAGCATTTGCTGTAAACACGCCTTATAAATCTTAATCTATCACATTTGATTAGAAAATATATTGATACAGATATCAAATAATGTAATCATACATTGCATATTTTCATCATGTTGAGGAGAACTACTATAGATATTGTATGTCTTATCAATATCAACTCTTTCGTACCCCAGAACATCACTGAGAACCTGGGCTCTATTGTGAAAAGAAAAGCAAATGCAGACGTGTGCTAAGCCTGCATTCCTTTAAATAACCAGCAGGGGGCAATTTCACCAGCTGCTAAAACGCTTCATATTCTGGTTGAATGAGAAAGATTTTAAAAAACTATCTTATTCCTCTTTCTTGTTTTTATTTTATGGGTTTTTTGCCTTTATTTTAAAAGGACAGCTTGAGAGGGACAGAAAATGTGGAGAGAGAAAGGAGGGTGATATGCAAATCATGCAGAGACTGGGAATCAATCCTACAACCAGTGTGATGACAACTACAGCCTCGGTAGATAGAGAGCCTGCCATATGAACAGAGCCAGACTGAACCCCCATGACATCGCTTTAACCATTTTTTATTCTCAGTAAAAATGTGCCGATTGAGTTTATGGTCATATGGTTTTAGTCTTCTCTGATTCAGCATGATGCTTAGTTTTTCTATACAAAGTGACTGTAGCCCTCTACATTTTAGTAGTGAAGCAGATATGGACATCTAAATAAAAAAGGAAATAATACCAGGCACGTGACAGTCAAAAGGTAAAACTCTTGGCTTCAAATTGATATTCCTCAAATTCATTTCTTACTTACACTCATGGTCAATGCACATTAGAGTATTAAAGGTGGGGTTGGTAGGATCCAAGGAAGTACCAGTTTTTGGGAAAAATCTTGAATGTAAACTCTACCCCTCCCAACCAGTTTTCCCCTCAGCTCCTCCTCTCCCCTCCCTCTCTGCTCCCACAAACAGATGCTCGTCTTTGCTCGTATACTTCAGATAATTACAAATGGAACCCAGTCAATGTGAAAGTAAAAAGCATTGGTGCTACTGTAGATGCCAACAGACTACCAGCAAAAACAATGTTTGCAGGACTTCTACAACTAGGATTAAGTGACATAGTCCAGGACCAGAGGTAAACAGTTTAGCGGTGCTACAACACGCAGCAGGTCCCGCTTGACAAGAAACACTTCTGTCACAGACACTTGGCTTACTTTGTTAAAGCGGTTTACCTGTCCAGCAGAAAGGATACAGGGTCCGTAGGATCCCGAAGCGTCCCCTAACATTTTATGTTGACCCGGCTTTTTAGCTCTTGTCCGGTCTACCTCCTTTTTAAGCGCCCGTTATTCTGCCAGTGTCTCCGGTATTTACTTTGGTCTCTTATTAGTGTCGGCAGTCGTGGCCAAAGGAGGATTCAGACAATTTTCTGTACTTTCTGGTTGGTTTCTACTGTCCGATATTGTAGCATGCTAAGGGGAGGCGGAGAATGGCTTTGTTTACAGTCGAAAAGAGCGGGCCGCTCAAAAATTTTAAAATGTTGACTACACAGACATAAGAGAAGATAGCGATATCATGATATTCCTAAATGTCATCAATAACTAAAAGCTATTGAGTGATATTAAAAGCTTTTTTTTGTATATACACCACAAAAAAAGATGCTTCTGTAACAGATTCCTGCCTACCCCACCTTTAAACTGAGTATTACTCCACAGCTGAAAATAACCCCCACAATTAAACTCTGTTCTCCTGTTTGAGTGACATTTGATAAAAACTACAGCACCCAGATGGTTTTTGGAAACTTAACTGTAGTTCATTGAAAAATGAGATTAAAGCATTACAACATCTTTCTCGATATGATCTTGGCTCTTCTTGTCACAGACAGGGCAGTGGAAAACTGGTGAGAGATGACCTCATCCTTTTATTATTACATTTATCTGACATCATTGTGCTCATGTCACTGACTTCCCATGGATCATTTTTTTATGTAATATGAGATAATATAATAATTATATAACAAAACTAAACAGGGAATGAGGAAATCTTAGCCTCTGTCTGGAACAAGTGCCTGTTGTCCTCATGTCCTCCACAGCTGTGCCAGATCTGCAGGTGTGTCTGAGAACCTTCTGGGAATCCCTGCTCCTTCTTTATCTATGTTTTCATTTCTACACCCACCTCGCCTTCATGGCTATGTTTATGTCTCCCTTGTTATATTTCTTATGAACAAAGCATGCATGCTCTGAACCAAACATCCTCATTATGCAGATACACTGTGGTCGTTTTCAAACCCAGCTGGGCGTAAAGTGAAAACCCTGTTACTTCTCATGGCTCGGTGGTTTGAATGCTCACTTTGTACTGCTACTAAGGTTAAAACAAAGGCAGAGCAGCTTCTTCTTTCACTCTGCTTCTTTGTGCAACAAGTGAGAGGGTGAGCCCAGGACATGAGATGACATAATACTCACGGTGTGGTCATGGTATTTTGTTTTCCAGTAAGTGTGTGCGTCTGTTAATGTCAGAGTTAGGGTTCGGTCAGCCTACTGGGAGTCATATTTTACGTTTAGTTGGCTGTATGTGTCTACAGTCAAAGTCATGATTGGATGACCTGTTGTTTTTGCGGTCTCATCAGTCAGAGTTGGTACAGCACTCTCTGGTGGAGTGAGTAGAATTTATGAATGTTTAAAAAAAAAAGGGGGAGCTTATCTGTGCGATCTGTCCTCAGTGGGATGAGGTTGGTGTCTGTTCTAGTAAAAGTGATCTATAACTTTGAATTTACGAGGTCTGCTTGTGCGAATGACTCAGCAGTATGAGGCAGTATATTAACTCTCACCGCCGAGAAGGTGTGGTGGCTCGCGTTGTCCTCAAGAGCCGCTGGCCACAACTAAGTCTGATTCGGCTCGGTATAAAGGGATGTTACACCAATTTCACTTTGGTTTACTCACCATGAAAAGCTCGTACCTGTCCAAACTCTCCTCTGTGGGACAGTGGATTGGCCGAACAGTTAAGCCCCTGGTGTATAAATAACCTTTGAAGCAAATGGCTGAGGTTGGATTCCAACCTGTTGTCTCTCCTCTGTCCTCCAGTGACCTTCTCTATAAACTGATCAGTCATCTCAGTAAGCCCCAAAACAAACTTAACAAGATCAGAAAATACTCTTTTGTGTCTTTTGAGGAGGTTTATGAAGTTTACTTTAAAGTCATTGTCATATATCTTATGGTCTGAAATGCTCCCCTTCTCACCCTTCCTATCAGTGAAACAACGGTGGCCTCCAAGGACAAAAAGCTCATATGGTGCATAACAACTACAAGCATAGTATTGTTTTTGTCCTGAATACAAGCCAGTAATGCACTAAAACTGACCAATAGCCCTTCAATAGCTGTTCTCAAATGCATTATAAAAAATTTGTATCATTTTGATTATCTAAGAGACTATAATTGAACACTCTGCTGTTGAAATGAGTAATAAGAAAGTGATCAAGCTGTTCATTAACTTTTATTTGGCAAAGCTGAAGAGAGACTTGAAATGTGGGGTAAGGATAATGGGGAAAGACGTGCATCAAAGGATGAAGGCAAATTAAAGACTAATGCAGAGGGTAATGAAAGGTCTTAGCTTCTTACACACAAACTGAACTAAGCTAATGAGTGCTTTTTCTTTCTTTTTCTCTCTTTTATTTTATGATTTCTTTTCAGGGATGTTTGCTAGATCTCTTTAGTCTGGCTTGTATGATCTATTCTCCTTATCAATGATTAAATAATGTGTTTTTTCTGTCTTTTAAAATGCTATTTTCTCTCTTTGCAGTTTATTCATTTTCTTTCAGCTGACGCTCTCAGATTTAAACAGAAAAGTGATTCCAGCGAAACCTGGCTGTAATCCACACGACGAGGTGTAGATCAGTTAAAAAAAAAAAAGGAAGGACGTGTCAAATCATTATCGTTAAAATGAATGGACTTCTTTGGCCTTTGACTTTTTAACAAGCCTGATTTTTTCTTGGCTGCCTGGACTGGGATTGTTCTCTGACAGGCAAACAGCTGATTTATGATATTTTGATACACAGGAAAGCTATAAAACATCTAAAAATCCCTTTAAAGGCTGCAACACTCTGTTGAATATTGTTTTAAGAGTGTTATTTTGCGATCAGCTGCTCTGTAGTTGCAGTTTCTCCACAATCCCTTTATAGTCAAAAGGAGAAAGTTTCGTGAATCCGCATTAGCATGAAGTTAGCATACGCTACTTTGTTTGTATTGTCATGCATTGTGTTCTGCGCTCGTGCGGTGGAATTGTGTGTTGTGTGGACTGAATCAAAGGCATTTGAAGCCCCTCTCTCCCCTCTGGCCTCTCCCCAAAGACCAGATGGTGTCTCTTTAGGTTGTCTAATGAATATTGATATGAGGGGTCCTGGTTAACAACAGGGGGCTGCACAGGCTGGACCAGAGAGCCTAAAATTGGTTTTTGGTGAAGGTCTGTGTTTGAGGGGCTGAGCAGCATAGTAGAAGAAAAGAAGGGTTTGGGACTTGTAGGACCAAACGACTGCAGAATGAAGTGTTACAGAACATAAATCCCATATCTGTCAACTGCTTTGCACAAACAAATCCAGATTTGTGTGTCATTGAGTGATAAAATACAGTAGGAGAATGAAGTTTTTGTTGTTTGGTGGCATGTAAACTTAAAGAGGATGGTGTCAGATGTCAATATTTAAAGTCTGAAATTAGATTAGGAGGCTAACGCAGGATAAACGAGAGTCAGGTGCGAGGAAGAGTAAAGTAAAGACAGGTTAAGCTACTGGTGGAATTAATCCTCTGGCATGGTTCCCATGGTCAAAGCTGCTCTCCTCAGCTCATTCCAGGTCCCGTGCCACCTCAGGCTGAACCCTCGCCAGCACCTGACCCTGGGCATCAGGTTAGAAAATTTCTAACTGAAGGAGCTTAATAACCCCACCAGTTTCTGAAGCTTTAGAAGTTATGAGTTTGTTTGAAGGGAGGGTGGGTGTGTGGATGAAGTTAATTGTGTTACCCTCTAGCATGTCCCTCCAGCTGGTCTGGGTGTATGCACCAGCTGTACCCCCCGCTGTGCCACTTTACTGGGAATAAACATCCATTCAGAGGACCAAAGTGCTGCATCTCTAGCAGGGAAATAATCCTGATCACAGCACTGGGTGTTTGTTTAGCAGGGAGTCAGCCTTTTCAGCGTTCTCTCTTTTTTTTTCTTCTCATAGCCGTGTCATATTTCATACTCTCTGCAGTTTGTCAGGAAACATTAGTAGGCACGCAGCAACTCATCCGCATACAGAGCTCTGATCATGAACCTAGGCTGTGTCAGCTATAAATAACCCAAACAAGACCTCGGTGGCTATAAGGCACCGGGGCAGACAGGAAGGGAAAGGCGGTGAAACTGAAAGATGAGAGACAGAAGGGAGGACCATGACGAAGAGGAGGGCAAGACGTTTTAGTACATCATCATAGTTATTCAGTTTGTTAGGTTGAGGACACAACCTTAACTGTCAATCGTAGTCCCTGTGGTCCTTAGTTAATGAGACAAAGCGCCAGACTGATACATGATGCTGAAGGCTTTCATCAGGGAGGGGACAATGACAACAAGAATTATCTAACCCTAAAGTCAACTAAAAATGATTTTGCTGCTCTATCTTTTATTATAGCTACGTGTAATTGGAACTTCTGATATAAACAAAAAAAGAAGAAGAAGAAGGAGAGGAAGAAATGCCACTATTTTGCACACTGACCCACTGAAACAGTTTCATGACCAAAACTTCAGAGTTAATTTTATTTAAGGTGAAGTTTAGTCATTTTATTTTTAAAAATGAACATGACTGTTTACTCAACCAAAAACACGAGTATTTGTTTGACAACTGGATAGAGCAAAGAGAGAATGACAGAGACAATCAAACAGAGAGACAGATGAGGACAGGGACAAAGGAAAGGAACATTCAGATTTATTTCAGCAATGAAGTATGGATGTACAGTAATTCATAATCACCATCACTGCTTTTTAAACCTAAATTAATAATAACATTTTTCCAATTTAAATGCAATCCGCATGCATCACATGGAGCCTCATTTACTCAAATTGGCCTTAAAACCACTAAATACTGTGATGTGAAGACATGATACAAAAACCTTTGATTGTAAGCTTGCTGTACTTTTCTGTGATTTATCAATGACATATAGAGACACTGCAGCAAACTCAATTTTGTTGTACCAGGGAAAACACACAATGTAGTCACCTTCAGGTGGATAGTTGTGTGTGATGAGTTAGATCCAGAGGGTGGCTTTGGAGGCCTGGGCCTCACTTTGAATCTAATAAGCAACCCCAGGTGCCACCTCAATAACTATAAAAAGTCCCCATATTCGTCATTCCAACTCAGCCTAATTTTGAGTCCACCTCCCAGAGACGGGCCTCAAGCAAATAGCTACAGTGAGTGAACCTGCCTACGAGTGAAGTTTCTGAAATGCCGAATTATTATTTTTATATCTCCAAAACAAATGTGTTACAAAAATCCATTCCCTTTTTCGAATCAGACTTTGAATGTTTATATTTTTGCTATAAAACTGGCTTTATTGGCTCGGTGTGTACATGGTTCCCATGCTTCTGTAGCCAGCCTCTGAGAACTGCAGTTTTCCTGTCAGGACCAGAGGTTTGAGCTTGGTCCAAACTCAGTTTAAACCCATTTACCCCCAAAGAAAGTGTTCTCTACCCTGTGGGTTAAAGACACAAGACTTAAGAGATAGGAAACGTTCCCGGTATGCTAAACTACGCTTATATATTTAGGATTATGCCTGTCATGTCTTACTTTGATAGATCAATTTACAGCCGTGAAAAATATATATAAGTACAGAAATTCTGTCACTAGTGTGTGTGCATTCACACAATCACACGTGTCTGTCTGTCTGTATTGACTGAAGTGGGCGTCTGAGCCCCCTGCAAGCATAACTTGACAGCCATCCTGCGTATGTGTGTGTGTGTGTGTGTGTGTGTGTGTGTGTGTGTGTGTGGGGGGGGGGGGGTTGACAAAAGAGGCAGAATTGCAATTGAGAGCCTGCGTAAGCTACAGAGCAAAAAAAGAGTAAGAGAAAGAGCGGATGGGGGAGGGAGGAAGGTATCAGACTCAGGGATAAGGCAGCTGGGACATGCTGCCTGGCTGAGAGCAGATCTCATTGTGCACTTGTCCTTCCTAAGTCACTCAGACGCTCTGCAGAGAGAGGAGAGAGCCTCTCACTCTGACACCAGGCCATCTCTGGGTACTCACAGATGGGCTGTCAAGGCTTTAAGGGGAACTGGATCTTTTCCGTCAATCATACTGAGTTGTTAACAAAAAAGGACTTGTTGGACTCTGTTTGGCTTTACCTCTTTTTTTCTGGATTTTTTAAATCTGCTATGGCACTCGCATAGGCATGGTGGTCTACTTTAGGAAGAGCATCCACTCTCTGCTGTCTGTCTTCAAAAAGAAGGGTGAGTGCTGAGTCACATCCAGGCTGTAGTTTTGACTTTAAGCTGCTGACAGAAGTGATTTATGATGTACAGCACAGTAATACTCTAACTTACAATAATTAAGATGACATATTCCTATGCATCATATACCCTAAAAAGCTTGAGGAGCAGTGCTGAGGGTGCAAGGGAATGGATCTGTGAAAGGTGTGATGATATTTGTAGATTTATGTTGCTATCATTTCGCTCCATCTCTCACATACAAACAGTCGCACTGGCATGCAAGAGTTAGCATTAAGACAATATGGGGGTCCTCTCTAATGAGATAAAAAGCTTAACTGACTTTTTCAGTGATCAACTAAATTGACCAAATGCACTAAACCTCCTGCAGGGGTCTGGCGGCATTAAGAGCTGCTTTTACAATTAATCGCAACTGGTAATTACAGCACAACACAGTAAAAGTGGAAATAACCACTTTTCTGTGGCTGTTTTTGTGAAGAAGTCAGTTTTTATTCCTGAGATTGAATCAGTCACTCCTAGAGATTTCCCACAGCTGCACACAGGGGAGGGTATTGTGTCTGGACTGCCTCACCTGTGTGAAGGCGGAGAGAAAAGGGGAGGAGTGTATGTTCTGCCACACAAAAACACACAAACATGTACAGTGTGTACATCCAGAGGCACACAGTGTTACCTAACCAGGTGAGACTGAGACCTGCAGTGTGGGAAATGACAAAAGAGGGAAAGTGAACACCTGGTATTCAACTTCAATTCTGATATAAAAGACAATAGGGCTTATGTAACCTACATAAACAGCAAGAAAACAGGCTTGACTCTTATCACACAATGAGAAAATAAAACCTCCAAGAATCACAAAACTGTTCTTATTAAACTTTCACAAATATCCTTTGTCTTTCTTTCTTTCAAATTTATTTTTATTGAGTTTTCCTTGAATGTATTTCAACAGCTAATGACAGGGCACAAGGGTTCACTTCAACACCTAAAAGAAAAAATAATAATGATATTAATAATAAATAAATACATAAATAAATAGATTTGATGAATTAATCTGTAAATATGAAAGTAAAAACAATGCCAAGATCATAGAGATATCAGATCATACCAAAACAATGCAAATTATATGGAATAAAATTACCATATAAAGAGAATAGAAGGTGGGAAAAAATGAAAATAAAGTAAAACAAACATAAAATTCTTATTTGTCGACTTATCTTTCCAACATTTGTATTCAGAATCGCGTATCTTTTCATGCCTCCATTCAAAATCATCACTTAACCAAACCTAGCTGGATGGATGCACCGTTGACCCTGCATGCAGAGGAGCTTAAAGCATTTTGTAATGACTCCAGATCAACAGGTGATCTGTTTTATATCCAAACCTCAATTTCCTGCTCAGTCTTTGTCCTTCGAAAATGAGTGAAGCCATCAAAGAGAGAGCTGTGTCCAGATCTCACACGGGAACCCCTTTAGAGGGTCAAGTGGCATCTTTAAATGTAGGCAATCCAGATAATCTAATCCGTCATGAACTAAGCAGGTCGAGAGATACTGCAGGAGATTAACCGGGCAATTTACTGGTCTAATTTACTGTTGAGAGCCTGGTCAGACTGGGACGTCTGCTCGGCTGAGGAGATTTGAAGAGGGTGCTGCGTCACAGCAGGTGGAGGTGCAGAGGATTCACTGTAAAGCTGATAAATGATTTGACCAGTGAACACCTGTTGAGTCTGTTTACCTTTGCGTTAATGTTTTTAACCTTCCTAGAAAGTACCTGTGGATACACTATGCAAATTGAGTTTACGCTACTTGGAAAATCAGATGTGTTTTGGAATAAAGCTTGCTCTTTCTGGCCCAAGGGAAGAGTCATGAAATATTTACTAGAGATGAGGGGGGATGAGTTATTAGCAACCATTAACATGACATTCAAGTTTTTGGTACCTATCACAGCCTGTTCACTCTGAAATCTCAGTATCTTAGTCCACCATGTTGTTAAAGTATTCTGGGGCAACTTATTTCCATATTGTTTCAACTGAAATTTAAATTCCACTAACGAATTGTAAAGTCTAAAGGTTAAAAAAAAAAACTCTGGAAAGGGTCAAAATTGAGCGTCTTTGATCTTTAATGGCTAAACACCAGGATCAGAGTCTGCAGGTGAACAATGTCATATTGGTGGCTGATGTTAGCCCAGCCTTCAGTCTTCCTTGCAGGTTAACATTCACATGCCTGGGCTGGTTATTTATGTTTGTAGGCAACCAAAACAAGCATATCTCTATATGTCTTTAAACCAATGTACTTCCAAACCCAATAATTCTCTGAGCTGTCATCTGTGCCTGTTCATATATAGGTTTGGAGCATCGGAACATGAATTAGAGCTAAAATCAAGGACATGAAAATATGAATTTTTAATTTAACCAATTAGTAATTCTGCTGACAACGAGCAAGGGTGACAGTGTTTTATCATTTAGGTGACTGAAGATGCACATCCATATTCTGGAGCTAAACTGTTGAAAAGGCGTTTTCATTAATGCCAAATTAATTGCTCCTGTTTTCTCTATCCTTCTCCACAATTTAACAGCTGGCCCGAAGACTAATGAGGACCAAAAGAGGTTGACCGTCCACTACACGACCTCTCAGCACTACCAGGAGAATGTTTTCATCGAGGGCAGCAGGCCACAGTTCCTGGAGGACCTGCACACAGAGGCCCAGGAAGGCCTCAAGATACTACAGCAGGAAGGTAAGACAAATATGACAGCTGGTTAGTCAAAAGCTTTAAGGATGTAGACCCATCTAAAACAAAATGAGGTTCAGCTATAACATCAAATTTAAAGCCCCTGGTTTTGAAACAGATGAAACTTAGTGACTATGTGTATGCCTATATAGAAATTTAAAGCATGCTAAAGAAACTTCCTCTTTTAAGTCCTTTTCCACAGCAGATACTCCAAATGAAGTTTACTGTTAAAATTAAGAAGAATCAAATCTTAAATTAGACAATACAACATTTATATATACAAGACGAAATCAGTGAAGTTGCAAGTCTAAGTCCACAGGAGGCACCAAAACACAAACAGAAATCTCCTCAAAGGAGCTTTAAAAATCTCCAGGGTAGGAAATTAAAACTGTTTGTCTGATAAACTCCTCTATAAAAAGCTGAAGCATTCACTTCTGATAGTGTAACTGACAAGCGATAAATAGTTATGAACGGAGGTTAAATTGTTTTTCTGTTCTTTGTCTGTTTGCTTCATTCAGAACACCAAAATGGACTGAACTTCCCTGACAATGAGAGCATTGCTGTAAGTGCCCCAAAATGTTCTGTAGATGTTTCTCCTTCCACATCCTACACACTCAATGTTAACACTGAGGGCAAATAAATACTCGTGTGTCTTTGTGTGTGTGTGTGTATATCTATTGCAGTCCACAGACACTCTGCGACCAGAGCAGGATGTCAGCTCCAAGGACGGAGGTCTCTCTGTGGAGTTAAGATCCACCACAGGAAGCACTGATACCACAATAACCTCTGCTGTGTCGACAAGGCCTGTGCTCACCCGCCAAGGTAAACTCCAGCCCTGACTGTTTGTGCTTATTCAAAGAGAAACATAGAAAGGACGCATCCACACTGCCTTATGTTGGTGGAAATAGAAGCTAATCTTGGTGCAAGCGGTTGGAGCTTCTTGAATTTACTGCGTCACAAAGAGTCATAGACGGGTACTTATTTAGCATGCTTGTCTCAGTCTCAGCTGCTTGGTGTCTCTGCAGTTACGGTTTGAAATCAAAGGAGAAGGAACAACACACATACACACACACGTAGACACACACATTTGAAGCTTTTTTTGGTAACTCAAAGCTTGAATATAACTGAAGACAGAACTGCTCTGCCTCTGCATATCACAGCTGGAAGGTAAAATATGCCTGTGTGTGTGTGAAGAAAGAGAGATTGATATTCCATCCATGTTTCTGGCCTCTGTCTTTTGAAAAAGTCATTTTTCCTGATTTAACTTCACTGGTTAATGGTGCTTGTGTTCAAGCTCCTGGTCTTTATGAAGATTGATAATTGCATCCAAAAAAAGAGTCATTTTTGCAGCTCCAAAAGACTATTTTTCTTTCCTGTCAGGTTCAACGTTTAAGCCTCTGAATCCAGTAAAAAGACTCGATAGAAGCAAGAAAAGGAGCAGGAGAACCACTATCATGGGTATTCCCAACCAGGTCCAGAGAGAACTTGGTATGTCCCCGTCACTTCCCTCACTAATCCTGTAGAAACCTTGTATCAGTGGATGTGAACATGACAGCGATCTGCTCTCCTCCCAGCATTGCACAGAACCTCCACCTTCCAGCAGCTTGTTTCCACTCAACCTCTTGATCAGGATGGTAAGATGAGTCACAGCCAATCAGGTGTCGTTATCGTTCCTACAGTTGATGGAGGGACCCCAGTGGCAAATAAAGAAGGAGCAAGGGTGCATCTTTCAGACCTGGAGGTAAAGGGTTCTTCACAAAGAAATTATCTACATAAATGAGTTCTACTTTGGTCAATTTTTATCACTTTTTCATTGATCCTCTCTCTACTTCAAACAGGCTGCATCCAGAGATGAACAGCTGCTGACAAAGCACCTCCAGGCAATGAATCAAGGAGAGCACCCGTTCAACCACCAGAGTTTTAGCTCTTATCTTGGTCCAACCTCAAATCTGAGACCAAAGTCCCTTGCAGTGCCAGGCATGACCACTTCTTTGACCTTCTCTTCTTCATCAATGCTTAGCTTTCTCCAGGAACCCCTGGTAAGAACAAAATCATTTAGTCAAGGAAAAAGGCTTTCAAGTTCAAAAACTCTTAAGTATGCTGCCTGTTACAGCTCTGTTCAGGTTTCATCCTAAGATTGAGTGCTATACCATAAAAAAAAAAAAGGTTAATTTGTAACTGAAGTTGTTTCACTGTTTGGTCAAGTAGTGGAAAGCACCTTTCTTAACTCTCATGCCTGTAGCATAGCTTACACAAAATAGCTGGTAAAGCCCTCTGCTTCTCCCCATCCAACAAGTATTTTGTGTTTTGAAATGGTGCAGGTGTTATAGCTGGGTGTTATATTTTAAATGCATCATATGTTTGCATAAAAACGATCTCAGCTGGTTCAGCTCTGTAAACTGTCTTATATTAGAAATCATGTTTCCATTAGGCTTTATTTGAAATTCCACACAGCTGGTGCAACCCAGAGCGAATTTCTTATCCTTTAAAATCCCCTTTTTTTCCACCCTAGGGCCCAGTGATGTCAATTTCTCCCCAGGCCACCTACTTGTCTACAATCATCCCAAATGCGGTCTTGCCAGCCTCGATTGAAGTTATAGAGATAGACCGCAGCAGCAGCCGAGCACGTGGGAGCAGTGTAAACCATGGCGGTAGTGTCCGCACTGTGAGCAAAAGCAGCTTGGCATCTGGAGACTCAGCTGTCAGCCCTTTGTTGTCCAGAAGATCAGATGGTGATGATTCCCAGGCGGACAACTTTCAAAAAGACTCCACGAATATGCCAACATCAGCTTCAGGCTCAAACTGGACCGAGTCACAGTCTTCAAAGACCATTATTTCACAGTCCTCCCCTTCATCCTCCAAGAGTAGCACGCATGGTGCTAACTCTCAGAAAGTGGAACTGAATGGGCAGGAAAGTCCGGTAGAGCACGCAAGTGAGGACCATGACCATGTCAGCCTCCGTAGCTCAGTTAGCATGATTAGCAGTAGAAGTGAAAATGTTTTTGCAGGTCAAGGATGCGAATCTGGTTTGTCGGGGTCAGTATCAGCTGGGGATGAAGGAAAGAACAAACAGAATTTTACTCGTAGCCTATCTGTCATGAAGACCAAGCAACCCCCTGCACCTCCAAGGAGAACAAACTCTCTGCATAATAACAGGATCAGAAGCAACCATAGGGCTCTGGTAGATAGTAAGGTTCTCAATGAATCTATGTCTGGAGAGATGGCAAATGATACAGAAAAACCTGCAACAAAAAATGACACAAAGTCAGTTAATGCAGATAGTAGCAGGACCCCCATCCCTGTATCAAACTCCACTGATCCTGTCTCTGTAATTGCTCCAACCAATCCCTTGAGCACCACACAGGTCTCTTCCACTGAGGTAGGAAGAGCAACAGACTCCCAGTCAGAATGCACAAGCTCGTCCCCACAGAAAACTCACTCTGATGGGGGGAAATTTGAACGCACCTTGTCTCCTTCCAGTGGCTACTCGAGTCAAAGTGGCACTCCAACTCTTTCCCCAAAAGGGATCTCCCCAACGTCCCCTGAAAAGCAGAAGACAAAGCCAATCAAACCAGACAGATCAGTGTCTCGGGCCTCGTCCTCAGGAGCTTCACCTTCCTCATCTCTCACCTCTCTTTCATCTGTTGCGTCTGAGTCTGTCAATGTACATGTTTCAGCAAGCAGCCCCAGTCCACCTCCACAGGGATCTTCATCTAAAATTGCTGCAAAAGAGCCTACCCCTAAAAACAGCTCTCCAAGTGTTACAGCTGAAGTCAGAGAGCTGTTGAACATCCCACCACCCCCTAAAGTCAAAGCACCATGTCCTCCTCCTCCAGAGACATGGGTTCACAACAGACGCTCCTTTGAGCTCCTGTGTGGTTCTTGCCCTAATGTCAACAACGGAACCCAGACACCAGCAGGGATACAGAACAGCACAGTCAAGCAGGCAGGAACTCAGACTGAAGACAGTATCGAGAAGCAAGTTTTAGTTGAAGAACAATCATCCATGGAAAAATCTGGCACAGAATTGACAGAGAGTCCTGCCAAGCCAGAGACATTGTTAGAGACGGTACCTGGAATTGTTCTCAAAGAACTGGAGGATAGTGAATGTCGTGGAATCCATGAAGAAAGAATAGAAGTAAGTGCCGACACTCAGAAACCAGAGCAGAGTTGCCCTGTAGTCAAGCTTCCTGAGAGTCGAGAGGTAACTCCAAAGAAAGATCCACCTCCAGTCATGAAGAAACCTGTGACAGTGCTGCTCAGAGAGGAACAAACTTTAAAGGAGCCCTCAGTGGATGAACAACAAAGTCAATTGAGTAGTAGTGCCACAACAGAAGTTGATGTTCCTGTTGAGAACAGTAAAATCTCGTCATTAGATCCACTTGATAAGAGTGGGAGTGAGACAGACAACAGAAAGGTCATATCCAAGCAGACACTCTCTGTAGAGGCCCCCAAAATAAGCAAGACCTCTCCACCACCAACCCCTCCTCCCACATACCACCCCACACCTCCTCTTTCAAGAAAAACACCCACCCCATCAGTATCCATGACTTCAGATGATCTGGACAGGGTACAGGAAGAGAGCCATGTCATAGAGTCCTGCTGGCCACCCCCTCCACCTCCAATGGAAGGGGATTCAGTCTTTGATGGGGGAGATGAGGTTGACTTCCCTCCACCTCCTCCACCCTTAATGTCAGAGATTGTGCCAAAAGTGACAGACAGTTGTATGATGGTGCTGGATCTTTCAAAAAGCCAGACTGAGAAAGTCGAAGCACCAATGGAGGATTTGAGTGAAGTTGGGACCTCTGTCTATGACCAGATTCCACATGTTCCTCCTGCTCCACTACAAACAGTCACTGACTCTTCACTAGAGGTGGATGTGCAGGTTTCCAAATCCAACACCTGTGATGAAATTTCTTGTAGGCAAGTACAGAATACTACAACAACAGACAGTGCCAAACCTGCACCAGTAGAGGTACCCGTATTGCAACCTGTTACAAAAATAGAGCACCAAGTGTCTGTCTCTACTTTAGTTCCCTCAAGCAGTTTCCTAAATCAAGATTCTCTTAGAACTGAAGATCATTTGTCCTTTGGGCCTCCAGTCAGTACCCACCCCCAAGTTACTATCCCAGTAGCACCCCCATTACAAGCTGATAATTTGACCAATGGTGTTAATTTCAGAAGGCAGCCCAGTGTAGCAAATAGAGACTCCAGGAGCAAGGAACTCCTTTCACGACATAAAAGTGCACCCATACCTAAAGAGGATGCCAACATACCCCTGGTTACCCCTTCCCTGCTCCAGATGGTTCGTCTTAGGTCAGTTAACATGACTGAGGATCAGGTGAAAGCTCCATCTGAGGACAAGTCAACAAGCCAGGAAGCTCCAGCTACTGAGAATTGCCCGATCTCAATCCCAGGACCTCACAATGTTCCACAGAAGCCAATCCGCAAGTCACTGTCGCTAAAATCTCCCCCTAAAACAGTTAAAGCATCTCCTGTGACACTAAACACCCCAACCATGACACTCAACACCACTTCACTGCGCTTACAGGAAGCCATACGCATGAAAACTGCAGCCATGTCTTCAAGAGATGGTCTTCCATCCCGACTGGGAGTGTGGTCTTCAGCTCACAGCTATGTCAGTGAACAAGGCGCTCTGTCACAGAAAACACTTGAAGGAGGTGACATGCACAAGTCCCCAGCTTCTACCGCCAGCTTTATCTTCTCTAGGAGCACAAAGAAGGTTGTAATTGAGCCTGCAGCAATCTCCTGCCCTGAAGCTCAAGCAAGTCTGAAGCACAGCTTGGCAGTAGAGCTTAGGCAGATAACTGACCAGTCAAAGACTGTCACCTTCTCCAATGGTGGAGTAAAATCGGACAAAGTACCTCCACCGGTAGCTAAGAAACCAGCCCATGGGAGCGGGAGTACTACACAGAGTCCCCCTGCCTGCACGGCAAAGATGGACTTCAGTGTGGGAGGGAACGGAGCCATAGGAGTACGGAATGTGAGTGGATTAACACAACTTGAGACAACAAGTAAGAGCAGAACTTTATTTGTAAGCATGAGTTTCTGTCATTTCTGGAGTCATGCCACCATCAGTGTGTTTGAGTGTACTGCAGCTGAGTCAGTGCATGCATAAATCGATGTTGCCACTCCATCATGAAAAAGCAGAATGCAAGTTCTTACATTACTGTGATCTTGACCAACTAAGCAGTTTGATGGTGCATTGAAGAGCACATTTTTTGGCTAAGAGGACAAAACTGCACACACAAGTTAAGCAACAAAATAGGAAAGCTGCTTAGTTGCTTAAAATGTCTTCCACACGAGCATGTTTCTCCATCAGCCATAACCTGGAGCTCATGATCATGCCACCCTAGCAGAATGTGATTAGGACAGAAAACCCATCGCATGTGCTTCTGTAACTGTATTACATTGTTGACATAATGTCTAACCTCTTTTTTTCTTTTTTACCCTTTAGCTACAAGAGTAACAGCAGACACAATCGAGACGCTGTTTTGAGAGAGCTCAATGGTGAGCGGCAAAGGCTTGTGCAGGAAAAAAACAAGCTAGAAGAGGACAACCCACAGCAAGAGCTATGTCCACTATCAGAGTGTCAAGTCTTCTCCAAAAGCCTTAGCCTGTAATGGCCTTCCTACATATTTATGCAAAAAAGTGATGCTCTGAGTTTCTAATGAAAGCTTTATTCTGGAGTATTTTTCTAAACCTTAATTCTCTTACAAAAGCCCCTCAGGACAAACTGTGTGCAATGGCTGAACTGTAAATATTTGGCTTGTGAGATATCGCCTCCCAGAGGAAGAAGTAGGTAGTGCTTGCTAAAGCTCAGACAAAGGATGTCTCACCAAGCATTTCTGTACAGAGATCAGCTGTTAAATCCTGTTGTAATATATATAATGCACAATTTTCAAAGGGGTTTAAATCAACATTTTACCACTTTCTATGCCTAAAGATCTGATGACAAAGTATATGTCACAAAATTTCAGTCCTGCTTTTCATTGTGTGGGTAGAGATCGCTCTGGGTTTGTGTTTGAGAAAAAGGGACGCTGCGTACTCACAAGAACAGGAGGGATATTATCCATTCAGACAGAGGCACTTTTGTAAAGATTAAATTGAAGTATCAGGTGGCAGTAATTCCTAAAATGTCAATAAGATGCTTTATATAATCATGTTCTTTGGTTAAATAAAGGTCAGCTGAGCAGATTCTGAAAATCCTTTTAACACAGGTATCATTATTTATGTGTGGCTATTCCCACGTGTAGCGCTGTCATTTTCTTTCTCCTACCAAATCTGAAATATACAACCATTTATTTCATCTAAAAACACTTTCAGGGCTGTAGGTGTGAATATTGGCCCTGTGTGATTCGTTACACTGGAGTAGACTGTGTAAAATCAGTTTGTTTAAAACATTATTTACCTAAAACTTTTAACTTGGTGGAAAATCAAGCTCATCACCTTTTGCACAAAATGCTTTTGCCCCAGCAAAATCATTGTTGGGTGAATTTTTTTTTGACTCTTTGTAACGGGTCAAAAACCCAACAACTTGATGATTATAAAGAATTATGTACAGTTATTACTTCTATAAATAAAATATAAGTGTATTAAAAGTGTTTTTGTGCTTCCTTTTGGGAAATAAACTACATACTCAACTCTCATCCAACACAAATATACAAAGTTTTCTGCAGACCACATAATCCAGACCACTTTTATTTCACTTTAGAGATGATGTGTTATTTGAATATTTGACAGATTGTTATGACATCGATGTCTGTACAACATTTCCTTAAATTTTACATGACAAGATGATTTTTTATACACACCCGATGCCTGTTTCTCATATAACAAGTCTTATTCACCGAGTTTACACATTGGCTACTACCCTAACATACTCCATTAAGGCAATCAACACATCGACTTTAACCTGCAAGAGTAATGAAAAATTTATTCCCTTTCAAATGCCTGAGATTCTTCAAGGAAAGAACATGTAGACCAACATTTAAGAAAGTTGACCTCTGTCGTCCAAGTCCTAACTCGTCACTCGAGCACTAACCCAGTCACATTGTATCGTAACATTTAAGAGTGCTCAGAAAACCGTACAACTCCTGATAACAGATGGATATGAATGGTTGGTTAATTAATTACATCAATTCTACATATGATTCTTACTTTTTGATAAATCCATAGCAAGGTGAGAGCGTCTGAGCTGTCCAAAGCATCTGAAAGTTTTGGCATCAATGTCCCATCCTTTTCCGATGGATATATCAAGGTGAAGTTTGAGCACTGTTGCCACGGTGATGTGTTGACAAGAGTATTTTTGATGATATGTGGCAGCTTGTGGTAAATGTGGAGCATGCGTTTCTTAACTGATGTTTCCTCCTTTGAGTGTCTTACATGTGATCTGTCCTAGTTTGGTCATCAGAGGTTTGTCTTTCCACTGAGCCACACACTCATCGGAAATCTTCAGGTCCACCTGGGGGAAAAGGAAAGTATTGCAGTTATTTAGCATGTGTGCTTAGAGTGCACATACATTAGGCTAGCCTGGGGTTCTCAGAGTGCGCCTCACATGAAGATCACACCTCAGGTATAAAATATAAATTTTAAGTATATAAGTATAAATTTGTCAAATAAACTGTTAATATGGAGTCAAATATATGATCATGGATTATTTAAAATCAACTGTTTGTCTAGTGAGGTTGGCAGAGGTGACATCATAGAGCAGGAGAAAGTTAGTACAACAAATACTGTTTACATAAGGTTTGCAAGATGTGCTACATGAAAATAAAATGCGCTGTAAATAAGACAAACATAAATAAAAGCCAAATGCTAAATTAGCTAAACAGTTGAAAAAATGTATAAATCGCAATATATTGTGTTGCAATACTGACCATAATGCAAAATGTTAAAAATTGCAATAATATTGTATTGTGGCCCAAGTATCGAGATAATATCGTATCATGGGGCCACCAGTGATTCCCACCCCTACTGGTTACTAAATAATTTTAGTTCCCCCAATCCCTCACCTGAACATGCAGACCGAAGGAGAGTTCTGAATCTCAGAGCACCACATCTATTTCACTGGCAACTAACATGATTTTGTCGTTTTGTTTTTAATAGCAGTTTGCAGATACTGTCAGACTTAGTTGAAACAACTATCTGATGGTTATACTGCATCACAACCAGGTACAGGTAGGACTTAAACACTGAAAACTAGACTTTAAGATGAGATATTATTCACTCAGTTTTTACAGTAAATTCAGTGTTCAAATATTGAAAATTACAGCCCATCCCTCGCAGTGATGTCCCTTTCCCATCAGGACACGCCTCCCTTGTCAGACCGAGTAGCAACAGGACTGCTCTCAGTAGCGTTTCAGGTGATGAAAGAAACACGAGCGAAACAGATGAAAATCTGCTGAAACCAAGGAGCCCTTGACAGAGATCCTGTTTTTAGTGCTGCCTGCTTTCCATCACTTAATGACTCCAACCCCTAAGCCAACACATGCGTATACTCTTGACAGGTTGACAGTTAATTCTTAGTGACACATACCTGTAGTTTCTCCCACACTTTCTTCTTTGGGTTAAGTCTTTCGTCTGGTTTGCCTGCCTCATATCCTTCCACAAAGACCTTCTCTCCTGGCGATGACCCCTCTGGGGGGTCCAGAGGCTCCACCCTCCTCGGCTCCCCTTCACTAACAAACCAAATAGACATAATGAGAAATAAACAAAAACTAATTCTGAGTTAAGTGAGTTTTTTTGTGGAGCTGCCACTCACACAGAGGCACATAACAGCATGGCTTGAGACTCAATCCCTCGCATCTTCTGGGGTTTCAGATTGCACAGCAACAACACCGTCCTGTCCTGTAAGTCCTCCTGGGAGATATAGGCCACCAGCCCGCTCACTACTGTCCTCGGCTCTGGCTCTCCCACGTCAATCTTCTCCAGGTACAGCGAGTCTGCGTCTGGATGCTGAACAAACCCATGTGAACAGAGAGGGCAGAGGACTCTGAAACTGACAGTTCAACTGGACACTGATCAGCTGGTCAGGCGTCAAAAGACGATCTGGGTATCTTACCTTCTCCACACTGATGATCTTGCCAACCCTGATGTCTAGTCTGGAGGGAGCCAGCTCATCGTCTTCTCCTCCTCCCCCGCCGCCTCCTCCTGCCTTTGCGCCTTTGGCTGCTCCTTCTGATCACATAAGAACACGAACGAATGATTGAACATCTTCAGAGTGGACTGGTTCACAATGCAGAGCTCTTATTACTGCTACATTTGGATGTAAAGGGCTGGAACAACAAGTGAGCGATGACAGAGAGGATGATGGGTAAAAATACTGACTTGATTTTGACTGGCTGGGATAGGCGGAGTTGGTGAGTTTCCGGAGCTCAGGTGACTCAAACTTCTTTCTGATCGGCTCCAGCAGTTGGTTCAGTGCTGCTTCCACTGAAGCCTTCAGGTCTCCTGGATGGATGACCTAAAAGGTCAAAGGTTAACAACAGTCAGACCAAAATGTGGAGGGTGTTTCGAGCAATTATGTACCTAAAGACAGGCTCTTGTTTTCCAAATACTTCACCTCCTCTGCGAAGTCCTTCTCCACCTCTTCAAAGGCTTTGTAGATTTTGTCTCCTCCCCACTTAGGGTCTCTTTTCATGCAGAACTCTGTAACACAGTATTGTATAAGACTCATTTCTAGTATTTCAAAAGTAACAGGAAAAACTTTGCAGTCAACTCCACAGTTTACAATTTTAAAAGGGTGGGGGATTCTACCTCCACGCAGAGGGAAGAGGACGTATTTGACGAAGGAGAGGACCCCGTTGTTCTGGATGTTGCCCGGCTCACAGAAGGCTTTCTTTAGCTTCTTCTTCACATCTTCTTTTGAGTCCAGCAGATCGATCTTTGACTCCTACACCCGAACAAAATTATAACAGATCATGAATACTACTGTCTTTATTATTCGTCAATATTGTTTTTATATAACTGTGACATACTTCTTCTGAGGAGCTCATCTTGGCTCCTGTCAGACCAGGTACCATGGGGTTCATCAGATGAGCACGTTTAGCATAGCCAAGAGAGGGCAGGTACTGGAGATGAATGAAAAGCTACAGTTAGACTTTATTCAGAGATGTTTCCCCCCAAAGGTTTATTGTGGAATCACCGAACAGAAATGTTTTTTTAAGCTATGATATGCAAAATCTTGTTTCCTGTTAAGAGCAGCAGGAGAAGAGAGGGTGAGTTGTTTAAATATAAGCAAAGAAGGAGTAAGGAGGTACCTTCTCTGCCAGAGTGAAAATCTTCCTCTGATCAACACCCCCAAACTGGGCGTCCACTTTAAGGTACTCCTCATCCAGGGCCTGAGGACATACAGAAATCACATTTATCATCATGGGACCCTTTCATTTATTTTTATTTTGGAGACTGTAACATTTACAGAAGAGGTGGTATAAAGCTCATGTCCATGTCTCGACTATTTTGAAACATGTCGCTGACATTAAATTTCAATTGAGCAATGAGCAAAATCTGATGTTTTCTTTATCATATATCAGTTTGACTTATTTATAAACCCTCAAATCAAGTTTTGATTGATACTTTCTACTGCCTTTAAACTATTTCATTATTAAAAAATAGATGTGTATATTTTCCATCCTTCATTTTATTGCTGTGAATATGAAGAAAAGTTTTCTTTTACCATTTCTAAGCAGCATTTTAATGGTTTTCTTACCTGCAGCCCAGGGTACAGCAGACCACTCAACAAGGGATGCTCCACCTGCTTAACCACCTCAGCTCCAGCCTTCTTAGCATCGTGTTCAGTGACCATGGAGGACAGGCGGTAAACATCAAGCGTGTACTCTCTGACACAAAAGACAAAACACATGTAAGCCAGTAGTTCGAGTGTCGTAGGCTTTATTAAGGTGATGTTAGGTTAAGAAAGCACAACTGACCTGCTTAGCTGGTAGTCGGTTCCTTTGACAAACTTGAGTTTATCCAGAGGCACACCAATGCTCTCTAACATGGCTTTAATAACCTGTTCGTAATACTTCACCCTGAGCTCCAGCAGCTCCCAGGGGGCCTTCATGTTGTCTAGGTAAGCATGCAAGTCTGCAAACAGTATAGTGACCTATGGATGAGAATGAAACGCAAAAACATCCCTGTAAGATCATGATAAACAGAGGCAACAGAGGAGTAGAAAACCTAAAAACTCACAAAATGCTCAATCAGATTCACCCACCTCACATCCAGCCTTGAGAAAGTCGGCTATCTTGGACATGGGGACGAAGTAAGCCACATGGGGTTTGCCGGTGGTCGCTGTGCCCCAGTAAACCCTCAGCTCTCTCTCTTGAAGGACCTGCTTCACCTTCTCCTCTCCAAGGACCTCCTGTAACACACACGAAACACACAATTGGAGGTTAATTTGTATACGCTGTCTGGGGAATCTAGAGATTACAAATCAGTGTGTGTGTGTATTACCTGAAGGTTCCTAGTGATGAGGTGGAACTTCTCATCTGGACTCAGCTGGTCTGCCATGGTGCAGGGCAACCTCACTAGAAAACAGAAGCTTATTATGTTTCACATTAAAGGCATATTCCGCTGTAAAAGCAGCCGCTGGAAGAGAGTATTATGGTGAGTTGTTTTTAGTCTCTTTACTAAAGAAATTAGGCAAAGTTAAAAAGATGTTTGGTGGCTAGTGCTATGGCTAGGACCCTATATGTACTGTTGATGAAGTTAGGTGCTGTTCTGAGCATTATTTGTGGCTATAGAGTGGTGTTTTGCTTGAGGTTTGTCTCTCGAGGGGGTGTCTAACTCGGTGTTACGGTGTGTTTGACCCTAAATTAATTTTACGCCGTAATATCCCTTTAATGGCTGTGTTGTTGTCTTATTGGCTCAAACATGTGGGTCAGTCCATATTAAATGACACATCTTTTTGTCACCATACTGAGGGAGCAGCAGGCAACAGAAAACTACTTAAAACTGTATGATGAAAAGAAAAGACCTGAGTTGAGTATTAATATAGTTCACTATCAGATGCTGCTGTTTATTAGGCTTATTTTACCCTTTATATCCCTCGTTTGAATCGTTAACACTAATATAAACACACACTGGCTGACGTACACACTACCTATAGTAGTGTATGTCACGCAGAACATGAATGAATCACTCAGCCAATGCTAGGCTAACTAGCATCAAAACCATGTGCAGCTAATGTTTCCTCGCCTTAGTGATGTTACGAAGAATAGGTTAATTCAGTCTCTAAATGAAGTAGATATATTTTCGATACTTTTGATAGAAACATCACGCAGACATTCTGTAAATCCTGTCGACTTACCTCTAAGCCTGTGTTCTTAGAGGGAGACGTGGGTGAGAGAAGCCGGTTGGGTGGACCTGTCACTGTGTTGCATCAGCGCAAGGACCAGCTCTGACATCGACTCACACATTAGTTAGGGGCAAGCAATCGAGTGCAGAGCATTTCATTCAGGTGCAATCAACTTCAGACCCTGACAAGGGAGATAACTAGGTTTTTATTCATTTTTTATTCCTTTTTATTATTATTATTATTATTATTATTATTATTATTATTATTATTATTATTATTATCATTATTATTATTATTATTGGTTGTTTTTATTATTTCCTTTTACTGTCGTTATTTTTATTTGTTGTTTTCACTATTGCCTTTCACTGTATGCACTTTGAGATCTGTTTCCTCAGATGTGAAGTGCAATATAAATTAAAGTGTATTATTATTATTATTTTTTATCTTTATTATTATTATTATTATGGTTAGTTCTGAAATCAGCGCCAACCAGCTGTAATATTATGAGCGTCTGTTTAATGTAATTCAATCACAGTTTTTACTTTCAGGGAACTTTTAGAGATTCTGGTTTTGATGAAATGATCAGGACAATATCAAGTCTAGGCCTATGCTTTCTCTGGACCACACAATCAGGTAATACTAGTGCAAGGCAGGTTAATGAAATGTAATTAAAAACCATCAACTGGAATCATAAATAATAAAGATGTAAAAAGTGGCTTAAGAGATGCCCTGAAAACATCAAGATTTTGCAATAGTTTTTTAAACTGCAAGAAAAACCCTAGAGCATATGAAAGACCCGGGACAATATTTATTATAGGCTTGATATATGATGAACAGAAGAGTACAAAATGCCCTTGAAAGATTAGAGTGCATGAAGAAGAAGTCACAAAATAGTGATACAGTGAGTCAAATTGGAGGGAAGATCTATCTGCAAACATTTGGCACCAGCTTGGTAGTACTGCACAAGTCAGGATGCCCCACTCCTAAAAATTAAAAGTAGGAGTAAACTCTTTCTCAACTGATTAAATCAATAAGACATGGAGCTAACTGCTACAGTTGTCTTATGTAAAGCACTAAATGTGCTCACACTTCTAAGTTCCCATTGAGCAAAGTTCACATCTACAACACAGATTAATCCAAATGTATTGTTTAATGATTCAGATCCACATTAAGACAAGTCTCTTATTTTGAAATTAAACAGAGCACAGCATCTGGGTAAAAACATTGTGCAAATCCAGGTCACTTTAGTGTTAACCATACATGCAACATGTACGTTCAGTAAAGATTAAAAAAAAAAAAGGTTAAAAGTCCTTTTGGCTTTGAGAAAACGGCTGATAGACAGTGACACCCTCAAGTGTACTTTGATGCCGTGGCAGCAATTCCAGCCTCTGGCTCTCAGACTTTTGAGAGGATTATTTAATTTTATAAATGCACAGGAATGCATGTTTATCAAAGCCCCTTTGTCCTGCAATTACCTTGCAAACTGTCAGGAAGATTTAAATTCCCTTTAAGATCATGAGGGATTTTTGGTTGTACCCCTGTAGTACACCTTATCTCTTGGCTGATCTTGTCTTATTTTCCAACATAGAGGCATTCCTCTAAATAAAACAATATTACTCTGCCTTATTGAGCCATCAAATGTATCAAGAGCACAGAATTGTTGCTGCAGACGATGGAACAAAAAGAAAAAACTGCAGTATGTTCTTTTTAATCTGACACCTTTACCCCGTGGCAGCATACAGATATCAAAAATACTGGGAAACAACTGGAGGTGGGAGAAAAAAATCAATTCACATAAGTATCATGATTTTTTTGGTTCACAATTTTTAAATTGATTTTTATGTTCAATTTTTTTTTTTCTAATTTAAGAATTAATCTTAAAAACTAACTTAAATGTGATATGTATTCATAGACTGTATATAGAATGGACAGCGTCTGCCTCCTTTCTGGGTGAAGCCACTCAAAGAACAGCACCCTCTGGTGAAGGGCTGCAGTATAGGTCATATATCCCGCCTCCCACAGCAAAGCTTATGGAAATGTGGACAAAATTCAGAAATTTATTACAAAGAACATAAATTTTTCTCCCCCCTGCTGTTGACATGTAGTCACAGTAGGACTGGTTTGTGCTCAAGTCCTCTTTTTTCTGTGAAGCTCCGTCTTTAAAAGTTATTACGGTGTTCATGTTTTCTATGATTGACACCTGATACAGCCTATTGGTGTACAAGGATTGCGTAGCTCACCCGGGGGATACGCTGTTTGAGCCGAGCGTCATCACAGCGCAATGCTGGTTTCAGGAAATTGAGAAAAATCCAGGAAGTACTGAGAGCTTTTTGGCTTCAAACCTGTATACTGGCAGGAGGCGGAACCAAGCTGTCCATAGTATATCCAGTCTATGGCTGTGTCCGAAATGGATCCCTAACCCATATAGGTGACTACATGGGGGTTAGCGCAATTTTGAGGGGTGTCCGAAACCTCAGTGATCAATTCCAGTGCCCTATATAGGCGACTCAGAATTTCCCATAAAGCATTGCAAAATGTAGTGACCCTCCAATGGTCACTCACCGGTGGCGGGGATACCTTCATGCATTGCATCATGCCATGTAGTGTCCGAAACCTCCAGTAATTGAGCTCACTACTTAGTCAACTATACAGTAAAACCCCATATGGGGGTTGGGGGTTAGGAATTGAGTGATTAATTTCGGACACAGTCTATGTGTATATTTTTGGGGGCGAATTTGGTTCCTGGAATAGTCAGTAGACAATCATAATCATTCAACTGTTTCACTGGTGTTAAAAATGCAGACTAAATATCGAGGAAATTGACAATATCGTAGAATCGCAATTTAATTCAAATTGACATCCAAAAAATCGTAGAAGAATCGAATCAGGAGAAAAGCATATCGTCCCAGCCCTAGAAACAATACATTTTATTGCTAACAGTCCCTTTGTTTACTATAAAGAAGCATCCTTTTTAACTCCAGCCAACAACTTTACAGCAATTTTGCCAATCATCAGTCTCATGATTGAAGAACTTGATTTGAGTTCTCCAACAGCTTGAGTGTGTGCATGTTGTTAAAGTATGATTGGGTAGTCTGTTTGGCTGATAAAAGATGAGTTCGTAAGTGGCATCAATACTGACTTCAGTAATGCTTTATTTTCTAAAAGTACTTTGGATGTCTATATCAGCCTGTTGTGAAGACAAACAGGGTTGAGTTGTTGTCAATATCTGTCCATTGTCCGCTAAGAGGTTTAGAGTCAACTCTCAGGTTCAAGCCGGGGCAGCACAGGGAGGATGAGGTTCCCAAACGAGGAGTCCTGAGTGATGAAGAAGCCGGACGAATGGACGTGTGCGTGCTGCAGGGCGGCCTTCTGCTGGGCGGCGATGTGCTGCTGCTCCGCGCTATCCCTCACCTCCTTCAGGCTGGACCTGGACGACAGAGGGATGTTTGCTCCAGGGTTGTTCATGGACTGGCTCTGCATAAGCCGCCTCTTCTCTTTGTCCAACTCGGCCAGGATTGCCACTCGGGTCTTGTTTTGAAAGCCTGGACCCGGAGGATTAGAAGCCATGGTAGCCTCGCTGCGTTAGCGGCGAAAAACGGCTTCACGAGTTCATGAAGCAGATGCAATAAAATGCTTCACAGTAAACCTTCGTTCACTTAAAGCCGATTAAATATTCGTTTTTTTCTGACAGTCAATGTGAAGGGATGCAAGACTTCGTCGTGAATTTCTTCGGCGTTGCTTCCGACTCACTGCGGGATACAGTAGCAATACTTCCGGTTGTTTACCCTTCAAAGTAAAACCCACGACGTCTTATTATAATAACAATAATAATAATAATAATAATTGTTATTACTATTATTTTTATTATAAAAGTTTTTAGTGTTATTAGTAGCAGTTTTTGTAGAAGCAGATGTAGTAGTAGTAATAGTTAATGTAAATGTAAATGGTCTTTATTTATACAGCCCTTTACAATAAATAGAAAATAAAGATGAATAAATAAAAACAAAAAATAGAAAATAAAGATGAATAAATAAAAACAAAAAATAGAAAATAAAGATGAATAGATAAAAACAATACAAAGCAATAAAAACAATTAAAAAAAAATACAATGAAAAAATCATGATCAACATCATGAGCTGTTCAAAATTATAAAACTAAAACTGAAATATCCCATTTCAATATACAGATGATTTGGCTATTTTTAATCAGTTACTTTTATAGCCTGTATTAAAATTTGCAATTATTGCCATAACATAACAGCAAAATTGAAAAAAATACCAATAAGTACCAATAAGTATCTAACATTACACCCCTCCCCCTTTTTTTGTTTTGACCTTTTTTATTATTATTATTATCATTGTTGTTGTTGTTATTATTATTATTATTATTATTATTATTATTTAACAAGACCATTGCAAAGCCAATAAAGGACACTAGATGACAGTAGTTTGCCATGAATCATCTTCCATGTTTGACTCTACTCTGCTGCAGATGTCCTACTGACAAGCTTTTGCCTTTGTAATCATTTAACTACACAATGATCATTCCAGCCTGGTTATTTATTAGTCCATCTTAGCCCATCTGTTAAGCTAATTATCATTGTTGACATGAACTTATTGGAGCCAACTAAAATATCTGAAACACTGAATTAGTTCTGAAAAAGGTAATAGATCTTTGGGTGTCAGTTGAGTAATTGATGACATTTTTCCAAATTGCTGACTCATATATTCCTACTTCTGAGACACACCAGTCTGCAATTGTTTATCAGTTGAAGTGCAGACATCATCTTCTATCATAGTTCTGCAGTAAATTTGGTTGATTGTACTTGTTCACATTAATCTTGTGTGACATAGCTCAAGTTCTGTGGTGTTTCATGGAAGTTTCAAGAATAAAAATGCTGACCAATTGTTAACAGGACACTTATTAGTATTTATTAACAACCTTTTACAATCTCAACAGTTTTTCTTAAATAACTACAGTACAGTGTACATAAGTTCATTTCACCTGCAGCCACAAATACCAAAGATATGTACATGGTATTTACAAAATATACATATGCACAGGAGGCTTGTACAGAAGGCTTCTGAGAGTCCCTGTGGGGTTAAAGCTCACACTTTTGGCTACAGCCTCAAGAGTCATGAGGGAAGTTTGGACAGATATATAAAAGACCAAACACTGACAAGACAAAACAGGATAAGATGTACAGGATGTACAATTATTTCAGGCTAAGTGGATGAAAAATGGCACCATGTTGACATGTAAAGTATCCTCTGAGGAAGGAAAATGTAAAGGAAATATGAACAATTTTACATCGGCAACCCAGTTGTCAGAAACAATATGTTGAAGATGTAACAGTATGTATAACATATGACTGTATATACACATTTCCATATCAATAGATATGAAATATGTCAATCCACGCTTTCATGACAGGGATTGAGATGATCAAAAAGCATTTTTGTTGTTCCTTCAATAAACATATTTATATGTACAAAAATAAACATTCAAAAGAAAAAAAAAACACCCAAAAAAGGGACTGCTAGGAGTTCACTTCCCCGATTTCCTCTCATCTTTTCTTCACAATTATGTGCTTCCCTTTTTGAATGCAGATGTAGCAAAGACAGTAAGGATGGCAACATGCATTTAAAGGTGTGTGAATATTTCAAAATTATACTCCTTTCCTTTTGACACGTCCAATTTAGGACCTCACAGGCCTTAAATAGGTTTAAATATGGTGAGAAGCAAGACTATTCCAGCAAACATGAATTCAAAAAACAGTAAAATCAAGTCTAATAAATATTTAAATAATGACATAACTAGATTAGTACCCGCCATGGTCACCGTTTGCTCATTATTAAGGAAATTAAAGCATTTAGAGCAGAGGAAAGGATTTTCTGTATACAGTAGCTGTCAGTTCAAAATATAATGTAAATAATGCCATTGCTGGATGAGCATTGTAGTTATGTGTACAAACTGCCTATATTGTTGTAGTGGTTTCAGTTCTATGGTGGAGAAGTTAACAGAGCCCTTTAGAGCGAAACTACAGCTCTCTGGCCTCAAGTTCAAACATCACATCAGCTTGGGTTTCTTTGCAGAATTACAAAAAAAAAAGGCCAGTGGGTAGGAGAAATGAGACGGAAACTTACTGGCCAACTGCTTCTTGTAAACTGTATGTGCTAATAGTACAATTCCAGGAAACACCTTAAGTTGTTCAACAAACACACTGAGAGCAGGTGACCGGCACAAGTTTGTCACTTTTGAATTTCTTATCTCAAAATGAGATGATATTAAGGCGGTATCACTGTTCAAGTTTCACACAATGCTCACATCTCACAACTGTAAAGTTGAGCTTAGCGCAGTGCTCATGGTCATAAATGCACGATGTTCTATGTACAAAGATGGAAACTGCCTCGATGCGTCAAGTAGCACCAATACTGACAGTACTGACTAAACATGCTCCTGTCACAGTTCATGGTTTTGTGCATTTCTCAACCAAGTATGACATCAACCTTAAAGAAAACATTTTCTGGCAGTACCCAAAAGTAGTAGGTTTTACAAAAAAGTAAGGCTTTTGAGATCTGACTGAAAAAGGAGAGTGAATTTCATGCCAAGAAAATGTTTTGAAGTCAAATTCGAGGACTTGAAACAGCAGCAGAGTGATTGGACAAGGCAGTGTCTACATGATCCGACAGGTCCAGATCTGTTGGTCCCGCCAAGTGCAAAAATACCAGCCGATCTCTCGACTGGTGGGTGAGTCTCTAAAAAGGTGCTAGACCATGTTGGCAAGTTCTGTTGAGTCTGTCTCTGAATCTGCCTCATTTTCCCTGTGAAAGAAAACGAAGAACAACGTCAGAGATTTGCTTCATAGACATAAAAAAAACCACAAAGAAACCAAGACGTTCATCCTTACCTCTGTTCCTGGAGCAGTTTTCTGTTGCCTTGTCTCCTTTCCTCATCGATTGGATAAAAGTACAAAATACTCAGGCCGATTATGATAAGAGCAACGGGGGCGGCAGACACCAGGAGTTTCAAGGTTACATCCACTGCCTGTGGTTGAGTGCAGCCTCTGCTGATGTAGCCTGCAAAACTGTAAAAGAAGCAACACAATTATGGAAATGAAACAAGTGCCCTACATTTCCAACGCAATGTTGTGTCAAACCTCTACCGCAGTAATGTATTTGTCAGCCCATTCAGAGCTCAATGTAAAGTGAACTAACTGATCAAAGGCCAACAGTGTACCGTAAAGTCAGTCATGTGAAGAATGCATGAGCATGCATGTGCTACAGCCTTACTGTACTTACTCCAACAATAGAGGAAGGAATTCCTCGCTTTCACGAGGGATTAAGGTTCTGGGAGATTTGGCTTAGCCTGATTTTTTTTTTTTTTAATAAATCGAATGCAACACCTTCAGAACCTATTTCACTTACACTATAAGTTACTTGTCAGTGTCTTTGAACCAATACTTACTCTAAACTCAGGGTGGAGATGCCCAGAGAGACTCCTGAGGCAAACTTGGTAAAGAAGACGTAGAAGGAGTAAAAGAGAGCTTCGTGGCCGGTGGAGTCGGGGTTCTGCACTTGGAAATCATCGACAACGTCAGGCAGCATAGACCTTTAAAAACAAACAAATAGTATATTAGTCATGATTGGCTGCAGTGATGAAGTATAAACCCAAAATATGACATTAAAAAGCATCGGCAATGGTCTTACCAGGGAAGCAGGAAGGCTGCAGCCACTCCAACCCCAGCAGCAAAAGAGACGATGTAGGTCACAATGAGGTTACTCTTGACGCACACCACCAGGATCATGAAGGGAACCACAGACTAAGAAAAAACAGAAGCGCATTAGAGCACTTGAGCACATAAATTCACTGAAGGTCTGTCAATCATTCACGCTTAGCATGACTTAAAAGTGGTGTTTGGTGGATTTTTGGACTTACCAGAGTGCCGGTGTAAACCGCAGTCTTCTTCCCAAAGCGAGTCAGAAACCACTGCCAGAAGGGGATTGCCAGAGTAGCAGAGAGCTGAGGGGGGAGAAACAAAGTCTAGTTAGACCAGCTGTTGGAGCTCGGGTTTTACGTGAGCAGAAACAAAAATCAAATCAGTTTCAGGAAATTCCACAAAAGACCTCGAACACAATTTCCGTGCAGCAAGGAAAGACCCCTGAGTTTTGTTATGTAATAATAAAAAGGCATGGGATTTGATGCATTCTCTAAGTGATTCGGCTTTGGATGAACATGAAGCGTGGTGATGCAGAACAAAAAGGGGTGTTGCTCGTTTGACCTCTCATATCAGCCAAACACAACAGCGAGGGTGGAAGACAATACAGTTTCAGCAGATCTTCCCAAAACAAATCTGAGCTCAGTGTTATGAAAGATTCCATCAGGGTCATCCTGTGACTCCACAGGGGGGTTAGGGGTACCTGCTTGGATCCTTTTGGCCCCTGACCCCTCTGTGTTTAAATAAGATAACAATAACACAAAGCGCTTGTGCAACAGTATTTTCCCACCTTTTTTAAAACGAGCGAAACCACCGACACATCATTTCAGCAGTCATTTCTGTAGCTGTGTTGTGTGTTTTTGTGGTTTTCCTTTTATGAGTGAGTGAACTTTCATTTTATGTCATGAGCTGTGTCAGCTGAATGTGTGCACTCTAAGCATCAAAACAAGACTTATCATTGAAAAGCACAAACCTTAGCACCATGAACTCAATCGGTCTTGGGATATAAAAGCATAAATGACAGCTTAGAAACTATTATCTTCTCTTATCTTCGTAATAGGACTAATAAAACACTGTTAAAGCGACTGACCTTTGTGTAATGTTGATCATATAAATAGTCCGCAATTGAAAATAGGCTCATAGCAAGAAAATCACGTACCATAACAAAGGTGAAAGGAATTTCCTGTAGCAAAAACAGAGCACGCATGGCCTTTCGCTGTTTTTTTATCTATATTTACACTTGCTTTATGCGTTTGAAGTTTGCCATTTCTGCCGCTTATCTCCTAAAAAGATCAGCTCTTTTGTCCAACATCTCAGTGGGACAAGAATCATGGCTAACTTCATGAGGAGCAGTTTCTGTGGAAGTAATTTCACTAAAAAATGTATTTTAACAAAAGGTTTCGGCCTTGGTTCCATAATCCTTTCCATAAAGTCAAGGATCAAAGCGGGTAATCTTTCCAACCTCTGTAACCTGGACTCTCTCACACTGTACAGTCAGGCTGTGTGGGCTGCAGGAGCCACATCTACAGATTAATCAGCTCTAATACCTGTCGGGGTCTGCGGTGCCTCTGTGATTTGAGGACCTTTTTTTTCTCTAGGGGTCAAAGAGATGAATAGAAGGATAATCGAACGCGGCTCTTCAACTGTCTGTGGGAACGGGCTGGCATTCAAGCGGAGCAATAAGAGTGGACACACATCACACAAATGTGCAGTAAGGAGACACTGCTTTCTGGGCAAGTACAGAGCAGCTTTGTAATTGAAGACAATTTATACGTTTGCCCTGGGACAAACGCTTTTGTTCGCACTCTGGGGCTAATGGCTGAACTTGTTCCACACAAATAGGCAGCTTAGGGGTTTCTTGTGCCCAGGAGAGAAGTGGTCACTGCTATGGGAACAGCGCACCTACCGGGCTGTGAGACGGTAAATGCCACCTGTGTGTGCATGTGTGTACTCACCATGATGAGGAGCAGAATGTTCTGGAAGTCGTTTCTGAAGCCCAGCGTGGAGCTGCAGAAAAGGGCAAAGTTTCCCTCCAGGAGCTGCAGGGAGAAAGAAACACAGACACACACTCAGTCAAATCTTTACAGCCCCAACAAACACAAACAAACTGAGAGCCAAACTCACTGGCAGAGTCCACTCTGACTGAGAGCATTAACCAGTGAGAGAGAGAGAGGCTTCCAGCATTCAACATAAGAGGAGCTGTGTTTTTATACGCACCATGAAAGCCAGCGAGGTAAAGAGGAAGACCATGACCAGTTTGGCGTAGGGTCCATGGCCCATCACCAGCTTAATCCCCTCAAAGAAAGACATTGGCTCTGACCTGGGACGGCAAGAGTCTGGAAAGAGAAAAACAGAAAAGTATGCTTTATAAGGACAAAAAATAAATCAGTGTAAAAAGATATTAGTAGTATTAGTCAGGAATCCAGAGCACATGGTATCTCTCTGATTGTCTCTATAAACAAGAGGAGGCCTTTAAGGCTCATTCTCTGCTGGATCGACCCTTCGCTGGTCACAAGGCTTCCATTTAGTGTGCTCTCTCTTACACAGCATATCAGCCCACAGTCACACCATAGCATTACGCCACATCTGAGGATCCCCATTGGATCAGAGAGGAGACATCAACGATAGTTTTGTCCCATTTCAGAAGTTAATCCAATCAGGGAGTTTAAGCAGAGCAGCTGACATTAATGAGAGGGTAACTTAAAAGTGAAAAGAGACTCCTTAAACTTCATAAAAATCAATACTGGTGATTAAAAGGTTTGATTAAAAGTGAAAATAAAAAAATTTAGTTTGTGCCTGAGCCGCCAAGACGAGTATCTCAGGTTGTGTTTTCCCCTCATTTTTGCATCTAATCGGTCAAAATGAGGCATCACAGGAGTAAACATTTCATTTGTAGGCCAGAGACAGTCTGGAAAACAGATTATAGAGCCTTACCTTTTTTCTCCCTCACTCCGAAAAAGAGAACAATCGCACAGAGGATATAGATCAAGCAGATGACACCAGAAGCAATCATGTAGGCCGTTCTCTGCAAGGAGGGAAAGAAACAACAAGACTATATTTAGCACAGGAGACTAAAAAGAAAAACAGGAACTTATAAGAAAAGGCCTTTCAAATGAAGGATATGGATCTGTTTTTACCGTATGCTCCAATGAAATGACAGGCTCGGACTCATTGACTGGATGGACGAACATTGACGTGGTGTTCAGGTCTGCTACGATGTCGCCAGGTCCTGGGAGGCAGGGAGCGTTCGCCATACCCACGATCTGTCCCTGGATGGCTGTACCAACAACTGTGCCCAGAACCTCCACAGTCATCCCTGAAAGGACATTGGAAAGGTTTAGTGGTGGAGGGGTTCACACCTGATACGTCCACGGGGGAGACTTTAAAAATCACCATGACGGTCTCGCCATCTATACTCACTGTAAGCGGTGGCTGAGTCCCTTTCTTTCTGCTCTGAGCTGATGAACATCGTGAGGGCGGAGTACGGCACATGGAAGCACTGAAGCACAAACACAAAGAGGAACAATGTGAGAAAGAAATGCAGCCTTTCATTTCACTTTATGGTTTTTGCAGAGATTCAAAAGCCTAATTATGATTGTAGTTTATGTAGCACCTTTGGAAAAATACAAAAGTGGAAGGAGTGCCTGGCTTTCATGCCTGTGAAATGCATTTGTAGAGTTGTGACCAAGCTGGTTTGGCCTTTGTTCATACTGAGAATTAAACCATGTGTGGCCTGCTGACTTCACCTTCAGAAGATGTTCCCTTCAAATATTCCTCAAATCTTTTCAAGCTCATATTTTCAATTATAGAACATTTCGTCTATCCTTTTTCAATGAAACATACTGATATATTTTGGAATTACAGCCACTCTTGAATTATTGAAAACATGTAATAACTGACCCCATCATGATGCTTCAATTCTAAAACATGCAATTAAGGAGTCACTGAAGGTTGGTAAATGTTGTGCAATCTTGGTTGAGAAACATTTGTGTGGCACGTTTAGACATCTTTATGATCACTGGGAGTGTCTGTCCGTGTGGGAGTGCATGTGGTACTCACAGTCTGCAGCGTCTGGAAGATGCAGTAGAAGAAAAGGTACCAGATGACTTTGCCGTCCTCAAAGGGGGGAACGTACCAAATGAGGAAATAGGAAAGCACAGCCAGAGGGGTCGAGAGCACGATCCTTTCAGACAAAGAAGAGAAAGAAGCGACAACATCAGTGTACGAAAACGTGATCCCGCTCAAGCATGAAACACTCTCAGGCGGTAAACAATCAGCTGTTTCAATGAGGAGAGGGGGCCACACATTACATAACAAATTGTGACCAGTTGGGAGCATCTTTCATTCAGTTTGGGCTTTTTTTCCACAGCTCAGCATTGTTCGCTGTTTCACTTCAGTTAATCATTTTGCACCAATGATCATCAATGAGGACAACACGGTGTTCCCGGCGTTCACATGCTTGAAACAGGTTAAGATTATATCATAGATGAATGTAAGGGGGCGGTTATGGGAGGATGAACACAGAGGAATGCTGAGAAGCATCAGTAGAAACTGTCTCATCTATTGAAACAACTTCTGTAGCATAAAAATGGATTCATGGAGCGATGCTTTAAGAGTCAAATATTCAAACAAACAACAGAGTTCCTACACAGTTGGAATTTTTAATACTTTTCTATACCCTATGTTTTTGGATTATTTTTGGAAATACCTATTTTTCTATTTTAGAAAACAGCATTTTAGAACTGTGGTAATAGTCTGGAAACTTAAATATATTTCCATAGTTTATTTTTAATTTTCTATACTTTTTAAGGCCTGGAAATTGATCAAATTCATTTCCATATTTTCCCATACTTTCATTCTTGTGTAGGAACCCTGAAATAAGAACAAGTCCTTTTAGTTGTGCACATACATCTGTGCAAGCTGGTACTTTTCCTCCTCTTCCTCGTATGATTCACTCCCTATGATATCATTTTCGGAGGAAAACCACAGGAAGAGAATTCCTTCAGTCGCTTCCTGCCCACGCATTTCCTTGTACGTATGGTGAGATAGACGCAGTCCAATCAGGAATGAGATGAAAGTGACCAAACCCTCTGAGGTAAGCACCTGATTTGTAAAGCAGGAAGTGATGTGCTGGTCTTAATCTTAACGGGAATAGCTTATCACTTTAACATCATGTGATTCATCCTCACCAGGAGGCAGGACATGAGGTCAAAAATTCATCAGAAGGAATCATAAAAAAGTGCACGTTTTTGTCTTATATGTAAATAATACAAGAATAAAACAAAACAATACAACTTCTATCAATATGAGGTAAAAGTGGTCTCTAAGTGAGCAGATTATCCTCATAAATCATTCATGTTTCCACAGACAAACTGATGATGAACAGTTTGTGCTTTACAGAGAAAGTTTTTTGGGTGGAGCAAGAATCAGCAGACTCTCTCCTGCATGTTGTGATTAACTGTACACTTGTGTAAAGACAGCGTGGGAGTGGCAAACAAGTCAAAGCAGGTGTTTTATCAACATATGGCACAACACACAGGAATGCTTTTTCACGGCATGTTTCATCTGTGCTTTGCAAGACCGACACCTTAATCTAACAAGCATTTTTTTTCTTCTAATTTGGCAAAGAAAACCCCTACTACTTTCTTGTCACATCAGCTTTTTTTCTACTGTACACTTTTAAGGCGAGGCGGAATCTTGCACTGTACTTGCAGCGCTGCAGTGACACTGTACACCATAGAAGTACCAGTCTGGTTCCCCTCCCAGAATTACAGTGTATTTAAATGTCCCCTGAAATAGGCATGCTGACACAGGAGAAGTGAGTTTAAACCCTGCAAGTAACTTGTAAGGTGACAGCTTCAGTCTAGTCCCTATTAACTGTGAAAGCTTGCTTATATTTGCAGACAGAAACGTGCCAAATCCATGTTTTGGCAGACATCCGTGGGCTGGGCAGCTGTAATTACAGTTAACAAGCAGGTCTGTATTCTTTCTCTGAAACCCTGAAATCACATTCATCTGCTTTGAAAATTCTTTAAAATATTTGAGCTTTAAGTGCTGAAAGAAAATCACCTGATCAGTATGATGAAAAAAAAACTACACATGCACAAATAGACAAAAAGACTATTTCAGATGAGTTTTGCATAATCTAGCATCAGCAGTCAGTGTCTGATGAAACTATGTTAATTCATGTTGAAGTTATCGGCAGGAAGTGAGCAGACTGTCATTTCAGACAGCTTCTGCAACATCAGTCGATCTCATTCTACCCCGCTTCGCAACTTGAACTCCAGTAACCTCCCGGATTCCTCAGTCAGTCTTTAAAAAAAACTACCAGGGGTTTCATAGCCAAGAGCTCTTTGCTCATTGGCTCACATATGTGGTGTGTTGTGGGCTGGACCAATGAGAAGCTAGCCTGACTTTTCTCTCCCCTCCCCCCTCTCCCTGCACAGGGAACCTTAAAGACGGAGCAGAAAAAAAGGGCCCGCCCCTCTGCTGCTCCCACAGCTCTCTCAGGCACCGCACTCATTTCCTCACATCTTTACGACTGAAAGGACTATAATGTGACCGAACATGCCAATCATTCCTGCATCCTGTCCTCCACTGACAGCCCCCCAACTCACCCACCCACCCACCAACAATCCACATCCAATCTCTGACAATGAACGGATGAGACGTATGTGGCTTTGCAGGGGCTGAACCAGGCATGACCCACTTTATACATCCAGACATCAGCATTGTGATGTCTGCGGGAAATGGGAGTAATGGTATACTACCTCTAACCTCATTGGGTTATTCCCTATGATGAAATTGTTCCTAGTACTGGATTTTTTGAGTATGACCGAGAGCAAAAGCAGCACAAATGATCTGTGGCTGCCACATTTTGCAGATGTTCATATGTGGCCGTTTCAGAAAGTCCAAACCACCAACAGAACAGGAAGCTCTTGACTTTAAATACCGTAATTCAATTAATTTTGCAGGGGTCCTCCATGCATTATCAGCCAGGGGAACATTAGGAACATAAGTGTGGCCCATAAGACACACTTGTGGTTTGGTTCATCCCAGTTGTGCCCCAATTTTAACACGATTCAAAAGCAACCAGGGAGAGTTAATAAGCTGGTGTGGCACTGGGCCTTGCATCTCTCTGTGGTGCTCATTACACAAGCTGCCTGGAAACCTCTGGGACCTTTCCCTTGTCTTGTCAAAGTGTCAGTAACTCTCACCTTTTAGCCTGCGCACCAAATAAAGCTCGGCATGCGCCAAAATAGCGGAGGGGATAGTAGTTCTTAAATGTCTTCTGCAATGAAAGGAGACCGTATCTATAACCAGCAGCTTCCTCCGACACCCTATACTTCGCTCACGTAATAGTGTTACTCAAAACTTTTAAACACTCTTCAGGTTTTGCAAGATCTGCAGTTTTTGATAACACAGGGGCCCTGTTAGATGTTAGATGGCCATTCAATATGAAGAAAACTGAAATAAAAGGCATGTAGGTTGCTAAAAGACAGAGGCATTTATTTGGGGGAGGGGACATGGTGGCCTAAAGAAAGGGGTCAGTAACCTCTCCGAGAAAAAAAAAGGCCTAAAGCGATTTAAGCGCCCCACTCCGTCTGCATTGTCACCACCCACACACATAGATGCAAGCGGCATTTGAACACTCATTTTGCTGCAGGGTCAGTCAGAGGCAGAAGAGACAAAATTGAAAAGAACAACAAAATATTAAGTGTAATGTTATTTTAGGTTCTGCCTTTTTTCCAAATAAGAATATCCTTATATCTCAGCAGATAGATTTAACTCTCGGTGTTTAACTGCTTGCCAAGAGGAGCTGACTTGTAGCAGGGAGGAGTTATATTTGTCATTGCCATGCTAAAGGCCACGCTGTGGGAAACGTGCAGGACCAGCACCTACAGGGTCCTCCTAAATTTGTTTAGAAAAAAGAAAAAAAAAATTCCCTCACAGTTTGGCTTTAGTGGACCAGCCTGGACTTTTTCAGCTCAAGGCATTCTTCAGCAGACTGTATATGTTTTGGTCTATATGCACAGCAGCAGCAGTTCAGGATTTGTGTGTGTGTTTAAGCAAGAGAGGGGGGGTCAGTCCTTGAATGGACACATGGAGGCATGTGTTGGCCATGAGGAAGTGGTGTAGCAGTAATTGCATCAGCATGTCCCGCAGTAACCCCTCTAGGGGAGATGGAAGAATTCAAACACAATAAGCCCCGCCCCCAAACAATGACACATGTAGAGCGCACTTTGATTGGACAATATCCTCTCACAGCTCTGACTCACTGAGGCTGATAGTGTCACCCCCCCAGTGAACCCCTCTGACAGTAAATAAGTGACATCAGGCACGGTGATGTAACAGAGCTTATCAACTTGGTAATGGAAACAGTCTGAGATAATCCAACTTTTACCCAACTTTACCTCAAAATATAAAAACAAACTGTTTCTACTGCAGAGTTGTAAGTTCAACCTACCAGGGCAGCATACGTCCAAAACGGGTCCAGGGGCTTCGGGAGACCAGGAAGCCCACTGTGGGGTCTGTTACAGCATCCCATGCTCGGCCCACAAACAAGATGATGGAGGCGTAGAAGGGATCAAGCTGAAATAGAAAAGACAAGACGATTAGTCCCACTGAGACACTACCTGACTGTATGAAAATATGAAGAAATACTTTAAACTGAAGTTTAAGGTAAATTATTGTTGATCAAGACGACTCAAGTGAAGTTTCCTCTGCCTTAACTACTGTAATGTTACTTCAAGAACTTGATTCAATATATACAGTTACAAGGTCTATGAAAAAGCTGTCATTTGCCACTTTACTTTGTTTGCTGAAACTTAACTGGAGCCTCATCTGATCGCCAAAAAAAACAGGAATGTAAAAAGTCAGCGTACCCTCAGCTTCATGTGGTAGCTCAAATGTTCATTTTTACCCAGTGCTGAAAGTGAAACCACTGAGCATGTGTAGTTTTTTCAAGAAATTTACAATTTGTTGATTGTTTCTGTAAACATGAGACTTCTGCAGCCCTCCGTTAAGCTTTTCTGTAAAGATGCATTATTGCTTTAAAACAGGACCTTATACTTGACATTACATAATCTCACTTGGTGACATTTAGATATTGACTTGTTTTAAGTCAACAGTCAAACACGTAGTGTTTAACTAGGATAAAGTCAAACAGCAAAGGTGCCACTCGGCAGATCACCCCATCCACTATCCTCTGTGTTGAGACAGGCTTGACTGGAGCCACTGCAGACCAGGCATGAAGAATACCTAACTCCTGACTGTACAATGCGCCACGCTGCGTCGGCCAATAGACTCTTAATCAACCATCTTGGTAGCTGGACAAAGCGCAACCCCTGGGAAGCTGTTGACTTACACGCTATTTTGGCCTTAACATCAGATTAGTGTCAGAGCCTATTAAAACGAGCCCCTCCTTGTCGTGCTACCACCAAGCCCCCCTCCCGACATATTATTCAGAAAAAGCCATTTAAGCCTTTTGATACAGCTGAGCCACATCATGGAGTCAATTATGGAAACTTTGTCCACCTCTTCATTTTTCCAGGATAATCGTCCCCTTTGTGAGCAAGCTTTGGTGGTCACAATGTCCTGTGTGTGCCCCCTTATGGGAGAGGTGATTCGGGGGCACAGAAAGGATCATGTACAGTTACTTGTCTGCAGCTTGTAAATACCAGCACAAATTATATGGCAGGACACATGGAGAACAGAAGACATAGTGGCAGGAGTACAGTGTGTTCTCATTCCTTGGGGAGCTTGTCCTTAAAGGGTGGCAGGTTAACTAAATTTAGGTGTACGGTGTGAAAGTGTCACCTAATTTCAAGGTAGGTGTAATTTTAGATTTTCTTGGTAATAATCTTAAACAACTCACCTGAGCTACATCCAGTAGATAGATCTGCAGAAAAAATCCCAAGGCACATCCTGTGATCTGGTAGGGTGCTCCACCGATTGCATAGCACAACTTGTTGCAGATTGATAACCTGTTCCGATGCTCACGCTGAGAGAAAAGAAAAAGAGATAAAAATAGAGGTAAAACTGTTAATCATAATTCAGACTTTTACCCTAAAGGTGAACAAAGACAAAGAGTTTCAAGACAAGTGCAGACAAAATACCTTCTGTATTCATGAAGAATATACTGCCTAGTAGAAAACACAGATTTGTATTCCCTGGATGGGATGACTTTGGCTGATTTTGAGAGTAGTGATAGATCCTACGCATACAGTCAGAAATTCAAGAACAATTCAAAGGTTATTTTCTTCTCTCTAAGCCTTTAGTTCCTTTATTTTTCCACTATCACCCCATTTCTTGACAGGACTTTACTTGTACTGCCCTGCAAGAAATCTGGTCTGATTTCTTCATCATCAGAGAGTCTTTAGAAGAGACTAACTGCCTGAAAAAGCCAACTATCATGCAGGGTAGTTGGCAGACGACAGGGGACAGCCACCGAGAACAAGAGCCCTTTGGTTTTCTGACAAGTGCTCATTCTGCCACATTTTCTTCACTGAAGATGTGATAATTTCCTTAACAGAGACTCTAAACAACTCTAGTAAAAGAAATACAAATCTTTACAAAGTGGTGCCAGGGCATAGCCTCACCATGGTGTCACACACACCAAAAAGCCTGGGTGACAGCACTTTGGCAGCCCTTAGAAACAACTCGGTGTCCAAAGCGAAGCCCTCCAGTTTGACCACAGACAAATGAAAACACACCCTCCTCCCTGACCAATCAAGTTCTGTGTATTAAATGAAGAAAAGGCTACATTAATCAACTTAAACAAAAGCTGTTTTAAAAAAATCAACAGTAGCTTATGAAAATGGCCTGATACTGGAGGTTTGTTTAGTGTTTCCCAGGTATATGTCAGTGATAAGAAAACAAACACTTCCCCATATTAAATCAGACCATCACACAAAGCATCTTTGTGAATGAACAAGCTCTCTGTCATGTCAGCCAACCTGCCTTTTGTTTAGGTGACAAATCCCTCTGTGGCAGAAACAAGAAACCTGCTCCGTTAAAGGGAATTATCTGAAGTTCAGGGTCAGACCACAATGGTTGGCAGTACAACTCTTTGACTATTAAGTGATCTGGGTCAAGTCACCATGGACTTGGATGCGAGGTCTTCAACGTGACCCAGGTATGTGATGAACATAATCCATCAAGTCAAACACGACTATTAACTGTGAAAAGACTGGGCACTTGAGTGTGTTTTACAGGTACAGGTTCAGGTTCTACCTGTATACATACAATCATTGACAAGTTTGCCCCTCCTTGTTTTAACATGGTTTTGCAGTGAGTGTATCAGCTTTGGGTCAAACTTAGGAATGTATTGCTAAACAATGAATGAAGGGCTTCACACCTAAGCATGTGAGTACTCCTCTTTGTGATGTCTATTATAATTTAATCAGTTACAAAAGAATGAAAGTGTTTCTGATGCCTTCTCCAAAAACAGCATGATCTCAGTATTCAATGAAGATGCTTAACAGTGCTGTGTGAAACTGAAACGAGAACTTCCTCCTCCCTGAAGCATCTTGGTTCTGTTATTAGTGCTGCCAGTAATGATATACCACCACTGCAGACTGATAACATGCTTGGGGAAAAGATAAACCTACAACTGTTGGGTTTTCAATAACTACCATGCCACCAATGTAATTTCATGCTCAAATGATAGATTTGGACAATCCCAAAAGAAAGGGGAGCATAGGTAGAGATGTAAATGTCAAAATTCCCATTTATTGGTGCCATTATAATGTGTGCCTGCTCCTCTGGGTGTGACACGTTGCCTTGGAAGGGGCTTCCTGCTGCATTCAATGCCATCGGGCACAAAGGAATACTCGCTACAGCTTCGAAATATCAAGTGATTCGATTTTTATACACAGGGGAGGAATTTCGGTGATAGAAAGATTACATGAACACGAGATAGAAAAGGAAAAGCTTGTGCAAGTTTAGCCCCCAGCGCAAACAATGTCAGATTTTTTCTGCAGATAAAAAAATGTCTAAAAAAAACTTGCATTTTTTGCTAGTATTTCAATAAAACTGGTTTATCTGTGAAATAATAGTGAAACCTTAAACAATCTTTCTTCATTTTTGCGCACTTCAGTTGGGCCCTGAACGCATCACATGGATATTCGGTGGCTGAATAGCTGATGAAACTGATTTGAGAATGAAATGTTAGTCAAGATCCAGCATGCAGCTACATGTCGAAAACGTCTGTGTGACTGCTAATTTTATCTAATTTGTTTAAATAAAGCGGAAATGAAAAATCGCTGCGTATTATATATCCAATTTCGCGAGCTTAGTCTGATGCTGCTTTGAAAGGACCTCGTTTGAGAAAAAAGACATTTAAAAATAGCATTTTCTCGGTTTCAATTCATCTGTACGAAGCTTACAGCCTATTAAAATCTCTTTAATTTGTCTTTAAACATCTCTACCAAACGCAGCCCATCTCTCCATATCTCAAACCGTCGATAAGCCGTAGCCTGCATCTAATTTGACCATTGAAGAATGAAAGTATTACTAAGAGAAGAGGGAAAGGGCTTGCCCAGGCTCTGTTAAGCTCAAGTATTAGTGTCTTCACCTTTCAAGACTGACAGGTTAAGATTTCTACCACATATTTGAGAAATTCACTAATGAAATGAGTCAGTGTGGACACCTGTTTCGGCTGGTTCCTGTTTAAAAATGTCACAATGAGCCACGCGCGCTTGACTACTAACGTCTGTGATTCAACCCTCGACAATGTCAATTTACCGGTGTGTTCAATTTATTCAAACGTGCCAAACCCACTCCCCTGAGAAAAAAAAGCCCTCGACTAGTTCCGCCTAATGAGACGATCTACACACAAATCCACTGTCAAAGCTCCTTTTTTTAGATTAAAAATGAATGAAATAACATACCTTCTTGGCAAGCGTGATGCCATCCGAGCTGACCGGTTTATTCAATAAACTGGCATTGGAGTACTGTTCACCACCCTCTCCTTTTGCCATAGCAGAGTAGCTCGGTTTTTTCTCTGATGAGGTTCACGCGAAATACGTTGAAATATCAAACAAGCTTTCTTGGTATGATTCGAAGGAACACGTCCAATAGTGTCGTCGTGGTCTTTGAAACTGAAGGGCTGGGAGATGTGGATGGATGTAGTAATTTTTTTCTCACAGCTCCCCGCCCCTTTCAACGTGCCATTCAGGCCATCTGCGACCCCGCCCCTCTGAAGGCGGGCAAAGTCACACATCAGAATGCAGACGCCGTCATGGAAACAAACGCATTTTATCTCCCTGCACATTTCTATTATGACCGCGCCTTAAGTCTTTGGTAATTTCAGACATAAATATGAAAAGATGGGGCATAAATTAGAGCCAGCAAGATGTCTTTGTTTAACATAAGAATGCCCATGGGTGCTACTGCTGTCTATACAGGCTGATATTTGGACTATATGCAGGCTATAGTCGTTTTGCAGTAGGGGAGAGTGGGGTAAGTTGAACCAAAGGGTAAGTTTAACCACCCCCCTTGCTTGGAAATGGTGAAAGAAATTGATCATGTGACCAAATATGTAGGAGATGGGCATCAATTCATGGAGTCTGTGAAGGTGAGAAGCACATGGGTGAAGGGGTTAGACATTCATTTCCCAAAAAACATTTTTTTTCACTCTTGACAGTGAATTTAGTTCATAAGTTTTATTAGAATTGTGTTCAGACCAAAAAAGTTCATTTTAAATTTGTTTTATACATCAACTGTGGTGTCCATGAGCTACTCTATGAGGTCAAAAACCTAACATAAAAGTCCACCATTTTAGTTTAGAGGATTAATAAAGTAAGTTGAGCCAGTGTCTCAACTGAGAAAGTAAAGGAGTCTGATGAGAGGATCAGAGTTTCAGCTCAGATTGTTTAAATGTGTTACTTTCTCTTTTCAAAAATACTGCTGTGAATGATCTGAATCACCTAAAGACATTCTCATGTTAAAATGGCTTTTTACAAAACAGCTTTTTAGAAGTTGTATGCAATGATGGATGTAGAATTATTGTACCAGTTGTATAGCGTATAATCGATAAAAATACACATGAATGTGAAGAAGTGACTGTTATTTAGGGAGAGAGAAGGTGAGGGAGGGCTGGGGTGGAGAGTGGGGGGGAAGTAGAGAAACGGCTCAACTTACCCCGCTCTTATGGTTAACTTACCTAATACACGTGGTAAGTTGAGCATAGGAGACCATTTTTTTTGGTATGCTATATTATCAAGACAGTTATGTTTACACTCATTCTGTTGGTTTGCAGGGATGCACAACATATTGAAATATAAGTGGATACACGAGTTTGAGACAAAACTATGATTGCCTTTATGTAATGATCTGAAATATGAAAAATGGCTCATCTTACCCCACTCTTCCCTAAACCATATTCATCCTTTTTTATTGACCAATGTCTCAAAGTGAATATGACATAAATAAAACGGATCTACTTGTATACCATGAAAGCTCCCAGGTTAAAAATTGTAAAAGCACCTGACAACAAGTATGCTACACATTTGGACAGTATAAAAGGCTTTTACAAACACAATTATACCATATATTATTGGTGTAGCCTAAATGAATATTTTTCCGTTTTTTCCATCTAGAAACTGACTGAAATTATTGAACAATATTTTTATTGTAAATCAATATATTAGTTCCCAAATCATGTTTTGCAAACAGTTTCAGATGTTCAAAATGCAGCTAACATTATAACAGTGTTTCATGAACTTAAAGGATGCAACTGCATTTACATACAGTGACACAACTTTTGCATAAATTGTTTGCTCTAGTCAATGATTGGCTAATGAGTTTGTGTGGGTTTGTTTGTGTGTTTTTTCTCGCAAACCTTGGTCAGTATTTACTTCCTCACAAGTTCAGCATCTGCTAACAGCTCAAATTGACCATCATTAAAGACAGATCATTGGGATTTATTAACATCTTAGGATATGGACCCACATATAGCTGGGCAGTCTCATCTGAAGCCTGCGTACGATTTTTCATGTGTGGTAAAACTAAAAACAGCTTTTTCATGTGGTTGATCAGGGGCTGCCAGCCTGCTGCCTGAGGGTTTCTAAAATTCTCTGACTGAAGGCCTTATTTGACAAACTTGTTCAACTTTAATGAGAGGCTGTGCATGTACATGTGCTGATTTTAGCTGAGCACACATACCATGAAGCCAACAGTATACATATACAGTATTTGTACATTTCCACTGGTGCTGAGTATGAATGCTCATCTGTGTGTCCAGCAGGAGCCACTGGGCTGCAGGGCATGTATAGATGTTTGATTAGTTAACATGTGTCCACACATGTGCATGCCGTCTTCACAACCTCATACACACTTTAACTTGCCTCAGGAAAGGCCACACACACCTGCCACCTCCCCAAGCTCAAATAAAGATTTACAATATGAGTTTATCGCTGAATTATCCTCCTGTTTGTTTACACACCCAAAAGACACACACACACATACACAAACACACCACTGTCAGTGAGAATCTTCCGGCATCATTATCAAACATCTGATAGTCGAATTGAACCTTAACCTTGCCAACTGTACAGTCTACCTCAGACTAAGCACACGTGGTGTGAAAGTTAAATTGTACAGACAGATCAATATGTGTCAACAAGCTGCTGATAAGATAGGACGTTACGATCCGGCTGCTGAACTCTCTTCAGTGAAATTCAGGTGACAGTCATTTTGTGAAGTAGCTATACAGAGCCCAAATCTATAATGCATTTATATGTTTAACAAATTCAAATATTCTTATTTCTTTTCTTTTTTTTCAAAGGGCCATCAGACATATTTTAGAATAAAAATATCCCCATTTGTTATGATTATGTATGCAATGCATGATTATTGTCTTCTAAAAGCAGTCCTATCTGTCAGTAAGCACTTGGTGCTCTGACCAAATGCACATTTAAGACATTTTGAAAGGGTTTTTTAAAAATGTGATAGACATCGACTGATGAGAATTATTTGTGAAGGTGGATAACAATAAATGTCGAATTTTATTAACAATGAAATACGCCTTTGATCAGCTACACTAAAGCATTCAGCAGCTAATGTCAACGTAGATCATCATGTAAATATTACAATGCAACTGAATCTGAGCCAATAAGCTGACTTTACAGTATCTTTATAGCTTTGTAGGCTTTGTGTAAATCTTCTGTGAAACTGTTATTCAAAGTTCCTGTAAATTATATCAGTTTGTGCAGTTTTGAGATTTAGAGTTTAAATAGGACACTCTTAAAAAAAATGGAAATAAAAACTTTTCCACAATATTTAATAATATGGAAAAGCTTACATTTTTAGTTATCTTAAGTATGTTGACTTGTAGCAGTTGCTGTTGGGGCTCAGTTACTCTTTATTGCCCTTTATGGCAAGAAAATAAATTAAAAATAAACCTGCATTGCCTTTAGGCACTACATGACAGCATTATACCTAGTTGGACTTGAAGCCGTTTCACTCACTCATGTTGTTTCCTGCTGTCTACATCTTTACTTGTGTTGTCTCAAATGTACATCACTTTGGACAAAAGCCTCTGCTAAATGAGAGTGTAACTGTAAGATGATGCCACACAACATCCCGAGGGACCCAGACCTAATCTAAGAGGGTACTTCCCCGTGGATCATTTTATCTTTTATTTCTGGCTGGCTGACCATAGAAAGAGTGTTAAAATGGCATACACCCCCAGAGAAGTTGCTGTGACCGTATGTGTAACTTAAGACAATTTTAATATGTGCAAAAATGTGTTGGATTCAGCTGGAGGCGCTGTGACCGATGGAAAGGAAGTGCAACTGGGGACACTCTCAATGGCACTGGAAAAGCTTGATCCTAGCATGGGCACAACAAACAAAGCTCAAGCCGGTTGGCATGTGTGCGTAAGTGTGTGTTTGAGTTTGTGTTTGTGTCCTCTGAGCTACCTGAACCCTTTACGGAGACACGAGTGTTGTTAAAGTCACCCTGCTTGTTGATAGCCATCACATTAGCACGTGTGACGACTGTACTATGTGAAAGTAGATTTATTTATCATGCATTCTGTAATTTCATTGCATCTGTGAGGAGCCTTATGACTGTGTGTATTTGTTGCCAAACACAGCGTGCAATAAGATGGAGTGACTGCAATGTGCTGAATGTACTGACTGTCCAATAGGTCAAGCTCTGTGTGCGTCATGTCAGCCAAGCGGCTGGGTATGCATAGCTGCAGGTGGGATGGAAACTCAGGAGGGGGAGTTGTCATGTGCCCTTTATTTAAAAGGTATTTTCTCATGAAGATGGATTCACAGAAGACACGAGTTTAGCTGGAAGCAGTTGTTCTCTTTGTGGATTATCACATGCCAAATAAGTTAAAAGGAAAATGTAAATTCACATGATATGACATGATATATTAAAGTTCATGTCTAAGAAGACTGGTTTATGAAATTTCATCAATGTCATTTCATTGGAACTGACCCAGCTTGGCATAGCAATTCTGGCTGAACAAGTCTTTTTTGGCAGTCATTATCCTGTAGGGCATAATGGGATAAGATCTTTTATTGTGTATTGCCTCCTTAACCTGTTGGTACCTGTAACAAAGTTCATTCCTTTCATTTTCCAGTTGATACAGCATAATGCCTCCAGCTAAATTAGCCTTAGCATTAAGGACTTCCTAACAATGCAGTCTGCAGTCTAGGCCTTCAAGCAAAATTTCAAGGGGTAGGCTGCAAAATGAAGAAAACGTAAGTATATAAATTTGGTTTAGGTTTGGTTTTTTTTAATCTGTATTGTTTATCACACACACACGCATATTTTCAGCAAAGAAAAAGGTCACTTAATTCTAAAAAAAAAAATGTCTAAGTTAAATATCAATGAGTTCATTCTTGAAGACACATGAACATCTTTATATTTGCCATACTCTCACTTTGTCAGTATGCCGACCATAAAAAGGCTCAAATACCTGGTTGATCTTAACTTGACAAATCTAAGACCGACAGTCAAATCCTGTTTTATAACTCTAAATCTGTCTGAAGCACCTTAATCTCATCTATGTGGGTACTTTCAGCATGACTGTGCATTTGACAGCGGGGCATTTGATGGTCATGGAGGGGATCAAAAATAAAATCTCCATCCTAAATCCATAGCAGAATGTTGTCTGTCCTGCCAAGTGGGGTTGGGAGAGGTTTGTTATTTATGTACAGTGACTAAGGATGGCAGTAAATTAAATGTAGATTGGCTATTTATTGTTTCAGACTCTGAGTGTCACTGATGCCCTGTTAGTCAGCTCATTAAATCCTCTATTATCTGATCACTGTCTAGTAACTTTTGAATTTGTGCTCTCAGGTTACTCTCCTCACAACAAAGTCGTGCTAACTAGAAGGTTGTCTGAAAATGCTGTGACTAAGTTCAAGGAGGTAATTCCGTCTGCTCTAAATTCTGTAGTTGAGAAAAACTTTACTGATAGCTCATATTTAAACATCAGTCCCTTGCAACTCGACCAGTTTGTTGATGATACCTCAGGCACACTGCGATCAGTTCTAGACTCAGTTGCCCCTCTTCGACAGAAAACTATTACACGCGAGAGGCTAGCCCCGTGGTATAATGCTGAAACCCGTGAGCTGAAACAGTTATTAAGAAAATGTGAAAGGATTTGGCGCTCCTCCAAAACAGCTGAAGCTCGTTTTCTCTGGCAGGAATGTCTCGATAAATATAAGAAAGCCCTACGACGTGCTCGGACAACCTACTACTCGTCTCTTATTGAGGAAAATAAGAATAACCCCAGATATCTCTTCAGCACTGTAGCCAGGCTGACAGACTGTCCGAGCACCACTGAACCATGTATCCCATTAGCCCTTAGCAGCAATGACTTCCTGAGCTTCTTCAATGATAAAATCTTAAAAATAAGAGGTAAAATTAGTAACCTATTGACTCCACCAAGTGTCTCTCTCTCAGATAACCCTAAAAATGTTGAGGAGCCCCTAAGGCCTCTGGTGCACCTTAGTAATTTTGTACCTATTGACCTTCCTGAGTTAAAATCAGTGGTGCTAGCAGCCAAACCATCGACGTGTCTCTTAGACCCAATTCCATCTAAATTGCTGAAGGAAACTCTTCCTTTGATTAGTACGTCCCTGCTCAAAATGATTAACACGTCTTTATTAACAGGATATGTTCCCCAGTCTTTCAAGACTGCATTGATTAAGCCTCTCCTTAAAAAACCTACTCTAGACTCAAGCTCCCTAGCTAACTATAGACCAATATCCAACCTTCCTTTTATTTCTAAAATCCTAGAGAAAGTTGTTGCGAATCAACTCTGTGATTTTCTCCATAACAATGGTTTATTAGAGGATTTCCAGTCTGGGTTTAGAACCCATCACAGCACAGAGACTGCTCTACTAAAGGTGTCAAATGACCTACTCATGGCCTCAGACAATGGTTTTCTCTCTGTTCTAGTCCTGTTAGATCTTAGTGCAGCATTTGACACAATTGACCACTCCATCCTGCTTCAGAGACTAGAACAATCTATAGGCATAGCAGGATCAGCTCTCTCCTGGTTTAAATCGTACCTAACAGATCGATCCCAGTTTGTCAATGTAAATAATAAATCCTCTGCACACACCAAAGTGTGCTACGGTGTGCCGCAAGGGTCAGTGCTCGGTCCAATCCTCTTCACCCTGTATATGATTCCGCTGGGTAAAATTATGAGGAAGTATTCGATTAATTTCCACTGTTATGCAGATGACACCCAGCTATACCTATCCATAAAGCCAGAGGAAGCAGGCCAGGTTGCTAGGTTAGAAGCCTGCCTCAAAGATATAAAATCCTGGATGACCAATAACTTTCTAATGCTCAACTCAGACAAAACTGAAGTTCTGGTCCTCGGTCCTAAACACCTTAGAGAGGCGTTCTCTAGTAATTTAGCTACATTCGATGGTATCAGCCTGGCATCCAACCCCACTGTGCGTAATCTAGGAGTTGTATTTGATCAGGATTTATCTTTTAGCTCCCACATTCAACAAATTTCTAGGACAGCCTTTTTCCACCTGCGCAATATCTCAAAAATTAGACGCATATTGTCTCAGAGCGATGCAGAAAAACTAGTCCATGCCTTTGTTACCTCTAGGCTGGATTACTGTAATTCTCTCCTATCAGGCTGCTCTAGTAAGTCATTAAGGACTCTTCAGCTGGTCCAAAATGCAGCAGCTCGGGTATTGACTAGAACTAGTAGAAGGGAGCACATCTCCCCTGTTTTAGCCTCTCTTCACTGGCTCCCTATTAAATATAGAATTGAGTTTAAAATCCTCCTTGTGACATATAAAGCGCTTAATGGCCAGGCGCCATCATATCTCGACGAGCTAGTTATACCGTACTTTCCATCTAGACCGTTACGCTCACAGTCTGCAGGTCTGCTCGTTGTACCAAATGTCTCTAAAAGTAGTGTTGGAGGAAGAGCTTTCAGCTACCAGGCACCTCTCCTCTGGAATCATTTACCGCTCGAGGTTCGGGGGGCAGACACACTCTCAACTTTCAAGAGTAGACTTAAAACGTTCCTCTTTGATAAAGCCTATAGTCAGGGCTGATTTGAACCAGCTCTTAGTTATGCTGCTATAGGCCTAGACTGCCGGGGCTATCTGGCACACTGAGCTAGAATCTGTCTCTATCTCCTCTTTAGATCTTTATGTCCCATATAAGTCACTGACCAGTTTTCTGTCTCTCTGAGTGTCTCTGAGTCTTTTAGCTGCCACTGGACTAATGCTGCAAACGGTCTGCTGCGGAACTGCCTGACCCCAGCTGCATCCATCCTGGGCCCTGAGCTCCTCCATCTCTTTGGCTCTTTGGCTTCTCTGGACCGTTGCTGCAGAGACCCCCCCCCCCCCGGCCCTGAGCTCCTTCTTCTCTCTGATTCCTCTGGACTGTTACTGTTACTGCAGACATGAACATCAGCCTCACTGTCATTATTGACATACAGAATAGAACTGACTACGATTAAGCCTGCTAACTGTAATCACACTCAATTAATTCAACATTGTCCATTATTTCTCATATCCTAAACCTGTAAACTGAACGTCTTTTTGTTTCACCATTACATGAGCTGTTGTCGTTGTTGCTGTTGTTCCTGCTGCCTCCTGTCTCTCTCTCACCCTCGTTCCCTACTCTCTCTCCCTCCCCCTCCCTCTCCGTACTAATTCTCTCTCGCCTTTCCCCTATCTTGCTGTCTCTCTCCCTCCCCCTGTCCTCTCCCCCTCTCCCCTCTTCTCTCTACATTCCTCCCCAACCCAGCAGCGGCATGGTGGCTGTCTAGCATGAGTCTGGTCCTGCCCAAGGTTTCTGCCTGTTAAAAGGAAGTTTTTCCTTGCCACTGCTACTCATGTTAGTTGAGATGGGCCAAAACCCATCTTAGGTTGGTTCTTGATCATCAAACAATGAGCGTGGTCTCGACCTGCTCTTGTTCTTTGGAAAGCGTCTTGAGATGACGACTGTTGTGAATTGGCGCTATATAAATAAAATTTGATTGATTGATTGATTGATTGATGTGATGTAGTTTTCAATGGTGGACCCACAGGGGGGTCAGGAGGGATGAAAGCTCCTGTTTCGTCATGTTTGGGGGGGGGGGTACATGCAGCTCATTGTGTATTAAGGACCCTATACTGTTGTTACGCCCCACCCGAAGGCGGCCCTGTGGGGCTAACAACTATCCTCATCTTTCGACCCATTAAATTAACAAAATACCTTTAAATGTTTATCAAGTGATTTATTATGACAAAAGAACAAAACTACTAACTAAAAACAAAGAACACAAATGAGAGGCAACAGGGCAGCATTTCCCCACCAAATGCCTCTGCAGACTGCAGGCAGGTCTGAGTCTTTAAAGTCTCAGCACCTTGTGAGTCTGATTGGCACTTTGTGATTTCACCGGAGCACTGGGGGAGACAAAAGGGGGGAAAGAAAAACCACACAAACACACAGCCGTAACACTGAAGAAATCTCCAAATATGGAAACACACCAATTCCATGACTTCTGGGCAACCTGTGATCCGGATTGTTTATGTAAAATCAAACTATCTCAGTCGCACACAAAGTTGTCTAAAACCAGGACAGTGCAGCTATTCTACACTTACAGAATGCCAAGGAGGATAAAAATCCTGAAGGTTCACAAAAAGGTCTTACTTTATGTAATATGATGTCAACCTCAACAAGAAGTCGGTTTGTTTAACAACTGTCAGACAGGACTTAGCATGTGCAGGCAGGAGGCTGCACCTCTAGCTCTCTCACAGTAACAGGAGGAGTTCCCCAAGGGTCGGTGTCGGGATCACTGCTTTGTATTCCTTACATAAATTAAATAAATCAAAATGTGTCTGCAAATGCATTGTTATGCAGGTGACACTGTAATGTACGGCTCTGCATCTACCCCAGACCAAACTACATTCCAGTTACATCTTGCTTTTAACACTGTTCAACAAAATTTTCAGGATTTAAACTTGTTTTGTCATGTCGCCAAGTCATGCAGTTTTTAAATGCAAAATCCAAGTCCTCAAACCTGCCTCCAGTCTTCTCTTTACAGAGCACACAAACTGAGTTCTTACCCCAGTATATAAATATTATGTTATTTGATAAATAGCTTTCTTTTACTTCACATTCAACAGCTAATGCAAAGATTAAAATTGAAACTTCAGGATCAAATCAGCAACTAGTCTCTGCCACTTTTATGTCAAGACACCAGATCAGATCTCAATGAGCATTGCCTTTTGTAAATGACATTGTTCCAAAACTAATATATTACTGTCGCTAAATGACTCAAATAACATTCCCCCAAAAAAGGTGTGAAAAATTAGGGTGATGGCTGTTCACAATGTCTTCCTTTTGGTTGATAATTGGAAATGTTCACATTTCTTTATGAAATGAAAAAACAGTGCTAAAGAAAAACCCTGTCACGCATTTTTCTTACTGCATCACACATCCATGGTGCCTTTCTCTGTCATTATCACACTTCTTCTGCAAAAAAGAAAAATCACACAAATCGAAATACGCACAAAACAAATATGCGTATTTTGTATTACTGTGTCACTGACGTGATCGTTTCAAAGTCCATATTACATGTCAGAGTGGCTTGCTGTGACAGAACATTGAACTTCACTGTTATCAGGGTGGACTGACCTCTTTGCCATTAAGACTTAAAACCCAGACTAGTGATGTCAGAGAGTTTACACTGACTGTCTGCCTGCTATCACAGCTTTAGGTCCTTCAGGAATCAGGTGAGGTTTAACATATGACCTCTAGAAAGGAGTTTGGCTCAAACTGCTTTCTAGAGGTGACATAAAGAGACTCTGTGTGCGCTCTAGGTTGCAAACATCGCGGCATATGACATATAAACTTTAATGGTGAATCAAAGGATCAAAAAAGGATGAAAAATTCTGGTCTCATCCCGCTGCAGGGCACCATGAGTGGAAATTTTTCTGCACAGTGAAGTATTTTAACACAATGGGAGAAGAAATACAGATCAGAACGCTGTTGTGTTATATTTAAAACCTCACACTGGGAGAGATCTATAACAAAAGGTGTGTTTTTAATGTCAACAGTGCTGTGTGTCTGCAGACAGCATCTTGATAGGATGATGCAGATATCAGAGAAGCTCTGGGGAATTTTAGGTTCCTCTCAGGTGAAAGAGTGAGAACATGAGATTTGTGAGACAGACATGTACGGAAAAACATTCTCACAAATAACCACAAAAGAATGCACAACAGTTGGCCTAGTGATATAACAGGAAGAAAACACACGCACTTACACACCCAGGCCAACTGTAAACTTTCAGTTTGGTATGCTAATTACTATCATTATTATTTATTTTTTTTTACGATAACTCCTGCCTGGTACACCACACCCTCCTCACGTGATTCATGAGGAAAGACCACTCGATCATTTTTAAGATTACACTTTCCCACCATATGTCAAAGAAAATCCTCATTTTATCTTCACGACAGGTTTTCTAACCTCTGTGACGAATAACTTGTTTAACTGAATTAAACCAAGTGGCTACATGTTAGGATCATTGCTTAATGCTGTGATGCATACATTTTTTATTGAATTCAAGGTACAGATGGTGTGACAGTCATCGGGACATCTGGTGCTGACTGTAGGAAAACCTAGTGAGAAGTCTTACTCTTGATTTCTCACTTTGTCCATGGCTAAACTAATGTAAGATCTACCGTGACTAAGACAGATAAGTTACTGATGAATGAGAAAACACTTTGTTTCACTATACAGTACAACGCTTGAGGATCAACAGAAAGGCATTTAACATCTTAATAAATATGCTTACTTGTAGTCCTGAAAACAGTTTGATAAGATAGACTGCCCTCATGACTTCCATTGAAAATCATCTTCTCAGAATCAAAGAGAGTCAGTGTATCCCCCAAATGTCAAAGTCTTAGTTTGAAGAGCAGAAAACTGCTTTAGTATCAAATCAGAATAAGAGTTTGGTTTCTTTGACGACAGTTTTGAGACTTAGTCAAACCATTGTAACTGGCACCATGGACTGAAGTAGCCTAAAGACAAGCGCAATATTATTCTGGTCCTAGGAAATGCGAAAGTGCTAAATACTGCAGTTTCCTGAGTGCCAACTTGGCTGTGGAAGTGCCAGAAACCACATACACTAGGCCATATGGGCTCAGAGTGAAACTGCAAACATTTACAGCCTGGTTCAAAAAATCGCCTTGGTCTGAATGTAGTTCAGGGTTATAATGGCACTTAATGTGCAGAGAGTGAAGTATGTTATAGAGGTCACAAGATTGGCAAATCACAGGCACAGCTAACTTGACTGACGAGCAGGCTCACTTTAGCCCGCCACTGGAAGGTTAACCAGAAAGTGCAGTGTGTAGAAATTTGAATAACTGGGAATCTAGATTGGTTTCTTACTTACCCTTCCCATTGAAGTGATGGTGGCCTCCAGGGACAAGAAGCTCCTTTTATGCACAATAGGTTTGATCTTATCGTATTGATCATTTTTGCCATCAAAAACTTATCAATACATGTATTTCATGCAGCTTCTCGCTAAATACTAAAACACCCCTGTTACTAGTTTCTCCATTGTGCTACTGTAGCAATATGGCAAGGTGCAAGGCGTCCCGCTCCTAAAGGAATAAGAGGCTGATTCAAAATAAAAAGAATAAGTAAGTATGTAAAAACCATGTCCAGATTTACAGTATTAAAACGAATTTTAATGGTGTCAAATATTGTGTTCTGATAAATACTGCTAAAAGCTACACACGGTACCCTTAAGTTAGCATTTCCAATCTGACCAGCGCCACCATTAGGCTTCAAAACTCTGCTTTGGAAAAAAAAATGGGTGACATCAACAACAATTCACCCGTTTAGTATGGAGTCTATGGGAAAAAGCTGATACAGGCTTTTATTCTCCTGGTGAACAGCTACAACACACCCACCTGTCTGCTGACTCGGCAGTGCCCCTAAATGTGCTGATTTATCTGTAACTCCTTGCCTTAATCAGACTAAGATGGTCTAGTTATTTAAAAAAAATACAAATGAACGAATATCTGAATCAGCTACATCTTATTTTGGACCAGGCTGTAAATATGTTGATTTTTGCTATTAGTTTATTGACTTGAATGTGGACCATTTGATTCAGTCCATATAATGAAAATAGGAATACTGAATTTGATTCATACTGATACAAGTTTATTCCCGGGACTTCTGTCCGCAGTGAACTCCCCAAAGACTTCATACAAAGTTTAAGGGTCAGATCAATAATGTACTGTATGTTCTTGTGTGTGGAACGGAGTGAATGAACCATGTGGACAGCAGCAAACAATGTTGGTACATACAGTCAAGGAGAGGACATCCATAATGCACATAAATCTCAAGCTTCTCATTCCAGTCTGTGCTTTTGTAATGAGGATGCACACAGTTATATGTATGCTTTATTTGGGTGTATTTGCAAACATTGCTTCAGAAATGTTAAATTCGTCCTACACTTTTTTCCCGCACTTTCAAGAGACAGTTAGCCAAAGTCCAGTTATCTCCATGAGAATTTCTTTATATCCAGCTCACAAGGTAAGTCAGGATAGTTGTGATTAAACCTTTTTATGATATCATCAAGCAATATAGGTACTGTTTTTTATAACATATATAAACACTGATTTTAATGGTAGCAGCTTGATTGCACTTGGGAATTCGTGGATCATAAGCTCAAAGCTATGTGGGCGGTCCCTCAGTGTAATGATTTAGCCACAGGTCACCTCAGGAAGCTAGGTGTCATTTTGACTCTTTGGTGCTGTTTCAGGTCAAAGTAATATGGGTATCATGGTCTAATCTGTCCTTACCTTTCAACGCATTGATTTGTTGATAAATAAGTACCTTAGATTGTTTCTGGTGAGCCAATCAGAGGTTGGGTGTCATTAAAGTATTCAGCGGATCATGTGACACTTTACAACGTGTGGACAAGAGCAGCTGAGCTGTCATAATAGCCCTTAGCACTGACTGTGTATGGCCATGCTCTCCAGAGGGTTTATTTATGTTTAGAATGGAAAATGTGACGTCTGCATGTGCGTGTGCGTGTGTGTGTGTGTGTGAACCCGCCAGCTGATATGCGTGCCTCTGTCCCTCAGAAGGAAATAGACAAGGACAGTCAAAGGGAAACTGGGCTTCACAAGTTCACTGCCAGCCACCTGTAAGCACTGCGCTGTGATGTGTACGTCACTCCTGCTGCTCACGCTCTGTCCCTGTTCTATATGTTGGTGTACACATTTCTCCAATTGTAGAACATATCCATCTTTACATCAACTTCAACAGGTCACACAGTGTTGTTAATCTGCAGAAGTGGGCCAAGCATGATTGTTTTGCTGATCCTCACACACCCTCCCATTAAGACAATAAAAACACTCTTGGGTTACTCCTATACAAGGGTAAACCATTATCTAAAATCATTTGCCATTATCTTTATTGCTTTCCAGTTATAGACCACTTCCTGCTCTCTGACCTCTTATATCAGCTTTCAGATAATGTCTTTAGAGAGAGTGTTTTGTGGAAAATCACAGAGAAAGGAAAAAGGATTACGTTATTAAATGGCAATGGTGGCAATAATAACTAAAACTGTCACTTTTGGAGAGTTTCACTCATGTCACAATATAGTCTATAACATTTTATTTAGCTTTACCTGGGCGGCTGGACCTGCTTCGTAGATATGGAGGGAATTCAAGGACTACGTGGGAACAGAGGGCTGACTTTATGAGTGCACTTTGATTTTATAATTTTGAACTCATGGTACCCTCCCTAAGCCATGCACTAACTACTGTTTGAACTCTGCTAATAATAAAATCATAAACCCTGACAGAATGAGCAGAGAGGAGTCACCCTTTATAACTTCATGACCTTGCATTTCTGTAACTGTACTGCCACCTACTGGAATATAAGTAGACTTACAGTGTGTACTCTAGATACCTCAGTAACTAAAGATGAAGCATGGTTACAGTAAGTGGTACAGCTATAGTTTCCTGTTGGTTGTATGCTTCCTTAAATTCTGTACTGGTTTTTAAGCTTTCAGTGAGAACTTAAATTTGGATAACTTTTAAAGAACAGTACATACGACTGACACTGCTAAAAAAAAAAATGCAGTCCTGGCTTCCAGTTGTTGTGCTTTGTAAACAATACAATGTTTTTAATTGGCTGGAGTTGGAGGATAAGACCCTTGCTTTGTGTAAACCATGAACAATTATAATAGTTGAGAATGAGATATAAAAACCTGACTTCAATGAAAGCCTACTTCATATAAAGGCCGGGAACCTTACACAGTCAAAACATATGAATGACCCAGTTTGTGTTTGAGGTTTTACAGTATTTGAGAACAAATGAAAATATTCAGTCAATACATTGAAGATGAAAAAATACTGTCAGTTGAATGTTTCAACAAGTGACCTTTAGATTTCTGTGTTGAGATCTGAAATTGATCAGAAAAAACGGGTAAAATTCTAGGTTTATTTATAGCTGTAGGCAGGTGATTGACTGTACATTTCAGAAACAGCCTTTTCCTATAGCAGATTTCTCATTTTTTTTAATGACCCAGCTAAGTTAGTTTTGTTAGTCTCCACTGGTCCCATTCACACTTAGACCCCATTCAGTTCACTAGACCTTGCTTTGCAAATGATCACTGCAGCAATTCACCACAACAGAAATGACAGACATGTCATGTTATGTTCATGTTAGTTTAGTTTTTTCCTGGTTTTGTGATTTAGTTGTATCTTCTTTGTATTTTCCTTAGTGTTTCTCTCCCCTGTGATACTGTTTTGTGAGTTTTCAGTTTGTCTTTGACCCTGTTTTCCTTATGTTCCCAGTGTTTTATTCTTTAGATTAATTTTCAATGTTTTCTGTTTTATTTTGTAGTCCCCTGCTCTTGTGTGTCTGGGTTGGTATGACTTCCTGCTTTATTTTGAAGTAGTTGATCCCTGTGTGTCTAGTCTAGTTTAATTCCTCAATTTTCCCTCCTTCGTTAACCACTACAGTCTTCAAATGAGTTTTGGTTTCATGGGATTTTGATCCTTGTGTATTTTCCATTGCATTTTTTTGGTTGGACATTTTGAGAAGAACTTCATTTTCTGACCTTTCCTTTTGATTTTAATTTGATAAAACGTTTTAAGTTCTAGACACGGGTCCTCCCTTTTGTTTAGTGTTCAAGATGTGACAAAATGTGTCTCTACAGTAAGAGACTCTCTGTGAGAGTTTACAGAGAGGTGTGATGTCAAAAGTATGACTTTTGATAAAATTTATTCAAAATTAATTTGAATCACATATGAATATTGAACCACGGTAACAATTGTCTCTCTGTTGGAAACAACTCCTGTCCAGCTGAAAGCAGATTTCTTTCAACACATAAAATTGAAACACATTTTAAATTCACAGCATCAGGTCATTGCATCTGCAGGAGGTGGACTGGCATGCTGTTTTTTTCGCTGTAATTTTATCAAAAGGTTAATTCATTATTAAGCAGAAAGACCAAAAAAGTTTCCATCAACCTCTAAAGTTTTCAGATTCGATTTAAACTGGTTGATAATGACAAAAACCTGACTCCTTGGTCCGTGTACTTGGCAGCCAATGGAGACAAGTTGTCTCCCAACAACCAATCAGGAGATGAAAAACGGAAAATAAACTGTTTTCCATTTTTATTATAAAAACCGAAGAAGGAAAAACAACTTAGTATTTGACATTCTATGATGTGGCCTTAAATGGAAATCGAAAATCAAAATACGTGCATGGAAATTTTGTATTTCAAGTTTCATTCACTTTTTTGATGCGACTCGGAAGTTGTGACTTTGAGCAAGATATATGCCTGCACATGGCAAGGTAGTATTTTATTCTAAAAAATCTCATCCTGCTTTCTTCGAATGCTCAAATGTGTCACTTACTGTAAATATTTGCTGTTGAAAATGTGAGAAAGGCTTTTCCTTCAGCATTCGAGCAGTCTTGGTGTTTTGGTGCAATCTTGCTTTTGTAGAGAGCCTCATTATCAGTTTCAATTTGTTAAATAACCAGTCAAAAACTCCTTACTGGGACTTTAATTAAAATTTTTGAGTGAAAAAAAATCAGCTCTGTTCAATTTTAGGGGGAAATACTATGATTCATATGGTGTAGGTGGATCCTGAGATGTGTTAAGTTCGTTTGATAATAGTGACACAGTACTGAGTTGCGTGCCCAATTTAAAAACTATGTACTTTTTTTTTTTTTTAGCTCAAAGCTTAGATAAACAAAACACATTCATCACCAGTCTCTGAGTAATTCATGTTGTTGAAGATAATTGCTCTTGTGTGCAGGATAACAACATGCCCAGCAGGGAGCAGTAAAAGTCAATGATGTTGCCACTGCTGCTATGGTGACCATTCATGAGCGATTCCTGAAAATATCTCCATCCTACAATACAAGCTGCACATGTCTATACATGCAGCACACACTTTTGATGATATGTAGTGGTGTGACTTTTGTGTGACGACTCTCACACCGTCACTCTGAATGTGTTTGTGTGAGCATGACAATCAGTTCTCATGTCGATTGACTGTACCGGCTCTCCTTCTCTGCCTTGTCAAAGGGCCTTGGCTTATAAAAACAGTGTTCAGGGACACATAAGGGAGAATTCTCCTTCCTGATCCTTGAACTGAAGCTGTGCTTTGATGCTGTAGTTGAGCCCGAGAGTGACATGTTGATCCTGTAAAAGCATTCCTCTGGTTGTAGCTTCACTGTGCTGGGGAGATGAATGTCATATAGAGCAGGCTACTATGACATGCAAAAAATGCCCAAAAAAATTCATTTCTATCCAATATTGATAGATATGGTCTCTAGATATGGGGGGATATGTGTTTACTTCTTTGTCTTCATCATTGACTGTATATACTTTGGTCAACTTGGTTCTGCCTTCCGCCTGTACACGGATTTGAAGCCGAAAAGCTCTCGGTATTTCCACGATTTTTCTCCACTTTCTGAAACTAACATTGCACAGTAGCATTGTAAGCATTAAGCGTGAGAGTCGCTTTGATGACGCTCGTCTCAAACAGCGTATCTCCCAGGTGAGCTACGCAATCTTCGTACACCAATAGGCTGTATCAAGTGCCAATCATAGAAAACATGAACCCCCTAATAACTTTTTAAAACAGAGCTGTACAGAAAAAAAGAGGACTTGAGCACAAACCAGTCTTACAATAACTACATGTCAACATCACAAGCAGGGGGGACAAAAATGTTTATTCTGTGTAATTAATTTCTATATTTTGTCCGCAGCTCCATAAGTATGTCTGGTGGAGGCGGGATTTATGACCTATACTGCAGCCCGTCACCAGAGGGTGCTGTTCTCAGGCTGGCCTCACCCTGCAAGGAGGCATACAGTGTCCATTCTTTATACAGTCTATGGTCTTTATTTAGCAAAATGAAAGAATGCTAGAGCAGAGAGAGGGGAGGGATTTATATGACCAATACTGACATAACTATAGCTCTACTTTCTGTGCTTGTTTTTGTTAAGACCTTATCTATCTTTATTTTAATGGTCAAAGATATCAAATGTAACCCTCACCCAGAATCTTAAGCATGGATCATCTAATATAGGCTGCTTCTGCTTCTGTGGTTAATCACTTTGTCTGGCATCTGTAACCTCTATAAATAAACTGTTGCTGGTGGTCTTGTTTTCTGCTCAAGCACATTAAGAAATGTGGAGTAATTTCAGCCTTCTTCAAATCAGCTAAAAACTTCACAAAAAGGCTTTAAAGGGGCATTTCAGGCTATTCAAAGCAGGGTTGTATGCAGGATCAACTTCTTACTATTGTATCAATACAGCAGTTTATCAAAACCTGCCCAGCCTCTCTATTGAAAAAAAGCTGGAGAACCAAAAGTTAAGCTACCAACAGCTACAGCTGGTGCCAGCTCTACCATGTAATTAAGCTAATTTTGTAAAAGCTCCAACCCAATTTTCATGAAGGTGCAGGTGTACACTGTAGTAAGAAATGTTCCAGGGTTTTACTTTGCTGTCATAAAGATCACACTTAGGCTTATGTGTTTCTTTCTGATCACACGTGAAAGCTCTTAAAATTCTCCAAACAGTGTTTACATTCACACCATTAGACACAAGTTTTAGGGTCAGGGTTAATGAGCTTGAGTCAACTTTGTCTACAGTTGTTGATGGCCTATCCTGGTCTTGTTCTATGGCTCATTTCTGAACAAAGAAGCTGAGCTGACCATGATCCCATTTGGGTAAGTACCTTGTACGGTCCTGCTTAAAAAACTTGAACTATCCGTTAAGCCTCATTTATTTTCACACATTTGGTGCATTAACACTAAAAATCTAGTGACCTGACAACATAAATTTATCCTTTTTTCATTTGTGAAATAAAAAATTTGAAATCACATGATCAGAAATGGTTACACAATCTTAGAGACACTTCCACACCCTCTACAAATCCTGACTGTGTGTAGTGCAAAAAGAAAGTATAAACTCAAAGTCATCAGATGATTTGATAGCATGTCTCTCTGTGAGTCATCTCTTTAAACTATCAAGAGGAGAGAAACCCATTCTAAAAACCTACTTGTATTCCTTGGATTTTGACGGCATTTGTTTTATTGCTTTTTATTATATTTTAAAACAACTATTCATTGTTTTATGTTTTTATGTTATCATGTACAGCACTTTATGTCAGCTTTGGTTGTATTTAAAGTGCTCTATAAATAAAGTGAGTTGAGTTGAGTTGAGATGTAACTCACCTCTATGTTTACTGTTTGCACCTGGACATGATGTGCCGATCTATCCTTGCTTGCTGGTGGTAACAAATTACCTGTAGTCATCCACGTCACAATGTTTTGTTTTAAATCCTACCTATACAAACACGTGCCTTAAATAAGAATGGATGGGCATGAAACCTTGTCTACAACTCTTTTAAAACACTCTTAAAATGGTTTTACCCAAATGAGGCTGAAAACTGATAAATCAAATCAGGATGTCAAGCATAACCACAACACAAAAAAAGGAAAGGAGTGTCACAACGATACAATAATACAACATAGTTAAGCTTCTCTTTACCACAGGGGGGATGTAAAATCATGTGGCGTGAGTCCTGGTTTTGCAGTCATCACTCAGCTGAGCTTCAGTCCTTGGTGTCTCCCTTCAAGTGTGGGCGGGGGCGAGGGGGGTGTTGGATGATGTCACTGCTACCTGTCTAAGGGAATGAGTGATTAATCACCAGGGGTCTGGAACTGGAAGGAGAGGGTGAGCGAGATCGGATTGGAATGAGGGAGGGAGGGGCAAGAGACTGATCAATCACAATGATTGACAGGCTCGATTTGAGGATCAGCATCCCTGGAGGATACTACATCACCAGAGTCAGACACAGGCCCATTAACACATACACATGATGCACACAGGGACACACAAATAAATACAAGTCAAACACAAGAATTCACTAACATAGACAAATAAATGCACTCAATTCTCCACCACAGAATCACCCACCTGAAGGTGCTGTTTTTTCCCAACATCCATCCAAAAGAATGTGTCAGCTTTAGGGAGAAATATACCCTGATGCAGACGGGGTAACAGCCTGAGCACAGATGGATTTACTGCCATGATGAGGACACACACACACACACACACACACACACACACACACCGACATGCACAGACTCAGCAATCGTCACCATCTATTCATGTCTGTGACACATTCTCATCATAGTCACTGTATCTTTCAAGAGAGAGAGACTAGATTCAGGGACGGAGATGTGCACTGCAGAGCAAGATTTAGTGCCAACATGTGCAAACATGTGCACAGCAGTACACAGACTTTCATCATATATCTTCAGGGGATTCAAATGAATCTCTTCCTTGTACCTTTGTGTCTTTTACTCCTGTTTAACACCCCCCTCTGCTTCCTTCTGCTCCTCTGTTACAGTATCATCTGCTGATTAGTGCTGAACTGGTAAATTATTGGTGCCACAGAGACAGAGACATCTGTCACAAAGTGGGGGCGACATGTGGCGGTGCAATCAAAGCCCAGAGGCCCGGGGCTGTCACCTGAGAGACCACAGCCCACCCTAACAGCCTCTCCCCGGGGTCTGCTCATTTTAAAACCATCCATACAGCTCCATCAGCATTGTCTCATCACAAAAACGCATCATCACCAATAAACTGAACAACCCGTTTGGATTCGAAACCCGCTCTACCACTACACCTCCATCATCCCTCTTTCTTTTCTTTATTCCCTCTTTTCTATTTTTCTTTGTCACACAATAGACCAAGATTATAGGGACATTTGCATTTTCTTTCTTCACCCCACCCTCACCTTTTACCCTCCTTAACCCCCCCTCCCTAAGGTGGTAGCATTACAATAGGGATAGTGTGTATCAGTCCCCTTAGAATCAAGATGTTGCAAGATGCTCGTTGATATATTGATATATGCTCCCAGTCAAATCTAGCTTTGCATGCAGAATTGACAAAGAAATACAAATTAAAAATCACAATAAACACTCGGTCAACCAAAATTCTGCAACTACTAGAATCACCATCAGTCTTTATTTGGATAATCAACAATAAAAACTAATAATAAATTGGTGGAATAGACAAAAACACATCAGTACACAAAATGAAAATCATAATGAATGAGATTTTTAAGAACCTTCCTCAAAATACCAAAACACATCATTCCCTGAACTTGCTCATCCATCGGATTCTTCCCCATCAAGGCTCTAAAGCAGTTAAAGCTAAAGCCTCCATACTTGACATTTTTCTTCTAGTTGTCATTTTTGAGTCTCTTGAGTTTTGAGTAAAGTTATAACAAGATTTGAGCTTCACAGAGCTTAAAGTACAAAACAAACAATAGAGCAGGAAAAAGAGCAGGAAAATGTAGCAAATAGTGAAATATAACATCCTTTGTAAAAAGCATGCAGGCAATTTGACTGCTCTGGTAGTTTGATGTATTTTTACTCAGATCTGTTTTGAAATTTTGATGATAAAACAATGTTAGAATAAAAACTAACACATTTAGGAAAAGTCAGGGTGCGACTGGTGTATAGGTTTTATTTTGAAATTCTTTCTTTAGGATGCTGATTAGTCTTTGTGTTAATTAAAAGAAGAATAGATATAGTCCGTCATATTGAAAGTGAATGAAAAGAAAAATCTTTTGCTCCAAATGTATTAAATCAACAGTAGATATTATAGGCTTACACTTCTGGGGGACTTAATCTCTCCCTCTCCAGCTGAATGCATTCAGGTACCCGGTACTTACTCTACAATCTTCCCTACAGGTTTCTATGCTTTGTGGACTACATGTTCCTGCCTGAGACCAACCGCAGTGATAATGCAGGTACAGTTTAGTCATTGAGTTATAACTGTTTGTTTTACTCATATTTAATTTTTTATTTTAAAGGTTCATACTTTCCGTGCTCGAGTCTTGTTCTGTTCTAAGTTTGAATAACTGATTAATATGTGGCCTTGGGAGAGAAATTACAAGACTTGCACAAATGTGTTGATCTATATTAGTAATGCACCAGCTTAAATCCCATCTATCAAACTGGGTGTGGCTAATGCAGACTGGTTAACATTCTGAGTGTCTTTGTGGATATTTGTTTGACTGTGCCTGTGCCCTTGTGTCTCTGCACTTTCAAGCTTGGATGCCCTCATAAAAAAAGTTTGTTGAAGAGAAAGGAGGCAGAAAGATTCCCAGAATGACTTGAATTCCTTTGGTCTGTGACCTTCTGCTTGCCATGTCAGAAGGCCATATGCTCCACAGACAATACAGAGAAGATAACCACACATTCAAGCACACAGAGGCTGCTTCACTTGGGCTACATTTCAGGAGGAGCTGAAGGAGGCATTGTTAAAATTAACCATTGTGTCTTCTTCAGCAGGGACGGTGAGAGACAATTGCTGGGTGTTTCTGTGGCTGTGGAGGGGGAGGCAGGGAGTTTGTGCTGAGTGAAGGAAGAGCAGCAGGTCTTTGTATCGGAGTGAGGACCTACAGAGATCCTATGAATATAAGGTCTTCAGCAGCAGATTGTGTGTGGGTGTCGAACACATACATGTGACACTGTGAAGACACCTCATGTGAAAGGCAGGACAATAACGAGAAACTCCCACAGTTCTGTTCGGTCATCCCTGACACTCTCTCAAATGTAATACAGGCACATTTTAAACACAAGGATGTATATACTTTACTATTTTAACACGAGCTGGGTAAAAGAATATATACTGAGACTGGTTACTTTAAGCTGGTTATAATTAAAGCAATGCCTGTGAGCTACTCCAGGCAGGCAACTCAAGCTGCAGTGATTTCACACTTGACAAACAAATTCACCCAATTTGGTGGTCAAACCGAGCTGCAAAATTTCCAGTCTCTGCCTTGTCTCTGCCCACTACCTTCCCAGTATCCACAGACTCTGACAAGGAGGTTTAAAATTATATCTCACCCAATGTGAAGAGGAAAGAGGCGGATGCCAAACACAACCTATGCTCTTCTGCCACCACAATAACCTAGGGCTGTCAAAAGGTTCATTTTCGTGGTCGTGATCAACTGCAAATTTCCAATCATTTCAAAAACCATCTAAAATTTGCATTTAAAAAACAAATTTTGCAGTCCATAGCAACCAAGTAAAGCACCGCTAACTAGTTTCTTAATTTGCAGATCAAATGACCCCAATAAAGTGCACTTAATGATCTCAAACAAAAATGTGTTACTCAATAAATGATGAACTGCTACGTAATTGGTTTGAAACTGGGTAAAGGACAACTTTGGAGTGCATACTCTATGAATTATATTTTTTTTTTGGATAGTTTCTGAACAGTTTATACAGAAATGCATGTAAAAATGTCCTGTCAGTAAAAATAAAAAAATAATAATGCGCTTTATCAGAGACCCTCAAAGCGCTTTTACATTAGATACATCATTCATTCACTCACACAGTCACATCTTGGTGGTGGTAAACGACCTTAGTAGTCACAGCTGCCGACTGATGGAAATGTGGCGGCCAATTTGAAGCTACAGCCTCTCCAACCACCACCATGCAACACTCACAATCATATATTAGTGGAGGACACACACACTGGGAGCAAGGTGGGTTAAATGTCTTAACCAAGGACACAACAGACAGACTCAGGATCGGGGGAATCGAACCACCAACCTTCCAGTTATTGGACAACCGCTCTACCTCCTGAGCTACTGCCAAATGATCACCTGCAAAATATGTTGTGTCAATATGTTGTCCAGTTTCACCATTGGAATTTCCTTGCCCTATTAGTACATTTATATGCACACTTAGGTTGATGTAAGTTAAAGCTCAGTTAGACCATTTTACATATTCACGTGTATTTTAAAACTACAGTTCAGGTCAGACTAATGTTATACAACATATAATTACACTGGTTAACATCCAGTGCATGAATGAAACATGTTTTTTTTAAGGGAACTTTTTTTTTATTGTTTCTTATGCTGATTAAACGTATGACTAGTTGCAACATGCCAGTCTGAGAGAGTCCCTCAGATTTAGGTCTACCTTAGTGTTGACTAGTCTGCAGTCTAGTTGTCCCCACATTTAGCAAACTGCAACATCCATATTATTTTTGACTTATTGACTGAACAGAGAAGTGAAAAGTGAAATGTGCCATTCCTAAAGCACTATAATTTCCTTCACTGCAGCAAAAAGATTAGTGCCTTCGAACGCTCATAGGGGAAAAAGGGGAGGGGTGGGTAACTAACTTGTCCGTCACTGCATTAATGAGTGAACAGCTGTAAAACAAAAACACTGTGTTTCTGCATTGGTTCACCACAACAGGCTCCTCCACAAAGCAGTCTTGGGATTCAGCTCTGATATGAAAGTAGTATTGCTATTTTAGAGGCTGCTTCATGATGATCACTCTGCTAAAATCTCCCCTTGTTTGGTTGACAAAGAGATCCCAGAGCTCTGAAGTGCTACTGAGATTAATGTACCAGTGTAGTGAAATAAATGAGGCACTGTGCTGCGTGACAATGCTAACTACTGAGGCGATCTGTGCCGACAGTCTTGTTTTGTTTTGAATCATCTGTGTGGGTAATCACACCCGCAGGGCCAATAGGAATTTCCCCGGCTCTTCAAAAGGCAATTTATCTTAATTAGGAATAATTATGAGGTGAGGTGGATGCTCCCACTTACTTTCAACTCTATTTATCTTCTACTGTTATGTAGGCAACAGTGTTTGTAGCTTGTACATGTCTGACAAGAGCCTATGTGAAAACACAGATGTGGAATTCTCTTCTTATCTGAAATGACAGAGCTTGTTCATGTGAAAAACAAACATTTCTGCAAGCTTAGAAATCTGGCCTAAGGTCTTTTATTTTTACGCTTAAAAGCACCACACATATTCCAGTTTACTCCATGTAAGTTATGCTAAATTAGTCTTGTTCGTTTGGGTAAAGCTGTCCTGGAAACCCATCTGGGACACGAGGACTCTCTTTTGTGCTGAATACGTTAAAGATGATGCTGAGATTCCTTCTTCTCCTCTCCAACTAACACAGATGCCACCATCCATCAGTCTTCAGTGCTGACAAGCCAAAACCTCTTTCTCTCTTTTGATCTGCGTGTGTGCGCACCCATCTGTGTCCAGGCGCCCATCTGTAGGTTACCTCATATCCTGCCCAAAGGCGTCAGACAAGTTTGGGGGTCGCCCCTTTTCCTTTCAGGTGTAAGAGCTAACTTTTGAACATACAGTAATGTTACTGACCAGACAACAGCTGACAAAGAAAAAATGTTCATATGCTATGAATGAGATATCAAAAATAAGCTGTTATTGATTCAAAGATTTACTGTTTGTGTTTTTAATCATGCTGCTCCACATGCTGACAATCCTGCATCATGTCTCACAAAGGCTGGATCCATTCACCATCTGCACAAATCTGCGCTTTAATGAGTCACGTAAGCTATTATGAATAACTTTAGCTGTCTCGCTCATCAGAAAACATGATTTGAAATCATCACAAGGTATTTGCTTTGATAAAATATGGGTGCTTAAATAAACTAGAAAAGCACTCGGAGAGCGCAGACCTCCGCCAAGCAGCTCATGTCCCCCCTTATATTGTGATTCACACCAAAACTTTTACTGTTACGTGTCTTTTATTAACTTTTATTTGTGTTTAAACTGGTATGTTCACTGTTCATAATGTTCCTAAAACAACAAAGCTCATATTAGATACATAAATGCATGATTTATTATGCAATATTTGTAAGCGTACACTTCCTTGTATCTTCATTGGTTATCTTTCAGCATTGAAAATTCCAACGACACCCTTATTTTTGTGTGTTCTGGATCACAGTATCCGGAATTTTGTCTGGATCAGGATCAACCTCATTGAGATCTTTTTGTGTAATTTTTTACTAAAGACTTCGGCCATTTTTATAGAGTTAAATGCATAAAATTCCAAAATTTGCCCTATCTCACAATGATAAAGAATTCTTCAAAAAATTCCTGGATCCAGAAGGCGATCAGGATCACCACCAAAATGTAATGGGATCCTCCTGGGGCTGAGACGCACCTCTGGTGAAAATTTCAGGTCAATCCGTCTGTTACTTTCTCCGTAAAGTTGCTAACAGACAAACAAAAAAACAAACAAACGCTGACAAAAACATAACCTCCTTGGCGGAGTAATAAGATGGTCACTCAGTTAAGAATCACACCCTCATCTTCTCTGCCAATAAGTTCTACAGCCTACCACATGGCTCCTCATGTCCCCCACAGCAGGAGACAGATGGGAACAGATGGGCAGCAATGACAAAGGTTATAAAGTGGGCACCTCCATCCACCAGTTAGGACCACAACACCCTGGAGAGGTTTAATGGTTAGCGCCGGTGGCCCAGAGCTACTCCATTTCATGCATAACCTCCTCGAACGACCCGTTCAGCATTACCACATTTAAGTGGATAGACAATGGATAGAAGAGTTAATGTTAATGAGAAGCCTGTTAAGGATGGGAGACCTGTTCACTGACATCTCTCATCATCTGCAGAGCCACAGTTCAATTTTGCATACTGTTTGTTTTAGCCTGAAGAACCCAAACAATGAGCTACAAAATCCTAAATATAGCTGGTTGGAAAATAGGGTGATCATTTCGTGTGAGTCAGTCCCCACAAGTGACTCCTCCAGTACTACAAACTGACATTTGACCCCAGCTATGTCACCGAGTATTGATTAGAGCAGCTTTAAGTGTGTCATCTGCACAGCTTTAGGTTAACAATGTCATTTTACAGCGAGAGGGATTTTAAATCGACTCCGTTTAACGGTCAAAACACATGCAGGTCAGTGGAGACATAAAGCAGCCCAGAAATGTGAATAAGAGGGACAAAGCCAGAATCTGATATCAGACGAGAGGGTCTGGGATGTTTCTCATAAGATACTAATCTTGTGCTGTCTTCTGTTACTTTGATAAAGAGGAAAAAAAGATTTCTGACAGCCTCTAAATGCCAAAACAAAGCAAAGAAGACCATCAAGAGATGATTGATTTTAATGACTAGGAAGTTTTTTATGGCTGCTAGTGACCCTATTGATCCGTGTCAGACAAAGCAAGTTACAGCGAACGGGCCTGAAGTGCCTGTTTTTTTGCAAAGAGTCATAATGCTGAAAAATAAAAGACAGAAGAAAGATGTTATTTAGCAGGCGAAACAAATAGTGGACACACAAGACAAGATCAGAGGAAAGAGAAATACGTAAGTCTCTGTCCTCAGGCCTAACCAAAAATTACATGGACCAAAGTCAGTTCCTTTTTTTTTTTAAAGGGATGAAGACATTTCCAAGAAGCACGATCATATAACGATTTCCTAATGAGATGCTTTAATTGAGCCCAAAGGCAGGATCGGAGGCAGTGGAAGTGTTAAGGGGTTTCGTATTACAGGAGGTTGGATGGTGAAGAGGGATTCAGGGTCCAAGGTTTGCAGAAACTCTAGGGTGTGGGGGAGGCAATGGCGTGACAGCTCAAGGTGGAGTCAGGTGAGTGAATCCAGTGCGAGAGTGTGGCTGCGTGGCAGAGGTTGGTCAAAGCCCTGGTGGCTCAAGGAGGCACTGGAGGAAAAAAGGAAGAGAGCAGGATTAGTTGTAGGAAAACACATGAAATTAGAAACGCTCAAACTTGTAATACTTACATGTAAACTGGCTGATATACCACTGGAGATGCAGGAATAATCTGGCACTGAGAAGCCTCTCAGCAGAGTTTATGTGCGGGCGGTGATTGTCGATTAATTAAAACAAATGTAAATCACTGCCTTTATCAAGATGGGCCTCTTGCAAATACATGAATTAGTTGTGGAAGCCAACAGATGGAAAACAGATCTTCCTTTTAGCATTACAGCCATGTCCAAAAAATTTAGGGCTGAGAGACCAAGCCTCCACAGCCTGAACTGACACGATCTAGTCTGGTCTGTTTGTGCCACAGGCTGTTCTCACCCTTACATTACCATCACATTGTGCCACCTCTGTCATCTAACAATGAGTAGCTAGCTAGCAAACTGGCTAGAATGGCTCGCTTCAAGTACCTTAACCACAATTACAATCATTTTAAAGATACTATCAAATTTGAAGGAACTGTCTTGTACAACTCGCAATTAAGATTAACCATGTACTGTGATTTAACAGTAAGAGTCTGCCATCCCATTTTGAATTAAAGAGAAAAACACTGTGGGATATGTTGAGAAGGGAAAAATGCAACTGATGCATCTCCTGCAGCCGAAGACACGCAAGACACAAAGAGGATATGGATTGATGATAAATGGACATGTTTATTTAGCATCTCAAAGTGTTTTACATTACATGATGGCAGAAGCTGTTATATATAGAGATCATCAGCCAGCGGGAGTTGGTGAGATCAAGTGCCTTGCCTACAGACACCCTCAGCGTATGGATGGTGAGACCTGGGATCAAACCCTTATGCTTCTGATTGGGAGATGACAAACTCTACCCCTGGGCCACAGCAGAGAAAAAAAACTGAACGGAGGAAGAACCTGTTTCATTATGCACGTGTAGAATAAGGTCTGTATGTGGGAGAATTGCTGCAGTTATCGCTGTATTTAACAAATCTGAGCCCAAAAGCATGTTCACTTGTATTCTTTATGATGCCCATATGATCGCCAAGAGAAGATAGTTGGGGCTGATATTTAAAGTTACATTTTTCAAACAGCTGAAAGGAAACTTCTATAAAGTTTCCTGAAGTTAGCAGAAAGCTAAAGAGTTATCAGTGTACATACAGTATACTAGTTTCTGATATATCATACATTGATATGTGAAACATATAAAGTCAAATCAGCGATAATAATAATTAAAAAAAAGACATTTAAACCCATAAAGTTGAATTAAGATACACAGCAGAGGTGTAAATGAACACAGATCACACAGTCTGCAGTTTTTAATCCTGACTGATGTGATTCACTGCATGCAGGTCCTGCCATCACACAGAGTACAGACTGCTTTAACTTAGCCAGCTGCTCAGTTTACAAAAATGAGCCAGTCTTAAAACTAGTGATACCCAAAATCAAAAAAGGACGACCCGCTAAAGGCAACTTTCATTTAATTTGTATTAGCCCCTTTTTTAAATGTCGAGTATCTTGTACTACTGAGCGGATAATTAGATGACATGTTGCATTTCTACATGATTACCATGAAGAGACATCAGTCTAAGAGCGTAACTCTTTTAAAACCAGTTAGAAATTACTCACAATGCCTTTAAAAGAAGTCAATCCAGAATTAATATTTGAGACATGCATGCCCAAGCTTTTAATAAAGGTGTTTTACAAATAGACACGTACCGCTTCACAGCTTAATCCTGTCGCATTTTATAGTGTCAACGTCTTTTGATGCATTTTCTCACTCCAGGCTGCTTTAACATCTTTTTTCTGTGTGAAAGTGTTCTCTATCAGCTCATCAAGGTTACATCTCTTCTGTTCTGCGCTCAAAAGCCAAATGAGGTCTTCTTACTCGTTAGTAGTCAGAGAACATTCCAGACTGCATAGCTTCACTTCATACAGCGCTCTGGCTCGAATGTACACAGAGAGACATATAAAAATTTCATACAGTGCTTTGAAACTACTTGCCCTCATGTGGTTGGTGTCATCAAGATTATGAACATCATGTACAAAACACAGAGATTTGACAGATCAAGCAGTTGAAGCCATGAATAAGTAAAGAAAAAGTGCAGACAAAGTAAAAATGCTGTGTCTGAGAATTTTTTTTAGCCTGAAGGCCAGTTTGCCAGTCAAGTGTTTCCATCAGCAAGTCAAGTGTTGAGGAGTCAGAGTAAAGTTCCCACCACTAGATGTCTCACAGACGAAACAGTATGTTCTGATCCGCAGTACAGAGGACACAGCGGGTGAGGGATTCATGCAACGTGCTTACAGCCACACAGGGACACGGAGATGCAGTGTTGCGGTGCAGACAGCGTCTATTCTTCATAGATATTGTGTATTTTATCTAAAAGGTTTGATATTTTCTTCCACGGAAGAGATTTGAACACTTCAAACTTGTGATGCCAATTCTCTTAGATTCTTTTTAACAGCTATCAGTGAACTTTAAGGTAAAAAAAGACTGACATAAGGAGGTAAATAAGTGGGACAACATGGTGTTAAATAAGTGCATGAAAATCCTGCTTTACATGCACATGAAACACTTTTGTTCTAACGTGTATTTGACAGGGTGAATCCAGACTTCACCCCCATTCAGCCTTTGGCACTTCTTTCCCACCTCATCAAGCTGTGGGAACTACAACTGTCAGACAAAACAAATGCAGCTTATCTTGGGAACATCTCTCCTGTACGGAAGAGGATTAGGGCCACAGGAAGAGAAAAAAATAATTACAGGGGGGAGATTTTTTTAAATTTCCATTTTGAGAATAAAGTCAAAATTTGGAAAACAAACAGAATGTTCTATTGAAATGAAATGCTGTATGGGTCCTCAGCTTCGGTAATGCCTGTGCCTCAGACCCCGGGTTCGTCTGTGCTCCACACCTTCAGGATCAATCAACATGATCAGTTGTCTTATTGTATCTTGCGAGACAACATAGCCTCGCTGTATAGCAAGCAGGTGTAACCATCGATAACCCTGCATCTGCATCATAATCTTCGGCACAGTCTTTTCAGAGTCCGAATACTTATGACCACAATGTGTTTGTGTGATAAAAGAGCAAGGATTTCATTTTTACTGAATACAATTCTAAAGTAAAGCTTTACAAACTCTTCTACAGAGGACATGTTGTCGAGTGACGAGTCACAATGCTGTTGATTCATTATCATTAGTCTCAACATTACGACTTTATTCATGAAATTTCGTCTTTATATGCATCGACTTTAATCTCGTAATTTTAATTTAATTCACAAAATTTTGACTTTACTTATGTCGACTTTAATCTCGAAATTTGTTCTTTAATCTTAAAATTTTGATTTTAATCTCATTCCTGTAATAATTTTTTTATCTCTTCATTTGGCCCTAAACCTATTTCGTACTCCTGTGTACTCATGTTTTAAGAAAATCTTATTTGCCACTTCTTCTCACCACTGTCTTCTCTAATAATTGTATTTATATTAATGAGCTGCAGTCATTTTGGGGTCTCATACATGTGTTGACCACGATGGTTAAACAGCTAAATGGTGTTGGGCAACTAGTCAACATTACTTGTATGGTGGCCAGTGAACAAGGGACACTTGATCACCAATGTTACATGTAAACTATAATCAAACACATTGCCAACATCTTAGCAGGCTGGTCCGCTGGGTTACACACTAACCTGTTGTGTTTTGTACTCCTCTGAGAGGTCTGAGTGTCAGTAACTGAGTTGCATAGAAAGGTTTGAAGAGTTTTTTCTCTTGCATGACTCTGTTTGTTGTATCTCTTGTACACAGCGGCTTCAGCATCAGAGCTGGCTCTGTGGGCAAAGCTGTCCCACAGGAGACTCTGGCAACCAGTTCTGTTCACCCAACGCAGGCTGTCAAGGTTTTTGATCAGAAGCTGACTCACTGTTGTCATTGATAGTGGACATGTTGAAGCAGAGGCATTGCCTTTCTTCCTCTCTGTGGGAAAGAGGCACTTGCTATATAAGTTGGACTGACTGACAGACACATGTCACCCTGAGCACTGACAGACTCACATGCCCTTTCTTGAAGGTATTCTGCCTTGTGGAGATATGGTTGGTATTTCATTCTCTCAGTCACAAAAACACTGTTCTTGTTTTAGTTTTCTGGCCCCACAGCGCTGGTTCACTCACTCTCACACATTTACTTTTACATGCTTTGTCCAACAGATCATGTTTGTGGAAAAGCAAAACATGAAAAAAAAGAATAAATAAAAAAATAAACTGTTACTTTTTGCGAAGTTATAAAGTTAGCAATGAGCTTCAGGAAATTTTGGAGAATATGTTAGCTGAAAAGCAAGATGCTTCCCTTTGTGAGTGGGAGGGCACCAAAACAGAGCAAAAGACAAAATAATGTCAGGCAAATATTCATGAGGTAAATGCTAATGTTGCTGTATGACTTCTGGCAATGACAATGTGCAAATGTTAACTAGCTTACAAGATCTATTAACTTGGGTCCCCGGTGTCCCAATAACAAACTATCATAAGAAACAACAATCAGGGCAAAGTTGCATTTATTTTTCGCTTGAAACAGCAAACTAAGTCATGTAAAGAGTTGGGACTAGACAAATGAAGGAAGCTGTGAAATTATAAATGCTAAAGGTGTGTCTATCTTCTGTGAGGGATATAGGTGAAATAGTTCAGGGTGGAAAAATGCTTGTGTTCCCACCACATGAGCAGAGAGATGGGCATCTATTGCTTTTTGAAGAGTCAAAGGGTTAACTGCATAGACAGCATCTATCATACATGATGCACATGAGACACAGAAGTCACACCGTGGTGAGTGAATGGATCAATATAGTCCCAAGATCTACACCTGCAAGCACAAATACCAGTAATTTGAGTTTAATTAATCTGGGCATCTTCAAAATGTGTTTGAGTGCAAAAATGTTTGTGGCCTAACCTTTTTTTTTTTTTTTTTTACGTCTCCATAAAATATTTGCGAATACCTGTGCCTGGTAGTTAATGCCTATAAATACATGCAGGGTTATAACATCAGCCAAGAACAGCATCTGCCTCCTAGCAGAGAGATTGGAGGGAATGTTAAGATGTTTCTTTGGTAGGTGAGCCGACCTGGATCAAAACAAACTTAGAAGAGGGGTTAAGTGTCCCTGAGATTATAAAGGTACATCATGTGCCATCTTGGTAGCAGCAGCAAGACTTGCTGTGCAAGCAGCCATAGATTTAATCTTCTAACATGAGGACACAGACAGTAAATTGGGATATACATGACAAAGTCTCACAGTCCTGGTTTCCTACCAATGCTTTGACTTGTTTGCAACAATTATTTTAATGTCTAATATCTAAGTTTTCACACTGGATTTGTCATGAATTGTTGTAGGCAAAGTTAAATGGTAACATTGACGTTACAGACAGTGTTAAATTGTTGTCATGGTTACACATAACTATTTGCTGTAATAGGCCCATACAGGCTGAATTTTGGTTCCATTTTTACTTTCCATTTAATGTATTTGAATCATTATGACTGGTGTGTTTTTGTGTGATGCTGTTGTTTTTTTTGCCAACAGAGAATGATGTAAGTAAATCCTAAGAATACACTCTAGCTGCTGTTTGAAACATCGGATGAAGACAATTCATCCATTAATTTGTGTCAGATAGATTCTTCAATACATTTTAAATAGATCAATTGTTCAACTTTTGCTGTCAACACTTGCTATTAGGGACTACCTTACTGTGAGGGTAGACAGAATGTTAATATTAAGTATGGGTTTAATGGGTAACTTTATGAAAAAATAGAGAAAAGTTATGAACAGAGTGCTAAGAGATGTTTATTTTTCTTTGATTTTTACATAATTTGGTGACATGTTAATTCAAGCATTTGAATCCCCAAGAACAAGGTCGCATGTGCTTTCCCCACCTTTAACATGTGTTGTTGCTTCATCATTAAACACTATCTATACAGAACAAACCAAAAGAAAACACTATTGTGCTCGACTGGACATAAATGTCACAACATGTGACAGCAATCACACGGAGACTTCACATGTGACTAAACTCTGTTGCTATGACACAGCATGTCATATAAGACCAAAACACAACAAAACCAGAGTGGAGGTGCACACTCCTTCTAAAAACACATTCAGAGCTATCAGTCAGTGAGGGTACAGAGATATTCACTATTTATACAAGTACATGCACTCCCAGATCATTTCCCTGGTATTTTGCATATACGTTATGCATTGCAAAACAGCAGCCTATTTATCAAAGAGACTGTTAGCAGATGACTGTTTGGTAGTTTACGACAGTTTGTATTCATACATGGGGATATTTGTACTCTATGTTGACTAAGTGTGTGCGTGTGGGAGAAATTTGTGTACATATCTGTGTGTGTGTGTTTGTGTCAGAGTGTGCAATGCCTGAAGAATTCTTGATAACACTGCCCTGCCAGATATCAGTTATGTAATTGGATCATTTTCTTCAAGTCTGTTCCTGTGAACTGCTTTTTCTTCACCTCCAGAAATCTCCATCACACTGTTTGTATTTTCCCTTCCCCTTCTGTCTCACCCTTTCTCTCCCTTACATGACTATGATATATAAAACCTTGTCCCCCAGCCCCAATTGTCTCCACATCCTCCTCTGATTCACCTCTTTACACAGCATCTTCTCCCCCATTTCCTCCCTCCTCCTGCAGACACTTGTTATTCCCTTGCTTTGTAACACACACTGATCAACCCCTCTCTCCCTCACACACACCATCTCTCTCTCTCTTTCTCTCTCTCTCCAGGGTACAGTCTGTGCTGACAGCCTGTTCCTCCAGAATTGATTTCTTCCCAGAAAGCAATAAAAGTCACTGAAGAAAGCAGAAGAGCAACTGAGAAACAACAGCTTGTCAGTCAGTCGTGTGCACGTGTCGATGCGCGGCGTTTTTGTGTAAGTGTGTGTAATTTGGGTTGGGCTCCCTCCAGACGCATGCAAGGTAAAAAGTTGATTTACCTGTCTCCACATTACAGCATGCTCATTACATGTAAAGGCAAAGACATTTGCTCACTTTTGGAATCCAGCGCTCGGCCGTATCCTCAGCAGGCTCCATGGATTTCCTGCCATCTTGATGTTTCTTCTATTACTGTTAATCATTAGCTGTGCTGCCATTTAATTAAAATCAATTCCCCTGTGCTTTCATACCACGGCTGTTTTTGCACAGGTGCTGAAATAGAGATAGCATTAAAAACATCAGTAAAACATAAGGATGTACGCAGTTGACCAAGAGATGGGGGGCTGGGCATGGTTTTTAAACATTGTGTGCTTGAGGACAAAGATTTTAACACATTGGCTAACAGACAAAATAACCAAAACAGAGTTCATACAATGTGATATGCTTCAAAAAGAGCTTTACTGAAACGTTCTCATACAGTAATAAACATAGCATATTAATTGAATATGCCCAAACTATGAAGCCAATAGCGACAAATGTTTGTGGATTGTGATTACTTTGCTAGATTTGAGCTATCACAGCGCTAACCAGTTTTATACATCATTGATGAAGTCATATGATTTAGAGAGGGTGTGCAAGAACATTTTGTTTACAGTACAATCGTAGCAAAGTTAAAGGCCAGTATGCAGTGCCTACTGCATGAGAGAGTAGTAAATAGTAAGTGAATAGTTAGTTAGCAGAGCAGGGCACATTTGAAAGCTGAGATTGTTTCCCTGAGAAAGAGGAGAAGGATCCAAACCCTACGCTTACATGGTAAGATGGATCACAGACAGCTTGAGCAGGACCATACAGCCTGTGAAGTTTTGAAGTGATCCACAGACCTTATTGGTATTGTGTGTTTGGATTAAATCTTGTGTTGGGGACCCTATCTGTTGCAGCAGGAGCTATGACAGACTGTTAGACTTTAAAGAAAGTTTTAATCTTAAAGTAAATGTCGTTCGTAAATTTTTAACAGAATTAACACTTTCCTAAGTAAAGGTCTTTGTTAACAGATTAGCAAATATCAGCATTAACAACTAACATTATAGTTTTTAATTTACACAAAAATAAGCTCCCTTTAGTGACTGGATGCAGTATAGATCATAGAGCCCTGCCTTTAGGTGTCAATGGTGGTCGAACTATCAAATCAAGACAAGGACCTGGCTGCTGACTCACTGGACCTCCTTAAGCACAGTTGAAAGTTGGACCTTGCTTGGATAACAGCTTTTTAAAGGAATCAGGTGTTCTCCCCTGCAAAAGATGCTCATTGTTGCGTCTTTTACATGAACCTCATAAAAAGATTCCCCATGTGACATATAAAATATGCAAGGAGTGATAAACTTCCAACTGGGCATGCACCAACAAAGGTCTGACAGAGTTAAAATATCCAGATAGTAATAGTAATAGAGATTGGCTTAACTGACCAATTATTGATAATGGATGAGATCTAACTGTGCATGTGTGGAGCTCTGCTGTGTCTGCAGTCAGGTCCTCTTGCACGATAAAGTGCTTTTTTTTTTTTTTTTTGCATATGGTATATTTCAGTCATTTACGCAATCAACCTTATCACATGCTTTTTTAAAACACCAACACACACAACTCTATTTGTCTTTCTTTGTCACATCCTTGGCTCTCAGCAAAAATGATTAAACTCAATAAGATGCAATTAGTGTTATGAAAGGAACTGACTGTAACACTTATTTCCCTAGCAACCATTGTTTAACTACCTGTATTAGCAGGTTTGGAATCAGAGGGAAACATAACACATCTCATTCTGCCTGAGAAACTACAATTTAATCCATAGAAATGACTTTTTTTAAACAAAAATAAGGTTTTCTCTGTCGATTAAAATGCACCAGCCTTGAAAATAACCATGCCAGATCAGGAGATAAAGTCAGTTCACACCAAAATTTGACTTATCTTATTTGTGGACTGTTACAATCATACCCAGCCACCTTTATATTATTTAGTATGTTTTGTAATTAAATTGACATATTTTTCCCAAATCTATTACACACATCTCTTGAGCTCGATTTTAATGCTAAATATTTAAATAAAATGTCAAATATTCATAATTAAATATGCAGAAATCAAAGGCTTTAAAAACATCTCCAGGCCCTAAACAGAAAACATGTGTTTTACACAGTGATATTTTCTGTTTCCAGTTGTTTTTTGTTTGTTTTTTTTTGTTTTTTTTTTAGTTTATTTGGTTCTTACTGATCAAGCTGCAGAACTCTGAACACCTTGAATTAAAACGTTAAGCTGGGAACAAAGAAGTCCCAGGATGTCTTTGCCATTTTCCCTATTTTCCATGATATAAAAAGACTCATATCTTTGAGTTTAGTCCTCAGCACAATCAAAGCTGGGCCAAGAACACGTGAGTCTGTGGTTGCCCGGCAACAATAGAAAAAAGTGCAGTACACGTTTCTCAACCTATAATAGGCGTTCTTTCTGATCAGGGACAAAGGTGTTATAGGTTGGTAAACATTGCGCAAATTTAGTGAAACTGCTCCTCCAGAGATGAATGGGTGTGGTTTGATCAGATTTGATTGATTCTTAGGAAGAGTTGATCAATCAACACAACACCTGTCATAGTATTAAATAAATGTTTCTAACCTGCATGAGATCTTTGATGGCATTTACAGATGAGCCTCATCAACTTAAACCATGAGAGAAATTTATGTCTGCTTGGAGGGCTTAGTCGTTTAGTTAGGCTGTGGATAGAGAAATTGGGCATAGGGTACTCATTTTATCCAAGTTATAAGATCTGTTATCCTAATAATTTTGACTTAATATGTTCAAGGTTTGAGATATAGCTCCAATTTCTGTCTACAACCAGTCGTATAAGACACAAACTTATATGAGTAAAGGTATCTTGTTTGCTCAATGAAATTTGATCATTTCAACAGTTACACAAGTATCTCATCACCTTACATAATCCACACAAAACAGTGTGAAGAGTTTTCACTAGAACCTGTTCTTATTAAGAATATGTCCCTGAGGAGTCTTTATTCTGTGGCTCCTGAAAAGAAGATGTATTTGGCAATAAATAATACCTGTTACGGTACTGTGAGTGTCACGTTTATCCATCCTGTGTTCGAGAGGAGGTCGAAGTGCGAAACATTTAAATGAAATGAAAATAGCAGCTGGATTCTACAAGTAGGAAGGTAAAATATATAATTTTTATTTTGGGTGAACTGAACCTTTTGGAGGACACGAGTGGGATGAGGTGAAGGGTGAGACAAAGAAACAAGAAGTGTGCGTATGTGTGTGTGCATGCGTGTGTGTGTGTGTGTTCAACACCATGTGCTGAAGCTTGATGTAATGAGTGGTCCAAGTGAAAGGTAATCCTTTTTCTTGCCATGTCTGTGTGTGTGTGTGTATGAATGTGAATGTGTGTGTGTCAGCAGGAGGTCAACACCCTCCAGTTGGTAGCAGCTGTCACTTTTCCTCAGCAGTCTCCCAGATTACTTGAAGTGAACCTGTGGCTGCTCAGACACCGTAGACGCACTGATGGGTGGGTCCAGACTAGGCCTCCATTGATCAGTCTGGGAGGTCAGGGTCAGATGGGGGAAGCGTGGTTTGAGGGATGATTCAGGAACAAAGGGGTCAGTCTTTCATGTCTTTTCTCTCCACTGACGTTTCCCGTCATCACTCTACTTTCTATCACCATCTATCTTTACTCTGTACTTCCTTCCTTCAATGACTGTATCATCCTTCACTCTCTTCTATATTAAATGTTCTCATTGGTTTTCTCAGATGTTGACGGTGAACACAAACAATGGCAAATCAGAGACACGGCTGACTTGACTGACTGACAGGCAGACACACTGTAAGGATTTGTAAGGAGGCTGAAGGCCCACCTTTGGTAGGCTGACCTGATGTTAGGCTGAGTGCGGACTTCAAACATGGCAACTCTTGCTGATTGATTCAAAACTCAGCTTCAGAAATAAATAAGTGATGTCACCATAGTTTGCATATAATATGGACAACTTGGTGCCGCCTTCCGCCAGTATACGGATTTGAAGCCGAAAAGATTTCAGTATTTCTGCAATTTTTCTCCATTTCCCGAAACCAACATCGCACAGTAGTGCTGTCACTGTGATGACACTCTACTCAGCGGATGAGCGACGCAATCTTCTTATGCCCATAGGCTGTATCAAGCGTCAATCATAGAAACATGAATTTCCTAATGACTTTTAAATATGGAGCTGTACAGAAAAAAAGAGGACTTGAGCACAGACCAGTCTTACAGTGACTACATGTCAACATCGAAACCAGGGAGGAGAAAAATGTATAATCTGTGTAATTAAGTTATAAAGTTTGTCCACAGCTCCATAGGGATTGCTGGAGGAGGTGGGATTTATGACCTATACTGCAGCCTGTCACCAGAGGGTGCTGTTCTTGCAGTGGCTTCACCCACCTTCCATTCTATATACAGTCCACGGATGTCACCAATGCGAAGTGTGGTTATTATCTATGTGTCCAAATGTAAAATCTAAACATTATTAAGCTCGTCTGATTAATGCACCTCCATCAGTGGCTGTCCAGCTTCATGTTACATCACAGACATACTAACAAACAAGAACACATCAGATTAACTAAGGCAGTCCGCAGTTACAGTCGGATGGGGGCAGGGTTAGGGTTAGCTTCATCTACAACAACCTATTCACCATACACTTAGCTGCTTTTACTGCTGATTAATCAGTGAAGCACTAACTTTTCACCAAGTATTGGTTTGAAAATAATTTAATTGATTGAAAAATGTCTATATTTCTCCATTTGAACATGTTTAAACTGTGAACTCTACAGCCTTCTTGAAATAAGCCAACTCAGCTGTTATTAGTCACATTAAACAAAGCTAGCTGTTGTAGCTTACATTTCCACTGATGCTGGTGTGAAACGAGGTGAGCAGCACTACATAAATTAGTCCAGCACATGAATGAGTTTATCTGCCTGTAAAACCTGTGACTTTTCTTTGCATTCATCAGTCACTCAGTATCCCCTCATCCCGTACCATGTCCTGTTGCAGTACTTTTCCTTCTGCATAATGACTGTGATAATTTTTATTGTCTGCAGTTTTATGTCTGATAGAGTCATATTTAGTCTGCCTCTGCTGCAACAACCCCAAGGGGATCATTACATTATCACTGAATCTAATCTAATGAAAAGAGGCCATCGTCTTACATCAAAATGTAATAAAAGTCTATCCATAATATAAACAGCAAAGGCTGCAGGGGAGGTGCAGAAAAGAAGACAGTTGATTTTTATAATAAGCTTCTATCCTACCCCCTCTGTTTCTATAGATTTGGAGGGAAATGTGTGAAAACAATGGCTAAAGATAAGAGTGGTGTCAAAGAACAAAACGATCAAGGATGATGACTGAAGGTTTTATATCTGCTGTCAATAAGAAATGGTTTGTCATTCATTGATCCATAAACACAGATATTATGCCCCACTTTAGAGTGAAGGAAATAGCAAAGAGTGTTGTCTCAGAAAGACAATAAGGAAACTGGAGGACATCTACTTTACTTTAACAGCTCTGTGATTCACAGCAATTCAATTCTGTCACTAACGTTGTGGATCAGACAGTGAGTTTGTGTAGAAGTCACTTTCCAAGCAGCTTGATCTTACTCAAGTTGTTCCTGCAGGTGAAGTAACACGTGCAAAGTAGCAGCAACTTAGTACTTTTTCCAGTTATTGCACCTACATTTATTTTAAATGTCCAATTTCAGTTTGAATGCAATGAATTGAGTTTTTGAACATTACTTTAATGTACTGTGTAGGCTTATCAGCGATCAAAGTCTACTTGTATCAGTAGTCTTAACAGATAGAGTTGTATTATCTAAATAAAAAAAGATTCCTGTTATTTAAAGAATCCTACATCTCTAGTTAAAACAATTACAGTTATTTTTTAAGAAAGCACAATTTTGTGGTGTGCAGATGGCCTAGCAGGTTAGCGTGCCCCACGGTCCCTGCAGCGGCCATGGGTTCAAATCCAGCCTTCAGCATGTGCTGCATGTCCTCCCTCCCTCCTCCATCTCCCCATACCGCCAATCTGTCCTATCAATAAAACACAGTTTTATCTTGCTTTGATATCCTGTACACATCCAGCTGGCTTGCTTAGCTGTTAAGAGAAGCAAATTGTCCAGCAATGTCCATGATCGTTTGTGAGCAGGTCGTGGTGATTTGATGGGATTTCTGCTCGATGCATTGTAACTGAATAGCTACTTGAAAACAAGAAGTCGTTGCACCAAAGAAACATTACACTGAATCCACAAAACTAACCACAAGATATCAATTGTTTGCAGATGATCCACAAATTAATTTACCTTTGGATAAAAGGTTTATCATTTTTATGCTGAGCTTGGCTAGATATCTGACAGGGAGCTTTACATTTCGTTACAGATTTAAATGTATTTTGCATTCATTAACTTGTGTATCACATGATGGCAGTAGAGCAAATTAGCATTTTCCTCAAATGTTGAACTAAACCAACAATGTCGAGGTTTTGGTTCGTCTGAGCCTGCCGTCACTCTTGTCAACGATAGCATGCACTTTTATGTTGTGTATAAATATGTTCAGTTCAGATCATCACTTCCAGCTGTGCGCAGATTGGTAAATCATGATAACCACACTAATCCTGTGAGACTGTCTCCCACATGTCTGTGCTGTACGCATGGGTGTTCTTCAGAGGGAAAAAAAAAAACATGGGGAGACAGATAAGATGAAAGTCGTCCTTTCTGTTTTCATGCAATCACAGCTCTCTAATCCACTAGGGATTTATTGTAAATTAGCTATTTCCCTCTGAGCCTCATCACAACACATCCATGTAAGGAGCTGGAACATTTTTCAGAATCATATTTACATTTGCATATCAATAAAGTGTTGCTTTAAAATTGGAAAGTGGTAATTTTTGTGCATATAAATGGTCTGAAAAGTGGGGACTCAGTATACGGGCTAACCTCACTTAATCTCCTTATTCTATCTAAAAAGCCATTTCTTTTCTTTTGATTTTAAGGAGCTGGTCCTTGCACCCGTTCACTTTTGATGATTAATTCAAAGCGGGGAGGCAGATTAAGTATTTCAAAGTATGTAACAAGGCAGGAGGCAGAGAGGAACGAGATAAAAGCGCAGAAAGAAAGAGGGATCAGGAGAAGGACATGCTGGGAGAGAGAACGTGATACAGACAGGGAAATTGAAAGATTGCTGCTTCTGTTTCTCTAGTCTGTTAGTTCTGTGGCTTTGTAGGCTCTCTCCTGGGAAACGAAGGATATAACCCTCTAAAGTCTCCCTGTTTCATGTAGGGTCAAGATCTTTTTGATCAGGGGCGACTGGGGATAAAAGCACAAGAGGGGGGCACAGGAGGGTGGGAGAAAAGACGGCAGGAGTAAACTAAAGAGAGAAGAATAGAGGATGAGTGACAGCAGATAGAGAGAGAGAGAGAGTGAAGGGGGGTGAGGGGTGTCTGAGTTTGACGGGACGATGAGGTGGACAGACAAAGATTTCATGCTGTCTGCTTCATTGCCAGGCTGGTGTGGGAAGGAGGTTTCCCAATCATCCTCCTCAGCAGAAAGTGTGCCAAAGTCTTCTCAGGGAAGTTTCAAGACCCGGAAAAGAAAAACAAGGAGGGTTTCATATGGCAAGAAACACAAGTATCATGTTGTGTCTACGAAATAAGCGTGTGTGCAGCTGTTGAGGAGGCGCACACATGATACGGCAGACACAGAGCGTTGCGTCCATATTGACCCTCTCGGAGGGAGGGCTCTACATCTTAAGCTTGATATTGATTACAGAGACGATGTGATGCATGATCGACATAAGATACTGCAGCTGCATGCTCGTATGAAATCACACACACAAACACACGCACACAAACAACAAACACAACTACTACTACCCAACTCCTGTTGTACAACTTTAACTCAATAAGAGTTTGGATATTGTGAAATGTTCATAAAAACAGACTGATGTTCAGCAACTCTAGGGGCAGCAGGAGCTCAGGAGGTAGAGTCACAGTGGTCATCTGATGACCGGAATGTTGGCGGCTCAATTCCCCCCTTTCCCGAGTCTGTCCGTTGTGTCCTTGGGCAAGACACTTAACCCACCTTGCTCCCAGTGTGTGTCCTCCACTGGTGTATGATTGAGACTGGCAGCCACGTTTCTGTCAGTCTGCCCCAGGGCAGCTGTGACTACGAAGGTAGTTTACCATCACCAGGGTGTGACTGTGTGAATGAATGAATGATGTATCCAATGTAAAGCGCTTTGAGGGTCTCTGATCAAGGGCTATATGAAATCTGATGCATTGTTAGTATTTATTATAACTCATTTAAACCCTTGTTTGATTAAACTTAGCACTGAGACATGTGGAATCCTGAAACCAAACTTTTTGATTCCAAATGCATAATTTTAGATATGATACCAACAACACAACTCAAAACAGTTACCATTGTGTTGCATTATCTTTTTTTCTGAACAACACAATCTGGATTTGTGGATGCAGCAGCAAACTGTGTTCACATGGGATAGTTATTAGATGTTAGATTGAGATGTGATTGAGATAATTCTCTTTCTTTTTCCGAGCATTGCAAAACTTTGTCTGCTTTCAATTGTCTCCATTCCAACTGTTTTGAAACAAGTTGCTGGCATGAATGAGCTTGTTTTCTCTGGAACAATCACATTTTTTTTTTCCACTTTCAGAAATCAATACTCTTTGTGCAACTTAAAATCCAATACAGGGTTGTTAAGCTAATTGGCAAAACATCAATGAAATTCTGCATTGTCAAATTTTTACACAGCATAGCAACTCTTTAGGTCCTTACACAACATGGCTGACACGAATATAGAACGCGAAATTACGAAATACTCAGAGGAGAATTTTGACGCGCCTGACTATACACAGGGCTCTCAAGTTTTGAACTAAGCTCAGAGTGAGATTTCCTTGCGTGAGAAATACAATGTGTGGCGTGTGAACGAGTGGGAGTGTGAGACTTGAGAGCCCTGGAGAATACCAGCGCTAAGCTAACAGCACACAGCCAGTTAGCCTTTTCAGAGGGACTAGCTTCAAACAAAGTAGGACTTTAGGTGCCAGCTTGCTAACTGATTAGCATTCACGACACGAACAGCTAGCGAAGAAGCAGCTACAGAGAATACCAGTCATAAGCTAACAGCAACACCACTGGTTAGCATTTGCAGAGGGATTAGCTTCAAACAAAGTAAGACTTTAGGTTCTAGCTTGCTAACTGATTAGCATTCCTGACACAAACAGCTACCAAAAGAGGCAGAGAAGCAGCTACAGAGAATGCCAGCGCTAAGCTAACAGCAACACTGCTAGTTAGCATTTTCAGGAGGGATTAGCTTCAAACTAATTAAGAATTCAGGTGCCAGCTCAGAGCTAAGGAGCGTGCTAACATAGCATAAAGGACGCTGAAATACACTACGAACCATGTTTTAGTTCAGCATGTAATTTTTGTAATAATGTAATTTTTCTCCAAGAAAATCCTGAAAATCGCTCAGACTCAGACCTTTTTAACTCGCTGTTGTGGCCACATTTTTCAGAGTACAGACATGAAAAACACATCATTGTGTTCATGAAGGGCGGAGGATTCATACAATGTTCCTATTTTCATTCTGAGATTTAAGGAAATCATGCTATGGGAAGAAGTTCAGAGGCCCTAAATTCGATGGAGTTAGGCAGCTTCTCATTCAAACAGTAGGTCAGTTAATGCCTTTGATGTCTGACACCTGTTAAGATGCATTAATTAAAACACACATGCACACACACACCTTCTTGTACTTGCTGCTTTGTGAGGTCTATGAGAAAAGACCCACAAAGCGGGGACTACAAACTTTGACCTGCAGAAACCATTCAGGGCTCCAAAAATTCAGCTTATTGAGGACATTATGGGGTGTACTCAGGATTTTCATTCATTTAACTTTTCAAATTTAAATTTTTCTCATTATTCATGCATTATTAGATTCTTCAGACAAATCCAAACTCATTCAAACTGATTCAAACCTTTCTGATACTTCAAACCTGTTTAACACTTTAGGACTTCTAATTATTTAAAAATCTTCCCACTTCAAAATCATTCTCATTATTTATGTATGTTTTAATTTCTTCAAACTTTTTTTTTTAACTTCTACTCTTACTTCTTCCACGAGCTCTACTGCTTTGACTTCTACTTCTTATATTCTAAAACTACTTCTACTGCTTACATGGCTACTAATATCACTACTACAACTACCTATTATCATACTACTTCTAGTACTACAACTTAAACATATGCCACTTCTCACTTTTCTGTGTTTAAAGGTAATTTTCTTCTTTATCCAATTTTTTTTTTGCAATTTCAGACAGTTTTTCTAGCCTTATTCAGCATGAATGCAATTTTAATTTATGAAGCACATTCATACTATTTGTACTTCAGCAATTTTCACTTTCATCCAACTTCTACCTCTCTTTCTCCAGCCCTTAAACCAATTTTACATTTAAACCTTCCTCCATTTTTTTAGCAGTTTTGCATTGCTTTTTCAGCTTTCAGCACTCAGCATTTCCACGCATTTTCTGCAAGGAAATGCAATTTTTCTAGTATTACTATTGGTGGCTAGGCTAACAGAAATGCAACTTGTTAGCAATAGACCCTGTAAACCAAGGGAGCTAGCTTGGAAATAATGCAAAGCTGCCAAGCATCACGCAATTAGACCCATTCTTACGCCACACTTGACATTTCTCACCCTTATATTTCCCCATTCCATCCATCCATCCATTTTCTACCGCTTATTCCTGTTCCCGGGGTCGCACGGGGGCTGAAGCCTATCCCTGCATCTTCTGGCAAAAGCAGGGGACACCCTGGACAAGTCGCCAGTTCATAAACCAATCAGAAGCAATGTAAGGCAGGTCTTGGAGTCTCTAACTATCTTTTACACGCAACAGCGCTGACATTTAAAACCTACTTTGTCATTTCTAATTTCTGGTTAATTAAGACAAGCATTAGGAGGCCACAGTGCAAGGAGAGCAGCTGGCGTGGAGGTGAGGACATCAGTCTTACGTCACGGTAGAAATCGACATTAAAAAAGGCTATTTTTTTTCAGCAGCTGTTAGGATGCCTAGCCCAGGTTCACACTTGAAAGAATGGAAGGTCCACATGAATGGTCAGCTTGACAAACTTTACTGGTTGCAGATCTCGGTTACAGCTTCATCATGCCACAAGTGTAACAAAGATTGGTCTGAGACTGTTCAGATATATATAGCTGTCCACGTCTCCAAGCATTCTGCTGGCATCTAGTTGACCTGAAGAAGAGTCCATGTAGGGTAAGAGCAAAGGACAACGCATATTACGAACCCTTGGTTGAACATATGGAGAACACCATAGCATTACGTATTTTGGGAACCTGAGTGATGTCAAAAATGTGTGCAAGGTTTTTGTTAAGAATGGTTGTCGGAGGTTGTCATGATCCGAAAAAATAAATGCTGCAATATCGCAGGACGGGAGAACGTCGCTGATGTAAACGCTTGTTGGAAAAAAATATTGACATGCGAAATAATCACACATAAAAAACGTTGCTGGTATGAAAGGACCTTTAAGGAATTCTGTTTGTGCATGCTGTACACAAAAGTGTTTAGACGTTTATTTACATTAACACACGTTATTAAAATGTTTTCATAATGATTGCAAAAGCAGGGCACTGTCATCTTGTGCAAGGAGTGTCACACAACCCTTCTGCTCTTATGACACTCCCTCTGCATCCAGCAACACACTGGTGTCTGTGTATGTACTGTGCCTTTAAATGGTAGGCGTGGCTTCCCTACTACGACCTGCCTTTTATGCATAATAGCCAACTCTCCTTCCCTCGGATCATATAGTGCAGTAGTCGGCAAAGAAAAGCTTGTACAGCCCTGTGAGTGGTGGGACTGCGACCAAACGGAGTCGGTTACCTTTAGTGACTGTTTACAACCTGGAAAAAGACACCAAGCGGATCAGCGGGATTATAAGGAATCGTTTTGGCTGCCGTTTTGGACACTTCAGTGCGCACGGCGGATCTATGAGGACGCAGGAGGGTTTTTCACACTCAACACCAGGTAAAACTCTTCATTTACTGAACCGCAACTTCCCTTACTGATGATGTGAGCTTGAAGTGCAAGAATGAATATATCAGGATGAAATTACCCGGTTTAAGTTTGGGTTATTGTTGCTTTTTCTCCCCCTTACGCATCTGCTTCCTAATTAAGTGATCGGCGCTTTTTAGTCGCAGCTGAATTCTCTGAGCTTGATAGGGAGTTGAACCGAGGAGGAGTCAGATAAACTACTTTACATACGGCTACCCCTGAACAGGCTGCTGCGCTGGTACCTGTCTATCCAATTAATCTATTTCAGTCTAATTGAATTGCTCTTGCCTATTTCCTGCCGTTGCAGTCAGCAGAAAACAGAAAGCCTCCCTCTGCTCTTCCCCTTCTTTTCTCTCTCTGCCACAGTATACTACCGAATCAGTTATGTAATAAAACACTGTTGCGAAACTTGAACTTCCCAGCAGCAACACAGAGGAGTTTCACTTTGCGGAATATCAACATAGGATGCTTGAATGTCTGCCTATACCGAATCTCCAAGTCTGTTTCGTGGCGTTACTTGAATACCTGACAGGGGTTCAGTTGTTGTCTTGTGTGGCACATCGTGTCCTGATGCAGGTACTTTTTCTCTTACATCTCCGTGGATGTTTTTTCTTCTAAAAAAGTGGGGCAATATTCCGCTGTAGCCAACAATAAATCAACCCAGTGTGATGCATCCAAAATAGCTGCATTATACACGGACACAGAATAAGCCCTTTTCCCCCCAGAGGGCAACATGTCTGCGGACAGGGGTGTGATTATTTTGATGAGAATAAGGCTCAGTTCTCCAACAACTGTGTGCTCTCTCTCCCTGCAGACAGAGGGAACAGGGAGTGATTCACCCCCCTGCCTGCAGCAGCCCCCATGCCGGGCATTAGCTCCTCCGCTCCTCGTTATGAAAACTGGACCATGGACCACCTCGACCACTACCAACATTATTTCTACGACGACCACCACGACCCGGATGAGGATTTCTTCAAGTCCACAGCGCCGAGTGAGGACATATGGAAGAAATTCGAGCTGGTGCCGACCCCGCCCATGTCGCCAATTCGGGCGGTGGAGGGGTCGGGCAGGGTCGGGCTGCTGTACCCGTCTCTGGGGGACAAGCTGGAGTGGGTGTCTCAGTTCTTGGGACAGGAGGATGAGCAGCAGCAGCAGCAGGACTTGCCCTGCAAACTGACCACAACTAATGACTCTTTCGGGAACTTGAGCTCGATTATCATCCAGGACTGCATGTGGAGCTGCTTCTCTGCAGGGCAGCAGCTGGAGAGAGTTGTAGGGGAGCGCTGCGCATCGTGTCCCGGGACGGGGGCGGCGGCGGCGGCGGCAAAAGTCGCTGCCGGATCTGCTCTCACATCTCCGGGGAGAGTGCAGGGTGCCTCAGCCGACGCGGCGGCTCTCAGCGGACTGGCGGCGGACTGCGTGGATCCGGCTGCGGTTCTCACTTTCCCATTAAACGGGGGATGCAAGAAACAAGTTTCCTCTGGTTCAGAGTCTCACACCGACTCATCAGGTCAGTAACAGAAGGAGCAATTCCTACAACATAGTTTTTTTTTATTATTTGGATTGACTTGGAGCTTCTCAGTGATGGAGTGTAAAAAACTGTATGATAGTTTCATCTTGTTTCTTCAGCCCTTAGTGGTACCTTCTTGCTCCTAAACATTATTTTTATCAGGAACTTTTTTTTCCCAAGGTGTCTTAAGATTAACTCGACCTGTACTGAAATGATCCATTAACTTATTTGGTTAATATTTTGCTTTGATTAGCCATTATCTGCAAGTAAGGCTGAGAATGGCACATGATGACTGCATTGCGTTACCTTGGTGCATGCAACACATGCTTGAAGCCCAGAGTGCGGCACGCCCATTGAAACATCTGCTGCCTGGCAGGGCTCCAGCAGACCAGCTGCTCCCTCTGCCTGCTCCTCCAGTCTGACTTAAGATAACAATATTCTCTCTGCACCGCCTGGCTCAGATTTGACAAGAATAAAATGAGAGAGGGCGACTCGTAATTGTTGGAACTTTTTATGTAAGATGAAGAGAAGGAAAACCAACACTCTCGATTTAGATTTTATGGAGCAAGAATTCCCCCCTGACACCAGAACCACTTTTTTCCATTTTCACAACCAAATGACAGAAACTGGTATGTAGGCTGCCATGTGATGCGGAGCTTGGACCATGTATAATAGTGTGTGGAATGTCACAAAGGGAACTTGTTGCTGCATTCCTCCGCTCAACAGGCTGCAGCGCCAATTGTGTCAGTGGGTGGATTTGGTTGGAGCCAGCTCGGGCTGTGAATAGAGCAGGATTAGCCATTTAGGAGGTCAGCTAGGCCTGCAGAACTCTTTGACTGGAGTTTGAGGCTGTATTTCACACCGTTACAGAAGATAATGCGTTTAAACAAGAGGAGAATGAGCAATCATGGGAATAAATGTAATAAGGGTGCTTGAGGGAACTTATCTTGTATTCTTTGTAATGTGAGAAGTCATCTTTTGTCGTATAAATGTTGCTGTCAATAATAGTCAGGCGCCCCTCCCTCTACAGCTCTTTGTGCATCCCCCTTTCACAGTGTTATCCATATGAGATTACTGCTTTCTGAGCAGTCAAATACTCAGAGGTGCAATTACTTCGAAGGTGTGTTTCAATTTACAAGAGCAGTGAAAATCCTCCAGGTCTAGTGAGTTGGCAGGAATCAAGTCGATAAAACCTTTCCCGGTGTTCAATACCTCTTTTCCACTCTAGAAAACAGTAACAAATGGCTCCAAATGAGCACCGAGTTGAATATCAGTTGGCTCATTTTAACCTGGTGATGAATTGCTGATTTTGCTGCTCTTCAACTAGCTCTCATTCTTTTGATCCTCGTGGGTAAAGAGAGAAGGAAGTGAACCGAGAGTAGTGAATCCTGACTGTGAGAGCATGTGTCATGTAAGGTGTGAAAGCAGTCGGATGTATTAATTTAATCAGACAATTTACTGTCTTTTCCTTTTGGTGTTCCAGATGAAGAAGATGACAAAGATGAGGATGAAGAGGAGATTGATGTGGTGACGGTGGAGCACAAGCAGCAGCAACAGCGTAAACCTCGCCGTCTGGTCAATACTCGTAAACCAGTGACCATCACGGTTCGTGCTGATCCCCTGGACCCTGGCATGAAGCGTTTCCACATCTCCATCCACCAACAGCAACACAACTATGCTGCACCCTCCCCAGACACAGTCCCGCCACCACCTGAGCCTCCTCGGAAGAAGGTGCGACAGGAGGCCTCAGGCCAGGCCTCTCAGCCGCACCAGAACTCTCACTACCAGCAGCCTCGGGCTGGCCACGCCCCCCTGAACTTAGACACCAGAAAGTATCATGTGAGCCAGAATGGAGTCAGGTCAGAGTCGCCTAACCTCAGCGCCTCCTCTCCTACCTCTTCCACATCACCTTCGTCTCCTCCATCCTCCTCATCTTCCTCAAACTCCCACCCTCAGAGCTCCCCCACAAAGCCCCATTACTGCTCCCACCTCTCTAGCCCCCAGTCGTCTGACTGCGAGGACACGGACAAACGCAAGGCGCACAATTTCTTAGAGCGCAAGCGGAGGAATGACCTGCGCTCGCGTTTCCTGTCGCTGCGGGACGAGATCCCAGGCTTAGCAGACTGCCCCAAGACACCAAAGGTGGCAATCCTGACAAGAGCCACAGAATACCTGCAGCAGCTGCACGTCAGCGAGAGGCAGAAGGCTCAGGAGAGGAAGCAGCTGAAAACCAAGCAACTGCAGCTGCTGCAGCGACTGGCACACCTAAAACGATCCTGAGCCAGTGTCACCACGCATGTACACTCATAAAACTGTACAAGACGAAACGAAGGACAAAAGACACTAATGTTCACTTTGAATTGGTCACGTTGGGATGGTGCGGGTGGATTTTTCTTTTTTTGTTTGTTTGTTTGTTTTCTACTTTTGTGGTTTGCACATTAGCTTCTGAGTGATTGACAAGGTGGTAAGCCAGTCAGGACAGCAAGCTAGGGACTGATCTTATGGGGCGTCTTACAGACATATAGATATGTCCATGGTTACTCGATATAGATTTGTTAAACTGTTATATTTTCCCTTAAATTAAAAGAAAAGGTAAGACTGTTGCTTGCTACAAAGGCTTGTTTATTATGCAGCACTTTCTTGTGGAAAAACTGCTGCAACTGTGCTGTTGAACTGCTGCATGGTCTGCTCAGATGTGTCCTTGGTTGTATTGAGCGTGGTGTGCTTGCACAGCAGTGATGTCTTTACTTTCTGTATAGCATCAGGCTAAAAGCAACCTTGAAAATTCTCTTTCCCTTAACTTTCTTTTCTGTCCCCTGCTTCTTAGTGCTCGGCATACAACCTTCACATATTGTTATCAGGTTATGCCTTTGTCTGTATTGTTTTTTTTTTTTCTTTCTCTCACTCTAGAGCATCTGACCTCACCTCCTGACTTTGGTCAACTTTCAAAGTTTCCAGCTTCATGCTTGCTCGAAATGGAAATATAGGGGGCTTAAGTGGGGCTGTACTGAGCCATGCAACAATGATGTTACATCTAGAAGGATACAAATTGTCCTATACCTCTAAAATAGCTCAGGTTAAGTCCTCACTTCAGTGCCTCCAGGTTTCCATTCATAACTTCAGCTTTTCTTTTCTCGCATCAATGTTTTACAGCGGCACCATTTCCACAGTAATAGCCTGTTTTGTAGCATTATTTTGAGAAATGTAGGACATGTATTGTCGTGCAGATGTAACTTGAGATTGATCCTATTTTCAGTCAACATCTGCAAAGGCACTACAGAGGTCTTGACCAAGATTTCACTCTATCTTTGTTATTCGTGTGCCATGGAGACCAGCTATAAGGTGAATATCGGCTTCAAATGACCCACCAAAAATGTTATTTAGCGGCCAAAGTTGAATCTTTGTGTGTGTATGTTTGAAAGCAACATGAAAAATATCAACTTTTGCCTGGAGATGAAGCCCACTGAGTTCCAACTGTACATTTTTTTTTCATCTTGTTGTCTGATGTTCTTTTTTTTTCTTTTTGCATTTGATATAACGCCTCTAGAAGCCTTTTATTGTCTGTAGACCATCCTGCTGGATGATGTGTATATAGTATACCCTTATGTACAGTCCCTTCCAAACCAAAACCAGAGCTGTCTACTAAACTCATCCTAGTTTCTTTCAGCCTTGTGTCCTAAACCTGGGCCGAGCTTGCTGGCTTTTCAAAGATAACTCAAAGCTTCTATTTTTGTTAATAAAATGATTATGAAAAAGAGTCAAAATAAAACACGTACTGAACATTGATCACACTAGCCACTTTGTCACTACTTTTTTTTTTGCATTGCCTACTTGTTTCTTTACTGTTTGTTACTTTCTCTGTCTTTGGGTGTTTTCTTTATTTGTACAAGTCAGAGTTGACAAAAGTTTTATACTATATTTTCCTACCGAGTTGTGTTTCAGTGTGAGCTAATGACTGTTTTTGTTATTGTAGCTGGCAGGGTCTTAACTAGTGGTGATGTGCTGAAGACTGTATGCATGGTCGGCTTTTTCTCTACGGCGAGGAAAGCACCTGAATGCTCTTTCTTTTCAATCCAATCACTCTGGCTGAAACACTCTCTCAAACTGGCACAGGCGGTTGCATAGGGGAGGAGGAGTTTGGAATTAAGAGGATCTACCGATTAAACTTCTTGCTGTGCGTAGCCTTTAGTGACCCTATTGTTACTGCTTTCTCCCTGCTTTTTAGCGAGCCTGATGCTCCCTATTGTCCCATAAGCCATGCATCAGAAAACACTGTAGCCTTGGAGCTAGTACTGTAAATGACTCGATCTCGAGTAGCATGCCCTGCTATTAGCGGCACTCAGGAAACTCCCAAGCATGGTGTAGCTCCTGTGAGAGGGCCACAGGCTGTGCTTGAGGTAAACACCTGTTATTATATGCTGTACATATAACATAACGCTTAATCAACACATATAGAAAAAGGACCATTCAGTCAGAGAAATCCTGATGATTGGGTGAACTAATACACCAGGATATCTTCATGAATGTTTCTGTTTTCTTCTTTGGATTAGCTGTAACATTATTCTGCCAATTCATTCAGCACAAACCGCTGTTAGCCCTGATGTTTCTTATTTAATTTCTCAACAGTGAGGACCCTCAGTAGTGGTTTGCTTTATTAAGTTTAGTTGTTTGACTTGTGTTGGTCACTGGTCTCTGCTGTTCGCACAGTCGTGGTAGCAGTGAACGTTGCTTACTTACTTTGGAAGTGATTTTGGAGCCTTGTCAGCACTTTGTTTTTTTTTTTCTTCTGTACCTCATAAGCCTCTATGTATGAAGAATAAGTCAGAAAAATAATAAACTCATAAATTGACATAAATCACCTGCTTGCTTTATTTCTTTTTTTCTAAACACACATAAAAATAAAAATAATCACAAGCATTCTTGTACCTTAACTGGAAGGTTGGCGGTTCGATTACCCCTGATCCTGAGTTTGTCCGTTGTGTCCATGGGCAAGACACCTAACCCACCTTGCTCCCAGTGTGTGTGTCGTCCACTGGTGTATGATTGTGAGTGTTGTGTGGTGGTGGTCGGAGAGGCCGTAGGCACAAAATGGCAGCCACGTTTCCATCAGTCTGCACCAGGGCAGCTGTGACTACTAAGGTAGTTTACCACCACCAAGGTGTGACTGTGTGAGCGAATGAATGATGTATCCAATATAAAGCGCTTTGAAGGTCTCTGATAAAGCGCCATATGAAATCTGATGCATTAATAAAATTCATAACATGTGCAGATGGATATTTTAAAATGTAAGAACATCAACATAAATTATTTGTGTTCTTTACACATTTGTTTTCCTTTCAAGCCACCTGTATGAGTGAACACACATCCTCCCCTCCACATCCACAATTTGTTCTCAGTAGTATCCATGGCAACCCATCTTGGCATCTTTGCCGTGGAAACACACATCTTTGCTCACTGCTGCAGTGCTCCGACAGTCTCCATAGAAACGATAGTAACTGTACCGCAATCCCAGCTGAAAGAGAGTTTTATAACTGTTGTTTATGGTATCTACAAAATGATAAATCCGTCCACACAGCTCACTGGGTGGGGATTATTCTAATGAACCGAATTCAGACCACTTTTGTAATCGTTGAAGCTGCATGAGGTAATCAGAGCGTGCACTTTACGCCAATAACGCGTAAATACTCACATGATTACGCAATTCAGTCTCATAAGATAATAGACCCTGAACTCGAGCGCCAATCAATCATTGTTGCCAGAGCAACGGCTGTCTGTTGCTTAGTAACAGAGCCCTGCTCGCCGCTGTATGCCCTCTGCGCATGCGCCTGGCCGTCAGCTGGGCACCGAGGAAGCAGCATCATGGCGGCGTCCGCTCGCAGCGTGCAGTGTGCCTTGAAGAGAGCCATGGTCCCGTCATTAGTGGTGATTTTAGGAGCTACCGGCACCGGCAAGTCAAAGCTGGCGATCGAGATCGGGAGACGGCTTCGGGGGGAAATCATCAGCGCCGACTCCATGCAGGTAGGACGGCTGTTAACACGAGGAAATGCCCGGAGAGTCCTTGACATGGCAGCCATTATGCCTCAGTAAAGCTGAATAAAAGATCTGCTGTGCGGCTAAATGTGATCAGATTGGAAAACTTGCTGTTGTACTGTCATCCAAAGCGATCGGACTCTTTGAATATGTAATCTGCATTCAGCTTCATGTTTGGCGCAGGGTGGCGAGAAGCGCAAACGAAAACGTGAGAATAACTTCAAAATTATCATAAAACAGATCATCAGTCATCTGCACTGCAATATATTTCTGTAAACCTCACTTCAGATCCGTCGTGGCAGCAAACAAAGCCCTGTTAACGTGTTTAATCCACATCAGCATGTCTGCAGGGCCTGTAGCCCACGGGGACACAACAACAGCAGCTACAGGAAGACGAAATGTCACAAACAACCTCCCAAAAACATGCAGAAGGGTTTATCACTCTCTGGAGATTAGCTGGAATACACCAGAGTCATTTGATAAAAAAAGAAAAGCCCTTTGAAGTCTTAAAAAATGAAGCAGAGAAGAAATCGAGGATAGAAATAAGAGCCTAACTTTAGTCTTGGTCCTACTTTCTCTGTATCCTATGTCTGTCCTCCTGCCTCATTCTGATTCCCCACCTCTTAATTCTTCTAAAATACATGAAAACATTAACAAAACCTACTGATTGTGACTCATATCAGGTTTTAGTGCATGGTTAATTTACATTAGGAGTTACATTATCACAGAAGTAAGCAGTTAAACCCTAAATCTTGTCTCAATGAGATAATGAGAACATTTGTAAATATAATACAAATACATACACAGCATAAATGTGAGAAAAGTTTGTAACTGCAGTATAAAGAAAGCGAAGACTGTGTGCAAGGTATAAGTGCATGTCTTTTAAAGGTTAGGACAGTGTGCACATGATATTTATATTATATTTGCTTTAAGCCATAAAGTATATTTTCAAAGTTTATCTTTTGGTAAATAGTCAATCTTTAAGTGTTGGAGTGAATTACAAGTTAAAGCAGACAGGAGACAAAAAAAGTGATATCTTAAGACAACTTTATCTGATGGGCTTTTTAATTCTGTTCTAGGATTAATAAGAAAAGTGAAGCCAAACATTTATTTTTCCATTACACCATCTTTTACACACCGCTGCTTTGTAGCATACACACAACATAATACTACCCAGTACAACAGCTCTGTCATAAATGCTCTTTTCCTGAATACAGACAAGTTTTAATTGTCAAACCATGTTCTTTATTGTGGTAAAATGATATTGTTTTTATTGATGTTGAGCCAGACTGCATTATAGTTACAGCTTTTAAAAATATTCTGTTTAAAAATTAATCTTTTTTTTAATCTTAATTTCCCTTTAGGGATCAATAAAGTTCTTCTTCTACAAGACAAACAGGGACTAAAGTCTGTATCTGTGCATGCTGCACCTGGAAGGAATGAGAGTTTAATTCAAGTATCTGAAACTTTTCATGTGAGGGAGGCTGACGATCCAAACAACAACCTTTGCCTGTGAGATATCTCACACCCCATTAAACAGACGTTATACTCTCTGGTATGGGCCAACCTATCACCATCAGAGTGTAAATATTAAACGTTAGAAGTAGAAATAGCAGTGCCAAGTAAAACAGAAAAAGCTAAAAGCCTCATAGAGGAAGTTATAGGAGAAAGGTGTTTAATCAATTGCATTAAATGGCGTGTATGTCACGATGATCCTTTGTATGTGGGAGTTGCAGCATTATCCATCAGTTATGAGCTAGTTCTGTAACACTGAAATGTGGTCCTAAAGATTTTATCTGCTCATTTTTACTCTTTTTTTATTGCTAATCCAGGCAAAAACACAGCGATAGGTGGTCTTTAAAGTTTATAGTGTAAGCATTAAGAGCGTTGTGTGGGTGTGTGAGTACAGTGACATTTACAGAACTCCAAGGCTCACATCTCTTCTCTCTCCTCTCCCTCTCACAGCCCCACCTCCCATTTAGTTCTCAGGCTCTGTTGCCACAGCAACCATGGGGCACTGAAGGTTGAATACAGGTTGGAGTCAGGGTCACAACAGAGCACAATATAGACACACAACACACACACATAAACAGACACAATTAATTACACCACTTTATCCAATCAGATTTCACTCTTTCATCACCTTTTTTCCATCTCAGCACCACTTACTCTCCCCCCTTTAGTGTACATTGTCCTTGAGAGTGTGCATCCCAGTGGGGAGTGCCTCTTCCAGCAGTCACCTGGTACTGGGCAAACTGGGTTACGCTAATAACATTTGAGCCCAGAATATCTCAGCGACCAGCAGCTCTGGTGAAGAGAAACAGTGGCCTAGTTAGAGCACGGCAGCCCCAGCCTATTTCCTCGTTTCCTACCCTTGTTGCTACCCTCCTGTCGGCGTGTGACAGCCAGAGAAAGCCAGAGAGACATGCAGACATGGAGGGAGTGAGAAAGAGACTTGCTTATATGAGAATAGGGTTGTGTATAGGCTAGAGCTGGCCTGTGTTGTCTTTGGGATAGGAAACAGTCTGGTCTTGTTTGGGAGAAAGCAGCATTGTGCTGAGCTGGTGCATATTCAGCGCCGTGCTACGCCGGCCCAGCAGCTGATAGTGAATGGGCACGCTGTGGCCACTGGGAAGTGTCCATTGTCCCACTGAGAATTGGTTCCCACACTCCCTAACACTCCTATTGTGTTATCATCACCCCCTCCTGCCTGTGGCCCAGGCCTCCAACCCACAGTTCATTGGACATGCAGGGGGATATTATTCACTCATTAAAAGAACATGCTATCTATGGCACACACACAAACACTCAGCTGTACTGTCAGTGAATGAGGCGCTGCCAAACGGTGTAATCAGGGGGTCCCCTAAGTGGGGGTCCTCCATGGGCTCCCCGCTAAATATCAGTGTCCTGTCATTCAGTAGAGGGTGGAATTATGGTAAAGAAGTGTCCATGTGTGATTGTTATCTTCGGCTTTAAAGCCCCTACTTAACTGTCTGATGGTAACTGAAGTCTTCTGTTTATGAGAAGTCTCTAACTCGCCCTGAAAATTGCCAAGTCTTTTGCTTTAATGCAGAAAAAAAGAGAACTGAAATAGCAGCACAGAACATCATGTGCTTTATTGAATGAAACGTGCCCTTGAACACTTAATTTCCTGTGGCTTCACTTGTAGTACTTGTTATTTTAGTCTTAGAAACAAATGCTTTCCCCATCCGCTCTGTTGATGTTAGCCTCCCACAGGTGGCATTATAAGACTTGAATTCGGCTTTCTAAAATAATCCTAATGACTACTTGAAGATACATTTTTTTTGTTTTAGATCTGTCACCCCATTGACAGTTTAGCTTATTTGATATTGTAGGTTTTGTTTTTGCTCTTGCAAGTGAGGATTAATGCAGTCAGATGTGATTGATTTTAAAATAGCATCTACAATTTTACACCTTACCTTGTAATCAAACACATGTTTGCTTACGTAATCCCTCTCCCTTAAGGTTGAGGGTTACTCTTGCACTGATTTTTTTATCATGCCCACAATTTAATGTAATTGGTCGAATCAGGCCTTCGATGAGCTGTTATGGACAGACATTTGTTAATCAAATGTCACCCCAGGGAGATGCTGATTTAACAGACACCACCTAATGATATGATGACACTCTGAGAAGCAACATTGGGATCAAGTGTTTGATATAGACGGAGACAGTAAAGGGGGAAGTGGCTGCACTTCAGAAGTGATTCATCAGAAACTAAATCTGTTCACTCAGAGCCGGGATCATCCTTCCAACGATGCCTCGTTCATGCTCTGCCGCACATCACATCTGTGAAATACACAGCAATGTTCCCTGTCTCTCACTAGTTTAAAGCGTTTGGCAGCTACTGCATAATCTGCAGCCAAAGTGCGTTTTTTTCTTGTTGTTGTTGTGTCATTTAAAAAATCTTAGTGTGTGCTGCAACTAAAGATGATTAATAATACTGCAGGATATTGTGCAATGCATGTCTTTGATAAGAAATGCTCTTGATCGTTAATAAATGTCTGCAGTGTTGTGGTTTGAATTTAAGACTCTTAAAACTTAGTGCTCTTTGAGGACATAGTGTTACCTCAAATTACAGATTTTTCCTGAATGTGAGCAAGTATTAAAAAAAGGACTTGACATGTATCACACAATGTGAGTATTTGCTGTGGAAAAAGTCAGACTCTTCATTCAGCATGTGCAAATTGCTTCATCTGACACCTAACCTTTCAGAACAGCAACAGGCATTACAAATTCCAGCTTCAGATTTGTCAGTCTTGTCAATTCAAATCTGTTCAGAGTTTTGAAGCTCATGAATCGGTGATATTCAAGTTTCCTATAGGAACACTTGAACGCACCAGCAGTGGAGAGTGAAAAGGATCTCTGCTCGAGCCGAACTGTTATTGAATATTGACAAAAAAAAAGATAGCTAAGTCATCACGGTTATAAATTTTCTACCTCTGGAAAAGTGTCTCTTCATTGTATCTTATAACACTCACTTAATTTATGGTCTACTCACACATAGCTCCCACCAGTATAATTGTGTTAAAACCTTGTGGAAGAATTCAGTTAATTCACACTCCCTGCAAACCACTTTAAGTTAATTTTCATCTTAATTTCTTGTGCATGAACAAATTTCTCATCCACACTCACAGCTCCCCTTTTAATGCATTAACTAATAACCCATTGTCATCCTGAAATAAATGGCTGTAATGCAGCGTGTAAAAGAAGAGGGTGTGTTTGAGTCAATGGGTGGGCAAGGTGGGGGTATCATAGTAAAGGTCCGTCAGAGGTCCTAAGGGGCAATTTAACAGGTCATGCACATGCATGCACCACTACTGAGTGTTTCTTTGACTCCTGGGAGTAGTGATAGCCGCTGACCCTTTGCTTTATGCACGTATGAAAGCGAAAGCTGCCGTATTCTCTCAATGATGACATGAGGAGGGAAAATTTCCACAAAAGAGGACAATTTGTCAGGCTTGTGGTTTTCTGTTGAATGTGAGTAATGGGCCTGAACAGCAGGGAATCTGTCATGTGTCATCTTGACCGTTATGGTGCCATAAAAAAGAAATAAGAGAGGCCCTTCTTAGCCAAGAAAAAAAGTATATATATTTATCATGGGCTAATTTGCCTTTTGAGTCATAGATCTAAAAAAAATGTGACGTAGTCAACTGATTTGACACTTGGATTTGCTGTGTGTCCTCCTAAAGGTTGCACTTGAAGTTGTTAATCACATGAACACACATCCATTAGCACCAACTGCTTATCTACGCATTAAACACATCTCTCACCTCGAGTGTGTGGAGCTATGTGTTATATCCCTCTAATTCACTCTCTGCTTGTGTCCCGCCTCCTCTTCTTCTTTCTCTCTCTCCTCCCTCCGTCTCTCTCTCTCCCTCTGTCTCTCTATCTGTCTGGTGTGGCGATGACCTGTCTGGGCTTTGACGCAACTGTTTGTATTCAAACTCAGGCACTGCTTCCTTCCACATCCAATTCATGATGTGTCTGTTTAGGTAGTCCAAACGCAAGTAAGTGTGAGCCAAAAGGAGGGCTGATTGACTCATATTTCTGTTGTTTGTTTGAGTGTGCGCACACGTGTGTGTGTGTGTGTGTGTTTGCGTGCTCGCATGTGTGTAAATCACAGTCTTCGGGTGTGGTGATGCGGTCACCGCTACAGTTAAAACAGCAAGGGAGAGGAGGATGGTAGAAGAAGAGGGGCGGGGGGGACAATGCCATGAATGATTTATTAGTCTGGCATTACTGGGCCATTCCCCACAGAGAGACGGAGGAGAGGAAGATGGAGGGATAAATTGTTGAAGGATGGTGCCTTGAGGGGAAAGGAGAAAAGGGGTAAAAAGAGAGAATAGACATGAAGGTGTACTGTGATGGATGAAAAAGGAGGGAAAAGATTCAAAGACAGAGGGATGAAATCAAAGAAATGTGGCGTACAGTTTGGTTAGATGTTTACTGCTGGGCCACGTCCAGAGGTCAGAGTAAGGACTGACTGTCTTGTCTTTCTTTGGACCAGACATGACTTATGATAGCTGAACCGTCTGCTGGTGAGTTAGCGAGGCTTTCAACATTTTCCCTTACATGACGACAGGAATTTAATCTGACAGTACAGTTTTCTTTTAAAAGGAGTAAAACACAGGACACTTTCAAAAGTGATTAGAAAAATTGACAGTTTTAATGTCATTTACTTTTTAATTGTACGATTGGAAAGATGCATCAATCAGATATTTTTTTTTCTCCTTTTACTACAACAAAGATACTTTTTTCCCCAGATTCAAAATGTAGAAATGTCTCTTAATGGAGTTGAGTAGCTCATTTCTTCTTCTAATAGTATGTGGAGACATAAATATGAGAATTCTGTTAAAGCTATTCAACTTTAAAATGCCTAAAACAGCAGCACAGCCAACCCATCCACAGGCCTTGTTACATAAGCATTTCAAGGATGAAATTTTGGAATGAAGTTTATGTTCTCTTATGTAATTGAGGTAATTAGTGGGTTTGAGAAAAAAAAAAGAAGTCCCACAATGTTTTTGCTTGACGTCAAACTGCGTGAACTAGGAGTTTGCATAGTTGACCTGTGGTAAACCCAAGTGTTAGGTCTTCTTTTTAGGATCTGAGTATAGTCCATGATTAAAGATGCTGAACTGACTGTGGCTCACAGTCCAGTCTTATACAGTGTACGCTGTTTGTAGTGTGAGCTGAACTCTGAAGTGTGAAGCATAAGCTGAGAATGTAAATATGCCTTTTTGCATGACGTCTGTGGACTGATTGTTCTTCCAGCCAAACCAAAGAGCTTGCTTAACAGATGGCTGGCAAGCAGCTGGGAAACTTTTTTCTATTGTGACAAATTTCTCTGGCAGAGAGTCAGGAAGCCGAGTTTTACAATAACAGTCCTCAAATGACACGGACTGCAAAGGGACATGGACATAAACTATCCAAGTACAGCTGGCGGCATTATGAAATGTAACAGTCTTACTCCTGTATTAGCCGTGCTTAGCTAACAGTCTCTGTAGTCTGCATTTTAAAGGCAGGAAAAAGACTGCCGTCCATGTACCTATCCGGCTGTCTGCAAGGAAATGTCTGAGTGTAGTTAGTAAGATGTTGAATGACTTGAAGAAAAACCATACAAACTGTGAATCAGTCACATCCTGCTGGTGCGAGATCTTCAGAATGATGAAAAAATAAAGAATAATGTTGAAATGAAGATTATTTTTGGTTTAACTATCTATTAAGTAATCTGTAACTGTCAGCTCTACAGCTCAATTAAATAAATGAAATACTGGTGCTGTGGTGGACCAGTATTTGGTCAGATACAACTCTGTAAGCTCACTTTATACCCCTCTATTCTTCTTTTAGTGTCCTCTGAATCTTATTTCATGTCTCAATGAGTGCTTGTTCTCTCCACCTCTTTCTTTTCCCCCTCACCCCTCTCTGTCTTTTTTGCCCTCTTTCTTTCATCCGTCCATGCTCCCCCCCTTATTTATGTGGCACTGGAACAGCTGTCTCGTGCAGGGTGTAAGGTTGGCAAGGCAGGCTGGCTGCCGGCTCTGCAGGGCTCCAACACTGAGCTCATTGTATTTTCGGTGCTCACTCGAACACACAGACACACATTCTCCCCTTAAATGCTCAGAAGCCACATGGCTTCATCCATTCATTTCCATTCAAAAGGGAGACAGGGAAAAATAGGCAGCTGGGTCCATGTTTGCTGGGTTTCCATTGAACTACATCCATGTGAGTTATGATGCTTGTGTAAAGAAAGCTAAAAGAGAAGGGGATTGTGTAGGAAGCATCTCCCGAACCACTTTCCAGGCAACTTCACTTGTAGTCCTTTTAGTTTTTCTTTGTCAATGAAAAAGTAATGTAAAATGTCAGGGATGAAGTGTAGTGAGTGGGTTGTCACAGTTGAGTGGAACCCTGACAGGGTGAGCAGGACTCCAGTGTGAATCTTAAGCCGAAAACATACAGGATCCATATTGAGTGTGTTCCCTATTTGCTCCATAGAGCAGCCCTGGGTATCGCACACAGGATGCGTATTTGGAGCGTGGCAGCAGTGTAGTGCGGCTCCGGTCAGCTAGGCTCAGTATAGAAGAGGCGACATGCTCACAACAGGTTGTTTTTTTGCCTTTCCGTGGTCGATTTCCTGCTAATTTGGATATAATTCAGTGACTGTTGAGCTTCTACTCTATGTGAAAAAGCGTGATTTTACAGTTTTGGTTTTTGCAGTTTTACTTGTGTTTAATAAAGTCCTGTTAGGGTCCACATGGATCAGGGATTGACCATCGGATTGTTCTGTGATACTAATAAATCCATAACCAGGAAGTATTTCTCATCTACACAATCTGATACACAGTTAAGAGTTTGCATGTGGTGTTTAATTTTGAAATTACAGATGACATGTGCGGTTTTCGAGCTTGACATCCTGTCTAGAACAATCTTCTCTGTGTGGATTGACGCGCACTGGAAGCGTAGAGCAGCCAAAAATAGACTCGTCGCATATTTTAGCAGTGCTGCTCTCAATATGCTTATGACATGGAGCTGATACACGTCCTGTAAGCGATGCTGCATTGATGAGGATGGCAACCTGTTTGCCGCGTGATACGCAACGCTGCCAATACACGCTAAATACGGATTCTGTATGTTTTAGCCTTCACACAGCTCCTTATTAATCAACTGTGTCACACAAAATATTGTTTGGGATTGATTGATTAGAAAGGACTGTTACCTCTGTTACAGTTATAGTTAGAGCTTTAAACAAGGGGTGTAATTTTAACCATGATACAACACACATCACGATCATAGTAGTGTCCGTAACACATGTGTTTCTGAAACTGAGTTTTTAACCAATATGGTGAATGAAGCCAGTGTACGCCATAACGGTTACGCTGACTCAACCTAACATTCAGTCAACCTACCAGAGGTGAACCTTTGGCCTCCTCGCAAATTGCTACAGTGTGCCAACCTGTCAGCTGAGTCTCTGATTTGCTGATCTTGTAATAATCCTAACTCCAAAACAAATGCTACACACACACACACACACACACACACACACACACACACACACAAAAATCACTTATGTAGCGTGGGTGCCGTGCTGTAGGCCTGTCTGCAATTATGGCGCAATCATCTCTATTCCTTCTACCACTCACTGTGGTGCAGATTTCTTTTGCCTTCAACCTGTTAAGATAGTACCCTATACACCAAGGACAGTACTTGGTAAAACTGTTGTTTTTAACTGCGATAATGGCAACACACCAATGTAGTGTCTGTGCCGTATCAAACCAGCAGTAAAGGTGCAGCTAAACTGCCAAAGAAGAGCATTTTGCTGAGAGCATCTTGCTTGTTTGTGTAATAGTAGAGTGTCCCTTCAGATAGTAGCATCTAACGTAATACACTGATCTCTAGATGCAAATTTAACCTGTTGAGAGGTCATTCATATGCGAAAGGTGGATGCAACAATTTGTTTTCTGTTAATCGAGACTAGACTTCACAGCCATCATAGATACACAAAGCGACACCCGACTCTGATCCCATTTGCATTCACATCTGCACTTTTGTTCTTATTCACATTCACTCTGTCTGATTGTTGTATTCTCTGTTTCTGCAGCACCATCAGAGTGTTCAAGAGTTTGATGATTATTTTAATAAATATGTAGGCCTATTGCATCTCGATTACAGCGTGTGAATATGTTATTAAAGAGCTCAGCACTACCATGCACGGTTGTTTAAGAATAGATGTTGATAATAAAAGGATAAAATGAAGTAGAGAGTTATTATTGTTAAAATAGTCACAGAGAGACACAAAGGTGAGAGTTCAAACTGATTGACATATTAATGACTGTTTTCTGGACCTGGGAATAGTATTGAAAAAGGCATACCTCTATATGAGAAATGCATGAATTACTGTATTTGTCATACTGCAATAAATAGTGAATCACTGATTATGAGTTAACCAGAAACTGCTGCTCTGATGAAAAAGTTCTCCTTGCTTTTCCACAAGACTGATCAGACTTACACAGATAATCACTCTAGCAGTGCTTATGGATCATGTCCTTTACTTCATTTTGTAATTTATATGGAGAACACCGTCAGTGCAGCATCTGGGTGTTTCTCTGCCTCTTCACCGCACAGCTCTGTGACATTTTCTTTAACATTTAGTCGATCGTCTTCAAAACTGTAGTATCACCAGGTGTTCACTTCATTCAGTGCTTGTCAATTTCTCCGTTATGTTGTGCAAAGATTCCCTTGTGCTTTTACCTCTTCTCTTGTTTTTTTTTCCTCTTCCTTCTGAGTTTACAAATGATAAAAACAAAAATCCTCCATGTTGTTTTCTGATTTAGAGAACTAACAACTCCTTTTACATTTTTCGCCACAGTGTCAACAGGCAGAGGTGAAATGTACCAGACTTCTTTTGCCAGAGTGATTTAACACCAGGTGTTAGATTGTCCCATGCAACAGCGGTTTCTGTAAAGCAATCGTTTGCCAATAGCAGCCTTAACATAACAGACTGTTGCTATGGAGAACTGACCAATCAGAGTGTTTAACAGAGCTGTGTAAGAAATTCAGAGATTGCAACGGATTGTAACAAAGTTAACAAAATTTATTTTACTTACTTCCATGAATACACTCAGTTTTTATGAAGAACTGCTTTTTGCTTGTTTCTTATGATATTTAGTTGACTGATAATGTGCAATATGACACCAAAGAATAACAACAACCTGATCTGGACGGACTAATAATTACTTAACGTTTCCCACTTTTGTCTCTCCACATCTACCCTCTACCAAATGATCTATTTGTGCATCACTTGGAGCATTTATTGAAAAATTGCTTGCCTGCCATTCACTCATTCATATTATATTGAGACATTTTCTCACAGTTTGATAAAAATAAATTTGTAAACACAAAAGATTTCAGTCTTTATGCTTTTACAACTCTGAGCTGTAACATTGCTACCGCCTTCATTTCTTTCGCATTTGCCCTCTCATTTGCAGCTCCCCCTCAAAGCATTTTGTCTTCATCTTCTCCACTCAAGTGGCTCTTTTCATTTGTCTGCTTTACATTTGCGTCGTCTTCAGCCGGCTTGTACTCTTGGGCCTCCTTGTCCTCGTTACGGCAAAATTGAAATAATCACGGCCTGTTTTTTTTAAACACACTTGCACCAAAATCTGTAAATACATTGAGGAGTATTTATGTGAGGGTTAACTCATATCTACACACTAAACAACATGTAACAAAGGAGAAAATGACAAGGACTGTGAGGATGAGGAGGAGAATGGATTGATGAGAGGACATTTCTATACTGCTGCTGAGCAGTATAGAATAGTATAATATAATAATATAGTATAATATAGTATAGGGCTGAAACGATTACTCGAGTAACTCGAGTAACTCGATTAATAAAATTCCTCGAGGCAAAATATATGCCTCGAGGAATCGTTTAAATCCGGAACCATGTGCAGCGCACGGTGTTTGACACGGACGGTTATTTCTGTTGCGCAGAAGCGTGCTCTTTCCGCTCCTTCCGCTGCCGCGCGTTTGGTTCAATCATGGAGGGAAACGAGGACAGACAGAAGCTGTGTCCGAAATGGCATACTGCCTGCTATCTACTTACCTACTCAAGCAGTAGCTACTGCCTACTGACTACTCAAAGATGATTTGAGTATGCCGCGGCTGCCCGAGCGTTTACACACATACATACTAAATACCCCAGAATGCATTTCGTGCCGGCCGGACGCAGCGCCGGGAAAATTTAAATAGTCCTACCACAAGCTACATAGAACGACTGCATACCGGACAAATTATATAAATTCATTCAATAATAATATTTTTTCTAGCGAGAAAGTAAGTGTTTACATCACGATTATGAGCCCAGTTGTTTGAAATAGTGGCTGTTTGTAAATTTGTCTCGGCGTTTTCGGAGACCGAAGCGTCCACTTGGTCGGTGTTTGCGTCTATTTACCGTAAACACCGGGCAGCAGCAGCTCCCCCTTCACGTTTCCAAATTATTGCGAAGTGTTTTCATAATTAACATCTACACGACACAAACCGGGCGGCAGTGGATGAAAAAAATCACACAAACATCCGTGTATCCATGGTGATAATGCTATACACCACCTGCTAGGCGTGTGATGAGCAGCAGAGGGCTGCAAAATGACCAACACACAACAACATGTAAATAAAAATGTAACACTTTTATATATTGAATAAATGTACATTTGCTTGTCAAATTATGTTAGTATCCAAGAATTATATTATTTCAGCCTATTAATTAAACAAGTAAAATTAGATCCAAAGCCTGGAAATAGTTGTGACTGGTTTAGTGAAAACTGCAAAGATCATTACCATAGCAATTAAAAGACCATCTGCAGACCTTGCCTTCAGTAGTTTCATGTGAACTACATGGTAAAATGTAAAACTTTTGGTTCCTGATTTATGCAGTAAAAATATTCATTTGAAAGACCTGGCCTATTTCAGTTTTGTGTGTTACTGATGGTTTTTAATGAGGCAAACGTGATTCAATGCAAAGTATTACAGTGAGAGCAAAACATTTCTTATCCGATTACTCGATTAATCGACAGATTAATCGATAGAGTACTCGATTACTAAAATAATCGATAGCTGCAGCCCTAATATAGTATAGTATAGACGAGGAAGGGTAAATAAAAAGCAAACTTATGGAAGATATCACGTGGTTTACTTTCATGGGTGCCCTCTTGGTAGATTAATGGCATTTACACCAAACTTTAGCCAATAGGAACCTACTCAGAAAAAATAAGATATTTCTTTGTGCAAGCGTTCAAAAAATAGATTTTGGTTGCCATCGTGCTGGAAATGTGAGTCTGTCAATCTGGTAAAAGATTGGATCAACACAACAGATACAGAAACCCTCATTATAGCTGTTTTTAAGTGTTTTTGAAGCCAACACAGGTTTACAGCTTGGAATACATCACTTCATACCCAGTATTAGATATGAGCTGATGTTTCTGGTAGTGTTGCAGTACTCGAGATCGGTCTTGGTCTTGAGACCAGTTTTTGAGGGTCTTGGTGTCGTCTCGGAATCGAAGGCATTTTCACTCGGTCTTGTCTCGGTCTCGGTCCTCTCTGGTCTCGGTTGGTGCGGTCTTGACTACGACGCTAGTTTCTGGTGTGGAAACTTGTCATCAAATTTTATTTTCCTTTGAGATTAATGTGCCTAACATTTTCTCAAAAATAAAATTTAGCTGATAAATATCAGCCAGACACAGTAGGAAGTTGGAGGGAGTGCACTGTCATGGATGAGCTGGATAGAGGGGCTGAGCTGATAAAGACCTTAGTGTGGAAGTGATAATAAATCTCTCATAACAAAGCTCCTATAAAGAGATTTTACATCAGAGTGATTGTCTGATTTTTTTATACTTTATGGCCAAAGGCCAACAAGACCATAAGCAACATGATTAGGGATTTTATATCCGTATTTTTTAATGCCTGAAATATGCAAGATAGTCGGTGTCAGCTGAGCAGCTTAAGTAACAGCCCAATACAATTATGCAATTTCCAGATGAAATATTTACAATGAACTCCAGTGTATTTGACTGTCAAAAGTCACCATGATGATATTTTATTTTGGAAGCAACTACTTGAGCATGTAGAAGAAAGATAAGCAAAGTCTCCTTGTGGTGTCTGTACGATGTTGTAAAGGCACCAATATTGACTGTGGTTGTAGTTTATCAGCAAAGTATATGAACATCATTATACATTAGCAGGATTCCCAATATCCTATTATCTCTTTTCACAAAGGTTGCATCCTCACTCCACCACATTATTACAAACTATGATGATGTAAATCTGAATCACATCCTTAGTCTTCTGCTGTGTCTCTACAGGCTCGTCCGGTATTGAAATTGAACGCACTTTATTACTCTTATCATTTACGTTAATGTGTACTATTTCAATCAATCAATCAACTTTATTTCTATAGCACATTTAAAAGAACCACAAGGGTAGCCAAAGTGCTGTACAATGACACATAAAAACAAATAAAACAATCAAAGAACAAGATAAAGCGAGCAGAAATACATCAATGCAAAAGAATAAATAAATGTATAAATAAGGAGGCTCACAGCAAGTGCTAAGATGATAAAAAAAACCCATAAGTGGCATGGAAAATAATGACTTAAAAAGTTAAAGCAGATACTGTTGAATCAAAAGATAAAAAGGCAGGTTGTGTTTCTCTCTGTCTAATTGTTGCCTTGGTTACGGTATTTGGATGATCTTTCAATCTGGCCACAGTTGCACTAAACAAAGAGCTTAGAGGACATTTGCAACATTTGCGCTGCAGCCCTCTACAACATGATGTTCTTTGCTGTCAGATTTCCTGAGTTGTCAATGCGTCTTGGATAATTTAACTCCTGTACTTCAGGCTCTTGTCGTTTAATCATGGAGGATAGATGATGATACCTGGTGAGAACATGGTTTAAAGCTCTCTTCCCGCACAAACCAACTTGAAGCCGTCATTTCTGAGCATCCCTCTTTCTCTCACCATACTTCTGTACTCCTGCTACCCATCAGTCTGTCTCCAATCTGCACAGTCTGTGTGCTAGTGTGTTTGGCAGAGAGAGAGTGAGAACGGGAAAGGCAAAGGAGGGGTGGTGGTGGTGGAGATAATGTGTGCAAATTTGTCAGGGAGCATCCTGTTCTCTGTCACAAGTACACATCGCTCTTCTGTCTCCTCTTATGTCCGCTCAGCTCCTGTTCTCTTGAATCCTCTCTGACGCTCTTTTTCTTTCCGAGAAACTCCTTCAAGTCCTCCTACCTCTTTCTACCTTCATCTATCTATCCATCCATCCATGCATCCATCCCCTCCTTGGCTGACAGTGGTGTCGTGCAGAGAAGCAGTGAATAATTTATCAGGCTGGGTTGTTCTGCCCTGCCCCGCTCCCCACTTTTGGCTCGCCGCGGTGATGGAGAACATTTGGTGAAGTGCACGCAACCCACACACACACTTTCACCAAGGGCATGATCAATAACCCGCACAGCTGTACTGAGTACACAAAGCATGTATGTTAGGTTAAATAGTAATCGTACCCTGTAACACAAGCTTCAGACGATTAGAAGATGTTTGTTTAATAAATTAGGATGTAGTTAAGAAGATGTGGGCACATCTTGAAAGACAAAGTACTTCCGAAACAAAATGCACTCCCAAATGAGCTGTTCCTTTATTTTTGACAGAGACAACAGCAAGGCTTTGATTGAAGTCGTTGTTGGTGTTGGTGGTGAGAATTGTCAGAGTTGAGTTCTTTATAGGACTGGTCGATTATATGATCGTGATTAAAGGTGGGGTAGGCAGGAATCTGTTAAAGAAGCATCTTTTTTGTGGTGTATATACAAAAAAGCGTTCAATATCAGTCAATAGCTATTAGTTATTGATGACACTTGGTAATATAACGATATCGCTGTGTTCTTTAATGTCCTTGTAGTCAACATTTAAAAATTTTTGAGCGTCCTGCTCTTTCTGACTGTAAACAAAGTCGTTCTCCACTTCCCCGACCTGATTGGTTGTGAGGTGGACGCTGCTCCCTCATGTCCCTCACGCTCCACGTCCTCGAATAACATTCACGAGCCCAAACAAAGTTAGCGTGCTACAATATCGGACAGTAGAAACCAACCAGAAACTACAGAAAATTTTCAACACACCTTATGTTAGGAAACTCTCATCAATGTAGGAGCCAGTTCTGAATCTGATTCTGCGTTGGGTTACCATGTTGCTAAAAATGAGGCTTAAAGGTAAGACCCTGTTAAGATAGCTAGCTGGATATACCAAGGAATGTGGCTCAGTAAAGTGCAGGTTAAAACCCACAGTTGGATCAGACCTTTGCAAATGTTTGGTTTGGGGAAAGGTCATAAAAAGACATCTCAATCCAAGTTCTGACGGGGCTGAGTCCCTGAAAACATCCCAAAGTAAATCACTGGAAACAAGGAAAGTTAGAGCTTGACAGGCCTGTCATGCCTGGTCATGTTTGTTGAACTGTGGTTTCATCATATGCTTTATTCTCTTAAAGAGAAGGCTGTGACTTTCCCATCTGTGGTTTTTTCACTTCTACCCACTGCACTGCCTTCTAGTTGACTCCAGCATCTCAAGGCAGAGTCCAAAACCCAAACTCCATAACTTACAATGTACTGTTTGTCTCTAAACGTTTGCACTTTTTATAGCTCCCGAGTCAGGAGTCAAGTCAGGAGAAACTTCTTTGATCAGTTCTTTGATGTTGTGAACATAATACTCATGTGTTCATGTGCTGTCTGACTGACTGCTGATTAAAGTCTGTATTTTCTCTTTCTGGATTAATGAACAATAGTCAGCTTTAACCAAGTCTCTTTCTTTTAATCATTATTTCTATCAAGGCTTTTCTTCACACCAGAGCGTTCAGCCCACTCTTAAAACTGTCGGGAAGGTTTTTGACTCAGAGGAGATTCATAAAGTTTTCCTGGCACAGACTGACACACGATCTGAGCCACACAGGCGTGCTTTGAATGGCTGGTGGTAGACTACACACAGATGCTTTTTTGCAGGGATCTCAGCCATTAAGCTGCATATACATGATTAATGAGGAAGATGGTGATATTTCACCCCATATGAGTGTTATGAGTGTTATAAACTGCAAAATTCCACTTCGTTTAGTGTTTGCTATCTTTGTGTTCAATTCTGGGTATTTCACTTCTTGGTTTTCAAGGACGCTTTCCTCAGAGTGATCGAGGCCCTGATACAAGAAGTCTTTTACTCTACCCTCACTGGAGTTAAAACCAAACTGCATGTGAAACATCACCTTGTCATCTCCGGCACCTCTCAGCTTGGATTATATGCATTTGTGTGATCTGATGATCATAGGGCTGGGCGATATGGCCTCAAATCAATATCACGATATATTGAGCAGTTCACCTCAATAACAATAAATGGACGATAACTACTCCACAAGCTGCTCACCCCCTCCCACATTGACTTTGTCTACTTCAACCGCCACTCCACTACAACTTTTGAACCGTCCTCCATCTCCTCACCTGTCTTTCCCTCTTTGTTACGGACTTGGGTGGAGTCACGTCTCCGATGTAAGACAGCGTCTTAAAGGGACATGAGACCATAGCCTACCTACACACATTTAAAACCAACTTTTATTTATTGATTGATTTGACACAGAATATACCGATATGGGCAAAATACTGTCGGTTATTGTCGTAAATTTCGGTATCGGTAAATTTTTGGTTTATCGCCCAGCCCTGGATGATCAGATTATTTTTCTGGTGTGCCCCAAAAAAGAAAACCATTGATGATATAAATATTACACCTCTCCTGTATCTGTGAGTGTAACTGCACCTTGAGACTTAGTTGTAAGTCATCACAGTCAGATAGACCTGAACTCTCTCCCAAGTGCTTTGAAAGGATCTGCTGATCAGTCTGAATTATACACATATGTAATCGTATAATCTGAATCATACGCTTTTATAATTTAACGAACATTTGTAACCTCTTTGAATGAGTAACATAAAACGTAACAGTTTTTTCTTGTATGAACTTTGACAGTGTAACACGTGTAACAGCAGATGGGTGTGTATCTGTGTGCATGATGCTGCAGCAGCACATATTGGCCCTCATTTATCAAACTCGTACGTGGCGTACGAATGATCGGGTCTTGATAAATGCGGCGGCTGAAATCGATCGTCATTAACATGTCACACCCATAAATATTCGTCGTTCAGAAGCTTCGCCCACTGAGGTCAAACATGGAGAGGAGGAATATTAGAAAGAAGCGAAACTTTTCCGAGCTGAAAGTGGAAACCCTCACGTCTGAGGTGGAGACTAACAAGTACTGTCCATATCTGTGTGTAGTTGTTCCTTTTAAACAATAAAGAAGCTAAGGTTAGCTTTTTCTTACTGTAGTGCAGAAAATACAAACTTTTTGGTCACTGAGTTACTGGTGTGAAAATTTCAGTACTTTATTTAAGAAAAGAATAAAAGTACAACAATGACCAACAATAATAATCTGATCCTTCAGACAAAATATAAATATATGAATTGATAAAATGTCCAAGAAGGATAAAGAATGAAGTGTAGACGTTTCTTCAATTCATATTTACAGTGAAATATAAACCTCTGGGCCCCAGTCCAATCAGGAAGTGCATTTAAGGTAAAGGAAGAACTGTTCCGGGCTGGGTTTTCAGATTGATACACGGTATGAAAGCAAGGAAAAACAAAGTTATTTTCCTGGTGGAGATGAAGAAAAACCCTCTCCAGAGACATCTCTTTAAAAGTCTCCAGTGTGTGCGTTTGTGTGTATGTGAAGATGGAAATCATGGCCCACTACTGTATGACACCCAGCTGTCAAATTCCATCAGGGTGCCTCCTCACTGGTTGATGTAAAATGGACAGAGGAGGTGCGTTTCATAATTTGCTGGAATGCCTCTCTGTTATTTCAGTTGGAGGGCAGGCTCCGGCTCTCATTTGCTCCGTTAAACAGCCTGTTTCCAGCTCCTGAAACTGTCAAATACCTTCAATTAAAAACACATTCAGAGACACACGCTTGCTCTCTGAGTCAAAGAATTTCCATCAAATATCTTTTCTTAGATTGCAGAATTTAACACTTAAGACCAATCCCTGTTACCATCTAAGGTTATTTTCATTAGATATGTTTACATGGGCACAAATAATCTGGATAAATGCCTGATCTGAATAAAAATGCGTCATGCAAACATGTCGATTGGAACATTCTGATCCAGTTTGGCTCAATTAGAAAGAAATTATATTCCGATCAAGAGGGGTGGTTTATGCCGATCGTTATTCCGAAACGCATCCATGTAAACACTTATTCCGATCGTGACTCTCTTACCTGTCCCGATCTTCACTCTTTAGCCTTTGGTTTATTTATTGAGGTCAGTACAGGAGGTTTCATTATTAACACTCTGGCATAAAACACAACCGCAGGTACCATGCCTTCTCCTTCAGTAACATAACAAGATGTATATACAGCATAATAATGTCACATCTGCACGCACAGTACAACATTTGGCAAAACGGTAAAATAAGTACGCAAGGGCGCCATCTAATGATAACATTTAACAGAGGGCAAAATCCTGAATTGGATGGAATGAGCCACTACTGTGTTTGTTGGTTTGTTGACAGAACAGGGGTAAATACAACTCTTCTTCTGTGGTTGTTTTAGCGAAATCAGACAACTCTGCTCATGTCCAAATGCTTCTAATCTGAATAAAGCTTGATGCATGTATACACATGTCATGATCATGTTTTTTTTTTTATTTTGCACCCATATAAACAGTGGATTCAGATTATCCAATCCCTCAAATTTTCAGAAATTTTGCTAATGACATAAATCTGTTTCTTTTGCTTCCTTCCTCAGGTGTACCAGGGGCTCGACATTATAACCAACAAGGTTACAGCTGAGGAGTGCACCCAGTGCAGACATCACATGATCAGCTTTGTGGATCCATTAGTTAGCAGCTACACAGTGGTGGACTTCAGGAATAAAGCCCTGGCTCTGATATCCTTTCCTAGAAACAAGACAGAACAGGAACAATTTTCTTTATAACACCTCTCTCTATGTGTTGCCGTCACTCCTTTCACATCTTCCTCTCTGATAATTAAACGGTAACTGCAGAGGAAGAATCCGGTCCATCAGACGTTTATTAATTGGTCTGGAGATGTGTTTGTTTGTGTGTGTGTATGTGAAGATCAGCTCTGTCCTTGTTTTGTCACTGTGTCTTGCTGCAGATGTTGTGCTGAAAGTGAGACGAGAGAGATTACTGGAGATAGTATTAATAGAAGAGCCTGTAATGCATCTATGCACATTTACACTGGGTCTAGTCACACCCTCTCGTAGACATCTGCCGTCACACAGATGTGGAGAGAGAAGGCGATAACTAGAGGTGGTATTAATAGATCAGGGAGGCATGCACACACTTTTCCTTTCGCACACACTCACCAGTGCGGCGGCGAGGGGTTGCGGTATCTCCAAGAATAGGCTCAGTGCAGCGTGAGGCTGCCGCTGGAAAGAAGGAGAGATGGAAAGAGATGAAAACAGAAGGTAGAGAAGGTGTGTGAGGATTTTAAACTGTGAAGCAGGACAGAGAGACCGCGGAGAGGGAAAGCGGAGGGACGTCTGTGTGTGGAAGCTAGAGGGAGCAGACAGGCTTAAGAAATTCAAGAAGCAGGACCCCGATGACGCATTATCAGCCATAACTTATTCACTCAACATGCCATTCACATAAAACAGCTCCCCCAAACCCCTCCCATTTCTTCTTTTATTGCTCTCAATCATCCAGCCCTCTTTCTGTTTCTCCTCCCTTGATTTCCCTCACCGCTCAGTGGCGATTACACTCCCTCTCCTCTCTCTGGTGAACACAGACATGCAGCCCTCTCTTGTGAGTGTGTGTGTGTGTGTGCATGTGTGTGTGTGTTGAAGAGAGGGGAGGAGAGTGCGGATGGCTGATGGCTTTTATCCTGTTTGAGGGGTTATTTGATTATCTCTGAGTAAAGAAGGTGGGTGTGGGAGGGGGAGAAAAAGAAAAGGTGCAAGATGAGAAAAGATGCGACAGAAAAGAGGAGAGGAAGAGAGGCGTGGTGTGGCACTGGTCTGCCTTCTTAAGATTCCAATATTGATGTTTTCTGTTGATTTTGTGAGGTGAACCAAGCTAAAGGGGCTGATATTGAGCCAGTGATTAATGTCTAGTATCGACACCTTTGCTGCAGCTGATAATTTAAATATTAACGTGTTTTTTTTATGTTGAATAACTCAGTGGTTATATAATGGAGAAACTTTGGCTTTTGCAAGACCCACTAGCCACTACAGGTTTGTTTTTGCTTGCAATTGGGTGTGGAAATGCTGTCATACTGAATGACCTCGCTTCAGTATCAGATATAACGAAACAATAATTGTCCTTTACTTAAAAAATAGGGTGGGTTCTATAAGATGACAACACAGGAGTGAGTATTCAGTCTACACAACCAAAATGGCAGCTTCCACCATAGAGCGGTCTGTTAAATATTGTGTTGAGGCCCTTTTTAACAATCCGGATTATTTGTTTTTATTAAAACAAGAACAAACAACTATGTTTCATCTGTGTTTCTGTCTGTTAGGGTTACATTTTTGGTTGCTGAGTGTGATGTTATATATTGTGTTGATATTGTTGGTTGTAGGTCTGTCCAATCCCTTCTCTAGAGGCACTTCCGCATACAGCCATTACTAATGCCCCCTGTAAAAATGAGATGAGTGAAATGTTCCAGACTGTTTCAGCAAGATGAGTTAGTCTGACGGGCCAAATGCCAGGCTACAATCTGGCATCCTCAAATTTCTTGTGAGGAACTTTTGGATTTTTTTTATGTTGATGCCACTGGTGGACCAAGTGATATCTCTTATATCTTGTTTTGTAAATATGAAAGTGTTATCAAAAAAAAAAATCCTTTTTTTTAAGAGTTACTTTTATATCACTCTGTATGAGTATTTGGGGCTGAAAAAGTCTGAATGTTTTTATTTTTATTTATTTTTCCTGACCTACCCCCTTATTGTTGTTTTAGGCAATGAAGTTTAAATCAATTCTTAATTTCCTGTATTTTTATTGCTCTATCATATTTGGTTCTCTTTTGGTCATTAAGTATTAAGCAGAAGCCCTATTGAATTTTATTCATTCTTTAAAGAGTAGGACGGTTGATATAATGCCACATTAAAGGGATATTCTGGCGTAAAATTAATTTCCTTTTTCTTAAAAAAAAAAAAAAAAAAAAAGAGAAATTCTGGTGTAAAATTATTTTAGGGTCAAACACACCTCAAACCATGGCTACTCAGACCGCTGTATATTGCTATCGTGCGGTCGTTACGTAAGTTGGTAGAACTAGAGAAGCAAGCAGTAGACAACGTTCATCTCTCAAGGGGGTGTCTAACTCGGTGTTGTGGTGAGTTTGACCCTAACTTTACGCCGGAATATCCCTTTAACATCAGATTTTTTGAGCTAATGATTTTGTAGAACTACAGAGCTGCCAGTGTCTGGGTGTCTCTCCTCCTTATCATATTGACAGTTTTATTTCAAGAAAATCCATCAGACATACATTCACGGAAAATGTGCCATGAACCTTAACTGAGTTGTAGTCATACCAAGCAACACGTGTGTGGCAGCTTCTCATTCAGCACTTAAATTAGAAGCAGATGAAACTCTTTTCATGCAGCAGCTCTTTTCATGCCATTAAACGAACCACATTGAAATGCTTTTGATTGTTGTGCATTCAAGCTTGGGCCAAATTAGTAACAGGTGAACATCCATGTAATTCTTCTTGATAAAAAGTGCATAGATTAATTTCCTCCTTAACACACGCTGACATAGGCGACATGCACAGCAGAAACAAGCTGCCTATCATTGTTGGAGGAACCAACTATTACATCGAGTCGCTGCTGTGGAAAGTCCTGCTGGATACAGGGGTGAGTGCCGGTAGTGTATCCTGACTTCTCTACAGAGTGATTTTGTAACTATAGGCACAGAAGATATATAGTCAAATCAATAAAATCAATATTAAAGGCAATATAAATTAAGAATATGGTATATTTCTGTCTTTTGTCCAGTTTCAGCAAAGAAAAAAAACTGTTAGTCGTCCAAAGTTACGTTCTGTACGCAACAATAGAGGAATCGATGAAGACAGCTTTTGTCAACCTTAAGTGTTCATGTGTTGTTTCTGACAGCAAGAAAATGAGGACTCAGGGAATGGAGGGGATGGAGCCCCGGACAGGAAGTTGGAGTTGGAGAAACTGAGTGGAGCAGAGTTGCATAAACGGCTCTCTGAGGTGGACCCCAAAATGGCAGCAATGTTACACCCCAATGACAAACGCAAGATAGCCAGGTAATACTGGTGTATTAGTTTGAAAAAAATGTGGTAGTCTATCATGCTACAAACTTATCAATATTAATTCTAGATGTTTTGTTTTTCCCGTTAGCTAGTTTGACACCTTGGAGCAAGAAAAAAACTGCTGTAACATTGGTGATAAATATGGCTTGGGAATAGACCATACTCCCATGGCAGCCATCTTTTATGGTACCACACTCAGGGTGGATTAATGCTGCGTTCGAATTACCTCGGAAGTCAGAAGTCCGAGCTGAAAATAACATCACACCTGAGTTACATCTACGAAAGTTATTTTAGCGCTTGCCTTATATTCAGACGAGGCAAGTGCTAAAATAACTTTGGTAGATGTAGCCATCTTGTTCCCGCCTCCGATTCTGCTTTTTCCGACTTGGTAGCTGAAACGCTGGTAACTCGTCATTTGTGACGTCATTTTCAGCTCGGACTTCTGACCTCCGAGGTAACTTGAACGCAGCATAATATTAGGTGACCCTGTGTAGCAGCTAGGGGCTGTAGTCGACCAAAAGAATTCTTGGTCGACTAAAACCCTTAGGGGGGCGGGGTGACTCTGACGGCGATGTTAAGTACCGTGGACGCTCTTCAGTCTTCCTGTTTCCAAAACACCCCCATTAGCACTTGGTACGTTCCCCCTGATGATATTAACCATAGACTGTAAATTGACGCGGAAAAAAATCGAGTAAGTCAACCAGTCGACGAGGACTTTACAGCCCCAGCACCAATGACTTCAAGATGAATGATTATAAGAGGTCGTCATAGTAACAGGCTGAAAGTCTCCCCTTTACAGGGTCCCTTATTTAACCAGAACACTGACATTCATCTGTACAGTACTTGACGTTGTTTTGTTGGAGAGCTAATGTGATACAAAAATAGATGCCAACACAAAGAGGAGCACCTCAATGTCTCTCCTGATTTCAAGTGACGTCACAGAAAGATAGCCACTGTGGGAATATAGTCTATTGTTTAGTCTCTCAATATACAGTTTGGTATCAAAGCTATACTGTCATCCAGCTCTCTTGTAAGTTCTCCTCTGATGGTTTGTTCCTGTTTTCAGTTTGTTCTGGCTTTCATTGTCAATGACGCCAGTGACAGAGAAACTGTGGTTCAATATCAGTGTGTTTTATTTGTCTGTGTTATGCAATGATGTTTATCAAAACAAAACAAGAAAATGAATATATGACGTAACGGTGATAACCACCACCTGCTGTATTATCATTGACTTTGTCATCACATGAATGTTACATTATGGGAAAATACTGTCTCAGGTGTGTAATCATTGTTTCCTGTTTGTGTGTACATTATGCAGAGAGTATCCAGTTTATTATGTGATGTAGAGTTTTCTCTTGCTTTCTCAGATGTCTGTCTTACTTAGTCTGACAGTCACTGGATACAGCCTCCACCCATTACAGAGTATACAGACCATAGTGTCCTTTTTTTGCTCACTCATATGCACATCCACTTACACACTCAAGGCTTGGAAAGTAGCAGCGCGCACACTCAAGTAGTTCGTGTTAGCAGGTTGGGTTACCCTGTTCTTCTGGATGACAGCAAATGACAGGAATTACCTTTTCTTTTTAACCTTTGAGCGCAGCGAGACCTGGGCACAGAGTTTAGTTTGGATTTCAGTCTCTGCAGCGTCTTTCTGTCCAAGTGTTCAGTGTGTAATGTCGAGGAAAATAGAGAGTAATTTCACACAGCAGTTTTGTTTCCAGTGATTTACATTTTGCTTCATCCTGTCTTATTTTCTTGACATTTAAATGACTTTTTTGCTGCTGTAGCAATCATTTTTTGATAAATGTATATATTAGAGGAAGGCTTTGACACATTCTTTGTACAATATTTAACAGATGAATGGATGGTTGACTCATCCAATCTATTTTACCCACCAAGGCCTGACGCACAAGGACTAAGATGTAAACTTAGTGTGGTGGAAACCGAAGAATCTGAGTATTGTTTGTTTGTGCATGCACCAGACCAAATGAGAAAAGTTTCATTTAACAACATCTTTGTGTGTTTGTGTGTGTGTGTTTGTATTTGTGACATACAGGAGTCTTCAAATCCATGAGGAAACAGGCGTCCCACACAGCTGCTGGTTGGAGGAGCAAAGGGAGCAGAAGGGGGGTGATGGGCTGGGGGGGCCTCTGAGATACTCGGACCCCTGCATCTTCTGGTTGCATGCAGACATGGACGGTGAGGACAGGGGGTTTTGTCTTTTTTTTTTTTTTTTAATCGTAACTATTTTATCAAAACAACAGAAATTGTAGCATTGTTATGGGCACTTAAGCGCAGCATGAAATTAGCGTTTCTGTTTGTGTTATTTTGCTGCTAAACTTAATATTTCCTCCTTTCCGCTCCCCTGCAGCTCTGGACAAGCGGCTGGATGCTCGTGTTGATGACATGTTGTCTGCTGGACTAATAAAGGAGCTCAGAGACTTCCATGTGCGCTACAACCAGCAGAAAGTCCAGGACGAAAGGTAGACAGGCAACAATAAAACCATAGACTGTATATAGAATGGGCGCTGTCTGCCTCCTCGCTGGGTGAAGCCACCCTGAGAACAGCACCCTCTGGTGACGGGCTGCAGTATAGGTCATAAATCCTGCCTCCTCCAGCAATCCCTATGGAGAAATTTATTACACAGAATATAAATTTTTCTTCCCCCTGGTCCTCTTTTTTCTGTACAGCTCCATTTTTAAAAGTTATTAGGGGGTTCATGTTTTCTATGATTGACACCTGATACAGCCTATGGGCGCACAAAGATTGCGTAGCTCACCCGAGGGATACGCTGTTTGGGCCGAGCATCATCACAGTGACTCTTGGCAACTCTCCCTCCGAATGAGTACAACGCTACTGCGCAGTGTTGGATTTCAGGAAGTGGAGAAAAATAGCGGAAATACCGAGAGCTTTTCGGCTTCAAATCCGTATACTGGCGGGAGGCGGAACCAAGTTGTCCATAGTATATACAGTCTATGAATAAAACATTTCCACAGTTCTAAACCTTTTAAATGATGAAACGATCATGCGCTATGATGTGCATCATCAAAAATCTAAAAGAACTGTACCATGGTTGATAGTTTTTATATAAAGCACATTTTGATAAGCCTTGTTAGCCTCATTAAAACCTCTAAAGGAGTTGTTTTCAAAGAGATTCAGTGATCTTGGTGAGAGCTAATAACACTCTGCTTTAACATCTATCGCACACAATATTGAATTATCCTCACTTCACACAGCCAAAAATGCTGCCCACACTTGGCACGCACTTCTGGCATTTCTTTTATAACCTATTTTTGAAACTACAATATCAAACATAACCACTGAGTAGATGTAGAGTGGGATGATAAGCTCATTATACGGGCCAGAGACATATGTTATTCTTGGATTTAGCCCTGTTGTCATTGCTGTCGAACATTATGAGGCACTCTTAGGGTTCAGAGTCTGTGCTACAAGTCAAAGATCACATCCTAATCCTCCTATCTAAATTAATGATCCAGACATCCAGTCTGGTGCAGACTCTACTCCTTTATTTTATCCAACCAAGGAAAGAGGAAAAAAAAAAAAAGTGAAGTGAACTCGGTCAAACAGCAGTCCAGTTATTTATTTCTCCTGCTCTGTCTGACAGGTCACTCTGTCCTGTACTCTGTCATTACCCAGAGGCCTGGAGACCAATTTAGATCCAGCCCACACAACTGTGAGTGAAGTTCAGATGGGACTGATATGTCTTTAGGATGTCCAGTGATTATTAATAATTGCAGTGATATGCCCTCCCTCAGAGGATATAAGCACTACCAGGGGAGCATGGTGATTGGTTGCTTATTAGCTCAGGGACTCAGACGCACTGGATGGATGTTCCCTGACCTCAGAACAAATACTTACTGTGTGGTGTTGTCTGTTAGAGATGCTATAATAAGATTAGGATTAACGTTTGACCTTTTATACCGTTATCAACTTTTCTCTGACATTTCTATAAGAACAACTACATTACTGTTTCCATGAGAAACACCACACCACCTTCCCACTCATCTCACTCCACTTGTTAATGACGTTTGATTCTACTCTCTCAAAATAAGCTTTACATGTTGCGTCTGCTGGGTAATGATAAATATAACCCAAAGACCAAATTTACATTAAAACCTTACCTTTATACGACAGTAATGTTGCAAGTTTTTAATCGTGTCGGGAAATAAGAATGAACGTGTAAACAGGCTCCACTAATAATAGCTGAAACAGATCCAGTCTGTGATCTCTGCTGTGGGCGTCTCTTGGCTGCAGATATTGGTGTTGTATGTGTGTGTGTTGGGGTGTGGCTGTGAGTGGTTGATGCATTGGTGGAGCCATGCCCAGGAAGCTGCCAATTCCCTTCTTTCCTCCCTCTCCTTTCTTTCATCACCCCATCACCCCATCCCACCTCATCTCTGCAGCCTCCACCTCCTTCCATCTCCCTCTCTCTCTCTCTCCGTCTCCCTCCATCTCTGCCACTATTGCCCTCTCAGCAATCTGATCACCCAAGCACTTTACCCCCCCTCCTTTTTCTGTCTGTCTGTCTGTCTCTCCTCTTCTCCTTGCGCCTCCATCCTCCTGCATGCTGCTGTGGCCAGACATCAAGGTCAAATCTCTCCCTCTGCCTCTCCCTCTCTCTCTCTCTCTTCCTCTGCCTTTCTTTTCTCTCCCTCTATTGACTCTACATTTCCTGTTCTCAGTCGCTACTCTCAAATTTCTGTCTCTAGCCAGTCTAGCCAAATTTATTTTAGTTATTTCCTATTCTTGTTTTGGCGACAAGTGTAATTCATGGATCAAATAATAGTTCTTATCTTTAATATTATGTTTTTTCTACATTGTGATAATAGGAAAAAAAAGTGCTCTACATAACAGATACAATTCACAGTAAGAGAAAACATAAACCAGAAAGATTGAATGTTTGTACAAAAGCAGGTTCAGGAAAGCGAGTTAAAAAGTAGGAACAAATAAAGAGAAAACCAATTTCCCTTTTACTTGTTCGCTGTAAAGACCTGAAGTCACATTCTGACTAAAAATAGTTCATTAAAACTCTGTGCTGCCAACAGAATGACTTTGTACCACCAGTGTTTTTTAAGGTCACACATTGGAAATAATTCAAGGAAATACTGCACCCTTACTATAAATCCTTTGTTTTTATATATCCTTATTAATAATGCTTAAAACTCATTCAGGATTTGTTCACAATCACAGTTAATTTACTTGCTTTGCTTCAGTTCTTCCCAGAGTTAAACTTGTATCTCTGCCCAAAGCTGCTGGTCTCGCCTGCCTCCTACAACTCTTCTGTGGTCCAGTTTTTTTTTTACAGTTTGGTACTAATTGCTGAGGCAAACCTTGATTGCATTTCGAAGCAATCAAGGTTTATGCTTTATGCTGAAAATGCGATGTTCAGACTCGCAAAAGTCCGAACTGTTCATCTTTTGGGTGACTTCCTTTGTTTTCCCATGACGCTTTTCATTTGAAGGCGAGTTTGTGACGTTTATTTGGTAAAAGAATTAAGTTAGACAGCTTTTATACAAGCCTAAGGCAAACTTTTGAACTTTATAAAGGAATGCAGGTGTTATATATGTTGCAATGGTTTGCCTTATCGGGAAACTATCTGGAATGAAGAGGGAGGAAAAGGGGGATCACAGAAGAAGAAAGGTTTCTTGTTACCTAATGTTATTTGATAAATAATACAACTTGGTTGCAGTTAACTTCATTCATGACAACTTTTTTTAGCAGCAAACCATACACAAAGCAGGTTTATAATTCATTATGGTACATAATTTTATAGATCAAATAGGAGACGTGTCCGGTATGATCTCCCCTTGTGCTTTTCTCTGATTGTAGTGGGTTGCAGTGTATCAAGCTTCACCATTTAGAGTTAGGTAATTACACTTGGTATTGATTATTTGGGTACCTTTCCCTACTTGTGCTGTTCATCCTCATCAGCATTTTAAGATGACATGATTATAACACAGCTCAGTTTTGAACACAGACTAGATAAAACATGGATGAAGTCTCAGTGTTGTCACTCTGAGACATTTTGAAGCCCAAAGATGAGATGGAGGGGTCACCTTATAGGAGAGGCTGACTCAACATAAGTTCAGAGTCGGCATCTCCCGAACCTTGACTCTTCAGGTAGAGTTAATCTGCTGGAAAATTGCAGTGGAAAAAATCACATAAAACTTTAAATTTACTTTGATCAGACGTGGTTATAAGTCTATGTGGAGAAAATGAATCTGAGTCCAGTTTCTAGATTTAAACACCAAGTAATAGTGAAGATATGAGCTCACAGTGTTCCTATTAAGACTTTTTCTTCAGTATTCAAGTAATCCAGCAGCTGTTGTTTTCATGGTGTGAACAGGACTGACAGGTGCCAATTCAACAAAGGGGAGTAGCTTAAAACGCAGAGGTATTTTAAACAGGATTGTTGAGGATTTTTTTCAGAGCAGGATTAAGCTTGACTGACCCCGCTCAGGCATTGTTGGACCCTATGATCCCATAGTCAGCATCCAGCACCTTAAAAGATGCAGAAAATAACAGCAGTAATTTTATAAGGTCCTCTTTCTAAGACTTTTGATATTGACATTTCCCTATGATGTTTACTTGACCTATCAAAAAGTAGCATTCTTGCCATATTGACAACAAGAAATCAGAATTGTGTATTTATCATGATCAGGTACTCAATTAGACATCAGTTAAGATATTTTAAGGGTTAAAAAAAAAAAAAACTTTCTCTCAGTTACAGAAAAAAAGCTAATTAATTCCCGGTTGAGGTAATTGAGGACAACCTGCAATCGTGAGGTGCTTTTAAAGGTACAGCACGTGCTAAAACAGACAGAAAAGCTCAGTTCAAGGTGACATCATCTGACACTGAGGGAAATGTCTACAGTCTTCTACCGGACCTCTAACCAGACCTGGTGCCACTCTATTCAGCACCCATGGGTCCCTTTTCCAGTACCATTCAGTATTGTGAATGTCACTCTGTCACTTTTTTCCCCTGAGGGCCTCACATCTGGTCTTTGTTCAGGAAAGTAAGGGGAGATAGAGGAGAAGCAGAAGGTGGAGTTGAGTCACCGCTGGGTGTCTGGAAATGTCAAGTCGAAGACAGAAACTTTTTTTTTCTTCTTCACAGATGGATAATGTTTCATTTCCTCTCTTCTCCTGACCCTCCTTTTACAGCCAGAACTATCAACACGGGATTTTTCAGTCGATTGGTTTTAAGGAGTTTCATGACTACCTGACTGCTCCTGAAAACAGCAGCCAGCAGGAGAAAGACACGCTACGAGACAAAGGTCAGAGAAAAAAACAGACCAAAGTCAAAGAAATGAATTGAGATTAAGTGGATAATGGACTGCTTGACTGATCAGCCAGAAGAATCTATTTTAAGTTTCTCTTCGGTCTACCTCTCACATATATCATCATCTTTTTTTCCAGGTATAGAAGCTTTGAAGATCGCTACAAGGCGCTACGCCCGCAAACAGAACAAATGGGTCCGAAATCGCTTCCTTAAAAGTGAGTGCCTCTCTCCTACCTTGCGCACCACATGCTTCTCCTTGTGTTTTTGTCTCATCACTCTCGTTCTTAAGTAACCTGCACTCTCTTTAACAAGATGAGATTCACGCGATAAGCCTCTCAGACCTCTTATGTGTTCGAGGTTACAGTGTGTTGAGTGAGTATTTCTGTGTCTGTGTGCCCATCAGAGTTTAGATGATGTTACTTAAAAACAGTCATTCAATTCTGTGTTTTATATTTTACTTTTTCATCTTAATGTAGCTTATTGGGTTGGCTTAGCTTGTTTTGGTTTATTATTCTGCATTTTTACATTCATTACTTGATTTTTAGACAGGATATATATCAACAGGTTCAGGCCAACCCATTCAAAGATTGTAGTTAAATTTTGTGCATATTTATACGGTCTAACACTTATCAGGACAACAAATAAATTGTGTTTGTGCTGATGTATTTACTTCACATCCAGGAAATGACATTTTCAAAAGGTCATGTTTTCTTGAAAACTCAACAGTGTGTCCAAACAAACATATCAAATGATTGTACTACCTATACAAATCGTAGAAACGTCCAAACTAATTCATTCATGCCTCCAAATTGGATTTGATTTTACGCAGTGTGTGTGTGCGGGCTGTCTGATCATAGAGGGGATAATGTTTCAAGATCGATCTGCAATATACACCTGTGGCTGAAACCTGTCAGTGATCGTTTTCCCGGCACCAAGTCCCTCGCCGCACCGGTTGCATAAGAATGATCATTAGTAGTTGCCTCTGGCACTGCAGTTAGAAAAATGCACCCACCACAGCCAAAATCAACCTGTGTTTGGCAGGTGATAATTTCCCACCCTGGTCGCAACTCTGGGAGTCAGACGTGTTTTTAAATATGTAAAAAGCCTCTGTGTATTTCTGTCTCGAATGGAAACCTGGTCTCTGAATCCCACCAGCAGCATGCCCTGTAGTAACCCAGCCTCCTAATCCTGTTAGGCCAAAGTGGCTTAGGCCACTCCGGGCCATAAACCTCAATGCCCCTCATTCTGACCGCCTGCCTACCCGCTGCATGCACCATATGGCCTCCATCACATGTGTGTTTTTGTGTTCCTTTTACATATGCAGGTTTCTGGCAGAAGTTGTTTATGCTTTTGCACATATGCACGTGTGCCTGTCTGAGTGTTTTTCTCAGGACGGATCATGTAACCTCCACTGATGACCTTACATAGACTCAAGTCAGACTGCAGCTGTCAGGAACATCAGGCTGGCAGTGCAGGAGGTGGCACATGAGAACAACTCCCTCTGAGGGGGATGGGGGGGTACTGAGAATGGGTTGCGGCCCCTAATTGCACCAAGATTTGCACATAATTCGCTCAGATTCAAGGTCTAGGTAAAAGTTTTACAGCCGTGTGCGGTTTGCTCCTGTTTGTGTTTCATTGTGGCTGAGATGAGCTGTAAGCATCTTTACACTTTGCTGTGAATGCAGAGCTGTGCCAGGAGTTCTTATCCTGGCTATATCTTAATTCTAGATTTAACTGTTGGCTTAGCGTTAGGGTTAGGGTTTGTGGCTGGTTTGTTGGCTCCGTAGAAGAGAAGTTTGAACATTCATCGTGCTGGTGGGCGTTCAGGTTTAAATGTGTTCAAGTATCTATGGGACAATGGAATATAATACAGGGAGTTGAGTTGAAGAAATGGATCAATGAGTTTGAAGGCATTTCAGCTGGGAAGAAAGTAGCGTTATGATTTTTTTCTTTGAGTAAGATTTTGATGTATTTGTATTGTATGTGGGGACGCTTGTTGGGGAAACAGAATAAATATGCCTTCAATTTTACAGGGTAATCCCACAGGAAAGCAGGCTTGAAATATTTAAATTACTAACCTTGTTCTGCCACATGAAAGTTGCATTATGTTGCAGCAAAAAAAAATCAATTCATCCTGGTTTCTCTTTCTTGTATTTATTTATTTATTTAGTTTTCGAAAGAGTCGTCTATTAACTGCAGACTGTTGTAGGACTGATGTCGATTTATTCAACTTTCACACTCGCAGAAAGAATTCCCCTGATCGTCCGTGTAACTAGGTGATTGAAAAGAGTTTATAGGCTTTGCTTCTTTGACTGCTGTTTCTTTTTGAGACTTCAGGTTTATCAAATCAGTGCATTTCATTGGCTTATTAAAATGTGTTGAATGTTTATCTTTCCTTTTAGAGGTCTTGAGTATGTTCAATTCTAAATAGCACATTTCAGGAACACAGTCCCTCATGTTAGTATCTACTCCAGCCGTTTTTAGTGCGTGAAGGACTTTTGTAGTATTCGCCTGCGGACAGTCTTGTCCTTGTATCCACCTTTTCTCCTAATGCAGAGTTTTACTCTTTCACCCTACTCAACCTACCTTTTCTGTCTGCATCGACTCAATTCACCTCGCTCACTCGCTGTGACTGCTGACCTCTTTTCTGTTTCGTCTGAGCCTCTTTCACACACACGCACAAACACACACACATATACACACACAAATGCCGACAGGCCTCAGCTGAGCAGGCTAATCTCTAAAAGCATTACAGAGCTGCCGGGAATTTGCCCCGACCACACAAACTCTGGCAGCAGGGTCACGGGGGGCTACGTAGACCAGCCCGAGCACAAAGAGGGACTAGTGGGTCAAAGGGAAAGAAAAACTGGAAATGGCAGAGGGCCTCGGCGAGACAGACACAATGGCGTTTTGTCGAGAAGCTGGAAAATAAGCCGAATGTTTACCGTGAATGTAAATGTACAGAAAAGCATAGAATCGCACGCCTCAAAGACACACGCTTGACCCAATTTTACGGTTCGCTTTGTTCATCAGAGGCTGTCAGCGGGGGAGCAGGTGGGCTATATGTCTTAAATACTCTTCAGCGGGATCCATGCTTCTTGATGGGCTCAACTTTGCTGTGGGGATTTAAACGGCAGGTCAACCAGTTCAAATTAAAGCAAGCTTAATTTGTCCTGCCCTAAACTGCGTCTGTACTGAGGTATGCGCCCATGCGATCCGTGTGTGCGTGCATGTGTGTGTGGTTATCAGGAGCGTTTAATTAGCAGATTTAATTACCCTTAGAGAAAGTGGTAATTTGAGGTGAGATTTTAATGAGTGGTACTTTTTGTGCGGCCTCTCAGTTTGTTGATAAAGACACAGTCACACACACACAGCATGTAACCAGGATACACAGGTGACGTTTGACAATGGCCCCATGAGTGTTAAGTAACAGGGATGTAGGTAGCTTTAAGTCCCTCAGGTGAGTGAGTGAGTGAGTGAGTGAGTGAGTGAGTGAGTGAGTGAGTGAGTGAGTGAGTGAGTGAGTGAGTGAGTGAGTGAGTGAGTGAGTGAGTGAGTGAGTGAGTGAGTGAGTGAGTGAGACGGAGTGAAAGACAGGGAGACGGAGTGAAAGACAGGGAGACGCAGTGAAAGACAGGGAGACAGGAGCGACACATGGGTGTATGGAGAGTGGAGGAAATCTGATCCAGGTGGGGCGACAGGTGTGGGGCGAGTTCACACCCTTGTCTGTTAGCTAGCGCTAAGGTTCATGTACACACAGGCACACACACATAAGTATAAGGTCCTTGTGTGGAGTTGAGCCAGGCTTGTTGTCGCTGCTAAGACCTCTGTCACCTTTGCTAGGTGAAGGGGGACGAGAGATCTCTTGAGGAGAGGAGATAAACACAGAGGGTTAAAAAGAGAAGCAGTACATGTCAGTCTAAATCTGTGGGATAAATTAAATAGCTTGATTGCTGTGAAGAAAGACCACAGCAGGTCATACAAGCAGACAGAGACACGTTTTTCTCTTAAAACTTCTATTATATGTGAACCTAACAGTCTTCAAAATTTTCTCAAACAGATTTAAACAAAACGATTTGAGGTCACTGAGAACCAAACACAAAATCATACTTTAACCTGTTTGAACTCTCAGAGGATTAATCACCGCATTTAGATCACTGCAACTTAAATCAGCAATGATAGGTTTTGTTTTTTTGGGGGTTTTTTTTTTCATGTGGGATTTGAACGAAACAATGATATGCAAAGCAGAGTTTATTATGTGGAAGTAAAAAATAATGAGTTGCATCACCTCTTTATTTTCCCAAAATCTTTTAAATTTCATAATGTGTGCAACAGCCACCACAATAATATAAAAAAATAATAACACCCCCCAAAAAAACAACAACAAAAAGTACAGTCCGCATCTTCTTATCATTCCCCTCAATATTATATAAACAATTCAGACAAATGTCAACAGCAGAGTAATAAAGAAGTTTTTATTAAAGTTTTTATTAAATGAAGTATCAAAAATCTGGCATATCATTTAGCGAATAAAGGTGATACTAAAAAGTCAAATTCCAAAAATTTTTCAACAAATAACTATTAAAAGATAAAGCATAAATATTTCCTCTTCAGTTTTACATCCAAGACAGTTAAGTGAGCTGACTTTAAAAAATGTTAAGTGTCTTAAATAGAGTTAAGGAATGTTTTTTTTTTTAACTAAACAGAATGGTATTAACATTGAATTGTTTTTTAGACTAGTTCAAAAGCTTATTGACCACAATAAATGATCAATTTGACTCTCAGAACACAGACTGATGAGATTCTCTGTCAAAAGACACTATTTTGGCAGTAGAGGACAATATAAGAATCACTTCATCCACAGGGGGTGCCAAACATGATTCAGACCAGAAATTCCTTACAGGAGCTTTAAATCAAGTACCAGGTATTTTTTTTACCAGGTATTTCCATTTGAAGTTATTCTGTCTTTTTTTTGCCAAATGTACAGTAAAGTTACCTGAATTAAACTACATGACCTCTCACTGACATGCTCAACATAAACAATACAAAGAGGTAAAGGAGACAAAAAGCGGAAGAGGAACTACAGTAAAGGGTTATGTCTTTTTTTTGCCAGATTACAGTAAAGTTACCTGAATTAAACTACGTCACGTCATGGACATGTATAGGAGACAAAAAGCGGAAGAGGAACTATAGTAAAGAGGAAGGAGTCTGTTGAGGGAGTAGATGCAGCTGTCCCAGCATGGACGACAGCCAAAGAAGCACAGCTGGGCCGGGGGGAATGCCTCGCTTAGACTTGTAGTGGAGTTTTTATAGCAGAGCACACACAGGCGCACTTCCTCACTCAGCAAACACGGTGATAATGCAGCATATGACTGCTGGCCTGCTTGTTGCAACAGGTGGACTACTGTTGCAAAACACACTCACACACACACGCACACATTAACACAACACTGGCAGGCAGCTGCTGGGCGACAAGAGATGTTCTTTCTTGTTGGCAAAGCGATCTCCCCTTGTGTGCTTGAAAGGCAACGCTCACAGTTGTGGTGTGTGCGTGTGTGTTTGTGTGTTTCTACTGACCACCCTGCTCTTTGTCCCCGCAGCGTGTCTTATCAACTCTCATTCACTACAGAGTGGATTAGCAGAGTTAAATTTCACTGGAGCCTAAACAACTTTGCTTGAGGGGTTGTTTCCGTCCAGCATCTGGCAACCCACTTCACACTATCTCCCTATTATTTACCCCACTCCACTCGGCCAACAGGGAGGTTTGGGACTTAGGTAAAGGAGGCAGTGGTGTTGATTCAGGAACAAAGTAGGGAGATAACATCGGCAGGAGGGTGGCTGGTGAAGTATTTATAAGAGTGCTGAAGACAGAGGGCTCCAACTGCGCATATGGCATGGGTATGCCAGGTGACACTTGCACCACCTGCCTGGTATTGTGCCACACACAAAAAAGTCCCCTCTGACACACACGCACACTTACACAGTCAACCCAGTGAAACCCGAGGCTTTGATTAACACTGAATGCTATTTTCAAAAAACACATCCTAACAAATCCATTGACCCACTATCTGACTACGTAAACAAACAAGCCCAGCGGGGGGGGTTTTGGAGCCGGGATGAAAAAGAAACAGCACACACTCAGAGGCCAAGAGCTGCAGGTGCAGAAGTGGTCAGATGCTGCCATAAAGGAGCTTTGTGTTTACTTTGCTTTTGTGCCTTTTGTCAGGTTTTTGAATTAATCAAACAGGGGCTGTTATAGCGTGCCTGCACTGCAAGATGAGTTCATCACATGGTTAAGTAAGTCACTGCTGGTACAATGACATGCAAATTAAGTCCATAAGGAGTTAAAAAGTGGCATGGGACAAGAATCGGGCCACGTTTAAGTTTATGGCTCTCAAGCGAGTCTGCGTAGAGACTCTCATTGTTTCCGTACACACACTCGCTCATTCCTCTGACAGAGCCAAAACAGTTTGTTGTCGAGATAATCAGATGATACAGTTACCACTGTGTGTTCCTCTATAATAACAGAGTCCCAGACAGTTCCCATTAGAGTTGGTAATCCAAGTCTATAGTGCGTCTGCTGCAGTCAGCTCCACAGCTCAGTCTAAGTGTGCAGAGGATTAAGACATAATTGAGTTGACTGGCTGTGCCTTACAGGTTAATTAGGTCCATTTACATAAGTGTGTGCTTGCATCACAAACTGATATTTGATTAAAAATATATCTGGATAGATCCAGATTTGTGGCCATGCAGACAGTCTACCAGCCTTACAACAAAATTTTGCCTTACCCAGAGGATACAGCCTCTGACTGTTTGATACCTTTCTTTTTCTCCAGTTGTATCATCGGGCCAAATATTTGATATCTGTGAAAGTGGTTGATGCTAAATGGTTATTATTTTTTACAGACTGAACTAATATTGCAAAACTGGCACTTGTGATTCCTCCTAAACCTCCTAATATTTTTGTTGTGATTCCAACACGTCTGTCCTGCTCAAAAACCACTAAACACTACCTCCTGTACCTTTGGATATATGATCAGCCTCACCTTGTGGTCAGACAGCTCATTCCACTTTTTGATCTCAGTCGTCAAAGTTCATTGCTCACTGTATTAGATTAACTTTTGGATTGTAAACTGCCGTTAACAGCTCAGGATGAAATTAGCTTTTGTTGTTTTTTTTTTACCTTAAAGGTGGGGTAGGTAGGATCTGAGGAAGTGCCAGTTTTTGGGAGAAATCTTGAATGTAAACTCTACCCCCCCAACCAGTTTTCCCCTCAGCTCCTCCTCTCCCCTCCCTCTCTGCTCCAGCAAGTTCCGCCCACAAACAGACACTCGTTCCAATTAAATTCTGATATAATGCAGATAAATACTTCAGATAATTACAAATGGGGCCCAGCCAACGTAAAAGTTAAAAGCATTGGTGCTACTGTAGATGCCAACAGACTACCAGCAAACACAATGTTTGCAGGACTTTTAAAACTAGGATAAAGTGAAATACTCTAGAACCCGAGGTAAACGGTTAAGCGGCGCTACAACATGCAGCAGGTCCCGTTTGACAAGAAACACTTCTGTTACAGATACTTGGCTTACTTTGTTAAAGCGGTTTACCTGTCCAGCAGAAAGGTTACAGGGTCTGGAAGATCCCGAAGCGTTCACTGATATTGACTCCGCTTTGTAGCTTTTGTCTGGTCTACCTCCTTTTTAAGTGCCTGTTATACCGCCAGAGTCTCCGGTATTTACTTTGTGTTCTTGCTTGTGTCGGCAGTCGTGGCCAAAGGAGGATTCAGACAATTTTCTGAACTTTCTGGTTGGTTTCTACTGTCACAACCAATCAGGTTAGTGGAGGCGGAGAATGGCTTTATTTACTGTCAGAAAGAGCGGGCCGCTCAAAAATTTTAAAATGTTGACTACACAGACATAACAGAACACAGCGATATCATTATATTCCCAAATGTCATCCACAACTAATAGCTATTGACTGATATTAAAAGCTTTTTTGTATATACATAAAAAAAGATGCTTCTTTAATGGATTTCTGCCTACTCCACCTTTAACTTCCTCAAGGTTTCCTTCTTCTTTAAATCAAATCTGCTCATTTTCCTGATGAAAACTATCAAAGACAAAGAAGAATCAGCATCTGATACCTCATATAACCCCACTTGCACAGTTTGACAGCTTGCATAGTAAAACCTTTAAACCAGAGTAAAGCAGCTAAAATCATGTTAGATCATGTTTTTTTCCCCCTTAAAAATATGTTGCCTCTTTGCACTTTTATAATGTGCCATAATTTCCGCTGATTAAATCTTCTGTTGTTACTCTTCAGCTGTTTTAGGAGCTGCATTCATTAAGATGAACATTTTCACTTTGCCATTTTTCAAGTCATATAAGAGCGTCACACACCTGCATTTCCTGTGCTTCTGTGCATCTCGAATCAGTGCAGCGCAGTGGTCCTTTATACAGACAAGCAGACAGATACATAGACAGACATGCAGATACACAGACAGACAAACAGGGCAGGGACTGGTGCTGCTGTTTAGTGCTGAGGCCTGGCCTGGAGACTGCTGACTGATGCAAAATAGAAACATGGGGGTGGAACAGTTACAGGGAGGGAGAGAAAGAGAGAGAACGAGCGAGAGATAGAGTGAGTGAAAGCTGAAGCGAGACTGATGGCAAGAGAGAGACGATGCAGAAGAGAGAAAAGAGTGGGAGGAAGGAGGGATAGAGGAAGAGACATTATCGAGCCAGTGTGAGTCAGCAGGTTGACGGAGCTCCAGGGTGCGGCTCCAGTACATCACTACTACTGTAAATTTCCCAGTTTCATCATGAAGCCTGCAATTCTGTGATAAATATCAATTACTGTAGAGCACTTTTTTTTTTCTTTTTTAGATGAAAAGTAATTAGCATCATAGTGCGATATTGAAGTGATCACACCCTAAAAGGAGCTGGCAATTTCTATCAGTGTCAATCTCTCTGATTTGATGGATGATGAGCTCTTGGAGAGTAAATTTATCAGGCTATGAGATAATATCAGCTCAAGTGCATTATAAAGAAGTGAAATGTAGGGAGCTTTACTGCAAGTCCAATAAAATTAAGATGGAAACACTAAATCAAAATATGGGCTCTCCAAGGCTTTTATTACATTTATTAGCATCCTTTGTGTGCCTGTAAAGTATTAAATGAGCACTAACTGTGTGTGCTTGACCTGTGTGTGTATGTGTGTGTGTGTAGGACCAGGAGACAACGTGCCAGTGGTGTATGGCCTGGATGTGACGGACGTGTCGCGGTGGGAGGAGACGGTGCTGAACCCTGCACTGCAGATACTGGATAGCCTTAGGAAGGTGGGGCCTCGGTGATCTGAACCAGCTGCTTTCAGTCACCATTTCCATCTGCTGTTGAGATGAGATGTCATTTACTTCTACATTAACCACCTTTTGTTCCTGTGGTCTTATTTCATTTCATTTTGGTCTTTCAATATTTTCTCTTCTCTCCATTTTCCGTCTCTTGCCTCTTATTCCACCTCTTCTTCCCTTTTTTCCTACATCTTGGATTAATCCTCCCCGTGTTTGTGTGTTGACTTACAATTTTCCATTCTCTATTCTTACTGTAATCTCTCTTTTTTATAAATTTCTCTCCTTCACTACTCTCTTTTCTTTCTATTTCCACTTTTTTTTATTCATATCCTCTCATTCTGCCACACTCAAAACCTTCTTCTATTTAGTGGCGTCATTCCTTCCTGGTGTCCTTATCTCACCTGCCTTTGGCCTCGGTTCATTTTGTGTTTGTATCCTGTTCTATTGAAACACTCAAAGGTTGTTTTTTTCTTTCTCACACTCCACTGAGTCCTTTCTGGTTGATTTTTAACTCCTTGTATATATATATATATTTTTTTTGAATGAATTTCTGTCTTTTGTGTGAATTGTGTGGGTGGGGAAGTGTGTGTCAGTCACACTCTGCTGATTGGCAGGTTATGGCAGTATTGTACCAAACAAATCAGTGCAAGGGCAGCGATGAAGAAAAGAGAAAGCAAAGAATTTGACAAAAGCAGGCTTTGAAATACTGCTTATATCCTCATTTCAAATCTGTTGAATCTTTGGTTGTTGCACCTAGTGGTGTGCGAATGGGGATTAATCCATAACAAATTGGCTCTACACGTTGCAGCCTTTGCCATCAGTATCAATCAATCACTCTTTTATAACGCCCCAATTCACAACAAGTGTTATCTCAAAGACACTTTAAAAAAAGCTGGTCTAGATCATCCCCTATGTACAAAGACCCAGTGTAAAGATGGGATCAGACGATAGACGGGTTTCTTGGCAACGTCTTGGCAACAGGTATGCACATGCAGCCAGGGGGCAGAAAGCAGGATATTTCCTATTTGTTTACTTACGGAGTCAACGGCGAAAGAAAATGACAAGGAGTTGTTTTGCTGTAAACAAACAATCGGCAAACTTTACAACCCTGCTCCTGATACTAGAAACATCTAAAACAACGTCACAACCTGGTAAACTGAGTGAAATTCACTGACTATTTCAGCAAGTGTTTTTCTGATTTTGATGCAATGAAAGACAAAGCGATTTTTCAATGAAATGACATTTCATTGCAATTGTGTCAGGGAGAACTTGCAAACAATACGGCATCTTCATTGGTATCAGTTCACTCCGAAACAGGATTTTGCCCCCTGGTTGCGCGCGCACCTAGTATTGTTTGTACACAAGAAACCTGTCTATAACATGACTGTATGGAGTTTAATTAGTGAGGGATGAGATGCTGCAGGGAAAGCAACAGGTAAACAAAACAAAGCACAATGATTGTCCAAAGTTTGAGCTATGTTGTCTGATATTTGTGTACATCACTCTTTCTGTGAGAGAGGATTAGGGCCACATGAAGAAAAAAAAAAAATACTGGAAGGAGATTAAAGTCAAAATTTTGAGATTAAAGTCGAAATTTCAAAATTTAAAAATCAAAATAATGTTCATAAAATCAAAATTTCTTGATGAAAAATTGAAATTTTTATAATAAAGTTGAATTTTCCAGATTTTGAAATGTCATGAATCATGTCGAAATTTCTAGATTAAAATTATAAAAATTTTGAGATTAAAGTTGAAATTTCGAGATTAAAGTCGACATGAATAAAATCAAAATTTCGGCTTTAATCTTGAAGTAGAAATTTAAAAAATGTAATAATTGTTTCTCTTCATGGGGCCCTAATCCTCTTTCTGACATTTTCAGTCCTTCTCCTTGAAACCTTTTTTTAAGGTCTCTGTCTTCCCTTAACTTTTTCTTCTTCCTCCCTTGCCACTAAAAAGTCACCCAAACTCTTATCATATTTCTGTACAAACCACGTTACACCTAAAAACTAAATAATTCATCTGACATTTACACTAATTATAATCTAAGCAAAGACGAAAACATGGTTTGAAAGATTTTAAGTGCCATTTTTTTAGAGTTTAAAAGAGAAATGTTAAAGTTAAAAGCGAATAGCTAAATAAGAGCCATCACGTAAATGCCCTGTTTCTTTGTTGTCTTGATAATCAATGGCTTGTCGAATGTTGTTTGTCGTTTCCGTCTTGTTGCATGATCCCTCTTGTTGGTCTTACTTACCTAACCCTGAAAGTAGAAAATATCTTTCTCAATCAATCAGGGGGAGGAGCCAGCTGTCGCACCAATCAGAGTCCAGGACACAGTGCAGAGGAACAAACGCAGCCACCATTCATGTGATCTGTGTGATAAAGTGATCATCGGAGATCTGGAGTGGGCAGGTAGGGAGCCTGCAGGCTGTGTCACTGTCAAAACATCAGTCTACAAATGTCTTTTAAATGAAACCGTGTGATGTTCTCTATTTATTTCCTTTATGTAGCTCACCTCAAGTCTAAAAAGCATCATTATCATGTGAGGAAGAAGAGGAAGTCTGACCCACCATCTGACCAGTCCCATGTTACCCCTGCACCTTCTGACTGTACTGCAGAAACCTCAAAGAGCCCCTCGAAGGACTCTTGATGACTGTCCCTCTCTCTTAGGAGTCAACCCAGGACACCAGGACTATATAGCACGAGGTACCTGGGACTATTTAAGAGTCACCCAGACTCTGGACTACACTCATCATGTTGTTTTATCATCACTCGGCTCTTACAGCTGGATGTTTCCTTGTAGGGATGCTTTTTGGAGCTCTAGTTTCTCCTGCCTTCTGCTGCTCAGTCGTCATCTTTAAAACTTTCTCTTTTAAACCGTAATGAAGACTTTTACCAGCAGCCCCATAGAGGAACTAATAAACCTGATCCTTCTTCAATGTGAAAACTTGAATTCAGAGATGATATTTGAATGTAAAGTACAGCAAAGTTATCTTTAACTTGATTCATTCTTGTTCTAGAGTACAGGGTCTTGTCAGTGAAGAGTAGAGGTGTTGATAAAGCCAATCAGAAGTTGTGGACTTTTAAGAAAAACTTAAAAAGGATTTCAGTCGAGGAAGATCTTGCAACCTCCTATGGAGTCATTCAGATTATACAAGAGAAGAGGATTTTATTCATTTTTGCTAAATGTGTTTTAAATGAAGCGCCCTTTGATGCTCTCAACCACAAAATCTTCCAGTTCAGACATGCAAGCGTATCTGGTTGTAGTTTAATATCCTTTCTTGTAGCTTTGCAGAGGAAAAAAAGAGAAGGTAAGTTTGCACACTTCGGTCAATGCCCCAGAAAAGTTGTGAATTACAAGCTTCTCTATAACTTTGACACTTTGCACTTTTTATACTTGCTTTATTTGATTATGAGCATTTTCAATAAAACCAAAAACCTCAAAGTTTCTCATAGGAGGAGGATGTTTCCTGTGTCACTGGTGCAGAAAAAACAAATCGATAGATTGTCGTGGCGTCTTTGTTTTTCTTAATCTCAGTCAGATCTTACTGGCACACTGACATGCATTGTGCTTTGTTTGCCTCCTGCCATCCTCTTTCACTGTCCTTAAATACCTTTTCAAGCGCTTTGTTTGATCATGACACACCACTTGATTTATGCTGTTGTCTTTTGATGGCGCTTAGCTGAGTTCAAACCCTCGATTCATGCTGTGAGAGGAGAGTGTGTTTTCACCGCAGTGATTGCAGGTCTTTGTTTATCCAGCGGTGTGTCGTACCCCTTTCAAATCAAGGTGCGCCTTCTTGCTGTAAAACCACTTACACAATACCTGGCATTGCTCCAAACACCTCTCCTTCCTTTTCCTTCACCTCACCTGACGCGTTTTCTCCTCACAATCACAACTTCCCTCCGACACCGCAAACCTCGTCAGCTTTCAAATCGGACAATTGTTCTACTCCCGGCAAACACTTGATCATCTCTTTCTTTAAGCCGTCACTCCGAGGCTGAGACGTTTTCTTTTAACAGAGGGTTTAGTTCACAGGCTCCCAGTGTTTGACCTCATCCACATGACTAAAAATATTTCCAAGCGTATAATAGCTGGAAATGTGTGTGTATGTGTGTGTGTGTGTTAGTGTGTTCCACATTCTCTCTTTCCAAACTGGGTCAGGCCTCAAGCTTACTTGGGGCTTACCATACAGTGTGAGAGATATCAGAGGTCACTGTGCAACTGGTGTCTGGTTTTCATAACCCTTCTGTGTACGACTGATTTGTTTTTCTTTCCTTCTGTTGTACTTTTTTTAGTCAGACTAGCAAGAATGCTATGGTTTCTCCCCCCCCTTGGTAACTTCTTATCATGTCTATCATCTCTGTAATTAACCCAAAACAATTACATTATCATCAGGCATTTGATACACTTTATCTCAGGAGACTTCATGTGTGGTATGTTCTTATCTTGAGCTCCTGAGCATATCTATCCCAGCACCTCCAGGCACCGCTGAATCATTTTTGCATAAAAAGAGAAAGGCTTGTGCAATTCAGTGACATAAAGCTTCAGCCCCTTGAACTACAAATACACACACTCTTAGAAATGGAGAACTAGGGCAGCGTCCGCGGTCACAAGGCTAATTAGTGATTTACGCACCACAATGCCATGGATCATCTATGCGCACACACGCATGAGCATGCACTGAGTAACCTCATTAGCTGCAGACAGCAAGGACACAGAACAAAAAAAGAACAAAATTCACATCACAAAAGAGTTTTTAAATTGTGAATCTGTACACACTGCCTTAAATAAGACCCTCGAAAAGGGTCTTTCTGCTTTCTTCCCTAAGGACTGCTACTACTTTGGCAGGCTTTGAGCTTTTCTGTGTTTACATGTAAGCTTTATCGGTCAGTGAGCCAAATAATTATTCACCCAGTTTGAGTACTCCGTGTCTGTCTCTTCCTCTCAATCCTGTCCTGCCCTATAGCAGCACAGTAGCTGTGTATGTTCACAGAGCACACACTGTCCTATACAGGAGGCCCTCTATGGGGGAGCTGCAGGCTTGCTTATGTAACACGCGCTGCAGCTTATACTGTGGATGCATGTCGTCTGTGACTGGTGTGTTTTGCTGTGTAGTTTTAGGATTAACACTGGCTTTATATGCATGTGCTGCAGCCGCTCTTTGCTGAAAATCAATACTTTGGACAAGATATGAGTTTTTCTGTGCAGCATCCGGTCATTGACTGTGAATCAGCTGCTCTCGTGATGGGGATGTGAAAGTGATGTCTGGGTGATGAATCGCTGGAGGGGTTAGTCAACAAACTATCAAAACATTTTTACAACAAATGAAATGTTAAGCTAATTTTTCAAGAAATTTGCCATACACATATTGGATAACACATGGATAAAATCATGTTATTCTTTTTTTTTAAGGGTGTTAGGAAACCCATATTGAAATGGGTTTCCTATTCTGTCTCAACCTAACTTTGATCATTCTGATCTCAAGTAAAGAGGTACACTAGGACAGGCCTAGTTGTGTCCTTCGTAATGCGAGTTTATGCGCTTACATACAATTACAGCGGATGAGTTATAAAATAAAATTCTACTGATGAAAAAAATAAACTTATCTGCTGTATAGTTGTGGCAAATAAGAAAATGAACTCTTGATCAAAACGTTCTTTTGTGTTCAGTCTGACTTACATCAATGTTGGCGAACTGGCAAAAAATATATTTTTTTATACTTAAACATTAAAGTAAGACATCATGTCTATCAAACAGGTAGTCCTGATATGGTGAGTGAAACCCTAATGTGAAACAAAAGTGTTTGGCTCACCCTGAAGGGAGACTTTGGTGGTTGAAGTTATGTAATAGTGATCAGCTCTGCTGCTGTTGCCTGGATTGCAGGACAGGATCTTGCTCCCCTCTTAATGACTGATGGGGCCCACTTGCTGCTCAGGCTGAACTTGCACCTTTGGCCAGTAACTCTTGTTATTCCCTTTTCTCCTATATGCTAGATGCTCGACTCCCTTTGTAGTTTGCTTTAATCAGATTTTCCATCGTGTCACTATCCCTGTTGAGAATGTGTTACCACTGTTAGGAGGTTTAGACATAGAAGAGCCAAATAACACCAAGGTACAACTTAAGTGAGGTTGTTGAATCTTCTAAAGCAATATTGTTTTACATAAAGAAAGGGGTTTATTTGTTCTTTTTTAAGATATAGATAAGAAGAAACAAACCACTGTTGTTGTAAAATGTGATTATCTAATGATAAATGTGGAGGTACAGCTGGCAGTGTTTAACTAAGGAGACAAGAAGCCAAACAACTAGCTTCATGACATCAAAACATTACAAAAACAGCCAACTAACACTTAAAATCAACACAGTTGTGTAATTAGCAGAAAAACTGAAGAGTAAAATTAGCATTTTACTGACGGGAAAAAAATGCCAGCTGCTCTTCCTATGATTTCACTGAATGCTGAGCTGATGAGCTGTTTTATATCAAGTGTATACAGTATACAGTTCTGCATCCATCCCATTACCATTTTCTCGTCCCCTCTTAGCGAGATGGAGAAATGTGTGGTCAAAGTTTTGGCTTTTTGGACATCCAAACACGGCCAGTTTTCTGTGAAAAAATCTGAGCCATCATCTCTCTGTTGCACAACCTTGAGTCCGTCAGACTCAACTTTTATGTTTTGTTTTGTTTTTTGTCCTGTTGGGTTGTTCATGATGCTAAACAGAAAGCATTGTTATCTTTTCAGGTCCTTTCCAAACACACACAACTCTGTTGTAGTAGTGTGTCATGTAGTGACTGTGCGTCTAGGTAATTTGAAGTCCACTTAATCCTAATCTCTAATCCCATTGGACTAAACATTCTCTGCCATCTGGCTCTGGCGAGACAAGAAAACACACTCGCACGCACCTACACACCGGCAGACAGACATGCGAGTGGCTAATCAGATGGAGCAGCAGCTGCAGACGGAGACACTGTTGACTTGACTACGAGGATGAACCTTTTATTTATGAGAAATATCCACTTGTCTACTGAGGAGTGAAAGCGTGTTTGTAGATAACAACAGAAGGCCAAGTCGTTGGCATAGCAGAATATTAGACACCACAGAGCGCTACAATCTCAGAGAAGAGAGATGAAGAATGTGAAGGACTTTGTTGAGAATGTGAAACCTTTCTCTGTTTCAGTAAGCAAAAGCATGAAGCGTGGCAAAAGGTCAGATATCTGCCCGCCAGCTATTATGTGCGTCTGTTTTATTTTTTTCTTTATCATGAGTGCAGAGAATAGAGCGTGTCCTCATGTATCCTTTAACAATATTTTCAAACTACAGTCTTTGAATGAATGATATGCGTGCCCTTGTGTGCGCAGACTTCCTCAAGTTCAGGGTCATTGTTTTGGTGAGTGAGGAGAGGACAAAGACAACTTAAAATTTAAAACTTAGGTGTTGCATAACCAAGTGAGAAACACAACACCCTAAGGTGTGACTCAATCAGGTAGGAGAAGTATTGTTTTTTCTGTGTGCACTTTAGAGGTAAGCCTTTTTAGGATGTTTTATTACAGCCATCAGATAAACACACACCATCACTCCCTAACCATTCTTATCATGCAAGTCATAGATGTGCATTTTTGTCACTATAGACTATTGCAGGGGTTGCACAAAAAAAGGGACAGCATTAAGCTTCCTAATCCAGCCCAGACACAAAGCTTTAGAATGTTTCAGTGTGATCTGATGTATGCATCTAGAGCCCAGTGCAGACCATCACTTATTGATGTGTGTGTGTGTGTGTGCATGAGTGAGAGAGAGAGTGTGTGCCTATAGGGATGAGCGAGGTTCATTGAGTTTATGCAGCTCCCTGTCTCACTTTTTGTCACACTGTCTGGCTCCTGTAGTGGCCACTGTAAAAGGACCAGAAAAGACGGAGATATGATTCGATGTGAAAAGCCTTGAAGGAAAGTGTCATAGGAGCAGTGTATCTGTGTCTTCCTATACTCCCTCTCTCTTTCTCTCTTTCTCTCTCTCTCTCTGCTGCATATTTCCTGGCGGGTTATGTAATGCGGGGGCCGCTCGGTACTTTTTTTTCCCCTTCTTAGTCTACCCTCCCCAATCCAAAGCATGACATGCCTTCCTGTTTTTCCAGCAACCCAGTGAACTCTTTTCCCAGGGCAACACTTAGGAGGGCACGCTCTCACCAAGCAGTCAACACACACACACACACACGCACACACTAAACACACACACACTAAAAACAGAGAATTCAAGCTGTTGTCACATATTGTAAGTAGTGTGTTTATTTAAGACAAGGCTTAACACTGAAGCATTGTGTCTGGTGGGCTACATAAATGTCATTGTCTCACTCCTCCTGTACTTTGGGTTTGTATTTGCATTGTGTGTGTGTGTGTGTGTGTGTGTATGTGTGTGTGTGTGAGAGAGAGAGAGCTGCTTTATAATTGTAATAATCCCCTCCTCCTTCCCCCTGTCCATTTCATCTCTCATTTATCTGTCCCTCCACGTTTTCACCTTTGCTCTCTGAAAGGAAATGGGAGTGCCAGTCTATGAAGGACCAACAATGTAGACCAACTGCCTGTTGTGTGTGTGTGTGTGTGCGCGTGCACAGGGAGGACTGTATTCTCTGCAGTGAACTGTATGTGAGACAAAGAGGGTGTGTTTGTGTCTGTATGTATGTGTGTGTGTCTGGGTTTCTCTATTGTCAGTGGCTTAAGCGCCGAAGCCGGCTTTTTCCCGCCAGTGCGGGGTTTTGTGGGCGGGGTCTTGGCAGGACTCAGCAGCAACAAAGGGCCAGAGCTTCCCGCCCGATATGCTAATGAGCTCGGAGTGGGCGGGTCAGGGAGCCTCCTCTACTGCAGTGCTTAACTCTTTCACTGCCAGAGTGGAAGGCCATTAGTTTTACACATCTGTACTTACTAAGAGACAGACTGTTAGACGAAGTAAAAGAGTGAAGTTGGAAGTTTTATTTATTTTGGGTCAAGATGAGGTAGGTTTACCAAAATGGGCCAGCATCTTGGTCCATATATTATCCGTCCATTCAATCTATTAAAACAAAAACAAAAAATGGTTCAATACTTTGTTTATTTGTTTTTCTGTGTGACCAAAAAAAAACAATTAAAAAAAAATCGTTAAAAATTAACTTAAATTTTATTTGCAATTTTTAAACATAACAGAAACAAGACAAACAGTCATACAAAGAAAAAAAACAAACAAACACAAAGCATGGTGTCATTCACAGAGAATAAAAGAAAATTGTCCATGTAGCCTCCCTTAAAGTTCTCCATTTGTTTTAAGTACTATGAACAGATTTATATTTGTTCCATTTTCCCCACTCTCGAGTGTATGTTTCTTGCTGTAGTCATAGAGCGTGTGTAAGTCTCTCCATTTCATACAGTTCTTCCACCATGTCCAGCCAGTTTTTCTGATATGATACATTAAGTCATGATTTATTGACAGTACTGTAAACTTATTGTGCTGCTACTGTATCCATTAGGTTACAGACAAGTCTCACTTTTGCACTCTGGTTCATACATGTTAAGTTGCACCAATGAAAAAGAGACTTTCGCACACTAAGGCAATGTTTTATTAACTGATTTGTAGAATAAGAAACTGTTCGGCAACATTTTCCCCAACAAACACTTTCCTCATCCCTCTCCAGGAGTAAGAGCTTGTGTGTATTTTGGAATTCTGGCATGCCTACAATTTGATTAAAACTGTATTACTGAGTCTTCTGACTTGGTGAGAGACCCATTGTGATGAGAACAATGAGCCCACATGATCATCCCATGGATGCATGTGACATAAAGCAGCCCTAAAGCTATATTATAAGTCATCAAATATTAATCCAGCTATAACAAAACCCTTTTGTTTGAGCCACAAGGTATAGCGTGCATTTTTCGATCGTAAAAATCTACATGTATAGAGAGAGACGGACCAAAAATGTGTCAACTCACCTGAACTTCTTCTAAATGTCAACTATTTCAGTTTCCGTTTGTTTTTGACACTCCTCTTCAAAACTCTCAAACCTGCGGTATCAGTAAAAGGTTGAAGCTCAACTTTCATAACTATCACAAAACAGATGTTTGTGTGTAAATGGCTTTCTCATGTTTTAAGCATGTTATGTAATACAGGGTAACTTTAACCCTTGTGCACCCCTAAGAAAAACTTCCCTTAACACCCCTAAGGACCGAAACGGTCCCCTCCATTTTGCTGGAGTAAAAATATGGTCTAAATAAATATATTTTAATTTTTTTTTTTTTGGCTGCCATCATTGACTTATAACCTAATCATGAATAGCAAAACTTTATTCAGGTTTTGTATTTTAACCCCATAAATGCCAGTCTTTTTTGTAAAAACCTGATATTATTTTAAGTCAAAAAACACAATTAGTGAATTATTTTCCATCCTATATATGCAAATTGTTTTTTTAAACTTTTGATTATTAGAGCATTGGATTGGTAAACATTGATGAGAAAATGGATTTGAAAGGATTTGTATTTTTTCTGTAGTGTTGAATAATAATAAAAACTTCAATTAACACCCCTAAGGACCGAAACGGTCCCCTCCATTTTGCTGCAGTAGAAATATTGTCTAAATAAATATATTTAACTTTTTTTTTTTTGGCTGCCATCATTGACTTATAACCTAATCATGAATAGCAAAACTTTATTCAGGTTTTGTATTTTAACCCCATAAATGCCAGTCTTTTTTGTAAAAACCTGATATTATTTTAAGTCAAAAAACACAATTAGTGAATTATTTTCCATCCTATATATGCAAATTGTTTTTTTAAACTTTTGATTATTAGAGCATGGGATTGGTAAACATTGATGAGAAAATGGATTTGAAAGGATTTGTATTTTTTCTGTAGTGTTGAATAATAATAAAAACTTCAATTAACACCCCTAAGGACCGAAACGGTCCCCTCCATTTTGCTGGAGTAAAAATATGGTCTAAATAAATGTATTTAAATCTTTTTTTTTTTGGCTGCCATCATTGACTTATAACCTAATCATAAATAGCAAAACTTTATTCAGGTTGTGTATTTTAACCCCATAAATGCCAGTCTTTTTTGTAAAAACCTGATATTATCTTAATTCAAAAAACACACTTGATGAATTATTTTCCAATTCAATTGTTTTGATTATAAGAGCATGGGATTGGTAAACATTGATGAGAAAATTGATTTGAAAAGATTTTTTTTTTCTGTAGTGTATTACACACACACACACACACACACACACACACACACACACACACACACACACCATCCATCCATCCATCCATCCATCTCTTGCTTTTATGCACGCACATCGATGATATCCTCCCTCTTCAGGTGCCCGCTATGAACCTTGTGCGTGCGCTCACACATGCATGCACGCACACACAATCTCACACACAATCTCAAACACACACACACACATACACACACCATCCATCCCTTGCTTGCTTTTACGCACGCACATCGATCAGGTGCCTGCTATGAACCTCGTGCGCTCGCTCACACACACACACAAACAATCAGACACACACACACACACACACACACACAAAAACAATCAGACACACGCACACATACACACACACACACACACACACACACACACACACACACACACACACACACACACACACACACCATCCATCCCTTGCTTTTACGTAAGCACATTGATGAAGCCCTCCCTCTTCAGGTGCCAGCTATGAACCTCATGCGTGCGCTTACACACGCGCACACGCACGCACGCTCGCACACACAATCTCACACACACACACACACACACACACACACACTCACACACACTCACACACACATTCACACACACACACAAACACACTCCATCCCTTCCTCGCTTGCTTTTACGCACTCACATTGATCAGGTGCCCGCTATGAACCTCATGAGCTTGCTCACACACGTGCGCACACACACACAATCAGACACACAATCACACACACACAATCAGACACACACACACACACACACACACACAGAAGGAAACTGCAGGTGCAGATTGTACAACTGCCGCTGTTTCTGGAAGGATTTTGGCTATTCTCATGGCTGCATATGCACACACACACACACACACACACACACACACACACACACACACACACACACACACACACACACACACACACACACACACACACACACACACACAAGTAATTCATGAAAACACATGCACATAATCCATGATGTCCCAAAAGCACACCTAAATAGTTTTTATTAAATTTATTTTCTCTCTAAAGATGTTTAGTATATTTAGCCTGTATTCAATGTATATATTTAGTATTTTTAGTCTGCATTGTACATATTTCTTCTTATATTTAATTCTATTTTGTATTTTTTTGCTGCTGTAACATGAGAATTTTCCAGTTTGGGATCAATAAATTATATATCTATCAATCTATCTATCTATATGCATGAAATAAACCAGCTCTGTGACAAAGGGAAAACAGTGCCCCTCTGGTTCTAAAGGGTATGGCAGGAAAAAAGAAAAATGGCGCCATCTGCTGGTCGGAATAAAAAAAAAAAACAGTTTGACCCTCAAAGAATAGGTGTACATGAGAAAAAAAAAAATCCAAAAATTATACTGCATTGGCAGTGTATTGAAAAAAACATGTTTTAATGGGAGTCAATGGGACCGTTTCGGTCCTTAGGGGTGTTTACTGAAGTATAAAAATTGCTCACATGCAAAAAAGGTTAAAGGAAGAAAAAAGAAAAAAAATTAAATTGCACCTTAAATTACACACTTTGACAAACTTTCATGCCATTTGCATCATCACAGCCAAAATTATCCACAAAAGTATAGTTACAAAGGACCAAAACGGTCCCTAGGGGTGCACAAGGGTTAAGTCAAGTCAAGTCAAGTCAAGTTTATTTGTATAGCACATTTCAGCAGCAGGGCAATTCAAGGTGCTTTACATGAAACAAGCAGGCAAAACATTCAACACAATTTAAAAAGTAAAAACAGCGTAAAAGACATTTAACAGATTAAAAGTTACATTCAAAGCTAAAATAAGATTGGAGATAAAAGAAAACAAAGGTTAGATTGGAGAGATAGAAAAAAAAAGATCAAGACAGGCAGATGATGAAGATGTTGATTAAAGGCCTCAGGTTTGATTTAATGATAGGCCACAGCAAACATATGCGTTTTCAGCTGTGATTTAAAAGAGCTGAGAGTTTCAGCAGACCTACAGTTTTCAGGGAGTTTGTTCCAGATATGAGGAGCATAAAAACTAAAAGCTGCTTCTCCACGTTTAGTTCTGACTCTGGGGACAGAGAGCAGACCTGCTCCTGATGATCTGAGCGGTCTGGATGGTTCGTAACGTATCAGCATATCAGAAATGTATTTTGGTCCTGATCCATTCAGTGCTTTATAAACCAGCAATAGTATCTTAAAATCAATTCTTTGACAGACGGGAAGCCAGTGTAAAGATCTGAGAACTGGGGTGATATGATCTACTTTCTTGGTCTTAGTGAGGACTCGAGCAGCAGCATTCTGAATCAGTTGGAGCTGTCTGATGGATTTTTTGGGGAGACCTGTGAAGACACTGTTACAGTAGTCAAGTCTGCTGAAGATAAATGCATGGACAAGCTTTTCCAAATCCTGCTGGGTCATCAGTCCTTTGACCCTTGATATATTCTTCAGGTGATAGTAGGCTGACTTTGTAATTGTCTTTATGTGGCTGTTAAGATTCAGGTCTGAGTCCATGACAACACCAAGGTTTCTGGCTTGGTTTGTGCTTTTTAACATTATCGATTGAAGCTGAGCACAGACTTTTAATCGCTCGTCTTCTGCTCCAAATACAATTACTTCAGTTTTATCTTTGTTTAGTTGAAGAAAATTCTGACACATCCAATCGTTGATTTGTTCAATACACTGACTCAGTGTTTGTATTGGATTGTAGTCGCCTGGCGATATGGTTATGTAAATCTGTGTGTCGTCTGCATAATTATGGTAAGATATTTTGTTGTTTGCTATGATTTGAGTTAGAGGGAGCATGTAAATGTTGAACAGGAGTGGCCCCAGAATGGAGCCTTGGGGAACCCCACATGTCATTTTTGTTCGCTCTGATGTGTAATTACCTAGAGACACAAAGTAGTCTCTATCCTTTAAGTAGGATGCAAACCAGTTTAGTACTGTTCCAGAAAGTCCCACCCAGTTTTCCAGTCGATCGAGTAGGATGCTGTGGTCAACCGTGTCGAAAGCGGCACTGAGATCGAGCAATACTAGGACTGAAATTTTGCCATTGTCTGAGTTTAAGTGGATGTCGTTAAAGACTTTGATAAGAGCAGTCTCAGTGCTGTGGTGCGGTCGAAACCCTGACTGGAAAACGTCAAAACAATTGTTTAGGACTAAGAAGTTGTGAAGCTGTTGGAAGGCTGCTTTTTCAATGATTTTGCTTAAAAACGGGAGGTTCGATATAGGCCTATAATTGTTCATTACTGAGTTGTCTAGGTTGCTTTTTTTTAGGAGAGGCTTTATGACAGCAGTTTTCAGGACCTGTGGAAAGACACCTGACAGAAGTGACATGTTGACAATCTGTAGAAGCTCTGAGGCCATGCAATTAGAAACTGTTTTAAAGAAACCTGTTGGCAGAATATCAAGGCAGCAGGTGGAGGAGTTCAGATTTAGTATGATGTCCTCCAGGGTTTTAATGTTGATCGGGTTGAATTGTGTCATGCTACTGGGGTTAGTACACAAGGAGAACACATATCCTGTACTGGATATTGAGCTACTGACTGTTTGTCTAATTTTCTGGATTTTGTTATTGAAGAAGGAGGCAAATTCATTACAAGCCTTGGCAGACAGAAATTCAGAGGCTACTGATACTGGAGGGTTTGTTAGCCTGTCGACTGTGGTAAATAGGGCGCGTGCATTATTTTTGTTTTTGGTGATGATGTCTGAGAAGAAGGATCGTCTAGCATTTCTTAGTTCTAGGTTAAAGATACAAAGTCTCTCTTTATAGATCTGATAGTGAACCTGAAGGCTTGTCTTTCGCCATCTGCGTTCGGCTTTCCGACACTCTCTTTTTTCAGCTCTGACCAGCGCGGCATTCCTCCATGGATGGCATGTAGACCAATAGCAGCTGTTGTGCACACATATGTGCTCACTAACACATGGTCTTCACCCCATTTCAAACAAAGGGCCCTATTATGTGAGCAGGCTGTGCGCTTCAACATGCTAAGCAACGGCCTAGATGGGGACTAAACATAGTCTCACACACACCTCATACACTGTCAGATATGTCACTCACTTTATTAAACATATGTGAGTTTATACTCTACAAACGACATAAATTGCTGTAATATTTTTCATTTCTGCTGCAACACTATGACAGTTCATCTAAGAAAAACTGAAGCAGGATTCCTCGACAACTGACACACAACATAAGGGACATTTGATCCAGGCTCTGCAGTTATGTAATGTGCTCCAGTGACTCCTTAACAAGCAGAGTCATGCAATTGACTTCCCTTCTAGAGCTTAGAGGTTGCATGGTCATGTATCTGACCTGCATATATAAATTCAAAAAGTGCACATTAAAAGTTTTTTTCATGTGCAAGGGCTAAAACTGAGCTGCATCTTTAACGGTAGACTAAAAGTAGCCTCAGATAAATCTCACACACACACTTCACAACAAATACAACCACAAAGTTTCAGGTTCAGACACAGGACACCCTCACTTTAGACCGAGTGTTCCGTGTCAAGTTTTCTGTGCCTGGGCTTGTTGGGTTGCTTGACCCTATGATTTATTCACCAAAAACATCATTCACTTGTAGCATTTTGAACGTTTTAAAGCAGCACTTTTATACTCGATTGGAATAGGGCCTCTTTTGCTTCTATGTTCCAGTTTTCCATCTCTTCGATTCTCCCTTCTGCCTCTGTGATTCTCTTGTCTTGTGCAGCTAACTCTGTTTTTTTTTCTGTGAGCCACTGATTAACTTCCTTTTTTAAATCCTCAAGTTCTTCTTTCATTTCTTCCTTGAATGTTGTGAACTCTACTGTCAGTTTGGCTTTGAAATCTTTTATTTCTTTATCGATATCTTTCAGTCCCGTACGGATTAGCATAGCCACCTTGGTCTCCATGTGTTCAGTCATTTCTGGCTGCTTTCTCAAGTATCTTTGTTTTGTTTTTTGTTTTTTTGTCAGCTTGTTCTCCCATCCTTTTCCATCTCCACTTCAGGTTATCTATTTCTTTCAGAATTGTCGGTTTCGGGGAATTTTATCGAGTACTGATCGGGAGCTAGTTCTCTAAGCTGCCATTTTGGGCTGGAGCTAACCGGAAGTCGCCACATTCTTTGAATTTAATTAACACAATAAGAAAGTTCATATGAAGATGAAATTGTAAATTTTGCATCAGCTATGTTTTTGAGCTGCTTCTTCTTGTAGAACCTTAAAAAAATAAGAAAACAAACTATTAGATTTGTGCAGAACGCTTCTTTGAGATCATTTGAGCCACTCGCACACAAATACATGCAGACACAGCCTGCACACAGATATGCTGGCAGGAGTTAGATAGCACTTTTATTATGTGGAGCAAGAATTGTAACAGACACATGCTGACTGCTTTACATAGGGGCTGATGACAGCCAAGACTGTCTGCTGATATGGATTAGGCAGGGCTGTTAAGTGTGGTTAGGTGTGTAAGAGAAAGACAAAGGAGGAAAAAGAGACTGTCTATTGTGTGTGTGTGTGTAGTCATAGCTCTTTGAAAGGTGGGAGGGGGAGGCAAACAACAGTTAAATGAGTATCACTCAGACGATAAGATGATCCCTCCTTAAAGCAGTTAACGGTTAACAGAGGATACGTTACGCGCCATTCTGCGAGGGAAAGTACAAAGCAGGAAGGAAATTTGCAAAATACTTTGGAAGAAGTTTATGATTAGCTAAGAATCCTGAAACTGCTGAGAAATATCTAACATGGAAAAAATGTTCTGCCCTCATGGCCGGTTTGCCCTGCAGGTCAAATGATAAAATCTTCACAGTTTTTATTCATATTACAGGGACTCAACCTTTGTACACTTATACTGTGGTGAAATATTTGCATTTTCAACCTCCTCATTTCATTATAAATATGTTGTAAATTAATTTTATGGAAAGACTCAGTGTGGCCCAGACTATTGTAAAGGTGTGGGTAAGGTGCTAACCTTTAAATAATTCCAGTGGTTGGGGTTTTAATGAGTCTTAATGTCCCATGATGGAGGCTAAGCCACTCTGACAAGAATAAAAACCCAGTACACTTATATCATGTATTTTTTGGCACCAAAGTCAAAATGAACACTTAATCTACTCTAAACACTCAGTCTTAAAGATCATGTCACAGCCAGGTTTGACTCTCTGTCATTGTCTGGTTCATGGTGTCAGTTGAAAGCCGGTAAATAACTGACGTTTGTCAGGAGTAATGCACTGTTGGATTTGAATGCCTGCCATTAGGGAAGTAAAGTGAGACCCCAGTTCCTTATTTATTGCATGACAGTTAGGGCACAAAGCCAGATCTTTGGCTTGTGGTTTATCCTTCACAGAGACACACATACACACACACTCATAGACAAGTAGCTTCTTCTTCCAACTGTGAGATACCAATTTGCCTGCTATCTTCTTTATTCTACAGTTTTTTTCGTTTTCTTTTATTTTTTTACAATTTACTGAGTGTCAGCAGTGCTCACGTTTCCGTCCCTCTTTGGTTGCATTTTCCCCCATAAGATGGTACAGTATTTGCATGCTGCTCTCTTTTCCATATATAACTTCTGACAGGCTCTCCTGTGTCCCCCTGCCCTACTTTAATCCATCTAGCGATCTCGCTGTACCGTACTGCAGGACAGAGCATACAGCTGCCTCCACCTGGAACTAAGTCTTTAAAAAACTGTCTGCAGTGTAACAGCCAGCTGGTGGTTCCACAAAGATGCTCTATATGCTTTTAAGTTGTCTAATCTTCGACATTACTGTTATTTCAGCACATCGCTTTGGCTGTCTTTTATTTTGTGTTCAACAATAACGCTAAATGTCAGTGTTGGCTCATTTTGGGTGTTGTGGACCTCTATGATTTAGCACCAGTGAAGCATCTTACTCTGTCTGAATGTATATATCTTATTGGATGGTGTTGCAGGCTTTCATAAACTGATCCTTTGGTGCCCCCTTGTGGTTAGTGGGGACTATCATGAAAGTACATCTTGAAATAGGAGAACACGCTGTACTTTTAGAGGATTATAGGTTGAACTGACAATTCTAAGCAAATTACCATCGACATGGTAAAAGCCACGTGGGGGACAGAGTGTAATACTTTCCATGCTGTGTGTGTGTGTGTGTGTGTCCTGTATATTCCACCTTTAGTCTTTGGTTAAGTTTACTAAACAAATTCCTTCACATACTTTATTTTCATCTGTATTTCCTCTTTTGGTTTTTCTTATTTATGACTTTGTACTACTCAAACCTTTTTTGAGCAACACAACTTCTTACCATGGATTGCTGAGAAGTTTGCAACCCAGCGAGCATTTTGAGGTTGATTATACGTCTATTATACGTCTAAATTTAGACTAGACGTCTAGTCTAAATTTGGTATAACAGAGGTATAGAAATGAAAGTTTTTCCAACGTCGAAATTTATACGTTTTTTCAACGTCGAAATGTATACGTTATTTAAACGTCGAACTTTATACGTTGTTTAAACGTTTTGATTTATACGTTATTTAAACGAGTTTATTCTACATTGTTCCGTCTATAACGTTGAAATGACGTCCAATAGACGTTTTCATTTAAACGTCTTTATGTTAGACGTTCATATGACGTTCATGCTTCAACCAAATATAAACCCAGGTATAGACACAGACGTTAATTAAACGTTTATTAGACATCTGGTCCATATCGGCCGACCCAGCGGGTACCGGGCGAGCCTCCCCGCGCGCGGACGGTCCCGGCAGCGGCGGCCGCTGGAGCTCGCAGGTCCCCGGTCAGCCTACGGCGCTGACCAAACGAGTCTATTAAACTTTCATTTCTATACCACTGTTAAACCATTTTTAGACTACAGGTCCAACGGACGCCTAAAGGCACAATCATTTCTTGTAAATATTTTAATAAATTAACTAAATATCAACAATGCATATTACCATAAGCATCTGATATATGTAAATTGATGAAAATATTCACAGGAAACACGTGAAACGTAAAAATCAAAACGTTTAAAAAGAGTATAAAGTTCGACGTTGAAAAAACGTTCATTTCTATACCTCTGTTATACCAAATTTAGACTAGACGTCTACTTTCAATTTAGACGTATATTAGACGTATAATCAACCTCAAAATGCTTGCTGGGACCATCTGTAGAGCCAGATTCTCTACACCAAAAGTTACCTGCTGCTTACCTTGATACACGTACTCCCAGGATGTTCTAATGTGGCAATGTTGCTTCTCTTTCTGGACCTTTCAGAATAGCTTCTACAGTCATGCTCATTCATAATTTAACACTGATCTACATATGGCAATGATCAGTCAACTGTAATTGAAATCACAGTACATTTTTCACTCAGAATATAACCATTACAGTCATGGAGTGGGAAAAACAATCTTTTAATCTCACATCTAGTAAAACGAACATTTAAAAAAGAAAAAAAATCTATATATCTATATACAAACATAGCTACAAAGTATAAAGAACAAGAACAACAACATACTGAAAAATTTAAGTAATACTAATACTGAAATGAACTATAAATATTAACAATTTTAAGATATATATTTTTTAAAAATTAGCAGGGTGGTGTTGTGGTGGTGCCCCTCCCACCACATCGAGCTGGTGCCTGTTTCAAATGGTCCCCAATCGATGCTGCGACCAGTTCCTCTGTTGCTGTCGGGAAGTTGATGCGAACAGACTCTGCAAAAAGAAAAAAAAAACAAAAGAAACTTGAATCATAGTAAGTGTAGAAATTATCTAGTATTGTCCGGAAGGATTCTTCACTTTTTTTACAGCTTCAGGCTTTAAATGAGTCAGTAACATGACCAAGAATAAGTAATAACTTGCAGAGATATAATTCACTTACCAAGAACAACTGTGAAGAAAGCAGTTTTCTTAAAGCCTTTTTTCCCCTAGTGTCCTCCACCAGGAGGTTGTACTTCCTCTGCACGTCATTGTGTAAAATTCTGAAATGGATATCAAAGACAAATAAATCTCTTAAGGTGCGTTCACACCGGACAGGCAACGCAACTTGTCCTGTCTTGTGTCCTAAAACGTGTCACTTTGCCACCAGCAATTCGCGTTGCGCATTACGTCACACCCGCTCTAGGTTTCCCCTCGATCTCGTCGGATACCGTGTCCAGCGCTGCTCTTTATTTGCGGAACAATTCCCTAAAACCTCAGAGAAACCCTCGCTGCTGTTGCGCAAGTGCCTGTGTGAACGCACCATAATACTGCTCACTCTTGCAATTCACTAGAAAGACTTGATAAACACCAACAATACATGATTATATTAATAACATTGTCTTGCTGTCATATTCATACCTGTCCAGGATCCTGCGTGTGCAGGTCTCAATGTCCTTCCCCCCAAGGTGTGACAGTTGTTTTATCTGTATGATATAATCAAATTATCAAGAGTGTCTAATGTATAGATTTCTGTCATTTTTAGCATCTCTATTTGACTTACCAGTAAACGTTTTACGCTGGGGTGCCTACTGATTTCCAACGACATGCGCTGAGCCTCCTCCAAAGTCCTTAACGGCAACTGACGTATCTGCTCACCCTCATCTTCAATGTCCCCCTGCTGGTTGAGCGATTTCAATTCATCGCAGATTTCCAAAAGTGTTTCCACGACCACCCGCTGGAACTCTTGGTGAAAAGATATGATTTAGTAACATTCAATTCAATAATTAGAATACATTACTTAACATTTTGTACTGTAGTTATGCCACTCTTACTTTTCTCAGGCATTGGGTAGGAATAAACCCTCTTCCTCACTGCAAAATCCGAGAACGAGACAATAAATGGATGATGAGTGTGGTGCTTAACTTTGGCTTTCAAACACCAAATCATATGCTGTTGCACTATTTTAAAATAGCCCCCACCCTACTTAAAAACCACTGCCAAACCTGATAAATCCTTACCTTGAATCCAATTCAAAAATTCATCCATGAAATCACCCTCCCTAGCTCTTTTTCTCCGCCACTCTTTCAAATAATTAGAGGCCATATTCAATTTGGCTGGAAAGAAAACACATGGAAAAAAGAAAGTAGAAAAATAATAATATAAATAACAGTGTGAACTTGTAGATCAACCATTATAAAATTGTTTTGTTTTTTTAGAACAATTGGCAACTTGTGAAACAGGACATAATGCATAATGAATATCTTTTACTCTTGGTAAAAAATATGTCGATACCAGTACTTTTAGATTTTTACTATTAGCATTTCCTATAGCACTGCTAATGCACTAACAAATTACTATTGGAATAATTCAACTAATGCGTCCCATTTCTACCACACATAGTGAAAATACAATCTATGACAATTACAGTTAAACACAAATTTAATTATATGAAAAAATACCACTGGATAAACAAAAACAACAGTACTGGCATCAAAATAGGCTTCATTTTCTAATTGAATTGGATAGCCTAACTAGCAGCTTTTAAACTTGGCTCCAACAGAGAGAGCAGGCCCTTATTTACTTTCATGACAACACACGTTAGCATGGACTATTTAATGCTGGCTAAACTAGCCACAAGCTAGCCCTCGTAGTAGCAACCAGGCTACATGCGAACTCGAGTTTAACATTTGCTGTAAATGCATTTCACCGTCACGCATCATGATGCACGACGGTGGGAGGACCAAAGCTTGCAAAAATAAACATTTTCTATAATATCTCCTTCAGCCCCCACCTCTTTTCTGCAGAATGTATAACTCTCAAACTCAGTGACTCCTGGAACTTCTGGTGTACTCCGACGGTCGTGAGGTCGAGTGTGTACAAAGCGCAATGCTTCAGCCGGATGTTGTGCGGTCCACAATTTGAAGCCGTTTTCATGTTTTGGTCCGATTATGGTCCGATCTCCAAACGGGTGTTAAGATGGGCTCTTGCAGAGCTACCAAATACTTTTTGTCGCTCATCTCGTAGTATTGCGGCTATGCCGATAACTTTTATCAGGGACTACTTTGCTCTTGGCGGAATTAGAATCTACCAGAAGTGGTTGCACGGTGGATCACGTGAGCGTGCTCCACCAACAAGGTGGCTGGATTATTGTCACGGTGGCAGCCGGTGTTACCGAGACGGATAAAACACATGAAATCTAAGAATTAAATTGAATTTCAGCGACCAACTTTGTTGTCGAGTACTCAGCAGGACCCAAGCTTTAAGATCCGAAGTTGTTTTTTATTTTATTTTTCTGCCGTATATGCGTTTCGACCGGACATGGCGAAAAGACTGGTTACGCTCAGGAGTATGATAGTCCCATAGATTGAGATCAGTTCTGCAACGTTCAGTTATCATTTTCAATAATCAACTCTTGAAGTGCAGATTAAAATCGATTGTCTAGATTCGGTCTATATGTAGACGTTGAAATGACGTATAAATTTATACGTCTAAATCACGTCTAGAAATAGACTGAATCTAGACGTTGAAATGAAGTATAAATGTATACGTGTAAATGACGTCTACATCTATACTATGCTGCATATCTCTCCACGGTATCATAAGTAATGTAATCCAGTATTTAGAGGTCAGTTATGCACATTACAGTTGTTTATTGCATAAATAGTTATCGAAAAATGAAGTTGAGGGCGAAGTATAAATCACGTCTAGAAATAGACTGAATCTAGACGTTGAAATGAAGTATAAATTTATACGTGTAAATGACGTCTACATCTATACTATGCTGCATATCTCTCCACGTATCATAAGTAATGTAATCCAGTATTTAGAGGTCAGTTATGCACATTACAGGTGTTGATTGCATAAAAAGTTATCGAAAAATGAAGTTGAGGGCGAAGTATAAATCACGTCTAGAAATAGACTGAATCTAGACGTTGAAATGAAGTATAAATTTATACGGCTAAATCACGTCTAGAAATAGACTGAATCTAGACGTTGAAATGAAGTATAAATTTATACGTCTAAATCACGTCTAGAAATAGACTGAATCTAGACGTTGAAATGAAGTATAAATTTATACGTGTAAATGACGTCTACATCTATCCTATGCTGCATATCTCTCCACGGTATCATAAGTAATGTAATCCAGTATTTAGAGGTCATTTATGCACATTACAGTTGTTTATTGCATAAAAAGTTATCGAAAAATGAAGTTGAGGGCGAAGTATAAATCACGTCTAGAAATAGACTGAATCTAGACGTTGAAATGAAGTATAAATTTATACGTCTAAATCACGTCTAGAAATAGACTGAATCTAGACGTTGAAATGAAGTATAAATTTATACGTCTAAATCACGTCTACATCTATACTATGCTGCATATCTCTCCACGATATCATAAGTAATGTAATTCAGTATTTAGAGGTCAGTTATGCACATTACAGTTGTGTATTGCAAAAATAGTTATCGAAAAATGAAGTTGAGGGCGAAGTATAAATCACGTCTAGAAATAGACTGAATCTAGACGTTGAAATGAAGTAAAAATTTATACGTCTAAATCACGTCTAGAAATAGACTGAATCTAGACGTTGAAATGACGTATACATTTATACGTCTAAATCACGTCTAGAAATAGACTGAATCTAGACGTTGAAATGAAGTATAAATTTATACGTCTAAATCACGTCTAGAAATAGACTGAATCTAGACGTTGAAATGAAGTAAAAATTTATACGTCTAAATCACGTCTAGAAAAGACTGAATCTAGACGTTGAAATGAAGTATAAATTTATACGTCTAAATCACGTCTAGAAATAGACTGAATCTAGACGTTGAAATGACGTATACATTTATACGTCTAAATCACGTCTAGAAATAGACTGAATCTAGACGTTGAAATGAAGTATAAATTTATACGTCTAAATCACGTCTAGAAATAGACTGAATCTAGACGTTGAAATGACGTATACATTTATACGTCTAAATCACGTCTAGAAATAGACTGAATCTAGACGTTGAAATGAAGTATAAATTTATACGTGTAAATGACGTCTACATCTATACTATGCTGCATATCTCTCCACGGTATCATAAGTAATGTAATCCAGTATTAAAAGGTCAGTTATGCACATTACAGTTGTTTATTGCATAAATAGTTATCGAAAAATGAAGTTGAGGGCGAAGTATAAATCACGTCAAGAAATAGACTGAATCTAGACGTTGAAATGAAGTATAAATGTATACGTCTAAATCACGTCTAGAAATAGACTGAATCTAGACGTTGAAATGAAGTATAAATTTATACTTGTAAATGACGTCTACATCTATACTATACTGCATAGCCTATCTCTCCACGGTATCATAAGTAATGTAATCCAGTATTTAGAGGTCAATTATGCACATTACAGTTGTTTATTGCATAAATAGTTATCGAAAAATGAAGTTGAGGGCGAAGTATAAATCACGTCTAGAAATAGACTGAATCTAGACGTTGAAATGAAGTAAAAATTTATACGTCTAAATCACGTCTAGAAAAAGACTGAATCTAGACGTTGAAATGAAGTATAAATTTATACGTCTAAATCACGTCTAGAAATAGACTGAATCTAGACGTTGAAATGACGTATACATTTATACGTCTAAATCACGTCTAGAAATAGACTGAATCTAGACGTTGAAATGAAGTATAAATTTATACGTCTAAATCACGTCTAGAAATAGACTGAATCTAGACGTTGAAATGACGTATACATTTATACGTCTAAATCACGTCTAGAAACAGACTGAATCTAGACGTTGAAATGAAGTATAAATTTATACGTGTAAATGACGTCTACATCTATACTATGCTGCATATCTCTCCACGGTATCATAAGTAATGTAATCCAGTATTAAAAGGTCAGTTATGCACATTACAGTTGTTTATTGCATAAATAGTTATCGAAAAATGAAGTTGAGGGCGAAGTATAAATCACGTCTAGAAATAGACTGAATCTAGACGTTGAAATGAAGTAAAAATTTATACGTCTAAATCACGTCTAGAAAAAGACTGAATCTAGACGTTGAAATGAAGTATACATTTATACGTCTAAATCACGTCTAGAAACAGACTGAATCTAGACGTTGAAATGAAGTATAAATTTATACGTGTAAATGACGTCTACATCTATACTATGCTGCATATCTCTCCACGGTATCATAAGTAATGTAATCCAGTATTTAGAGGTCAGTTATGCACATTACAGTTGTTTATTGCATAAATAGTTATCGAAAAATGAAGTTGAGGGCGAAGTATAAATCACGTCTAGAAATAGACTGAATCTAGACGTTGAAATGACGTATACATTTATACGTCTAAATCACGTCTAGAAAAAGACTGAATCTAGACGTTGAAATGAAGTATAAATTTATACGTCTAAATCACGTCTAGAAATAGACTGAATCTAGACGTTGAAATGACGTATACATTTATACGTCTAAATCACGTCTAGAAAAAGACTGAATCTAGACGTTGAAATGAAGTATAAATTTATACGTCTAAATCACGTCTAGAAATAGACTGAATCTAGACGTTGAAATGACGTATACATTTATACGTCTAAATCACGTCTAGAAATAGACTGAATCTAGACGTTGAAATGAAGTATAAATTTATACGTCTAAATCACGTCTAGAAATAGACTGAATCTAGACGTTGAAATGACGTATACATTTATACGTCTAAATCACGTCTAGAAATAGACTGAATCTAGACGTTGAAATGAAGTATAAATTTATACGTGTAAATGACGTCTACATCTATACTATGCTGCATATCTCTCCACGGTATCATAAGTAATGTAATCCAGTATTAAAAGGTCAGTTATGCACATTACAGTTGTTTATTGCATAAATAGTTATCGAAAAATGAAGTTGAGGGCGAAGTATAAATCACGTCAAGAAATAGACTGAATCTAGACGTTGAAATGAAGTATAAATTTATACTTGTAAATGACGTCTACATCTATACTATACTGCATAGCCTATCTCTCCACGGTATCATAAGTAATGTAATCCAGTATTTAAAAGGTCAGTTATGCACATTACAGTTGTTTATTGCATAAATAGTTATCGAAAAATGAAGTTGAGGGCGAAGTATAAATCACGTCTAGAAATAGACTGAATCTAGACGTTGAAATGAAGTATAAATTTATACGTGTAAATGACGTCTACATCTATACTATGCTGCATATCTCTCCACGGTATCATAAGTAATATAATCCAGTATTAAAAGGTCAGTTATGCACATTACAGTTGTTTATTGCATAAAAAGTTATCGAAAAATGAAGTTGAGGGTGAAGTATAAATCACGTCTAGAAATAGACTGAATCTAGACGTTGAAATGAAGTATAAATGTATACGTGTAAATGACGTCTACATCTATACTATGCTGCATATCTCTCCACGGTATCATAAGTAATGTAATCCAGTATTTAGAGGTCAGTTATGCACATTACAGTTGTTTATTGCATAAATAGTTATCGAAAAATGAAGTTGAGGGCGAAGTATAAATCACGTCTAGAAATAGACTGAATCTAGACGTTGAAATGAAGTATAAATTTATACGTCTAAATCACGTCTAGAAATAGACTGAATCTAGACGTTGAAATGAAGTATAAATTTATACGTCTAAATCACGTCTAGAAATAGACTGAATCTAGACGTTGAAATGAAGTATAAATTTATACGTCTAAATCACGTCTAGAAATAGACTGAATCTAGACGTTGAAATGACGTATACATTTATACGTCTAAATCACGTCTAGAAATAGACTGAATCTAGACGTTGAAATGAAGTATAAATTTATACGTGTAAATGACGTCTACATCTATACTATGCTGCATATCTCTCCACGGTATCATAAGTAATGTAATCCAGTATTAAAAGGTCAGTTATGCACATTACAGTTGTTTATTGCATAAATAGTTATCGAAAAATGAAGTTGAGGGCGAAGTATAAATCACGTCAAGAAATAGACTGAATCTAGACGTTGAAATGAAGTATAAATTTATACTTGTAAATGACGTCTACATCTATACTATACTGCATAGCCTATCTCTCCACGGTATCATAAGTAATGTAATCCAGTATTTAGAGGTCAGTTATGCACATTACAGTTGTTTATTGCATAAATAGTTATCGAAAAATGAAGTTGAGGGCGAAGTATAAATCACGTCTAGAAATAGACTGAATCTAGACGTTGAAATGAAGTATAAATTTATACGTGTAAATGACGTCTACATCTATACTATGCTGCATATCTCTCCACGGTATCATAAGTAATATAATCCAGTATTAAAAGGTCAGTTATGCACATTACAGTTGTTTATTGCATAAATAGTTATCGAAAAATGAAGTTGAGGGTGAAGTATAAATCACGTCTAGAAATAGACTGAATCTAGACGTTGAAATGAAGTATAAATGTATACGTGTAAATGACGTCTACATCTATACTATGCTGCATATCTCTCCACGGTATCATAAGTAATGTAATCCAGTATTTAGAGGTCAGTTATGCACATTACAGTTGTTTATTGCATAAATAGTTATCGAAAAATGAAGTTGAGGGCGAAGTATAAATCACGTCTAGAAATAGACTGAATCTAGACGTTGAAATGAAGTATAAATTTATACGTCTAAATCACGTCTAGAAATAGACTGAATCTAGACGTTGAAATGAAGTATAAATTTATACGTCTAAATCACGTCTAGAAATAGACTGAATCTAGACGTTGAAATGAAGTATAAATGTATACGTGTAAATGACGTCTACATCTATACTATGCTGCATATCTCTCCACGGTATCATAAGTAATGTAATCCAGTATTTAGAGGTCAGTTATGCACATTACAGTTGTTTATTGCATAAATAGTTATCGAAAAATGAAGTTGAGGGCGAAGTATAAATCACGTCTAGAAATAGACTGAATCTAGACGTTGAAATGAAGTATACATTTATACGTCTAAATCACGTCTACATCTATACTATGCTGCATATCTCTCCACGATATCATAAGTAATGTAATCCAGTATTAAAAGGTCAGTTATGCACATTACAGTTGTTTATTGCATAAATAGTTATCGAAAAATGAAGTTGAGGGCGAAGTATAAATCACGTCTAGAAATAGACTGAATCTAGACGTTGAAATGAAGTATAAATTTATACGTCTAAATCACGTCTAGAAATAGACTGAATCTAGACGTTGAAATGAAGTATAAATTTATACGTGTAAATGATGTCTACATCTATACTATGCTGCATATCTCTCCACGGTATCATAAGTAATGTAATCCAGTATTTAGAGGTCAGTTATGCACATTACAGTTGTTTATTGCATAAATAGTTATCGAAAAATGAAGTTGAGGGCGAAGTATAAATCACGTCTAGAAATAGACTGAATCTAGACGTTGAAATGAAGTATAAATTTGGCGAGTACAAATGGCAATGATGCGTCCGTTGTCACAGAAACATATAATTAACCTCTGTTTTCTGGTGCAGAAGGAAGAAAGCTGTGCCTTTCTTTCATGACCTCAAGAGGGGACAAACTGAACCAACGAAGAGGTAATGAAAAGCCAGGTTGTAGAAATTTGGAAAAGAGCGTTTGAGTGGACTTGTCCTTCGAACTTATTCTGACATCAGGTTTAGGTCAAGACTCCAGGCGTGTTAAAAGTAGCTGTTCACAGAACCCTGTAAAAAGTTTTAAGGGGTCATATGAACGTCTGCTTATCTAATGTTTTAAAGTTTGCTGAGGTTGGATATCCAACAGTTAGGTCAGCATCAGATGAAGCGAAATATATTCCTAAAATGATGTTGCCCATCATTATCATTGCTAACAGCTAATTTTACTATAAGACGTCAAAGGTAAAATCACAGCATTCATTATAAACCTATTTAAGTACACCTATGTGTTGTTTTTATGAAACAAATGTGTTGCTTGTGTAAAAAAGCTCCACAGACACAAAACATCAATGTTTGAATGTAATAAATGACAAGTTTATTGTTGCACAAAATGTACAAAATAACAAGCAAATGGACAGCCCCATCCCGCCCCTGTATCATCCCTTCCCTCCCTCTGGTTCATTCGCCATAATGAAGCTGAATTTCTGAAACCTATGACTACGGCAAGTCCGATGGTCCAAGCCAAACGCATGGTAATTCTGAGAGACAACACATACCCAATTTCAGCGTCACTGAACAATTAAAAATGAATAAAAACACCTTATTTACACATTTCTGTCAGAACTTTTACAACATGCCATCTATATATTTATACAGACTATGCTTGTGCACATACCCCTGTATAGAAAATATATTATAAGATCAAATTAAATTAGACTAAGGGCTATAGACATCCAAAGTACAGCACTTCTTTTAATCTCCTTTTGAATCTTTTTTATTCTCATTTTTATTTCCCACTTAATCAGTTACTAAGTTCTTGAACAACTAAAATAAGAACCTCAGTCATAGATAGATGTGTTTTTCCTTGAGGACCCAAGCTGACCATGTAGATGCCTGTAGAGAAAAAAACCTCACATATTTACACTGGAACACTCAGATCTCCCCCCTAAAATGCACATGTGTAAATATGACCGCCTTTTGACTTGTGTGTTACAGTTAAAGTTCTTGGCTGCTCCTAACTCTCAAAGTTATTTAAAGTGATGACTCAAGATGTTAAACTAGAAGATTTCATCCCCCCTCAAACCCCCTTTTTTTCAAGTCTGTCTCAATGATGTAATAAAAGCATAAACCAATCAGCTTTGGCACTGGGTGAAGAAGTAAGTGTGCTGTGGTTTCCTAGAATATGCCTTTCTTGAATCCTGCAGATCATTCGTCCCTGTTTGTGCACTGATGTAAAGTCACATAACTGAAATCTGCTTTCAGGCCTTGAGTTAAACATCTTAGTGCAAAAAAAAAGGGATAATCAAACTTATTTTTCATGGTTTCTAAAAAGTAAATTGTACTGTGATTTCTAAACCACATTAGCACCATGGAGAAAAGAGAAAAGAGTGAACGGCATTGTTCAAGTAAAGCCAGACAACTCACAAGATGTTTGTGCTGGAACATTTACAGCATCAGGGCACAAAATGTTGGTAGAGTAACTCTGTGTTGAGGGACAACTGCATATCCCATGGCTGGATGGGCGGATGGTTGGGTGGTCGTGAAATAGGGGTGAGAGTGATGGGGAATGAGGAAGAAATCAGGGTGAAAATGAAGACCGCTCATGCTGTTACCTCTTTTCCTTCAGCTGCACTGATGTAGAAAATGAACAAAAGAGGCAGAAGCAAATCTCCGGAGTGTATCCATCACATTGCTTCATAATAAATCGGAGGTCAGTGCAGTGGAAGGAAACAGTGCTTAAACTCCTTTTGGTAAAACTGGGTGTGTGAGAGGGCACAAGGAAGTCTCTGGGATCAGTTTGGGATCAGATTTCAGGAGAAAGGAGATGACATTTTTAAAGTGTGTGCAAAAATACTCATCAGACTACTGACATGAACCCTTTTTTGTTACATTTTCAGTTTTCTTCAGTTCTGACCTTAAGTTTTGCAATAAAGCATCCTCTTTAATCCTACTTAGTTTTCATCTGCAGCTTTTGTTTCACTTGTGTTAATATATATCTATATCTTCTGGCTTTTTTTTTTCTCTTTTCTTACTTTACAAAATGAGAGACAGAATGATGGACAGCTGACAATATATATAATTATTATCCTCTTCTTATTATCATCAGGTTTCTGTAAACCTGGAGATGAATCTCTTTGTTCGTTGTAAACAAACAGGTTAATCAGCCACTGGCATTCGTTTCCTTCTTCAAGTGCACTCTCTTCATCCTCTCTCCTCGTCTTCATTGCAGGAGGGCCCTGATTTGTTTGGAGGTGCTGTCGTCGTTTAGATGCCGTGTCGTGTACCTAAAGGAGATGGTGACAAAGTGACAAAAGATTCTGAAATCAGCATGTGTATCATGTTTCTGTTGATCAGTGGAACACAAAGACAGATTCACACACACCTCAGTGCGTTCAGGAGTCCCTCCACACTGTTGGACGGCTGCTCTTTCAGCACCTTGATGCAGCCCTTCATCTGTGCGGCACAAAGAGAAAACAAGGTGTTTGAGAAAGGTCAGCAGCCTCAGATCCACCTGATCCCCCGCTGCTGCAGCTGCGGCAGCCGCACAAAAAATACCGACCATTAAAAACGGAACTCAGCTATTCAGTGTAGTTAGCTTACAAAGTTAAGCCTTGCCTTATTCCTGCTTTACATTTTCAGTTTTGTGTTCGTTAAGTGGAAATATAGAAAATATTTTCACCAGATTCCCTTCACTTGTACAAGCTACACCCTGTATTAAGTGGTACTACAAGCCCCTCTAAGCTAATGTTTCCAAATCATCGGTTAAAAGACAAAATCCAATCCAATCCATTTTATTCATATAGCACGATTTAAGCAAATGCAAAGTTTCCAAAGTGCTGCACAGCAAGATAAAAATACAATAAATAATAAGAGAGAAGCACAATAGATAGGGAAAAATAAAATGAGATAAAACTTGATGGAAGTCTTTTAGAGTAAAAACTTGACAAATGGAGAATCATACTTGTCATGCACTGTAGAGACTTCTTTCTTTAAAGACCCACTCTGATGAAAATCATCTTTTTCTTGTTTTTTATATGTTCATATGGCATTTTTCTGATGCTACAGGACAGATGAAATTGCTTTTCTTAGTATTTCTTCATTCAAATTGCTGTGAATCTCTGGCAGACCCAAACGGCAGGTTCAGCGAGAGTTCATACGCAACTAATCCAAGCTCCGCCCCCGAGCCCAGCTACGCAGGCCACACTCTGCATATAGAGGACGACTGCAGAACAAGCGTGTGCGTTAGCAGATTGCAATGCTCGTAAGAAAGCTAATTATGTTGTTAACTTTCATCGTGTCCCCAAAGACATTAGTGTCCGAGAGCTGAATAGCTCCTATGTTACCTGCCACTTCTACAACACCGGCAATGTTAGGCGACAAGCTAACATGAAGAGGAGTGTGCAGAGCAGCGCTGTCTCCGCCCACGAATTTGGGGGGAAATGCTAATGATCTACTGGAGCTCTGCAGAAGAAAAGCCCTTGAAAATGACACAAGTAACACAATTTTGGCCAAAAACTTCATAATCATAATTTAAAAACCACTGAGAACACTTCAGGTAGTAAAAAAAATGATCGTAGTGGGACTTTAAAGACCATCCTTGCTTTTAAAGCTTCACCAGAGGGCATGGCGAGTGTTTTACTCTTGGATCTGATCTCACGATAAATACTGATAAATACTGATAAATACTCCCATTTTCTACGTACGGTACCTTTACAGGGACATGAAAACTTTCCACAGATTCACAGAGTCACTAAATAATTTCACAGCTTGGCAGCTTTTAAAGGTGGAACCGGGCAGCTTTACAGCGTGTTTTACTGCCTTCAAGTGTTCCTCTTCATCCTCCAGACTATCATGAAGTGTCAAAAGATGGATACTTAAAATTGATTCCTAGCACATAAAAACACATAAATAAGTTTCTGAAACCATATCACATTATCAGTCAAGAACTAATAAACTTAAAGCTCATTTGTGGATTTGTGGATTTTTAATTCAAGGTCTGTGTGTGTACTCTACTGCTGCAGATCTGAAACACTCTTTAACTTTTCTGTGAATCTTTTTTTTTATTTTATGACCAGAATGACATCTGTTCTGACCAAAGTGTTGCTGAGCATCCTGGAGAGATAAAAATCGACATGAGGATTAGCTGGATTAGCACTTACATCAATTTTAGAGGTCTTGGCGAAGGCCCCGACAGGGTGAACGTGATCATAAAGAATGATGACTCCCACCATCACCCTCATACAGAACAGCATGGTGTCTGTGTTGGTGAATCGACAGCGGTACTCCCTAGAAGAAGCGGTCACAGAGGGAAGCAGTTTAAATGATTGAGAAATTAATAAGCCTGAGTATATTGGATCAGGGTGACCCTCAGAAAATGCTGCAGTTCTTCTTAGAACCTCTGTTTTTTTGTCTTTAATCAAGTTGCAGATGACTATTCACATAAATACGGCTATTTTAAAAGTTCAAACGTATAAAATCAACCATGAAGGGCTCTCTCACTCAGTTTTATTCATTAGCAGCTCAGACTTGAGAAGATTTCTTTTGTATTCACTTTGAAAAGGCTTTTCAATTGAAATCTTGGTCTTCAGCCTTTGCAGAGGGCAAGGATGAGAGATAGATGCTTGAGGAGGGAGAAACAATAGGAAGTACTCACGGAGTCTCCAGCATCACGCGGCACACACACGCCATGGTGCTCAGACAGTCTGTGGTGTCCTCGATGGGCAAGGTCTTATTCTGGAAAGAAAAAATTGGCAGAGAAAATCAGAGGGATATGTTAGTTTTTGTCAGTCTTACTTTTCCCTCCATGAGCAGATCTTTGACCACAAGGTGGGGACAGAGCACACTGTCAGAGCTCAGTCAAAGTTTGAGGTCTGCACGCCACTTTGCTAAAACACAGCCGTGACCTGCATGTCATCTACATTTTACATGAGTCTCAAAAGGATTTCTCAAAAGCTGAGCTGTCAGGATGCACCGATGTGCAAAGTTTAAAACTTGCTGCCTCCTAAAATAGTGTTTGGAAATAAAACGCAGGGAGAGAAGGGAAGTTTTCACGGAACAGTCCAGTGTGGGCACTGAGGTAAATCAGTGGTGAAGTCTACAAGTCTACTTTTTCCTAATCAACAAATCTCATATTAGTGCATTGTTTTCTACTAGGGAGGTAAAATCCTGTTTTCAACCATTTATATTTCTGAGTATAAATGTAAAAGTTGATTTTGGTTAATTTTTTTAAGCTTTTTCATCACTTGAATTTTATATTGTCATGTGATGTATGATAGATATTCTATATATTCATCAAAAATGTGTCACAATAGAGCACAGTGTGGAGTCATATATTTGCTTTAGGATTTTTTACTGTCAAAGTTAATCTTTACTTTGTCATATTTGATACTGGGATTTATTTGCAATGCTTGATCTCAACAAGATTTGATGAGATTCACATCAAATCTCAGCATTTTTTTTTTATTTACCTATAAATAAACAATGTGTTTGACAAATACAGTTAATTCAATTTATGCAAGTTAAGAATGTGGTTAAGCACATTTATTTAAGATTTATCTAAAAATACAAATTTGAGGTTCAGTGTGATGCATGACATGCTAATTTAACGGACAACTCCACTTAAGTCCAATAAACTTTGAATTTTGATAAACTATTAAATGTTTAACATTCATATTAAAAGAGCATTCAGTTTTGCTTAAAACACTTTCATAATTTTCCTCACCCACTTTAGGTCTCTTGTCTTTTTTTTATAACTTAATTGAAATGATCATACAGTTTTGATTTAAATACAATTATGTCCAAAAGGAGCACTGCATTTTTTCTCCTTCTTATTTCATTTTTCAAAAGAAATGGAAATGAAAAAACCCAAATAAAGAATTCTTTACACATTTACATGTCAGCAACATACATATATACCCAGACTTGTACTGTACCTATATGCATACATACATAAATTATATGTATATATATGTAAACTATCATTTTTTAGTGGAGAAAACTAACCTGAATGCTACTTCTACCCGTTCCCGATGCTCTCTAAATCACCTTTTATTACTTAAACTTGAGTGTTTCTTGTAGTCGCAGTAACAAAAATTACTAGTTGCACTTGGACTGCAGCTCAGTTTATAAATCACCAGGTCTTGATAAAGCACACTTGTTCTCTGAATTACCTCTGAAACAAATTTGGTGGTGGCGTTACTCAAAGTCTTCAGCATGGGTGTTGCTTCAGCGTAGAACAGGGACATCCGGTTAGCCATCTCATTGTTGACCTCGTTCTCTGCTTCCAGCTGCAAGCCAAAACAAGCCAGATATTGTATTCTTCAAAAACATAATCCCCCACACTTAGTCCAGTAATCTGTAACAAAGCAGCCAATCTTTGCAGAGTGCTTTTACAGTCTCTGTATGGATAGTAACACCTGCAGTTCAGCCAGAAAATGAAGCCCAGCTGCACCATACAGGGAACACAAAAAGCCTGAATCCAATCTTGTCTCTCCAACTCACCTGCTGGTTGTTCAGCCTGTTCCTGCTTATAGTCCTCCTATAGTAACTGAAGTCATTCTGAATGGCTGGATTTGTCATCTGCATTGAGACAGGAGAAGTGATGTTGGTTTTCAAAAAGCAATTCACAGAGAATATTGATTTTTCAGTACATTAAAGGTCAGTGTCCGGGGGGGCTGTAATTAAACCGAGAATGAATTCTCTTCACCTTTAGTTCGTCAAAGCTGAGCGTGAAATGAAGGATCTCAGCAAACTGTTTGGCCAGAGCCTGCTCTCTCTCCAGGTGCTGCATGGGAGCGTACGGCGGGCTGGTCAGTGCCTCCAACAGACTACGCAGGGCGTTCTCTGCAAAAAAATACCATTACTTTAGGGATGTGCAAACTGGAATCTGCATTTCATACAAATACAACAGTGCAGTTTTTTTAATGTCATTGCATTTGGACTGTTGTCAGTCTCTTAAATATTGCTTGGATGTGTCATCAGTTTCATTGTCACCAAATGAAAAATAATCAAAGCAGCAAACTTTAAAGGGGTTCAGACTGTTGAAATCACTTCACACCATGCATGCTTTTCAAAATGGACCTAGCACTTTCAAGTGGTAGACCTTTGGATCACCTCTCAGAGTAAAGGGTTTATGTCCTCAAAGAGGGGCCCTCTGGCTGAGATTTGATATTCAATTCGGTCAAAAATTTACCATCACAGCCCTCAGGCTTTAGAGCTACACATCTGTCTAACACTTAGCATGGGGAGTCTTTATTTCACAGATATTTTTAGCTAGGCTATAGTGTGATAGCTCCAGGGTTGGGAGTCATGGTCTGCTAATCGATCAGCCTGCCACTTTGGTCCAGAGTGAAACATAGCAGCAGCTGTAACTTCATGGACTGCCATGAAATTCGGTTAATATAGTCATGATGCCACCAGGATATTTTGAAATGACTTCAATAATCTTTTTAAAGTACCTCCCTCATTTAGACTTACTCTCTAATAATGAAAATTGACTCAGAAAAAGGTCAAACTTCATGCAGTAGAACCAAAGACTTAATCTTGCACAGTTCAACTTGACCCTGTCAGAATGGGTATTATGCACCGACCCACTACTTCCTGAACTTAAGGCGGCTTCTTTATTTCCTGTCTTACATGATTGGACAAACTGATTAATCAAGGGCTGTGTCCGGATCCCTAACCCCCATATAGGTGACTACATGGGGGTAAGCGCCATTTTGAGGGGTGTCCAAAACCTCAGTGATCAATTCCAATGCCCAATATTGGTGACTCAAAATTTCCCATAAAGCATTGCAAAATGTAGTGACCATCCGTGTGTGTGTAGCAGCAGATGATGCTAGCTTAAAATTAGCAGAGGAAGAAGAAGAAGAACTTTATTGATCTCCAAGGAGAAATTCAATGAGAGCAATGCTGTTATGAGATAGATAGGGAGCAGACTGAGATAATCTGGTAAGATTTGATTTTTTTAACCCCTTATTTTGCATGCAAACAAGGTCATACAAAGACCATTCTAGAAAAATCTCTTTTGAGATACAAAATTATTCAGTCTATCTGCTTTATATTTACAAATAATATGTGTCAAGATGTACAATACCTGAATTAATGGGAGCCTCCAAAGTTAACGGCAGCTACATTACTTCAGCCTCAGCTAAGCTACAATAGTATGCTAATGTAAGCAGCTGAACATTGTAAACATTGTTAACATGCCACATTTTCTACTGTATGCACGCTTACATTAGCATTATCATCAAAGCAGCAGTCAGCCTCGCATGCTAACTCCCATGGCCATACGTTTGGGTTACATTAAGAACCAGCAGAGTCTTACATGCTGAGTATCAAGTCAAAGCACTTGTTAGAAAGACCAGAATGCACATACTATAATGCATGTTCTAATAAAGAAAGGGACAGAGGATATTCACGTGGCAATCTTTCACATCCCAGTCTTTAGCTCCTTTTTTGCTCTCTTTTTCATGTCCTTTTACACACGACTCAGAGAAATATATGGAGTCACAGAGTTGGAAACATGGCTACCAACTTTGAAGTCTTTCTATGACACATTGAGCTCAGCCTTGACAGTAATTTTGACCTTTTCAAAGGTTTAAGAGCTCACTTTCCCCCCTCCATGACCACAGGCATTAGCAATCGATTTCTTTGAAAGATTTGATTAACATATACTCTAAGAGATCACACTGCAACTTATCCAACACCCTGATCACCGTGACCCTGAATCAGTGACCGTATATTACCACTGTGCCACATCTGCTATTGAACCTGAGCCTTTTCAGCGCTATAGTTCCTCTGACTAATCAGACACCAGAGCCAGACCTCAGAGGCTGTATGTCGCAGTAATGCCTCAGAAGCAGAGTCCCTTGAGGCTCCATCCCTTCCTCTGTGTTAAATATGCATAAGGGCCTTCTATAAATACAGCAGAGAAGTGTTTCATCTAAAGGGCCTGGCCAGAAACACGCTCTCCCTCCTGCTGTTAGCGCAGAACGTTACCTTGAGCCCTGAATCCCCAGGGTTTATTCCATCAGACTGGACTGAGAAACACCGCAGCTGTTTTGTTTACTTTGCATGGGGCCTTTTACCCTCTTATTGCCTCTTTGATCAGACACATGAATAGAAAAAGTTGTTTGCTGCTGGGAGGAAAACAGGATGGGTCATGTAGTTTTCGCTGTCTGATTTGATCTCTTTTTTCATCCTTAATGAGGGCTGGAAGACTGTGTCCACAAGATCTGTGTTGTACTGATACATTAGCCCCGATACATTATCATGAATAATTAGTCAGCCCTCCTTCTACAGTAAGCTGAGAACACCATGTCCACGAGATCAAAGTATTATTGGAAGGCAGAGCAGAGGCGGCAGCCAAACTCCATTTCTCTGCTCATACTTCTCTCTTTCTCTCTCTCCACTCTGTACTGGACGAACATGTACCACTGTTTCCGTAGCAACGGCTGCCTGCCTGCTAGGTCAGGATGCTGCAGAGATGGCTGGGAGGACATCATGTAGTGTGTGTGCATGTGTGAGTGTATGTGATGTCAAACTGAAATGCATGTAAAAATCATACTGGTGGTACATGAAGTGAAGCTGTGAAGCAGCAGAGTACAAGATGAGCTTTTTCCCGCTGCTTGTAATGATTACAGTTCGCATGTATATTCATCTGCCTCATTTTTCAAGCTCAGAGAAACATGTTCAGTGTCGTCACTGTGCTGTGGTTCAATTAACTCTATTTCTCCAACGCCAACAATACAAAAAAGGAAGGTTTCAGCTGAAATGCTTCAGCACAAATAACATCAAATAAACAGATAAAGGAGAGAGAGACAAAGCAGAAGTGCCAATGATGCAGCTTTCACCTCATCTTGTTTCCTCTTTTGCAAACTAATTCAGTGTTTCATCTCTCAAGGTAAAATAATGTATTTTAATTACTTTGATAAGTGGCTGACGTCACACTCCCTGCATTTATTTGGGATTTTCACTTGCACTTACAGCTCCAGTTTTACCTCCAATATTGTCACCAGCGAGTGTTAAATCTAAATTCCTATAGAAATAAAAATGTATTCGCCATGCTCACCCAGTCGGAGGGAAAACTCATAGAAGCGCTTCAGTTTGGCCACCAGGGGGCACACTGCATTCCAGGCCTTCTCCTGAAGAGCGAGGTCACCTGGGTTCTGGATGGCCTGCGGACAGAGAGAGCAGAGGCAGAAGCTAAATGAACAGATGTTATGAGGAAAAAATGATTCTAACTTCATCATCTCTTCTATCTTTTCATCTTTCAAGCAGTTTTAAACTTAAGCTAAAACACTTTTACTGTGGGGTTATGGGCTCCATGTAAAGATATCACATTGGGGTTCGGCCACAAAAACTCAAGCCAAGTTTTTTTGTTTCCCATTGAAATTAATTAATGTCCTTTTTTGACCTCTTACAGTCAATGAATTATACTTAACAGCAATAAGCAAAAGTGAAAGCCTTTGAGAGAAATGTTACCATGGCTATCTTTAATCATCTTAATTCCATTTTTAAGTTGGTTTATCTTGAATTTTGCTGAAAACGATGACCAGTTTACAGTAAATAAAACAGATTCAGTCTTGTCTCTCCCTCAAAATAAAAATGATTACCTTCAGTTCTCTTATTTAAAAAAAAATAAAATAAAAACAACTACAAAAATCTACCCAGGACTATTTTCTTTATCAGTGCCTTGAACAGTCAGTCTAATTTTTCTCCTCATGAAAGAGACATTTTAGACTTTAATTAAACATGCTTGGACTTTATCTTCTCAGAAAAAAATACGTGTTAAATGTAATTTCCCAGTAAGCCCAATTAAGTTTTACTGGTATCATACTATTTCTGCTTCCTCACACGGCACTATCTTCTTAAGTTATTCTGATTATACATGAAACCACAGATAATTAAACTGCAGTTTTAGCAAATGTTATACTGAGCAGCAATAGGACACGGGTGCATCAGCTGGGAGCTTATAAAAGTCAGGGATTAAACAGTGTTGTTTTTGGCAGGCATTTTAGATTTAGTTTTAGTCTTAGTCATTTTGACGAAATGCTTCTTCGTTTTAGTCCCATTTTAGTCATTTCTATCCTTGATAGTTTTCGTCTAGTTTTAGTCCGACCAAAACTCAAAAGGTTTTCGTCTAGTTTTAGTCGACGTAAAGGTGCCTTTTGAGGTTCGTGGTGTTCTTTCCCGACAGTTTGAAGCATGAGGAAGCTGTGGCTCCACAACTGTCGTCTGTCTCGTCTCCCCGTCCCGTGTTTTATTGTCACTTTTATTTTATTGTCACTTGGACTGTATCTGAAGTAGGACCAGAAATCATCCCTCTTTTTTCGGCCACCGGGCACCGCTGCTGTGCCTGCCGCCACGGTGTGTGTGTGCGCGCGCCTCGTCCACCTGCCGCTCTGTGTATGTGAATGAGTGTGTGCGCGCAGCTGTGCGCGAGCGAGGCTTTTGATGCGTGTGTGATGGGGGCGTGACTGTTAGGACAAAAAAAAGCATGTTTTGAAACTTTGTTCGTCCACCTAATAACAATTTAGTCTCGTCTCGTTCTCGTCTGACGAAAATGAATACAATTTTCGTCACATTTTAGTCTTTACAGAGCTTTGGTGACATTCGTCTTAGTCTCATTTTCGTCAAGGAAAAAAGGGGTCTGACGTCGTCATTTAAGTTTTCGTCCTGCCTGACGAAAACAACACTGGGATTAAAGCATGTTTGTTTGCTTGTGGGTATTTGGGGCTGCAAAAGAGAGTTGGCGGGTTTTTCTGTGGGTATACTGCCACAATAATAATACCAGTTTTAATGAATGTATCCTTGTACTGTGGAGGACTCATATACGACTCTTTTGAAGCAACATCTTAAAATGAGGACGCAAATAAGACAAAAACCAGGAATCTTAATCAATGCATGGCTCAGAAAGATTCAAAGAACAAATTGTGCAGGAAGTTTCTCAAACTCATTCTGCCTACGACTAACAAATCATCTCTGTCTGTATGCAATATGTTCATTGTTAGTCGAGCTATAAGTCACAAGTGAAGAAATCACAGTTCACGAAAATCTGTAAAACTGCTCAAATTTACTTTCCAATAGACAACCAGAGATAATACATCAATCGGCCTGTAAAAAAAAAAGCCATATCTGCTTTCAAATGGTTATGAATCTTAATTTTAACTCTAATGGTTGTCAAATTTGACCATTTATATACCTGTTAATTAGATAACATAAATATAATAATGAAATCAAACTTCGATGTGTTTGGTGAACAAACATCATGATGCAAGTGTATGAAGCTACACTGAACAATGATCTCCTCAGTGTGAACCACAACTATAAAAACAAGAATTGTGATACAACTTGCATTAATATTTATGCATTTGAGTTTTCTACATCATGCATTAGTTTCGTATCACTTTGGCATGTTATTTTTACGTTTGAGAATTAATTTTTATAACAACAGTGTGGCTCTGGGGCGCAGCAAAACGTACTTTAATTGTCCTCACAGGTTCATATCTTAGGGATCATTTAATTGAAATTCACTGATTTTCTGTTGATGTTTTCACCAATATAAAAAGTAGAATACTTCAAAAACTTAATTCTCCTGCGATGATAACACCCACATTCAAATAACATGTGCCATAATTCCCCGTACAGTCTCATTTGGCTAATTTTAACACAAACTCAAGAAATCTCGTGTCAGCGTACAATGAAAAACATAATATGGTCTAAAATATGATGGTATAAAGGGGTTAACTCCAGTGTGTGTCCATGTTTGTTAAATGACTCCTGGACCCCAAGGTGAGGAAGTGAGAAAAGGGGCAATTCAGCACTATTTGTTAACAAGTACAGCAACCCCAACAGCTGAGCAATCAGCAGCAATCGTTGACACTGCAGGGGGAACTTCGCATGAACGTGTCGTGGGGCAAAACTGCACCTGAATACATTAAAGGAGATAGTTTTGCACCAAGACTAGAATACCAGCTTCCCAGTCAGTGATATTCCTGCTGCTGCTGCTGTATAACATATGAAGTTAGTTAAAAAATAACACTTCTCTGTCTCTATAAGTGCTTCATGGTGCACTGCATATCCTAATTTCACCATAGCAGTTGTCAAACCCTCATGCGCACTAGTTTTAGCTTGACTGTTAATCAATGTCCAACACTTATTGACTCCTTTGTGCTCACTTCTCGTATCTCCTGGCCTGCACCATTATAGGACTGCAGCTCGGCTAGGATCCCATGAGCCTCCTCCAGCACAGCGCTGACCTGGTTCCACACGGCTGTCTCTGCCTCTGTGGGCTGGGCATCTGGGAAAGGAAGATGGCAGGAAAGCAAAGAGGGAGGACAGGAAAGGGGAAGAGAGGAAGGGAGAGGGGGGAGGAGGAGGAAGTGAAAGTGTGATGTAAGGGTACGGGTGGTTATGAAAATATAGAGGGGAGAAGGCAATAAACAGGGAAGGAGACAATGGGAGACCAAAGGAGAGAATTGAAGAGAAAAGGAGGTTAGTATTGAAGGAAGAGTTGAAAGATGACATCCTATAAGGCCAGTTTAAAACCTTTGGTACATAATTACTACAATAACACAGGGCTGCAAATAAAAGCCAAATGTTACAATGTGACTGGACTTTTTGGCTTTGCGAAAACAAGGACAAAATCTGGCCAGTAAATGGATGATTTGATTTACCCAACAGTATCATAACAAGAGGCCTGCAAGCCACCCTCTGTTGCACAGTGAGGTTTGTGTGGTCATCCAATGAGGACCGGAAGATGACAAGTCAGTTTCAGTTCTGGGAATTACTGAATGATAATGTTTCAACCGGCAGTTTAACACTTTAATGGTTTTCAGCTGTCATAAAACTGCCCGGATTGCATCACTTGGACATTTCCGACTCCTGAGTGGCAATCATTTGAAGAACCGTTCTTCCAGCGGAGATTTACTCTCCCCAGGATAGGTGTAATTGTCCTATCACATTGATGTAATACTCCTATCCGTCTTTTCCTCACTTTCCTCTACCGTGTCTCTGTATGATTAGAAACACACCTTTTTTACCCCCCTGAGGTTTAATTGTGAGAAATGTTAAAACAAACAAGCAGCAGGGAGAACAACCCTTGGGCTTGTTCTCTCTCCTCTCTGTCTGTGTTTCACACGAACACACTAAGCAGAACACAAACTGTAAACTCAGTGTTTTTTGCCGCAGGGCAGCTCCTAGTCACAGTTCTGCTTTGTTTGCCCATGTCGCTGTACTGCATGTGTACAGCAGGGATTAAATGGTTAAGGGACACAATTTAGGATATGCTCTCTTGAGTCGTCGTGTTTTGTTTTTTCTCTTCAAGCTACATAGCTCAGTGTGACTCAGGTATACTGTGAAGGTAGCAGCGTGCTCAGAAAGCTCTCCACACGAAGTAGCACTGCTGATTATTTTTGCACCCTGAGGCATCGCCTTTCTGCAGAGGAGTAGTAATCATGAAATATTTGCTGTCCTAGGTGAACATGGGCTGCTGTTATAAAGAGAGTGAGCACGACAATTTTTAAGATGACTCCTCGCTGATATGCTCTTCGATTCCTCTAGTAAACAACATGATGTTTTGTAGCACTTAAAATATCACTGTTTATCCTCACAGGATTGCAGGAAGAAGGAAGAATAGTGTGTTACATTAGAGGAGATGATAGATAATGGTTTATTTCTGGGTCTAATCGGGAATCTGTAGCTGGGAAATTATTAGTTCAGCTTTGCATAAAGACTGGAAGCAGAGGTTGCCAGTTAGCCTGTCCCTGTCTAAAGGCTCCCTCTATAACTTCATGCCAACCTCTCAAGCACTGTAGCTGGGGATTTTAAGAGCTGGATCTTCTCTTTCACAAGCGCAATGACGTCGTACATGGAACCCAGCGAACAAATTTCATTCATTGTAACTTTGGAGGTACTTTTAGGTGGATTTTGTAACCTCTGGCGAAAGCTTTTGTCTAATGTTCAAGTCATTATGTTATGCTAAATTAAGAGACTTGATTTTGCACCAGAAAACTCTGAGCAACATGTTTTTTTTTTTATTTGTTACATAGGAAATAATCCAAATTTTCAACCGTTTTCATCAGACTGTCATCATCCTGATCCTTCAAAAGTCTTTCACACATTTAAAATCACTTTATGAAAGCCCAGTATGGAGTTTAGACCAACTCTGATCTGTGTGACAGAGGTAGCTGGGTGGAGTAGGAGAGCTCACAGATGGCATAGAGGTGGAGGGGACAGGAGGCTTGGAGTATAGGGAGGATGTCTAAAGATGTAGCTAATGCCTCAGTCTGACTCATTCCACTTGTTTGAAAGTAAAGTGAATCACAGGCATTATAAATGAAAGGTACATTTAGCCTGTTTGACGGCGGACATCTCTTGCCAGCAGTGAGCACTCCCACTCCACCTGTAAGAAACAGTAACAACAGAAGAGGAGGAGGAGGAGGAGGAGGCAGCTGTTAAAGGGAGAAAGTGGTTGAGGAGGGGAAGATTATATTGTTACACACTACAAATATCTCCATCTTGACAAGTCATTTTTTTTTTCTTATAACATGGCTTGATTTTAGTATTTACCAGAATGAGGGAAAAAAAGGAGCACAACAAGCCAAACCACTCTTGATGGTTACATTTTTAGCTAGTTAGCATGGTTTTGAGCTAGCATGCTGATGTTAGCATGTGGTTGAACATACAGCTAAAGGTTGACAGAGCTGCCTGCATGCTGTTGACTTTAGTAACAAAAGGAGCGGATGATTTCAACTCCTGGGCTTAAATAAAATGACTTGTTGAGATGGACATTTTCACCCTGCTAAATTTAAATTCACCGACAGGGAGAGAGGGGAGATAGAGGTGGCTTATTTTAGCAACCTCTTATGTATTCACTTTCTCTTTCACACAATTTTAGTGCAACACACACACGCACACGCATACACACAAGTGCAGATAGGTCAGGCACACAATAGGGGATGAGGAGATGAAGAGGTGGAGGGATGACGATAGACTTCTTTTTAGCCATCATTATCCCTGAGCAACAGACACCCACACAGGACTGGCATCCTCTGTTTACTTCTCTTAGTTTTTGTAGCTTGGGAGCTCAGATCAAAGCGTTATTGTTGTCGTTTTGTTACCCCGTCACCACGCTATTGTGCATCTGTCTGCCTCTAATAAGAAGTGACATGTGTGAGTAAGACCCTTTAAAAGCAAGCCAAATGACTTTCAAATGCCAGTCCCCGGAGCAGAAATCAAAAGATAAAGACGAGAGGGCAGGAAAAGGAGAGGAGCAGAGGAGGGGGGGAAAAAAGGGTAAATAAGGATGTTAAGATGACACAATGGTCAGCTAAGAATGGTGGAATGAGGAAAACAAAGCAAAGGCAACAAAGAGAAAGGGATAACTCAAAAAAATAAGAAGCGGATGGTCTCACGTTCAAAGTCAAGGAAAACTATTGGGCCATGCTCAAGTTCGGCGCAAGCCAGCACTTTCAGGAGGTTTCCCATGAGCCCCCTGGAACAGAAGAGGGGAGAATTCTGTGGGTGATGAGGGGATGGGTGTTGGGGTCGTGTGCGTGTACTTCTGTGTGCAAGTGTGTGAGGTGTATGTGTGTGAAGGTGTGGGGTGGGGGGCTGGATGAGAACAGGGGTTGCTGGGATAGTAATGATGGAAGAATGTCCTGGGTGAAGCATGGCAACATGAACGCAGAGCTTCTGTAATCCCACTCCTTTGCTTTTCTTGAAAATTCAATGTAATGTTAACTGAAGAGTTTAAATCACATTTAAATCACAATTTATGTGGTTAAAACATACATAAAAAAATCAATGTGGTGATAAGCTGAGAAGAAACTCAAAATGAAAGGATATTTGTTTTCGTACGAGGCAAAAAAAAAAAAAAATCTGACAAGTTAAATAAAGACAAAACAGAAAAATTACCTTAAATGCTGTTCAGAAAGATGGTCCATTTATGGTTGGTTATTGCTTATAAAAAATGCTGGTTACTAGGGCTGCCTGAGTAAACCAGCAGTAGCTGTTGTCAATGTCAAAGTATTACATTACGCCAATGTATTCCCTAGTATAGTGCTTCAGTTAAACCTTTGTAAATTCTTGTTTTATCTTGGGAAAATATGATATATAACATTGGATATTGATAATATTAATAATAACTTTGATACAGTCATTTAATGGTTGCCTTTTGTGTGCATAGATGCATGTAGAAAGGATGTTAGAGCTACAGAGATTGAAAAAGAAAGTTGCCACATTTTGTAGATCACCACAAAGTTGTGAAAGAGGTAATGGCAGAATTAAACTTTCTCTTGAACTGGAACTGGTTTGCGATCATGGTGATGCTTGTTTGCCTCACTGTGTTTACAAGCGCTGTTTATTTACACCTACACACTGTGGTTAGTTGACACGGTTATTTGACAAAACAGTTTTTTCACATCAGAGAGCTCTGAGAGTGGGACTAGAGAGCGTCTGATAACAACAAACCACACCCACAACACCACTCCATCACACCACCAACAACTCAGCAGCTCGCATCCCACTGAACACCTTCGCTGCACACATGTGCGCTCACATTTCAAGCACACAGCCACGTGCACACACCCCGGCTCTCACTTACTTTCAAAGTCCAGGAAAAAATGTGGACAGTTCTCTAAATCCTTGCCAAGGACCTTAATGAGGTTCCCCATGGCTGGCGACCTGGACGGAAGGAAACAACAAAATACATACAGTACGCACAACCTGGCAACCCGCAGAAAAAACACAGCATGCACATGGAGAACCCAGCAGGTTGTGAGGGATTTATTTTATTTTTTACCCATCTGCACTTTTTAATTACTCCTCTTCCTCTTCTCCACCTCCATCCTTCTGTCTAAGCAGTACGTCCAAAGCAAAGTCAGACATTCCTCCCATAAATTACACTGATCACAATTCGCATCCCATGCACAGTGTATCTGCTGTATTTGATTAGAGGGGGGCCTAAATCCAGTAGTGAATCATTTAGCTCACTCATTGGGAGTCACTATAGCTGAGCAGTGGTTATAATCCATTTACACTACTATAGTAACCTAATCAAAGGCTGCAATGCACGGGCTACTCTCCCCTAATGCCCTTTATGTACAGCAGTCCATGGATACTTTATGACAAGCTCTTTATACTTTATACCCAAAGGCCAGATGCCAGCGCTTTATGAGACAAATGATGCAAGCTTTATTAGATTGTACTGTAGGTCAAACAAGCTGTTCTGAACGCTCGTATGTTCATATATATAGCATCAGACTAAACAAGATGTGTCAGGTGGTTTTGTTGAAAACCTTCACAGGGGTCTCTGCTTTTAAACTGTTACTATGAGCGGTGTGACACTATCTTCAACTCAATGGAAACTCAAAATTAGCCCATGCTCTGTTAGGTAAAAGGGCATGAATCATGAAGTCAAATCAAGCTTTGACATAACACTGCAGACAGTGTCTGTTTTTTTTTTTTTCTTTTAACAAATACAGGACATTTTTTTAAAAATTATTCCTTAGAGACCAAATCAAAGTCTGTAGAGTTATATCAGAACAGTTTGTGTAATGGTAAAATATGTTGATGACATGAGATTTTATTTCTGAAATGTGGCTTAACATACATTAAAAGATCATTTGTTGCAGGTATCTTACAAAAAAAATAAACAGTATCTGGTATATGATATATGAATATCTATATCCTGAGCCATCAGCAGTTTACTTAAGCATGCAGAGATCCTAAAGTACAAACACAAATATGTCCAGTTAAACTCTTTTATTTCTTTTCAAAGTCATTGTTATATTTGTGAAAGTAAAGTCAGTGTAATTTTAGCCATCATGAAAATTCACATCATCACTTATGATCAATACCCAGACAGTCTGACTAAAGACCTCCACTGAAAGGACAGGAAGTTGATTTGATTTGAAGCCTTTCAAAATAAAAACAGATATACTGGGCGTAAATTAAATTTTTTTATGTCCAAAGTTGACTCTAAGCCTTTCAAATTAAAAGCGATTGTGCCGTGAAGTAATTTTTTTGTCTTGTGTATATATCTATTTTTTTTCCTTGGGGCTTTATTTATGTATAAAATGCTATTATGATTTTTTTGTGTGTGTGTTTTCATGTGTTCAACAAAAACACAATACAAAACAGGATTACCACTTCAGTTAAACTAGAGCGCGTGAGAAAAAAACGTCACCTCGGGTCCTCTCAGTAGAGCAGGTCCTCTCAGAGGAGGTCAGTCAGACCCCTCTTGACGGCACTCAGTTGTACATTTTCAGTGTGTGACAGAAATTATTTGGCCTTCAGTGAGACAGCAGGAAATTTATGAACGTTGTTATTATTGTGCTCACTTTTGAGCTTGCTTTACCGTCCACCACATTAAAACAGAAAGCACGGAAGAAGTGAACGTTTTGTGAAACATCTGTAGATTTTTCAAAGCAGATAGTTTTACTATCAAAGTGTGCTGTATTAGCCTACTGCTATAAGACCAAGAAAGTCTATTGAATCAAAGAGGGAGAGAATTGACCGACTTGTATGTCACAAAACATACAAAAAACAACTGAAATCAAATCCTTGAAATACTTCTAAGCTGTGCAAGTATAAACGCCTCCTCTGGATCACAGAGGGACTTTGGTAGCTGACTCAAATCAGCTGCCAAGTTTCACTTCCTCTACTGTACCCTCTGTATTTATGTGCTATGTTAGCACACAGTGGACGCCTATCAGTTTCCCCCTGCAAGAGTAATTTATGGCCAGCATTAGCATGTTTATGAGAAGCCACTGTGCTGCAAAAAGCCCGTTGTATTCTCTGTTACTCAGCAAGAACCTGTGTTGCAATGCAGCACTCAGGTACAGCTAGACAGGATTGAGTTTCAATATCCAGCCGCTGAGGCAGCTTTCTTCTGGAGGAGATTTACAAAAACCAGCGATTTTTCCTTCCTTCTGTTTCTTCTGTATCACATGTTTACTCTTGGCCATGACATCTATTCAGAGGTGCTGAAAGAGAGCTATATGCTGAGTCACAGCTGGAACCTGTGAGCATCAGCCCAAACATGGAAAACACACCCTGTCTCCTCTTCTTGACTTTTAGACCACCTGCTCTAAAATTGCAGGACGCTATGAATAAATGCATAACAGATTCATAGCGATGGCCTGACAAGGTGATCGCAAAGGTGAAGCCAAGCTGAGTTTCACATCACACCGCCGTTCATAGCAATGAAAGCTTTCTGACATGTTAATAGGTAAGTGTGTGTGGGTGTGTTTTAGGTAGCTACACATCAACCGCACTCAAACAAACACACACAAAAGAGTAACACACATACACCGAGTCTGGAGCAGCAGCATGTGGTCCATCCAGAGAGCAGTGCTCGGCTGATGGTTGCCAGGATACTGTTGGCCTGGTGATATCGTCTGCTCGTCTCAGCAGAAGATGTGGGAAAATAAAGCAGCCACTTTGCTCACACACTGGGTCATTTGCTAACAAGACTGATCTGATGCTTCAGTTCAGCTATCAGAGTTTGTATTTGAGGCAGAATTTACATGACAGATATTCACTTCAATGTCGTGTAATACAACAGGAAATCATTCGACTGTAACCCACAGCTTCTCCAGCCTCTTTTCCTGCCATTAATTTACCTCTTCCTTTGTCCTGAGTCTTCAGTTTCTCTTCCTCGCTCTCAACTTTGTCGTCCCTGCTTAGTTAAATCGTTGCTGTAAGTAAATCCCAGGTAGCACTGCTCAGAGCGATGACTGCAGTTCCCCGCGGCTCTGGTCTGCTTCTCTGAGAGGCTGATGTAAACTTCTGCTGTCGCTCTTTCTCCCTCTGCCTCTCTCTGCGTATCTCCGTCCACTTCACACTTCTCTTTTTCAGGCATCTATTTAAAGTTCCTGTGGTTTTCTCTATTTGATCAGCGAGCTACATGCTTCTCTTTGTTTTCTTTTCAGTAGCTTGTGGAAGCAGACACCCTGCTGTGTGAGTATGTTGATATAAAGCATGAAATATGTTTTATGTACTGTCTCTTTCCTCTGGCTCTGTTCTCCTTTAGCGTGTCTTTATCTTTACAGTTCATAAGAAAATAAAAAGATTTCCTTTCTTTTTCGTTCTGACGTCAAAATGGGTTCCTCAAAAAATATCCCCTCCAGCTCTCCTCTCTGCCCCACTTCTCTATTTCAACACTCAGCGGCACTCTCTCAGCTCCTTTGGCCTTGTCTTGTCACAGCACATCTCTGTCACGATGCGTGCAGTCCCACTGGTGGCCCTTAGGTGCAAGCAAATCTAAGTGTCAGAATGGGAATGGCGATCAGTGCATAAACGCATATTTCCTGCTCCAAAAAAAGGAACGCCAGTGAATGTTTTAAAGGCGCTAGTCTGGACAGACATGAAGACATGGCATTCTGTGAATCAGGAAGTGTGTTGGTGGCTGCTGGTTGCAGTTTCCCTCACATGCAAACACATACACAGTGTTTGCAGTCAGTTAAAGTGGAGCAAAGTGCTCCTCTTATGCAACTGTCCAGCACACAGCTCTCATCTGTAGTCCAGCAAGAGCAACCAAACTGAGGGGCTCCTCAAGTCTTAATAAAGACGCAGCTCAGCTCCCACATGGCGTCTGAAAAGCAAACCTGGTCAACACTGGAAGCCAAGCAGCAGAGTAAAGCACCCCGGCTTCCTTTCAGCTCCCTCTGAAAGATTCCTCCTGTTACGGCCCAGGAGCTTCATCTGTGTGGATTTAGTGAGTACTGAAACAGCTCTGCTCGTCTTTGCCAAGTCTAACCTCCATTAACTCATCAATAACACCATCTGAACCCCCTTTCTCCATCTGTGTGCCTTTCTCTCTCATCGCCTCATCCCTCGATGATCTCTCTTTCTGTCACACGCTGACTGACTGGGTATTCAGTGGCCTGTGAATCAAACCCATTCAGCAGATGCACTGTACACAACGGATGCAGCAGATATACTCTCCAAGCTCTCATCCTTCCTCTCTGCCCATCAGCATTTCTTTATCCCTAATCTGTCTATTCCTCCCCTCCCTTCGCCAACTCCCCCACTCGGTCGGCTATATCTCTGTTTTTATTTTTCGGCAGATGTATTTTTTTCTCAATATTTTTCCCCTCCTCGTTTTTCATTCCTACCTTCACTTGTGTTTATCCTCCTGTAACACTTCACTGCATCAACCAGGGCTTGTCAGCTCCACACAGTAGTTACAGCATCAGCACCCACCACCTGACAGGGAGAGAGACAGAGAAACACAGAGAGAGAGAGGGGAATTAACATAAAATTCAACATCACATACAGTCGAATGCCAGGAGAAGCTAGAATGATAAAGACTTGTTTTTGTTTTTCCAGAGGTATTTAGTCAGAATAGGCACAGAAAAGCGCGGACAAAGATGCAGCCCTTAAGGGTGAATAATCACCAGAGCTAGCCTGGCTGTAGCCTTCTAGCTTTGTGCTGCATGAAATGGTTTTTGCTTGCTAATTTTGCGGGGATAAACACTGACACATCTTAATTTTCTTCAAAAGCTAGTATTATTGTTTGTCAAATGTTCAACTTGGATGATTTCCTTGGAAGAGCAGAAACAAACTGTCCACAACAATATTACTGAGTAAGGGAATATGCTGGCACACAGGTCTCTATTCACACATCTAACAGATACACAGCAACATTATCAATCATTTAAGGGAGTATTTATCTCCACCGATTTAAAGTAGCTACTACACCCAAATCTCAAACTTATTTCAGTCCTGTTTTGGTCTATGTGAACAGATGAGAAAAGTCCTCTCCAAAGCTGTTTAAGGCGCTACTCTTTGTTAGCTAGCCACTTTGTCTGGTGCTGGGCATGTGGTGTATGGGTGCTTCTGAGTGCTTTCATTCATGTCATCACATTACTAACATAGGGTGACCATATGTCCTCTTTTACCCGGACATGTCCTCTTTTTGGGGGGGCTTTTTTTTTTTTTTTTTTGTTGGATGGTAGGGGAAAGTCCCACCACCTTCGCCTCTGATTGGCTAGAAAAGCTTGAAACATCATCACACACTCAAGCCAAACACGGGCTGTCGGCTCTGTACATTTAGCAGAACATTACAGAACATTATCAAACTTCTGAATCTCCTAACCCTAACCCTAACACAAAAGACGATGATGTTTCACAGCCATAAGTCATAACCAATCCGATCCCAGCACTTCTAGCCAATCAGAGGCGAAAGAGGGCGAAAAATTGTGTCTGGGGAAGTCTATAAGATCCCTCAAATGTCTGCGGTTTTGTACGTAAGTTTCGGTTTTGTGTCATGTGGACTTACAGAGTTGGAGGCGCGTAAAAGACACTTAATCCGACCCGAAAAACGCTCAAAATGTACTTTGTGTGACTCAGTGACTCCGCCCCCGCGTAGTCGTGTCCTCTTTTTGGGAAGTCACAATATGGTCACCCTAACTTACATGTCAGATGTGGTAGATTTATCCATTAAGTTTTTTAATGTGTGATTAAGTGGACCCTATTCAAGATTAAGTGTAACAAAGCAGTTATTATCACCATTATAAACAAAGGATCGACAGCTCTCATACATAGTGACAGTTTTACCCCGTGAAATAGTACATTTTGTCTCATCTAAATACTTCTAGGGTGCCCCTTTTCTTTCCCAGTTTCATATTCTTATGGTTACTATTGGGGCATTAAGCTAATTTCAATTATTTCCTGTCTCTTACAACTCCAGCTTTGTCTTATGCAGTCTGACTGGTGTAACTATTAACACTACTGCTGCCGCCCTTGCATCATCGAATCTCATCAGCAAAGAGTGGAGACAGAAGAGGCGGGGGCCTTTGAAGAATAGTTGCCAGGGAAACACAGTCTCTTATTCTCATGGCAACACACAGTTGGGTACCATTCAATCTTATCAATTAGGAGGATTGGGTGAACAAACGGATGGATGGATAGATTTCCTTTTTCTCCAGAATGAGAGGGACACAAGAGCACTGATGTTTTCTTTTTCTTTTAGGAATGTAAAACTACAACATCCACTTCTTAAATTAAGCAGTTTTACTATGACTCAAGTAAATTACTTTACATTTATTGATTTCTCTTGTCAGTAAAAGGGCAAAAGTCAAACATTTTACAGGAAGCAGAGGTCAAATAAGGTGAGGACTTAAATCAGGACAGTGAAATCTAAACCGTTTGATAGAGTTGATTCAAACTTCATTTTTGAAATTCTTGTTCTTATCTAAATCCAACACTTGTTGTAATTTACAGTTTCATCTAAAATGAGGAACTCACTCACCCACTTTTAGTTTCAGACGTTGGTTGTTTTTTCTCAGTAAAATGTATCTGAAACTGCTCTAACAAATTGATCTGATTTCACTGAGCGCAGACACAAAGTTTTGCATCTTAACCAAAATCAAATGAAGACATTTTGATGAATATATAATTCTGATAATCATTTGAGAGCTTTAATTTGCTGTTCGAGCTCTGTGTCACAGGGTTTTTTTGTTCACCTCTTATTAGTCTGAACCAAATGCAAACTTCGATTTCTGTCTTTGAGCTTATTAGAGTGATTTGTAAGAGTGCAGTGCAAACAAGGCAGGATGCTGATTATTGAACAGAAAATGTCTTTTGATGCCTGTTAAAAGCTCTTGTGCATTTGCAGGCAATGAAACAGACAGGCATTTGATAGTGATGCATTTATGTAACCTACAAAAAAAAAACTAGACAAAAAGATTGACTATGTAGATTGTTATTATTGCCCGTCACCCCTGTCACCAGGTTAGAGTCCAACAAAGTAAACCACTAGAGCTGGGGTCTCAGTATCAAACAGGCTTGGGGTCACCACTATCATTTTAAAGATGGGCCACTTCAAATATCAATCCGTATTTTTTATTTATTCACTTTTAACTCCCAGCACAAATCTTTTGGTATTTTTATTGAATTATTCTTTGAGTTCGGTCCAGTTATAACACTTCACATTACAGTCTCTCATGACATAACCATTTAGCCTACTTTAATCAAAATTTAATTTCCCTTTGGGGATAAATAAAGTTCTTGTTATTCTTATTCTTAAAAAGCAGACCAGATAACATCAAGGTAGATGTCTCCATGCTGGAAGACTTAGTTTCGATTAGCTAACAGAAGCTTAAGACACGTGCAAAAATCATTCTTATTAGAGAATACAGCCCCTCAGTTTACATGGACACATGAAGTGATCTGATAAAGATGTGTATATATTCAATAAAAACCTTTTTTAAGCCCAAGTGGCTCTGCTGGTCAAGGAAGTTCAATATCGTAGAACAAGAAGCTGTCCCTTCTGCTGTCCTGATTGTTAATAAACACCTCCATCTTTGTGTCACAGTCAAGTTACAAACTCCAGTCTTGAGAAATGAAGCCAATGTGGAAGTACTAAACAATCACTGTTCCTCAAGAGTCCACATACATATAGACCAATTCTACAGCGCCTCTTAGAGCACAAATACACACCTTTAAAGCCTTATTAAAAGATTTTGGTCTGGAAAGATAATTTCTTTATCATCACACACGACACGGTGCGATTGAGATTTGCTTTATAACTGGCAGGGCAAGGATGGTTTGATTAATAGGCAGGCAATCTGTAGATGTTCATGAAAAGGCTTACGGTCTGTCTTATCCTCTCATTAGGCCAATAACAAAAGTAGGTTGAGTCAGAATTTTTTTAATGGCAAACATCATCTTTGCTTCAGAAACTAGTGGGTGATGCTATCAAGACCATGTCCCCATTTTATACAGTCATGTATGTAATGTGTCACAAATAAAGGTTAAAAAAAAATACATTTCATCATTTATTTATTGATTGTATTGTTTTTCCCCCTTTTTTGGCCGACATTTCTCCACCCCAGCTAACTTATTTTAAATCCTACTTGAATGGCCAACACTTGGTGCTACATTTTTAGTATGAAAAGTTCTATATAAATAAGATTTGATTGATTGATAGTGATTAGAAAAGGCAGAAACTTTTCATATAATGTAAGACTAACTTAACCCTAACCAGGAAAAATTGATCATATCAAGTTTTTACATTGCTATTGATCTTAAGGACAAACTCAATAAACTAACCCTCAGATTGATATTTCTTTCCAGTCGGGCCAGATTGGACCGGTTCTGCCCTTTGAGGTGTTTGCAACAGGTTGGATGAGGAGGAAGATTTTAGCTGTAACAGCATGCCTAAAATGTGCACAGGACAGGATATTCACAAGATCCCCCCGGACTTCACAACAAACTGGAGAAAGTATGTACTGTTCTGGTCTTTCAACCTCTCAAAACACTTTTACACTCCATGTTGCGTTCACTCTTTCATACACACATTTACACACTGACAGAAAAAGCTGCTATGTTAAGAGCCAGTCTTAAGAATTTTTACTCTGTCTTTATATCTTTGGGTGCAGTTTGGAGATTCGTGTCTTGCCAAGGAACTCTTCTGAAGGTACAAATCAGGAGCCAGGGATCCATCTGATCAGGAGAGAGCGAAAACACAGCCACCTTACCAGGTCGCCAAGATTGAAGAAAATCAGTCTCACATCTATCCATCTCTCTCTTTCTGCATCTATCCTCTCTCTAAACCCAATGCAGTAGCGGCAGATGACTGTCTTACATGAGTCTGGTTCTACTTAAGGTTTCTGCCTGTCAAAAGAAAGTTTTCCCTCTCCACCGTAACTTGCTAAATGCTGCAAAGTGTTACACTCGTGTGGTTAAAGATGGGATGGCAGGGAGTCTAATCTGACAAGATGGGGGTCAATCTTATCCCATCTTTGAGAATAGCATTTTTTAAATTTTAGTATTTATTGTCAAAACTCAGCAGCTGATACCAGAAACTCGTTCCTTGCTTCTGCCACCCAAGTGCCTTCATAAATCGGCGTCATGCCAATCAAATATTAGTCTACCCTGCAGTTTTTAGAGGGGAGACACTAAGGAGAAGGTCTTGACATTTGTTTGTAGGAACAGTCTGCAAATAAAGTTGCTTTTTCTGCAACTTAAAGGCTGATAAGTACTTCAGAGGGAGAGGGTGAAAGAGTCAAAGAGTCTGAGGGGAAAGAGAGAAGAAAGAAAGAGATCACAAAGTCATTACACGCAGACATCAGCTCATGTTAGTTCTGCTCACTGAACAGATCTTCCTTAAGAAAACTGGTGATTATTCTTTTTCTCCTATCCATCTCTTTCACTCTGTCTCAACCCTTCGTCTGCTCTCAACTCCACCCCCTGTTCACTCCAGGCCAATCTTTTATGTCTCCATTCATTCACTCATCTTCACACCTCACACCCTCTCGACCTCTCTCGCTCCGTCCCCGTCTCTTTTATATCTTTCCCTCTCTCTTTTCCTTCTTTGTTCTCTGCTTTTTCTCCCTAAAGGTAGATACTAGTGCAGGAGGCTGCAGTAAGATCGCCAGCTCATATGCTTTTTCGGAGAGGAGGGGGAGAGAAGAGGAGGGAGAGCCAACTGAACACCCACGTGGATACAGGTACTGCTATGTTCAGAGAAAAGATAATAATACACTTTTTTAAAAACGGACACACTGCACATTATTATCATAATAATAATTATTATGGTGGATAAACTGTAAATGGTTGGTAGATTGGAAGGAAAATGGCTGGCAGGAGATCAGATTTGTAGGAAGAGAGGAGCAGAGAGGAAAGGTAGGACAGGGACAAAGTGACAAGGTGGGTAAGGAAGAGAAGAGATGTGAGGAAGGGGAAAAGGTAGAATAGAAGGGGACAGGATAAGAGAGAAGGAAAGGAAAAGGAGTATGGGAAGATAAAGGAGAGAAAAAGAGGAAAGAGGATAAATGCGTTGACAAAGACAGAGTTTGAGACAGATAATGGAAGGAGGCAGTGTCAGACCCACTGAGACCACCACTAAAGATTGACTGCCAGTAAAATGCTAGACCATTCATCTCAGGCCTACAGACACATACAGACATATACTGTCCATACACTGACTCACAGTCACACAGTCATAGATATACTGCTGCCATGTCTTGCTGAGGTGAGAAGAGAATAACAGCTGAGAGCAAAGGATGGAGTGTCATGGAGCAAGAAAATGGAAGGAGGAGGTTGTGATTCTTTAGCATCACCCCTCCCCCTTCTCTGTCTCACCCTCCTTTACACACACACACATACACACAGACACACACTGGCTGAGTCTGGGTCCGGCGCAGCACACAACGCCTCATAAAAAGGGCGATTGCAAATGAGCGCTGTGATTCTGTGCTGCATGGCTGACAAAGAAAGAGAGACAGAGAGAGAGACTACAACATGTTTAAGCTCAAATCTGTCTTTATTGTGTAATGTTAGTCAGGGAGATCATTTTATGATTGAAATAAGGAACTGGAGCAGCAGCAACTGAAGGATCTGAAGGCTTATACGCTCAGAGGTGGATAAAAATGAGCTCTTATATCTCCATTGTGTGGAAAAAGGGAAATTGTGTGAGGTTTACGCATTAAGAGTGTTTGCATTTGTATTATACACAGTATCTTGTGTATCAAAGTGTCTGACATGAGAGATTCTCGGTACTCTAATTCATTTTTTCAGTGCCCTCTTTTCTCCACCTCGCAGATTAATATATGCCTTATATTTAATGTTGACATTAATATTTGAAGACCAGATTTGGGCTCAGGGCTGTTTTGGATCTTGGAAAAGCAGAGTTGGGGGAAAAAAACAGCCTTGTATTGCATTTTAAAGAGCTGATTCCTCCCTGAGCCTTGACTGTTGGGGGGTGGGCTGTGTGCTGCTCTTATCTTTATTTGTGATATTGGAAGCCAATTAGCTGCTATCACAGGGAGCGCTGCTGCATTTTAGGGGTCTAAACGCAATAGCATGTGGGATCTTGTATGAACATAAGAATCTGTGTAACTGTATCGCCGAGATTATTCCTGCACCCCTACTTTTATTGTCCTTCCCTGACCCCCTGTGATCTGTAAACAAAGAGAGCGGCGCTGTCTGTACGGCAGACACTCTTTGTCCCTAACGGAGTGCTCACACACCACTTTATGTGGGTCAGTACAGTGAGTGTATAAGAGCGTGTGTTTGCATTTGAAGCTGAAATCACCGGAATGAGAAGAAAACGCAAAAATGTTGAATGATGTTGAAGTATAACATGTGCAAATCTGTGTGTTTTTTGAGTGCATACATGTGCATGGCTGTGATTTCCAGATGCCTTTTCATACAGCGCGTGTGTGTGTGAGAGTGAGTGAGTTTGCATAAACACTTGAAATTGCATCAAATTGGTTTGCATTGAGCTGGTATGTATAAATGTTTTTGTGAGTGAGTGAGAGAGGGCATGAAGCAGAGGGCGAGAGACAAGGACTGCTATAAAACAGAACAGAAAGGCAGTTTAAACTCAACTCCCTGCCGTCTCCCTGCCATCTGATTCTCCTTTAACTCTCCTTCACCCTTTCTCGTTCTTTGTTCATTGAACATCCATCTTTTTTCATCCGTCAGCTTCCTGTTTTTTAGGTAGAAGTGTATGATCTTTTTCTCAAGCAAAGTTTTCAAACTGCAGTTTATACACAACACAAAAAACTTCCTTCAGCATAACTTTAAATTCCCTCTTTTTCAGACCTCAGAATATTTTTGACTGCCCCAACAGGATTGGTGTTATGATCATTACAAACTCTTTCTCTTCTTGTAAAAACTGGATAGAATCTAAAAATCTGAGAGCCAGATTTAGTCAAGTCTTCTCTCTACCAGAGCTTTAAAACTTGGGACAGTGTGATAATGCAGAGTACTTTGGTAATTTTGTATTGTCATGGAAGTACATTGGGAAATGGGTTGTCACAATATACTGGTTCTGATGATGATTTTGTTTTAGAAAAGAAAGAAAACTGAAATATTGATATTTTGATTCAGATAAGCAGAGCAGTCTAATAACTTGTTGGTTCATGGGCAGTTCGGGTTAGTTGAGTCTCTATGCTGGTTGCGGAAACTCTGGTCTTCTTAAGAAATGAAGCCGATGCTGAAATGCTAAAATCTGCAATTCCCATGTGAAGCTGAAACCATGTACACACTAAGCTTAAAAAAGGCTGTTTTTAGAGCAAAACCTGGTTTAAAAAGGGATTTATGTCTAAATAGTACAGGGATTGATTTTTATTAATTTATTTATTTATTGGAATTTGCTCATTTTGAAGTTTCCAAGGTTACAGAACTCGCAAATCAGAGCTGACTTGACTGACAGGTATGGACTCAGTAGCTTTGTGAGGAGGCTAAAAGCTGGTAGGTTGACCGGTTGAGTCAGCATTACTAATATGGTGACAGCCATCAATAGACGTCAAAACTCTGCTTTGTCCATTTATGTAACAGTCTGTGGGTACCTCCAGCCATAAAATGAAGAAGCAGAAGTGGAAGAAACTAACCAGCTAGCCTTTTTTTTTCTCTATTTGGTTTCTACTGCAGCACAAACATGTCGGAGGAGATGACAGATGAAAGCAAGATACTCTAAGTTCACCCAAGGCAAGTTTACTCACCAGTTTGGGAGATTTACTTTATTTTGTATAAAGCTAAGGTGTTTATGGACACGCAGAATTACACACAGAAGAAGAAGAAGGTGAATTTTAGATTAATGAGAAGGTTTCGTCAAGGGCTGGTGACTGATAAAACACAATTTTGAAAATCAGTCTTGAAATAAACAAAAAGATGTTGTCACATGCATGCTGACTGAAAACCCTGTTGCCCTTAAAGCTATAGAAAGCAAATAAAGCTGAAAAAAACAAGTTCGGTCCAGACAGGAAAGTGGAACGACAATGAAACCATTACTGACAGTTTTCAGGCCTTGAATGTAGGACAGTCGTCTTATCAAATTCAGCATACTGTGTTGTGAGGTGTTTATGTTACACACAGCGTACACTGCTATGTAGTGCAGAATTAGGACACAGCATGTGTCTCCATCCCTCCAGCAGTACATGACCACAGAGAATGAATGAATGTGGTAACCTCTGACCTCAGCCTGACCTAGAATCTATTTTCAGCTCCATGTGCTGAAGACTTCCACCCTCTTCATACCAGGGAGAGCCAGTGTGTCCTTGACAGGAGCGATACTCCATCACACTGTGCTGCAGTGTGTCTCACATAGCAGGGGGATGCAGTGTTACACTACTCCGTGTCCCACTGGGAGGGGCTGTTAGTAGCAGCAGCTTTCAGATTGGCTGCCATGTATGATATGGATTTAAGCTGACGCAGAGAAAAAAATAATTGATAGAATAAGATCAAATGAGGAGATAAAAAGCAAACTGGAAGGTGTTGGTGGATCCCTGGTGAGAAAGTTTGAGATCTTGGCAGATTTTGTGGTTTATTTCTGTCAGGTGCTCTATTTTTATCGCACAATCTCACCAGCTCTTTGTTGTTCAATTCAAAATAGATGTTTCTGTAGATAATCCTTACTGACTCAACTTAACTAATTAGTGAGCACATCTGAGTGTATGTGTGAGTGTGTGTGCTGTGGTTGTTCACAAAGTATCATGAAGATAGTAAAAAAAATGACTCATTTGTACGGTCTCACAAGCCTGATCAAACATAAAACTACAAGCATGGTTGCCAGCATCCCAGTGTGCCCATTGCAGATCTGGCAACCCCCCATGTGAACAAACACAGAAGAGAGAGAGAGAGAGAGAGTAAATCTAAAAAATGGATTTATTCACTGTAGGTTGCACTAGTCCTACGACATGAATCGTGAGGGAAATAGGTAATTCTAAAGTGCCTCACAAAAAAACACAAAAGAACCCACAACACAAATGAGACACATTTGGTGGGGAACTTCTGCCCTGCTGCCTCTCGTTTGTGTTGTGGGTTCTTTTGTGTTTAGTTCGTAATTACCTCCGCCAAGGAGGTTATGTTTTCGGTAGCGTTGGTTTGTTTGTTTGTCTGTTAGCAACTTTATGGAGAAAGTAACAGACGGATTGACCTGAAATTTTCACCAGAGGTGCGTCTCAGCCCCAGGAGGATCCCATTAAACTTTGGTGGTGATCCGGACAAAATTCTGGATACTGTGATCAGAACACCCAAAAATAAAGGTGTCGTTAGAATTTTCAATGCTGAAAGATAACTAATGGGTGGCACAGTGGTGTAGATAGGTGGCACAGTGGTGTAGTGGTTAGCACTGTTGCCTTACAACCAGAAGATCCTGAGTTTGAATCCCAGTCAGGGTGTTTCTTGTTTAAGGGGGGACATGAGCTGCTTGGCAGAGGTCTGCGCTCTCCGAGTGCTTTTCTAGTTTTGTTATGTTGTCACAATAAATCACTTGTTAAACTTTTGAAGGTGTTTTGTTAATTTAATGGGTCAAAAGATGAGGATAGTTGTTAGCCCCATAGGGCCGCCTTCGGGTGGGGCGTAACAGTGAGAGTTACTGATCAGCAAAGTGTATTATCTTGGATCAGCCACACCGTCACTATTATTCCCTACAGAGGGAGGATGTAGCTTAGAGGTGGATGTTGTGACTATGGATTGCGTACAATTGTGCATGTAGGGATATGCAGCCTCGCATTGGCATTTTATAGCTAAAGATACTCATTTTTTGGAGTTGAGAGTCACTATATTTGGGCTGTACTTTATGGAATTAGCTAAGGTAACACTTAGCAGCTAAGCTGGGTCATCACACAGTTTTTGCCCCTTGCATTAGCTTCATTTTGCGACTGCCATCATGGGGGAAATCATTTCAGGTACAAAAACCCTTAAGCACCAAGGTGGAAACATTTAAGTTGAAGTGAGCATTTTAATAGTGGTTTCACAGGGAATTGACTCACTTTGGAAGCCAGTCCTTGTTTTTTTTGGTGCTTCATTTTTAGCACAAGCGGCCACCACTTAGTAAAAAACATACAGAAAACTTTAGCTCCCCTTGGAGTCTGCGTTGTTTGTAGCAAGCTTTCAATTCTCTCCTGACACAACCAGTTTAAAACGACAGTGATAAAAGCCTCTTATTTTCAAAGCAGCATTATTTTCATTCTGCAGGGTTGAGATCTACATTTAATCTCTTGTATTTGTTTTTATAGAGAATAAATTTTTATCTCAGGTCGTTATATCATCCCGACAAAATGTTTGCTTATCTAACAGAAAAACATAAAGTTACACAGGAACTACATTTATTTGTGTTTTGAAAAAGATCTAGGGTTGCTCGTTGTCAGGGTGCCAAACCAAAAGGCTCTGAGGATGAGTAGTTTGTTAGTGTGTTTGGCAGATGAAATTCTATCTTGAGTAATGTTGGCTGTGGTTTGCTAGTTTTCAGACTCTGCCTTCAGAAACTCCGTTTTGTTTTATCCAGAGCTTTTCAGGCCTGCTGTGCCTTCTTACAGTTGCTAAATAGGATTAAAGAGTTGATGTGCCGACTACCAGCAAAATCAGCCTACTGTAGAGGAGAGACAGAGACTAATGAGTGTCTCTGATCAGGAGCACGGTCAAACACACTTCACATCCCTTTATTCATTCATCTCAGATAATTAAAGTTACTTAATTGTATAAATTCATTAACCTTGAGCCTCAGTAACTAAACACTTTAAACTTTGCTATCTCACTGAGCTGGAGTCTCCATCACAAAGTGTAGTCATTCAGTCACTCCCTCTTTTACTTCTCTGCGCTCTCTGGCCTGCAATCAGCCTGAATTGAAAACTGTATTGAGGATATTGATCCCAAATATAACCAAAAGGCTGCCTTTAGGCTGATTATCGATATTAGTGAACAACAATCAATCTGACAATAATACTGCAGGAAGTTCTGAAAGAGCAGATATGATGTTATCTCATCTAAATCTCCTTTTTTATTACAGTAAAAAATAGATATGTCATATTTGGTTAAGTTACACTCACAGAGGCCCGTGTTCTTGTCTTACTTGATATTATATCACACGCAGTTCAGAGAATTTCAGCAGGACGTGCATAACAAGGATCTTAACAGATTTAGACCTTTCAGCAGTCTCTGACAGTGTCATCCAGCATCAAGAGTTAAGCATTGTGATCTATGAGTTATCAGATCTTGACTTCCTTGCTGTGGGAAATTAAATCTCACCGTCTCCTGGATCTATTTCTTTTATTTTTATTGGGTTATAAGAGGAATTTCTTTTTAATTTGAGTCCCACATTTCAAAACTTATTAGGAAAGGTATTTTTAAGAGCCTTGGGTCTCATAAAAAAGATTAAATTGGGGGTAAGAGAGAATTTAATTTTTGGTCGAATTAACATTTCTTGAATTTGGGAGTGTGGCAGAGTCAGTTTTGGACCAATTTCCACTGAGCTAGCATAATCCAGGGACTTCATAGAAGTGTGTAGAAGTGTATCGAAGCTGTCTCTGATTTTGTTCCACTTCCATGTTAAACAAAATGTGCCAAGTATATTTTCCTAAACACTGAGGTTGTCTGATACCTGTAGGTCAACAGTAAACAGTTAAATTGTTATGTTCAGTTTTATCATGAAACTTTTGTTTGTATTTTGGAGCAAGTTTAGTAGAGTCACAGCATTATGAATTTGTATGCAGAAAGATCTTGTTGATCTGGGGATCAGTCCTGTGTGTTTATTCTACTTGGGGAAAAGTGGTCACCTGAGGCAGTCAGGGGACCAGTGAAGATTTTGCAGAGAAACTGTGACTGGTCAAGAAATTTTGCGCATTTGCCTTCTCCAAACACGAAAGTTGTTTTTGCGCTCACATTTTGCACAAATTAATCTAACGAGACATAAATCATTGGTATTGGTTCAGCTGGACAGGGGCTGGTTTTTGTTTCCTACATGGACGGAGCAGGTAAGCCGTTGAGATAGTAGTGGCTGCGTCTGTAGAGACAAAATTTTTCATTGAATCAAGATAAACCAAAGTATGAAAATGAGCCGGTAGCTGGAGGATTTCCAGGTCATTTTCTAAGAGTTGCCAAGGTGCCACTGTGCAAGGCACCAAACCCACGACTGCTAAAGGGGCTCAGTGGTGTGCAGCTCTTCACCTTGACATCTCCTCATTAGTAAATGTCACAGTGTTGTCTCTGCATGTGTATTTCAGCTGTATTTTATCAACATCGTGTCAAAGTTAAATTCGCCTTGGATGAGTGTAGCATCTACCTACTCTATTTCTTCTACCGTTCTCTATTTTATGCACCGGCAGATAAATGGTGTTGAACTTTTCTTGTGATTCTTGTAATTTCACTACAGCAAAAAAATAAATAAACAGATTATCATGTTGTTGTAAAATGTTCAGAAACTAAGAATATGTCAGAGAATTTCTACAGCATTGGCACTCATGGTGTCTTTTTTGTTTATATAATGAGCATATGTCTAAGTGCTCTATCAGGACCCTAACCCTCCCCAGCCTGCCCCCCTTTAACAGGATCATCTCTGATCTTTGGGTAATCCCTGACTTTTGACAATACTGGCTTAAAAACCATAAGCTTACCAGGTACAGGCAGATTACAACTCAAATTCCTCAATAATCTCAGACTCAGCTTTAATGCTGGTCTGATCCAACCTCTTAACTCAAGAGAAAACAAAAGGAACATCAAACACGTCTCTAAAAGCTCAAGTGACAGATGTTTAAACGGCAGATGTCCATGCGTGGCAGATGAGTCGACGAGACAACACGATAAGGAGAGTTTAGATAAAAGATGGATTTATAAATACTAAGGTTGCACAATTTAAGGATGCAATGGGATGTAGTTTCTCATCCACCTGTTTCCAGAAAAAGAATGGAAGTCTATTTAATGTGCTTTTGATGCAGAAAAGGCTCCACAATCTGATGTTGAATCATTGCTGATCTTCTGGCAAGTGTAAATTCAGGACTGAGCAATGGCTTTTTTTTTTCAAAATGAAATTATTCCATTTAAAATGCTGTAAAACTTCTTCAGATAACAAATGAAAGATGTTTAGATCCTTGATGCAACATTGATGATCTCATGTCTTTGACTTTCACCATGACGACACAACACTTCCGGTTTGAAAATGCTCTTCCAGGGTGAGCTATTTGCATCAATTCAGCATTGAAATGTTTTAACAAAACACTTCCTGGACGAGAACCATGACATTTTGAAGAAACAGCACACACTCTTGTGTCACCCGCCGGTCCTTTTTTTCTTTTTACAGACTGCCAGTTTGGGTTTTGCTGTGACCTCGTCCATGTTTAGTCTACTAGAGGAGATCATTTCACATCATTACACCTGATGAAATGTGCTGGCAGTGTTTGAAAGGTGGTAAATACAGAAAAAATAACTGCTAATACTCCTTCTTTTTCCTGTTTTCTCTTGTTTTCCCACTCCTTCTAACCTTACATGCCCTCATCCTCTATTCCCAGTCCCCTAACATGTAATATCATACTTCTGTGGCACTGAATATGTGGCATCCCGGGGGTGTGAACCCTGGGTAACTGCAACGATAACATGACTGTGTACCTTGCATAAATGTATATGTTGAGCAGAGAAGATTTAATTCATTAGTTGATGTGCATGAACAGAAATGTAAAGATATCCTCCTTTAATGCAACCCCCCATTCCTGTCTTCCGCATTGTCAAACCTAATAATCCTGTCACATGCAAAGACAACATAATAAGATGCTGCACCTCAAATGAACAGAGGAAATAGGACAAAATGAGACAGAGCGCTAATCCTCTGCAAGACAGCAGGACACAGCAATTGTGTAGCGCTGGAAGACACGGCCACATGCTGCCAACACCATTTTGAAGGGAGGATTTTGACTGGATGAGGGTAAAAGAAGTGACAGAACACATTGAGTCAAAGAGGGCTGACAGGAGAAGCGAGTAAGGGAAGAAATACTGACTGGGGGGGAATTAATGAGTTAATGACAGAGCGAGAGAGATGACGAGAAAGGGGGAGATACTGATGGACAGGATAAGAGAGGGAGAGAGAGAGAGAGAGAGAGAGAGAGAAGGCGGTGTAAGACAAAGAGTGACAGAGAGGGAGCGAGCAGAGAGGAGGAAATGCAGACGGGCATGTTTCTATGGGCGCTCAGGAAAGATTTGGGGTGAGGGAATCTTGCATCATCACAGCAGGCCAATGAAAAGCCTCGGTTAAAATGTTCAAAGGGAGTGTCCTAGCAACAGTGGAGTAAATACCACAGGAGCTACCATTCCATCAGAGACTGAAGAAATACTTACATCCACGCAAACACTCATCAATAACATGCTTGTTTGCATAGCGCCTGGACATATTAGCTGCTTCAGTGCAGTTTGCTTTTTAACTCATGCATGTGAATTGATTCTACACATACACATATATTACAGTAAGACCTGAATATCTCGCTGTCTTGGCAGGTATCAACTCTAACATTGATGCTCTTTATTTGCAGGTGTTAGCAGAAATGTAGAAATAGTGATTGATTTAATTTGAGATGTTCGTTTATGCATTAAAAGAATTGCCATACAAAACATTAAAGATAAAATAAGATGTTGCTTTAATGGTCCCAAACTTACAGCTCCATATTACAGATACAGAAAAAGAATAATTAAAAGAAAAAGAAACTTTGATGTAAAAAAGATATGTATATGAGTCATATTTACACCTGTACAGAATTTACATATAAATATGATTCATTGTACATTGAGGTTTCTGTTGTTGAGTCTGACACACACAAAAAAAACACATACTCTATATAAGGGCTGATAGGTTTGGCAGATTATACCAAGTGTATTCGTACATCTTCATATAGTATTTATGTGTATGAAAATGAGTATGTGTGCATATACACTGTGCAGAATATACTTGAGTGCATGTGCATGCAAATGGATATCCACAGGCAGATAACACGCACTCCTATTATCCACATGATTTCAACTGTAACAACATAAGATACTGACACAGCAGCATGACCTCATTTCAACTAAATTATCTATTATTAAATTACTGTATTTGTGTGAGTCTCCATGCGAGTGTGTGCCTGTCATAAAAGTCAACATGGCCGTAAATCATCATTTAATCTACTCACACGGATTATAACCTGAGTGAGTAGATTACAGGGGGATATGCAGCGACCAGATCTTTCAATTACACACCTCTCCTGTCTGTTTCTCTCTCTGTCCGCCCGCCCATACACCCTCAAACACACACAGCACTCCATCATGCTTTCTCTTTCTACCTTCATATTTATCCATCACTCTCTCATTCCCTCTCTCCCTTGCCCACACAAAGACCTGCAGAGTCACTCGGCGTGTTGCTTAACCCTTTTTGCTCACCTCGCAACCACTTCCACATCTAATCCTTTCGACATTTGGAGAAACAGAGAGATCCTGAAAAGCCTTAGCCCTCATTCATTCATCCTGCCATTCAGTTTTTTCCCTCCTTCCCTCCTCCCTGTTTTCCACTCGAGTCGCATGCACCCACCCCTTCAGATCGGCATCAGTGTAATCTGGGGCTTTTGTTTTTAGCAGTCTGTTTGCAGAGCACGAGCGCACACCTGAAACACTTCCTTCTCTGTATACTGAACCGTTCCTTGTGATGCTGCTGGTTCCTGATCTAATGCTTGTGTGACAATGCAGGTGAAAAAGCAAGGTGGATCCATTGACATGCGATTTATCTACATTGTTCACACACACACATACACACACACACACACACTTCGGTGCATCAGTGTGGTACATGATGCATGTGTTGTGATGGTTCTGGGTCACATATCATCTAAAAACATACACACATCCACACGCATAAACATATGTGTACAACACTATATTCTCCTGACACATTCCTGCTATATGTGTGTGTGTTAATGCGTGTGTGTGTGTGTGTGTGTGTGTGTGTGTGTGTGTGTGTGTGTGTGTGTGTGTGTGTGTGTGTGTGTGTGTGTGTGTGTGTGTGTGTGTGTGTGACTGTGTCAGTGACCGTGCAGCTCTGGCTAAGCACTGCAGTGAAAGAGGACAAGCCCCAGTTGACCAGCCCCATGGGGTTTGATGTATTCGGGCCAAATTCATTGCTCCCTCCCTGCCCCCGAGATCCTGACCTGCGTTAGCCCTCAACATCCAGTCCACTCCACCCTCAGGCACCCACCGTGGCCCCGTCCTTTAAACCAAAGAATCCACCAAAATCAAGCAGCAATTAGCTACTGGTTTCATTCAGACGTCTAACCTACATCCATCCTCCAGCCTCAGCCTCCTCTTCCAGCTCCCTGCCTCTCCTTAAGGTGCAGGGTGGGACTGTTAGGCCCCTTCCTGTCAGAGCTGGGAGGATGTAGTGATGCTGGGAGAGATAGATTAAAAAAGAGAAAATGAGGAGGCTCATCTTACCGGCTGGGCGTGCAGGAGAGAGGGATGATGCCTCTGACTCTTCTCTTCGCTTCCCTTCTCTCTGGACAGAGGGGCACAGATGGATGCAGGGAACAAAAGACAGAGAGAGAGAGAGAGAAAAAAAAGGCAGAATACAGGCACCAGGAGGTGGTGGCTAGCAAGAGGATGAAAAGAAAGAAAGGCGGTAGAGGGTGCTTTTAAAAAAAAGGAGGGAGAAGTCCTTGTGCTGCTTTTCTCTGTCTTCCTTGGAGAGACTCCTTTATCCTTGTGAGCCAGAGGGCTGTGGATTCACCTAAACACTGAGCGCACGCACTGCCTCACGCCACACAGCCCTCCCTCACTCTCTCTCTCTTTCTCTCTCTCCCGCTCTCTCTCTCTCTGTCTGCATTAAAGACAGCAGCTGTCGGTCTATGAGAAATAGAACGCTCTGTCCCCCCTCCCATTCCTCTTCTCCTCCTACCTCGCTCACTCACTCACAAAGACCCCCACCACACACACACACACATCCAGCATGTCCTCACAACACCCCCCTCCCCCTTTTGACTAACATCTCTCACTAGCCTTCTGGCAATGTGAAGGAGGGGGTACTACCATGTGAGCCAGTGTGTTTCAGTGTGCATGGTGCAGAGTTGTATTGTGTTTGACATTGTTTCAGCGGCAGAGTGACTTTTTCTGTCCACACCGTGTGAAAGTGAATCATGGTGAGTAAGGCTGTGCAGCAGAGTGTATTTTTGCACTTTGTGTGGGTGACTGCTGAGCATCATTTGTGCTACTGTGCTGCAGAGGGGACGGAAACTCACATTACCTGTGGTTAAAGGCGGTGAGAGTGTGCAAGGGTTTATATTCGCTGTAAGATCGAGCAGCAGTGAGGAGTTTACCGAGATGATATACTTGTGAGCCTTTCATAATGACAGCACACTTTTGTATGCATGCATCTGTGAATTGGTTCCTCTCAAGAATTTGAAGGTTTAAACTCCTTCAAGGATTACTTACTTATACTCCAAGGTTGCAGCAACAAGAGGCCGTGGTTAAATGAGCCGTGGCTAAATCGTCACTTTGTGTATATTTGTGTGTGTGAGTGTGGGTGGGTGGGTAAGGGAAGGGGGAGGGCAGAATGTCTATTGTGTGGTGGTCTTGTACCCAGACTAGTGTCTACGGCAGCCCACCCTCTGAAACTAGAACAGTTTAAAAGAGCCAAAGACCAAGTGCAGCCATGCAATGCTCAGCCACAGTTTGTATAGTTGCCAAATTTAGGGTAGAATCAGGTTAGAAAGTCCTGCTGGCCTTTTTGTAATCAGGTTATATGGGGTTGTTTGAGGACAGTTCACTTACCACTGAGACCGTGTGACAATTATCACCCTTTCAACAGGTTGTTTGCTGAAAAACACAGAGACAGAAGGGCCGAGGGAAAGCAAATGAATTTCTTAGAAATGCTATCAATGCCTGGAAACACATAAGACAGGCCAAGGGAGAATTCACTCAGTGTTAAATAATGTACTTTTTTGCGTGCGGCACTAAACTAACCAGGAAAATGTTAGTCAGGCTCTAGACGGGGAGAAACTGCCTTTTCAGGGGCTGCCACATTGATGTCATTGATGTGCGTGTAAAACATAAACCATTATACAATGTTAATCATTCTTAAAAGCAATGTGAGGAGGAGGAGAACAGACAAAAGTGAGCATTGACTAATACGGAACAAAGGTGAATGGAGTAGAGGAAGGGAGGGATGGGTAAGATGAAGAACTACAGACCAACAAAGTGGATTAGGATGACTTCATATTGGCTTGTAAGGTGACTAAATGTGTAGCTGAGGTGTGTTCCTGTTCTTTAACACAAGTTTATACATTAATGTCATTTAGACATAAATCTTCCAGCAGCAGATACCAGGCTGAAAATGAGAGCTACACAGAGGCTTTAGCTCTAGGCTGACCACTCGCTTAGCATAAAAGAAGATGAAAAGTATTATGTCTAATAATAAAGAAGCGTCTTTCTGTTTTGGTAATGTTGAGTCTGAAAGGTAGATCATCTGACTGCTGCTTTCACATGGTCAGATATTTCCTGACATTGTGTAAAACAGGCAGCTTGTAAATACAAGCAAATGTCCATTTCACTTTTGCTTTCACCTTAACTCTCCCTGTATATAAATCATATATACCACCCATGACAAAAGTGGAAAATGAACTATTACCCATGTTATAAGGGGGAAAAACAGGAGGTACAACTGCATAGATACATAAGAGAACGCTTAAAGAAAAGTCAGAGTAGACTCTGTCTCCCATAACGCCTCTGCTTTCTGTAGTCCGAAGCAGAGAATGGAAAGAAGTGGTGCTGCAGTGGTCGACACCCTCCTGTTAGCTGGCAGCTGAGCACCACAGGGATGAAAGGGAGGGGTGAAGATAATGAAAGCAAAAGCAGAAAAGAGAGAAGTGAGCACTTCATTTTAGTGTAGTGAGAGTGCTTGAGTCTTTTTTGAAATATTCAGACAAGAGTCTCTCTTTACAGCTTCATCTGATGGAGCAGAGGGAGGGAGGAGGAACAGCTTCAGTTTTGCATAAGCCCCATGATGCTCAGTGAGTGGGAGGTTAGAGTTAAAGTAGTGAAAGACATGTTTTAATGATCCACACTTAAGTCTAAAACACTGTTTTACTTTTCTTTTTCGTTTTTACAAAAACTGTTCTGAAACAAAACCTACTCTGATGTAGAGAGAAAACTCAAATATGAATTATTGGGTGTAAAACCCCCACTGAGAAGTCATACCGTGTATTTGATCTGCTTGCCTAATCTGATGTCACTCAGGAAACAGTTTTAATGAGTCAATAGGACAGCATTTGCACCCATCTGTTGGGTGAAGGGGTGCAGATGCAAGTCCTCAGGAAGCATCTTGAAATCTGAGGCCTCAGCAGCACACTAATGGTAGCATCTGTTGGTTTTGGTGCTCACCACTTTAAGCATGATGGCCTGAGCTGGGCTGTCTACACATCAATGTGTAGACAGCATTACACGCCTTATACGACTGTCTTCTCAGCCTCTCAGAAGAGAGCAAACTTTGCCTGCTGTCTGTGAATAAACATCCACTTTGACACGAGAGTTTGTATTGAACCCTCTTGACCAACTGAACTCTGACCAACAGAGAAGTTGTTTGTATCTCACCACACCGTGAAATTCACCTTTTCTTTGTATGTGTGTGTGAGTGAGTGAGTGAGTGTGTGTGTGTAAGTTGCCAAAGCAGATAATGCAGATCCTGACTGAAACACATGATAATCACCTGATCTAAGCTCATTGTTCTGAAAGACAGCGGCTCTGCAGTGAAGGAGACCAAAATGAACACATAACTGGTATCCAAGGATACAGAGGGAGGATGGTGAGTAAGTCAATCTGCATGAGCTTGAAGAGAAAGTTTGCTTCCAGTGTAACACATTGTATTCACTCCCAAAGTAGATGAATATGAGTTACTGGTTACTAGGCTGTTTGTTAACTTAAAGTCTTGGTTCTTTGCTCTTTATCTGATAACTATGATACTCTAGATTATATCATCTGAGCTGTGAAATTGAAAGCGTTCTAGTTTTATTGTCTCTATTGATTTTAAACAGCGAAGAATCAGAACAAACATCCTTTCTCAAACCAAGCCGGCAATCTAAGAAAGTGAACAAGACACACTGAGGTCATATTGAACTGAAATATTCATATCTAAGCATTATTACCAGCCAGCATAAGGTGGAACACCCTGGATTATTTATACAGTGTCTATTATTTTTTAGGTCAGTTGTCCCGCCCTGCTTGCCATTGCATGAATGGCACAGACTGCCTGGTATGTGAGCCTGTCCTCAGATAAGTCTTTATGAAGGCATGCTTTATGAATTATGAGGAGGAGTAAAGTGCACCAGTGCCATTAAGTAGGAACACGGTGAGAGAGAGAGCAGATTGGGGTGAGAAGAAGAGAGATGAGGACACTTATTTTAAGAGGATCTTAGAAAGACATATTATAGGAATGAAGGAAGGAATCAATTCATCAAAGTCCTGGTTGGTTGAAAGAAGATTTGATTCTCTGTGTTTGATGAACAAGATTTATTTCATGGGCAGGTTTACATTAAAGATGCATTATGTGACTTTTAATGAATTATCCCTGTGATCGCCATTGGTAGATAATAGTAAATACCAAATAACACAATCCGCTGCATTCACTTATGGTGTATTTTATTTATTTTTTACACAATAAGAGGGCCTCATTTCAAATACTCTGTTTTCACCAACTACAAACAGTGACTCATGAAATGCAAGGCACCCATAGAGTCGGTGTCACGCCTTGAACATCTGCGTTAAAACAAATTAAAATGAGGTCTGTTGTGGGAGCCTCATGTGGTTTAAGGCTGAAGAAGAAACAGATTAAGCTTGGTATATTAAAATGTTGTTGTATATAGTGTAGTGTTAAGACAACAGGTAGTGAATGAAAGAGGAAAGCATGTGCAAATAGGATGATTTTTTACTCTATTCTAAGAACAGACATTAAATGTGGGTGCAGTGCTCGATCTGCACAGCTGTATTTTCAAGATAATTATTACAAGCATGAGTAATTACGGAAGCATATTGCTTTCAATTACAAAAAAAATGATTGTTTTTTGAGTATGATTTTTCTTTGCTGTTTTTCGGACTAAATTTTGTCTTCTTTGCTGTTGTTCTGACTATTTTTTCTTCTGTTTTTTTGTACTAATAATTTTTTCCCCTCTTTCTTTTTTTTGACAAATTTTTATTTTGTTGTTCTGACAATTTTTTTTTTCCTGACTGGACAAGATACTTCAAAATCCTGCGAGAATCTCACACAATCAGATGACGTTAACCACCCCAGCTGCTCCAAAAAAAGCGGATTCTTCAGCTCCTGGATAACTTTGACTACGGGGTCAATGAGGGTAAGGTACAGTATGTTATTAGTTAATCATAGGGTATGCAAATCCTGAGGTGCATGCATAAAGCAGACAAACTTATGACGATGACTATCTGACTTAAAGAAAGGAGTATCTCCCAGTGTCTCAAACCCCAAAGAAAGTAAAAATTGATTAAACTAAACAAGTGAGCCATGTTTGCTTCCAGTAGATCGAGTAGAGGGGGATGAAAGCATCTGTTTTTAAATGATCACAATCTCAGAGAATAGAAAAACAAATTAGTCTGAAAAACAAAACAAAAAAAAAGTGAAAAACAGGAGAAAAAATAATTCAAAAAGCAGAAAAGGTAAAAAGTTACTCTGAAAAACAGAGCTTTTAATATTATTATTTCATTTTATTTTAATTTATTTCATTGGTGAATGTAGTATGCTTCCCTAAGTAATAGCGTCAAGTTAACTGAGTTATTTATTGAATGACTGGGTTCACCCGGTCAAAGAGCATCCTGTTGCTCTCATCAAAGACCGAACATCTGAGGACTGGACCAGTCACGTTGCATTACAGACGTCCGTACTGAAGCCCACACGCTCCCTCCATGACTCTCACCAGCTAAATGTTACACTTCTATATTGATGAGCATGTGGGCAGCTGGTGAGCTGGCATCATGCAGATACACTCACAGCATCAGAGGAGAGAAAAACAGAGCCTCTGCAACAAATATTTTCAGTGTGGATGGACTTTGGCAGTGTAAGGTAACTGTTTCTTGGAAGTGCTTTGTCTCCTCAGCCTCACATTCAAGCATTTACATCCACACACATATACACACATACGTATACACTTGCCTCTCCTCACTATCTACTCGCCTCTCCTCCTTCTCCCCTCCTCTTCCTCCCCTGTGCCTATTTCTGTCGTCTTATTGGAATCATTGACAGAAGTGCGGTAGCTTCGCACTCTCCTCCACCCCACCTCTCCATCCATTCTCCTCCATCCTCCTCCCATCTCACCCTCCCCTTAAAGTGGCTGTGGTCTTCCTGCCCCTGCAACACCCCTGCCGAGCTCACGCGGTTAGTACAGTCTGCCTGTGCTCTCTCCTTATAAGGGCAAAATACATTGACAGAGGCAGAGAGAGGGGGCTGTACCAGCACAGGCGGGCAGGTAGGGGGACAGTGGCTCTGACAGTGGCTCTGACAGAGGGAGAGAGAGAGATGATGTAGAGGCAGAGGAGCAGAGATTAGGACATGTGAACAGTGAGGAGGAGAAGGAGGGATGAAGAGGGTCAGGGAAAAAGAGAGTGTTAGGTGGGGATACAGCTGAAGCGTTAAGGCTTTTTATAGCAAAAAGCAACATTTTAGTTTGCAGGAGGAAATATTTTGCAGCAGTTTCTGCATATTTTTCAAGAATTTCCCCTGAATATATCAGAGAGTATAAAGATCTGAAGAGAACCACAATTTAGACCAAACAACTAAAGATAATTTAACAATGCTGACTGGATGATCATGTTATGTTATGTTGTGCTGATAGCATTTCTATAATAATAAAAGAAGATACAAAAATGTCTCATTTTTTCAGCTGCATGTGTAATCAAGAGATCCTGAATGTTAGTATTTGTTATGTGAACCTCTTATAACAGATGTGGGTAAAGAAACTGTTCTATTCACATATGCTAAAACAGAAACAGTCAAATCCTGATCTTTAATGGTACTTTTCTCCATTTTTTATTTAGTTAAATCTTATTGTGAGGTTGGAATGAACCCCAACACATTTCAACTCTACCACTTTGATGTAAAATTACAAAAGCATAGCGATGGCAGAACTGTTTTGCAGCAAACTCCATACACAGAATTACTTTAATATACCTAAGGGAACCTTCCCAAAGGATAAATAAAGTTGTATCTATTGTAATCTAATCTAATCTAATCTAATATGATATGATATGATATGATATGATATAATAATATAACAATCTAATCTAAAACCATGTTTGTGTGATGGTTTTATCATACTCTCATAAATAGATTCCAGCATGCTTTCATAGACTGTGATTGCAGTCCCTGCTACAATCAATCCATTTAAGTGCTGCTTCTGTCACTAACCATGAAGTATCGATCATTACAAAACGGAATCAAACAAAACTCTAGAGCTGGTAAAACACGAGGGGGGAAAAGTGCCAAGTCCAAAAGCAATTTCTATATCAGAGGCAAATATTGACCTGAAACATTTACATGATTTACCAACAGCAACAGTTTTATTTACATTACAAAAGCACATTTAAAGAATCATATAAACTTATGCAGATTATGAGTCTCTAAATTAGAAGTCTCCGTTTTCAGGGCAAAATAACCTTGATGACAAGCTGAGGAGTCCTCTCTGTTATGGGTATATAGATTGTATGAGCTAAAAGTGAATTGACAGTGGTTATTGATGAGGAGCAGAGAAACCAATGAGGAATAGAAGTAAGGGAAGTCACTTTGGGAGCAATGCTGGTGACCTCTAATTTTCACTCCAAAGACAACTGATGCAAATGGAGATGAGTAGCTCGTTCCAAGTCAGGGTCAGATAGGACAGAGGGATGGCAAGTGTTGCTATGGTGGTAGAACCAGACTCCTTCAGTTTACGGAGAATGTGAGCATGAGGCGGAGTAGACCTAGGTGAGGTTGAATTTTTGTTGCTGTTAGGTCAACAAAACATGGAGTTTAAATTTGCAGTAATCTGACACTAGAAGACAAAGGAGAGATATAAACAACAGAGTAATGCATGCTGTTTTGAGTTGGTTGAGGGTCAGTTGCACTGCTTTGTTCTGGATGGACTTGGGGTTGACTATGGTTCGTTCTTTTTGGTGCTATGCAAGACTTTTAAAGGAGACATATTATGCTGATCTGTTCTTTAATAAACACATGTCATGCCACAATGGTGGATACTAAACAAAAGCAAAGGCGTAATCCCCAGATATGTCTTCCAAGCTATACCTAAACGGCTTATTTCAAGACATGGCCACAACCTGATGTCAGGATATGTAGACCTATTAGAATAATGTTCAAGGACAAGCCCTCAACTGTGACTAAAACCTGGGACTGTTCAGTCTGTAAGGATCTTCCTTGAAGGCTGCAGGTAACATCACAACAGATAATGAAACAATAGTGAACAGTATGCTAATGTAGCTAAACAGGGAGCTAAGTTGGCACCAAAAACTATCCAGCTAACCCACATACTGTGTCCAACTTAAGATTGCTGGAAAAGTGGCCAAAACAAAGCTTTTCAGGCAGAGGAAGAAAAGATCTGTATGCTCAGGGTCACCAGGAGAAGATAGATAAGGAGTTTTTAGAGCTGTAAATCGTGCAAAGCTACTCTAAAGATGTCCCAGGCTGTGAAAATGAAAGGTGAAAATGAGTATAATAGGTCTCCTTTATATTTGTGACACTTAGAGTCCTCAAGGCCTTGAAACAGACTGCACATAAAAGGTAAACAGTGCGTAACAAGATAAGCACACTTCATGGAGAGGCAGAGAAGAGCAGTCAAAGTCAGCCTGCTCAGTTTTAATTACAAAGTCTGGCGTCTCTTGGGAGATATTGAAGAATAGGAAGTCTCGAGTTTTGGAGTTGCGGAATGTAAGCTGAGTTTGATTTCTTATAAGCTGTGTGTATACATGTGTGTACTGCTTCTGTGTATTCAGCTGCAGCCTTTCGCAGTGTCACTCCTTCTGTGCAGCAGCAGCGGGCCTGATGGTCTGCTGTGAGGACTGGACGGGTGCTAATTAAGCCTGAAGTTTTTTTGAATGGAGGCTGTTGCCATGAATGGAGCTGAATGTGTAGAAGAGGCTTTGAGTGATCCATGTGTGTTTGTTCTATCTGTGTACGGTACATCAGAGTCAGCGGTGCTGCAGTCTGCATAAACACACATCTCCTCTGTGTGCATGCACTCATATCTGTCCTAGTTAAGCTAAATGGACCCCTCATTTTGTCGCAGATGGAAGGATGACACCCCTTTGGGAGTGATGCAGGAGGAAAGATGTAAATCCATTTAGTCACAGGTCCCTAAGTGAAGAGAAAAGCGGGCGCAAAGAAGGAGAAGGGGGAATTAAACCTGCGTAACACCCAACTAAGTGTGTCAGCATCTTCAAATTGAGTCAGGGAGGGGGTCGTTTTAACCGCGTTGGGTCTGTCTGTGTTGGTTTCTGCATTTTATCAGTCTGAAACATCTGCTCACACTAATCTTCACCAACCTGTAGGCAGTACCGACTTCGCATAATTCCCCAACAGGGACAAAAGTCAAACCCACCCTGAAGCCCCCACAACTCAACAGTCCTCATAAGAAATCAGATCAGATGAATAAATACAATCTTGGATCATTAGAGTTTGGAGATAAGCCTTTTCTCCCCATCTCTCTTATCAGAATACAGACAGTGAACCATCTCCTTCTATCTCTCCATCATGTCTCAGGATTGACGGTCCCTTTGAAGGAATAGGGGATTGAAGAAGTGTTGAAGGAGGGATGAGTCTCGATAGCTCTCCCTGGCGTGTCGGTTATGTAAAGAGGCTGTGATATAACCCAAGGGGGTCGATGGACTTTATAGGACAAGAAAATTCAAGGACACACAAGAACAAGGTCACAGATTTAACACTGATGGATGTTTGCTGAGAGCATGACGACTCGCATGCATGTGAACAAAAACGATATTTGTTTGTGGAAAAGGGAGTAGTGGACAATTTTGTGCGATTATACACCATATACTCTTTTCCGACCTCCCAAAAAGCAAGAAAAATTCATTTCTGTCCTGCAAAATTAGCTTCAAGTTTTAACCAACTCTGCACTGATCTTTGTTGTAAAATTAAAGGTTATAGAGAAAAGACTATGAATAACTTTTAAGGGGGTAAAATAAATGGAATACTGTGATTTATATCAGGAAAAAATCTTGCACCAAGTATTAAGGAAGTGTCAACTTCAGAAATTAGAGCAGAGATCATGTACGGAGGTTTCCTGTTCATCTCTTTTGCTGTTTATTTTAAAGTACATCAGTGTACATACCGTAGTACCTACTTAGTGTACTCCTAACATGAAAAAAAATCGAGATGTCTGCCTTTTTCTTGAGTATATCCCATCATTTTATTTGAATAAGAATAAGAATAACTTTATTTATCCCTGAAGTGAAATTCAATTGTCTATGGTCTCATTTGTCATGTCTCTAATAGTCATCTATTTATTTGAACACTGGCGACTGGCAAAAAAAGACTTGCATCACTTCGTAGCCAGAAACAGCACACCAGAAACATGAAGTGATACTCTAAATCTGACATGTCTGGACATTATATTTTAAGTGTATCTATTCTAGTTTAATCCTTTTTAAATGTTTGAATGTCTCATTTTAAAATCTTTATTATTAAGGATTTTTACCCTCCTTCTGAGCCCTTCATGATGGAAAAAAAAATCAACTTAAATCAGAATCAGAATCAGAAATACTTTAATAATCCCCAGGGGGAAATTGCTTTTGTCACAGTACTTCAGCACAAACACAGTAAAAAGATAAAGATAAATAATAAGGTAAAATAAGTAAAAATAAGTAAAAATAAAAAGATAAATTAGTAAAATAAGTAAAAAATAAAGAGATAATATACAAGTATTTACACTATATACAACACAAAGTAACATCGTATGCGTGTAAAACAGTGAGCAGAGTCCAGGTAAAGACTACTGACTTAAGGTGTCAGAGTCTCTGAGGGAGGAGTTAAAAAGTCTGATGACCACAGGCAGGAAAGATTCGAGAGTTTCCGGCTGGGATGGGATGAAAACAACTTGTAGACAAAAGTAATGAAAATAAGTCACTTGTAATGACTTATACCCAGAATGCTTTATTTACTGGATTTTTGCTACAAACCACAACAAAAAGATTTGATTTGGAGGCTTACTCTCAGAAGCCACCGGCTACTGGCCTAAAATAAGTTATGACGCACTGGTGGATGACGCACACAGTAGTTACATGTTACTGGGTAAAATGGAAGGGGTTGACACATTATTTTTACATGTCTGTGCGTCTGCATCAGTGCCAGTTGGGAAAGCTACATGGTGGGGGTGGGGTGTCCCAGAAATTGGCAATCGCCTCTCGCCCTGCCCCCACGTTGGGCACCCACATGGACAGTGACAGACTAGTGGAGGAGGAAGAGAAGGAGGAAGGAAAGCCAGAGAAGGAAAGTGGAGGGATGCCAGCATGTCTTCCCCCGTGGCACCCAGATGATCCTCGCAGCCTGCAAGCTGCACCCTCTTTGTGAAAATCTATTTAAACTCTATCAGCTGAAAACAGATCCCGGATTACCCAAGCTTGAGGGGTGAGTCTGCATATTCCCTACATAGTCCACATAAAAAAAACAACTCCATCTCTTCCTTTTCCCCCCTCACATGCACATACCCACTGTTCTGTACATCCCACCGTGTCTCCATATGTGTCCAGACTGGAGTTCCCATGTAACGCTTTGTTGTCCAGACTTCTCTTATGCCCCTGAGGCTGAACTGATTAACAGTAATCGGGAACAACAATCCATGATAATGTGAATTAAAATGGACCAATGGAGGCAGCTTTTGGCCCCCACGCTCTACGGAGAGCAATGGCACAGTTATAGTGTACACAGGCCCTGCAGGGAAAGGCCAGACAAAGACAGAAGCGTGCCAGACTGTAGGTTAATATATGTGGAATGGATTTGAGAGGCCTAGAGGGGGTGTACATTGGTCCTCATCGTACTTTGCTTACATAAATATGAGGAAATGTGTTTATTTTGATCCGTAAATATACTCATGCTTGCCAGTGTACACATATTGGTACAATGAGATCATCCTGCAGCTAGGTTTTTGTATTGTTAGGCTTAAAAAATGAATGGTACTCAGTCTTAAAGCACAGTATTCTGTTTACTGAGGAGTTGATATCTAGAGATTATGTGGTTTCACTCAATAAAAAACCAAGTGTGGACAGTACTTTGCTTTAGCACAGCAGTCTCGACAGCCAGCTGTTGTTCAGCCTCCCCCTGCTGTCCCCTCCATCTTTTCTCCCGCCAGAGCTCCAGGGGAGAGACGAGCAGACAGTGATCTGTTGGAAGCTGTGTGAGGGAACAGAGCGTTGGGGGGATATTTCAAGACCAGACATGTACAGAGTCAAGTAGAGGGACTGAACACACAAACGGACTCTAAGTAACTACCATCTTCTCTCATTCAGGAGGAGGGGGGAGGTTTTCTTTGGAGGGGATCCATCTCTGACTCTGGGTCCAAAAACACACGAGTGGAAAGGAGAGACTAAATTTGTGCCCTTTCCCCTCATTAGTCATTCTACAAATTGGACGGTGTGTGTGTGTGATGTCAGGTTATGAGGTGCTGTAAGAGATGGAGCTGATAGCAAACCAATATTAATGAGACTTTTCCAAAATGATTCTCTCTCTTTGTGCAAGTCTTTTGCCAGCCCTTAAGTTTCCCTTCATTATTACTATCATCTCTACCTGATGATTATCTGCTTGCAGGGTTTGGGCTTGACAGGCAATGTTGTGTTAGATTAAAATGGGGATTTTTTTTTTTTATTACCAATTTTAAATATTTTATGGCTATGGGTAGAACACTCATGACCTCGTGACACATGGTTGTTCATCCAGAGTATCAATAGTTCCAAGAAAGGATTTATCAGTGATTTTAGTAGATGAATTCTGCTTCAAGTCTCATATTTAGTATCCCTAAACAAAAATTATCAACTGAATTTGTATCATGTATCGTGAATTTGAAAAAGTGTGGCATTGCTGTGAAACGACAGAGCCTAAATGACAGCTATCAGCCAAAAAATTGTCCTTACTGGGTGTCTACTGTGAACCGCTTCATACCCCAGCCAAAAGTCCTCTGAATTTCTCCCCTCTGACAGACGCTGGAGGGCACTGCGCACCAAGGCAAGTACACGCTAGAACTGTTTCTTCCAAAATGACATGACACTCATAAACACTTAATTCATCCATTTAAGTGTCTCAAAGAGTTAGTTCTGTTTTCGCTGCCTATCTTGTTTTTAATTTCACTGCTTTTCCTACAATTTCACATGTCTAAACAGATATTGTTTGTAACCACTCAAACTTCAGAGATCATGTCTGTATTAGTTTTTGTTTTTTTAATGTCTGGATGATGCCATAAATACAAATAAAGCCACCTTAATATTGAAACACACAAAATGTAGTTTGATTTAAAAGAAAAAAAGAACTTGATGGTCCCTACAGCGAGTCAGCCTTCTACTATAGTGGTTAACTATGACACACAACCCATACAACCATCACCAATCAAAACCTTTTCTGATCTGTTTGTTTTCACTACTTTAACAAAAATCCTTATTTATCTTTCAGTGTATGAAACCAGATCCTAGGCAGTTTTATCTCAGCTTCTCCAGTCAAGTGTTCTTGGGTAAAACCCTGAAGAAACCCAATTGGCTCTTAGTGAAACAGACAGGTATGTTTAAATATGTAAAGATGTAATAAGTTTGTACTAATGCTCCCCTACTGTAGCAGCCTCTGCTTTTAGTGTTTGTATGTGGTGTTTAGAGTGAGCGTAGCAAGTAGTCTGAAATCACTTTGAGAGCTCAGACTAGAAAGGTTTTACCTTTGTACAAGTGCATTTACTTTACTTTAACTTTTAAGTGCAAGTCCAAGTCCAATAAACGAAACTTAATGTAAGGGTTAATCAGCAACTATTCCTCAGTACTAAATCACTGTAAATGGCAGACTAGTGACAGCCAAAGATCTCTGGCTCCATCTAAAGGATGTCTTAGGGACATGCAGTCTGATTAAGGCCATTGTCATTTCCCAGCATTGCCAGGCTTCCATTTACACTGGTGAAGGTAAAAGACTTAGTTCTCCTGCTTATCAAGGGTCTGTTTGGTTGTTTTTTGCATGTTTGTCCTTATGAAGCTTTTGTAGGTGACTGCTTTGCATATTTAATTAACAGAAAACAGTATATATCTGCATTAAGACTTTACAACGAACTGTAATAAAACTGGACTCACACCACCACTGTTTTCTGGCATTTAAATTGTGCATATTGTGTTTTCTTCTCCATTTTTACTTTTCCTAAATTGTTTCTTAATTATTACATCTATTTAAGTTCTTAATGTTACTATCTTTATTTTTATAACTGCATTTTTGCCCTCTTTGTCTGTGACAAAAAAATTTCCCCCATGGGGGATCAATAAAGGAATATTCTATTCTATAGAGGCATCTGTTTCCACTCAAGGGCAGTCAGCAACTTCACTGGCTCTTTCTGCTCTGAGCGAATCAACCTCTTCTCTGGTATCTGATACATCATGTTGTCAAATGACAGGAACTTTAGCACAAGCACTCTGATATTTAAATATGCATTCATGTTTATTACACATTAGAAGAGTGAAACTTCTTAAAGAAAAAGAATAAAATTACAAATTGCACACAGAATCACAAATGGTTGTAACATTTTTATGATCAATGAAAAAATATTGTCCTGTTGAAAAAGGTCCTTGTTGCCTTTTTTCCTGCTAGTCTCTGTCATGAGTCACAAAAACAAAACAAAAACAGTAAAAAACAAAATCTGGAGGGAAAAGTAAAAATCAATATCTGTATTTCGTAGAATAATCCTTCGGAGACACCACCAAACCTCTTCCTTTTCTTGCACCTCTGTATACTGTTTCAACAATGTCAATCATTTCCTGCTTGTCCTCCATCGTCCAGTTAATCTTGTTGTTGTTTCCAGTTCCCAAATCAATCATGATGTGTTTGTTTCTGAAAAAATAAACAATGCCGAGTTTTAAAATATAGCAACAGCAGCTCATAAAAATGGCACATTTGGTTTTTATTATAACAAATAAAAGGTTGCATGTACAATGTTGTTTGAAATTAAAGCAACAAATGTACTACCTGAAAAAGAACATGACGGTACAGGGGTCGTACAATTCATACATCTTGTTGAAGTCAGGCACTTCTGTGATGTCCACCAGGTAGATGACTGCAAAGTTCTTTACCTGTAGGGGTGTAAATATACTTAGGAGTTAGTATGGAGTCATTGTAAAGAACAAAGCATCGAATACTGCTGTCAAGACAGGACAACACAACATGAAAAGGTAACTATTTATAGTAGCAGCCAGTTCGCATCACCGGGTATCAAACCTCTTGGGGTATTTAACTGACACCTAGGTAGGATGCTTAGTATTTGACATTTTCCAGTAACCCCCCATAGCATTTGTTTTATTTTTTAAAGGGAAGCTAATGTATTTTAAAAGTTTTTAAATAAGTTTAAAGAACAACTAAAGCTACATCATTATTTTCACTGTCCAATTTGGCTGGAACAGAAAATCCTTTATGGCATCTGAAAACAGTAAGTATCTGATAACCATGACCTGGATGAATAAGAACCTACACAGACACTTGAAAAGAACAGATACCCTCAATAAAGCATATGATGTGAGAATCAAGGTTGCAAAATCAATGAAATACTTCCAAGAGTGTAAGTACAGTGATGAAAACAGTAAATATTTCTTTTGATTATACAGAAGAACTCTGCACTAGTAAAGAGCACTAAAATATTCATCTAAATGGAGTCTTAATGGTGCATGTGTTATGCAATATTCAAGATCATCTCTTTAAGATAGTATATCAAGAGCTTTTTAACATAAAGGATACTACAGTGATAAATATCAATGTGTCCTTCCCCATCCTTGCTGGGCTGAATATTATTTACAGTAAGACGAGCTAAAAATAACCGTCAGTGAAAAAACGTAAGTATTATCAAAGGGATATTCCAGCGTAAAATTAAGTAAAAGTCAAACACACTGTAACACTGAGTTAGACACCCCGTCGAGAGATGAATGTTGCTGAATGTTTTTCTTGCTTTTCTAGTTATACCAACCTCAGTAATGACCACACGATAGCAATACACAGCGGTCTCAGGAGCCACGCGCTCAACCGAAACGCCATACTATAGCCACAAATAATGCTCAGAACAGCACCTAACTTCATCAACAGTACATATAGGGTCCCAGCCATAGCACTAGCCACCAAACATCTTTTCAGCATTGCCTGATTTCTTTAGCAGAAAGACTAAACCCAACTTACCCACCCTCTTCCATCAGCCGCTTGTTTTTACGGGGACCTTAGACAAGTCCATCACCAACTGCAGCGGCATGACGCAGCTCAAGGAAGGACTTTTCTGATCATTTCTTTATGGAAAGGCAGAAGAACTACCGCGTCTGCAGTGCAAAAGGATTAATATGATGATTATTACTTCAATGAAATGATCATAAATGTTCTTCCTTGAGCTGCGTCACCCTGCTGCGGTAATGGACTGGCCTGAGGTCTCCGTACAGACAAGCGGCTGCTGAAAGAGAGTAGGTGAGTTGTGTTTAGTCTCTTTGCTAAAGAAATTAGGCAAAGTTAAAAGGCTGTTTGGTGGCTAGTACTACGGCTGCAGCCCTATATGTACTGTTGATGAAGTTAGCTGCTGTTCTGAACATTATTTGTGGCTATAAAGTGGCCTTTTGGTTGAGCGCATGGCTCCTCAGACCGCTGTGTATTGCTATTGTGTGGTTGTTACTAAAGTTGGTATAACTAGAGAAGCAAGATGTCAGCAACATTCATCTCTTGACGGGGTGTCTAACTTGGTGTTACAGTGTGTTTGACCCTAACCTAATTTTACGCCTGAATATCCCTTTAACTCAAAATGAAAAGCACTAAAATATTATGGAGTTAAATTTATAACGATCTTGCTTTGGTTCGGCTGCTGATCAACAGAGCTACATATTTTGGACTGGAAATTATAAATCAGTTTATCAAACACACTGTTGTCCTCACGTTCAGCTTTGACGCCTCTATCATAACTGACTAGTAGATGTCGCTGTTGTTGATATTCAGACCGCAGACAGTAATACTAATGTCACAACACAGATCAATCAGAAACAACCCTCACCTTCTCAGCAATGCTATACAGAACTTCGTCCATTTTCATGCATGTTGGATCCCAGTCGTGTCCGAACCGTATCACCAGAACCCGGTCCTCCTCGGACAGGATGGCCTGGTCCACTTGCCAGCCATTATGAAGATGGGGTAACATGTACGACATCTTGACTCCTTTTGTCGATTCCCGAGCTGAAATAACACACAGTTTACTTTGGCTTCACAGAGGAAGCGAGACTAACAACTGGTTAATATCTAAAGTTCGTATCCATTTTGGATAGTAAAGCTGCTTTAGTGCAAGAATGTATGGTTTGCCTTTAAACAGTCGCTAGCTCTATGCTAAAGTTAGCTTCGGAGAAGTCTGGAAGGAGAACGACTAAACTCTACAAAACATGAATTAAACTTACCTTTAAATAAACGGGACTGTCTACAGTAAAGTAATATGGACGTTCAGGAATAAAAACTTCACTTTTAATAAATAATTGTTAGAAAAAAAACTCAATCAGCAGCTGTGGAACTGAACGAAAACCCTGCGTTGCTTTCCTTTGCTTGACGTCATGTAACAAGCGACGTCATGGCGCACAGTGTTTGCGTCACGTGTTGTGTGTACTATTTGGCGTTATCTATTGTGTGTCATGTTAACCTTTTTATTTCTTTTTATTTGCAATTTCATATATACAAGTCCCAATTCTTAACTATTTATCACTTCTTAAACTTCTAAAAGTGGATTTAGAATGTTATTTTGAGTCCTGACTTCATTTTACTCGTAAATGTGTTTTTTAAAACTGCATTTTCTTTTGTCATCCACATAAAAACTTAATGTGTGCTTCTTTTTAAAACCATATGTGTACCCAAAATTAGCGTTTAGAAATCACTCTGAATAATATAACTAAGTGAGAACTATTGATTTAGTATTTGTTATGGTTTGTTTGTTCTGGTATTTTACAGCTAGAAAGTGTAGATCTTGACAGTTCATATTCTACTTTCAAGCTGTCTCAGCTCTCATGTGATACCCTTAAAAGCAGGTTGTTGTTATGAGTCAAAGAGTTCGACTGATAAACTTTACTTAACACACAATGTTTTATCAATCTGTTTTATTACTCATAAAATGACTCACTGGGATAAGCTTTAGTGTACCTTTTGTAGGACCTTCGACCACAAGGAAGCAGACTTAAAGTATGTTGTAATACCATCAAAACATGCTAAGTGAGATCAGTTAAAAATCTTATGAGACTGATATGAAGTCACACTCATTTTGTTCATTTGCCAGAGAAATGTATCTGGTTTCCTCTTTTAAAGTGATCATATCAAAGGCCTCTACAAAATTCCTATTAAACTGATATTTGTTTTGTGTCCCTTAGGTGAAAGAACCCGCCTACTAATTTGCGCAGTCTCACACTTACTACAGCATTGAGTAGGCTAATATAGACACAAGAAAAGTATTTCTGGATATTAAGTACTCTCTCTTAAGATATCCTCCCCTGTCTTTCCTCACCTACTAATGGTGAAATACCTCCTGTGAAAGACAGTGAGTAAAAGGTGTCATGTCTGCAACAGCCTTGGCACACTGACGCCTGCCATTTCCCAAGGCTGTTCATTCTGCAGCAATCAGGAAAATACTTGAACTTTGTCTGTGCATGCCTACCCTCAGGGAGTCTTAACTTTTCTTCACAGCCTTTCCTCAGCTGACAAAACTTTACGAATCCCTTGTATTGTTTTGGGAACTTGTGCCATTGTTTTTCAAAGCAAATGTTCCTGCTATATCTAAATTCCGACCAGACGTGGGTGCCTGTCTAATCAGAAAAAACGCATACCTCAGACAAAATTAGTGGTATTGGTGGGATTTTTACAATTTACAGCAGATTGGTATTAGCCAGACACATAGACAGACATTTATTTTTGTGCAATTATTACAGTACGAGTAAAAAGTACAATAAACAATAGTTCAAAGGTTATACATTGTTTCCAGTCTATGACATAGCAGCACATTATGGCACTCCTTAGACAGAGCATAAATTATCATTAGATATGACTATGAATATTTTTTAATTCCACCGCAAAACTACACAATCACATTATTGTGGTTCTGAATGGCAAGTTGATTAAAAAAGACAAACTATTTCACGTCACTCTAATTGGTCTAGGACACATGATTGTTTAGCAGTGATAGCCGATTTCACAATGAAATTAAGATCTTTTTCATAACCATCAACACTGTTATCTTCCCTTAAAGCTGGCACAGGCTTGTTTTATTCTCTATGGCTGTTTTCTACATTGCACAACATCAGCCTACACTGTTCTGATGAACCCTTATGAGCAATCTTTCAACCTAAAAACCTGCCTAAAAGAGGTGTTACTATACTCCTGTGTTGGTTATTGTTCTCTATTATACAAACACACCTTGTTCAACAAAACAGTTCCGTTCAGATTCCAAGTTGGATGAAGCTGTTTAAGGCCAGCAGGTGGCATAAGGAACATTCACATATTTTCTGGAGACAAAAAAAGACTCCACTAGTGGTTCTTTGAATATCCCAAGATGTCTGCAGAGGCGAATCCACAGTCCTTTGATATTCCATCAGGCAACATGATAAATCTTGTACACAATAATGTCCTAATTCCCTGAGGAGCGGTGATGCTCGGCTGGAACAAACAGTTTTGGGATGAGGTCAGGCACACAGTCCACCACAGTGATGAACGGTAGACTGAAAGTAGTCACTTGTGGCTCTTAGTCAGCGGGATGCTCCGGACATGAGCGATTCACCTCAAACCACTCATCTATACACCTAAAACAGGAATAAACAGACAATGGAGAAGTCTCATTTGCAGTCACACAAAGCAGAGGCATAAACTAAATTATGTCTGATCACAAAAAAGCTTATTTTTTTAATATCTTTATAAAATATGAGATGCATGTTCTTACCCACTGTATTTCCTTCTCTTACCTTCCAATTTTTTTTTCATTATATTTGTCTACTGTTAAGAACCACTCGATAAAGGTATCTTTAAGAGTTAGATGCTAAATCTAACCATAATATGACCAGTCTGTTTAATTTGAGACTGCTGTGAGCAGAGGTTTCGCTTACCTTAGCTTTACTCAGCTACAAGACTGTTACTCTTGCTCTGCTGAAATATCACAATGAATACCCACCACATCTAAAGTACACTGACTTGGACATAACAAGATAACAACCTTTGCTAATTTTGTTACTTTTGCATGGAACAATCTGCTTCCCCTTGTTTTTGACTTTGTGCTGAGTTAAACCCTCTGACTGTTGGCATTAGTTCTGTATTTTGCCATCAATCTTCTTAAGAAAGCAAATGACTGTATTTTCTGATGGGTCGAGTATTCGTGTTGAGTTTTAATGAGTTTTCAGTTGTGATAGATATGAACTACAACTACTGAGTTCATTTCACAGCTGCCTTCACAAATTCTAAAGTATACACAATGAACACACTCAGGCACAAATAGTGAAGTTACAAAGATATTTAAAGTTGTGAGCTTTTTTTGGTGCTGTTTTGTCTTACAAAAACAAAATAGCGCTCTTGTGCTGCTTATTATCTAGCACTAAACCTGAAAACAGTGAAACAAGTAGCCCAGGTCTGTCCAAAGGTAAGATGTCCATCCACCTTAAAAGCTCACTAATTAACAGCTTGTATCTTCTTTGTTTAATGTGCACAGGGGTTATATAACATACTCTCTCTTGGCTGGGCACGTAGGGCACATGTTCAGCATGCTAAGCCAAGTCAACTGGCAGACAGCAGTAGCTTCATATTAAGATAGAAATGGGAATAATGAAACATGCTTCTTTTCAATCTATTACCAGCCACAGTCTTTTAACTGAAATGTGTGTGTGTGCGTGCATGTGTGTGAGTGAGTGTGTGTTACCCTTTATGGTAGATACAGAGGCAGGGCAGCCTGGCGATGGTGTCCCCCTGCTCCAGCTCTTCTAAGCAGATGGCACATTCCCCAGAGTCTCTGGACAGGATGTCCTCTGATAAAGACAACATAGAAACAAACTGAGAACAGAGCTGACTCCATCATCAAAACATGTATCAAATGATTAGCTCAGACAGTAATTCCTGCACAAGCAGCACTTAAACTTCTGGTACCTGAATGCCCAGGGTCATCTTTAATAGGGAACAGGCTATTTAGTCGTTGTTTAAATTAATCTCAGATGGCATAATAATCAAGTTTTCTTTCTTGTATGATTACCTGTATATTCAGTTATGACCAGCCTTAACCTCAATACCCGAGGCAAAGGGGTAAGTAGATGTTTTTGAAGAGTTCATAAGCACATTAAAATTTATTCTGCAGGAGAAAATAAGATAAAACTCAATATTTGTGCTAGTTAGGTGAAGGAACGCGTCATCTTTATATGTTTCACATGTGTATTACTGTGATAAGCTCAGACACGGTTTACAGCCTGTAGCTGCACAGGTACCATTAATTTATCAGTGGTATGCATGCTGCTATGGGTGAGTGCCGGCTGAAAACTCTGTGTGTATGCGTGCATGCGTCTGCACATGAAAGAGGAGAGGAAACTCTTGTTTACAGATATGCAACACGAACAAGCCTGGGATGTTTCTAACTGCAGGAAGTGAGTTTGGTGAAAGCTGTGTTGAAACAGACTGATGTATTTCTCTCGTGTAGGTGCGTGTTTGCTGCACAGGTGCCCACAGAGATAGTCCATTCCCATATCAATGGGTGTGTAAATGTGCAGCTGCCTTTCCTTTGACCTTTTAAGGTTACACCGTAAACGTGTTGGTGGTGCAGGTGCATATCTAAGGATAAAGAGTGCTTTAAAAAAAAACTGTTGGTAAGGATCAAGTAAAGCAAAAACCTTCAGTTCATGGTCCTCCTTATTGTTTAGTTGTAGAAACAATGAGGCACACAAAGGAAGACAGAAAGAGAGCAAGAATATGGTGACTCATTTTGTACTACATAACAGAACAGTTTTGAATGGCAACTACTTGACTGCTTCTATTTTTGCTATTTTTTTACTGATACTCTCTGCACTTTTAAAGAAACACCTTACCAATTTGTTTACATGCAAACATTTAGCTGAGAAAGCAAACTGTGCCAGATTTATCTGCTTTCTGAACATTTCTTTCATTTAACCCTCACATACTGTTCAAATCCTGTACCCTCACAGTATGTTCCGGGTCAAAATTGCCCCTTCAAAGAGTTCAAAGAGCAGCTTTCTGTCACAGAAAGTTCTCTTGACTGGTTAGGTCATTTTGACCTCTGTCTAGGTGTGTCTGTGTGACTGTATGTCTGTGTGCGTGCGTGAGTGTGTGTGTTTCTGTCAAGGTAATGATAGTGTCATAATGATTTGAATATATCTTTTTGAACAACAAACCTCATATTGAACACTGTTGTTACTGTTTGTCACTTGTCCCACACTGCTTGATCTAAAATCCATCTAAATATAGATACGGGTCAAATTTGACCCGTAACAGCCTAAGAGGGGAAATATTTGTAGCACATAAACAAAAATACACATGAATATTTTTAAATTAATTTCATGTATTTTGGGAAACTTCAGGAAAAGTCATCAAGTTTCAGGCTTAAAAAATGATGTTTAGGGTATTTTTTACTGCTGTTAAAAGTCATACCGGGTCAAATTTGACCCGAACAGTATGTGAGGGTTAAACTCGTCAATTGGTCATAAATAAAATTTTAGTTTAAACAGCAGTGAAATAAGTTGTTCAAAACATCTGTAGTTGCTGTTTTTACATATTTTCTTATGGTGTTTACTTCAAATATAAATTCAAGTAAAACTCAGGAAAAGTAGCTTCAGTCAGTCAGTGTCCCCACTTGTGCATTTCACCCTTATTACTTACTGTTGTATGTGAGGCGTGTTTTGCTGAAACACTTGAGCAGGTGCTTCTCGATGTCATCCGCCGCCAAAAACTTGGAGCAAAGAGGACAGTGGAATCCTGGGAGGAAAAACACACAAACAAGAACATGCTAACGTCTGTCTCATAACTTTTTATTGATACGTAAACAACAGAGGGCGTGGGACAGTGAGCATAAAGTGATCTTAAACAGTCCTACATGACCTTACACCCCCATGCACATGCTAGCTATTTGTCTGCTGTAAACAATCTGTTACAATCTGCTTAGCTAATCGCACAATATTCAGGTGTCACCGCTCAGTCATTACAGCAAACACACCCTTGATCCATGATGTCGTTACATATACTTTATTACCCTCCACGATCAGATAAGGCATTTATTAATTCATAATTTGACCCAGATAGACATGACCTGCCCATGTGTATCATCTTGGCTGCACAAAGATTAATGGGCCAAGCACCGCTGGAACTATGATAAGTTCACTTCCTGTTACACATTTGAGAAAAGAACCACAAAAGCATCAGAAATTCAGCACTGAACAGTAATAATCCCTGTCTCTGGGGTGAGCACAACTTTTGGGAACAATGTGAAATGATCCCTGACCTGCAGAGTCATCGTCATGTGGATGTCATTGTCAACGGTAACTGGTGACATAAGAAATGGCAGGGTATGGTAAATGGTGATTACAAATGCTCTTGAATAGAAGGGGGAAGAGACAAACAGCCAGTCATAATACTAATGACCATGTTATTATTAAGGGGGACAATGGGTAGGTAATGTGTATTTATAGAACACTGTATAGATCAGTTTTGATGCTCTGCTTTCCCATTTTCAACACTCTTTGACTGCAATAATGGCTCTTTCACAGACTTTGATTCATTTGTTGTGGTACGGTCTCAAGGTAACCCACCGATGAAAAAAACAGCTACTCTTGAAGATTCAGGAAGTTTCTCTGCATTAGTGTATGTGTATGAGCGTGTGTGTGTGTGTGTGTGTGTGTGTCAGGCAATGTGTAACCAGCAGGAAGCTCTTATCTGCTGACCTACATTATGCACTCTTCCCTCTCTGTGAAAAACAAGCCAGTTTTGTTAGACGGGGGAGGCAAAATAAGGAAAACAGCAGTACAGTACAGTGCAGATGAACCACCTGTGGCTCCAATAAAAGTGCAGAAAGTTCTGAACAAAGGCCCCAGTCATTACACTGCTTTTACCATATGCAAGGTATCACATATCAAATGGAAAAATACTCAGCAACTTTGACAGGTACTCTATTATATACCGAGTTAAAGTGTTATAAACATATGCTATCCTACACTGACCTTACGTCAAAGTATGTCAAAGTAAAACAATCAAATACAAGTACCCAATAAAAGTTACAAAAGATAGCTCAAACTTGAAACTGCACCTTTATCTCGTTTCTTTGTCAAGAACAGTGTGTACTTCAAGCACAACAAAGGAATCAGGCCCTTCAAACTCTCATTAACGCTTTAAGTATTAACTTAACATAAATCTTGAAATGACTGCGATCTTTTTGGAGTTTTTATGATGTTTTGGTGATTGGTTGGAAAACAGTCTTACCTCCGAGTAGGCGAGGCGACAGGTGAGCCGGAAGAGAGCCTATCAGCAGCCTGTGGCCATCAGGGGGCAGCTGGACCTCGTCGTCACCGTCCGTGCCATCGAGGCTCTGATTGAGTACGTGTGACCCTGACCTGCCACCGGCCGGTATACTGAGCCCGGAGCTGGCTGGTCCACCCCCCGTGTATCGGATCCTTGGGCCATCTGGTCCATTGGTATATCTAAACCCTGCAACCCTGTCCCCTACGCTGGGGTGCCCAGATGGGAGATCCGAGCTGGAATAAGCTCGAGTTCTGCCATCAAATACTGGGCTGCTCTGTTTGGCCCCCATTCTGTTTCAGGCGTGCTGCCTTCGGGTTTTTTTAGTGCGCTTCAAAGTTCCTAACCAAGGCACATGGTTGCAACCAGATCTGAAGAAAGTGCCATCAACAAAGAAAGTACAGCCTCACACTTGAACAATCGTAAGGACGAGGCGGTCCAACCTTTTCACAGTTTCATACTGCGCTCCGTGCGTAAAGTGCGCACACTGTCGTATAACTTAATTTCCAAATGGTGTTTTTTTCTTTCCTGGTAGAGCCCTTCCCTTTAAACAATGGAGAAATAAAACGTGAAAAATCTCTTCAGCTGTAAGTCTTCAGTTCAGTTCCTTCAGGCGAGGACATGGCGTGAATGTTGACCCACAGCCCATCTGGTTCAAGTTTGTTTTTGTGCTCAACTGTGGCGTCTGGAAAGAAAAATAAAAGCAGGGATTGCCCTCCTCCCCCCTGTAAGACAGCTGGGTAAAACCACCACAAGTCCACCAGGATGAGAGAAACTCGCCTTCAAAGTAAAATCGGTAAACACGAGCACTTACGGGAAATGTGTTCGCAAATGAGGAAGTTCCTGAAGTGTAAATGTCAGTTCTGAGATTGTCTGTAAATCATGCAGCTGAAAAAGAGCAGTTTGCGCAGCATCAAACTATTGTCCTTGGCGAGGAGCTGTATCCAAACCAAAGTGCATGGTTCAGATAATGTGCATCCATACATTACCTTACTTTCCCCATTAGTCTCTTCTGTAGACATTGGGTTGATTCACACAGACTTCAACAAACCAAAAGCATACCATATATTTGCAGCCCAATAGTTTGCTTGTTGTCAGTGATAAAAAGCTTATAATCAAGTTTTGGCTTTAGTGCTTTTACACTGAAAATCCTCACTTCCTTTCTGTGATTGTTTCCCACTCTCTAGCTCGACGCAGGTTTTAGTGGGCGCGTCAGCTGGTGCATGACGTCAACCCCAGTAACACCAGCGGGCTGTTGGCACAGCAGCAGCAGCAGGTCACCAGTCCACTTTGTGTGATATGAAAGCCCTCCATGTTTGGCGCTCCGTGTTCCATTAACTCCAGGTCAAAGACAAAAAACACGCCTGAGAATCACTCTGTTCACACGTTTATTGAACAATTCCACACACATCGGAGGACAAACAGAAGATACACTGCATGATAAACATTCAAATAGGCAATAAAGAAAAACATTTACAAGCCAAAGTAAACGGGCTAAGGAGGAACCTCTGAAACAGTCTTGCATGTGGATTGAGTGGGTGACAGCAGCGGGGTCTAAAGCATATAGCAGTGCACTGGATGTGACATACAACAACACACTGTGAGATTAGAGATTACAGGGTAGGGAGAGGGCGTCTGTTGAATATTTCCTCTGTCTTGTGATATCACTCAGAGGTTTGAGTGTGCATTTACTAAATTCATGGCTAAGAGAAACCTTGCAAGAACTATGAAATCATAGCAACACACGCAAAAAAAAAGAGGTTTTTGCTATCTTTAGGAAGATTCTCACCAGATTGTGCTGAGAAAGGAGGGCAAAATTGTGATCCACCGACAGCCAGGAAGGAAGACTACAAGATAGAAGAACTAGGGTGTCATGTGACAATGAGACACCCGAAACAGGGCTTGAACCGCAGCATCGGCCTTTGTTGTGATAGTCATATGATAGTAAGACTGATTTAAAGGTGGCTTTAAAGTCTGTGAGGTGCCTCAGAAACATTAAGAAAAACACCTTCAAAGATGATCCATGCTACTGTGAAGCTGCACACTTGAAGTCTAAAGTAAAGCGTCAATATGTAAAATACTTTGGACTGAAACCTATACATCTACTCTGCTTTTTTTTTATGGAAATATTTGAGAACCACTCCTTCCTATTTCCCTCCTTCTCTCCCTCCATGAGATGGAAAGTGATACTGCTTTTCCCTCCTTCCTCCCCCCGTCTATTCATCCGCATCTCTCCTCACGTCTCATGCAGCCACAAACCGTCACTTTTCACCCGCACAACTTTCATTTAACTCTCAAGTCCTATCTTCTGCATTCAGAGGCAGGCAGAGAAAGTGGGTTATCTGTTACATTCATCTTTGAAGCCACAGGGGGAAAACGTGTATTGCGGTAACATCTGACTGTTTTTTTTCTTCTGCATAACAAAGCCAGCTGGGGCCCACGTAATATTGCTGTGCTGTGGAACTTTAACTAACCAGTTGGTGAATCATTACGATAACTTGCATCTAAACATGGTTGCCGCTCACGTCGCTCTAATGTGTGTGCAGTTTTTTTTGTGTGTGTTTGGTTTATTGGGGTAGGGGGGTCAAAACAGTGCAACAGTGTGCACTCTTTGGGAAGCAAAGCCACTGAGACATTCAAGAAAATGGTGGTGCTTTTTTTTTTGTTTTAGCAAGTTGGTTGTAAGTATGTTTATGTTTATGTGTCTGTGTATGTGTGCATGTGTGTGTTTGGATAGGAGTGTGTTTTTAAATGTTTGGACTGATGAGTGGAGGTTCAGAGTAGCTCCGCCCCAGCTGCAGGCCTGGTCTGGTGGCTCATCACTGCTGGCTGACCCCCATCTGCTGGTGGTCTGGCCCTGGTTCTCCCTCCATGTCAGCATGATAGTGCTCAAAACTGTCGTCCTCTAAGTCTGGAAGACCCAGCAGCTGGGAGAGGCAGAAAAAAAGAGAGTTGTGTTAGAGGTCATGGTTTAAGTATGTGTGTTTTCTTGGAGCATTACAGCTCTTCTTGTTTTATTTGGATAGCAGTTTAATGGAGCATTGTCTATTACCAAACAAACATTCAGTACTAGGCACAGCATGGTCTGAGGTATCTCATAAATAATCACAGTAATCTTGGACAGCTGCCGCCGATCCAAAACAGGCAGCAGCACAATCAATAAATACATCTGTCTATCCTGCGTAATCACTACTTTCCATTTGCACTCTTTTATTGACTCGAATGACATCTTCTTAGTATTTCTCATGTCATAGTGTAGAACAACTAACAACCCCTTCACCTTCCTCCTGTGTTAGCTTTTACTAAGCACCCACCATGTTAAGGGTCAGTTTTGACCCGTGTCTTAAATCAGCTGTAAATTACACTAAAAACATTTCTCTATCATCCAATTTGGTTCTCATCTCTAGGCTACCTTGTTAGGCTTCATTATCCATGAAAATATTGATTATAATAGTTTTTGTAGTGGGCCTCTGGGCCTTTCTTTATCAGTGTCCCCCTTATATAGACATCCATACTGAATTGTTCTCCCATGTCTGGACATGCCCAGCATTGTTTTTTGTGCAGGGAAAAACAGGCAAAATGAGAGTCTCCTAAATTTCACATGATTGGAATAGGATCTGACTGTCAGTGTGGTGCCTGGCATTGCACCTATGATTTCAGTTTTTGCTCTTATACTTGGATATTAATCTAACCAGGTTAACAGCGACCCTTACATGTCAAGTGCCATAATTTTAATTAGAGCATAAGAGTCAGTAAAATTTTTTATTTTTTATTTTGTTGAAATAGAGGTTCCTGACAAAGTCAATAAGTCTTGATGCAAAAAAGCAAATTTAAATGGTTCTTTTAAGCATTTAAAATCAAAAACGGGTCGGTGCAGACCCTAACACAGGAGGAGGGTTAAAATACCTCTATACAATCCTGTAATTACTCCTGAAAGAAACAGTCTTGAAGGTTCACACCTCATTTTTTAATCAGCCAAATACAGTACAGCTCTAACTAAATATAAGACTGGGAACAGAAGACAGACAGCTTGGCTCAGATCAGTGTGAACCTACACCTCTTAACCTCTCTTATTAACACCTTGTATCTTGTTTGTTTAATCAGCCATAAATCCAAAGAGGAGAAATGACACATTGTGCTTTTATGAGAGGGGTGTGACAGACTATTTCTGCTAGCTGAGTGAAGTTACTTCCTTGTTAGAAGGAAGCTTCTGCTATAAAGACGTAATATTTCAATTAGTGAAGTTAAAGTAGGTTGATTTTTCAGCACAGCAACTTCCCCTTTTTAGCCTGACAGGTACCTGTACCTGCATGTACCCAAGAAAGCAAATGAGAATTTTCAGTTTAAACCAAACTACAGACTGATGTGTCATTTGTTTACTTTTCATAATGCTTATGCTGATTGACTGTTAAAACAATTAACACTCTGTCCTTTTTGTGACTCAGTAAAATAAACAGCATTTTAATAAGAATTTTACTGATGACTGATTTACTGTTGTTTATTCTTTTTCCTTTTTCTTTCATTAACAGAGTTTGTTTTTGAAGCTCCTGTGAAGACACTTTGGGGGACCAAATTGCATATTCAAAAGCACTACCTTTTGCCTCTGGTGATTTTTCCTCGTACCAGGTTGAGTGGTGTTATTTTTCAACACGTTTTAGCTGGCAAATGTATCACTCATTGAGAATCGCTGAGGTAGAAAGTGTAAAGAAATGTCTCTGTGACATCTTGCAGTTATTCACTCCACCTGAACCCAACCCTGCTGTTTGGGACTTCAAAACACAACCACAAAAAATCAGTCACTCTTGTTGCAAATGGCCTGTTCTGATTGTGTAGATCACAAAAGGGTCAATATGAACTTCTTCCCACAGGGGGCTTGATTTTTACCCTCTTAGTTATTTCTGTGTACATATAGCTTGAATAAGCTCATTTCTAACAGGATAATATTCATATATTTCATAAAGTGAATCTACTCTTATATAACTCAAATTGACAAGGGGATCCCAAGAGTTCTTAATGCACCTTGAATCATATCCTGCTTTCTGCATCTGTTCTGTATTATGTCTCGATGAGCTACATTAAAAATGTCACAGTTCTGGGTGGAGTTCGGCACATTTTGTCCATAGCATAGAGAACAGAATGTATCAGGGCTTCAACAGACCCACTTACAACAAGCAGAGGTCAGTCAGCTGTGGACGATGCTGTCACCAATGTCAAAGCATGACTTTAAGGGTGTTACATTAGTGTTTCCTTACAGGCCTGAAGGATGTGAAGACCTTCTCCAGCACCTCCAGCAGAGTTTTTTTTCCGCAGGAGGAGATGTAGTCCTGGGCCAGCTGAAGGAAGGGGAGGCAGTCCTCGCTCTCACTCCACACGTGCTAGAGACAGAGAAATAAGGATTCAAAACAAAGATAAGCAAATGTACTTTCAGTATGCTATAACTAAATTGTTGCTAATGGGTAAATAATAAATGTGCAGCCACAAAATATAGTAATTATAGAATTGTTTATGATAATATTGATGCCTCTGAGTCCTATAGCCTCCATGCTAAAGAATTAGATCCAAAAAATGAAAAAATAAAATTAATCATTCTTCTGTTGTTGACAGTCAAACGTTGCACTCATCAGACAATGGAAAACATTTTTTTAAGGCCATGCAGTCTATCACTTGTCTGACACCCACCCCCACCAGTGAATTCAGAGAACCATAATAACTGAAAATAGGAAGTCAACCTTTACACTTTGCTTTCACTGATCATAAAGTGGCCTCAGTATTCATTTCAGCCCATCCTATAACCGACTAAACACCCTTTACAGTTGCTTTAATAAACTAGGAAAGTATTATTGTATCATATTTTTCAGTCTTTTAGCCTCCGGAGTAAGTCAGTAGATCTGGGCTAGGACTAGGTTGCAAATAAAAACTAGAATAATCTAATCAAACTAGATGAAGAGACATGCCACTGAGGGCATGCAACATATAAAGGCCGAGTGTTTATACAAAGGTGGATTTTATTTCCCAGAGAATAGGTGATAAAGTAACATTAAGGCAAACCTATCAGCACCTCAACATTTGTTGTCCAATAATAAGCTCCCATGAATCTATGAGCCCCAATAAAAGTGGCACTCGTACAGAATCGTCACTAAAAATGCACCAATCCTTCATGTTTCCCTTCTCTTTAAAAATCTTTTGTAAATGGTGATAACTTTTGTGGTCAGAGACATATGCACACTCCTGGTCAGTATAATAGTGTTTCGTTTATCGCATGTGTTTCTGGAGACTGATAAAAAAACTTCCTTATTGCACGAGTTGTCGGCTCCTTCCAAGGTCTGCAATGTTAGATAAATGGCACCAAAACTTTCCTCTTCACTTACAGTAAGAGTTGTTTAACTGCAGTGAAAAGGCCTGTCTACAAATTACGGAAGCCAAGTCATCAGGGTCATCTGGCTAACAGTGCAGATTTATTTGGAGGAACAAAGGAGGGCTGGGATTATCATCTGAAATTATATTTGGGGACTTGTAAACCAAATTCTTAAAACTCAAAGCATCTCTAACAGACATAAAGACCCTGATGACCAGCAATTTTCTGCTACTTACCCCAGAAAAAAAATTAAAGTCATTGTACTTGGCCCCAAACACATAAGAGACTTGTTATCTAATGATACAGCTGCCCTAGATTGCATCATCCTGGCAGCACTACTGCAAGGAATCTGGGAGTTATATTTGATCAGGATATGTTCTTTAACGCCCACATATAAAGAAATTCAAGGAGGGCTTTTTTTTCACCCACGAAACCTGCAAATAACAGGCACATTCTGTTATATAGAAAAAGTAACCCATGAGTGGTGTTATTCTCCGTTATCAGGCTGTACTAACCAGACTCGATCTGGTCTGAAATGCAGCTGCAAATTTACTGACAAGAAGCAAGAGAAGAGATCACATCTGTCCTGTGTTAGCTCTTCTGCACTGGAGTATGATTTAATATTCTTTTTTTTTCATCTGCAAAGCTCTTAGTGGTCAGGCACCACTGCATCTTTATACGATCGAAGCACCCTGTAACCTTACTAGAACACTGTGCATGCAGATAGCAGGGCTGCTTGTCATCCAACAGCCTCCAAGGATAGTTGAGGAGGTAAAGCCTTTATATATCAAATCTTACTCCTGATAAATAATCTACTGGTTTGAGCGAGGGAGGTAGACTCACTCCCCATTTACAAGAGTGAAGGGTTTAACAGTTCTCTTCTGATAAAGCTTCGAGGTCAGGGCTCAGACTATTCACTGGGACATTTCGCACACAGAGCTCCTGTCTCTCCCAATCTGTGAGCACAAATGTATCATCAGTGCATGTTACTAAATATATCTTCCCAGGAGTCTTTGAGCTCCCTTGTCACATAGGTCATGTTTGTGAATCATGGTTAGGGACTGCCTGCTGTAGAGGACCTACTTGACTCCAGCTGCTGCAATTACCATTAATATCACTCTGTTGTTAGTGACTGATTGATAGAAAAAGAAAAAAAAAAAAACACCTTGAAAACCCCTGATGTACTCTTCACAATAATAAAGGCAGGAATTCAAGGGTTCCTGCCCAACATGGAGATAAATTTGGGCTGTATGAGTAGTTTTAATTTTGACAATTAGTGGATAAATTATAACATTATAGCATATTTATTTTGTTATATGCGATGTAAATCTGATTTCTTAGGAGCCACAGGACGGTCATGTGTAACAGCATGTGGAAACAGTGTTCCCGGCGCTGTAGACAGACCTGATATTGAACCCTCACGCTGTGACTGCTGAGGGATGCTTGTACCAGTCTGACACTGATGGATGGTATCACATTAGGGTGTGCCTCTGCTACACCACCAAAACCTCATCATTCAGCAGATCTCACAGAGCAAATCCAGTAGCTCTTGTTTTACAGCTGTTAGACACAGAGTCACGTGACCTGGATGACAAAAAAAAACTACAAAGTTACCCTGAGGGAAAATGGCAGAGGTGGAAACAGTCATGTATGGATGCACAGCTATGATGCCGGAGCTCATATCACAGCACCCTCTAGTGATAAGATAGAGCAATGATCTGTAGATATGAGGGGGGAAAACAAGATAAACAGGGAGGACTATTTGTGTGTGTATGTGTGTGTGAGAAAGAAAAAGAGAGTGAAGAGAGGTGGTGTTTGAGACATCCTGCTGATAAGATACAGTATTGATCAGTCGAAAGTAACTACATCTTGAGACAGAGAGTTTTCCTCTGTCTGAGCTGATTTCAGAGTGCAAAGAGGACATTGAGTGGGCTTGTGTGTGTGCACGATTGTGTTAGAGTGTACACAAGTGTTAAGGATTCAGCAGTTGACGTGCACGAGATTCAACAACTGGACAAATGCTAAGACTCGTTCAAGAAAACAGCTAATGAACAACACAATGATGCACTTGTGTACCTACATCTTGTGTTATGTAACTCTGTGTTTTTCTTCCCTGTGATGATATTCTCAGTGAGGTAGTTTGACTATGCAGGGGCTGGATTTTTAAGCATCCCTCTCATATGCTGCAATAGAAAGGCTCTGCTACAAACAGCATTGCTCTGCAGTCTGTGGAACGGACTGGGCGATCCCTGCAAACACATAACACAGGCACGCTCAGTGTGACATAATCTGTTATTGACTTAACAGACGCTCTGGCTCCTGGGTCATCTCCATCTGCTCTCTAGCCTGTTAGCCTGTGTCACTGAGCCGGAGGAGGGAGCGGGGTGGATTTGGCCTCAGGCAAATTAGGGCTTGAACCCCCCCTGCATGTATCACAGTGCCACCAGGCAGTGAATAGTGTTACCCCATTCTTACAATAAGAGTAAACCTGCAGCGTTGACAATAAAGTGCATATCATTATATCGTTTTAGGAGTTTGGCCAAGTTCAGTGACTTCTGCGTTGTCCTTTTTGAAAGTTAGGCCATCTAGGTGTCTGATATTGCCAGAAATGAGCAGAAATTCAACTTGATTTAAGAGGATCAAACAAAGCTATGTTGAATTTTTGCATCAAGGGTTCAAATAAGATAAGGCTTGGATCAGTCCTTGATTTATGGACTAACACGGCTAATCAAAATACATATTACTCAGACTGTATTATGATGTTTATCTGCAGAACAACCCCTGTTTTATTGAGTTATCTGTACATTAGGTTTGAAATCGAAGTTTGAAGCACCAAGAAATGTTGGTCTCAAAATGCAGTGAAGGCCTATTGAAATTACATTAAATAAAAAACAGATAAGTCCCTATTTAACCCTGTATATGTAGCTATTGGGCCTTTTTCGTGTCGATTCCAAATTAAAATGCCACCTGATTAACCGTAGAGCTTTTATTTTGAAAGTCACTGGCCTCGTGTTATTGTACCCTGCATAGTTTCTTGGTGGCGTTGAGTTCAGATGGTTATCGCAGTTGATTATGATGATAAAGGAAAAACAGTACCGGCAGAGAGTGGGAGGGTGCGGGGTGTGGACCCAAATTAAAATGACATCATCCCCATTCTTCGCCCAAAGTCCCCCCCCTCCCCTTCCTCCCTGTCCATCAGCTGGAAAACCGGGACCAACCGGGACAACCCCACCTCCTGCCCAGCCTCGACACACCTACACACACATACACACACACAAAGCTTGAGGCCCTGCAGAGGCTCACTTACAAAACTGTCGGTGCCGCAGGGACACAGTACGTAGAAGGAGACGCCGGGCTCTGCGTAAAAGTCCAGCCGCCTCTCGTCGTCCTCCTCGGCAAAGATGAGGTCGAACGGGTTACCGGAACACCACTTCTCCGCCGCCTCCACCAGATGCTTGAACTCCATCCTGCGTGATCCGGTCTGCGGTTTCCCTGGCTCCGGAGCTTGATCGGGGTCTCTCTGGCCGTCGCGGCGATGATGCTCAAGACGCAAAAAACAGCTGATCGGACAGCAGCATCAGCAGCCTCCACTACCGCATCTCCTCTAGAGCACCGTGTGCATGGCCCGGGAACACAGACAACACTGCTGGTGCATAGAGTGTAGGCTACCGGGTCTGGTGTTCATCCGTGCTCAAACCCCCATTCCTCTCTTCCTCACCACGTTATGAAATCAAGCCGTCGGTCGCATACATGCATACGCAGGAGGACGCTGGAAAAAACGCGATGACGAACAGTGAAGCCGGGCAGCCGTCCATATGTGAGGCACTATAGGCCCACTCCCAGATATAAAATCCTTTATATCATGCGTAAAAAAAAGGATATACTGTTCCTCATGGAAATTAAACATCATACAACATGACCCATGCTGGAAATGGCATGTCTAAATGACATACAATGTTTGGCATAAATTAATATTTAATATATGGGCCTTTGAAAAAAAAAAAAGTCACAAAACTAGAAAACTGCTAGTCATCAGAGGGAAAAATAAGCCTGTAAAATCACGGCAGATAAAATAATTCAAAGTTACAATAATAATAATAATAATAATAATAATAAAAATAATAATACAAGATTGGACTTTCAGCAGACTCCCCTTTAAAATACGATTATCTGCCTAAATACTTCACTTGTATTTAAAGGAATCCAGTTTTCTGTCTGATATTATAATGCCTCTAAATTGACCCTTCTCTCTCTCTACCCCCTGGAGTCTTTACCACCAGGGGGCAGGCGAAACCTTTCTACAACGCCCGGCTGTCATTGTGTCAAGCTCGGAATACGCAGCCTCACAAAGACCGGATACGAGGGATTGTTGTAGAAGTAGAGCATACAGTTGCCAAAGAGTCAACACCAAAGCTCAATTTAGTATACCACTGTGTAATCCACATATTATTCTAGGCCTATTTTATAATTAAATTCAGCCAGTAATATGTTGGTAAATTTGTCAAAGTAGTTGTCTTAGGTCTTAAACCTTCCAAAATGTGGAAAAACATTGTAAGTTTTGAGTGAGGTTAAATTGTTACTCCCTCGCCTGCATCATTCAAATGGAGGATATATGAGAATACTAGAATGAACATCTGATTTGCAGCTTCAAACCTGGTTGTCAAGGAAAGGTTTAAGAAAAATTAAGAACTTTTTTTGAATTGTCTGTCGTCTCATTTGTAATGTCTAAACTAAAGGTCAGCGACTATTTATAGAAGAGTTGTAAAGTCTGATGGCTGTCAGTACAAAAGATCTTCTGAATCTTTCTGTCCTGAAGTGAAGAGAGAAGAGCCGTCCATCACCATTGGCTCTTTGGTCCATCAAGGTGTTGTGAAGTGGGTGATCCATGTTCTCGAGAATAGTCTCCACCTTCTTCAGTGTAGATCTCTTCACCACATCTTCCAGTAAGTCCAGCTTGAATCCAACCACAGAGCCAGCCTTTTTCACCAGATTGTTCCGGTCCTAACTGAAAACCACTTTACCTAAACATGTCAATTCTGGACAAGATTATTGTACAAGAGTTTTCAGACTCTCTAAAACCACAATTTCAGATTTATAAAAGCTTGATTTTATTTGTGTTATTAAAAATGCCAAAATCAATGTTCACAGTGCAGCAGGTCCTGATCCCACAGTGCCGATCCAGAACACCAGGGGCGTTAGACAGGCTATTTAAAACACAGTTTCAGGTTTGTGAAACTTTATTCTATTTGTGAAAACGCAAAAGACTAAAAATGTCAGTTTTATTTCTATGGTCATGGCCAGTATAATCCAGGGGTGAAAAAGGGTGAAATCAGCCTCTTTTTTTCCAAAGACGGTGTCACAGACAGTCTGTAAACACTTTAGGACAGTCTATTTCAAGTTTGACAAGTCTTTATACAGTGGCTCAGGACAAGGACCTGGTCCAAGGGGGAGAAAAGACTTTGAAATCAGCCTTTTTCACAGATAGGTCAAAGGTTTCATAAACACAGGAGTTTGCAGACTCTCTTGGGATAATCAAGTCCAGAACAGACAGGTCTGGGTATAGTGGCTTTGAATCAAGACCGAGACTCCTTAACATTTTCTTGACCAGCTTCTTGAAAGTCATGGATGAGGTGCTCTCTTTAGCGCAGTATGAGTAAAGATCCCAGTATCTTGTAAAGAGAAAGAGTTGTTCTCTCTCAGCTTCATTACAAACATTGAGCTGCCGTTTACCTAACCCTAACCAGTCAAGTGACCACAAGATCAGACTGATTTGTAGGGGAGAGTGGGGTAAGATGAGCCATTTTTCATATTTCGGATCACTATATCAAGGTAATCATAGTTTTGTCTCAAACCAGTGTATCTGCATATATTTCAAGATGTTGTGAATCCCTGCAAACCAACAGAATGAATGTAAACATAACTGTGTTAAAAATATAGCATGCCAAAAAAAAGTGGTATCCTATGGTCAACTTACCCTGTGTATGGAGTAAGTTGACCATAGGAGCGGGGTAAGTTGAACCGCCATTTTTACCATTTCCAAGCAACAGGGGGTGGCTCAACTTACCCCACTACAATGTTGGGGAAGTTACTCCAAAAAAGTGATTCGTTACTTATTACTCATTACTTCTGAAAAGTGTAATGAATTTACTTTACTCATTACTTCATTTGAAAATTAACGTCACTACTTATTACTTTACTTTCCTGTTTTTTAATCTACCGTTCAGATACATGCACAAACTTCATAGCGCCATAACTTGGTGTTTACTGAATAAATGTATACAAAATACTTTATACATACATATAACACCATACGAAGGAACAGTGCCTCCTAAACCTGGGAGATTCTATTGTGGACAGTGGAAGCATTTCTTCTACGATGAACCCTGCTGCCAGTCTTGTTATTTCTTGATGTGTTACCTGCTTCTGTGCTCCGATGGTTGAGAAAAGCTTGGCTTGATTAGGGGGTTGTCGGCTGCTGATCAACTCTCTCGGTTTGCCGGAGAGCAGGCTCTTTCGCCACAAGTTTTGTACTGGCATGAACGTTAGTCAAATGTTTGGCGAGGTTGCTCATAGACTTTGCCGAAGTTGAAAGCTGTCTGTCGCCGGAACATATGGTGCATTTTACTCTTATATTTTTGTCCTCACGAGCAACAAATTCAAAATAGTGACTATATCGCCAGTTTCGCCACTTCCGTCTCCATTTTCCCTCTTCCCGCGCAGGCGCACACCACGCAACTCTATCACTATGGCAACGCTCTGGCGTCACACACACAGGTAGGCAACGCCTCCGCATGCAGGCACCGCTGACGGATCAAAACCATTCACATTGGCAAACAGAGCTTGGGTAACGCAGGAAATCGCGTTCCTCTGGTCTAGCAAAGTAGTGTAGTTACTGATATTTTTAATGTAACGCCCTACTTTACTTCGTTACCCCAAAAAAGTAATGTCGTTATGTAATTCCGTTACTTTGTAACGCGTTACCCCCAACACTGCCCCACTCTCCCCTACTTGGGTAGTTTACAGATGTCATTGTGTGTATATGCCAGGCTAGAAGAGAGTCTGTTCTCAGCGTAAATTAAGGTAGCGATTAAAAAAATTATGTTGATATGATAAAATTGCATGAGAAGAAAAAGTATTTTTCCAGTGGTTTGACGAGGCAACTTTACATGACTCTTATTTTGAAATCTCTTAAAGGAAGTAGTCCCATGATCATTAAATTGAAATTAACACTTTCTGTCCCACAGTTCGTCCTCGATCCCTGAGGTTATGATCCTCCTCAGTGTGTGTGGGACCTCAAAGCGTCCAGGCGCGCTCCTTTGCAGATAGAGGACTGTTGTGCGTCTTTAACCCCCTTAACAGCCTGAAGCATGCCGCGTGCTCTGCGTAAAGGTTAGTGAGGGCGGATCACTGCCGGACACCCGTGTTGTCCAGCACCCAGGGGTCGCGCCTCGTTGGCATTGAAGACCCTCAATTTTTTTTCTTTGCTCACCAAAAATTTACAGAAAAAAACCCTTAAAATGGATCCTTTACAAAATGAGAATGACTGTGAGGAGGACTCGCAGTGTGCTGAAGAGGAAGAGGAGGTGGATCCAAGAATCCAGGTGAGATCTTTTTCTGAATAAGGCCAGATGTTGTCACTAGTGAATGTGACATTGAGATAAAAACCAGGGAAAAGAAGTGCTGAGTTGCTGAAGTGCAATATATACGGCCAGTAAAGCTTGCCAAGTGTAAAGTACTACTTTCCCATGTTAATATTACACCATAGATGTCTTAGTTTGAGTTTAATAACAGTAGTATTTGGTAGCTGGATGTTGCAACTTCCAGGACGTGCAAGTAACTGTATCTTTCTGTCCTTGAATACATTTAAAAGTACCAGCCCTGTTGTGCTTTCTCAGGGTGCGCACAGACGAGTGGCTGCATTCTCAGTAATTTGGTTAACTGAAGTCACACAGTCTAACCTAAAGATACAAAATCAGTTTCAAACCCCCTTCTCTCTCTCTGTGTGTGTCCTCTCGCTCTCTTTCCATGCCTTCCATGTTTTGTGTAAACAGGGAGAGTTGGAGAAGTTGAACCAGTCTACTGATGACATTAACCGCTGGGAGAGTGAGCTGGAGGTAAGACGAAAAACATCAACTACCAACACTGCTATAGTCATTACTGCCTCTCCCTGCTGGAGTAAACACGTCCAGCCATGGCTGAGCTGCAAAAACAAGGAGACTATGCTTTATACCTCCAGACTTTATATCTTAGGTTTTACTCTAAAGCTGTCAGAATCTGGTGCTGCGAAAAAATACATCTTATCTGCTGTGAGTTTTTGAAGCTTATGCATAGAAACGTCTTTCTATTCATGAGTTTTTATGAAACACTGAAGCAGCAACTGTTTCTCCCGTTAATCAATGCTGCTCTGTCTGAAACTTGTTGCAGCAAGACCCTCAATTTAATTTTATACAAGCTTAATAAGCAATCTGAACCCAAAGTGCTCTTTTCGTTTCCTCTGTTGCTTAGTAAGCCTTTCCTTTATAAACACACCCAACCATTTAAAAAGGGAAGAGGCTGTAAAAAATGCAGAGAGAAACAACAGAAACATAGAGACTGGTGTTTTCTTTTTTAAAGAGGTCACTCATGTAAATGTGTACCAGCAGAGTTACTGTTCAGCTAAAGGAAAAACATTCCACATGCAGGCAATGGTTTCTCTTTTCCTCGAAGTAGGCCTCTCCTGTTTCTCATAGACCTTCATTCACATCCCAATACCGCAAACCAGCGCTGGAATAATTATAACAACAGAGCAGCAGAAGCAGAGGGCAGGACTCAGGCAAACAGGCCTCAGTGTGAAAACTATCTCAATATATCATCGAATTGCTATTCTTAATCTTGAACAGGTTGAATGGAGATCCTCTTTACCTCTGTTTTGTAGACATTTACTTCATATTCCTGTTTGTGCTTTGAAAATATATGCTTTTTACTGCTCTTGTGGTTATTTCAAGAAATGATAGTATAAGTAGAGCCAATGATATAAATACACACAGGCATATGAAAGAGAAAAAGAGGAAGATAAGGAATGCATTACAGACTGAAGCGCTGTAATAGTAGAGAAGTGAAGAATGTAAATGGTGCCTCTGACAGGCTACAGGCTGTTATCCTGCTGAGCCTGGAGTTGATTAATGATGATGTGGGGAAGAGTCATTGGATTTAAGAAAAGCTCAGGCAGTGAAGTTTAATCCCTATGTACATATGAGGTTCTCTACCCTGATGACAAAAAAACTATGAAACCTCTCCCATCAAATATCAATACAAAGATAAAGGCCGACAGCAAGGCCAACAGAGTATGGTGATAGTAAAGGCTGCATTTGTTGCCATTTGTCCCAACTTGCATGCTATGTCACTATCTCTATACAGGAACAGGAAGTCAAGAAACAGTATGATGTCATAGGAAGTGAGCTTCCTGTAGCGCCCTCTCCGTTTTCCTTCTTTTACCATTTGCTGTATCCCCTCATCAGCTTTAGGAAAAGGATGCAGGTGCTGCCGCCTTTCAATCTCCTCTCTTTGAAGGAGAGACACAGCTGAATAGATGCCCTCAATTACACACACACACAATACACAAAATGCACAATGCAGTCAATACAAACTAATGACCTGAGATGAGATTGTGACAGACCTCACTGGTGGATAACAAGTCTGCTGTACAGACTGCGCAGATACACGTCTTTGCACTTCTGTTCCCATATCTTTTCAATTTCAAGGTGAGTTCCTGCCAAAGATTTTCTAAACAACACTCCAGGCAGCAAAAACAGAGCTGTAGAAAATGCAAACATCTAAAAATGACAATCAGCTGCTGTGCACGCATATGTTTTTGTACAAAGTGATTGTTGACCGATGACTCGAATTAGAAGAGCTACTTTTGAGGCAGCATGAAAGCCAAAACTGGAGACAAATATTAAACATAACCACAGAGCTCTAGAGAGTTAATGTGCAAATATATATATACAACAGTGGTTTAAGCTTTAACATTAGAATACTTAGTTAAAGTGTTATGTCTTCAATCTTTGCGATATGTTTACAACGAACTTGGTTTGTTACAAAATAGATGGGTAGCAAATCCCAAAATGAAAAGATGCAGATGGAACACTTGAAACAGAAAAAACACCACAGATGAAGACAAAATATATAAAGAATCATCAAATATACCAAATACAGACATTAAAGCTTCAATGACGTTTTTAAATAGCGTTATGAACTAGACATAATTAATACTAGCGTCTCCTTCCCATTGAGCATTTTTTGGTCTAAAAGAGGTCTAATAGACGTCTAAATGCAGCCTAGATGACTGGTCTAAAATCAGGCTACTGCAGGTCTAAAAATGAAGGTTTTTTAGATGTCTAAATTTAGACCAAGTTTAGACTAAATCTAAATCTGGGCTATATCTATACTACACTGTATATTGCTTAACGGCTATCATAATTATTTTGGTTAAGTACTTGGAGATAAGTTATGCAACTCACAGTTGATTTTTGAAATAAATAGTTATCGAATAATGTGTTGAAGTGCAACATCTAAATTCCGTCTAAAAATATACAGCATCTAGATGGTTGAAATTAGGTCTAAAAAAAAAAACTAGACGTCTAATAGCGGTCTATTGCTCAGTGGGTTATGACCTATTAATTCCAACAAGACCATCAAAATAACTATTGACTTTATATTGTCTTAACCCCTGGTAGAGGGTAGTTGCCAGTGGTTGTCTGTGAAACTTCAAAAGTTTTCCACAAGAGCTTCAAATATAAAACCAAAAGGGGATACACTGTCTTATGATCAAACACAAGTGTAAGGAGGTTCTGGGTCTGGGTTCTGTTTATGTATTTTACAAATTTGTTTGAAAATGTCTTACAGGTACATCTACCATGGTCACATTGTATTATGGGTGTTTTGAATGCTTACACTTTTAAATTAACATCCAGCTTATTAAGAATAATATCCATTCGCTTTAGTCCAGAAATTAAAGTGTTGAAATGTGTCAGTATACTCTTAAGGTCTTTGCTTTTATATGCAGTCTAAAATGAAGATACTTCACTGTAGATTACCTGACAAGATTAACAAACATAATCTGTGTGTGTAAATGTGTGCAGGACTGCCGCCAACGGTTTCGTGCAGTGCTGGTGGAAGCAACAGTGAAGCTGGATGAGCAGGTGAAGAAAATTGGACGAGCAGTGGACGACTCCAAACCGTACTGGGAGGCCCGAAAAGTAGCAAGACAGGTACACTTAAATATACAAACACAGAGACAAACACGAGTAAACAGAGTCTTAGGTCTTTGGTCTACGGAGTGATTGTAAGGGCATGGTCACTGAGGCTCAGCCATGAGATGTTTAAAGAGCTTAGCTTATATCTACTTAAAGAGAGCAGCATCACGTGATAGCTATTTTTAAACTTAGTCTAACCTCTGTATGCTAACCAAGGCTCGCTTTCACACACACACACACACATTAGTTTTTATTAAACTTGTCATATTCGTGCATAATCTGACTTGCTGTTGCTGTCTGACTACATCCATGTCTCTTTCCTGGATGCACTGTTGCAAGAAGGTAGGCTAGCAGGGGATTTCCACACTAAACAGTTCTGTCCCTTTTCCAACGGGTCATGTCCTTTACAGTCTATGTCTCTCCAGACTGCAAGGCGTCGATCTGATTGGACACAAGCAGAAATTTAGAGTCCAGCACCCCCTCCTCTCGGCCAATGACAGAGAAGCTTATGAGTCATTCATCAGAAGGTTGACATTTGTGTGTCAGAGCTGAGCTGTCAGGCTGAAATAGATTGTGTATATATTTATACTTATGTGAGTGTGTGTATCTTGGTATACTGTCGCAGTATGACAAAGTGCTGTACCTGCCAGTGGCTTCTGCTGACAGCTACACGTGAGAGTCAAGGATTACTGAGAGGTTTGAATTTTGATGGGACCTGCATTCATGTAAAAGGATCAGCTTATGCTAGTTTTGTGTGTGCAGAAAGGTGTGTGTGTGTGTGTGTGTGTGCGTATGTGTGTGTTTGTGTGTGTGATTATGGGGTTTCTGTACTGAAAAGCCAATGGAGGCCTTGGGTTAAACTAGCTTATTGTCTGGTTATGATTTATGGATGAATATTTAATATTTAATACATGACCTACTTCAAAGGGATTTAAATGCTTACCCTCAGTGACCCTAACAGATCCAACTCACACTCACATATACACACACACTGTATATCACCTACCCCCATCCGTAAACCCGTCTCAGCCCTCAGCCCCCCATGTTTTCCCCCTACATTCCAACCGTCTGGGTGGGGGTGTGTAGGAATTTGCCTCTACTGTCCTATCTTTTGTCCTTTTCACCCAGCATTCTCTTCTGCATGGCTGCCTGTCTGTCTGGCTGTCTGACTGTCTCCTTGTGCCCCCCTCAACTATCTTCCTCATCATCTTCTCGATTATCTTGTAATGGGGTGACTTTATCGGGACATAGACGTCAAGAAGTGTGACAGTCTGACACACCAGCGTTAAGTCAGATGATATGCATCATGAATGCATAAGATGACTGCTTGTCATTGTGTTTCAAGAATCATCATATTGTTGGCCTCTGAGAGAGTCAGATCTTGTGGGCTCCATGACATCATTTAAATGACCTGATAACAATACCTTTAGTTTAGATGCTGTTCTTTGTACAGCTTTTGTGAGTGATAGAAACTAGCATCCTCCACCTTAAGTGCAAGCAACCCACCAAGGTGCTGCAGATTTGCATTTATTCAGGTGTTATTTGTTTTTTGCCCAGTCTTTTAATAGTCACTGTGTTTGGTCAGCTTTGAATTGACAACACCATGAACAAACACCAACCCTACGTGAGAGAGGAAGTATGCCGCCGCTCTGCACAGGAAGTTCTGAAAATTAGGACACTTTGTGTAATGTTTTATCTTCTACCGAACAAAAATAATCGATCGATGCATGATAGTCTTTGTATTTTCTCTGTTCCTCATCCATGTTTTTCTGTCTCTCATCAAATATCCATCATGCTCCTTCTGTTATCCCTGCACCCCTCTCATCTAAGGGCCTGGGAAATGGGTCATGATGGGAGACAAAGAGGAGGAGTTTATCTTCACCAGTCAAACTAACACATTAGATGCAAAGAAACTGTTATCTTCTTTCTTCTTCTCTATATCTCCTCACTGTCTCCCCACCTGGATATCATATCTAACCAAGGCAACTCTCTGATATCACAGCAATTCTGACAGAAAAGCTTTCAGCCTTTATTGTGAAGAGATGCAGACCTGTGCTTACTTGCGTCACTGCGTGACCTTTTATCATAAACATGGCTGATGGTGACAGGGAGTCATGTTGCAGGGGTTAATGTGACAGAGAGCCTGGGAGGGTGGTGAGAAAATACGTGTAACAGCTGAGAGGACTACACTGGCCTTTTGGGAGTCACTTATGTAAAAGCTGTTAATGTGCAGCTTGTTCCCAGACTCATGACTAACCCTCATGGAGTTTTCATTGAATTATTAAGTAATATTTGCTCTATAGGAGCCGTCAATCAAATCATAGTCTTATATCTTCACTGTCTTCATTAGTTCTCCTTGCTCTCATCTTTGCATGGTACAGGGGGTTACTTTTTGACAGAGCACTTGTAATACCACAAGGCTGAATGCAATCTGTTAAAGTAAACAAAGCTGTTAAAGCTCTTAAAAGAGTCTTAAGAAAGTCTGATGAGTCATGGCTAACTAAAACAGAGCAAAATTAGGATGGACAAAAAATTGAGCATAGCAGTAGTTTAGGGAGGACAACGCCAATGCAGTCATGTTGCTTAGTGTGAAACATTTTGTGATGTTAGCATTTATATTTACAAATGCGTTTTTAAAACAACATGACCAGTGCATTGTTACAATCTGGATCTTAGACGGCAACATACAACATTCACTTGAGTAGTAATACCAACAGATGAGACACAAAAGCTTGTGTGAGTATTTTATTAAAGCAATGTAGACGAAAATATTCTTGGTGCATTAAAATACTGCCACTGGGAACTTACAGATTTCAGTCCTGCCTTCTGAAACAGTAGTAAAAAAAGTACATGCAAAATATTTTGTAAAAGAAGAAATAGAGTCATGCATTAATCCATTATTCTATGCTATTGGTATTAAATACTGTAGATGTGATTCTCTAAGCCAGTAACATGTTTTGTAAGAATTAATTGAAAGTATAACTACATTTGGTTATGTTGCTGATTTCAGATCATGGCTAGTATTTCTGTCAGAAGCAATACTAAACTGCATTATTCAATATACTGTAACAGAATTTATATTAAACAGTAGCCAGATACTGTTATGATTTTAATGTCATCACTGGGGATGGAAAACATGTTCTGGTTGAGAGAAGATAATTGTGTGATTGGCTTTGCGAGGGGAGCTGCTGATATAATGGCAGATAGAACCAAAATGCTGCTGATTGGCCGACCTATTAATTTGTTTAACTAACACTTAATTTCCCTGTTTGTAATGAGAGTGTATTTTTGTGCAACCCCTTCATAAAATATTAGAAAAGCAGCAGTGGAAAAGCTGGTAGCTTATAATGACTAATGAAACAGATGTTCCATTTATAGTCTTTGGAAAGTACCTGTTGGTGGGATCAATTTAATAGAAGTCTGGGTTTAGTTTTCGTTCCTTTTCTTTACTGGCTTTACAAATCTTGCCAAAAAATACATTTAAATCTCAGACAATTCATATTCAAAACTGTGAAAGCTTCTATACAGGAATAGAAAGCCAAAATTCAGAGTGAAAAATAGCGACTACAACAATGTTACAATAATCCATTCAAAATGCCCTGGGACAGAAAAAACAAACTATACCAGCATGTTTGCTTTGGACGGTTAAAACAGACAGAACATACTGACAGACTTAAAGGGTAAGTTAGCTTATATGTCAAAGGGTCACACAGCATTTACAAGAACTCACTTCCCTTTAGTTTGAATAGAAAAGTGTCCCATTGAATTCCAGCACTGAACAAAATGTACTCCAGCCCCATAAAACATTTTAAGAACCAGAGGTACAGTATCAGCGTGACAGCACATTGTTGCATAACTTTGGGTGTCTCTGACATAAGTGAAATGATCTGCTAGATAACTTGGAGTGTAATTCATCACAGATGTGTTCAAGTGACGACCGTGAACTATTTGAGGCTGTGAAAAGTAATCCCAACATTGGTGGGGAGATAGGGAGTGCTTTTTTTTTCTTCTTGTGTGTTTCTGATGGAGGGGGAATCACAAAAATTAACATCTTGATCAATATGTTTAAGATATATCGATATGTATGTTGCTCTTTTTTGTTTGGTTTGTAGGTTTAGGTCATGCCTTTAATGTCAGACTTTTCAGGAATGCCAAAGTTATTATCTGAGACAATATCTTTCTAAAAGGAAGACAAAGTCATGCTCAGCCTCAATCTTACAAAGAAAATCCTGGTGATACTGATAGCTAAATATTTTCCAAAGGCAAAGGTTTTCAGTATTTAAAACATTAACTTGATTAACCAGATCTTCTTGATTTTATCGTATTTGAGAAAATCTGATAAAAGTTTCTGTAATCACTTGATTTTGGTTTCCAGCCAGTTTTCTGACCTTCAAGTCATGCCTGTCAGAGTGGAAAGAGTGGGTCCAAATATTCCTAGCATGATGGAAATAATCCTCCTATTGACTGTGACTGTGGGCAGGAAGAGCCCACTGACTAAGTGTCAGATTTGTTTAGTGACAAAGCGTCTGTTTGTCTAGTAGATCAAGAAACGGTTGTCTCTCTTGGAGTGTGCGTTTGTGTGTACAAGCAAAATCTCCTTGTCCCCTTTTGACTGTCATGAAGACTCAACCATGGCTCCTTTAGAAGAGATGTAGCTCACAAATGCACACACACAGGCAGGAATGGGCCCAACACCACTGCCGTGTTAGAGCAAATGCTGTGCCAACGTTCTGGTTGACATTGGCGACCAAAAATAACATTGTGTGTGCTTTGAAGTCGTCGAAAAGCTGTGATCATTTAGCACTGGAGTCCTTTCCTGACATGCAAATAGTTTTCTGAAGCATGTTCACGGGCATAATAATAAGAACTCTTTTCTCGGAACTTTAGGCCCAGATTGAAGCCCAGAAGGCCACTCAGGAGTTCCAGAGGGCAGTCGAGATCCTGCGGGCTGCCAAAGAGACCATTGCCCTGGCAGAGGAGAGGCTGCTGGAGGAGGACAGTCGTCAGTTTGACTCCGCCTGGCAGGAAATGCTCAATCATGCTACACAGAGGGTACATACATGATGCAAGAGAGCTAAAGTATTCTTTACGCTTTTTAAATCTTGGAGTAGGGCACAACTACTAGTAGAAAAGGCAAAAGCAGATGTTATTAAGATTGTTGTGGAAGTTAAAATCAGTCTTTGGTCAAAATAAACCTTTCCTAACTGTTCTAGGTGATGGAGGCTGAACAGGCCAGAACACGCAGTGAAGCAGAGCACAGAAAAACAGCAGCCAACTACAACTCCTGTATCAGCCACATGAGGCAGCTAGAGAAGAAACTCAAACGAACAATCAACAAATCCAGGTTTGTGCCTTTTCTTCTCCTCCTTCTTTCCTGAATGGTGCTTTTTTCTTTCTCCCCTACTCGGGCCTCCCTATGTGTCAGTTTGAGAAAGAGGGGGCTGCATTCATGTCATCTGATGGAGTCCAGATGTTTCATGTGTGGATTTTGCAATGTTGGGGTGTGCTCCCTTTGTAAGAGCCAAGGAATGTGACTGCTCACAGAGGAGTGTTATTCTTCTTGTCACACTGGGTTAAGTTTTCTCCCTCCAACATTCAGTTTTTCCTTCTTTGTCTCTCTCTGCAGGCCATATTTTGAACTGAAAGCAAAGTATTATCTTCAGCTTGAGGTATGTATATTAAGAGGTGGTTTTGTACTGGTTTGCATTTTCATAGAGGCCCATAGAAGCTTCATTTAGCTAGAAATCCTAGACTCAGCAATTGACTTGTAATGCACCAGACTGCATTTTTAATGGCAAAAAAAAGGCATCCCAAAAATGAGTGCAGATGGTGATGTGGACACAGACACTATAGATACAGCAAGAATGTTACAGTTTGTTTGCCGACTCCCTGAAACAGATCTGCATGTACACATGCTTTCTGGAGACTCTGCCAGCTTGGCTCTGGGAGCAGTGGAACAAATTTTCTTGCTCAATAGAGCAATGGGGTAGAGCAAAGTGCCAGATTTACAGTCAACGTTTAAGAGACATCTTCATAAAATGTACTGGAAGAGTGTTTAATTTCTTTTTAGCAGCATCAGTACTTGATATATTTCTGCACAGACACATTTTGTCTATGTTATAGTTGATAGAAGTGCTAAACTCGTTTAGCTTTATATCCTCAAACATCAGTTACTAGAATTAAGCTCTCAGTTGTCAATTGTCACAATCAAACCAGCCAGAGCTGTCTTTTGTTCAAGGTGATTTAGCGAATGGCATTTCATCATGTTAAACTTAAAAGGACAAACAAAAAACCTGATTAACATAAAAGTTTGAGTGTTGGTATCATGACTTATGTTAGCACTTAGCTTGGGTTACTTCTTGTAAAATTTGTAAAAATTGTAAAATTGATTTCGGGTCAAACACAACGCAACACCGAGTTAGACTCCCTCTCGAGAGATGAATGTTGCTGACCACTTGCTTCTCTAGTTACACCAACTTTAGTAACGACCACACGATAGCAATACACAGCAGTCTGAAGAGCCATAAACAAACCTCAACCAAAATGCCACAAATAATGCTCAGAACAGCACCTAACTTCATCAACAGTACATATAGGGTCCCAGCCACAGCACTAGCCACCAAACATCTTTTTAACTTTGCCTAATTTCTTTAGCATAGAGACTAAACACAACTCACCAACTCTCTTCCAGCAGGCATTTGTTTATAGCAAAACCTTGGGCGAGTCCATTACAGACTGCTGCGGGGTGACGCAGCTCAAGGAAGAACATTCATGATCCTTACTTTATCTTTCCTTGAAGTAATAATCACCATATTAATCATTTTGCACTGCAGACGTGGTAGTTCTTCTGCCTTACTGTCTCTGTCTGATTGCATTTCCATGAAGAAATTATCATAAATGTTACTAAAGTTGGTGTAGCTAGAGAAGCAAGTGGTCATCTCTCGAGGGGGTGTCTAACTCAGTGTTACAGTGTGTTTGACCCTAAATTAATTTTACGCTGGAATATCCCTTTAAATCCTTGTACAGCCTCAGAAATACATTTTATCTCATCACTAGTCAAATAATATTACACTTATTAAAAGCTACGTTGACCCCAATAAGCTCTAAGATAAATCCTTTAATGAGCAACAATGGCTGCCAATGCAGGACTCAAAATCGTATTAATCCTTTATTAAGAGACTTGCCAAGTGAAACGTATTCAATTACCAAGAAGGTGTTTTTACTAAGACTCATTGTTTGAAATTCTATAGCAACTGAAGCGCCATGTGGATGAGCGCCAGGCCAAACTCGTCGTTGCCAAAGCAGAGTACCGATCTGCACTACGCAACCTAGAGAGCATCTCTGAAGAGATCCATGCTCAGAGACGATCCCTCGCCATGGGTACCAGGGGGCAAGGTGTCGGTGCCGAGGGAGATGGAGGCAATGAGGATATCGCCAACTTTAAGATGGAGTCAGACGGTCTGTCGAGTGAGTATAATTAAAATCTAGGGTCACAGAAACGTTCACTTCATCCACAGTGTAAGGTTTTTGTTCTGTCGGTGTGTCTGCATGTTAAATGTGTGTATGTGTCTTTCAGTGGTGTCCGTATCAATTGACGAAGAGGGCAGTCACTCTAGCAGCTCAGAAGAGGAGTCCGACACTCACTCCACCTCTTCTCCACGAGCCGTGCCTTCCTCTCCCTCCACATCCTCCTCTCATCACTCCATGTCCGCCTCCACCCCACTGGACATGCCCTGTCCTTACCCCTCATCCTCCCTCTACACGCCAGGCTCCTACCTTTCCTCCCCTCCCTCGCCCTCTGTCCTCTCCACCTCCTGTCCCAGTGGGCTGGAGTTAGTGACCCCCTGTAGTTCTCATGACCCAGACTTGTTGTGTGGCTCTGGGCACACCTCACCTCTCCTGGGCCCTCGTAGCCAGTGCAGTGGAGCTTCCTCTCCAGACTGTGACCAGGAGAGAGGTGTGTGGCACATCACTGTGTACATGTGTCTTGACTTCTGATGATGTCCTTCATTCTTTATGTTAAAATGGTTATGGTCAAATATCTGTAGGTGGTCAAACAAAAATAGTTAAGCATGTTTTTACCTAGCGTGAAAACTTTGCTCTGTTAAATGTTGATATTTATGCATATCAGTACGTCCTAAATTATGAATAAAATGATGGTATTAGATGTGAGGTAATAGGTTGTGGTAATTATTGATAAATCATTGACTTTACCTTGCAGATTCCCACCATCACATGCTCTCTGTTTCTGTGTCTGTTGTAGGTGACAGAGCAGAGGGAGCCGAGGCCACACTAGAAGCCGGTTTGAACAAGCTAACCTTGACTGTAGCACAAAAACAAGATGAGGACTCTGGGGATGAAGAAGACGCCCCCTATGTGAACTCTGAGATTTCCTCTTCTGGCCCTGCACCTACCATTCTGTTACTTAACAGTGTTTGAAGGACCTCTGTCAAACTTAAAACTCTGGCTATTTGCAGCTTTTTAAGCCTTAAACTGACACAGGCGGAGTGTGTGAAGTGGACTGGTGTGTAGAGAGTAAGTTGTACACTCTCTAACCTGACATCACACCTATCCATATTGTCTGGACATCGAATTGTGTCGTGTTGAAGGTGCCACACGTAGTGATCAGTGCGTTGTCCTCCACAAAGTAAACTGTAGACTTGTGTTTTGTAAACAAATGGTGCAGGTACTGAGAATTTGGCCCCTATTGGTATATCCTGTGATAGTGTTATTCTTAAGACTTTATTTTCCATAAACCAACCTGCTTGTTGCTAAATATCATTAAGCTGATTTAATTTGCTCTTTTAAAAAAAGACAAAATAAGCTAGAAAATTTTGTGCCATAAGGAAAAAAAACAAGAGCTTTCCTTCCTTTGACATATAACATCTTGAGGCTGTCATTTTGCTTTTTAGGGATATGTCAGAGTAACAGATTTGTTGTGTAAATCTGCTACTACTGTCATCAGTTAGACATGTTGTGTAATAATGTGAAAAGTCAGACTGTTTTCTCAGTAATGAATCTTCAAATGTGGGTCGACATGGGACAAATCAAACTGAGGGATGTGAGATAATGTCTTGTTTTTTTTCCATGATCATTGAACTCCCTTTTTTACTCCTAAACTTCTGGTTGAATGAAAAGTAGGATGTGGAGACTGTAATTGTGGTTGTGGAGGAGCAGTTCTGAAGGAAAATGAAGTGTAAGCTGCACTTTGAGCACTAAACTAAAGAAGAGACTGTCTGTAGCAGGGACTGAACCTTGGAGACAACAATGGTCTTTCATTTGGATCTATAAATAGTGAGTGAATGTCTTTTTGAGTGGAGCCCAACCATCTGATGTGGTGGTAATTGTAGCACTGAGTGAATGTTTTTTTTCAGTGTGTGTCTTTGTGTACTTGACTAAAACCTAAATACTACCCTGTAGAACAAATATTCTATATTTATACTCCTGTTTTCTTGTATATGAACAGTGTTTATATGGGGCTTTTGTTGCGTAACATAAAAAAAAGCAATAAATGTGTTACACTAAACCAAATATACCGAAGCACATCGGTTCAATTCTTGTGAGCGCTATCTCAACAAAGCACTGAAGGCTTTAATTAATGGGTGGTTAGGTCTCTGTGATCTCTCGAAGATGTTTTGACCATAAATAAAGAATTCACATGCTAACGGTAAGAAAACTGACTACTGTTTAACAGGATTAGAGCTGTTGTTTTAACCAAAACTGTAAAAGATCAACTTTCCTGCCCCAGTAAAACACCATGTAAAACCACTTTCAGACCATTTTTTTGTTATGAGGATATTTTGATAAGACCTGGAGAAAAATTCCTCAAATGTCCACTTTGACTCAACCTGATGTGCAGTAATAGTTGAGGGAACTTTGACCCTTTGTATTGTGTTCTTTCAATAACAATAATGCATTAACAATTGAGAAACTATCTTTTAATCCAGCTCAAATTTCTACTTTGATATGGGAATGCACTTGTAAGATTCAGGTCAAAATTCAGGGTCATGGCCTCTCGAATAAAAGCACTTGTGTTACCAGGAGGGGATTTTACAACATCTGTTTTGTTTGCATCCTCTTTGTTATTTTACTTGCATTGTCAAAAATTCCCCCGCCTCTTCTGTAGTTTCAGACACATGACAGGATATAAAGTAATTTTTTTAAATTGATCATCAGCAACTGTCACTAAGCTACTATTTTCAGTTTCGGTCATCAGTCTCTTAAAATTGGCAGAAATGAATTTAGGTGAAGGACAAGGTAGGATAAAACAACACTAATAGAAGGGGGTATGATATATGAAAAGGTAGGATAAACTAGTCACGGTAAAGATCCATCCCAGCAGTTATAAGAAGTATCTCATTGTAGAAAACCAAGTCAAGATTTCTGTATAAGCAAAATCATGAAAACAAAGTGACCAGAGAAAATTAGATAAGAAAATACCCAATTAGTTTTTTAGGGGTGTTTTACATGGGTCACAGAGAACCTTCCTTTAGTCAGTCCTATAATCATACAACCTTATACTAATTTGATGGATATTTGTATAAGTATGATTGCTCTGCCTCTCTGCCTATATTCCTGACTACATGTTGTGCTGGATCAAAAGGTTTTAACTCTGGTCCCAAAGAGCAGACATGTACAAAAAACCACATGAGCATACTCTGTAAGATAGTGACATCTAGTGTCAAGTTTAGATTCTTTCACACTAAAAATGCACAGAGCCATGAATGTAAACCCCCAGTGCCTAACCCCCAATTTTATTTTGTTTTTTACACATTACCCACTCTGTTAAACACTAAAATCGATTCAAATAAGTTTATCTCAATTCTATTTCATTCTGACAGATGCAAATCTTCAATGTCATCATGAAAATTTCAGCTTTAAATATCTTAGCATAAGGTTCTTTGAAGTAAGATCCTTATTAAGATTTTTTTTTTCTGCATTTGAATTGTATTTACTGTACGTTGTTCTCATCTTTAGTTTATTGCAATCCTCTCTGTATGCCTGCCATTCGAGTGTGCAGGAACCATCTGAAAAGTGCAGCGCTGACAAAAAAACAAACAAGCTGCAAAGATGTTCATTCTGCATAGTCACTTCTTCACATTCATGTGTATTTTTATTTACTATACACTATTCCACTGGTACAATAATTATTTTATTATTGCATATAACTGCTAAAAAGCTGTTTTGTAAAAAGTCAGAACATTCACAGCTGTGTTTTTGAAAAGAGAAAGTGACACATTTCAACAATCTGAACTGAAACTCTGATCCTCTCATCAGACTCTTCACTTTCTCAGTTGAGACACTGGCTCAACTTAGCCCAGAACTACTATGATGACTTTATTAGTCCTCTGAGCTAAAATGGTGGACTTTTATGCTAGGTTTTTGACCTCATGTTGTAGCTCATAGATACCACAATTGATGCATGAAACAAATTTAAATGATATTTCAAGAGTAAAAAAAAGTTTTTTGTTTTTTTTTAATAAATGTCTAACCTCTTCACCCATGTGCCTCTAACCTTCACAGACTCCATCAATTGATGCCCATCTCCTAAATATTTGGTCACATGATCAATTTCTTTGACAATTTCCAAGCAACAGCGGGTGGTTAAACTTACCCCACTCTCCCCTACTAGCTAATAAGGTGCATATTTTAAGTAGGTAGGCCTCAATACATAATGACAAAAATAGAAGGATAAGCTTGAATTTCTAAACTGGCACCATTTGCTTTCATCAGGAAACAGTAAGACAGACAACCGTGTGACAAAACTTCCCTTACACATGATAACTATATTGCACAGGGAAGCAATTTCCGTTAGAGAGACGCTTTAATTTTGTCATATGACTTGAGTCACATGATCTCCCGACAGATAAAACTCACCTCGTCTGTGATTGGAGTTGTCCTCTGCCAGGGTTCACTGTGATTGGTTCAGATTGGGTGTGTTTGTGCTGCAGTTAGCTATTTAATTAGTGTGTTTGCAGCCTGATATCGCAGAGTCATGTGTTTCTTAGTCTGAGTGTACTCTGACTGCCTGCTGCACCCTCTGTTTATCTGTCCTCATAGTGGAGACCATGCGTTGGTACTTTGCAGCTGTTCTTCTGTGGACACTCACAGGTAAGAGAAAATGTTGGACCAGCTAGCAGCATGCTAAGTACGTGTGCAGACTGTCATAACAGGCGTTTCGCAATGATGTTTTTCTATTTATTTTGAGTTGATGAAATATTCTCCTGGATTAAGTGCTCTCCAGCAGCTGTAAATACGTCTTTCCCTTCGCAGTACATAGTATTAAAGTGAAAAAGTTGTCTGTGTACTCGCTAACATGCTGGGAGGACAAAGAAACTGTAACGCCAAACTTCAGGCACCAAACTGCTAATTTAGGGTCAACTGTCTCCTCAGGGTATATACATGTAGTTTGAGTGTTTTTAAGACCCCAGACGTATGTGTCGTATGTATTTTTATAATTCGGTGTATTCTACTTAAGTTTAGTTTCATACTGACTAAAAAAACATTTTGTATTTGTGGTTGAACTGGTGCAAACAGAGCACAATGTGAGGGTTTGAGAGTTTATTAATACCTCAGTAGAGTTGAGCTCTATTATGTGAGTTGTTCATAATATTTTGCCTTGGAAATATTTAGTCAAAGCCCCAGGTCTTTGTCTATCGTTGATGTATTGATAATAAATGGGTCAAAACACCATTTTCCACATATTTGTCTTGATAATGAATTATTTACACAGGCACAGTTTTCACCATAACTGTGCAGCTGTGTTCATTGAGCTTGTCCTTGACAAGGTCTGCAGTAGAAATGTATGTTTTCAGTGAAACGCCATCCAACTCATCTAATGTTTGTTTTAGCTTCAGAGGTCAAAGCTGTCCCCACTCTTCCAAATTTTGGGAACAGCTATCATGTAAAAGGTAAGCACTGCAACATCAGATCACACAGTATTGCCTGTTTTAATCTGATAATAACTATTCTCATCATGGTGCTTTTACAGGAGTGATTTCTCTGCCTTATGCTGAGATCAAGGAGCCATTTGAGGCCTGGTTTGACCTGGCAGCAAAGTCCAGCCGCATAGACTACTACCATGGTAAGAGTCTACTTGACCTGTGACTGATTCGCCTAAACCTGACTCTTTTTCTTTCCTGTTGGTGGTTTAGTGATGTGAAACGGAGAACCTGTTGTTTCAGGCTGGTGGAATAAGAGCAGGACTTCAGAACTGAGTTCATAAACCAAGAAGTGAAAAAGGATGCATAAGCACTTTTAGGAAACCTATTCTGTTGACTCATGCCTTAGGCTCATGTGACTTCAAATCTGTGCTGTCTTGTTTGAGGTGATTATGCAAGGTTGTTTTTCTTATTTTTGGCATTTTCTATAATCCTGTGGTTAGGTGACAAAATTAAAAACTTTCCATGCCAGTTTCAGTGAACATGTACTTTCATGTTCAAATTACCAAACCGTGTGAATGACAGTGTTGCACCAGCCACAGTAATATGCAAATTTTTGATAATTCAAAGTCATACAGTTACACGGGTTCTTGATTTGAAAAAGCCAAAGTAAAACCAAAATGGGTGAACCAGTCTGTCTAAAGTTAAAAAGAGGACTTTCTCTAGCATGCAGAGAATATAACTAAATGTGTTATGATCCCCAAATTTTTAACAGTGAAAATTTTATTTATTCTATTTCCATCATATCCAACAAAAAAGACTCGTGTGTCATTAGGATTTGGTTTAGAGAGAGACTGTCTGAACCATGAAATAAAGTGGTGCTGCAAGGGTTTCAGTCATACTGAGTGTCTAACAAATTAAAGCTGTTGCCGTAATTATAGTTACTTTTTGCTATATTTAATTTGACAGTACAAATAATGTCTCGATCGAACATCTTTGTCGATCATCAACAGGTCAGGTGTCGACATACCAGCTGGGGGCAGAGCAGCCATGGGGTATTTCATATAAAATCACTCCTGAGACCACAGAGGACGAGCTGAATGTAATGAAGTGTTTCCAGGTCAACGGGACAAAGGAAGAGGCTGTCACATCGCAGGCGTCGCTGCCTGATGTGCAGGGCTTCCAGGTATGCGTGTGGGGAAAGAAATACTCTTTTTACAGTTTGAACTTTCTAACACAGTTAATAGACTAGATTGTCTTATTCTGTTCATATCTCCATAAACACACTTGTGGACAACCAGAAAAATGACTTCAAGAGATGAACTCCATATTTCTATACAAATTGCCATGTGAGAAGTGCACACTGATGCTGAGAGTAAACTGCTCACCTGCATATGAATTTTAACCATCATAACACCTTGTGTAACCCTCTCTTATATTTCATATTATGTAGTGAATCGTAAAAGGGCTGAAGGTCTCGGAGCGAGGTGATTACAGAAGTTATTTAAATTCATCATCGAGTTGACTGTTCTCTTTTTATTGCAGAGCACTTATATAAAAGCCCATGAAAATTCTCAATGTTATGACTCAAATGTAAATCAGAAGATTGAATCATTTTTCTCTAAAGTAGACCATTTGTTTATCCACAGCACACTTTCCAAACTGAATGGGGTACTAAAAATTTCAGCCCTGTACTTTTTGAAAATGGCACAGAGATAACTTGTTCAGGGTTGACATATAAAAATAGCTTCACAACGAAACACCTGTTTTGAATTCGATAACAGCAAATCCTTTCAGAAAAAGTGAAATGGGGTCATATTTACCTGTCTGTTGCACAACCTCTTCTTTTGACAACACTCTGTAGGCATTTGCTTCTTTTTTTTTTTTTTTTTTTTTGTTCATCTTGTTAACAGTTTGTCTCCTGTCCTTTTTAAAAAAAATATTATTATATTTATTTTTCATAATGTGAACAAACTGGGTGGCAAGTTTAAGACCGCACTATAGGCCTATGTAGCACCAGCACTCACTCACTGTGAGGCAATATGGTTGTAGAACTGGGCAAGGCATTGTTCTGAATCAAGCTAGTCATGCCTGTTTTGCAGTAGATTACGCACCGAAACCTGTGGTTTTATCGTTAAGGGTGCCACCAGAAATTTGGTGATCCCTCATGCTATTGGCACATTTCTTGATCTGGCTTTTCACCAGATTCTCTTCAGGTTCACACAGCAAAACAGTGTTCTCAAATTGTTGTACTGTTGTATTTTTTTTTTTTTTTTAATTACATTTTACAGTGTCCCAATCTTTCTTTTTTGTTTTTGGAAATGGAGTTGTAAATACTTTATCACATGTCCAGGGTTCCTACACAAGTATAGAAAGTATGGGAATAAATTTGATCAATTTCCAGGTCTTAAAAAGTATGGAAAATAAAGTATGGAAAAATATTTGTTTCCAGACTATTAGCACAGTTCAAAAATACTGTTTTCTAAAATAGAAAATTCTGTATTTTCAAAAATAATTCTAAAAAATAGGGTATGGAAATTCCAAATGTGTAGGAACCCTGAATCCAACCACAAATTGTTAATGTTGGTAAAAAATTTAATAACATGACCGACTGAATGTCAATGTCCAAATGTGTTTCCCCCTGTAGTTCCTGAGGATGGAGTACTACGGGGGCTCCCTGTGTGAAGTTTGGCAGAATGTGACCAGTGTAGGTAACAAGAAGAACACATACACTCTGTGGGTGACTCACTCAGAGAAAGGTGCTGATGGAAAGGAAGACCCCACCACACCGCTCCATTATGAGATGATGGGATACAACACGCTACTTGGCTCCCATTATGACAAATACTTGGTGGACTACAAAGAGTTCAACACCCACGTGGACCCCAAAGTGTTTTCGTTGCCAGAAGGTCTGTTCTCTGTCGTGGCTGATACAGATATTTATGAGAAATTTACAAGAATAAAACACCTTCTTTACCTTGACCATTTTTCTTCTGTCAGGAATGACCTGTGGGGGATTTCCTGGTCCAGGAGTGGAGCACCACATGCTGGCCAATCCTATGAAAGATCTAATCCACACAACAGCGCCAGGTCACCCACAGCGCATATTTAACCAGTTTAAGGACAAGTTCCAGCGTCAGTATAGTGATGAAACAGAGCATGAAAAAAGGGAGCACGCTTTTCTTCATAATCTCAGGTGAGAGAGTTATTTATGTCACTGCAGCACCTACATGACGATCCTTTCTCAGAGGTCATTATCTTGCAGATGTTATTGGTAAAATTTTGAGCGAAGAGTGTCTGATGCCCTGATTTAATTGTTTTTGTATTTTAGGTACGTCCACTCCAAAAACCGAGAAGGACTATCCTTCTCTGTGGTTCTCAACTCTCTAGCTGATCGTACCATAGATGAACTGGCCATCATGAGGGGAAGGATACGAGGAAAGACCCCAAACAAGGGGGAGCCTTTCCCCACAAAGATTTACGAAGGGGTGACGGTCCCCGACTCTCTTGATTGGAGGCTTTATGGTTAGTGTGTGCAGTTTGAAATGATTTCAAAGATGCATTATCCTCTATCTTTATTTCACTAACTTTGCTTTTGTAGGTGCTGTGACCCCAGTGAAGGACCAGGCTATCTGCGGCTCCTGCTGGAGCTTTGCCACCACTGGAGCAGTAGAGGGCGCTCTCTTCCTGAAGGTAAAAATAAAACAAAAATGCTGCATGCATAAAAGTCACTGGTCTTATTCCAGTGTTTGCACTCACCAGATTACTTTCTTATGCTCTTTAAAGCCAGGGAATTCAATATGGCAGGTCATGTGTCCATGATCTGGTTACTTTGCGCTACTTTCATGTGTGGTATTGATCTATCATGAGCATCTTCCTTAATATTTCTTCAGACAATACCATGTCACCTAAAATAACCCTGCACAGGAGAGCATTGTCATCACAGAAAGCATTAAAAAGAGGGTTAGAGTTGAGGTAAAGTAAGAAATAGTCAACATGCCTGAAAAAAGGCAACAGAAAGAAACATATTTAGAGACGATTTAATCAAACAAAACATACAAAAAGTTCCCTGTATTAAATGCATACTTGATAAAATAAAGCTTTTTGTGGGTTTAGAGGATGTTTGTTAGTGAAAAGTATTGCGTATTATTTCTACAATCTTGATAAAACCGGATAGTTCAAGTTTCCATTCCCTTAGTTGAGTTAAACTCTCACAACTCTGCATCTGATAACCTTATTTTAAGGTTCAGTCCATTTGTCTCCCCGAGAGTGAATAGTAGTCCTCCCTCTAGAAAGAGGGCGGGTCCACTCTGCAACAGGGTTCATTGTGTCTCTATAACTCGCGTTAGACAGACCTGACAGAGTGTGAGTGTGTCAGAATAGTGCCAGTGAATGACTGTCAGCTTTCGCCTCCCTCCGTCACCAGCAAGGCAAAGCTCAAAAGCATTCCTGTACCTCTGTTGCTGAGCAACTTGATCCAAACACAGGATGGTTTATTATGGGATTTAATGCAACCCCACTGAAGTGACCAACTACTTTGATTCACACAATCTCCAGACTCACGAAACACGTAGGATTCAATCAGCGTTCCCGTTGGTGTGTGAGGACGCAGAACTGCCAGGCTGTCACACTGTCAGGAGTAGGCTCTGTGATGTGGACTGTAAACTAAGTAAGGCTCTTCTGTGAGTTTGAATAATCTGCAGACCCTCCTACTCCTTGCAAATAGATCACAGCAAATTCTGGGATGAATAAAATGTGTTTGCCTTGTCTCTAAAATCTGTAGATAAATCAGAAAGTGATCAACAACCTGGTCTGTTGTTTAAGTCTGCTGCTGAATTTTGCATTTTTTTAAGAGATTTTTTTTCTTTTTGTTAATTTTGATTCTTTTTAGTCAAACTTTTGCATTTAACTTATATAAGTTTAAGCTTTCCCAGATCGATTTGATTTGTTGACATGGTCAAACGGTGTTGTGCATCAAACATACATACTATAGATGTGACTAACTTTTTTTAAATGACCATGTAACATTACGTCAACAATTTATATCCGTTTTAGGCTCATTGTGCAAAAAATAAATCCCCACTTCACTTCTTTGAGGATTTAATACTTTTAATACTTTAATACGTATTAGATTGTCCAGATAATTTACTGAAACGTTTGATACTGAGAGCTTTTTATTTGACTGATGACTGAATTAAACTGACCGTGGGCGTGCTCACAAAAGGTTATTGCCTGGATTGCATAAAACCGCCTGTTTTGACTTGGAACTTCATGCACAGAAGCAGCGAATAAAGACAAGAGTATTTGATAGTAATCTTGTTATTATTTTGCTGTCTTTTTATAGCGCTGGGGAAATAAGTTGAGATAGAAAACTACAAATGTAGATAAAGATTAGTACGTTTTAATCTGTACAGAAATAGAAAGGGAGGGACACTTGATGTTGATACTCAAAATATTCAATACCAATAAATAAAAGGATAAGTAAATAACCTTTAACATCGGTGTATAAATGTAGTGTGAAGGGGTGCATGTGGCATGTAATGGAAAAGTCTGCTACAACACTCAATAAAGAATGTATCCCATTCGCACATTCATGTCTTGCCTAAGACACTGTGACGTGTGAAAAGTGGGATCTGAACCCCAGAATTTTGAAGTAAAAGAGCCCTTCAATGTCATTAAGAAGCAAGTGTGTGGAAGCTTATCGTACAGTGACGGGTTAGCTATTCTAAACTAATTATAATAAATTAAACTGTTGACTTTTAGATGCTTGAGTTTCTTCCCCCTTTTTGATAACAAAACATCCATTTAAATTAACCAAACCAGCCGATTTATTTTTCCGTTAAAGTAGAGTCGTGAAGATTTGAATTGTTTTGTTAGCCCTAACGAGTCCCTAGAGAAGGGTTTGTATATGAACCTCTCTGTGGATTAACTCTCCTATCCAGATAATGTAACTCATGATTTCTGTGTTTGCTTGTGTAGTCTGATTTGGCGAGAACAAAGCACTGTTTGAGAGGCCCCAGCAGTTCTTCTTTGTGCCTTTGCCAGCATAAAGGCACAACAGCAGGAAGTGACCTGCTATGAGGCCGTGCCGTCACCACAGGCAGTTTCATAAACAAAGCCAGACCCCAGGGGTTCGGTTTTTAATTTGCTTCTTCCTGATCTTACAGCATCTTCCAAGCGATATGCTAATAACAGCGGGCATGAAACCACATCATTAAATATGTTACTATTCGTGAGTCTCTTTTTCTGTCTCCTCTGTAGCCCCTGTGTTTTCTTGTTCAGTTGTATCTGTTTGTCTATGTGCAAGTTTTTTAACAGTTTTGTACCCTCTGTAACGTCTTTCTGTGACTGTTCAATACAAAGCACCGCAGGGACCTCATACCCCTGTGTCAGGTGTGATGATTTTCTTCATCTTGTCTTTCAGACTGGTTCCCTGCAGGTCCTGTCTCAGCAGATGCTGGTGGACTGTTCCTGGGGTTTTGGCAATAATGGCTGTGATGGAGGAGAGGAGTGGAGGGCATACGAGTGGATCAAGAAACACGGAGGCATTGCTACAACTGAAAGTTATGGAGCCTATATGGGAATGGTGAGATGATTTCAACACTGTGGTCCATCTCTTGAAGTGTTTGAAAAAAAGGTGGATGATTGTTCTTCAAATATTTTGACTTCAGATTCCTTTGCTTTAGAATTACCTGCCAAAAAATGAACCTCCTTTGACATCTGAAGTAAAGCTGAAAAGCCCATAGGACATTTTTTCAGCATACTATGAGTTACAAGTTGGATGAAACGTAAATCCATACATATGTCTATTACTTAGTCGAGGGAAATTTGGTAAAAAGGTACTTTTAAGGAGCATGCATCCTCTAATATTAAAGGATGGAACTCACAGCCATCGTGGATTACAAATATTTTGAAGTCATTTAGCAGACGCTTTTATCCAAAGCAACGTACATGTGAATCATACACCAGCAGAGGACATACACTGGGAGCAAGGTCGGTTAAGTGTCTTGCTAAAGGACAGACTAGGGAAAGGGGGAATCGAACCACCAATTCTCCAGTTGTTGGACGACCGCTCTACATCCTAAGCTGCTGCAATTGCACAGTTGAGGGAGAGCATACTTTCGTTCAATATCACTACTAAGACCTTAGTTGCCAAGTAAGAATAAACTAAGATGATAAACTACAACTTTCTTTTCTATTTTTTAAGCGGAGACATGCTGCATGATGTGGGAACAGCAGATTTTCTGTTACTTTCCCACTGTGTGCTTGTCGTCATTTTTCTCTTTCTCTCCTTTATCACAGAATGGATTTTGCAACCTGAATTCATCCCAGCTTGTTGCAAATATCAAGAGCTACACTAACGTCACATCAGGAGATGAAGACGCCCTTAAAATGGCGCTTTTTAAAAACGGGCCAGTGGCGGTCAGCATTGATGCTTCACATCGATCCTTTGTTTTCTACAGTCATGGTGTCTACTACGAGCCAAAATGTGGTAGGTTTTTATTCTCACGTTGCTCAAGCCTTTTATTATGGCAATCATTTTCTCTCTCTCAAACTCTTCACCATTTTTGTGTCTTCCAGGTAATAAGCCCGATAACCTGGACCATGCTGTGCTTGCAGTGGGATATGGCACACTGAATGGGGAGCCATACTGGTTGATTAAGAACTCTTGGTCTACTTACTGGGGCAACGATGGCTATATCCTTATGTCTACGAAAGACAACAACTGTGGTGTCACAACCGATGCAACATATGTCACACTGGCATAGATCTGCACATTTCATAAATCGGTCCTTATACCACTATTTCAGTGCCTAAAAGAAAAAAGAGTGACCCTCAATTTTGGATGTTTTCTAGATAAAGGCGTTTTATTGACATTTTTGTGGGTGAAATGTTAAATGTTTTGTGTCAAGTGTGAAATCAAATGCTACACAGCTCGCACAGGAAATCTGTTATCTCAGTAATGAGTTTGATGTTTTTATTGCAAGGGGCACAGGGTGCACTTTCATTTCAAGGACACAAAGTTCACTCTGTAACACATTTACACTTGGTCTTTTTAATTTGTCGAGACTAAATGCACTGGGCTGGAATCACTGCAGTATTAAACTGTTTTCTTGACATGACCATGACCACATCTCTGGTTTACCTTATTTACTTAGTGGGCAGCAATAAGGCTTGATCTCTGAAATCACTGCATATAGACATTTCAAGCATTAAAATCATTCTGGCCTCACTTTTTTTCCCTACAGGAAGAACTTATTCCAAACAATCAAATTCCTTTTGCCCGAGTAACGATGTAAAAGATACAGTCTCCAAAAACATTGCCTGTGCTTCTCATCCATGCTTTAAGTTTGTTTTTTAAGAATCACGTATCCATGCATACAAAAGCAGCTCTTAAACACTTTAATCCAAGTCAATCGATTAAGTAATAAATCCTGATAAAAGTACAATAAGACAGTAAATGAAATGCTAAAATCAATTATCTTTTTGCATGCACATAATATTTGCATCCCATGGTTTCTATTCAAAACAACAAATCAACTACATTAGTATAACAGGAGGCTACATTAGGTATCATAAAATCAACTTGCACATGCAATCTCACAGGATTAGTTCTACTTTTTTTTTCTTAAAAATTGCAGCATAGAAAATGATTTATTTTCTTGTTCAGTATAGTGGAAAGGTAAAACATGAATACTACAGAAAGAGTCCACAGACAGCACAATCCAAACTAAATTGTAACTGCTTTTAAATAATAGAACTAAACCTCCAGTACTGGAAAATGCAAAGCTCTAACTAGCTGCTTGTTTGTGACTTTTTGTACTGCATTAGAAGAAGTCGCACTATTTCAAGTCTAACTCACAAATTAACACGTTTACAAAATTTAGCCTAAACTAATGCGTGTTAACTAAAAAATCATTTAGATTGTGATCTCTGTTTAATGGAACAATCCGTCTGCTTTAATCTTAAAGATAAACTGCATCAAACTTCTTTTAAAACATTCACAGGATCACAGAGGAGGACTTTTATCCTCTCACTTTTTCAAGAACTTGACTTGACCTTGTATAACACGTCAACAGGCCGTTGATTTACATTGGCAGCTTGAATGAATATCTGCTTTGTGTATGTCCATGTACACCTGTGACCTAGTTTGGTGGGTGATATATGTCCAGCTTTATTGCACAGATGTCACAGATGATCAGATCCTGACAGATTTATTGCATAGAAGATATTTGACAACATTCTTGATCTGCTAACAAAAGTGAGGCTGTAGCAGAAAGAATTGACCTTTAAAGCACAGCTAGGTCTGGCTCGCTAAATGCCTTAACTCTTGCTCCTCAGTGCTGCTTACTGGTTGGCTAATACCCTCTGACATGACAGGGTTCTTGCTGGGAGGCAACCTGCAAAACACAAAACAGAAGGTTTGGGCTGGTGAAAGCTTGGTCTTCAGATAGGTACAAACAGGACCGCTATGTTCTGCTCAGGGGCATCAAATATGTAAACATTAGTGATAACGCTTCAACAGCAGGTGCAACGCTTACTTCTCCAGATAAAGAAAGTGATCTCTCACGTTTTTTTCCAAGAACGCTAAAACATTAGATTCAGTTTGATAATATTATGTAGAACTTACGACTCAACAATGACTTGAACTTGAGCCTCATGGTTCAAAAATGAAATTTCAAACTGAATATATTCTCCCTTACTTCTAGACTTAAATATTGCGAAAGCTTTTTGTTCATTCACACAGAGGGCAACAATGTTTGAAGCATCTGTCACCATCCTATCAAGTTTTAGAACAAACAGTAAAGAAGAAGGAAGGTTACACTGATGGACATCAGAGCTATTGAATGAATAGTCAGCAGTGCCAGCAGCACAAACACACTACCGAAGTCCCTTTCACTGATGTGAAAATTAGTAGATAATCAGCTAAAACCATGCAGCAGGCCAAGAATCACAGACGGATACAGCAACTTCTAAGCTAGTTTGATATTTAAATTTGCTTAAGGAAACTGAAGTTAATATATATTCCAAGGCAGAGTTACCTTATATTCATCAGTAAGGCTTAAAACTACAATGCGAAAGTTAAGTTTGCGTAGTCACGTCCCCCTCTTAATGATTTCAATGTTTATTGAATGCTCTGTAAGACAGAGGTATGTAGATGTGGGTTTTGTTTTTGTGGATGGATGGATGTAACTAGTTTTGAGGAGAGAAAACATGGTTTAGAGCGCTGTGTGTCACAAGTGAAGACACAATATATACTATGGACAACTTGGCCATAGTATACCATCATTTTATGGATTTGAAGCCGAATTGCTCTCGGTATTTTCGGGATTTTCTCCACTTCCTGGAACCACCACTCGTGCAGAAGCATTGTCCACATTTAGCAGGAGAGTCGCTGTGATGATCCTCTCTGCTTAAATGGCGTATGCCTCAGGTGAGCTATGCAATCTTCGTACACCCATAGGCTGTATCAAGTGTCAATCATAGAAAACATGAACACTCTCATAACTTTTTTAAAAATGGAGCTGTACAGAATAAAGAGGACTTGAGCACAAACCAGTCTTACAGTTACTACATGTCAACATCGCAACCACGGGGGAGAAAAATGTATTTTTTGTGTAATTAGTTTCTTAAGTTTGTTCACAGCTCCACAGGGATTGCTGGAGGAGGTGAGATATATGCTTGCAGCCCGTCACCAGAGGGTGCTGTTTTCGTGGTGGCTTCACCCAGCAAGGAGGCAGACGACGTCAATTCTATATACAGTCTATGGTCACGAGAGATTTATGGAGTTTGGTAAAGAAGTTAACTTCTTGTATTTGGAGAAACTGAGCCATAGTTTGGAAAAACTATTTTAAAAAAGTACAAAAATGATTCAGAAATTATGTAAATTTAACTAGTTATTGCTTCAATAAATTGGCATCTCATTTGAGTGTGCAAGACTTACTCGGGACTGGAAATTCATAGTTAGTAATTTCACTTGGGTCCCGCCTGTCTTTACTCAGGTTTTGACTCAGGACTAGAGATTTGCAAAGACTTGTTGTACCTTTCATCCCAGTTCTCTGCATCCTCCACTGTGTCAGGGAGAGGTCTGCCAGCAGTCTCAGGAAGCGCCAGAGCCAGGACAGCACCCAACAGTGGGGAGGTACCGAAGATGATCAGAGGTGTAACTGGGCTGGTGTTGTGAAGCATGTTGATGATGGGTGCTAACACACCACCCATCCTTGCAAACATACTGGATACACCGATACCAGTTTGCCTGTGAGTACAGTGGGGAAAAATGATGGGAATCTGTCTTGAAACACACATCACTCTGAAAGCCGCATGGAAGCAAAAGTCTCACCGAAGCACAGTGGGGAATATCTCTGCAGTGTATACATAGATTACAGCAAAGGAAGCGGTGATACCAAATTTCCCCACCATAGCCAGACCAGTCAGGACATTGGGCTGATCTACAAAAACAGAGAAATATATTCATGTTCCCTCATTATTAGATTAAAGAATGATCTTACAAGACCCATTCTTCCCAGACCACCAGAGGGCAGAGATTATCCTACCTGCAGGGACAGCGAGCATGAGCAGACAGGCGAGCCCTCCGACAGCCAGAAATCCACTTTGAGAGAATCGGCGACTGCAGGGCAAAACAAGCAGGACGAGAGATCGAGCTGGGATCTCAATCAACCCAAACACAAACTGGGTCAGGTAGAGGTTTGTCCCTAACCTGGACACTCCCAGCGAGAGGCCGTAATACACCAGCACATTCACAAACCTGGAGTGGAAAGAGGAGTAGTTATACAGACAGACAAGAAATGAGAAATGATGAGTAATGAAAGGAATTTGTTCGATTTTTGATTTGTTCAAGATGTTAAAAGCATTAGAGCATGCACACATACACATGCAATTTACCAGATGTAGAACAAGATGATACTCCTCTTTCTCATTTTAGGTGTTCGGACCAGATCCACCACTGAATGACTTTGCTTGGCTCCTTCAAAAACCTTCCCAACCTGGACACATGTTAGGTGAGACTCATAAGTCATTTTAATCTCTGATACATCCACCATGAGAAACAGGTCTGCTGTAGCATGTTCCTCTGTGCCATAGGGACCCACATGACTTTAAAAAACATGGCAATGAGTGAGAGTTTTTAAATTGGGTAACATGTCCTTTTCTCCTCATTACATTTACACTGACAATGTAGATTAATTAGAAACAATTGTATACGACATCCTGGTGCCATTAATGTCATTCTCACCTGGTAAATGAGCATAAAAGTTCCTGTGAAGAGTTTTTTTAACATTAAGCAGACTGAAATTCATATCCGTGTTTTTTTTTTTGTTTGTTTGTTTTTTTATGATATACACATGCAAACAAGACCCTCAGCTACAAGATTGAAAATATTTGTCTTTTTTTAATGCCTGAAACTTGCCAGCAAAAACAGGCCTTTTTTTTTTTTTTTTTTTTTACAATATCTACATAAAATATTCACAGGAAGCGATACATTTGGGTGTCAAAAGTCTAAATTATGATTTTTTTGTCAGAAAACACTATTCAAGCATATATACATACAGTATATAAGGGGATAGGAAGCGCCTGCTTTGTCCACAGGGGGCGCCAAAATTGGCACAAACTGGAGGTTCCTCACAGGAGCTTAAAATAGAGTAAATCTGGATTTTTATTTGTTTTTGTAATGGATTTATCAGGAATACACCAATTTACTCTCTTTACTTTTAAAGAATTAACATCAACTCTTACCCACCATGAAACTTTTTTTCATCAGTACAAAATATTAAGGCGTATTAATGACTCCTGGAGGCTCTGATAGCCATTATCTTGGTGTTTTTGGCAGAACCAGATCACAGATTGTATATCCTGGTAAAGATCTTCAAATACAGTCTGTGAACAAGGTTTGCTGTTCCTCTATTTCAAGTCCTCAGATAAAAAATTTTTTGAACTCTTTACCATATTTACATCTGCAGTGAAAAAATGAATAAAGCAGGAAAACAAAGCTAGCAGGGGTGGAGAAAGTGACAAAAGCCCTGTTGGTTTAAGCTTTTTATAAATGTTGCTCCCATCCATATGCTTTAAAATGCTCAGTTAAGGGGTCTTTATGACATGAGATTATCATGACAATTAAATGTCCAGAGTTATACCTGTACAACTGGGGGTAAGACCCGACCATTAACAAGTGCTGCCTTGCGGAGGAGTGCAATGGCTTCTTCCCTTCTGTTATTGGCCAACAACCACCTGGCAGACTGAGGGAGCACCCTGACAGAGAAAGAGGGAGTATACAGGAGGGAGTGAGAGGACAGAGAGTGGAAAGAAATAGAAGAAAGAGCCGGGAATAAGCAGAGAGGAGGAAAAGAGGGGTTATAAGGGAGAATATAATGTCTTAATGTATGAATACACGGTGGATCTAATGTTCAGTGTGATCTTCCCACCATATATAAAAGAAAAGCAGGAAGCCAGGTGCTGATATGGCCAGTTGCAACTTTCTCCAGTCTCGTATCAAGTATGCTATGCCTGCCAGTAGCATGTAGCCCAGACCAAACGCATAGTCCGTGATGATACCTGCTAGCATTCGCTTCTTAGTGCAGGTCCACTCAGTGCCTTTAGAAACACAAGACAGGGTGTGGTAGGGGGTGGAAAAGAGGAGGAGGATCAGGAGAAGAGGGTTAAACTGTGATGTTGGTTTGGGGATTGAAGGTGGTGGCAAGGATTTACATTCTGGGATGGAGAAATGATGAACAATCACAGTCACCACTTATAATAATGTTAATATTCATGGAACTTTTACATGCCTTATAAATTACTTTGGGAACAGAAGATGCAGAGAGATGAAGAGTTTAAAAGTTTAATAAAAGAAATCGTAATTTTGCGACTAAGAGATATTTTCATGTCTGAGCTTCCTGGAAACAAACAGCCTCTGTCATAAGTTAATTTGAGCTTTTATTAAAGAAATTGAGTAACTCTGTTTGGCATGTACCGAGCACAAATGCATTGATGATGACCCCAGAGATCGTAGTGCCAACTACAAAGCGAAGAACCACATAGACAGGAAAGCTGGGTGCAAAGGCCACAGCAACTCCAAACACAGTCTGAAGAGCGATGGACAGAAGCAGGATGAAACGTCGGCCATACCTTTCACACACACAGAGAGAATGCATGGACATGAGTTTGCTTTCCAAGCACATGCATAAATAAGTACATGATGAACTTTTCTGTGATAAGATGAGACCAGTCCATACAGGCAAATATTCACCTTATTCATAAAGAAGAGTAAATATTGTATGGGAAAATAATACAACTTTTGTCACAAACATAAGCATCTGGATCTTTAAGATAAATCACATTCAAAGAATCAGTCCTAAGCCTTGGCAGGTAACATGAGCCTTTGAACTTTATCTGCAGGATGTGTCAAACACCTCCCGCTGTGTCTTCTGTCTTTCCATAATAACAGGTTACTTACCCTTTTGCAAAGACAAAGCAACAGCCTACCTGTCTGCCATGGCCCCAAACACAAGGGATCCCACCAGTAGGCCAGACATATAGATAGACGAACCAAGGCTGTTCAGTGCAGCTTTGTCACACACCAGGTCCCACTGGTATAAGAAAACAACGAACAGTGAGAGGGTGTTTGTTAGTGGAACAGAGATAGTGTGGAAAAAAACACAAATTTAATTCCTCGCTCAATGATTTTGAACAAACCAATGACTTCAAGTGTAAAAGCTCGAATTACTAAATCTGAATTCTCTGATGTGAGTCCATATAAACATGATATGGTGATTTCTTTTAGGCTGTAGGCCCATATCTGCAAACTGCTGAAGCATCACTGTTGCTGTATTTATTACTATCATTGCTGATAAAAATACAATACAATACTTGATTACTTGATACTCTTCTTATTCATGTTTTATAATAGTCCCCTTGGTCTCAGGTTTTTGTGGTTGGGTTCCTGACTGTGTTGGCTGGGTATCAAGGGTTCTTATAATGTCTTTGTCTTAATGTCTTTGTTTTAATGACGCCTCAGCTAATAGAACACTCATCAAAGCTTTTATGTCTTACACCGATTTCCATTTTATTTCTTTATTGCCAGTAATAAGACATTAGGACATGTAGTCTGTGATTAAGTCTGGTGTTCAAGGCTCTTTCCCGCAAGTGTCCTCTTGTTGTTGTTCTGTTGTTTTTATCTTCTTTGTTTTTCTGCATGTTAAAGCACTTTGTAAACTCTTGTTTTTTAAAGTGCTATATAATTAAAATATTATTATTATTATTATTATTATTATTATTATTATTATTATTATTATTATTACTCTAAGGCTCATAGTTTAGCATAAAGACAGAAAAAAACAGTTTAACAGCTAGTCTAGCTATGTCTGTCCCAAAATCTGTGCCCTCTTCTAAATTAATCTTATTATTAAAGAGAGTGCAACTTTGTTTAGAAATATATTTCCAGGCTGTATGCTAAATAAAGACAAGAGGTTTTAACTGTACACCTTACCATAAAATGATAGGATAGGACATGCTGGCAACCCTGGATCCTTTCCTGTAAGACCACAATGGTTTGGGATATTGCTATAGCCAATTAAGACCATTAGGTCTTATAAGTAAAGTCATTGTGCAAACCAGCTGCAACATAAACTGGGGACCAAGGGTTGTTTATGAGTCATGTTGCTGTGCCCCATGGCTCCATACCAAACACTGACAACACATTCAAACAATAGGCTGTTGGGACTTTGTGTAGAAGTTTTAATCTTAGGTTGTTGAAGGTTGTTTCTTGTCACAATCATGTTTGCATTAGTATTCCTAACTAGCTTATATAGGTTATCTTGATGCTATGTCTTACTTTGTACTAGTCAGCTCATGTTTGCTGCTTTTCTTGAATTATTTCTAGTTTACTGGGAGAATTCCTCTTTGATTTAGCCTTCTTTTAATATGCCACTTATTTGAACATGATAACCTTTGTACATTTCTTCTGATGCACATTTTGATCTATATTTACAGAGATGGCCTCTGAAGTCAGCATCATATAAGGTGATCTACCTCTGTGACTGTTGTGCTCTGGAAAGTCTCGTTGCTGTACACCCATCCGTGGCCACATGGGACACGCTCGGTCCCGTTGCCTTGCAAACGGACCTCAGAAGAGTAGCAGGAGGAATCTGAGGTGCTGAAGTTTAGGCTTAGTGAAGCGGGTGTCAGAGCCTCCGTCCCGGTCACTGAGCTCGGACTGTCCCTGCACTGGTGTGACGGCGTGGCTCCTGTGAAGATGCTCACCATCATGTGGAAGGCGAGGAAGATCTGGGGTAAACAAATCCATATGTAGAGAATTTTCTGGTATTTGCCAAAGCCTCCAATTGCAGAGAGGATCTGATCGAAATTCATTGTGAGTGGGGAAAAAAATAGCCAATTTGGAGGCTGGCTGTATTCCAGTGGATCAATCCGTTGGAAGAGACAATAAACCGGAGAGGTTTGGGTCTGGGGGAGCTGTGGGGTGACGGTCAGGAGGTAAACAAGGGAGATCAAACATATGCTGCTGCGATCAGATCTTCTGTATTCTTCTGACCCAGAATCCGTCCTCAGATGACCCTAAAAAACACAAAACATCCTCCCCTCGGTAATTCTCACCTTCTTGCAGGCAGCGACATAAATTCCCTCCAAATAAGGGTGCATTCAGATCTTTAAAATCAGACATGGATCCAAAGGCTTACTTGTTGTTCTGATTTATCAAAAAAAAAAGAGTCCTCCAAACTAAATTCAGGATTTTTCCCGTTAAATCCTGTGATACCAGTTAGAGAGAGAGAGAAATCATTCATCTCCAGCGCTGTTTGGACGTCTTTGCTGTTTTCCTCACGCTGATTCCACGGACACTAGTGGAAGCTGGTCGCGCGTGTGGTTAGATGTGGCCTATCTGTTACTTATAGGGCAGGACCATAACCTCATTACCAAATCCTGAAAAGACGCTTCAATCTCAAATTCATCCATCACTTGTTCATAAAAGTAGTTTATTATTTCTCATCAGATTATTCGTGTTAACCAGGTTATCAAAATGGCACAATCTCTCATCTCCACCAGGTGGTTTATACCTGTTTTTTCCTTTGTTAATTTGGCTACACCTCCTAACACCTGCAGTAAATAAGAAGAAAACACTGAACATATGACTAGAGGCTCTCTGCTGCCATCTTCTGTTGTGAGCTTGAACTACAAGCTTCAAACTGACCTTAAGTCTGCTATCACTGCCTTTGACTAATGTATCCGTGGCCATTGATACTATCGATCTCCATTTCTATGGAACATCAAGAAGGCTTTCAGAAAAGTCTCAGTGACTTCCTTTCGTCTAAGCCTAAGCCTTCATGCTCACACAAGAACGAATGGCTGTAGATTTGGTGATTAATTGTCTGAAATAAAGAATGAGTCATGTACAATACATTCTGCAAAATCAATCAATCAATCAATCAGATTATATTTATATGGCGCCAATTCACGACAGTCGTCATCCCAAGATGTTTTCCAAAGAAAAAGAGCAGGTCTAGACCACGTTCATTGTTTGATGAATTATCAAGACCCAACCTTAAGATGGGACAGATTTGACCCATCTCATCAGACATGAGTGACAGTGGCAAGGAAATATTCCCTTTAACAGGTAGAAACCTTGGTAAGGACCAGACACACGCTAGACAGCCACCAAGCCGCTGCTGGGTTAGGGAGAAAGGGAGAGAGGGCAGGGGGAGAGAAAGAGAACAAGATAGAGGTAAGGAGAGCGAGAATAGAGAACGAGGGTGAGAGAGAGACAGGGGACAGCAACAACAACAACAGCTCATGCAGAGTTGTGGTTGCAGAGCAAGTACTGATGAAACATTATAAATTCAGTTTACAGGATTAGGATATAAGTAATTATGGACTATGTTAAATTAATTTAAAGTGATTACAGTCAGCAGGCCTCGTAGTTGTTCATTTTAGTTTTCTGTTATTATTGTCAGTGAGGCTGATGTTCATGTCTGTAGCAACAGTCCAGAGGAACCCAAGAGAAGAAGGAGCTCAGGGCCTGAGGCGGACAATCATAAACGATGCGGCTGGAGTCAGGCAGGTCTGCAGCGATGGCATGAATTGACTGTACAATAAAATGGTGATAAATTATAACATGAACATTTCGGAATATTGCTGCAGACTTTTAACAACAGTCTGCTGTGTGAGCTGTTTACAAGAAAACAAGCTGACAGGTATGTAGTTATTCAGGTTACTGCAGATCATACAAACAAAAACCTGTACTTTTAATAGGAGGGCCTAAAGCGGCGTGGTCATCTGATATTACTTCCTATAATGTGAGGGGTTGTTTATTATGAGACATGAAGTACTGGAACACAAGTAAGCATTCATCAAGTAGGCTTTCAATTATTTAGACTATAAGGCCAAAACATAACAACAGAGTGACCTGAAAACCTGGCTTCAAGTCAGCCTAGATAATTGTGCATGTTTACAAGGATTAAGATTGTTTAATGATATCCTAACAGTTTATTTATGGTGTCTGCTTTCTCTTGAGTTTATTGAATTGAAGCCCATATGAGGAGTTTTGATGATATTGACAGAAATTTAAAATAATGCCTTTTTATAATGTACAAACAAACAAGGGGTACTGAAATCGACATAAACTGAAGGTTTCCTCATAGAAGCTTTAAAAAAACAAAACAAAACTGTTGCCCACTTAAACTGTTTCCTGACGGAGGTGGAGGAATGCATGCTGCTCTCCAGTGAACAATGGTTCCTCTTAGACTTGGCTGACAATCTCTGCGTGTTCCTGAAAAATAGTGTACAGCTTCTATGTTGTCAGTGTTCAGTAGAAGAAATACATGGGTGAGATTTTGTGAATAGAAAACAAAATAAGACACCCCACATAACTGAGGGCAGTGGTGATGTTTAAAGCATGTAGGGGAGACCAGGGATGGTTGTAACATTTTTGACATTTCTGTCTGTATCTTAGAGCTCTTTTAAGCATAAAAATATCTATTAAAAAAAACTACTTTCTTACTTCAAAATTAGTTTAATAATAATGATCTACCACAGGATCCTACATATACACATGTGGAACAAGGACAAGACTAAGCATGTGCAGAGTGAGTCAGGTGATTTGTTACTTATTCCTGATTGGAGAAATTGGAAGTGTTATAATTGACCCTTGTTACAACCATCCCCGGTCTCCCCTAGGCCTAATCATTTTTGTAGCAGGAATTTTGACAGATTTAATCATGTAAACAGACAACTCTGGCGGACTATGACTGACTCGGAACATAAAGTCCTTGTTTCCTGAAGCCTATGTTATGGTCGTGGCCTTGTTGCCTTTTTCTTCCTGTTTTAGGTGCTCGTGACGTCACTGATGTTCAGTCCATAACGGGTTGGGTCCTGGATTGGGTGTCTGAATCTGGATGGCAGCAGAGAAAAAAAAAGTCAAGCAGAAAAGATTTGAGCTGGATGCGGTTAGAAACCGAAGTGTTGGTTTTCAAAATAAGAGCACCATTAATCAGCTGAACCCTACAACACTATCACCTGGTTATTTTCACGCAAGATGTCGTTATTTAGCACAGTGGTTATGGATAACTATCATAAAGTAGTGATTTTCAAGGGAATTCATACAGTGAGTCAGCTATTTTAGTCAGCTGGTCATTTTTACTCACTCCAAATCTGCCATATTTTGGTTCTCTCTCCTGCAGCTGTTGTGCCAAGGACCCTGAGTCTTCACCAGGGAAGACTCACATGCCCCAGGAATGGGTGGATAAGAAACTAAGTTTACAGTTCCTATATATGTGTTTTTTTTTCAGGAGTTTTTTGTTGATGAATGCCTAATTTCAGATATGTTGTTGCATTTTTATATGGTCCCCTCATGGCACTTTTTTCTCTCCCTTAGGACATTGCACAGTTGAAAATGGAAGAAAACTACTTGAATTTGTCATGTATCGTCCTATATATTTTGATGTCAAGTACTTTTTCTTGGATATACAATTTCAGGGGAAAATCACCCGGCGATAGTGATGGTGTTACGAATTTTAGTGATAGTGTTCTAGGGTTAAAAATGGAACAACGTTATGTAAAATGTGACTTAAATAATGATGAATGCAAGACGAAGAACAACATCAAAACACAGTCTATGCAGCAAAAACACCAGCTGCTAATATTATAATACTAGAGACATTGGTGCGCCTTTTCACATCTCATCATGTTTGCAGTATTTTTTGAGTTGCATGACTTTAATGTGTTTAAAATAACTGAAAAAAATCAACATTATGACTAATAAAAGTAGCTAATTAAAAGTATTTAATTTAAATCTAAATGTATTTAAAACGTTATTAAAATTCAAAAATATTAAAATTTTCAAAATGTATTTTAAATTAATTCAATTTTTAATTTAAAGTGATTTACATTTTTAGGCACGCAAGAAAATGGATTTTTAAAGGTACCTTTACTCTGTCCTTATGAAATAGCCTGGCTTTTATTTTGAAGGCGACTTCCTGAACTCCTGTTGTTGTCCTCCTGGGTGACTTCACAGTTCTGGAGAAAGTGAGAGACAGGGAAACAGAGACAGAGGGAGATGGCTGAAGGGCAGGAGGAGAGGACCGGGTCAAGATCGACTTCTACAACCAAGCTGAGGAGACTTTCATCATCTTGACTATCAGCACTGTGAAGAGACCCAGGACCTGAGGAAATATCACTGCGACCCATCCGGGCTTTACAAAGACACACACACACATACACTCACAGTGACGGTTTCTGACCTGCTCACGCGAGGGACATTCATCAGTCTCTAAATATATATTTCTGCCTGCTGGATTACATCGTAACTGTGCTGTTTTTGAGACAGAGAGGATAGGCTGGATCCGCCTCTGCTGACTGTGAGTATGGGGCTCTGTTTGTGCCTGCTCCACTTTCTCTGCTTTCACGAATGAATGGTTTTGGTGGCATACAACATAAGGTCAGCTGATCATGTCCCAACACTTATTGTCTGACTGACAGGACGCGAATTATGAAAACCTAGTTCTGCATCCGTGACGCGACCTGCTGATGCAGATGAAACCACGCCCTCACACAGACAGCATTCAAACAACACTGTTGATGCCACATGCATGAATGAACCCTGGACTATTTGCTAAGGGTACCACTAGCGGCAGCATCAGCATGAACTTACATCACATCACATCACTACACGACAGTAGTAGCATAGTTGAATATAGGTTACCTGTAAGCTGTTGGGCTTTTAAGTTACACAACTGCACATGCCCCAATGCTTTCCACTAGTCTCTTTGACCATCCATCCTCTCTGTTCAGGAGTACAGTGTATTGAAACAGATGGAGACAATTCTTTGGAATAGAGAGTGCATGACCTTTAATCCCAAATCTGCAAACATGTTGACAGTTTCAACAGCAAATCTTCTTTTATCCCCAGATTTTGTTACTCTAGGCCTGCTTTTTGAAAATTCTATTACAGGTTAGGTAATTTTTCTCCATGAGGCGGTGAGCATTACATTCAAGCTGCTGCAATAGGGAAGGATGTCCCAAGGTTGCAGCTTTGCCATACAAAGAACAGCAAAGCTTTTGATTATCTGTTTGCCAAAATACTTTACTTTATTGGTCATACATGTGCCTGTCTGCTAAAGAAAGATGCTCTCATCTGTAATGTACAAGATACAGCATGCATACATTTGCACACACTTGTCCTTTGACTCTATTTACATCCTGCTACAAGCTGCATCGGCGGCTGTTTGATCTGTCACCTGGTTTAAATTCATGATCCGGATCCTTGATGTGTTTATTGACTGTAGTCTGCTGTACATCTGCAGTGACACAATGAATCCCGCAGAATGAAGACACTGAGAGCTGCAAGGTCGCTGTGCATGAGCACTGCTGTATTTACTTGAAACTCCAGGCTGATTCCACTACCTCAGCAGTCTTCTGCTGCGAGGAAAGGGCTCTCTGGGTGACTTTATTGTCAAGAGATGAGAGTTGCAGTGTTTCCCAGTGATGTTACAGTTTTTTTCCATGGACAAAATACCCATGTTAGCTGCATTCTGACGAGCATGTTCTAGCTGCAGAGGTGGCTTAAGAGAATAAATCCCTCCAGCTCATTAGCCTGTGTTTACTCTCGTGCAGGTAAAAGGCAGGAAAAAAAACTCCCTAAAGTACGTACATGGATCACTTTCACTTAAGTAGTATAGGTCTACTCCCATTATATCATGCTAATATCAAGAGTTGCTCTCAACCCCTGTATGCCCACTATCACATTTCCCAACAGAAGTAAAGTACTGTCTGCAGAGGTCTGGCTGTGATTTATTCAGCATGCTGGCAGGCAGCACAGTCTGCAGACTCAGCAGCAGCACTTGAAGTTAAAGACTCTGTAGGGAGAGAGAGTGATGCATTGATTAGTTTAGTCTTCCAAAGTATATGTAGAGTATGTATGGCTGAGTGAAGATCTGTTCTTTGGCCTTCTCTCTAGGTATCTGTGTCTGCTGTACATCAGCCTTAGACCTGCTGACCCAGCGGAGCTCCAGCTCCAGAGGCCATCCATGGCCATCGTTTCTCCCCTTCACTGAGAGGTGAGCCAAGCTGGCCTCCCCAGCCCCCTCCCAGCCCCCCGCCCCAGACCTGGACCCAGACCCCGACCCAGACCCTGACAAATGCCACCCTAATGAGGAGCAGTATGTGAGCGAGGGCGAGCTCCAGTTTGACACGCAACCGGCGCCCGACTGCAGGGATGCTGAGACCATCACAGGTAAGGTGTCAGGGGTCAGTCTATGGGGGATCAAGAAAACAGTCAGTCTTGTTTGTATAAAAAGTATCAGGTGGATTCTGGAGGGCTTGGTCGACATTTCTGTCTTAGAATGAAAGGATTTTATCCTCAGCTGAACTCAAGCATGAAAATCTCTAAAAATAGCTGCATTTCTTTCCCCTGACAGCATCAGTATAAAACCTCCTCTTTCCCTCTAGCAGGTGACATGAAGCAGAGCAGCTTAGATTTGTTTTCTTCAGAGGACATGTTTTCTATAATTTGACCTTGTTTCCCTAAGACATCATTTAATAAACTTAGCGGGGAATATTTTGATTTGTAGTTTGTAAGAATAACTTCTCCATAAACTCTTTGGGTATTGGGGGGAAAGGCTTTTATAGCTCAAACATGTATTTCCAAAAGTAACTGACAAAGTGACAAAAAACTAAAACAGTTTAAAAAATTAATTGGTGTAAAATATTTATTTTTAACTCAAACTTAATATGAATTCAGCAGCTGCATAAAGGAACCTATCAATATCTCAGTTATGACGGTTTTAATATACAAACTCTTACTCAGTGATTGGATAAAGTGTTTTTCTGCATGCACCAGAGCACTGTATTGATTAAATTCTGGCAGAATGTAATGAGAAATTTAGTAAAATAAGTTCTAGTACTAATTAATGATTGCACTGAGTATTTATGTGAATAAGTGCTGACAATTATAGAATTAAATCTTTTGTCTAAAACTTTTAAGCCAGTGTGGCACTTCTGAGAAATTTCATATTTTACCCTTAAAATAAACACTAAAACATTGAGGTCATAATGTAAACAAACTCTGACTGATCAGAATATTTGGCTCCCTGTTTCAGCAGCATACAGACATCATGAAGGTTTAAGTGGATTCACCTCTGTGTCTCTCCGTCCTCTCAGATGTGTGCAACAGTACCGACCTGCCAGAGTTTGAAATCATCAGTCTTCTAGAGGAGCAGCTGCCAGTATACCGGTTGCGGGCTGACACCGTCTACGGCTACGACAACGATGACTGGCTGCACACGCCTCTCGTCGCTCCGGATACCAGGTTCGACCTGACCACTGAGCAGATCGAGGAGACTCTCAAATACTTCTGTAAGTCTGCACAGAATTCTGTCAACAGCAAAGAAAGCAGTCAAAGGATAACATAGGAGTCTTATAACAAGTATACTTAAATACGTAAACAGTCTATCAGCAATATGTAATAATACAAACAGTTACATATCAAAAATAAATCAACTAGGGCTGCACAGATGGCCTTGCGGGTTAGTGTGCCCCCTTATGAGGACCATGGTCCCTATAGCAGTTGTGGGTTCTAGTCTGGCCCTGGCCATGTGCTGCATGTCATCCCCACTTTCTATCTCCTATGTTTCCTCTCTGTTCTTTCTATTAAAAAGGAAAAAAAACACCCCCAAAAATAACTAAATAAATAAATCAACTACTACTACTGCACTGCCTGATGCACACTACCTAACTTGGTGGTATTGTCCCATTAACAACATACTAATGCACACTGATCCTGTCTCATATGTTACTTAAGCAGCTTTATAGTCATTTGTATACATCCATATTGTACCCATTATGTATACAAATTGTCAGGGAAGTTTGTTCGAATGTAGACGAGTTAATGCACCCAAACACATTAGCACAGAATTCACAGAGTCAAAAAAAAAGTACAACCTACCCAACTAATAGGGTGGATTTGAGCAAACAAACATCCTGTGATCGTCTTACAAGGATAATGATATTCTTGCAGAGGATTGAATTGGTTTCTTTTGTATTAAACAAAAAAATATATTTTTGTAAAAAAAAAAAAAAAAAAAGAAAAAAGACAGCTCAAGCTAAAAAATTCAGTGGGTTACAAGTCCTGAAGCAAAAAGGGTTACATCTATCCCCAGCCTCCCCTGCTCAGACCACCATCACACAGAACTGTGGCAAGAACTTATGTTAATTGTAGGCGAGAAGTACATTGTAGATTTTTTGTATGTAATATATAACTGAACATTATTGATGGCATAGAAACGTAGACAGGTACAAGTAATACCACTCCGCCTTTAGGAAAAGATCTTCAAGGTATTTAACCAACAAAAAATTCAAGTTCATTTCATTTAACTTTATTTTCCAAAAGAATTAAAAGTAAAGAGTTGGGGTGGACTATAGACCACCACAACAGATTTATTTTCATGCTGTTGGGCCCTGAAAGATCAATATGCTCTCTGATATTAAAGGTCGTTTTAGTTTTCATACCCCCATCCTGTCAAACATTGATTCAGAGGCTGTATGAAATCAGAGATGAGGCCTGGTGAGACAGAACAGCACAGTCTGCATAAGCTTTTTCAGAAACAGGACATCAAACTTCTCCAGGGCACTGCAATATAAATACTAAGTAAATGAAATATTCTCTACTCCAAAAATCACTTGTTTAGCTTGTGTTTTTTGTCTCTGGCAAGAGTAGCTGTATATGTGTGCTGAATAATTATACCCATAAGCATGAAACAGTCTATGAGTGAGACATTTTGTGGGCTTGTTTAATCGATTGTTGTCGTCCAATGGGTAATGCTACTTAGTTCTTACTGTAATACTTTTAAAATGTTTGTGTCCTAAATGTATTTTTCCCCCTTGCAAGTAAAGAGGAAACACATTACATAAGAGTCAAATAATTAGTTCCCTGTTCATTATATTTGGTTATTCCTCCTAACAATAGTCGCTGATATAAGGCTCTACCTGTGTGTGTCATATCTTCAGTTTGTACCATGATCGATAGCTAAAAGTGAGTACCTATTTCCCTTTGTGGATAGTGGTTGCCATGGTAACAATGGTCAGGGGCAAGTAGATGTTCAGTGATAGGGATTGGATTCAAGAAAGGTGAAAAGGAGAGAGATGTAGGAGTTGTATTAGCTCTAAGAGACAGAGAGGAGAGTCCACACCACAGCTCAACATCTCTGATTGGCTCTCTCACATGTTAAATCACATCTACTTCCACTTTAACTCAGAGTGTTTTTCAAAAAAAAAAAAAACCTCTCTCTCTCCTCTCCCCGCCTCCCATACACTCACTCATACGAGCTGTTATGTGGGTGGAGGCTTACTCAGTCTGTGAGCCTGTTACACACCAGCCGAGCAGGAGAGGGAGAGACTGAAAGTGAATGGATCAGTGTTTGGACCAGTTTTAGTCTCTTTATGTCGGTCATTATGGAGCCTGAGAAAGAAATGGATAGCAAGAACCAGATGGAGAGACTGGAGAGGGACGAGTGTGAGCTGAATGATTGGTACCTCAAGAAAGGTAAAGAAGAAGTTTTAAAACATAGAAGAAAATCTGGTTTAATTGGATTTTTATTTAATCTCTTTACTCTTTTGAGTAACTTTTAATCAAGTTCTTTCTGCAGCTCAACTTTTTTATTATTTTAGGAACCTTGAGCGACAAAAACATGCCGTTTGAAAGAGTTTGGTGTTTTTGGTGAAAGGTCTCATGCTGGACCTCTCCTCCAGCTTTGAATTCCCATTAAAAGGAAACCTGCTGACTTTGAATCTACTCTGTTTTGACATGTACACAAAAACTGTCACTGTCTTCATTATGCTTGGATGAATCCCAGTGTGAATACTCATGGTTTTAGGTTTTTACTTTGTTTAAAAAGGAGGGAGTAAAAGGTGATTTAGTTTGATGTGCGGGTCGTGCTGCTAACAGGATTACAGAGGTTTGCACAATGTGTTCAATAACTTTACTCAGAATGTTATCGATTAAAGCTCTGAAGTCAATAAGAGCCTCAGGCAACTGAGCCAAACTCAGTGCACCGTGGAAAACAATTACTGCTTTATCATACACTAACATTTAATCAATGATGATGGAGGTGTTACAACCTTAAAATGACCCACCCTTCACCTCTGACAGGCTGGCTTTTTAAACTTTCTGTTACGTAACATTGCTCTTTGTTTACCATCACGCACTTGTGTATCACAGCACTCCGTCTGTCTCCCTTTAAGTGTGTGATTTTTGATATTTCCACAGTGCTATGTGCAGACAGAGTGGGCCAGATGACGAAGACCTACAATGACATTGATGCTGTCACACGTCTTTTGGAGGAGGTGAGTTACCCCTTTTCCCTCTTGTGTATTCTGTGAGTAGGTCAAGTCAGTGTAAACCACATGTTGTGTTATAAATACTTGACTTACTTGTCATTAATCACGTCATTCTTCAACCAACAGAAAGAGAGAGATTTGGAGTTGGCTGCAAGAATCGGTCAGTCTCTCCTGAAGAAGAACAGAACTCTGACTGAGCAGAATGAGTACCTGGAGGAACGAGTGGGACAAATCACAGAAGAGGTGTGCTCACACATGCATGATGACAAAGATAAATCCTGCGCTGATTCACAAAGTTGTTGGTTTGGTTGTTCAGAGCAGTTGAGTCATATATTAACAGAAAAAAAACAACTGCAGTCCTAATGCGTCAAATTATTTCTTACAATCTTCACAGGCTATCCACAACAGCTGATAAAACACATGAAAAACTTTGTGCAATACAGCTGTTGAGCTATTTCTACAGCTATTTTTTTTTTTTTTTACTTGATGATATATCAGATTTTTACGGTTGTATTTTAACAAGTATTTATTATTATTGCACTTTCCTAGATGGCCCAGCTGCACCACGAGCTGAACCTGAAGGATGAGCTGCTGCAGTTTTACACCAATGCAGCAGAAGAGAGCGAAGATGAGTCTGGGGGGTCCCCAACGTGAGCGTCCTTTCTTTTTTGACCAATGTGGCTAATTTGGTTTTCTGTTTCTAATAGAAAGCAATATGGCTGGCTTGGCCACTAAGATTTTGCTTTTCTTTTATAAGGGGTAGGAAAGGTAAACTGGAAAGTGCAGGAGGCTTTGTGAGTGACACGCTTCAGAGGAAACTCAAAGATCTGGAGGAAGAGAATCTGACCCTTCGCTCAGAGGTGCCCTCACACACACACACACACATGTTGAATGTAAAATCTTTGGTTTGTTTGAGTGTATTTTTGTAATCATGGATGTGTCCACCTAGGCTAACCATCTGAAGTCAGAGACTGAAACATATGAAGAAAAGGAGCAGCAGCTTGTCAACGACTGTGTCAAAGAACTTAGTGAGTCTCGCCGTATTCTTCACTTCTGTCCTTGACTGTTATGTGTTTTATTTCTTTACCTTGTATCCTAATTTAGATCAAATAATCTCTTTTTTTCTGTGTTTTAACTTTGTCTTTTACAGTAATCCATTTGTTTGTGTTTTTTAAATATCTCACATATTAATTCTTTAACCTCTCCTTTCTTTCTGCCTGATCAGGGTCGTCCAGTCTCCAAATCTCTGCCATAGCTGAGGAATTAGCCCGTAAGACTGAGGATGCTTCCAGGCAGCAAGAGGAGATCACACACCTCCTCTCTCAGATCGTGGATCTGCAGAAGAAAGCCAAATCAGTAAGCGCATCGAAACCATTTTAACTCACAGTTAACCGTTCACATGCCCTGTTGATTTTACTGATTGGAAACGTTGTTTTCTAGTACGCAGTTGAAAATGAGGAGCTCTCACAACACCTAATTGCAGCTAAAGATGCTCAAAGGCAGCTTACAGCAGAGGTCAGTAACTTCCTCATGTTTGTCTAATGTTTCCAAGCTGATTCTGTTCTGTTGTAAAAATATATTTCTATTCATAATGAACAGCTCCAAGAGCTGGAGGAGAAGTACTCAGAGTGTATCGAGATGCTGCATGAAGCCCAGGAGGAGCTGAAGAACCTGAGAAACAGGAACTACCCTGCAGGAACTCCTCGACGCTTCCATCCCCTGGGGCTGTACCCAATGGTGAGGGGGTGTGCATGTGTCTGCGTGTCTGCGTGTTCCTGTATGTTTGTTTGTTCGTGTACAATCCATTTCCATATTTGTTTGTATGTGTGTTACAGGATTCTTTGGCTGCTGAGATTGAGGGAACAATGAGGAAGGAGTTGAGTCTGGATGATCCTGAGTGTGAAGAACAGAAGTACGTACAGTACTTGAAGGGATTTATTTCACTAACCAGGGTTTTTCCTGGCTCAAATTGAGGCAGAGGTGGCACCATCCTGACCATGCGCCACGACGTGCATGTATTTGTAAATTCAACCGATTCACTTTCTTTTACAGGCAACATACTTTAAGTTAAGAGTTCAAAAAAGAGTGTGACCATTATCATGTTAAAGCATTCATTTATTAAAACTATATACATACACAAATCAGCTGGCAACTTTAAATTGAAAGTACACTTCATCCACACATCTCGCAACCAGACAGAACATTTCAGCCTCCTCTTTTTCATTCTGTAGAACCTCCTCATGCACTCCTTGTAGTCCAAGGCCTCCTGGTCTGGTCCATGAACGGCCACCTTACAACAGACATCCAAGTGCCTCTCCTTCAGTCTGTTCCGCAGAGGTGTCTTCACCTTAAACAAAACAATTCATCATGCATTAAGTATTTTTGTTTTTATTCTGATACAGACATGAAGAGTGATAGTGTTTTCAATCATATATATATATATATATATATATATATATATATATATATATACGTTGCAGTGTCCTCCCTAAAAAAAAAAAAAAAACGACAACCAATTATTTCTTAAACTATCTAAACTATGTTATTTAGTTTTTGTAACTTTATTAGTTGAGTGTTTTTAGGTACTACCATCTTTAATATACTTCTCCTTCTCTTCTGCTGCTTTGTGAACGGCTGTCACCTCATGTCTTTTTAATGTGTCCAGCCTGTAGTTGGTTGATGGCTGTCTCACTAAGGAGGCAGCAATTGCCTGCTGTGTTGGGGCACAGTGCTTTTGGCATAAATAACAGTGCATGCCTTCCTCAGTATGCCTGAGCTAGGTAAATTGATTGAGCCACTGCTTGTCAAAGCCACTGGCTCTGTGTTTTTGAGAAGATCTAGAAAGAGGAATAAAACCACGTACACGTCGGCTTTGCGTTGTTATGCTCCTAATTGGAAACTAATTAATTAATTACCCTCGCCTCGCCGACTCGTCCTGTCCTGCATTCTGACCCTCGCGATCACCAGTCCCTTGTGAAGTACTTTCAGACCTGACACAAATTTCCACGTTGTCACCAACATGAATTATAGCATTTTAACTGCCTGTTACGTTTTTTCTCTGCTGTGTTTCACCTGGACTCTTGACTTTCCTCCTCGCGAGGTCACTTTTTAAAGTACTGGCTGATTTTGCCTGTCATAACTGCAACGCTAAAAACGGAGTAAACTTTTTTTTTTTAAATAAACACGACATGCTTGGATGCAAAAAAGAGAAGCAGTACTTACCTGTTTGTACCATCCGCCAGGGAAAATCAGGATGCCGATAGCACCAACTAGCGGAAAAAAACTTGAAAAAACATGATTCGATCCGTTTCTTCTTCGGTAGATGCTTCAGGTCTTTCCGGTGCACTGCTGTTGATATAGCGCTTCTATAGTGGCGCAACCCTGCAACTGCAGTTAAAATACGTTGCTGCTGCATCGGGACATCAATCGCTCAATCAACACAGCTGGAGCTTTACGCTGTGTTGAGCGAAATCAATCGCTCTGGCTGGGGGCGGCACAAAATTAGGTGGAGGCGGCCGCCACGCAATTTTGAACGCAGGAAAAACCCTGCTAACTGCTCATTACACATGTCCTGACCATAGACTGTATATACTTTGGACAACTTGGTTCTGCCTACCACCAGTATATGGATTTGAAGAAGAAAAGCTCTCGGTAATTCCACGTTTTTTCTCCACTTCCTGAAACCAACATTGCACAGTAGCGTTGTACGCATTTGTGAGAGCCACCAAGAGTCGCTGTGATGATGCTCGGCTCAAACAGCGTATCCCCTGGGCGAGTTACGCAATCTTCGTATGCCCATAGGCTGTATCAGGTGTCAATCACAGAAAACATGAACCCCCCCTAATAACTTTTAAAAATGGTGGGAGAAAAATTTATATTGTGTAATTAATTTCTAAAGTTTGTCCACAACTCCATAGGGATTGCTGGAGGAGGTGGGATTTATGACCTATACCGCAGCCTGTCACCAGAGGGTGCTGTTTTCGCGGTGGCTTCACCCAGTGAGGAAGCAGACGGTGTCCATTCTATATACAGTCTGTGGTTCTGACCCATTCATGTTTTGCATCCCAAGAACTTATCCATTGATTGCCATGCATTTTGTATGGATGCCTTTCGTCCACCACAGGATGATTCTTTCGAATTAATCAGCAGCATAACCACATTATTAACTCTTAGGTTCCACACAGTTTTGCATGAAATCTTCCTTTGATTATAAACTGGATTTTTCAACATTTACTTGCAGCTTTACAGCTTCTTTGTACAAATATATTGCAGTATACAGAAAGTGAAAGCCGAATCCCTCTGGAGGAAAGTTTATGAGTAGTGGGATATTCTGTGGGATAGTATGTGAATATGGAAGGTCTAAAAACATACAATACAAACAGTCTTAATGATCAGCATTCAGACAGCTATAAACAATACAAACTTGTACATCAAATAAAACAAACTTTGAATCGCATCACATTATGTCATACACAAAGATTTAATCAGTGATCACATGATGGGTTTGCCCTGGTACATGGATTTAAATGTAGCTGAACAGTCACCTCTTGCAGACGTTGACGGTTTAGTAGAAGTGGCAGGTAACACTGGAGCTATTCATCTCTCAGACACTAATGTCTTTAGGGACATGATGAAAGCTGATATCATAATTAGCTGTCTTACGAGTATTGTAATCCGCTAACACACACACTTGTTCTGCGATTGTCCTCTGTATTTCTCCTTTATAAGCAGAGTGTGACCTGCACAGCGGGGCTCTGGGGGCAGGCCATAGATTGGTTACATAGGAAATCTCACTGTTTCTGAACCTGCCGTTTGGGTCTGCCAGAGTTTCACAGCAATTTGAATGAAGAAATACTCAGAAAAGCAGTTTTACATTTAGTTTTCTCATGATATGTCTTGCAGCATCAGAAAAATACCATTAGAACATATAAAAAAGAAGAAAAACGTGATTTTCATCGCAGTGGGTCTTTAATATACTAAGCCAGGGGTCGGCAACCCGCGACTCTGGAGCCGCATGCGGCTCTTTCTTCCCTAAGCTGCGGCTCCCAATGGATTTGGAAAATAAATAATAAATACTTAATTGCATTTTATTTTATTTTATTATTATTATTATTATTATTATTTTTAATTCTAAATTCAAAGATTATAATGCTCTTGTAACATTAAATAAACTATTAAGGCTGCAACAACGAATCGATTAAGTAGATTCGTCGTGACGAAAAAATCCGTTGCTAACAAATTCTGTACTCGATTCGTCGGGTCTTCATAAATGTCCATGGACACCGGCGTGTAAACATCAGCAGGACGTACAGAAAAGAAACAGCCATGGCCGAGGCAGCGGCTGAGAAAAACATGGACACAACCCAACCCAAATCCCGACCTAAAACATCAGTGGTGTGGGAAAACTTCACCAAGACTGAAAAGGAAGGCGTTCAGTGCAACATTTGCAAGGACCGTTTTGCGTGGCTCGGGAGTACATCGATGATGCGTGAGCACAGGGCTCTCAAGTCTCACGCATTCAGCGTATGACACACGCATTCCCACTCGTTCACACGCTCACACACCACACATTGTATTTCTCACGCATTTAAATGAACACAGTGATGTCCACCAAGTTGCACTTCTTCAACTATGGAACTGGGGGAAATCAACTGAGTTCCTCCGAGAGTTCAGAAGCTGCGTGCCACGCACAAGCCAATCAAATAAAGTATATCTACTGAACAGCCAATCAAAAAGCAGCATTGCTGTATCCGGGTAGATTTTGATATCTTGCGGTTTAACTACAGACGAAGACAGACACTCGCCGAAATAGTTCATTTATTTCATAAATGCAACTCGCTACAGTTTTTTATGTACTTTGTATAAAGGTAAAAAAAAAAAAGATATATGCAATGTTATCTTCATTTTAGATGTCAAAGAGGTTTTGTGGCTCCCTGTGTTTTCTTTTCTGTGGGAAACTGGTCCAAGTGGCTCTTTGAGTTTTTAAGGTTGCCGACCCCTGTACTAAGCAAACAAAATTGTTCAGAGAAGTGATCTTTGGAGTCCAATATTAAAATTAGCAAAAGATGTCATGTTTATTGTTGTACACTGTTTTCTGGAGCTGAAGTATGACTCTGTCAAAGATTGTCTCTTCTGGTTTGCCGTTGATGATTGGAGCTGCGTAAATCCTAACAGGAAGCTTTGATTTGATTTTAACTGCATTTGATTTGATTTATTTACTTATTTGAAGCAGGGTTGGATGGTATTTAATGCTTTAAAGCTTTCTCTGCTTTCATATAGTCTGTGTGACAGATATTCACATAGCTTTGGCAACTCCCTTTCTTTGGATTGTAAACATAATAAGCTTATTTTTTTAAGTATTGCCTTAAATTTTGCTCACTTTTCAACAACCAACAACATTTGTTCAGTACTTGAAAAACAGCTGATAATGTCATCAAATGATTAGTATGTGAAGGAAATTATGCCCTGCACTAAAGCTCATGTGTTCGGTTTCATGCAGAAGCCATCGGAAGCGAGTTTTTGAGACGGTTAAGACGGTCAACCAGACAGTCCGTCAGCGTTCTCTGACCCCGACCAGCTCCAACATCCCGGGCTCCAACCAGTCGCTGTCAGCGCGAACATCTCCCCAGTCCAGCGGCATCTCCAGCCCTCATTCCACCATCTACGAGTGTGACATCAGCGGGGAAAGCGGTGCACTTGACAACAGAACACAGAGCATGCTGATGGAGACTGCATCCAACCAGGACAAGTGAGGCCGAGTCTCTTTATTAAGAAGACTGATATGAATCCTTCAATCCAGATGTTTTCATGAATCAAACAGTGAAGACGTTCCTTTTAAATGTGGCTTATTTTTAAAGTTGAGTCTAACTTGAACTTAACAAATTGATGTTTCATTTTAAAGGATCATTGACTAAAACAAAATCCCCTGATTTCTGTTTTAACAGCAGCACAGAAAACCGAGAGAAGAAAGCCTCTGGAGCCGAGGACCTGCGGCTTGCTCTTCGCCGCCTGTCTTTGCGTCGTCAGAACAACTTGAGCGAGAGGCGCTTCTTTGAAGAGGAGCGGGATCGAAGACGGGGAGGACATGGAGGTCTGCATGACGCCCTGGGCCAGGAGAGTGTTATGACCCCCTCAGAGAGCATTATGTCTCTTGGGAACCTCCACGTTTGGGCCTCACGAGGGCCCTACCTCCCTGACAAACTCCAGATCGTCAAACCGCTCGAAGGTGAGGGAGACAGAGAGAGTGGGAAGACATGCAAGGTGGGGAGGAAGTGGGAAGGTGACAGACACAGAGGCGTTGTGACAAAGAAAGGGAACAAGTGGAGCTGGGGGACAGAGGGGGAGAGAGAGAGAGGCTGGGGATGGGCGAGGAAGACAGGAGCAGGGATAGAGAGGGAGAGAGGGAGAAGGTGGGCGAGAGATCGAGCTGGCAGCAGGAAAATGAAAGAAGCAATCGAGGGGGGAGAGAAGCCTCTCACACTGATGCTCTTCAACTCCTTCTGGTCTCTCATGCACCATCACAAGTCGGGCAGTTTTGCTTCTCCACACAGTTACTACAAAGACACACAGCCTAGAGGATGGTTGTAGATGAACACACACTTGTATTTAAACAGAGGAAGAAAAAGTATGTGCCATGCATCCAAATCTTTGCATTTGAACCAGAATTAGGAGAATACAAATAAGACAGCTGTTCGGTCACAGTGGGTGTTCATGGAGAGACGTGAAACTACATCCCTACTTTGGGTGTGTTAGGACAAGTTTAAACACAGGAAGTATCACAACAGCATTTTATTGGCTCTCGTGTGAGCTGGTGTAGAGTCGACCTGAAAGCTGGACTATGCTGCTCTCTGCTGGTCATAGTTTGTACTCTACATAAATCTGCTTTATCGTTAAACAGTCCCTAATATATGAAAAACCCTGGCATTATTACCACCTTATTTCTTCTGTTTTATTATCATTCTGTCTTTTCTTTGCTTCTTTGCTTTTCCTTTGTAACTACAAACTCCTTTGCTTTTGTAATTCATTTTTCTTTGATCATTCTGTATCTTTTCTTCCCATCTGTTTCACATCCATGTAGCTAACTAATAAAAGGCTGCTCTCATTCTCTTTGCTCCTCCGTTCATTTCATTGTCATCATTATTTCCTGCTTTTCATCACTTTTAACTGTTCCTTCATTCTTGCCATCTTTTCTTTTCTTTTTCCATGATCTTCACTTACTTTGTTCTTTCATTATATTCTTATTGGGGTAATTTTTAACATAAAATACATAATTCTAATTATGACTTTCCCCATCTTTTTTTCTCATTGTCTGCGAAATTGTTTTGGCTTTTAATACATTTAAATCCCATTTCTAGAAATCGTCATTTCCTCTCACACAATTACACCACGAATAAAATCACAACACGTTTATCAGTGTTTATGAATGCAGCATATTTTGCATATTTCAAGAACAACTACATCTGAAAAGCTTTAAATATCAGGTGATGAAAAATTAACTATCGAGTATTTAGGAAGAGTTCTGTGTTGAGTGTGTCTGAATACGCTGCAGCTCTACTCTTTTCTCTTCACCAGGCTCTGCCACTCTTCATCACTGGCAGCAGTTAGCCCAGCCTCACCTCGGTGTCATCCTGGACGCCAGGCCTGGAGTTGTGCCGAAAGGTTACAGACCCCTGGAACTAGAGCTGGAACAGGTCTGTGTAAAGTTTCTGACAGTGTGGTTATGCTCATCTCTGTTTCTTTCCCTCTGCATGCAAAGCCTTTACTACTGTATAAATGAGTGTATTAGTTTCACTTGTAAATTTAACAACTTTTGTTTTTCTTTCACCAGTGCTCTGCGTAGTGCTAGTTCTTCATTATCATTGAGAGTCATGGTTCAGTCTAACTTTTAAGGCACTCCAGTACCACTTAAATGCTCAAGAAATGGCTGCAGCTTAATCCAGTAAAAGGACAATTTTCTTCGTTATATCAAAGTAACCAGTGATCTGCCTTAAACCTGAAGCTTCTCTCAGTTATTTCAGCGGAAAAATGCAACAATCGATAAAAACATTTACAAACCAAAACAACTCAGAGAAACTGACTGAAAGTGTTTGGTTCAATTTTTAAAGTAAGTGATGCAGAACAAAAACAAAAACCTTGAGTTTGTTATATGATATGTCTGAAAACTGCACTTTCAAAATACTCCTTAGTCAGCCCTTGTTTGCTGATATTTATGGTTATTCTGCATGTATGCATCTATAATGAGCTGAGCATATCCATCTTTGTTGTTGCAGGTTTATCCATGGGGAGGTTTAGAAGAGGATGAACCAGGGGAGCAATATTTCCAGAATCTACCCACCTCCTCCGCAGTTGCCTCACCCGCTGTGCCCCCGACATCCAGCACCAGTGACCCTAACCTCGGGCAGCCCCCAGCTAGCCAGCTAGCACCACCTTCTCCACCCTCACCATCACCGTCCCCACACCTCAGCAACACCGACGTCCTCGGTGAGTACACACTTCCTATTCACACATTCTTCAGAAATCGGACACCTGCTGAGCTCTGCACTTGTTTTACGGTCATATGTCTTTGTGTCGAGCAGCTGCGTACTACCCAGGTAAATGCATGGCCCACACCAGCTCTACCTACACTTTTACAACCTGTCGCATCCTCCACCCAACTGATGAACAGACACGGGTCACACCAAGGTAAACAAAATAAGTTGTTTTGTATTTCTCAGCATTTCTTTTTGATTCATTTTTGCAAAGTCCTCGTCGACTTTTAAAGCATCTCTATTCAACAATTCACTTGTTACAGAAGTCTCACTAAGATGCTTTAAATATATGATATTAAATGTGTCACATCAAGACATTAAGAGTAAATAGAAGCAGTTTCATTATGTCATATGGTTGAATTTGTTAAGGATCAGGTGCTTTTGGAATCTGCTTATTTTGCACTGAGCAGCAATAGTAGTGGTTTAAAAGCAACTATGTTCAAACAGTCATTTTTGGTCAACTGTCCGGCAGCACGAGGGGGAAAAATAGCTTTTTACAGTCAGAAACCTCAAGTAGAAGCAGCTTTAACATTTTGGTGATTGGAAAGGAGACAGAGGGAGATGCTAAAATAGAGATATGGATAAGACAAACAACAAGAAAACAGCTTATGCAGATTTATGTTTTTAGTGCCGACTATAACAATAAAAGTGAGTGTACTGTTCACAGGAACTGCAAATAAGCAAATGAATCATCCCAAACTAATCTTAGTATATATGGTAATAAAGTTAACAGGTCTTACAGTGGCATCTTCAATAATAAGGGTAAATAATAGGCGCAGAAATCAGTCAGTTAAAGCCAAAGTTTCTAGCCTTGTCTTAAAAGAAGAGAGGGTGTCTGCCTCCCAGACCCTGACGAGAGGAGGGGGGCCTGATAAGGAAAAATCTACCTCCCACCTCTTCCTCCTACTCCTGAAGACTATTGATACAATGAGCAGGCCTGCATGCTGGGAGAGTAACGTTAGAGAGGGGTAAAGGAAACACTTGATGGAGCCCTGACCATAAGAGGAAGGACTTTACATACATAGTAACTTTGAAACAATGCAGGCACCAGCTTTTACATCTAAAATTATGTAAACACGAGTCTCTGAAATCAGAGAGTCATATTGTTGTTCAGCGTTTTTTAAGTGCCTTTGTTTTTTTTGTGTTTTTTACCAACTTCACAGCCTAAACCCAGTCCCATCCTCATCCTCCTGTGTGATGACCAGCACCCTGTTGGGCACTCCTGCTGCTACACCCTGTACACCCCGCAGACTTGGTCTCAGGCCGTCTGAATCCTCAACTAACCTCAGGCACAGTCTCACCTTTTTGTTGATCAGTTAACACTTACTTTTACTAAACCACTCTGAGCTTGTTGTAGTCTCAGTAAAATAAAAACACTTGTTGTGGTGGTTAAGCAGTGAGCCTCAATCTTTAAATTCCCAAGCCATTATTATAGTAACTTGTTTTTTTTTCCTTTTTACTGCAGAGATGCAACACGCACCACCAGCACTTCATTGGGGTTAGTGCGCCTTCTCCAGGAGAGAGGGATCTCAGCAGCAATGTATCACCAGAGCCTGAGCCTTGAGCAGGGTCAGGGTAATGGAGGAGTCTTATTCAGCACCTCTGTAGCCCCTAACAGAGCCCCAAACCCAGACCCTCTGCGCCCCTCTACCCCTCCCAACTCACCCACAGGAGAGGGAACATCCACTGCACCAACCCCAGTTGGATTTGACTTCAAGAGCCCCTCCTACGACAACTTCCTGGCCTCGAAACCGGCTCGCTCTATTCTAAAGGAGGTGACAGGGAGGATGAGGGGGAGGCAGAGAGGGAGAGATTGTGAAAGCCAGACAGACGTTAGTGTGACAGTCCACAACCTCAACTTGCTGGACAAGGTGAAGCGGCTGGGTGTGGCTGGAGCTTCAGGAGGCAGAGCAGTGAGTCCCAGCCCCATCCTGGGGCCCCTGGGAGGGCTGCGGAGATCCGGCTCCCCTTTTGGGCCTGATGGGATAAGGAGGAACCGGAGTTATCCAGCCATGGTTGGTGCCAGTATGGCAATGAAAGCCCCGGGACCCCAGGAGTAGTCTGGAACTGCTGCTAGCCAGTAGGCCAAGTAGGACTTATGACTCTCATGGAGCTCAGACTGACACTGTCCAAACTGTACAACATGTCACTACTAACCTTTTATCACTGCTGTGGTTCCAAACAGACACTGTCCACTTTTTAGAGCTTTAATGTGCTGAATCAGGCCTGAATTAGAAGACTCCATAATTGGTTTATCCACAACAAAAGAAAGACAATTTTGATGTGAAGCCAATCAGATAGTTATGGTCTTTATGTGCCCATGGTTTAAGATACAGAATTGATTAACCAAACTCGACAAAAGACTGCACCTTTAAATTGATGAGAAATTGCCTCAGTCATTCAAACAAAGATTAAAAACATAAAGCAAATCTCCTAAATCACAGTTCACAATGCCTTCAACGCAGTAGCTATTTCTACCGCAACTCTGCCTGAAATCACAAATTTGTCTTGTCATGCTGCGTTATTTTGTCGGTATGGTTCAACTATACTAGAGAAAGCTTTAGAGTTGCTGTTTGAAAGGGTTTCTTGAACTGACATGAGGTTAGCTGTTAGCTCTGCATCAGATTTATGCTAAGCTAGTGGTCTTGCTTATTTACCTCCACACTTAAAACTAAGAATTAAGAATGATATCAATTTCCTGATACACTTAAACTTAAGTCAAGTATTTTACTATGAAATTAAAAGTAATGACAATGATAGGAAAGTTCTAATCAATGTTCAAGTGTTGCAGAGCCATAGGATTTGTTTGTTTGTAAATCTGTCCATAAGATTTTAGGACAAACTCTAAAATAGTGTGTTTCAGACTGTAGTTTTGCTAATTCTGGTCCTTTTCTCCAGTTTCATAACTTTCAGATGTTTTGATCTGATCTTTGTTCTTTTCAGATCCCAAAACAGGCCTTTGCATCGGTTTTAGCTGCTAAAATGTTGACATTCAGAGTGAGTCCACAAACCACTATCTTTGTGTTTATTGTTATTTTGAGTGTGTCCACAGGCTTATGTTGGCATCCCAGAGCAGTCGTGACTTTTGGTTGATTTTGGCGCAGAGATCTGAAAGCGTGGGCACATAAGACAATTTTATGTTGTGTCACTGGATGGATTCTACTAAAAGGGGAACATCTTTAAAGAGAGAGAGAGAGAGACATTAAAATTAAGTATCAGATGAAAAACTGTAGCAGCTTTATTCCACTGCTGTACACTCATATACCTACTTTGGAGACGGATTCTGCTGGCTAGATGTAGTGCTCCCGCTCTTGCCTTCTTGGAAACACATCCAGATACACACTGATATACTCTGTTCAAAACCCCTGTGGCACTGGCTGGCTATTTGTAGTTGCTGTAGCACTAAATCATGCCTTTCTTCTTTTCTGTTTGATGGATTAAGACCCACATTTGACAAACATTGAAAAAGAACAGAAACTTCCTAAAATTCGCCATCCCTACCCTCACTTCGTCTCCTCCTCAACTTAACCCTGTTGAAGTGATGAATTCAGAGGTGATGAGTCACTTTCAACAAATCATTGAAAGATTTTGTGTCAGTATTAAGATACTCTGGTTAGTTTCTAATTGGCCATTAGACAGGGAAGTAGATGGTGCTTCCACTGGACTGAATGGATCAATACACTGAAGCCGCAGCTCACAGAGAAGGCGCAGAGATGGATGACTGATGTGTTTCTAGTTAATCAGCTGACGTGGTTAGAATCTTTCGGGAAAATTAAGCAATATAGTGCCTGGACCGTGAGTGTTTTTGAAGATTTCTGCTCTTCGTGTGGGGAGTTCAGAGTGGGGATGAGCTGTCGGAACCATTTTTTGCACTTTGGTTTTATTTATATATGAAATCCTACAAATTTAACTCAGAAAATTTTGTCATACATGTGCTCACTGTATATATAGGTCATTTTCACTCAATTATAAGTGATAACATGCTAAAGGAATTATTATGTGAAGTGCATAACCAAGAGCAACACATTATTGGAAGTATTGGCGAGGGCATGTAAGGCAAGTTTTTTTTTTTTTTTTTTTTTCAAATAAAATTTTCAAACAATATATTTGTCTTATATATTTTTATTTATTTATTATTATTTTTGTGCTCTTTTCCTGTCCTCCCACAAATTAAAACATGACTCACTCCTACATGCATGCGACAAATAGTCCTCGACTGGAAACCCTGATTAGACCTCCTCCAGCAGATGGTGCTCATGAATTACTCAGCCTAAAAAAAAACTAGTCAGCATGTGAAGTACTTTGTGTTTAATCCGTCTGTCTACATCAGGATAGTCATTGTCCATCGTTCATCATCTGTTTCTTATGTGCTCTGAGTGATATAATGAGGGCGGCTTATTAGAACTTTATTAGCCCCAAGTTGAATCATATTTGAACGATGACCCAAAAAAGGCCACTCTGGTAGCATGAGAGTCTGATTAGATGGAATAAAAACTGTCAGTGACGTCTTTTACTGCGGATTTCTGTCCCAGAATGACATTTTCATCATCTTCGATTTAGCGAACATCAATCCAGCTGCAGACTCAGATGAAAGATTAAATTCAACCCCTTGTGCAAATGGGACCAAACTGAATGCTGGTTTGAGGATCATAGATACATGAGATAAAGTGATGCTGCCTACCTGGGCTGAGGCCTTTATCAGCATTATCAGTTCTTTTTCAGTTCTTAGTAAATTGTCTCAATAGCTAGAGGATGGACTGCTGCAAAGATGTGCCGAGCCATTATTTCGCCTCCTTAACAGTGAATGAAGACCTTTGCTGATCTAAATTTCCTCGAGTCATCAAGTCAACATCTAAGTTCGATATGTACTTGTGTTAATATGCAACAATTACTTACTCAAGATAAATGTATGGAGCTCTGCTGTACTGTTTCCAAAGTACTGTATGAATGATAATATTAACAATGCTTAAAGACAGAAGTCTGAGTTCTAGTCATAACAAACAGTAACTTTCTATCCCCTTAATGGTCTTAATCCCTTTTTCTGCTCAAGCTCCATGAAATAGTTTAATCAACAGCGTTTTTAAACCTTCCTCAGGATTAATTTTTTAGGCTCATAAAGATTAATTCTTCACTAATGTTTCACTTCAAAGTCCCTTTAAATTTCTGTTATTCAGTTGGAAATTGGGGTTGAAGGCACAGAAGTTTTAGCACCCGCCACAGAGAGGAGATATCTGTGCTGTGAGATCTTGTGAGTGTGATGCTCATGATCTTTTTAAACTGCTTTTAACATATGAGTGAACAGACCATGATGCATGAACAGCTACCTCAATTATTGAATACTTTGGCCAAAGTAGAACTGCTGTAAACTGCAATTCCTCATGTGTCTAAGCTTCGAAAAACCAATATAATCCAATTAAGTCCCAGTAAGTCCCAAACTTAATGTGTTTACAACAGCTATAGGCTTGGTCAGGTGATTTAACTGGACTCCTGTCCTTGTCCAGGTTTCAAATTATTGACAGAAACATGTCCACCTTTGGTATGGTGGGTGGCAACATGCCCCCTTTCAGTTTGTTACTGTCGGGTTGTCTCCCAGTTGATAATAATAGTGCATCAGATTTTATAGCACTTTTTGTCAGTGACCTCAAAGCGCTTTACATTGGATACATCATTCATTCACCCACACACACAGTCATACCCTGGTAAACTACTGTACCTTAGTAGTCACAGCTGCCCTGGGGCAAACTGATGGAAACATGGCAGCCAGTTTGCACCTACGGCCTCTCCGAACCACCACCACACAACACTCACACCAGTAAAGGACACACACTGGGAGCAAGGTGTCTTGCCCAAGGACACAACAGACAAACTAAGGATGGGGCGGAGTTTGAACTGCCAACCTTTCAGTTATTGGCTGACTGTTTTACCTCCTAGGCTACTGCTGGCAAAATGCGTTAGCAAGAGGCTAACAGGATGTCACTTTCATAGCTCTGTGCTGTTTGCTGGGAAAGTTTCACCTTTTTACGTCCTTTTTTCACCATGAAAAGATTTATTTACTACCTGGTCTTGTAGCAATGAATCCATTGAGACTACATGAGACAGTTTCAGAGTGATTGAGCTGTATACATGCAAGCGAAAAAGGATTTCCAACCACATTATCTAGGTGTGTTAGTCCACCTATGTGAAGTTCAATTTTTGTCACACTTAACCAATACATCTTTTTTTAAGTGCACGTAAACATACTGATTGTTTTGTGGCATAGCAAAAGCACAATCAGTGTCAGCCTCACATATACACAAACTCAAACATGCACCGACACACTGCACTGTTCTGTTCAGTCTGCTCTGCTGCGTCTCAGCATGTACATCTATGTTTTACACTGTCTATGAATCATTTATCTGCTTTTCTGGTACATAGTACACATCTTTTCACAATAATTGTTGGCAATTGAAGGCTGCTGTTGTTGTTTATCTCTACCCATCCCCCCTTTTTCTGTGGTTTCCTCTTTCCAAGACCAACATACATGTCTGAGTCCAGCTTTTCTAGAGGTTTCTATCCAATCAGAATTAGTTTTCCCTCTCTATTTGTGACAACTGTTACACTCTAAACTCTGCAAAGTGCTCTGCTCATGCTGGATTAGGATGGGACTGCATTGAATGTTATCTTGTCCTCATATCAAGTCATAGTAAGACAAAGAGTTCAGTTTATTCCTGCTCTTTTTGACTCGTGTTGTGGTATAGCATTTGTAATGACTCTATCTAGCGTTTGATTGATTGATATTTTAAGTTATCTGATTCCTATCTTGTTTTGATTCATTCGTCTTGAATTTAGCCGTCATATCTTGCAAGTTTTTCTATTTTATCTGGGACACATTAGTCATTTTGTTTTAGAAAGGTTGGTCAGCAGTTTGTTGAGACTCAAATAAGTTTTGCTCCTTCAAAATATTGCAAAACTTTATTGCTGTATTACACGGTGAGGGGTTCATGTGTGTTATGTAAGCTTGGAATAATACCGTTAATAAAAAGCACCAAAAATCAAAGGAAGGAGCATCTTTGTTATAGATGCCAGTGAAATTCCTTTGAATTGACTTAAAGCCGACTGAAGTTAAAGAATGGGCAGAAACGGGAATAAAAGACAGTCGGTATTGAACGCCAGTTTTATAGATAGTCCAGGAAAATCCAGGTCCATCTGCTTGTAACATTGCTGGATCGTCATTACAGCCCAGCTCATGTTCCTTTCATGAATGTGGTTCTTCCCATCAGCGCAGAAAACCAGAGCACTTATGCATGTATCAGTGTTCACATCGTTGCATGCAAGAAGCTGTAGGCTACACATCCGGTTGTCTTTTGACCTTTCAGCATCATTTTCAATCACAGCACATATTCATACACACATCTTCTGACATCTACACACACAGCGGGGGGCATTTACTCACAGTCCCACAGAAGCCTTTCAATCTTTCCTGAGCCTCCAGGTCCAGTGGCTTAGCCCCAGCTCTTTAAACAGAAAGTTTGAGTCGATTCCCTCCGACCCTTTGAGAATCTCAAGTCCCTGTAAAATTCTGATTCAAGTGCGACCTCAGTTTAATCTGTTGGTTCCAACACACACACACACACACACACACTCGCACACACAAATATAAACACACAGCAAACACTCTTTTTCCCCTAAGGCATCTAAAACCACTTCTCTGAATTATTCACCGAGCCTGCTTTGTTCATCGATCCCTCTCTCCACCTCTCACTCACACAGGCACATCTTTCACTTAACACACAGGGCCAGCAGCAGCATAATGGGCTCCTTCATCACAATTCAACCCCACTGTGGATTCCTCCTCTTTCCTTTACTAATACATCCTACAGGTTAAACCTGGCAGCGTGTCTACCGGCTTTCTTAAGAGTTGTTGTTTTCATAAAAATCGTAACTTCAGGGGATGAAATGTCATGTGAACTCTAACCACCACCGTCAATATCACGTCACTGGTGCTCTTCGGTTGCCTTTGCCCGAAGAATTTTAATCACAGATTTTTTCATAACAGAATTTCTTCATTTCGCCAAAACATTCTGGGTTCTCTAAACGGTCTCCCTAGTGGAGCCAAAGCAATTATAAGATTTATTTTGAGCCGTCTTTAATAATGTAATCGATATCAAAATCTCCAAATGCTTTAAACCCTTTCAATATTAAACAAGGACGTTAAATCTCATAACGATCTCGCTGCTCTTTTGAAGATGTTCTTAAACATCTCCAGGCCTGGTTCCCTGATTGATGCTTTCACTGACTTTCATCTCTTTGTAGGGCTGTGAGATGACCCTTTTTTTCTCAGCATCAGACATTTCTTCCCTCAGGACACACCAACTATCAGTCAAGCTTCAGTCATTATTCGATGTTACACAAAGAAACTGACCGTAGGCGCCGGAAAAGGGGTTTGAAAGCATATTGTATGCTTACATGGTTGTGATTATGACACATAACTGGCAGGAAAATGCAACATATAGTGAGTCATATATATCTATTCACTTTATTTGTACATGGAATACTGAAAGCTGTCCGTGCTCAATCAGGGAGATGATTGGTTGTGAATGACAGGCCCATTGAGAAATGTTTTATTCTTGGATGCAGATAAAGGTCCTTACACACCAGGAACGACGAGAAATTACGAAATATTCTGAGGTGAATTTTGACGCGCCTGACTATACACATTAAGCGCAATGGAAGCAATTAGACTGACACAACAGCAGACTGACTGTTTTTCAGTTCTGATGAGACACTAGTGTTGAGATGGCTGTCTGTCATGATAGCATGTACTGAGTCGGGGCCAGTACCAGATAAGCACATTAAACTATAATCCATAAATGTAAGGTAACAACCGAGACCTTGAGTTTGAGACAGTGAAAATACATATGGTATGTTGTATCTGAACAGGTTAGCTTACGAGCTAAAGTTACTTAGCACAGATGAAAGTTAAAACAAAGACGTTTAGCAAACTGTTAAAGCACACAAACCATCGTCATCTGAGAGATCTGATGCTATGACTCTCCACAAGTTGTCCTTCAGGTCGTTGTCTTTGTAATATTTGTGTTTTTTATCAAAAAGCAGTCTGTTCTCCGAAACGTAAACAATCAGCCGGTTGGCCATGTTGGATTTACCAGCGAATCTGACATCTGATACGAAAAAATAAATGCAGCAATATCGCAGGACGGGAAAACGTTGCTGATGTGAACGCTTGGATCGACAGGATACGGGTTCGAAAAAAAATATTAATGTCTGAAATAATCGCATGAAAAAAACGCTCCCAGTGTGGAAGCACCTTAAGACTGAGGCGCAACATTTGATGTGAATCAAACATTTTGATCCACCGAAGCATCATTATTTTAAAGCACGGAGAAACACTCATGCACAAACCCGTTCTAATACCTGCTACAACCCTTACAAACACTGAGAAGTCATACGAATATATAGTTAGAGCTATCTGGAGGGTCGATCATGCTCTCCAAAAGTCCAGAAAATAATTGCATCTGTATGTATGTCCAGGGGGATCTAAAATTCTAACCAGGTGTTCACAGCAGGGGATTTCTTTGATCAATTTCAGTCAAGTATATTTTCATGCCAAAAGTCATTAATTTTCAAGGGATTTCCATTTTTTAAAGGAGGTGAATGACCTTCAGTAGAGTAGAGCCAGAAATGGGAAAGAGCACAGGAGGTTTCATTACTTTAGATTCACACTACATTACAACTTATCCCCTGAACAGCTAAAAAACTCCAAAACTGTCCACTCCGTCAAAAGGATTCATTTAATTCAACAGTTTTGGAGATGCTCGCCTCACAAAGGGGATAAGTTATGATCCGCCTTGATCCAAACAGAGGAAGTCACACATAATCTGTGAAAAATTCATTTCAAGTGTCTCTCTGTTTGTTGCACCTTGACACTTTCCAATCTCCTGCCAGTTAAGCCCAGTGTTCTGGCTGTCGAAATCACTCTGGTTGAGTTAGCCAGATGTGGATAAACAAACAAACAAACAGATTCAGCGTTAAGGTTGGATTGACACAGAAAAAGAACTTTATAGAAGGACTTTATGAAAAATGAATAAATCTGATTCAGAATTAAGTGTTTAAGGCCGGTTTTATATTATTATGCTCTTTAAACATTGATGATAAGATTAGTGCTTTATAATCTAGTCTAATGTACAATAAACTACATCTTAGCATTGACACATATGAACCAGAGCTGATGCAGCGATAAGGCGACACTGAGGTTTCTGTATTTGTGTAAATGCACCCATGAATGGTCGGAGGTTTAACTCAAAGTGAAAGAAGTTTTTTGCAGACAGTGATATTTTCAATCTTTATTTAGTCCTGTAACTCTCAACAGACCCTGACTCCATCCAATCAACCCCCACCCACCCACCCGCCCACCCAAAACCAGAAAGAAACCAGAGAAACCAGGAACAAACAAACTCGTACAGTGAGAGCTTTTCTGCAAAATTTGGCATAGGTATATTGCATTGTTACAGTTTTACAAACAAATGTACAACAAATACATCATAAATAGACTCTTATTGTGAGACAGAGGAGCCAGCTTGCGTGGGTTAATTTTTTTTTCTTCTTTTTCTCGTATGCAGAGGTTTGAGCCGTGACCTCCGTTTATGAGGAGTACTCATATTCCTCTGCACTGCGGCGGCCGAAATCCATCCAACCCAAGTAGTCTCTGTCTGCTATCCGGTGGTTGGCGCTCTGTGCGCCACCTCTGCTGTTTGCCGTGGAGTTTCTACGCACAGAACCTGTATTATGTGTTATGTGTGTGTAGGGGGGTTGGGGGTGGGTGGGTGATGGAAAGCGTGGGTGGAGAGGATAGAGAGATGGAAGGAAGTTAGTTTTCCTCAGAGGAAGCTGATAAAAATTTCACTGGATTGTGGTCTGTTGGTTGTTTAAAGAAAGATCTTAGGAAGTGGCCTGGTTATGAAAGACAGAGAGAAAGAGACTTAAAGCAGATTTTCTGAGAGGATTCAACCAGTGTTTTTGAAAGAGCTGGGATTGTATATTTAGTTAAATGTGACAGCAGAGCAGCAATACTGGCCAAAGTCGCCCTCTTATGAAACCAAGCATGCTGTGTGATTCAAGTTTTTCTTTATCTAGTAGCAGATTTTCAGCCCAGTAAGAGTCTTCTAGGTTTGTTACCAAAAACACTCTCAGTTAGGTCATTTTCAGTCACGTTTGATTTCCAAGATTAGTCGTGTTTGACTTTTTTTTTTGCTATGAAGCTGCTTAGTTAATTTAAATCATCTCTTTCTCCTTATTTTTCTCTTTCACTCTCCCTAACACAACCACACAAACACAATGTAAAAGAGGCAAACCAACATTAGATGGTCAGTCCAGTGACAACACATAATTACTCCCTCCTTGTTTGTGTGTATTTGTGTATTTTTATCTCTCCACATGTGTGTTGTTGTTGTTCATTTCTTTGAAAAATAAAACAGCCTCATGTTTCCTCCTTTCTCACTCTTCCCAGACAAACCCTTTCTGATCTCTGAATCTGGGATCGGTTATTTAAAGTAAATTGAAACAGGAATGTTCACTGTTGGATAATCAATTGGGCACACACAGAGATGCTGTTTCACTCCGCCCACATCCTCCTACATAACACACAACCACTCACACACTCACACACACACACATAACTGCACACATGCAGCCGCGTGCACTCACGCATACACTCATAAACACAGTGTTTCACCTCCCTGGTGTGCTGAGAAGATTGGCTGCAGAAGGCTCGACAACGACACCTCCTACACCGAAACATGCAAGTGAACAGCGAGCACACGAACACAGACACCCACCGACCAACAAACACGCACGACTGAGCGAGAAACTTGGATGCTCATAACCCCTGAGGTATAGCTTATTAATTTTAATGCGCCCTTTAACGTTTTATTGATTTTCCTGTCTGATTCCTGAGCTGTGCTGCATTTTCATCTTACAGTTTGGAGATTGTGCAACTTCACAGCTTGAATATGTACTTGTAGCTCTGACAGAGACCTTATGGCATAAAACCTGAAGAAATAGTCACAATATTACACTTAAATCTGAGAATCACTTTCACTTTTTTCCTTCTATCTCATGTGTTGATAAAAATAACAACTTGTGGCTCTGTGAGAAGTTCCAGCTAGTGGGAAAGGTCCTGCGAATGTATATCGCATTAATCCCCAGAAGCTTAGCTGAAAACTTTAGGTTATTCCTCCTGTATTTCTTCAGATGGTGAATACTGAATTTGCTTTCTCTGCATCTCAGAGACAAAAAACAAAAATTGTCTCAAAGTCAGATAGGGCAAAAAAAAGCGAGAACGAATGGCCGGAAGACTGCACACACTAATACTTGCTCTTTCAAACCACAAAAGCTTTTCAGAGCCACTAATTCATTTTACAAAGCAGGCTGTGAGCTGATTTCCAGTAATTAGCAAAACCGAGGGGAGGAGATTGGAGGAATGGTGAAGCACTTGTTTCTGAAAATGAACATTTATTAGTAGAATTGTTGATGTCTGATGTTTTTTTTCTTCTCATCCTGACAAACACTCAGCTAAATCTGTTTGACCCACAGGTGCAGCAAAGAGGACAGCAATCAGACACACAAACACAAACAAATATTAATCCTCATACACACCTTTCCTGGAGGAGATGAGTCTTGCCAGCAGCTCACTGAGGTTGGCTCGGGAGTCTGCGTCTTCCTCCGCCAGGGGAAGGGCTTTCAGCTGGGGGGCAGAGCGGCTATGTTGGTGGTGAGTCTCTTTCAAGGTTTTGGAGTCAGCCTCAAGGAGAGCTACTCATCATCATCACAGACACAAGAAAGAAGATGTCAAAAGAGAAAACTTATTTTGAAATTAGTGAAAGTTTAAGGTGTTTGTATGAGAGAATATGTACCTTCAGAAGGAGCAGAGATGGAGTTCTGGCCCTCCTCTAAGAGACGGGAGGAGAAGGGGAGCCCCAAACAGCTCGTACACAAGACTGCCAGCACAACACACACACCCAAACCCGCAGTCATCTAAAACACACAAAGAGAGAAACACAAAGGGAAAGTTGAATAAGAGGAAGTTTGGGATCCAGTCTGGCTTTTGAGCAGGCGCTTCTCCAGACACGACTGTCTTCTCTCACGCTTAGAAAGACTACAACTCAGACAATCTGCCATCTGCCAGACAACTGCTCTTTCACAGGGACCGATCACTCCAACTGCTAAGAGGTGCATGAATCAGAGGAGCAAATTCACACATTCAAACAAGGGGCATCCATCACTGTACAACAGCCTGAAGACGGAAAAATCTTTATTCCCCCGAGTGATACAGAAAAGATTAATTTTAGTTTTTAAGAAAAGAAAAAAATTAAAACTTGAAATAAAAACAAGTTGATTTAGACAGATCTTCACAATCTAAAATTCATTTTTTCCATAAGTTGAATTAAAAAAAACAACAAACGAATATAGTTCATTCATAAAAATAACTAAAAATAAAAAAGAGAAGAAATAGAGAATATTTTCACAATCTGCTCAAATACAACGATATCTGATCTGCTGTATGATTAAAAAAGAAAAAAAAGTGCCTTCCTTACCTTGAAAGAAGAGGTTCAGCGTGTTAGATGAGTGTGAGAGTGAGGAGAGCACTTCTCCGTTGAGTGGGAAGGATGCCCCTTTTATACTCCCTGCTCGCTGCCTTGTAAGTGTGCGCGTGCTTGTTTGTGTGTGTGTGTGTGTCTGTGTGTGTGTGTTGCCACAGCGTACATCCTGTGTATTCCTCTGTTGGCTTTTGCGCCTAATGTCAGTGAATTTTCTACAACCCCCCCAACACACTATAGCATCCTTTATTTTCATTGTTTGATCATCATACAATTCAACTCAGGGGCTGCTTTGTTAACAATTAGTAATGTGTGTGTGTGTGCATGTGTGTGTTTCTGTGTGCATGCATACATGAGATCATACAAGAGTGCGTCATCTGGATTAAACAGAGAGCTGGAAAATACCATAAAATATTCACAAGTTGTTTTCTTTTATTTTGATGGAGGAAAAATTGATCAACTCTTCATTTGTTCTTACACAATACAGTTTGTATGTGTGAGTGTGTGTGGGTGAGGGTGTGGGTGGCTGTGTTAGGCAAACATGGGTGTGTGTATCTGTACACACCCACCAGAGCATTAGGTGTCAGTGCATGTCTACACTGAAAAAAGTGGGCGGAAGCGGGACGGAGAGTCTTTCATTTTTGTTCATTTAACAGGTGACCGAGCTGGAACTGAGACATCTTCACCATCCTCCTACTGTCTCTCACCCTCACCCCTCCTCTCTATCTCTCCCTGTCTCTCCACTCCCTCGGTCTCCCTCTTCACTGCTGCCACCCGGGATTAACCCAGCTCATCGATCACACAGGTGTAGCTAATCAGTCAGCCTGGGTCAATAGTTATCGATCAGCTGTTGTGAGTTAATGTTTTTATTAGTGAGGCTGACGGACAACTGATGCATGTCAGGATAAAGATATCTGCCACGGCACCAGAGCTGTTTGTGTCTGCTGAGATAATGTGGACAAGAAAACGTAGAACCTGTGAGGATGTTAACCAAGAATAACATCCAGTGGGAATTGATTAAGGACAGATCTAGGACATCCTTTTTATTGCTGTCGCATAATTAAGAGAGATTTATGAGTGACAGATCTGAGATAGAAAGCCTACTGGATACACACGAACAGAAAAATGGTGATTAGTATTCAAATGATTTTCCTCCTAGCCCTTTAATGCCTGAAATCACAAATTATGCCCATAAAATTCCATTTTTTTGGAGCTGAAATGTTTATTTCACTTACTAGTGAAAACCAAAAAAAACGTCCTTGCTAAACTATTAACCTCGTTTAATACATGAGATGTTTTTGAAAACTGATAAACCACAAGGGGACATTTTTATCATTTATTGGACTGTATTCAGGTCTTTTTTTCTAGTAATTTGTTGATCATATTGATGTGATAGAAGTATCATAAAAGTATGTATCAAATATGACACAAAAGGAATTAAAGGGCTAGAATACTGTATTCTGTTCAATCCCAGTAAAGCGTGCATTAGCTGCTAAATAAGTGAGACAATATCAGATTTAATTCTACAAGAAAAAAAAAATAGGACTGCTCTCTTGACACTCAGCTTCTTACAGTTTCAGCTGCAAATGGATAACCAGCTGAAGGACTGAATCTCCTTCCCAGGCCTGTTAAGGTCAAACCCTGACCTCACCTCTTCAATCCCCAGAATGTCATCCTTAAGTGATTATTGTCATTGACTACAAAGAAACAAGTTGTACTTATTCAATTTTTAATGGATTGATATATCTATATATTAGGGTGACCATATGTCCTCTTTTACCCGGACATGTCCTCTTTTTGGGGGGACTGTCCAGCCTTGTCTGGGAAGCTTATAAAATCCTTCATATGTCCGGGTCTTGTATGGAAGTTTTGAGTTTGTGTCGCGTTGACTTACTGAGTTAGAAGCGTGTAAAAAAGACTCAACCCGACCTGAAAAACTCTTTTAGTTGTGCTCTCTTTTTTCAGGATTCAGAATATGGTCACTCTAAATATATGCAAAGGAAGTCAATTAGAGTGGCTGAAAATTTAAGCATCTTTCAGCTCATTGTTTTGGATTTACAGTTAAAGGCTTTAAATTGAGTGTTTTGACCTCTCATTGGCTGTAAGCAGCATCAGTCATCTGTTTGTGCAGCTCTCTCCTTAGGAAGCTCCACAAACATTCACACCTGGGACCACATGACCCAGGTGGCACGAGTCATGTGGTCGCATGACAGGGGTCGTTAACGACTTGGGGGGGACACACCCAGAGATGGGTTTCTACGACCCATTCTTTCCAACTCCTCCCAGTCGTTGTCTGTCCCCTTCTCCAGTAAGATAAATATCTGCTCCTGACACTAGCAATTTTAGAACTGAAGAAGCTTCTTGGATAAGAGGCGAAACGTCTTCTCAACTCTACACAGTCCAGTTGCCTTCAAGAAAATGACACTCAAAATAAAGTCTTAAAAAAACCCAAGAGACCAACAAACCCAATCAATAACACTTCAAGAATCACTTTACATCATATCACTTTTTTTTTAGAGAAAAGGAGTCATGTCTGGGTCAGCTGATGCATATAATCTCCGTCACAGCACATAGTCAGGCAAACTTTTAGACCATTTTCTCCTCTTTATATAGAGACTAAATTGCTTGATTTCTGAGGTGGAGGAGGTACATTGCTTCACCGATTTTGGAACAGCCACATAACAGGCCACCTGTGCGAAATTTACTCTCATTGAACAAAGCAGTCAACATTTGTGTTTGGCAAGATCACAGATGCTGAGCGCAATTTGTGGGAAAATAAAATAAAACCAGCTTTGAATCCAAACCACTGACCAGTTGTCACTGATCCACAGTGTACTTAGATCTTTAACATTAAAGCTTCAGTGAAGAACTTTCAGTTTGTGTCAATATTGGCACCCCTGTGTGTTGCTTGTCTTGCCCCGTATATATCTAGGTCTTCCTGACTTCTGACCATCAAATGCATCATATGTTGTGAATATGTGGAAATAGTGAAAACAGGACGGTTTCTTCAGGTCTCAGCTGACACCTACCCCCACACACTATTTTCAGGCATTAAAAATTATGATACAACTATCACCGGTCTTGTTTCTGATGGTCTTTTTAGCTTTTTTGTCTATCGTATAAGACCCATGAATGGAGTTCATTTCATTATCTTAAAAAAAAAAACCCTTACAGGAGCTTTAATGTTGGTAAACTACTCAAGTCAGTAATTCTTTTAACCTTATTGATAAAATACTATTTGGATAATCATCTTTCTTTGTCGCCCTCTGGCCAAAACTCCAATAAATCATTTTTATTAACGTAAAGTATGTCTCATTTGTCCGATCAGAGTGAATTATAAGCAAAATAATTCAGGCGTTTTATCAGACCATCAATCAATACACCAATAATGAAGCATAGATGTGATAAAAACTCTTCTTGTTGCCATAGAAGCTACTCTCACTTGGACTTCAAACTTTTCTCTGGTACAAGACAGGAAATAATCAGTCTTCAATTTTCATAAACAGAAGCACAAGGTTCTTCTTCTCGCCAGTAGTGGTTGTACACCAAGCCAGGTTGTGTCCCTGTTGTAAGCAGTACTTGACCTCACATTACAGAATATCTTCGTACTCAGTCCCTCAAAACTTCATTCAGCCACCTCTGGCTTCCAGATGTACAGCTTCTAGTGGGACTTTCTGACTCAACTCTCAGCTGTCAACCAGGTGAGATGAGTCGCTCACAATGCATGAACTCATCCTGGCATATCACACTTACACATTCATGGCTTTGCCTCAGTCTGCCCGTCTTTCTTGCTCACTGGAGATGCTGTAACGTTCCTCCAGGCACCATCAGAAGGCATGAGTGTAGGAGGTGAGGCCACGGCCGTTCAAATTAGAATTAATTAACCATGTGGTGTGGGAGGGATGCATGTGTGTGTGTGAGAGAGAGAAATGTGTGTTTGTGAGTTTTTGTCTGTCTCTTTACTTGCGATATTTTTACTTTTCGCTTATTTTTTCCGAGTGTGTATGTGAGTCATTGGTCAGTGAGGCTAATGCAGTTGAGAAAACCCTACTATCATTCTAGATAAATGCAAAACACATCTGGAGTAATGACCAAAGTTAAAATACTGAAAAAGTATCCAGACTTCTGAGAGAAAAAAATATGCAGTTATGAGGAGAAAGAGTGGCAGGCCCCTGGTTGATGACATTCACTTCAGCTTTGACATACAGTTAGTAAACATGCTAAATAATGCATAGACCAATAATGTGTCAGTCTTGGAAGTATGACTCATCCACAAACACTAAACCCATCTAAAAGGAGCATTTCACCTGAAAAGCCGGTCCTGAAGCTTTTCACTTATTTGGGTCACCTGATAACTTTGAAATCTACTGAACTGTAGGTGATTACTTCCATGGGTGAACCGTAGTTCTCTGTGTGTAACTGTGCTTCAATTTCAAGCTCAGCAGGAGCCACATGTCGTGAGGAACATTACATACTGTACACCCATCTGTTAGTTTTTCTAAGAATATCAGCGTGTGGTCAGGTAATAAGGCAAACATAAGAAGATGGTTGAATAAGAGGTTCAATTTATAAAAAAAAATCAAGAACACTGAAAACGATAGTTAAATAATTAAGAGAGGGGAAAGGTTTTCTTTTTGCTATAATTTGTGGGTGAAAACTGTAGCTTAAAATTACTATTGCTATTCCGTTTCATAGCAGGGTCAAATATTATACCAAGTTTTTTTATGGTGTTGTACCAGGGGCTCTTTGTTAAATCGCTGAGTTGTCATGAGTTGTTATTTACTGTTTGACATCACTGAGGCATGCAAGGACAAATAACTGGGTATCATCTGCATAACAATAGAATGAATTAATGTGTTTTTGATCCAATTATGGAGTCTTGGGGTGCTCCAAAGGTGTTGTGGACAGACGCTAAAGAATCTGTTAACCTTGACATGAACCACTGGAGAGCTCTACCTCTTCATAAAACTGGAGCTTCTGGAGCCATCTTTTTTGCCCACATATCATAACAGAAACACAAAAACAAAACAAGTACATCCAACTTAGTCAATGAAGTTGTTTCCAGATGAATTATTTTTATTCCCTGTCAACAGGCTGCTTTAATAAGACAGCAAAGACTCTCTAGCTGATCCAATACGCTGCTGAAGTGCACTCACAGGGACTCAGACCACCATTACCAGGAAAAGACATCATGTTTTTTCTATTAAAGCTCTTTAAACTGCCCTCACCCCACCTTGAAATCTGAGATTGAATTTAAAATGTTCTTCCCTTGCACATTAGTCCTGAGGGAGAAATACCAATGATATCTTATGCCAAGGTCAAACTGCATGATGTTATCTTGATTATATCCCAGTCGTGAGGTGCAAGAACCTGAAATTGATCATTTTGTCCGGTGTCATGGTGAAACACAATCTGCCTCCCATGACTGTTTCAGTGACATCAGAGAAATTGACCAATGACAGCGCAGAGCACCCTGCATATGCAAAGTCACAAGTGTAACTTTGATAGGTATCACTTAAGTTAGTTTTAGAATGATGGAGCATATACCTGCAAGAGGAAACTGATCCCCAACCACATGACCTCGGTATATTGGTCCAACTATGGGAAGTTTGATCTAGAACAGTTTCAGTCAGACTGGAGTGTTGATGTGTCTTTATTTATTTATTTCCAGTTTCATTAGGACTGATGCAATAAACAACATATAAGCAGACTGACTGTAACCCTCACCCTCCACCTCCACCCCATCTCCGCCCACAGCTTCACCAGTTCATCATCCCATCAGCCTAAGTCGACATCGTCAGACCTCTTCCCATTACCACCCAGTCTTGGCTGTTGTTCAGCTTTATCATCTCAACAGCCTCAGTTGTCATGGCATCTCCATCATAAGTGTCTGGACACAGCGGTGGAGAGATTCTTCTGCAGCTCAATAATTCAATACCACATCATCTCAGTAAAACAAACATTAATCTTGAATTCATTAACTCGTCTCTTATGAATTAATTCATTTAAAGTCAGCTCTGGTTCTATCGTTTGGAGAAGTGTGCACAAATCTGTTTTTAGGATAGCAAATACGCTGCATGAACCCAGTGAACTAGGTTATCTTTAGCATATCAACAAGGAACACACCATGTTCCCACAACCGCCATGTCCCTGCAGTGTCATGCTCAGGAAGGGTACAAGTATTACCGTCCAGTTTTACATCTGTGCTCTAGATCTGACAAATTGAGGTCATTTAACAATTCCTCTGTTAATTAGAAGCCACAAAGAAAAAGAGAGTAAAAATCCTGAGATTGACTGTCAAAAACATATTTGACAGCCCATTAGCTAACATAATAACAAAGCTATTGTTAGCATTCAGCCACCTTCTCGCTAATGACTGTATTTAAAAATCAGAAATACAATAAGAAAGGAGAAATGTTAGCACAAACATTATTGTTAAAAGACTGTGTCAGAGGAGCTCATGTTTATCATTGTGTCTATTTTACATCACATTGGTTTCGCTAACAGTACAGTGCTTTAATATTGTTAGGGTCTTACTTTTAATGTTTAGACCATAGACTGTATATTCTATGGAGAACTTGGTTCCGCCTACCGCCTGTATACAGATTTGAAGCCAAATAGATCTCGGGTTTTCCGGGTTTTTTCTACATTTCCTGAAACCAGCGCTGCATTCGGGCGCACAGTCGCCGAGCATTGCTGTGATGACGCTCGGCTCAAACAGCGTATCCCCCGGGAGAGCTACGCAAACCCTGAACGCCCATAGGCTGTATCAGGTGACAATCCTAGAAAATATGAACCCCCTAATAACTTTTAAAAATGGAGCTGCACAGAAAAAAGAGGACTTGAACACAAACCAGTCTTACTGTAACTACATGTCAACATCGCAAGCAGGGGGGAAAAAATTTTATGTTCTGTGTAATACATTTCTTAAGTTTGTCCACAGCTCCATAAGCAGCCCGTCAACAGAGGGTGCTGTTCTCGGAGTGGCTTCACCCAGTGAGAAGGCAGACGCTGTCCATTCTTTATACAATCTATGGTTTAGACTGGACCGACAATTATCATTGTTTTAATTGCCTTATCATTTACTGTTTTACCACTAACCGTTGAATTTGCATTGACCCCTCTTGTCTTGTAGCATTGCATACTGACACAATCCGCTGTAACTAATATATATATGCCTACCCTGAACATTAGACAGTCTCATGTCTGTAGACGTATCTTAAGGGGGAAAAAACTGTCTAATGTTCTGGTCAAAAGGTCATTTTAATTCATGTTTGCTTTAAGGTTTAAATAAACAATACTAAATATGTATCTAAACACTTTTGAATCTCAGAATAGCTAAATGATTATATTGTTTACTGACTTTTTGAAACTCAGTAAAACTATCAGTGAAAGAATCAGACAAGAAATCAGCTGGGGATTCTCTGTTACCTACTGTATATCCTTCCCTCAGGATTTGGATTGTTTTGTCTCTCAGGTTCCTGTGGTAAGTTGATATGCACCACCTGTCACTATGGACTGGCTAGACTCCCACTGCTACAATCACTGTTATCAGGCACGCATAAATGATCATCATTAGAGTTCTTATTGCAGATAATAGCCACATCTGCTATTTTTATTTGCATTGCTACGATGAATATGTATTTTTTCTTATAATTTTTGCAACTGTCTTTTACCTCCCAGCCTGTCTGTCACTGTATTCTGTATTTGCCTTAATTCATCTCAAGAATAACTATAAAAAAATACATAGTGGACAAAAAAACTTTTGTATTTCCAATTGGGATGCAAAGTCAAAGTATTCTCGGTGACCTTTTTCCTCAAAAGTCTTTAAAAAAGTAAAACTTTCTCTTATGACAAAATCAATACCAAATGTCCTTTTGGTAAATGCATTGAGACAGTTTTGCTGAGTCACAGTATAGCAGCATGAAAGTAGTTTTGCATACTGAATATAAATGTGCGGAACAATCTCCACTGCCATATAGTCATGTGGACTGTATGGCAGTGATGAGCATCTCTGGTAAGTGCAGCACCTAGCCAGCTGATTTGCATTTAACATGCCTTAAGCTTTAAGCACCAGTCTGATAGTCCAGTATAATTTGAGACCATGTAGTGTTAGAGTCCTCTTTAGAAAACAGTAAACTAAATGATCAATGTTCGAGTTCATTCTTAGCAATCAGTCAATTGATGTTTGATTAATTATTGACACTACTAAATCTGACCGATGTGCCGGCGGAACTCTAAACCTTTTGGTTTCACTTTTGGGAAACTGTAGTCCATCTTTGTATGCAGTTTATGGTGTAGATATATTCCTTTTTTTATACAGATTTTGTCTTGTCCCACTGAGCATTTTTTGGTCTAAAAGAGGTTTAATAGACGTCTAAATGTAGCCTAGACTTGTCTTAAATCAGGCTACCACAGGTCTAAAAATGAAAGTTTTTTAGATGTCTAAATTTAGACCAAGTTTAGACTACCTGGCTAACAGAGGTCTAACAGTATATTGTGCAACAGCTATCATAATTATTTTGGTTAAGTACTTGGAGATCAATCATGCAACTCACAGTTGCTTCTTGAAATTAATAGCTATTGAATAATGAGTTCAAGTGCAACGTCTAAATTCCATCTAAAAATATACAGAATCTAGACGGTTGAAATTAGGTCTAAAAAAAAAACTAGACGTCTCATAGCCGTCTATTGCTCAGTGGGAATTCTACAAACATTAATGGAGGCTAACAGATGTGTCTGTCACAGGAAGTGGACTCTACTTTTCGGCGAAGTAGCTCGACAATACATGTAAAAGTAGGACACAGATAAATAAAATCTTTTCATAAACTCAAATTGCTTCAACACTTCTACAAACATGAATGGGTTCTTATTTGCAGTGCAGACTCAGTGGACGGCGAAAGCAAGCACACATGATGCCACATCAATCTTCCCATCTCTGCTGTAAGCAACCCTCTTCATGTGAAGCCTTACAGGGGCAAACTCACCTCGAGTGGTGACTTCCTTCAATGAAACACCACAACAGCAATCATGTTGGGGTACTTTGGTCTCTGATACATGCCAACATGGGGATGTGTGTGGAAACAGAGGTGGTCCAGCAGCACTTAAGTCTCAATGAATTCAGTTTCAAGTGTTTTTACAAAGATACCTGAAACTTCTGCTGCTTTCAAAATGAAGCCCAAGATGCCCCTTTTACAGACAAACACATTCACACAAACAAAAGCACTAACTTAAAATGAGCAATACATAAAAAGATATTCAATCCAACATCTGTTACAAACTTGATGCATGTCTACGAATGAGGAAATCTGATTATACACTGTAATATTGAAGATGTGTTGTCTATTTCTCCGACTCTTTTCTCTCCTCTCATCTCTGAATTTCCACGCCTGTACAAGAGCTGGCTTACAAATTCCTGCTCATAACTTAATGAAACGCTTTTTTATACAAACTTTACAATGAAATATGAAAATATGAAAGATTCCCTTTCTTTGCTGGAATATGTAGGATATTTTGCACTCGTGAAGCTTTTCTGATCCTTTTGCTGGGCTGTGAGTGCTTTCTCAGTGTCATGTGAATACGTCTCCCTGGAGATCAAGCACCAGTATGGACAGGAAAGGAAGACCTATTACACCATGTGCTTCTTGTCAATTCTTCTGTCACACGGGTTGATAGGACCGAACTTGCTCCTCTGCAGTGATGGGCCTATTATGATGGAGACAGTCACACGTATTATCATGTGCAAATTGCTCAAGTCTTCTTATTCCTGCATTTTTTGTTGTGGTAGCTCTCCTAGCACATGAGACAGATATCCGAGAGCACAGAGATTATATAAATGTTGTAATAGAGCAGATATTTAATTTGCATTTGCTTCTCTCCTCCTTGAATGTGTGAATTCACTGAAAGAAATTAAGTCGACCTTTGAAACATCTTGGAGGCCTTCTTTGAGGTTCTTCAAGGGTGCAAGAGAATGGTGCAAAGGGTGAACAGAAGAAAGGACAAGAGTTAAAGAGAAAAGTGAGGAAAAAGGGGGTAAAACAAAGGAGAAGACGAGACTTAAGGATGCTGAGAGAAGAGACAAGGGAGGACTCAGTGTGGCTGGTGTTTGTAATTAGCAGCAAGACAGAAACTTAAGCTCTTTTAGACTCAAAGGGTCTCTGGATAGTCAATAATATGGATTTGTGTTAATGAAAACACTGTTTCACCTGCCTTTGAAGATTCTTTTGGAGCCCGAGATCACAACATCTCATGATATCCAGAAACTTTTCTTTCTTTTTTTTTGCTCTTTGCTACATTCCACCTTCATTGGATTAATTTCTCTTTACTTTTGTCTTTTTAGGCTTTCATATTTTGTGCTAGTACACTGAAAGTAAGGAGCACATGCTTCTCCAAACACATTAGCCCCACTGAAACCGCACTAAATGGAGCCAGTCGGACTAAAATACCAAGGATGAATATTTATTTATTTATTTGTATTTTGTAGTGTTTTGATGGCCGCTGATGGATATTTCTGCTGGGCAAAGAGTTTATCAAGGAGGAGCTTTTTTTAATTGAAACAGAGCAAATCTGGACAACAACATCAAATTCCAGCGGACACCTGGAAGTGTTTTGATTTTTGCCGTGCTGTTGCAAAGGTGAGGGCAAGGTTGAATGCTTTCTTCTATCGATCATCATGGGAAATGTCAACTTTCTGCCCAACAAAAGCGACATGCTGGATATGCTGGTGAAGACTGAGAAAGCATACCATGAGTGCAGTCTCCTGTGTTTTACTGAAACCTGGTTGAACCAGAGATGGTGTAACTCTTCACACATAACTGTCAAGGAGAATTTGTGTTGTCGAGATATTGAAATGTGGTCCAATTCTGTATACAGTCTGTTGATAAATGAGCTGCATATGAAGGCATTATCTTTGTTTGGGGATAGAAGTTCGTTAATCATTACTGAAAAATGTCAAAACCCGTCTGAGTTACCCATTTTAAGGGCTGAGACCTGGAATCAAAACCATGGACACGAGTTGTAAAGGCTACAGCCACAAGGAGCACATGACTCAACACTTAAGCTGAACCAGCACCTAATCAATTAAACTATTACTATTTCAAATCTTACTTTTCATTTGTAAATACTTGATTTATCTGAAGTTTTATTACATCTTTTAATATATTATATTTTTATTTTTAACATAATTGACCAGTTTTTTCTTTTCTGTACATACTGATGCTGCTGGAATTTTGATTTCCTTGAGGGAACCTTCCCAAAAGGATCAATTTAATCTAATCTAATCTCAAATTAATTTATAATGATGCACAATGACTACTTTCTTTAGTTACTCAGCAGGGCCAGTTCAAGCTTCGCTGGTTTAGTTCTGTTATGAACATGTAAGTTGCAACACAGCAAACACAAATCAAATCACTTATATTTGCAGAAGGTCGTGATTGTTGGCGGTTTCATGTTTTTGTTTTGTTACACTTGTACATTTATTGAAATGTGTCTGCTGGTGAGACAGTACATGTGTTGATAAACTGTTTATGAGTGATCATGAACATTTTTTCATTTATCTTTACTGGCAGATAATGAAACATGTCTTTGGACACCTCGACTGAAACTTGTTTTCCAGTGTGAATTGGTAATGTTTAACTGTATTTCATTCACAGCCCTATTTAGCTGTTACTCTATTTCATGCCCCAACTCTCCATTATTAAGCAACTTGAAAGCTGGAGCTGAATCTCTTCGCCCAAAATTCAGGCTGTCTTATTCATGCAGAACTCCAGCACCAAGTCAGCATGTGATCCGGATGAGCCCATGTGTGAACACAGCAGGTAATTGTCTGAGCTGCTTACAGTGCACAAGTGGGCGTATTGATGAGATTGTTCATGTTGGGCAAGTTTCTCTCCTTTTCCCTCTTTATGGTTCCCCTCAGCAGACGCTATGTTTCCACTTCTGTGCTGTGATTCAGTTATTTTTTTGTACATGGAGAAATTCTCATCTGTAAACAGTCACATTAACCTGTGGAGTCCTCCTTCCTTCCCCAGTGCGCTCTACCCAGCTTTCTAGTACCACCCTTCTACACACTCACACACACAGAGATACATCTTACCCAAACGATGTCTATTAAGCCAATTCTACTCATTTGACAGTCTGCTGCATGGTTCATATATGAAAAGGCAGTTCTTGGAAAAACATCTGGAGATGATCTTGAGTTAATGAGTTAAGAGGATCTCACTTAACCTCATTGATAAATCAAAATCACTTGAATAAATGCCTCCAGCCTTTTCAGTCTAAACCAACATTTTTATTATTCAGTTTGATGTTTCATTTATTAAATTAAAGTAATTACTAACGAGATTAAGGTCGTGGGAAGATCATTACTTATGAGATTAAAGTCGTAATAAAATCATTATGATACTTATGATAATGTGGTGCTGATGTGCTAAAAGATTAAGTATCTCCTTGTTTGAAAAACCTATATTGAAACAGACTTTCATGAAGTGCTCCATGTCTCTCATTTCAACGACTGTCATCTTAAACAACAGGTTAGAATATGAGGACTTTATTCTAATTACTTTACTACGACTTTATTCTCATAATAACTTCATTACAACTTAACTCTGTTAACTTTACGACTTTATTCTCATAAGTAATGATTTTATCACAACTTTATTCTCATAGGTAATTACTTAACTACCATTTTTTTCTCATAAGTAATTACTGTATTACAACTTTATTATCACAAGTAATTACTTTACTACGACTTTATTCTCATAAGTAATTACTTTATTATGACTTAATTCTCATAAGTAATGATTTTCTTACGACTTTGTTCTCGTAAGAAATAACTTTATCATGACTTCACTGTTGTAAGTGATTACTGTACTACGACTTTATTCTCATAAGTAATGATTTTATTATGACTTTATTCTCATGAGTCATATCTTTATCACGATTTTACTCTCGTCAGTGATTACTTTACTACGACTTTATTCTAGTAAGTAATTACTTTATTACAACTTAATTTTAGTTAGTAATGATTTTATTCTCCTAAATTAATTTAAGTCCTAATTTTTTTTCTCAATCTGGCCCTAGTTCTCTGTCAAAGCACTTCAGTTCACATCCCCTTATTTTTTATTTTATTTTTTTACTTTTTTTTTTCCTTTGTCTTTTTTGTTCACCACATGCTTCAGATTTAAAGAACGTTCACTCAGTTTCCAACCTGATTCGCTTTGATCTTCAGCAGGGTTTCAGTGTTAATTGACTAATTTTTCTTTCGATGCTTTCAAAGGATAGAAAAAAGATGATGTATTCTCAGAAGGAGAGGAAAATTACAGCCACAAGGTGCTTTTTGAAAACCCATCACTGTAGCAGCAATTGCATAACAAACAAAGGCTCTGTTGTGTCACTACTTAACGTATGGCATAACTTTTATGTAAACAGCGGGAAATACTGATGCAAAGGTTTGAAACCATTGTCGAAAAGCAGTAATTTCAGACCTTTACATTCTTACAGCAGTATGAAGATTCTTTTAAAGTAATTATGTTAAAGGTTAGCACTTCAAGAGAATAACATTTGTGACATGAAATGAAGCTGAGTCCATTTTTGTCCTCTGTCATTACGTTGGTGTTGTACATCATTCAATGATCTCTGGGGGTTCTCTATGGTTATAACGCTGACAAATGAGAGAAAAAAACATCTTGTTTCCGAAGCTATTAAAGCGTAATGTCCAACAAAGCTCTTCTCAAGTCAAGTTTTTGCTGAGAAGTCTTGGATGCAGGGATTTTTAACATGACAAAACTGTGCGTACGAGTGCTACAATTTGCAAATTGTGGCAGAAAATGCAGTGTAAAGATCATTTTTTAAAGGTGTAATTGGTCCAGAAGAGAATTCAGGCCTTTCAACATGAATTTTGTATTTGTATTTACACTGAACAGTGAGGTTTTTGCCCGCGGCTCCTTTCTTGCAAACTGCTCTGCAATACTTGATCTTCAGCATATCCTCTTCCTGACTTGTTGTGTAACAGCAGCACTTTCTTATTTAGAGAATTCTTCGTACCTTGGGACACAACACAGATAGAAGCAACACTGTTTGCTTTGTCCACAGACTGTCCAAAGAAGTGTGTGATAGAGAGTGTGTACATTTGTGCATGTTGCTTTTCATAGACAAGTATTCGCTGCAGATTATCAGGCCTTAAAACAAAAATGCAACCGGAGATGCTCTTCTGCGATCGAATTCTTCTAACCAGAGTTTTAGATGAAAAATTACATCAAATTAGCTGATCAATACGTATTTGACAGGCAGTTAGACAAGATGTCCAGCCAAAGACAACCAAATATATGTTCCAATTATAGACTCAGACAGAGAAGCAGATTTTGGCAGGAGGCAATTCCCAAAGTGTCACCATTATAAATGTCCTTTTTAGCTGTGTTGCTGACGCTCACTACAAGCATGTTATTGTGATCATTTGTGTTTTCCTGCTCTACTTAGTTTCTGCATGCACTCATTTGAGGATGCATGTGTGCATAACCTGGGTGAATACTGTGCATCTAATTAAGCTGACGAGGGTTCATTAATCATAGCATTATGTATACTCTGTGCAATTAAGGAGGAGAGTGGCTTGAATGACAATAAATATCTTGCATATAGCTCAGGGAGGTTTGAAGTCAGGATAAATGTAAGGAAAAACCTGAACGGTAACATTTCATTGGACGCCTACCTATATAACGCATTATAAATATATTTATAATGCGTCACAACCATGTTATTGCACTGTATAACTATAGTTAAAAACACTCATAAATGATCATAATGCTTAAAAGCAATTATCATAACACATTATCAAGCATTTTATCATGACTTACAAGGTTACATAGATAATGCAATGCAACTGTTTTTAACAGTATCATTAACAGTAACATTATCTATGTGGGCATTGTCAGTGAGTTGTTAACAGTTATAACACATTATAATACCTGACCTTGTAAGTCATGATAAAATGCTTTATAATGTGTTATGATTATTGCTATAAAGCATTATGGTCATTTATAAGTGTTTATAACAATAGTTACACAGTGCTATAACGTGATTATAATGCATTATACATGTATTTATAGTGTATTATAAGCGTCAAATAAAATAAAGTGTAACCCCTGAACATATGCCTGTGTAACTGTACATTAAATTGTGTGCATTTGTTCATTCATATCATTGTCAGTCAGCATTAGTGAAAGTAACAGTTGAACATTGTTAAACCTTCTTTTTCTATATGAGCAAGAAAAATGAAAAAAAAAAGTCTGTGCCTCCATGTCTCTGCATAGACACGCATGGATTAAGAGGAAAATGAGAGGCTGATAATTGTTGCCTGCCTCTTTGTTGTCTGTAGGAAAACCACCCGTGTGTCTCCTCTGACTCCGCTTGGTCTCTGTGCTGAATTATAAATGATCTTGTGGTGTGTCACTGCTGACAGAGGAGAGAGCAGATATAGGTTATTCCTCCTGAGCAAACACTTGCATCACAAAGGGAGAAGATATCCACACAGATTTTTATTGGCTCACTTTAACCCAGAAAACAGCCCGACTGATAGATTGTTGTAATAGTGTTTCTTTCCTTTTTTATTGTTTTATCAGTCAGACAATTTCAGTGAAATCCCAGCTCTAAATTCAGAGCAACTGTGGCTGCAGTCACAACCTCAATATGGTGAAACTTTGCAGAAAGAAAGGAAGGATAGATAGATAGATAGATAGATAGATAGATAGATAGATAGATAGATAGATAGATAGATAGATAGATAGATAGATAGATAGATAGATAGATAGATAGATAGATAGATAGATAGATAGATAGATAGATCAGTTGGATAGGACCCTACATGAACACAAAACATCTGGAGGCTGACGTACCACATCCTTCCAGCTGTTCTCATGACAGGTAGTGAACCACCTTGTGTGAGATGATCAAGCTGGTTCCCCAGCATTACACAGGCCACCAAAGCTCTTTTTCAAGACTCATTGTCAGGGGTACCTACAGTACATTCACTGAAAGATTAAGGCCACAGTATATTTAGCTTCTCTTAGAGAAAGACAAAGGAGCTAGTTTGCAGGAAAATGTTGATGTCTCGTAGCAAAAAGAATATAAGCACCATCTGTTGATTATTTTTTACTTATCCCATGGCTGTGTTTATTACTAAATAAAGTTCTCTTTACTCTTAATTGGTTAAAGCTTCACAAATATCTTTTATTCCTTAATATAGAACCATTAACAAGTCATCGTTTGCATGAAGCTCTGATCAGAAACTCTGCAGGACTTACGGGTTGACTTCAAACCCATTGAGTCTGTTGATTCAGACTTTCTGTCTGTTGGATTAACAGACAGAAAAAAAGGCTAGCTGATCTTAATTTGATTCATCCACAGTTGGAAAACCTAGAGAAGAGATGGAAGGTAGGAGAGAAAATACGACATAATCTACAAAATCTACAAAAAACAAAGATGCTGCATGAAGCTAGTTCATAATGGACCACTGTAGTTATAAGCAGAAAAAGCCTGTCTTACAGACTCTGACAATGCAGCTTTCTTTTTTTTAGACCAATTCAAGCTAATTTTAGTCAATATCAATGAAACTACCTGTGATAATGTTTTGTTGAATGTGAGTAATAACTGTTAGTTTTCTGGGTTTTTTCAATAATAATGTTTTATACTTAGTAATAATGAGCCTTCTGACAGAATAACCTGAAAGCAAAGACATGTATCCCATATTAACCATAGACTGTACAATAACTGGACATACCCTCGGTGACATCGCTCATGTTTAGCATCCTCCCAAAAGGTTACTATCTGGTCAGTCATGCCTCTGATTCGCTAATCTTGTAACTTTATTCACTTTAAAACAAACACATTACAAAAAAAGTCCAGTAGAGTGGGTACCATGGGAGCCCTAAACCGTTTCTTAAACCAGGTTGTGAACCTTCTTGTAACTCTCCATCTCTGTTTTGTGAGTCTTAGTTTCAGAGTCATTCTCAGTCCCTGCCTTTACACAATAAAACACACAGGAACACATTTTGAGGCTATTAGAGTTTTTCCTTAGACGTACAATAGGAATAGAAAAGATCATGACAAACAAGGATGTATGTTTAAAACACAGTTTAAAAGCCAGATGTGATAATTTGCTTCATCGTCAGGCTCTAAGTGAATAACAATCACTGTAGTACAATGTAGCTCAGACTTTTACCCGTACACATCGATTTGGGACAAATTAACTTAATGTGTTGTATGTGTTGCATGAGTTGTATTATGGGGGGTTTGGTGGTTTTTCCACTTCATGATGCTCCCTGATCCTCTGAGAAGAGATTAGCATGTTAATTCAGCTCAATACATCACACTATGGCAGTTTAGTAACAGTCCATTAGAGAGAAACTTGCATTAAAAATTCAGCCATCACATTATAGTCATCACATTGAGGGGAGAGTACATGCTGAATATCTGCATTTATGAGGTGAATACTTACGCACATATGAGACATTTATTTTCTGTATAGGGATATCTATAAAGAAAGACACAGCAGGCCAATAAAAGGAGATAAATAGCTATCATTATCTTGCATCAAAGAAAACCATTAACCCTGTCTCACTGAGACCATAGATCTTTACTGCAGTGAAAATGTAACACAGTCTTAGATAATAAATATTGATTGTCTTTGGTAAGTTGATCATTCAACCAATGTATGTCACATGATCTTTTCATCAGCCTTACATGTTTGCACATTCATATTTCATAATATCTTGGGTGTTTCTTTTGTTTTATTCGACATTGAGTGCTGTGAATGATGGCTTTGGGTCATGTGTGTTTTACCTTTGAGTAAATGGGGTAAGAGAAGTACAAAACCGGTGACCTAGCATCCTCATAAAGGTCAATCCAGGTTCTGCATAAGACAGGAATTTGACAGGTTCAAGCTGTAAAGATTACGCTACACATGCTTTCCTTAAGCAGCCTGAGAGGTGAAGCATAGATCAGTTTGATCCACAGAAAAAGGCAAGGTAGAGATATTGATGGTGTTCAGTGTGCTGCTTTTACTATGAGAGAACTACTGAGAATTTACAGCGCTTAACCAAGAAGAAAAAGGCACCAGCAAAAAAGGACATAAAAGAGCTATCATTAAAAAGTGTAAAGAGCAACCAAGTCAAAATGCAAAATAAAGCCTGATTAGTTTCAGGACACACATCGTTAAAGAGTCTCCTGAAAACAGGGCAGGGTGAATGCCCGTCAATAAGAGATGAGGGTGAGGAGACTGAATGTTTTAGTAAGCCTGAGGTAAGCTGTGATTGTACACAAACTTGCCTTATTTGTGCAGCATAACATGGATTGTTATTTCTATCTGACTTTTTTAGCTGCAGGAAACTGAGACCTTTGTAAGACCTTCTCAGAAATACAGAAACTCAAAACTATTTTGTTTTAGTCTATTTCTGTTAGTGTGTGGTGTATGCCATACAAGACACAAGACAAATAAAATACAGTACTTGTTTTATCATATTGAAGAACTGACTCCAGATTGAAATTTCAGGGGTTTGTGGATTCGATAAGGCATCGTTTGGTTCTTCAGCTCACATCGATCTTTCAAGATTAAGCCTGCAGTCCACTGAAGTTTTCTCATTTCTTTATCTGCCAGTATAACACTACTTTAATTTTGTCAAAGTATATCAACAAAGTTATGTTATCATGATAGACTGCAGCTAGTGATCTATATTTTGGTTCAACTTCAATGTGTGCAGCAAAGTCATTCTATGCAAGAGAGAAGCACGCCCAATATAATCAAGAATTGACCTCAACAGGGGAAAGCACTCTATTCAGTTTTCTGCCTCTCCTGTTAACAATAACATCACTGCTGTAGCAACGTCCCATCAGTCCCACAGTTGAGCTCACGTTTGCACTTATACTGAGAACATAAATCAGGTCTTCATACAGTCGATTTGAGTATATATTGGGGGAATAGCAAGAAGAGAGTGGAAGACGGTCACTGTGTGGTGATATGAAATGAAGCAAAATGCAAAGCGCTATGTATGATACCAGTATATAGTCTAATGTGTTTTTTTTTTCTATAATGTATTTAAATAAGAGAAGCTGCAGTCCTTAAAAAAAAACTCTTTAAAGGTGCAAATCTCTCTGTGGCATGTGCTCGGCATCAAGCTGTAAAAAGAAAAGAGCATTATTTTGAACCGATTGGCAAACCAGTGCCTTCACTCTGTCCTCTTTGTGTCTCACTTCATACAGAGATGTTCTTCTGCTGGCAAAAATAGCCCAGTGTAGTGTCTGTATGACTGTGAGCACTTCAGTGTAGCCTGTTATGGTTACAAGATGAGGCTTGAGTTATTTACCGAGACGCATCGCAAGTTTTAACTCTTGTTTGGATTTTTTACTCTTCAAAACATTAAAACTCTGAATTTCAATGAGAAACTGGAGTAAAGTTCATACTGCCCTGTTGAACTGGAACAAACATAATCCAGACTTACAAAATGGATTTAGCTCATTTAACGCAACAGGTCTGTCATCAGGTCTGTTCAATTGTATCTGTAAAACTGGCGACACAAATATTAAAGGTTTGTACCGGATCACACACACTGGTGTGATATCAGCAGGTCTGCTTTGTTATGTAATTTCCGGTCTATATCGAGGTGTTTTTCCGACAGCTTGGATGAATTTGAATAAGTAACAGACAGTCAATAGAGAAATGTCCTGACATGTCTATGAAGTTTTGTCATCTTTCCCAACAGTATGAATGCTAATGTCTAAAGGGGTTTTTAATGACATTTAAACACACACACACCCACACACACACTCACCTCCTCTGTCTTGAGAGCCCCCTTGTGCTCCCCCACAGGCTGTATAATTCATTAGGCATTAGTGGGGTTTGGCAGGCACTGGCTCTCAGAGAGTTCAGAGTTGTTACGTGACAGGAATTTGGCGATTACAAGAAAAAACATGTCGAAGTAAACTTCATGGGGAGACTCAGAATGTCCAGAGAGAGAGAGAGGGCAGAACGGAGAGTTTTGTTGTGCAGTGGTGAGGAAGATCGCAGGTGTCATTGATGCCCTTGACTGCTGATAAGGGACTCAAAGCATTTGGCTGCTATCCATCAGTTCATCTTACCAGCTCCAGTTCAGCCCAGTGAATCCAGTAAAACTTGGTGGAACCCCAGATAATATAAGGACGATCTGTTTAATGTCCTCTTGGCCCCACAAGGGCTCAAAAAAATCAACAAAACCCATTTTTTTCAATCTATTCCTCTTTGGCCTAGTTCAGACAGACGACTGATCACCACGAGTTTGATTCCACTTGAGATTTTACTCCACTTGAAAGAAGAAAAAATGTATTTCCTCAAATGAAAGAATAAGGTTTTGTAAAAAGTCCTGTAGTTATCACCGCCCAGTAGTAGGGGCTATGGGGGTCAAAAGGGGGCTGCTTGGGCTTTATAGTCAGTTCGGATTTAGTTTCACCACAAGTAATTTATACTAATTTTGCATTGGTGTTTTTTTCTACCTGTGAGGACTTATCAGTTTTGTTAAGTCCTTTTGTTCATTTTGTAAATATTTTTCACCTTTGGAGGCCGGCTGTGAAGACATCCCACCATCACTGGATCACAACTGCGCCTGTGTTTTTTCACTTTTCTGTGAGCTGTGAGAAAAGAAAAACAGAAACTAAGTTGTTGTTTTTTTTTTGTTTTATTATTATTATTATTTTGAGTAGTAGTAATACTACTACTACTAGTAGTAGTAGTAGTAGTATTATTATGAGTATTATTATTTTTAGTTCTAGTAGTAGTAGTAGTAATAGTAGTAGTAGTAGTAGTAGTAGTAGTAGTAGTAGTAGTAGCATTAGTATTATTATGAGTATTATTATTTTATTAGTAGTAGTAGTAATAGTAGTAGTAGTAGTTGAAGTATGAGTATAAGTAGTAATAGTAGTAGTAGTAATAGTAGTAGTATTAGTATTATTATGAGTATTATTATTTTTAGTAGTAGTAGTAGTAGTAGTTGTAGTTGTAGTATTAGTAGTAGTAGTAATAGTAGTAGTATTAGTATTATTATGAGTATTATTATTTTTAGTAGTAGTAGTAGTAGTAGTTGTAGTTGTAGTATTAGTAGTAGTAGTATTAGTCATAATAGTAGTAGTATTAGTATTATTATGAGTATTATTATTTTTAGTAGTAGTAGTATTAGTAGTACTAGTACTAGTAGTAGTAATAGTAGTAGTAGTAGTAGTAGTTGTGGTATGCTGACCAAGTAAATTTAGCATATGAGGGATAATATGGGTTGCAGTTTTGGTTCGAGACCACCTGGAAACAGTAGAAGTCATCTAAACAGCTGTGAGGACGCAATGCAACCATTACAGAACAGGGAGATGCCACTGTGCCATGATAAAAAGGTCCATCTTGAAGTCATTTAGTGTTATTTAGTTGTAGATATTTGGAGGTGAAGATGCTAACTTAAGGAGGAGTTTAAAAGAAAAAGTTCATCTTCTAGGACTGATGCAGATGGCACAGTTAGGGTGGCTTTGAAGAACAGTTGGCCTTGACTCTCTAGTAGGAAATCTGGTAGATTTCTGAAATTTAAGAGGGGATGCATGGAAAAGTCATTATGAAAATGTACAGTGTATTTTGTGTTAAGTGTCCTGAATGGAGATGACCATCAAAAGGTTTATATATAGTTAACAAAAACAATAGTAACTCTACAAATGTGTATAAAACTCCATGTGTGTTACATCAAAGTGACAAAGCTGAAGATGAAAATGGCTGTATTTATTTTTCTTTCTTCAAAAGTGTTAACATATTCATCTGTGCTTTTAAGGGAATAAGTGGGAAGGTAGTCTGACCGGTAAGATCTGTTTTGGCAAAACATCTCTCCACTTTCATCACCTGCACCATTATGAGAAAATCAAAGAAACTATGCAATGATAAAAGTCAGGCTGTGAAGGAGCCTTACCTTTTATTCCACTGAGAAGATTTGGACTCCATTAAGTATTATTCTCATGTTTTCATTTCTCACTGAAGACCATGATCACAGGTTACAGTGCACAAAGTATGATCTCACTCTGTAACAGCTGAACACAGGAGGCCTCATTTTACACAGACATCAAATTCACGGCTCAAGTGTTATTGCTAGTTTCCTCCCAACACAGTTCAACGCCAGCATCCAGGTTGTTTCATCTAGCAAATGTGTCTGCGCCTACCTCCGCACCCATGGGCGCGTTGGAATTTGAATGAGGCATGCCCTGGCACACAGGTGGCACATTGCTAGGTGCATTATAGACAAATGTTCACAGAAAAGTTCACAACATCAACCACTGAGAGATGACAAGCTTTCGTCAACTCTGTCTCCTGATACCATTTCACTCCTTTCAGCATTAGGCTTATCTGCCAGTGCTAGAGAGCAGGGCCTCATTTGTCACAGCCGCCTTCCTCTCACCTGCTTCATTTCCAAAAACATTTATTCTTAAGCCCTGAGCTGGAAACAAACACACACACACGTAATTGAGAGGTAAAATCACCAGTTTAACTACCAGTGTCTCATACAAATAGCCATTATGCATCAAAAATACAATGAATAAGCTGCAAAATAACTATTAATATTAACCTGATCTAATTTAATCTAAGTTAAGAATATCTTATTTTACTTTTTTTTAAATTAATTCTAAATTTGCAGTTTTAGTTTGATGTTTGATGCTGATATACAACATATTCATCAATATTAGCTTCTGATTTTTGTGCGCCGTAATAAATGCACACACTGTCACTCCATCTTTATTCATTCACTGCTGTAGTCTAATGAACTTAATTAAGATTGTGCTATCTCTGTCTTCTGATCACTCAATGTGTTGTTTACAGTCTGTAACTATCCAGGTTATTAATAGAGCAGGGGGGCTTTAATTGACCTGACAATAAATCAGCCCTTTTAATACTAAACTGTAATAAGTTAAATGACTGTTTGACAGGGAAAATGTGGGGTCTCTCTGAGCCCCTGTCATCCCCGCTTGAGGTTCTAGGTGGTTCAGTCCATTCTGTGGGATCAACAGGATCAATACGAGAACCGTCAAGAGAGTAAAGGAACTGATGCAGCAAGATATCGTTCAAAGAAAAATAAAATCAGGAGATCAAAAGAAAAGACAGAAGGAAGAAAAAACTGAAAGAAGGTTTGTTTCTCAAAAAGATGAGCACATTCTAATAAAAAAATTTAACAAGGCAAATGAGAACTGATGTAGTGAGCAAACAATACTGCATGAATTAAGTTTAAGTTGCATGTTAAAATGTTCATATTCATAAATTATTCAGCATCATGTGTACAATCCCACAACTGAATTTTACAAACTCGGTAAAGTAGTTTGCTCTGAGGCCTAATATATTCAAAATCATGGACTCATTACAGCCTACACAGTTATTTGGTATTACAGACGTTGCACTTGTATTAAAACAGAGTTTATATCACATAATGTTTTCATATATTGTACATAATTAATTCTAAGCAATTCGTTATTACAGTGGAATCTTTTTGTATAAAAAATTGGAGCCAAAAACGTCATGCTGTCTCTCATATCATTTTTCAATTATCAAAAGCTTTTAATTGGTTATTAATTGAATATACCACCCCTGACCCTAAGCCTGAGGTATCGCTCAAAGTTAGGCATCTTAAGAAATGAGTTGATGTAAATGGGGCCCAGTGCCTGTTATCAATATTACATTACATCTGTGAGGCTTTGACCAGCATAGAAAATGTACAAACATGCTAATTTCATACTAAAGACAATTGAACTGTGACACTTCTTTATCTCTGAATCACACAGTCCTATTATTAAGTGTATCGTAAGCCTGGAAATCAGACTGTAAATGATTATAATCACAGTTGACATGAGGGTATTAGTCACACAAGCACACTGAAATCCAGCTACTCATTTATGTGACCGCTCATGCTACCACTTTCTCTTTTTGTACACACACTTGCGCCGAGGATACATCCAGCTCCCAGCTTATTGCATATGGATGTGCACAGCCCCAGGCCCTATTGAATTACAGTATGCATGGTATGCTCTTGTGCTTCTACGAATCATAATGAATATTTCATATTTGGCATACCTAGTCTGGGAACGCAGATGGTTCCTCTTCTGCCTGTCTCCTGTGCACCTGGAGCCTGTTTATGTGTTAGCATTTAGGACTGTCTGGTCCCTCTCTCACTTTTCTCTGTTTTTGTGTCTCTCTCCTAATCTCCTAAATTCATCTTTTTTATCTTTTTATTGCTCACCTTCCCGGAAGCATCTGATTACTCTGGTTTGACAACATGGGATCAGATGGTAATTTACTTAATGATTCCCAAAGCAACAAATGGGCTTTGTGGGGAAAGATGAACTTTACAGATCATTTAGTCTCTTGGTCAACGCGAGTTCAAGGCATTATCATAATCAGCCAGCCACAAAAAGGCTAAAAGGAGATGGAAAAGTAGGCATTTAATGTTGTAAAATGACAAAGCATTGCAAAAATATGTTCAATAATTGAAGTAGATGGGATTGTTGTCTGCCTTATACTGTCTGTAAAGAAAAGCTGTTCATCATATGAACTTAGAAGGCTGACAAGCGAATCACTGTGGAGAAAAGGAAGTCTTTATTCTAGGTGATCCATCATTAATGTGCCTTTCATCAAAATTACAATAAAAGAAAGACTTTTTAATCCTCCCTTTGTGTTTGCACGCGCTGAGGAGACAGGGCAGTAAATTGACATTAATTCTTGTGCACAGTCACCATTATCTATTCCACAAGCGTCGCAGCGGTCACAAAGCATGCCAAATCCAAAAAAAGGAAAAGCAAATTGAATTTACAGAGAATCCCTCAGACATGTAGCCAAACGCGAGAGGCTGTGCTAAAGCTTGACAGACGATCTCGACGGAGCCAAGACGCCCATCTCCCAGATGGCTCCATCTACCACAGTTTGACTAAAACATTCCTCGAAGAACAAATGAAGCTTCTGTCACTGCGAGAGAAGCTCTTGAAAAGAGACGGTGAATGAGTGCAAAGAAGGATCAGAGAAACAATACAGCCAGATCAACGGACTGAGTATGACCAATGAAGTGAATCCCTGTGAGAAAATTTCAGTTTCATATCTAAAGGAGGTCTTCTCTTGCCTCCAGACTTCTTGGAGGCAGCGTCAGCTCAGAGGAGTGGTACTTTTGTGTGTCCTTGTTTGTTTGTTTTTTCATTTACTACCTCATTTCTGCCCCGTGACAGCCACATGCAGCGTTGTTCAAGTTCACACCAACAATGAGTACTATAAAGATTACTATTAAGAGTGGAACTCCACTCTTAAACATCTAAGCAGAGCAGGGAGTATTTTACTTACAGGCCTTATCTTTGCTTTCTATGAAAAAAAACTTCACTGTCAACATGTTACATCTTAAACAGTATACCATGCTGCGGCTGCTCTCATATTGGCCACAGTGGGGCCCCTGAGATAGAGATGGAGAAAGATTTAACTCTGCTTGTGGAAAAAGAAAAAAAAACATGCATTACTATTCATGGAGGGATCTCAATTATTAAAATATAGATTCACTTGAAGCTTCACATCTCTTGTCCAGATTGCTGACATAAGAAAACACAAACAAATATCTTTATCTTTCTGTGTCTCTCCAGTTTAGCTTGATGGATGAATCTGCTATCATCACACGTCAAAACAGATCACAACAGCTGGGTAGCTGGTCTCATAAATGTTGACGGATGTTAAAGGGGTCCAAATATTGTGGAAGGTTATTGCTTTTACCACTATTGAAACTCCTGCTGAAATGTGGGGTATTATTTTCCATCACCAAGAGTGTCTCCAGCACTGGAAAGTCAAATAATCACCCTAACAATGATCTTCTCTTCTCCTCTCTGTGTGTGTCTTCATTTATGTATGCTTGTGACGTGTGGTTTTACAGTCTCACTGGTGTTCATTAAAGTTCTTATTCATTACTATTGTCGCTGAAGGGAGAAGAAAAGGGAAAAGAGAATAAAAGAGGAGGAAACAGACTCAGGGGTGAAATTGGTGGGGCAAAATGCAAAGATGGTTGAGATGAAAATGAGGGCGGATTTGCACTTCAAATGTAGATTTGCAGTTTTTACAATCACAGTCGTATATACAGAATGAGAGTCAGCCGGAAGTGGCAGTGTTGAAATGTATGAAACTGTAGGTATAATGAAGGTAAGAAATTCTCTGCTGCTTTACTGCAATGATGTGTGGAATCTGCATGAAAGCAGTGGTGTATAATTATACCAGCAGTTTGAGCGGATGAAGGATGACCTCTGTCTCAGCTGACTTAAAGATGAAGTGAAAAGTGAAAGAGATTCCTTATACAAAACGAAGCATCTCAATTTACCCATAGCTATTTTAACAGTATGGAAAAAGCTAATTAAAATCTGAAAACTTTGATTTAATGTTTATATATATATATATATATATATATATATATATATATATATATATATATATTTTTTTTTTTTTTTTTTCCCCTGGAGATGTTAAGAATCAGAGAGCAAGTAAAACAACATGCTCTTGGGGATCTTGTCTTGGTCCTTTCAGGGTGATCAGTACTGGAAGGATCAGAGAAACAATACAGAATTGTTCACCTTGTGCATTTTTAATGCACATGGCTTCAATATTTGATAAGCCGGGAGGCTTCACAGATATTGTGGAGTCGACTGACAGATGTTGGCTTAATGAGTCTGAGGAAATCTGAACTTACAGTGAACGTCTCACTTTTGTTGTGTGTAGTGTCTCTGCACTTCAATGAAAATCATGTTTTTCTTGTTGTCTATATGTTCATATGGCATTCTCTGATGCTACAGGGCATATTATGTGAGAAGTAAGTGCAAAATTTCATTTCTGAGTATTTCTTCATTCAAATCGCTGTGAATCTCAGTGAGATTTCCTACGTCACAACTGCAGGCTCCGCCCCCGGAGCTCAGCAATGAAGGCCAGACCTGGAGAAGTAGAGAGGATGATAGCGTGTGTGTGCATTAGTAGATTGCGTGCTCGTAAGAAAGATAATTATGATATTAACTTTCATCACGTCCCCAAAGACGTTAGTGTCTGAGAGCTGAATAGCTTCTATGTTGCCTACCACTTCTAATACACAAGCATTGTTAGGCTGCAAGCTAATGTAACAAGCGGTGTGCAGAGTAGAGCTGTCTCCGCCCGTGACTCAGAGGTGGATTGTTAATGATCTACTAGAGCTCTGCAGAAGAAAAGCCCTCAAAAATGACACAGGTAACATGATTTTTGGTAAAAACTTGAAGACCAGTGAGAACACTTTAAGTTGTACAAAAAAATCAGAGTGGTACTTTAAGTGGTTTGTGTTTCTTCCTCACTGCAGGAAAACAAGAAGACAGAAAGAAAATTAAGACAAAGGTAAAGTTGAAACTCTTTCTGTGGGTTTGTTGATTTTTATTTCTTTCTTTCTTTCTAATCAAGACAACGTTCTTTTCACATGGATGAAAAAATAAACACATTTTGGTCATCTGGTGATAAAGTCAACACACAGAGGTCTATTTGCACTGTGAGTAAACAGGCAACATTATCCCAGATTTAAAATCAGACTCTTGAATTTGGTCTAATATTCACTATCCCTTGAACTCCAGCTCTTAAGTTGTTAAATGCTCCAGCTCCACTGAGTTCAATTTCTTGTAGCCAACAACAACTTCTGTTTTGGGCCTGACAAGTAGTTTAAAACACAACAGCTTCTTTTTGAGCTTATTTAGTGAAAACAGCTGCATGCACTAAACAGATGTTGTTTGCTCTGATATCAAAACACTCCAAGTCTGTCAAAACTCTGTAGACAAGCAGCCAAGTTTGATGATAATTCTTGCAGCAACTAAATCCAATCAACATGGTTCTCCCGTTGCTATAAGAGCCAAAAGTTTAGAAGTCATACGTATTTACCTCAGCGGCATATTTTATTTAAAGTTGGTCATGTTGTTCTGATGCAACATACTTCCTTACGACATACTTCAGCCTGCCTTTTTCATGTATCCTGGTAAGTAAAAATTCATTGTGGTCCTGGTTTAGCTCTGGAGCAACCACGCACAATTCCAGCTTTCGCAGAAGCTGGTACTTTGTGCTCTGCACTCTGACCCCTGCCCCTGCTTGTAACTCTTGATCTCCCACATCCTCGCCTACAAGGAACCAAGCAACTCTGATGAGAAGCTGAAGCTCTGGTGGTGAAGCTCACCAACCCTTGGGCAGACCTTTTTGTTACATCCTGGTTTAATGCTTCTTGTTTGCTGTCTTTTTTACTCGCTTACCTGAAATAATGCCATGGATTTTGGGGATATGTCTCCTCAAAGAGCGCTAAGGTGAGAGGTGTTTTGTTTGGCTGGTTGACTCATGCATCAAAAACTGTCTCCAGAGCTTTTTTGAACAACAGGAAATATGAAGCATCTGTTTTTGGTGTTCTGTGTGCAGGAACATAGAGCACCTAGTACCTGATGATAGAGCCATTCGATTTTGAATGAGTAACCGGTTATGTGCCACTTAATCGATCATGGATTTGTTATGCCAATAGAACTGTGTTTGCCATGCTCAATTGATATTGATTTAACCATTATCCCAGCAGAAGCAACAGACCTGTTCAAGCTTCTTATCACACTGTCAGATGACTTTTAAACGTTGTGCATACATCCTACAGCTCAATGTGCCGTTTGTACGCATCCTGAAGGAAACTTCGGGCTAACCCACGTTTCCTCTGTAGATCATTGACACAGCTGCTCTGTAACAACAGTTCAGAATCCATTTTCATTCACTCCGAGGAAAGACACTCTTCCAGATCCTCTATGAAAGACATTAGTGGTTTAGGACAAATGGATAATTTGATCATTTTTGATAAGAGAGTTACATGGAATGAGAAATGATGCTTTTGCTCAGTTCAAAGATATTTTCGGTTTTCGCTCTGACTAGAGTTGTAAACCAAAGGGATGAATCTTGAATAGTGAAGAGGACACTGCTGTTCCACCCACCTGAGACAGTTTCCCAGAGGGGGTCAACACCCATAGACCCTTCAAAACTGCAAAACTAAATCTTTGTAATGAGGACTATCTGCACTGTAATTATAGAGCTCCTGTTTAATCTGTAGATAACTCAGAGGGCTTTATAACTGCTCATCACGTTCACCCATAAATATCACATTTATTCAGTAATGCCAGAGGCTGCTATATCAGGTGACCACAAATTCTGATTAATCCCATTCATACATGTCCTCACATTGGAGGCCATGTGCGGTTCAGGGTCTTGCCTCATGCCTCCAGAGCTCATTTTCATGTGGACCGCAGGAGCTGAGATCAAACCCCCTATATTCCCATGGAGCGACAGCAGACTCTATACCGTGGAGCCACAGCTGCCCTTTTCAATGCTAAACTCGGGCAAAATTATTGGGGGTTGCCGTTTTGAATGGCAGGTGAGGATGCTGGCTGTCAGAGAAATGTCACTTCAGCTCTAAGTCAGCGAAAACAACCTCTCAGTCCTGTGTATTGTTTCCGGCCTTACACAGCTGGCTGTGGAGAGCATTGTGCTTACCGAGTCTCAAGAAGTTTATGAGAGAAATTCTACAACTTTTACTTTTACTGACATGATCCCCAATCACAAAATCAGTACATAAAGCATGCTGAGGTACCGAGCACAGCACAACAGGCTAACAGAATCTCTTCTTAGGTAAATAAGTCTTGTGGGGAGCTGGATTGGTATAGTCACCTCTTAAACCAGCAAGGCTGAGCCGACTAAAGGAAGACGATGAGAGAATGAGCCTTGTCAAACCTTTGACACTAAGTACGTTTACATGACTCTCGAGAAAACCAAATTATTGCCTCAGTCTGATTAAGACCGGACAACTAAAGTGCATGTAAACACTTTAGTCCAAATATAATCGGAGTTTGAGATCTCTAATGTGATTGGAATTTTGATTTTCTCTACCATGTAACCAGCGTAGTCGGAGTGTGATTGGACAATGCATGTGCACGCCCCCATAACCCTGTAATCCTGTAAAAAAAATCATGAGCTCGAGGAGTTGCGTGTACCTCATCTGCAGAAAAAGTAGCGCTTACATCAGGTACGACAAAAACAACACTGTATGATGCTCCATCTTCTTGCTCGAACATGCCTAGCAGCCACCACTGACGTCTGTCACGGACCTGCTGCTGACGGACATAAACTAGGGGGTAATATGGCTAAAAAGGGGGCTAAAAAGACACGTATCGGCCCCTGGGTAGTAGCAGGAGGACACATTCACGTCAGTAATTCAGTTTTGTCAGCTGCATGTATACACGGACAAGGAGAGAAGAAGTCTGATTCGGAGAAAAAAAATTAATTATGAGCTTAGTCAGATTAAGCTGTGCTTGTAAACGCACTGACTGTTAGTTGTGGATGGTGCTTCATAAGTGCAGATTGCTTGTGGATCTTACAAAGTAGAACTGTACCAAAAGTCACATGTAGACAAACAGCCAATTGGGAGCCTCAGCTAACTGGTGATGTGCATCAAAATAAAATCAACAACACTTCAAGTAGGCATGCATTTTCAAATTGGTCCACTGTAGATCTGTTTGCACATTTGGGGTTTTACTTGACTATCTTTAGCTCTGAATTCCCATCTGTTAATCTGCATATGTATTTTTGGATTATAACACATTTTTCACAACATTTCCAGACATCTACTTCCTATGCTGTGCTTTAGCAACATAACAAGAATACTTCACCATTCAAACTGGAGAATCTAAGTGCAGATCTAGCCTGTACATGAGTGAACAATGCACTCTGGGCCTGTTTCACTCTCACACTACAATGACTGAAAGAATGAGAGAAAGATTTCCAAGTGTCATTCTGGTTGGAGAGAGCAGCCGGAGGGACGTCGAATAACCAAAGCTGCCTCTTGAGTGACAATGTTACAGTGAAAATGTTTCAAAAGTTTGGGATTCGATTGTGAATCAATCGTCTTGATCTTGATGTGAAGTTTTCAGACTTCAGCTTTGGTCCAATTTGAAAGGGTAACATCTTTGATTCTGCTGCAAGTGACTGTTTTACCCTGAAACCCTGTGTGGCGGCTTCACTTGAGCCTATTTTCCAGCAGTCATTGACAATGGTGTTTTCCAAACTGTTGGCTTTCACTGATGGCGCGATTAGCACACTGATAACTCATTTCTATGTGTGCTTATTAACTGAGTCGTAAGTTGACAAAGATGTGAGGATCTCTTTTGGATTTAAAAAAAAAACCTTCCTCTGCTCTCAAACATGAAACAAACTTTGATGCGCTCCACCGCTGGGTCCTCTGCTGTCGTCAGAGAGAAAGAAACTCGTGCGTTCAAACAGAAAACTCTATGAGAGGGTGAGAGATGAGGCAGGAGAGCACGAGAACGAGGGCACAGAGGAAAAATTGAGGGTGTTGCTGAAAGAGACAATGGCACAGGGGAAAGCGTTTGATCTGATCCCATGCAATGAATGTGTCCTAACCTTTTCACACCGTGGCAACATGGGAAATCTCCCCCCTGGCTTTCTATTTGTGACACAGTTGTAAGAAACAAGACCGGGAGAGACAAGGAGAAGTGCTGAATGAATAAATTATGAGATTATCATAGTGACAGCAGCTCACCTATTTATGCTTGACTGGTCTGTGGGAGGTTTATGTAACAAACAAGGAGAGAAAGGGAATGACAAATTGGCTGGTTAAAAAAAAAAAAACATAGACACAGGGTGAAATTAAACCTCCAGTGAGACAGAGCTTCCTTCTCAAGTCAGACAAAAATATGAAATCAATAGACAAACATTTGCACTTCAAAAGAAAAGGCCATTTGAGAGCTTTAAATAAACCAAGGAAAGATTTTTTTTTCTTCATATCTGTCTAAGAGTTGCATGTGGTTGTAAAATTAGTGTAACAGGTTGTTCTAAAGTAGTTCGAGCTTGTAAGAGCAACAAAGAAGACGAGCCATCATGCCTCAAACATGAGAATGTTAAACCAATGCTTGCAAGTCAATGAGACATTCGCACAAGAGAGACAGTTAATGAAAAGACTTGTACCTGCAAGAAATAGACTCCAATTTTTTATGAATGACAATGCTCTTATAATTTAACACCTGCACAGGCTTGAGTCAGGTAGACGGACAGCCTTTCACTTACTGTACTTTTCCCTCTGCAAGGCTGGCTCTACCTCAGGTAGGCAGGAAACATCCACAAAGTGTACATCATGCATACTTTATCAGAAGATGTGTTCATGAAATCTTCAGCAAACCAAAAGTTAAAGGGAGCAAAGAGAAAACACACACAATGATGTTTAGTCAGTGTAATCAGAGGTCAAAACAATGAAGAATAAATGCAAAGAACAGCATCTTATTATATTTTTATATTGTATTTTTGGCAGCCATATGAATTGTTTTTAATTGGGATTTATGGCATTATTGATTGCATGTTTAAATTACACTTGTTAGCGGTTTTAAAGGTGTAGTGTGTAATGTGTAGTAGCAACTGGGTAGAATGGTACATAACATAGACTGTAGGCTGTATAGAATGGACACTGTCTGCCTCCTCGCTAGGTGAAGCCACCCCGAGAACAGCACCCTCTGGTGATGGGCTGCAGTATAGGTCATAAATCCCGCCTCCTCCAGCAATCCCTATGGAGCTTTGGACAAAATTTAGAAATTTATGACACAAAGGGCTCTATTTTGGTGCCTCGCCGGAGACGTGCCGCAAGCGCAGAGTCAATCAGATCCGCCGCGCTGACAAGGCGTTCCCAAGCACGTTTTGGTATTTTGGTGAGCCGCGCAGCCCGGCGTAAGTATCCCCCCTCCCTAACTCAGCTCCTCCCGGCAGCATAAATCATAGAAGGGGAGGAGAGAGGGCTTATAGGGGTTTAACACAGCCGAGACCTGTTTTCACCAATCACATAAGCTCCTCTCCTTGCCTTTAAATCCGCCACCGGCGAGGCGTATTACTATTTTCATGAAGTAGTCAAAGAGATCAAGAGATGTCTGAAGACAGCTATGCCACACGATGGCGACAGAGGGCAGCTGCTCAACAAGTGTCCTCCACACTCTCTCATCTGAGCACAGATAGATTTGGTGTGCGTAATGTTGGACCCACTGGTAAGACAAACACCCTTTTCCACAAAAAAGACACTCACATAAAGTTGCATATATTCAAACCTCACGTGACAAAGGTGGGTTTAGCGCACAGATCACAACATAAACTCCAAAAATGGCATTGAAATCGGAACCATCTGTGCGTAAATGACGCATCGCGCTCCGTGGCCTGGCTCTTTCTTTCATAGATGTTGGCATATAAAATAAATTTGGCCCACAAAACTGAATATTATAATATCCGTATGTCGGCTTAAAGTAGATAACGCATCTGAGCACTGAAACAAATCATCTGTTCAGCCGCAGCAGCTGCAGCAAGACGGACAGAGGACACGGAGACGTGTCCAGGTCGAGCTGTGCGAGAAATAAGAGGAAGAAAGAAAAGGAGGGAGACACATTACATATCTTGTTAACTTCATCATGTGTGTTTATTTACTAGATATTTAATTTAATTTGATGCAGTTTCAGCTGTATTGATTCGGTCAGGTTGTGTGCCCAAACGCGTGCCAAACGCGCTCATCAGATCAGATATAGATCAGAATATATCGATATAGATCTAAATGTATGTGCTGACTCAGATTAATAGTTGATGATGATTACTTATTGCACTGAAATGTGCCTGACACTGTGGAAACCTGACGGTGAGGCATCAGTGACGTATGTCGATACGCCGCCGGTCTACCAAAATACTACTAGACCAGCTGCGTTCCGCCTTGCGCTGAAAGCTGACCAGGTTTGAATCGGCGAGCTTTCAGCGCACGTTACACGCCGGTGGCGAGCACGAAAATGTCACTGCGCCAGCTGATTCTGTCAACACCTCCCCCTGCCACGCCACCACGCCCAGCTTGGCGGATCTCGGCTCGCCTCCGTGCGACTCAGTCCACGAAAATACCAAACTCGCCTTACGCTGGGCTCCGCCAGACGAAAATACAACTGCGCGGGGCTCGCCGCCCTCCGCCGCCTCACCGGCGCGAACGAAAATAGAGCCCAGAATGTGAATTTTTCTCCCCCTGCTTGCGATGTTGACATGTAGTCACAGTAAGTCTGGTTTGTGCTCAAGTCCTCTCTTTTTCTGTACAGCTCCATTTTTAAAAGTTATTAGGGGGTTCATGTTTTCTTTGATTGACACTTGATACAACCTATGGGCGTACCAAGATTGCATAGCTCACCCGGGGGATACGCTATTTGAGCCGAGCGTCATCACAGCGATTCTCCGCAACTCTCCTGCCGAATGCATACACTGCTACTGCGCAATGTTGGTTTCAGGAACCGAGAGCTTTTCGGCTTCAAATCTGTATACAGGTGGAAGGTGGAACCAAGTTGTCCATCGTATATAAAGTCTATGGAACAAAATATTTGTAAGTTTTTAAAAATAAGTGTACAGTTGTATAATCACCTACAAATACATATATATACATATAGCTTTATATTTGTAAAGCTAGAATGAAACTAACACTTATCACACGTGAATTAATTAACTGATTAATCCACCTCTCTATGACTGTGTCGTGTCTGTTTTTGTAAAGTTTCTGAGGATCAATGTAAAACATTTTCCCTCTGTGTTTCCTTTTGAGAGGAGCCACACAAATAATAATAATAATATTAATAATAAAATAACTTTGCTGTTTTATTATTATTATTATTATTTTAAATTCACTGTTGAACACTCTCTGTCTCCCTCACTTCCTCTGTGGTTATTTCTCTTTGTCATATGGATGCATGAAGGGACTCAAATTCGTGGACAGGAGCGAGCTCTATCTGTGCAGGAGGTGCAGTGATCCACGGTCACTTTTCTTTTCAAGGGACGGTGCATGGGGCGGATGGATGAGTAATTTACGGCAGTGAACACAGCGCCCAGAAACAGTGCAGAGGTCAATGAGCTCCTACATGGCTCCATGCTGCATCTGTCACTTTGTGTGGTTACCAGTCCACTGGCTGCAGTAATGGATTGGTCAGATGTGTGTATGTGCACGAAGAAGTGTGTGAGTGTGTGTCTAAAAAACTTCCCTGATGCATGATGACTAGGGAGAGTGGTGGTCAGCCTAGACAAAACTTGAGGTCACAAGGTCGCTTCGAGTCTATAATCCTATTATTGGTTAATGTTACCACCACATTATTCCTGTTCAATCACATTCTGCCTGACAACGCTGCTATAGCGGGGTTGCCGTGACTCACCGACAGGAGGAAAGGATGATAGAGATGTCACGATCAAACTCATCTGTGGTGGAAATTACCCGTAATGAGAGGACGTCAGGTAAATCCATTTAAGGAAGCACATGTTCTACTGTTGATGTGTTATTCAAACTAATTCTCCTCTTCTTCTCTTAAGGAGATCTCCAAAACCCAGTCATGCAGGGGTCCTGTCTCCAAAGTCTGTCTATGTCACTTCCTGACGCCTTGATGAGACCTGGGTTAAAAACTGTGGTCATGCACATAAAGGTGCATTCTGGATGTAATCTGAAATAGTTGTAAAACTGAAACTGTACAGTAAATGTCTGTGTGGGAGTGGACAGTGAGAGGTTTTAAAAAAGTAGAAGCAATTTCAACTTGAATATGAGGAGGGTCCATTAAAGTTGTACATATTTTTGCCATTTTCTAAAGATAGGAGCACGTTTAGAGGTTAAAAAACAATCGAAGTGGACCCATGTTGACTTCTAGGAGCAGAGCAGCCAAGCGCACACTTCACATGACACACACATCTATACGTTTGAAGATTCTTCCCTGCGTCTGCTGTTGCCACATGTTTGTCCCCCTCATTTTTTTCTTCTTCTTCTCAGTAATAGAATTGGATTGGTTAGAAAATCCCTCCAAGAAGTCACGTATTTCCTTAGTCTCATCTACGTCACCGCCGCCGTCACCTCAACGTCAAGTCTACGACAGCCGTTCACTCGGCTCTGAGGGGTCGGTCAGAGCTCACGCCTCGGTATGCCAGGTCACGTTTTGAGATAAGACAAGCATCAGAGGTTTGTGTCATCGTCTGACCCACTCACAAGTAGAAGTGAGCTCTGAAGCTGTTGGGTGTTTCACATGTAATGGAGGGAGTGATTATAAAAACATAGCTGAATGAATAAACACACTTTTAAAAAAAAAAAAAAAGGCTTAACTTTTTTATCACAACTTACTTTTTGATTAAATCATGAACAAAACAATGAAACTGTTTACAATTCGAATTGGCTATTTGTCTGATTTAAATGACACAAGGAGGTAACCTATGAAGATGCTGACACAAAGGTCATATCTAAACCTGGGAAGGTCATATGTAAACCCATTTGACACCTATATCAAGGCTGTGTCAAGACAAAGAGGTTGGGGAGTTTAGCACCAACAGTGAAAATAAAAACATTTATTTTCTGCTCCAGGTCCAAAAAGAAAAGTTCTATCACATGTGGACTAATTGGACTGAATATGTCATGAAGAGCCTGAAAAGTACTCGAAAATTGAAAGTCCTCGCTTATGTTCATGTATGTATATATCAATTAATCTCCCTATAATATATGTTTTCTTTATAACACTGAGATATTTACATGTGTGCTCCCCCCTCTCTTGTCACTATTATGTTATAAAAAAATAATTTAAAAGGAAGGAAAAAAAAATAAATGTCATTTATTTTCTGTTATCCAAACCAACTTTTATTGTCAGGAAAGAAATATTAAGATATACACCTTTTTTCTGCCAAGGAGCTGTTGAAACATAGATTCACTTTGAAAATTAGCTCGAAGATCAGAGGCTACTGTTGTCGGCTAACTTAACATGTAGTATCATGGATGAATGAGACAAACCATGTTATGAAGCCACCATCACTGCTGAGGTGTTTCTGTAAAACATCTGTGTGTTTGAATTCTCGTTAGTCCCAGGAGAGATCAATTTTCCACTTATACCTTGGCTTTCTCTGTAACGATGGAAAAGACCCAGGGGAGAATTGATGGAATCTTCATAAATGGTTGAAAAATATTTTATTTATTGGAAGTTTTGCCCATTTCTGAGAGGCCTTTTGATGGCATTGTGTTTGTTATCGCTAGGTGATTGATGAAGTCATCTAATACATCCCGCCAAGCAAAAAGTAGTTGAAAAGATGTTGAAAACAAGTTGAAAAGACGTCTTCACCATATGTCTGAACAACATCTAGATTCGGACCATAAAGCCCAGTTTTTAGTGTCTTTTTTCAGGCTGAATAAGGACTGAATCTGACTCTCTTAATGAAGTCCGGTTTTAAACAGCTTTTTTTGGGCTAAATTACGGCTATGACGGGCTGATGTGATATAGCCTGAAAAAAGACGTCTAAACGACGTTGGGTGTTTGGCGATACAGCTTTCCTCTACTAGATAGCAAGCTAATCAAGGCACTGTGCAATCCTAAAACTGCCATTTTTTTGCCTCGCAAAATAATTATTTGTAGATCTAATACTAATCAAGTAGCATATTTGCTTAAACCAAAGTGAGTACATTGTGAACATTAGACAGCAGTAAGTCTGGTTAGGGTTTAGAGAGAAAAGGGTTTAAAAAAGACTTGAGGCCACTTAGCTTTGAGAACTTTTAGAGTGCTAGTTAAAACAAGTAGACAAACACCTTAGATGAGCGCACAGAAAACTACAACCCTGTTGCAACTTCAACAGACAAAAGTGGATTTATTGAGAATTACACTTTGGATTAATTTTAAATGTCCTCAAAGAAGAGGTAAAAAAAATGTCATTTAAGTAGTTTAATCTTTTTCTTAGATATTTGAATTATTAAAGGAGGGGCATCTCGAGCAAGTTTCGCCTCAAGCAGCTGACCCAGGTCCTCTTCCACCTCTTAACCCCTCTACATCAAGACGTCACTCCCTGTTCTCTCTACTCATTTCCTACTCCCTCTGCGGTCTTGTGTCATATCTGATTAAAGGCAAAAAAAAAGCCTTCAAATGAAAAAGAATGATGTAGTGACTCATTATGATGATACAACATGTATTTAATTTCATAGCTCATTTGGACATCTACATTATCTAGTCTTTTATTCTGACATAATTTTAACCCATATGTCATACTGTAAAAAATCAGGCTCAATAGATTCAGGACTGATGATGTTTTGGGGTATTAATTGTTTTCTAAACCCAAAGGTAAGTGGAATTTAACAATAAACATAAATTCCAGCTATCGTGTAGTTGTGACTTCTTCATGCAGCTGATTCTGGCAGAGCCCTCAAGTTTGCGCCACCACCAAAGCAAAACAATCTGGATCTCTGCGCTCGACGGCCCCTCTTCAGTCTGCTACAGCTAATTGGCTCCTCTGAGAGCCATGAACATCCACTCATACTCTTACACCAGATGCAGACACCAATGCATACACACAACAACCAAGGACCTCCCAGCCATCTGTTGGGGCTGTGTGAACGTACAGGTGCTCCCCTGCTACTGTCGTCCCCGCTCAATACTCCAGAGACGCTTGAGGTGCAGCAGCCTGCTGTGTTTGATCAGTGACGCTGTGTTGTGTCTTTTAACTTCAATTTCACCAATCTCAAATTTATCGATCATTTCCGTCTGAACTTAAATAGTCATCTTTGGGTCCGACTTGATGGCTGCTCCTGCTCCCTTCTTGCGTGCGGTAAAGATGCACTTCTCAGTCTGAAAACTCAAAGTACTTTATGATAAAGTAACACTCTTATCCAGTCCTTCTGATCTGATATACAGCATTTATTAAGTTAAGATAAGAAGAACTTTATTGATCCTCAAAGGGAAATTCAATAAAATTACAAAACTTTTACATAAATCCACTGCATCTCAAATGGCCTGAAGCGTTGTAGCGCAGAGTCACTTTAAAATGTAGTTCTGCTGACATCAAGCTGTGAAGGTGGAGAACTACAACAGCTTCCTGTGGAGAACCCTGTTTGGGCTTCTGGCTGGTATTGATCCTACTCCAGCCCACTGGCACTCTGTTTTTCAGACACTACACTTTATTATAAGACATATTAAAAGCTTTATAAGTTAAGTGGATTACTTTTCTTAGTTTCAACTGTGTTATTGTTTATCCTTTAGGCACTTCTTTCATCTACTACATCTTTGTGTTAACAGATGTATCAAACCAGCAATGTGACTGCCACAATAGGACATATGTTTTGGTCATGCACATCCCTCAACGACTATTAGAGACAGATATTTGATGTATTTTCCAAAATTTGTGGTCAGACTATAACAGCTGACCATCACTCAGCCATTTTCAGTGTAATACCTCCAGGCCACCAAGTCTCAAGTTTGCAGGCAAATGCTCTGGCGTTCGTTTCCCTGCTTGCATGTAGATTCATACTTTTTGATTGGAAAGAAAACTCAGCCCCTTCATCTCTACAGTGGTTGAGGAATGTTCTATCTTTTCTACCTTTAAAGATATAAAATATATAAATCCCACGGAAATTTCACGCTTACCTGGAGTCCCTTTATAGAATTTGCAGGTTTTCTCTTCAACGATACTTCTTAAGTTGTATTGGATAGTTGGAAGCATTTTATAACATGCTCAAAACATTTTCTGGATTCATGAGAAGAGGACACTGTCTAACTATTTTTGTTTTTGTATTTTTCTGTTTATTTTTTGTTCAAGAGCCTTTGGGGAGGGGGTCTATGTTTGGAAGTTGCATGTCTGTTGATAGAAAACTGCAAAATAAAGTCTTTAAAAAAATACATGTATCAATCCTGTGCCATGTTTCGAACCTTTTTCTGAATTTGAAGTAAACATTTAATTGAATGATAAAGCTCTCCTTTCACTCAATTCAAAGATGCTGGCATATATGGTTAGTTAGGTTAACTCTCGGACTGCTTGAGGTCACCGTCTAGTTACACCTTTTAAAACAGTTCTTCTTACCCTCTGCTTTATCTTGTTCTGCATATCTTAAAGTGAACCACAATCCATTGCTGCTCATCCACACATCTTTTTGTGTCCTCATGTCTCAGTTCACACACCCAGCTACCTTTAAAACCCCAGAGGCAGTGCTTGTCATACCCCCTACATACATACAGTATATCAGGAAGGAGTAACGTTACACAGAGACACTGCTTATCATCTATGAACATCGGAGTAGATTTAGAGGGTTTACGCATCAAGTGAGAAAGTGTTTTACTTTTCAAACCAAAAAACAACTGCACGCCCACTGAGCAATAGACAGCTATTAGACATCTAGTTTTTTTTAGACCTAATTTCAACCGTCTAGATTCTGTACATTTTTGGATGGAATTTAGACGTTGCACTTTAACCCATTATTCGATAACTATTTATTTCAAAAAGCAACTGTGAGTTGTATAACTGATCTCCAAGTATTTAACCAAAATAATTGTGATATCCGTTGAACAATATACAGTGTAGCATAGATACAGCCCAGACTGAGATTTAGTCTAAACTTGGTCTAAATTTAGATTTTAAAAAAACTTTAATTTTTAGACCTGTTGAAGCCTGATTTTAAACCAGTCATCTAGGCTACATTTAGACGTCTATTAGACCTTTTTCAGACCAAAAAATGCTCAGTGGGTGCAGCTGCATTTCTGTGGTGTAACAGTGAATAAAGAGACTCAGGTTTTGAAGTCAAAGAAATACAACTTTATTTAAGTGTAAACAAAAAAAGCAAACAAAAAAACTGCATAGGAAATGTTTAAAGTCCACAGAGTACAGAGAGAGCAGCAGGTGACCAATATATTATAGTCTCCTTTGCCTTATTTAGACTGAAGACCTGACATCTGCACTTCACTCAGCAACATGTGTACGTGTGTGTCACAAGGGAGGGAAAGTGTGCTGGCAAACACACGCAAACAAGGTTTGACTGATAAACACACACACACACACAAACACACACACACACACACACACAGACCTGGCTGAGGAAGCACCAGCAGCACCCATCTAAACTCAGCTGGCCACACTGGCTCTCTCTGCTTCTTGGACTGTTAGGAGGATACATTCAGTGGATTTCTGCTTAGACAACACAGATGAAGCGCACAAACATTGTACACACTCAACACACAACCAGCTGCTGGGAGAACAAGACACTAGGGAACCAGAGTTTTGGACAGGTCAAGCTGACTGTTATCCCCTCAGACCAGAGAGGCTGACTCTAAAGCTGGTTTAGACATGAACATTGTGCTGCATGCCCCTCCACAACCGCGTGATTCCACCTAACACTCTATTGCTGGTGTTGAGTATTTCACATATTACATTATGAGAGCTATATTTAGTACTTCTCGTTTATACTGAGCCAGCAGCAGGCTGTAGCGAGTGTGCGTCAACAAGATCCCATGTGACCCCTTTCTTCACAAAAATACATTCTAAAAGGGCCACTGAGCATCAAGTGGTGAGACATGTTTGTACTACTTTGTGGAAGAAAACAAAATGGCAAAAAAAAAAAAAAACATTAATCGGGGGAAACTAATTAAAAGCCATATCATGTCAGATTTAGAATTTTTTTTTATAATATGTAAATGGACACACAAAAGAATCAGACTAGAGAGCTCATAATAGGGGAAAGGTCACTACGTCATCACTACGGGGACAAGTTTCAAAGAGACACCTGCAGGGCAGGGCTGCAGAGAACTACCTGAGTTTTTATCTTTTTCCTTTCTAAATTTTCCAACCTTTTTTTTTTTTCGTTCTTTCTTTAGAGTATACAATCATTTAAAGGAGGTCTAAGACCTTTGCACTCGTCACCTGGTGCAGTTTAGCTTTTTTTTTTTTTTCAATCTTAAAGCCATCAGAGGCCAGAAATAAAATGGTGGATGACTAAACAGGGCCGTTAAAAGAAAATCAGCTGAGCAGGAGTGCAGTCAACCAGTCACATGCTCAATAGCCATCACAACATTTGCTGGATTGTTATAAAGACGAGGAGGAGGAGGGCTGATTGGAGTCTGTGCTGGAGGAACCTAGCTGCTCCAAGTTTCAAAACGAAACTCCATTGATTCATCGCTATTGTTGAGGTAAATCTACGCCCAGCAGGAAGCTTTTACAGCTTTCAAACACTTCTAGGGCTTTGGGTGTTAAAGGAGTATATGTTAATGTGACGACACACATATTGTGCATATTTAAGGGAGAAAACTAAGCACTACTGGTCTGCAATGACCTGAAACTTTGCCTCTATTGTTTCTCAGGAATGGAGGCATGGCTAGCTAAACAGGTTGTACTTTGCAGAGCCTCTTCAGAACAAGAAATACAATCGCAAAGGTCAAAGGTAAATTCCATCCGACATAACCCTAACACACACATACAAATCTTTGGGTATATATTTTGGTAAAACCCTCCAAAGAGTCAGCTACCCACCCCTTCTGAGTTTTGCAACACCTATCTGAGAGACATCAGTATAATACAAGGACTTTTAAAGCATGCAACAAAATGAAAAAAAAAAAATAAAGGTCTAAAATACATTTTTCCTCTTAAAGAGTGAAGACCTAAGGATCTTAAAGATAGATTTCTGCAATATTAATAAAAAAAAAACTGATGCAACATGAGTGATCATTTCACAGAGTAATACTGGAAACAAACAAACAAAAAAAAAAAACATCTGTGGAATCAAACTGGCTCAACATCAATGTGCTAGTTGCTCTATAAACTTAGCCTGCTGTCACCTATTAGGTGTAATCCTCTGATGTGTTTGTTTTAACCCCGCAGTGAGAATGGTTGGATTTACGCCGGTGTCAACGTCCTAAAACCAACACCAAGCATCCTTTCAATCCTCACTGAGGTGTCGGTATATTGTGCTGAATTAGAGGTATATCTTGTACGTTTAAAGGCAGATTTGTGAAGTTCTTAACTCTCTAAAGAGGCCACATCCTCTTCCGGACACCTCTTGCACAAAATATCACAGTACAAGTGGAATCTGCATGCTAACATCATAACCATGAGGTAAAAATAAGCAGGGCCCAGCCCTCTTAAGTGCATCCAATCAGAGAGCAAGACTTATCTCAGGAGCTCTGATTTTACATTTGTGTCTATGATATAATGGTCCAGTGACATTTGTCGTCTACAACAGCGTGGTCCACATGCCAACCCTTTTGGCACAGACCTCTTACTGATTATTTGGCACAATGCTTTCATCTGAAATATTTGGTTTTCCTCGTTGATGGAAGGCAAAGTTTACCAGGCAATTCCAGTAGGATGAACAGTAGAACAACCCGGAAGCTGTTCAGGGTGGTAAGATGGAGCGATGATCATAATACAAATTTAATTTCATCTCAAAACAGTACCATGATCTTTGGTCCAAGAGCTATGGAACATGCACTGCACTGTACTGTACTGTAACACAGGATGATTTTAAGAATGAGGTATATCTGTTATGCATAAATATATGATGAGGTACATTTAAATACAATAGTGAAAATGAGGTATTCAGAATGGGTAACAAGTTGAGGTATTTGAATGTTCAAATGCACAGTAGGCATGAGTGACAGATTTGAGGTACTCAAGAGTTTTAAAAAAGGAGGGAAGTCAATCTGAGATATGAGGATGTGAATCCTGATCATGTGCAGACGGGCCGTTCCTCAGAGGTGAGAGCCAGTCAGTCATCTTTCATAAGTCCCAAGATTCTTTGCTAGGCTAAGAAAGTGGCGAATAGAAACTTAATTGTCTAGTGCTTTCCAATGGGACACAGATTGAAACAAGGGCGAAGGGATTCACAACCCCAAAATGCTTTAACCACAGAGAATAGCATCTTTTAGTTTCTATGGTGATTAAACGAGGGTACACAGTTAATCTGAGATGCTACTTTGAGCCTTTGGGCTGTCTAATATGTTTTGTTTGATGGGCCGAGGCAATGATTGCAGGGGGTAGGTTCTCTTTGGTGTCGGTATCTCCTGATCTCCTCTCAGACGTGTCTGCTAAGAGACAAAAAGGATCTTCTTTCAAAACCTGCCTCAGCCAAAAAGGTCTTGGTCTTGAAGGATGTGGAAGTACTTATGCTCGACAAACTGTTACCTAAGCACATTTTTATCTCCGTCTAAGTCTAATATTGACAAGGCTATGGACTCAACTGCACGAGTTTTATGAAGTTTTCAATTACAGGCAACGATGATTATTTATGAAAATGTTTTAAAGGGGTTTCTTGTTTATTTAATTGCCGTATCTACAGTTGGACATTGTGCAGAAATTCTAACTTAGGTTGATTCCAATAGAAAGTCTTAAGACCTCCATCTCTACAGGAATCGGTCCCTACCTACCTGGGGAGGTCTCTTCATCTCCAAAGAGTAATAAATAGGGCAGGCTTAATGACCACACCCTCTCACTGACTGCCTGAGTCCGGACTAAATCCGAGGCCTCAGGAGCCGAAAGCAAGTGGCTTTTTTTAACCACTGGCTCAATTCGAAGAATCGTTTTTTTTTAGGTGTCTGTCGTGAGAAGTCACTACTGTCCTCTGGACAGCCAAATTAGTTGTCTACTGGTGAGGCTTTTGTCACACAGCATGCCTCATCAAAAGGTGTCATTCAATTTCATGATTAAATCTCTAACTAATCACTAAAATTCAGCTCCAAATCCCTTTGACGGGTATTTCAAGGAGTTGCTGCTCCCCTTGCATATCAATCCTTGCATCTTAGTTTTTTTTTTTTTTATGTGGACTGGAAAGCAACAACGCAAGTTGTCTTATTTTATCAAAAAACACGAGTTCACCCAGTCTTACGAGACAGAAAGAAGGGTAGGAGAGTACAGAATCAAACACTTTGGATAATTTATGTAAGGAGTTATTTTGGGGTCATTTTAGCGAGCATTTTGTCTTGCTAATATTTCTATTAAATTACCGTCAGCTAGAGAGAGAGAGTCAAAAAGTTCTACTAGGACCTGAGCTAATTTTAATTCTACCAAGTTTGGCATCGCCTCGGGCTCTCTCCTCAGGCTATCATGACACTATCATGATCGTCAAAAGAGACAAGGGGTTGCTGCATGAGCAAAAACTAAGTAGCCCAAAAGCATGAAAAGGACACTACTGTACCCTTGTTTCCTCTTAGAGCGGAGCCCACTAATGAGAATCAATCATGCAGCCTCTACAGCGGTCTGAGTATTGTCTCAGCAACAACATTCAGGAAGTTCACTTTAACTCATATTTCAAAATGCACAGCAAGAATTCCATTAATCCTGTGCAAATTTTCAACTCAACAGTCCATTCTTTTTTTTTTTTTTGTCTCTCTTAAATAACAAAGTATAGAGGTAGACTTTTCTTCTTTGTAAAACTTCACGGACTAAAACCTCTGCTCAGTTACTATGAGTACATTCATAAAGAGCTAAATGAGGTAGGTTTGGAGCAGAGGGTACAAGATTTCAAGAAAAGTGAGAAAAAATCCCTGAGATGGATACTGAAGGAGAGCTGCGGAGAAAATTCAGAGCAGGAGCGACTGAGGAAGGGAAATATGGCTCTTCATTCTACTGATTATCAATTTGTAGAGGTCCCCTTTGTAATACATACCACAGTTATTAGATTGGGAGAAGATCATTACAAATGCAAAAAGAAAAAAACTATCATCTTCAGTTTTAATTTCCCTTCACATCGAGCTGCTCTCAATCGCCTCTCAGCTCTCCTTCAGTTGTGTTTGCTGATTCATTCTCTCTCCTCCATTTCCTTCATCAAAAAAACTGCAAAAGAGCAAACAGAGAAAGAGAGAATAAACACTTTTTTTTAGAACTTGAGGATGCGATTATTTCCAAAGTCAACAACCACAATGACCCCGTCGGGTGTCACCGCCACGCCAGAGGGACGATCCATCTGTCCAAAGCCGCTCCCTTGTGTGCCAAATTTGCATAAGAAGTTCCCATTGGGCTCAAACACTTGGACTCGGTGGTTGCGGGAATCGGCCACAATGATGCGGTTCTCCTGGTCCACGGCGACGCCCTGGGGCCGTAGAAACTGCCCGTTTCCTGTGCCCTCGGAGCCCAGGAAACGGGCCGACTGGCAGTCTGGCCGGATGACAAGCAGCCGATGGTTGTTGAAGTCAGTCACCACCAGGTGGTCTTCGTGGTTAAAGGCCACTCCTCTAGGAGAGTCAAAGTGTTTCCACAAAGCCCCCTCGAAGCCGTACTTGTTGAGAAAGGAGCCATCAGGGGCAAAGAGCTGAACACGATGGTTCCTTGTGTCTGAGACCAGGATTTTACCCTCAGAGTTTACAGCCACATCCCAGGGGTAGTTGAACTGCCCATTCTTGGTACCCTTTTCCCCAAACTTCAGCAGGAACTGGCCCTCAAAAGTAAACACCTGTGGGATAAAGTCAGAGATCTGAGTGCTCTACTTTTCAGCATAAGACATATAGATCAGATGAGCATGTCTCCAAATTTCCACTACATCCAGAACCACAGGGATTTCACCATCCGCCAATTCCTACCGGATGCGTTTGTGGGACGAATTTCGTGGCAGATTTCGGACAGCAGGAATCGTGAGAGCTAACAAGAACCTGCGGATTCACATGCAATCGCACAATAACAAGTTGTCTCTATAAAGACAGCCACATAACCATATGAGCAGTAGATTGTGTCCTTCCACTTCTTGACTTCTAGATTCAGCATTTCCTCGTCATTGGGGTGAAATGATGTCTAAAAACCTTTCACTTGTTCGTCCTCGCCCGTTTGCACAGTGTGAAATACGATCTGCCTGAAACATGTAGTGTTTTATTTTGAAAAGAAGCTGAATGTTTTATTTTGTGTCTGTGCCCGACTTCCTTTCCAGCATGTGCTAATCTGTGCTGAATTTATGCGGCATTCTTTGGCATCGGTGAAAAATAGAACTCTGGCGATCGGCTGCGGAGTCCGCTGAACCGAAGCGGGACTGAAAGAAGCCACTGGAAACTGACACATTAACTTGAATGAAAACAATCAGCTGCGATCTGCACTTAAGGGCTAGTCGCAGCCGTTCCGGATGCGGTGGAAATTGGGGGTGAGGAGCTGTGTATCTCAGTGTATGTTGGTTTCAAGTTTTCAGAAGCTTACATGTCTTTTTACATAAAAACACAAATTTCACTCTTACTTTTTTCTAATTCACCTTCCCACACACAACTACAAAGTAAAACTGTGTTGATTGCATCTTGAATGTTGTTCATACCTGCACACGGTGATTGTCCTTATCAGCCACAATGATTCGTCTCTGACTGTCACATGCAACCCCTGCTGGACGATCAAACTGACCGGGCCGAGAACCCAGGGAGCCAAACTTATGGTGGAAGGCACCACAAGGCTTAAATATCTGGAGGAAAAACAGAAAAACACGGCTGATCAGCTCCACTGCAGAGTGAGAACATTCCAGACAGCTTCAGTGACAGGGGTGACTGTGCTTTGTCACCTTGAAATCACACTGCTGAAACACATATCTGTGATTGTACCTGTATGCGGTTGTTGCTCCGATCAGCCACCACCACATATCCCTCCTTGTCCACGCTGATGCCCCAGGGACGACACAGCTGACCGTCTCCCTCCCCCTCACACCCGAACGATGACACTTGAGAGCCTAGGGAGCCGTAGCTCCGACCTGACTTGACGATCACCTTGAAGGGGCTGCCCTGGATGTGCTGGTTACACACCAACACCGACACAAGGTGCTCCCCCTCACACTTGGGCAGGTAGCTGACTGTGTAGGAGCCGTTCTGGTGGTCTGTCACCTCTGCTGCAGACAGGTTTCCATCTGTAACTGACATGACGATTGCAGACACTGTGTCCCCGCCAGACAGGCGCGGCTCACCATCATGGTCATATCCAATCACAGTGAAGGAGGTGGGCTTGCCACGGAGTGCAGTTTTTAGACCCTCGCCATGGGCTTTGGTGACTGGGGCAAACGCTCCGCTGCTGATCAGACCCATGGACTGGATGGCTATGTACAAAGCCTAAGGAACAAATGATAGAAATTCAAGCAACAAACTCTCATGATGCCTGAGGTGATGTTTCTGATCCATGACTGACAGCCTACCTGGTCTGGAGGCGTGAACATGAAGCGATCATCCTCCTGTGGCTGCAGTAGACCCCTCAAGGCTTTCAGCTCATGGATCTGAGTGAGCATCCGCTCCCTGGCCAGCAACACGTCGATGTGGCGGCCTTCATCCAGCACCTGGCTCACAGCAGCGATGGTGCTGTCCAACTTAGTCAGACTCTGATGCAGTTTCTCCACTTGCAAGTACAGAGACTTGGCCTTCACCTGACGGATCTTTTCCACCTGATAGGAGGCAGAACGAGAGAATATTGAAAATCACCAAGTAGGATTACATTGTTTAAACAGCATTTAAGGTACTTTTGTGTTACAGAATACTAGAGAACACGATGTTAGAACTTCTGTGAGGAACTTTCAGTCTGTGTAAATATCAGCACCCATGTGGAATGAGCAGTCTTTGCTTATCTTGTTCATCATATAACAAAAAAAAAATCTTTACACCTCTCTGACTCCTGATGATCATCAAATCTATCATTTGGTATGGGTATGTTATATAGAAAAAAAAATCATAAACAGAACCGTTTCTTCAGCTGCCCAGCTGACATCTCCTCTCCTTGCACCATTTTCAGGCATTAAAAATCAAGATACAACAATCATCAATCCTCTTCATGATGGCTGCATCCTTTTGACTGGATAAAGATCACTTTTTTGAAAGCAACCCTGTGTTGTCCTCGGTGCTGTTCATCCAAATCAGACAGTAATTCTGTTTAAGGAATTCTGTTGAAATGTGATGACAATAAAAAAGTGCCCATGAACATGACAAAGTATAAGAATAAGTCACATAACAGTGGCATGACACCACCTGGATACTGTCACAGGAACTTCACCACAGGATGGCAGTAATGTGCTGACATGTGGTGGCAGAGAAAGATGCAGGAGACATAAATTTCAATCACTGTATTTTTTGGAATGGTGTATTTCTGAAATCTGTCTGTGTAGAAAGTGGTGGACCTTTTTTTTTCCATTATTCGACTTCTTTTGCAACAAAAATAAAACAGCTTTAGTTTGGACAGATTTCTTAAATTACTGCTTTTTATACAACAGACGACAAAAAAATACACTGTGCATCTTTTCCAGGACTGTTTTTCACAGATGCTGACTACGAGGGTTGGCAAAATTCAAAACAAGACCAAAGTGTTACCGGTGGACACATTTTCAGCTCATTACAATAACAGTGTATGGGCCATTAACTTCAACAACTGTCTGTTTCTTTCCTGCTTTATACAAACGGATAAAATGGCAGTACAGGCAGTGAGGGGAAAAAAAAACATAAAAGGTGGTGATAGAACCTGAGAAGCTTGGTTCAGGCTTCCTTCCAGTTACCCGACAAAAGGAGTAAAACACAATAGCCTGACTGCCTCTGTAGTCAGAAGGACTTTTAATAGCAGGGCAGAATGTCGAAAGAAACAAAAAGGGTACAAAAAGAGGGGTCTTTTGTTATTCCCCGACATACGTGGCACTACAATTTGCATCTGAGAGACTAGAGTTACACTTTATAGTCACTCAGGACAAAGACTTAAGTTAGGCCTTCTGATGGTTGGATTACTAGTTTCAGTTGCTTCAGTAAAATAATAAAACACTCAAAGGCAGAGTCGCTGTGTTTAGCGTCTGACATCTGTGCACCGAATATACCTGGGTGACAGAGAGGGAGGGTACGATTTGCTCTCCTTTGACCTATTTGTTGAGCAACAATCAATGTTCATTACAGTCTTACATTCACAGGACACTCTCAAATCCAACCTGACGTTCACAGGTGGAGATCATTTAGATTTCTTGCTGTACTTTGCGGCAGAGACACAGGTGCCATCAGAGCTTCCTTGCAGAGCAGGAAGTGTTAACGGATCTCTGCCTCGCTGGAATTTGTTTAGCTCAACTAGCAAGTTAACCACACCTAGGCTGGAGACAGCGAAGTAGCGTGAGCAAGCAGAGGATGGTAGATTAAATAAAAGTGAAGAGTGAAGCGGATCTGCAAACCATGAGTCAAGTACCTTTGTTGAAACCTATTTCACAATCTTTTGGCCACATGACAACAACCTACAGGAAGATGTATAAAGCTTTTATCCAGCATCACTTCTTGAATGAGCATTTTTGATCACCAAATTAGTTTTTTTTTAGCAGTCATACTATTCTTACCGATGCCCCAAGTCAGCTTCTGCCCACTAGGGGTGGGCGATATGGGCTAAAAAATTCATCACAATAAGATTTGCCATTCTGGTGATAACGATAAAAGTCCTGATTAAAAATATTATAATTCCAGTATCTATTTTTGACTCATTTTGTCCTAAGAACATTAATGGAGTAGTCCAATAAGATACTTAACCGCAAGTTTAAGTGGTAGGTTATGGAGAAAACTAGTGACATCAAACAAGTCTTAAATGTGAAAACATTTTTAACATTTGTTGAAAACTCTTACTGCTCAGAAACGTCTTCTTCATTACCTTGAGCCATGTTTGTTATTCTGCTTTGTGTGGGCTACAGTGTTGTTTTTGGCAGGCATTTTAGATTTAGTTTTAGTCTTAGTCATTTTGACGAAATGCTTCTTCGTTTTAGTCCCATTTTAGTCATTTCTATCCTTGATAGTTTTCGTCTAGTTTTAGTCCGACGAAAACTCAAAAGGTTTTAGTCTAGTTTTAGTCGACGAAAAGGTGCCTTTTGAGGTTCATGGTGTTCTTTCCCGACAGTTTGAAGCCGCAGCATGAGGAAGCTGTGGCTCCACAACTGTCGTCTGTCTCGTCTCCCCGTCCCCATACAAGACATTGTGTTTTATTGTCACTTGGACTGTATCTGAAGTAGGACCAAAAATCATCCCTCTTTTTTCGGCCACTGGGCACCGCTGCTGTGCCTGCCGCCTCGGTGTGTGTTTGCGCGCGCCTCGTCCACCTGCCGCTCTGTGTATGTGTATGAGTGTGTGCGCGCAGCTGTGCGCGAGCGAGGCTTATGGTGCGTGTGTGATGGGGACGTGACTGTTAGGACAAAAAAAAGCATGTTTTGAAACTTTGTTTGTCCACCTAATAACAATTTAGTCTCGTCTCGTTCTCGTCTGACGAAAATGAATACAATTTTCGTCACATTTTAGTCTTTACAGAGCTTTGGTGACGTTCGTCTTAGTCTCATTTTCGTCAAGGAAAAAAGGGGTCTGACGTCGTCATTTAAGTTTTCGTCCTGCCTGACGAAAACAACACTGGTGGGCTATGGCTGCAAGTCTGTCATTCGCACCTACATGTATCATGAGATGGCAAATATTTATCATGAAGGACTTTTCTGACGATCATGAACGATAATTTATCGCCCATCCCTACTGCCCAGCCCAACCAAAATTACAAACGGTAGCCTTTCCCTATCCAAACAATAATACATCTTGGCACCCCCTCAGTTCTTCTTACTCTATTATTTAATGTGAATGATAGTCCTTCAGTTCTGTCATAGACAAACGTTTTTGTTTTTTTTAATTAATTGAAAGGACACTGAGAAAATATGGCACGCAAGTTGCTCAGTCAGTGCTCACAGCTCAGTGTCTGGAGGCTAATCATTTATATTCAGGTAGAACACATATACTATGCGCTGGTGTGCCGTGGTTGCCTGTAATGACTTTATCAGGTCAGGGATAAGAGGGAGTCCTGTCGCAGTGTAAAGGGGATTAAAGGGGGAACATGAGTAAGTGAAAACCATCTTGTGACATTTTGACCTGCGCACACACATACACACCGAGAGCTGGGAGATCTAAGGCAGCAAGACACAGCTCCTTTTTTACGATGTCACTGAGCCCTCTCACAAGAAAAATGGAGAAAGAAGGGTGAAGTTAGACCAGGGGGTACGTTGTTAAATTCTTACTTTGTTTTTTTTTTTGATGGCCATGACAATAAATTTGCACATATACATAAATGCACAACTGCACAGTGCAGATTTAACTATCTTGTTTCAGGATTTATCAACATAACGCACACTTGAGAGGCGTGACTGATATAATGGCATGTACTGTACATTGTAGTCTCCTTTTTTTATGTGTTTTATTCATTTAAGGTTATGGGATTTGAAAGCCAGGGGTGAGGGGCCTCGGGGGGCTTTTTTAACCAAAACCCCTCTCATACTTTGGGTAACCTTAAACCTGGGAGGCCCTTACAGAGGGTTTCTGAATACAGCTCAACAAATGACCCCTTGGTTTTAACAACTTTAATCAATCAATACCACACAGAGGACATTAAAGCCTCTGCAAGTACAGTTTTACTTGAATTCAGGTATGTGTTTAAGTGTGTGGGTGTAGCTTTGAATTCTTGTAAGGATGGTAAGTCCTTCCTTTGTACATTGTTCGAGATCAATTTGACAAAAGCTGAAAACAGATACTTCATGACAAAATTCACTGAGTTTTCTCAGGGTTCCTGGTTTTTGGTCAAAATTCGAGCTCACCTTCCACAGTAGTTCACACTCTCTCTCCTCCAGCGCTTTCTTGTGTCGGAGGACAAGGGCCTTCACTTCAGTCTGCACCACCTTAGCTTTGATTTCCACCTGCTCAGCCATAGCCTGGACTTTCTCCATGCTTAACTGTGGAGACAAAAATCAAGGAGTTGATCTTTCAAGTGTAGTTCAACAGTCACGCTGCTGTAAATTTAGTTACAGTGAGTCAAATAGTAAGACACGAAATATGAAACAAATCAGACGAGGAGATGAGTAACAATGAATTATTGGCTCTTTATTTGTGTTGAAAAAAAGAACAAGGCAGGACTGTCCAACAGGTTGAATTTATCTCACTATCTGGTCTCTTTTATTATTCAGATGGGGTTTAAAAGGATGAGGAAGTATTAAAAAAAGGACAATGTGTGCCATCTTCCTGACAAATGGGAGCATCAACACCTGCTCATTTTTCCACATTTGGCGGCTGCTGAGAGGAAAAGGAAACAAGGTCGGGAATAGGAAGTCACTTTGCACAAGATTCTGCACATCCTGCCAGCTGAAGTACCAATAAACCCCTGATGTTTACAAGCACTGAGAAGATTTCAACTGTGTCACTCCTTCACTGATCCCTCTTTATGACCCATATAGTTAATTGAGACATTAAGGCAGGAAGATTTAATTTTTTAGACGATATTCTTGCTAAATTGTGAATGCTGCACTGTTCCAACCTTGTGCATATTCATGTTATTTGGACGTTTAGAGGGATACCAGGGCTGTGACAGGTAATATTACAGCTTACCTATTGTAAGCTAACCAATGGTTAGTTTTGTTATTGATTAGCAACATCTAATTCTATATATATATAAATCAAAAGTTGAAGCAAAACAAAAGATCTGAAATTGATTCACTTGATTCCACAAGAAATACACATTTTGGCAAGTTGCCTCATCTTAAAGATGCTTAGATGACGGTGCTCATGGGAAATGCAGTCTTCATACTAAAAAAAAAAACTATACTGATTTTGTTTAAAGCATTCATCAGAATCATCAAGAGAATTTCTCAAAGTGGTTTCAAAATCTAATCATCCAAAACCTCCTTATTGGTATGTTGTGTTTTAATTCTTCAAATTATTTTGTCTGATTTCTTTTTCATCAACATTTTATTCAACTCAAGATTACTCTGAATTATCACAAACTTCTTATTGTATCGTATTAATCAGTTGGGCATATTTTGTTGTGTGAACAGAGGGGATTTAAATGCTTTTATTAGCTCAATTAATGTCATATACAAAAACACAAGTTTCACAAAAAATGCCAAAAATTATTCAAAGATTTTAAACATAACAATATACACCTAGGTCTGCCATACTATACCTGAATTGTTGATGACAGTCTTTTAAATGAAACAAAAAACTGATATCTTGCTAAAAGTAGGTGGACAGCAATAGTGTTATTTGCTGGTTTATAGTAGGGGGTGTCATGGTTCATGACATCAGCTAATGCCCATCATAAAACGGAGAGAGGATGAAGAAGTAAAAGTAGCAGCAGCAGGAAACTCTGAACCAGCCAGCTAGAAAATCTTACATGGAACTTTACTTGTACTAAAAAAAAAAGGTTCCTTTTGAAAGGTACACTAAATGTTATCTCAGGCCACTTCAATAACATGTTAGTATGCAGACTGCATTCATCAGTGAAGTAACAAGTAGTTCAACCTTGTCCTGTTATTTAATTTGATTAATGCATGATTTGTCCAACCATTTCCATAGTTATTACCATAATCTGCCATTGAGAGAAGTCCAGTGTACCATTTCCTGTATGTCATAAATTACATAAGCAGAACCTTAGGACATTGAAATGGAGACACTCACTGTCTTTGTCACCCTATCTGTATGTAATTTGCTTTGAAATTTTTACATGTCAGTAAGAGGTTTGAAGTTTTACAAGTCAGTGGTTGGGCTACTTGCACACTTTCCTGTTTCTTTATCTGGCTTTTCCTCTGGCGTTTTCTGGGGGGTCATGGGGTGGCCTGGACCTCACAGGCATGAAGAGGAGGTAGGATAAGGCTTCCTTTGTGATATCGACCACAAGGATCAAAGGTCACCTAAACCTCTAACAGGTCATGATCTGGAACCCCTGTCTTAAGACACATAGTGCCCACCCCCACTAAACCCCTGCAGGAACAAAGCCTGGCAGCAGGGTCCTTTTCTCTGGTGCCTGGCTATTTGAGATAGGCAACTAAAGGGTCAACTAAATCAGGCCCCCAGAGAGGGCACAGCAGGCTGGAAAGAATCAGGAAAAACTGATGTCAATAGTGAGGAGGGAGATAGAAGGAAGTATTCAGGCCCTACCTTCTCATTTTCTCTAAATTTAATGGCCTTTAAACTCATTCGTTTGTTTCGTTTTTATCCTTGAGGTGCAACGAGAGAACTCATTTTGCCTCCGTCTCATACGTCTGAACTTTACTTTCTCTTCAGTGCGACCTCAATTCATTTGTTTAGTCTACTTTGTCGCTCTTTTTGTCTTTTTCCCAAAATTCCCCGAAAACCACAACTTGGAACACAAAGAGGGTCAAATTGACCAATCAAAGCTTAGAATCCAAAGAACTGCGGCCAACCAGCAGGTCACGAGTCTCGGGTCAGAGTTCAGGGGTGATAATGGGTGTGGAGTGGGCGGAAATTTCCTACCTCAGGGGAAAGGAGCATGCGTCTGTGTGTGTGTGTGCGCGCATATTATCTGGCGTCAGCATTTACTGCCATGGTGACCTTGGACCAAACTGGCAAAAGCACACTCAATGCTGTGTATTACCCTGTGGAAGATGGCGTGTAGGGTACAGATTTTGGTGCTGTGGACTCTAATGTGTTGAGAACAAGTGAGTGTAGTGGTTCCTGGTTTTCAATTTAATTCCCAGGTTTCACTGAACAGATCTGTTGTCAACTGTCTGTGTTATTGTGGAATTTAAGAACATTCTGGTTAACACGCCTCCTTCAACTGTGACATAAGTGGAATAGCTTGTGTTTCATGCGTCATAAGTTACTTTACCAAGGTCTCAACACGATCCCACCTTCAAGGCCCACTAACATCTATGTGAGCGACCACTTCCTTTAACCTACACCTGATTCAACACACAACAAATAATGACGCTGGATAGGAAGAAAGAAATATAAAGCTTCTCACAATAGGCGAAATGACGTTATATAATACTTTACCTTATCTACGTAACTGTATAGTGTAAAAAAGTACTGCTTTATGATAAATATGGGAAAACAACATCATTTCAAACATGATGAGAAGCTAAAATCAACACTCAAATGTCATAAAAGCAATGTACAGAGCAGAGAGTGGGACATGTTTAAATCTTAACTCCACAAATAAATGACTAACAATATTGTACTTGTGTGTTTCAAAATCTGCACCCTAGGCTGTTTGTGTTTAATAAATGACAATATATAACTGGCTTTAGCTGAACTATAGCCCCCAGCCCATGGTACATATACTGTAATAAGATGGGGTCTGGAAGTCCTTTCCCAAGAAATGTTTGACATAAAAACTTTATTTCCTGTCCTGTCTCTCAATGAAGTCTTCTGCTTAAGTTCCAAGCACAGTTTTTGGTTTGTAGATTATCCATAGCTTTTGAAAAAACAGCACATTTAGTCTTAAATACCAAGGACAACTTCATTTCATTCTGGGTAGAGAATCTAATTGGACACTATTTCAGAACTTTTTACTTCTTACCATACTTAAAAAGAAAGAGTTACAGAAAGTTAAAGGGTGACAAGAGCAGTGTCCAGTTACTATAGAAACCAACTGTAGAAGAAAGAATAGACGCTCTGCTGCTGCCTACTGTGTATACTTCTACCACTGAACGCAAATAAGTTGTAAGCTGTCAGCTAATGCACGCCAGTTACATTACCAGGAAAACAAATGAAACAAAGGAAATGAAAACAATCAGGTAACGTGACACTTTGTTTTTCTTTTAAAGGCAAGGTCAGGTAAAACTGAAAATCATGAAAATCATGCCTGGATAATAAGAAGTCTTGAGAGCTGTCTTTTCAGGCTACATAAAAATATAAATAAATAAAAAAACTGAATCGCAAAAGAGTCTCAATTCTAATTCAAGTCTTCTTTCCGTATATCATAATGTTTGTATCATTAAAACCCATCACAAGCGTAGCACCTAGATATTTCCAAACTTAGTTAAGTCTAAGATGGGAAGCATGGTTCACATCTGCTAAAAACTGTTGCATAGATATTGTGTAAATACCGCAGCACCAAAAAACTGTGAGAACAGTCCTTTTGCTTTAAACACTGAACTTAATCAATCGTTTATCAAAATATTTTCATTTTTAAAAGTAATGGCGAATTGACTGGTCATTTATCAAGTGTATCAGCATACTGTAAGTCAAACCAATCCTAATCTGTCCAGGTCAGTTAGAAGATAGTGTGTGTTGCTTTTGAACATGATAAAAATGAACACTGTTACTGGGCTTTTCAGGACTGCTAGTGAAATGTTCATCCTCTTTCACACTGTTTCAATGTATGAGCTACAATCACAGGGGGAGCTGGGTGATCTGTGATTACGTAAATGAAAAGAGGCAGCGGTGTGTGTGTGTGTGTGTTTGTGGGAGTACAGAGTGAAAGGAGGTGGGGAGAGTGAGGGAGTGACTGAATAGGGGGAGGGCATAGTGTTCAATTTCTTTCAAAGAGGAGGGGTTTTCCTTTCTCTGAAATCCTTTAAATACCTGACCCACCCTCCCCCAGCCTCTCCTCCACTCCTCCTCCCCTTTGACCTGCGGCCCTGCCCCCCCATCAGATATCACCCCATGTGACCCAGCCCTTTTCAGGGCCAGCTGGACACCTCTAACCCCAGGCTTCCCAGCAGGCCAGGACTGGTCACTCTCAAACATATTCAAGCTGATCATCTCCAACAGTTGATTGCTGTGTGCTGAGGGACGTCCGGGCGGCACAGCTGCTCTACTCAGCTTCTCCTTCATACCACTAGGAGCTGGATGAGTGAAGATTTACGTTGTTTCACCCTTATAAAGAAGGTTTTTTCAGACTTGGTGTAATTATGCAGTAGTTACTTGCTTACCTTACCACTTAAAAGACTTTGACCCTTATAAAAGATCTAAGTAAGGTCTTCTATTATGTTCTCTCCAACTTGTTTTCTGATTTTCACAATTTACAGCACCTTGCATTACCTCAAAATAGAAGAAGTATTCATGTTTGCCTCTTTGGAAGCAGATCTGACACGCAGAACCAACATGTAGAAGACCAAAAAAAACCTCGTCTATTGACAGTTTTCGCCTGTGTCTCACCTGCACGGCCTGTCGCCCCTGCTGTGCATCTGCCAACAACTGGATGGTGATGGCCCTGCAGTCCTGTACAGCGTCTTGTAGATAAACAAAGGTGTGGCCCATATGACGTCCCACACTGCACTCCCTGCAGATAGGCACAGTGCAGGTTTCACAGAAGAAGAGAAATACCTGAAAAAAAGAGAGAAAGATGTGAAGGATTAGTTTGGTGTTCAATACCAGCGTAAACTCAAACTTCATCTACTGGAACATCGACTTTATCAACCAATCGATCATTTAAACTTTATTTATCCAAACCAACACACACACAAGGACACTGAGTGAGGACTCTTTAAGCTGCCATAGATGATAGATAGAGATAGAGGAAATGCTGTCTTGAGTTAAAAATGAGGAAACACCGGTCCTAAGACTAAGCCGATAAAACCATGATAAGCATAATAAAGCTAATTCAAAAAAACAATCTTAAAACCAAACAATACAGAAACTAAATAAAAAGAGGTCATAAAAGCAAGATCATAACTCCAAAAGAGGCGTAATGTAGATTAAGATATAAAACAAAATCAGCTGAAAGCCAGAGTGAAAAGGTAGGTCTTGAGTTGACTTTTAAAAATGCAGGTCTGCAGGTAGACTTTTCCACGGACAGGGGCCACAATATTGAAATGATGATTCACTCAATGTTTTGGTTTTTACTTAAGGAACGGTTAAAAAACCACTACCTGAAGACCTGAGGGCTCTACTGGGCTCATACAGTAAAAATCAAACCACATAAGTAGGAAGAATCAAGACCATTAAGAGATTTAAAGACCAATAAAAGAGCCTTAAAATCTGCTCTCAAAGACAAAGGTAGCCAATGCAGATACTCTTCCTGGTCTTCGACAGCATGCATGCAGCTGTGAAATGTTGGTGATAAAAGCATAAACAAGAGTCTCTGCATTGGCTTGAGAGAGAAACTGGCACACTCTGGAGACGTTCTCTAAATGATAAAATGTCTTTTAAGTCACATCTGTTCTGGCCACTTGATAAACACGCAAAAAGAGGTTACTAACTGTTAGACAAGACTATTAATTTGACATTTGAGCTCCGAATGAAGCTGGAATCCTAAGAACCATGTGCCTACAACCTTAGCCTAAATGTGACCTGTACTCAAATCAAAAGTAAATAAAGATGTGTAAATTGTATACTGTAAGATTCAGCACAGTTTGGACTGTGACATCCATCTGTGACAAGCTGTGTATAACTTTGCAAGTCACCAGAAGGCTGGCAATAAAACAAATCCTGCGGGATGAGCATGTTAATAACAAAGCTTCTCTCTTCTAAGACACAAGGAGACAATAGAAGCCCAGAAGGACTTAAGACCCCCCAAGACTCAATCAATACCCATTCTGTTAGCATCCAAAAAGAGAGAAGGGGCAGAGACAACTTTTTCACATTTCACATCTTAAACCATTCATTGCATTCATTGTAACTAAGCATCTCAAGTGTCATGCCCACTGGAGTCTGAACTTAAAAGTTTGAGGTGCATCTTTCTCATTACAGACCAATAAGTTGTCAGAATTTGTTTATTGTCTTATTTAGAAACAAACAACTACATTACATAATGTTCTTGTCATGTTTGTTTCCAGCAGAAATCCCTGGCATAGGGATGACTGACAAAGTGGTATTGGTTGACAAAGTATCTCTGGGGATTAGAGAGAAAAACGTCATTTAAACTTTGTTGCTCAAACCTTAACTTTTGCTTTAAAACCCCCAGTAATTTGTAATTGAAGGCTAATTAAATATGCGCTGCCCATCATATCCCAAAGAGACGTTAGATCAATGGCCTCCAATAGCAAGTGATCTGGGTGGATGGGGAGGGGCCTGCAATCAATCCATCAATAAAGACTGTTCCCCTGGGGAGCGGCATAATCTAATGAGATGCACACACCCCCCTTTATCTGACTTCCTCCTCCGTCCTAGCCTCTCCTAAAGCTTCTCATGGTTTCTATCTTGCTGTCTCTCTTTCTGCTGAGCCCTGATTTCTACCACACTCGCTGCAGCCTCTGTCACTCACTGCCCTCCCCTCCTCTGCCCTCTTATCCAATCCCACCCCCACCTACCCCCCCTACTCCCAAAAGCCCACCCTTTAACATTTCCAAATTCCAAGGGGACAGGATGCACAAAGGCTTGGAATGCAGCTGGACTGGAGTGGAGGAGGAAGGTGGAGGTGGAGGATGATGGACGCAGGGCTTAGGCTGTTGGGGGGTGAGGGACGGGCAGATTGATGGTGCCATGACATGTTGCATTCTGATCAGAGACTGGCCCACTGAATGGACAGGACTGAGGTCAGCAGCATTCAAGAGCATCAAATGAAACTGTTGCAGTATGAACAACAACATGAGGAGTGTCATGATAAATAAGTATAAATACATAAATAAAAATAAACAAACAAATAATTAAATATTTATATATTTCAACATGTTTTCTTCATTATGCAATCATCATTTAAATCTGAACCATTTTTACCAAAGTTTTGCTCTATATTTGCGATCTTTATGTGCATGAGACCATAACTCACAACATATATTATTTATATTTTGATGAGTATTTCATGTCTGAAACTTTTGCTACAGGGTATAAGTCATATAAACAGATTAACCACACACTAGGAAAACAGCTTAAGTATCACCCATCAAGAAATTTTGGAGTGGTAAATTTTAGTATGTAAGCCCACCTCACATGAGTACAGGACAAAATCAGGAAAATCATGGTATGTTATGTTAAGTCTCTAATTTATAGAATGCTTAAAAATCAAAACATAATTAATCATAACTGACCCAGTGTGGGCCCAGGTGTTCCTCGCTTGGTATTAGATAGTGCTAGAGTGAAATATGTAGCATCTCTTTAATGTTGTAGTGCTGGCCAATGAATGTAAGCATTTTTTTTTGGTAGATATTATATATTTTTAAATGAAATGAGCCTTTTGCTCCTTAGTGCCTTATATCCTCCTTGTTTACGGTCCTTTTGCGGCCCCTGGAAAGGAACTTCCAAATAAAGTCTATTACATCATGTTTCCTCTCCACTGGCATGCAACCAAAAGTGACCTGTACACCTCCATGAGCTGGATTTGTGTTGTTTAATTTTCAAATTCAAACTTTTGCTGGAACACCATTGCTAAAAATACTGTTGATTTTCACTTTGAATTGAAATAATATGTGGTAAAGGTTTTCTATTTCTATTAAAAAAAAATAAAACTAAAGGGCAGTACATACAGTAGTTACAGAACGTCAGCTACAGCAACTGGCATGTAAAAGAAACATTTCAACATTGAACTTTTATATTTACAGAAGAGGATTAGGGCCACTGGAAAAAAGGCCAATATATATTTTTTAAAATTATTATTTTGAGTTTAAAGTCAGAATTCTGAATTATTTTCTCAGAATAATAATTTGAAAAAAAAAAATTTGAGTGGCCCTAATCCTCTTCCCTATATATATCACTAAAAGACTGAATGTAAAACCCCTAGTATCTTATCTTCTGACGGTGTTTTCTGAGGTTGAAAGACTATGTGGAAGATAAACATGACAATGAAGAGCAGAAGAAAAGGCGCCTCTGATTGAAACACTGGAGTTCAATTTCTCAGGACTAGATCCTATAACAAATACATGCATGAGGCGTCAGATGTCTTAAATGCAATCTGCTACTGATGTGTCGTCAACAGCTCAACAGTCCTCGAGGTGCAACACACTAACTCAGACACACAAGGTTGTAGATTACATAACACATCAGCCTCTTGGAACTTCAGTCAATATTATTGACCTATGCAGGATACTGGCTCTTCCCAGAGGTCTTCATGGCAGGGTCCTGTTCCCTTTCCCTTGCCTTTATCTTTACATCCTTCTTGCTCAAACCCAACATTAACATGCTTTTAAAAAATACAATATTTTTTAATTAATCCAGGACTAACCTAATTTCTAAACACTTAAAAAAACACCTCTTTGCCAGTTAGAAATGTGGTTGTTCTTCTAAACACTTATAGCCGTGCCACAGACTGTATATGAAGGATATCCTAACACATGCAAGGACAAACCAAAGGGTTCAATTGTTCATGTGACGCCGTGTGTTGAAAAACAACTTGAAATAGCATGAATAAGGCGTGGTGACATGCTAGCAGAGGAGTAAATTCCACAGAATATAAACCAGGGGCAAGCCTCTGGCCAAGTGTCAGACATAAGGAATTTATTTGATTATAATCATAGCACATATTCTGACACTAACAAAGGTAGAAGCACAAAGGTAAAAGCAAACTTGTTTTCTGTTTTAGCTGTTGGAGAGGCTGGAAAGATACCGTCTGCAGTTATAAAGCTCAGAGCAAGAAAGCTTGGCCACACTGGGGGGGAAGTGAGTTATTGTATTTCATTAGTGCACCGGATGTTTCTCACTGGCCCTCCCTGCCCATTACGGTCCTCCATTAAGAATTTACACTAGGACACACACCCACATATTTATATTGTTTGTGTGTGTATGTATATGAAAACGTCTCATCATAAAACCAAAGAAATGCCTCTGACGGGATATCAGGCGTAATATTTTGTTTAATCCCCACTCATGATGATAACCATTCAAAATTAGCTGAAGATTTCAGTTAAATGATGCATGAAATCTACAACATTTTTAAATTGCTTTGATTTCACTGAATCACCGAACATTGCTAATGAATGGTTGTTGGGTTATTTCACATTCAACTACAGCTTTGTAAAGTTAGATTAGTTTCTAAGTTGATCCTGAATTCCAGAAAAAAAAACATGTAAATAATGTAAAGTTCTTCAGGGACAAGAATCTCATTAGTATTAGCTAAAATGTTCTACACACATCTGCATTAAAACATAATGAGAATGCCATTTGACCTTTCTGAGGGTATTTCTGATAGCTCATGCATACATTCAGTATCAAACCACAGGTTTAAATAGGAATATCGATAAATCTTTGATGAAACATTTGAATATGCAGGATGAGAAGGACTCTGGCCTTGTGCTAACACAGGCGGCAGCAGCAGGATCAGCCCCCTGCCCTCCCTCTCTCCCTCCCTCCCCTCAGAGGTACTGGGAACTGGGGGAGAGGGCACGAGCTCAGCTAGCCAGTAAAATCGCTCCATCCAGCACTCGCTGCCTGCATGCACAGCAGAGCGGGGGGAAGGGATGAGGGCCATGTAATGTCACACTGTTGTGCCAGAAAAACTAGGGCTGCTCCGGGAGCTGCGAAAGCACGTTCTCTCTCTCAAACTTCACCACTGACAGTGAGATAGTTATGCATCTACAAAGGTTGTGTCCTAATGCCATTACACAACGGTTTCAATCTTGTTCCATAACCTCTGTTACATGCAAGAAAAATGTCCATTAACTTCAGATCTTGTTTTGGAGGCAATTCAAAACTGGAGCTTATGTGACTCAAATCTTGTAATGAAACTGTTTGTTTTGGGAAATCAAATTTAAAAAGTAAAAATAAATTTGAAGCATGAAAATAAAACTGTTAAGAGTTGCTGGGGCTCCTATTAATCCAGTACATTAAATTAAATTACAATACAATACATTAGACCCAGGGGGACTAAATTAATCAGCACAGAAACGCCTCGTATGACTTCATTTTTTTGTTTAAATTTTTGCGCCGCAACGCACAAGAGACTCCACAGTTTCAGACACCGCTGTTCCGTACACGCTTACGTTACTCCAAAGAATGTCTTTTTGACAAAAGGAATTAGCAGTGCAGTCGTTGGCTTGTTTTTTCCTAAACTGTGCCAGTGCCTCAGGACTGTGTGCTCTTGCTTTAACTGCATGTCAACAAACAGAAACAAGAAAGGTCAGAAACGTATGAACACAAATGCACACACCCACTAAAGAGACATTCCAAGAAGCTGACCTCAGATAACAGTTTGTTAAGCAACTTGAGCCAAAAATATTCAATACAAGCAGTTCCTTAAAGGAAATACATAAATCCTGCTTCAAAAATTAATACTTTCTTCATAATTCCTCATTGGTTTTTGTCAAACATTTTACTTAATTTTGTTCAGATAACTATCAAGAGAAGTCCTAAATGCCCTTTACACAATCATCTTCCTTTTTCGCTCACTTAATAATCCACATTTTCATCTAAACATGATACCCTTAAACGGCAAATAAGTTTCTTTTTGACAAAAATCTAATGCTTAAAGACAAAAAGAGATAACTACTTTTGCATGTTTTTTTTCTGAGAAAGGGTTGCATGATTAAGTGTCAGCGAATCAGCCATGGACTTCTCATGATAAAGTAGAATATAAATGTCTTTATTTCGGTCTCCATTTTAAACCCTACAAAATAAAAGGACCCAAGTTGTCAAACTAAAGTTAGTACAGAGGTGTTACCCAAACATTCCTCAATGACAGCCCCAAAAGAGTAGGTTTCAGAGGATGGAAGCTATGAGCAAAAACAATTTAATTAAAAAAAAGAAAGAAAAATAAAAAGTAAATTGTGCTGGTTTTGAACAGCATATCAGTTCAAAGAGCTAAATTCAGAATTATGAATACATTCTGAGAGTCTCATGAGCCTCTTTGGATGAGATAAGACCATTTTAAACATCATGAAGAGGCATGTGTTGAAGGTTTGGCTTCACCACTGGAGTGTTTCAGAAAAAAATATGCAAATTTACAGCTACTATAATGTGGAGAGATTAGGTTAGCCAGTTTATAATACAAACCAACAAACTTCGCTCTCTGAATAATTGATCTGAGAATGAACTTGACTCTAAGTCTGCTAAAGTAGAGATGCTGATTTAGAGAATGGGAAACAGATTGAGAGAGTGACTTCTCTTACGAAAAGGGCAGATAGACAGCACATGCTAAAAGCCAGTCTGGTATGTCCAGGCTGCTTAATCTTTGGACTACCCAATCCCAACATTCCCAGAAATCCCACTAATACCATCTGCCAGACAAAGCTCCTTTTATGGAACTCAGACACCGGCTGTCATCTTTTCCAGACAGCCTCCACTACTGTTCATATTCAGTTTTTTCCTCCCTTTCTCTGTTCAGTACATCCCTCTTCTCTTTCGTTCACTTTAGTGTTTTCCAGTCCTTTACCGCCACCCCACCCTCTCGTGGCAACCCCTGTTGGCTTGTTGCCACGGACACAACACGCACATGCCTGCCGATGTTTTGAAACTCTGCCAGATACAACACGGGGGGCGGTGGCTGTAAGCCGGCAACCTGATTGGACAGGCCCACAGCGGAGAAGGAAAACAAACCACAGTCAGCTGGCCTCCTTACCCTGCAAGCATGTGACTGACTGTCCTCGGTTTTCTGCTTGAGCAGAAAGAAAGGAGCCAAGGAAGTGAATGGGTGGGGGTGAAGGGGGAGGACAAAAATTAACTGAGTAGAAAGAGGTTTTAAAAAATATTAAGACTGTGAGGAAAAGAAGGAGGGAGAAACATGAGAGGGAGGCACGTTTTAAAGCACAGCTAAAAAAAAACTGTGAATGAAACGAAAGGAACAAATGTCGGCATGCACACAGTTATGATCTAGCTTTCCTTTGTAACATTAAAAGAGCACTTAAAAGTCACTAACTACTTGAATGACCCTGTATGAATGACCACAACACCACTCTTTCCTCTGCTTAATGTTTTGTTTACTATGACTACTCTGATAAAACATACTGATAAAAACATAAGTCAGGTGCAGCCCAGAGCATCACATTAAAATGATCATTTGCAGCACAGATGACAAACAATTATTGTTTTGCTCCGTCCTCAAAGGCCTCATCCACCCCCCCACCCCACCCCCTCTTTGTCACACACATACACACATGTGCATGGCTGGCATACCAACGTGGCAGCCTAAAAAGCATGGCCTTTAAAGGAACATGGCCTGGATACACAAGTGGGCGGGGACATCAACATGATCTGGTCTGCCTGATGAAGGAGAAAAACATTTTTTTCCTTCATCAGGCAGACCAGAGAGTAAACAGAATTGAAATATACTTATACAAAGATCTCAAGTTAAAAATCTTGAAATGTGCGTGTGCCTCTACCTTGTATCCAACTAGTAGCAGTCTACATAAACAGCAAAACCTGTCTTTAGAGTCCATGCATTGACACTGGATATGATAAAGCCGTACAAAACAGACCAGTGTGCATGCACATTAAGAACACATGCAGTGTTCATACATCACAACAAGCTAAGCCAGCATAGCTACTTTCATGGCTAAAGTTACAAAATGAGTTGACGAACAGTGTCAGTTGCCTAAGCACCAACACCACACGCCCTTAAACAGACCAAATAAGATTTAATCAGTTGCATGGAGATGGTTCGACTTTGAAAAGGAAGTCGTGGCAAAAAAAACCAAAACAAAACATCTTCAGACGAATGCTGCGTTCAAGCATTAAGCTGAAAATTACGTCACACTCGAGTTACCAGCATTTCGGTTACAAAGTCGGAAAAATGCAAAATCGGAAACAAAAGTTATTTTAGCGCTTGCCTTGTGCGAGTATAAGGCAAGTGCTAAAATGACTTTCGTAGATGTAGCCATCTTGTTTCAGGCCTTTGATTTTGCTTTTTTCCGACTTGGTAACTGAAAGGCTGGTAACTTGAGTGTGACGTCATTTTCAGATCAGACTTCTGACTTCGAACGCATCATATGTCAGTAAATGGCTGCTGCTAAAGATGGCTTGACAACTACCTAGTTTAATTATATGAAGGTTTACAGGCACACAGAATATGACTATGAAAAACTCTCATTTAAGTAATTTGAAATATCATTACCCACTGTCATTAACAAAAACCCCCAAAAGGTATCGGGTAAATTTAGAACATTTCACACACCCCTAGTATTCAGTCTAGGTGAAACAATAAAAGAGATGCCTTTCTTCTGGTGTATCATGGCCTTACTGCAACGTTTCCGCAACTCAAACAAGCTTGTTGAGTCATCTTGTTTGTTCACTCTGCAACAATGAAAAAGAATACTTGGACTTTCGTGCACAAGAGACAATAGTAGCTGGAAGCAACGCTTTGTCCTCCAAAAAAAGGGTGCAGAGCCTAATGTCAAATGTGTTAACAGCACAATCCTGTTGAGTGAGGTCAAATAATGGCCAATTAAAATCCTGTCTGTACCCGGTCACTGAGTAGGAAGTACCAGGTTCCAGCCCCCCAATTGGGTTTTAAATCCCGTTGTCAAAGAGAATGTGATAAATGCCTTCCTTTCTATCCATTAAATTTATATAGCCCAAAGTCCTCCAGTGGACATCAAAGCAGAGACACACATACATACTTTTTCTTAGTCTACATGAAACACATTCACAACACACAGGAAACAGGGAATGCTCTCTAATTACTGGGCACATGTTGCACATTAAAACCCTGGAAGTCCAACTTCTTATAATCCATTTCTGCTGGCTGTGTAGAAACACACAGACGCACACCCTCACACACACTACAGTCCTCTTCAGAGGATAACTACATACAGATGGGAGATGCTCTTAGGAAGGAAAACACTGCTGCTTCACACTCGCACTTCCAGGAGTGATGCTATGCGATCATTTTCCCCCTCAACGGTCAGCAACAGCTGCTAAATCAAGTTGAGACTTTCTGCATGCATAATGTGCATTGTTTCGAACAGAGAGCTGAAAAAGAGCACTGATGAGAATGGCAGGAGGAAATACCCAGTGGGTGTGTGTGAGAGGGAGAGAGCGAAGGGGAAAAGAGAACCCAGGAGGTATAAACTCAAGTTACAGGAATTCCTCTGGCCTTGTATCAGCGTCAGTATTGGGTTAGGTTTCCTTACAAACATTCTCTGCTAGTGAGCTCCAGAGAGGGGGGGGAGCGAAACTGGTGATCACATAACCAACCAGCATATGTTTTAAGTAATAGTCTTCTTCTCCACAACTACATAAAAGAACAATTAAAGTTTACAAGGAGAAGTAAGATTGTGGAGATGTGTGACCCACAGCAATTAAACTCAGACCTCCCACTGCAACTGAACATCCTACTGTCTTCCTCAACAAAAATGGCCCCTAAGGAGATACAAGGGCTTTGGAAGGCCGTCAAACTGATTAGTTCAACTTCACCTCATCCTAACATGATGCATTGTGGGCGCTCATTGCCCGGCAACCACTCTCCGTCCACTCTCAGTCCGCCTCAGTAACACCCCCCACCCCTACGACATAAAGGCTATTTGTTTGTGAGTGTCCGTGTGCGTGTGTTGCTGGGACGCAGTGCACATGCACCGCCAGGGTGTTGTCATGGTGTCAACAAATTAATCTAAAGCATTGAGTGACACTTTGTAGGATTATCATGTCATTATGTGTCTTTCAGATGGAGCTGCTTATGTGTTTGTATATCTGAGGGTGACATCACAGCAAGCAAAGGGCAGTCCTTTGATGTAATCCAATTTTCCATTTCCACTTCACACAGACTTACAGCGCACACGATGTGACCGCCAGTGCCTCAGATGAGCAACAACAGACATTCACTTGTGTGTGCACAAATCATCTATATCCTTATAAAAATGTAGCTGAGCCCCTTTCTGCTAACAGAGACGCACGCTCCAAAGAAAATCCTAAATCACTCTGTCTGTGTTCTTCATAATGGATTTATAGAGGTTCAAAAATCATACTTTTATAAAATGATTTTTTAGTCAAAGACTGTTGTTCAACAAAGGGTTAAATGGTCTGAGGATTGAAAAAAAAAAAAGTGTTGAAAAATGCTTAATCCAAAGCAAACAAACTTGATATCTACCCTGCAGATTCAATAAAGAGAAAAGAGCTCTTTCTCCATTACGGCTAAAAATGAAGTAAGAGGCTTTGCACAGCTCATTATGTGAGAGGATCACTAGCTCTGATTTTCTTATATCATGAAATTAAACAAATTTGCCAAGTTTGAAAAAAAAGCCAATTTTCTTACTTACAGAAGCAAAGATTTTCTAGGACCTTTTAGCGATGGCCAGTTATGTCGAATGATTAAAGGAAAAGATGATTGTAGAAAATACTTGATAAAAAGGTTGTAAAATGTTACCGCTATACTAGGGGTGGTAGAAAACAATTGATACAGCATAGTAGCGCGATATTTTGTCTGGTGATATATCGTATCATCTCATTTACCAAGTATCAATTTTTTCAAATTAAATGTTAATATGAAGTCAAACCTATGATAATGGAAAAATAAAACCAACTGTTTGTCCCGTGAGGTTGGCAGAGGTGACATCATTGAACAGGAGAAAAACTCTTATATATATTTGAAAATACAACAAATACATATATAAGGTTTGCAAGATGTGCAACATGAAAATAAAATACAGCGTAAATAAGAGAAACATAAAGGAAAGCCAAATGCTAAATTAGCCAAACAGTTGAGAAAATTGTATAAATCATTATATATCCTATCCTGATAACATCGTATTGTGCGGCCACTATTGATTCCCACCCCTACACTATATCCTTGTAACGAAGTAACAAGTAGGAATTGTACAGATTGGGTGGGGGGGTTGATTGAGAAGACTTCAATTGTCTTAAACATCACAATGCTGGAATTGAGAGTTTTGGACAAACTTATATGAACGGAAAATATAATTAAGCAAAATAAAGGCTAATGGGCTTCCCTGCCGCATCCCAGGCCAAAATGGTCATTTTAAAAATTTCTTTTTCTGCTGTCGAGGTTAAGAGTTTGCCCTCCAACCTGTCACTATCCCAGGACAAATACATTACTTTTCACACATCAATAGCTGACAGCTTCAGGATGGTGGGATGCTGAACTGACCATTGGGAACAGTTCGGGATCCAGTGTGTTAAACTGCAGTATAAGTATAAGAGGAGGTTGGACATCACTTGTCTATGGATTACTCATTTTATCTCTTATTCGGTTCTGGTGTAATGAAGAAAGAGAAAAAAAATGACTGAGAGACCATTAAGGCCTGAAGAGGCAATATCTTTTTATAGTTTGGTTACTGAAGCAGCAAGCAGTGAATACTATTGTCACCACCGATCTCCTGGGAGAGGAGAAATTCCTCGACAGGCTTACATAACACCAGAGAGGGGACAGAGCCCAGCTCCTGGAAAAACTCTCTCATTAAATAACACTGCACAGTGCTCTCATATTGGTATGAGGGCCCTCACACACCATGTTGGCCTCAAAGAAGCAGCCAAGACAAAAGCCAATCTGTTGTCTTTTGTTTGCTGTAAAAAGCTGCACCTCAGTATACAGTGAAGGCTTTAACTAGAGGCCAGCTGACTGCAGAAATGCATGTTTATTCTCAGTAGGGGTAAGAGGAAAGAGCTAGAGTGAATTCCAAAAACAGAAAACAAGACATGGTAAACAACTGGACAAACCAGCCAAAGATTTTACACAACCTTAAATCTAAAAAAATAGGATGACAGGCTGGTTTATTAACCGCATAAACACTGTCAAAGAAAACTTTTGATCAAAGTCGTTGCATCATGTGACAAATGTGTCGCAGCAACTTTTGCAGCAGCAGATGAAATGAGTTGACTAAAATTCCTAGTCTGGACAACAACATCCAAAAGTGAACGAGGTCTTCTACTGCTCAAATAAGCATTATAAATCTTTATGTATTACAGGCTGTGTGAAAAATCAAAGGTTGCCGCTTAGTAATAATTAACATTTCAATAAAGAAAACAACATAAATGTAGTTTTTAAAATGTTCAATTACATAATCATTGTATTTATATAATGTGGATCTTTTATTCTACTTTCTGCTCTCAAATTAAATCTCATTCTCACCTTGTTTAAACTGTGTGCCTGCCTTCCGACAGAAGCTCTGACACCCGCATAGAGAAGTAGACACCAGAGGATAGATGTAGCAACACATTGCTACACAACCTGTACTCATGATTACAACTGACTTATTTACAAATTAACAATACTTTCTGCTGATATTAACAATTTTGTTTGATATGTGGCGCACACTGCCAGATGGTTGCTCCCAGCTAGACTAAACTCCACCACCTTCTCTTGGATACGATTTTCTCATCAATATGATGTGCACTGTAGGTATACATCAAAAGTACACAATCTGTAATCCTGTAAGTTTTGCCTACAACATTAACAATCACCATGATAAGTGACACAACATTAATCCATATTGCTTGATCAAGAGTTTTTCTAGTATCTGTAGCTCCAACATGACACATTTACAATTTCCAGTTGTATCGTTCAAGGGATATATCTTTCTGTCCTGATGGAGAGAAAAGGTTTTTAATCTAGCACTTGGCAGGAAAGGGAACTGTTGTAGATTACACTTGTATCTCCAGAAAAATTACCAACACGCAAAAAAAAAAAAAAAACGAATCCTGCTTCTAGTATGACAAGAATTTTGAGAAATACATTTTGGAGAAAATACATCTCCAACAAACTCAGTGTCCAATAAAGGCCACACTGGTTTTGTGGACTTCACAATTGGGAAACCATTAAAACTCATGACGGAGCTGACTGACAGACAATGACTCTGCTTGCTCAACGCTCATTGGCAAAGAAAGACTAGCCCTCTCTTGTGTCATTCCCTCCCCCAGGGCTGAGGCAAGGAGTGAGTGAGGCATTACTGGGAAATGGAGCCCTTACTGGAAAACTGAACCCACCTTTTTACTGGCAGTGGACAGGGCTTGTAGATAGGGGGGTGTAGGTCACAGAGGAACAAACACTTTAGGAATGTTGAATATCCTTTGATTTTACATTTAATATTTGCATCAAAAGCGGCATTTTCATCAATATCCCTACAATGTTTCTTTCTCACAATTGTTATTAAGGTGCCTCGTCACTGGTATTACATTGCAAGACTGTTGGAGTGCACATTTCCTGATGAAATTTTAAAGTGAATGTGTAACACACATCAATTGACTGATTATGTATGAAAGACAACACACTAAACCAAGTAAAACATTTCTACCCAATCTTATAAATGCACTCATCACACTGCATGTTGATATACTGATATGTTGGCCTCCAACATTTACAGACTTACCTGCCCACACACATATGATTCAATAAGCCAGAACTTTGATAATATCTGATTTTTGAAAATATCTCTATGTTGTCCAAATGTCTAATTTGTAGCAGAAGGAGAGGTTCTCCCTCTGAGCCCCTTAACAGAAACCAGAAGTGGTACAAAAATGGCTTTCCAAGAACCCTTAACAATTGCTATTTGTTATTCTTCCTGACCATATGACTGAACCAAGAGGAAGCTGGATCCTGTTTTACAGGCCTTTGTAGTTTACTTTGTCCAGATCACATGGTCTCCAAAAGAAAGAAAACTTTGGGCCTTGAGTTCCAACTTGTCTTTACCATTTTGAGAGAAAGTAAGATCTCCACAATGTGTCCATGGATATAACCTCTAACAGTTATAGAAACATGTGTGCAGTTACTTCAGGGGCCTCTCTTTGCCTCAATGGATGGTGTGGTACAGATTAACCAGACTCTACATGTGTCTATGCTTATAAGTGTGTGTGTGCATGCAACATCTGTGTGTATGTGTGTGCATAAATCCAGCTCTGCACACGTGCCTTTGTGTCTCCGGGGAACTAGGTGAAGAGCCACTCAGCTCCCTTTGAACCTAAGGCCATATGGCCCCTAATATGGTTCGATGCTACACACATAATGCTATTACACCATAGGTCTTTATGAGCTCCACTAAAACCTATTGAGTAGCTTTCAATGCTAGGACATCCTGAAATCTATCAGAAATCCCATTGTTTGTCACGCATGGACTTCCTCTTTGAAATGAAGTATTCATATACTAAACAAGCCAAGTCAGATCTGTCTTCCAATGTTGAGTGGTATGAATCTATTCTTGTGTAACTCACCTCATTGTCATGTTGTTGGCAGAAGCTCATGCGGTCCTGGAACAGGGACAGCAGGGCAAAGTTGTTCTGCAGAGACTGGGCGAGGGACACAGACACCCCTGGTTGACCCGCGTTGCTGTTGGCATTGAGCCGGCTGTGGTGAAGGTTGTCCCCAAGGCGCTCGATGAAGTGGTCCTTAGTCAGCCGCACCCTTTGGTGTGCCCGCACACAGTTGTCACACAGATACTCCTGGCAGTCGATGCAGTGGGATGTGGCCAGGTTCTCCTCATCACAGGAGCTGCATTGTGGCTCTCCCAGGTGGTGAGGGTGCAGCAGGCTTCCATGGGGAAGATGGAAGCTGGAGGAGTTTCCACCTAAACCCCGATGGTGGTGACCATTCTTGTTCTGGATCTGCTCCTCAGAGCTCACCACCACGTCAAGCAAGTTGCTGAAGAGGAAATTAGAGGAAGGCAGGGAGTCCACCCCGGCCTCAGAGATGGACACCTTCTGGTCGCAAGTGGGGCACCGAAGCTTCAGCGGGTCCCCAGGACTCCGCTGGCCCTCCAGGCACTGCCTGCAGAAAGCATGGAGGCAGGGAAGGACGTGGAGCCTCCTGGTGGTCTGGCTGGAGGAGCATGAGGTATGTGAGGAAGATGATGAGGTAGAGGAGCTTGAGGAAATAGGAGCAGAGGAACCGCACAGCTCCTTGCAGAGCGGGCACGTCTGCAGGTCTGAGTCGGGAAACGAAGCCATCTGCAGACTGAGTTCACAATGTGCACAGCAATGAGGCTGAGGTATTTATTTGCTGACACATTGGCCCGTTACGTTGTGTAGAAAATAAGGTTATACTGAGGTAGATTCATGAGGTAATAAAGGCAGTTCAACACTAAAAACGGCCAACAGATTTTGTTTCTGTATTATACAACTCGAACCTGACGGAATACAAGGAGGTAGTCAATTAGTCATGAGAGATTCAAATAATCTTTCTGAGGTAACAAAAAGAAAAATGACCAAACTGTTCAGTTGTGTAAGGCGATTTGTGGAGGAAGCATCCGCGTCATTATTTCGAACAAGACCAACGAGAAAGCAATGGACGATGTTGGCGCTTCTGTGAGGAAAAATGGGTCTCTCTGGAGCTTTACAGAGTAGACCCGGACCTGGAGTGGCACAGGGTCGGCGTTGAAACACTGGAGGCTCCGTATCTCCTCCCCCACTGCTTCGGCAACATGACTACTGTGCTTTCCGCTACAAAACTGCAGCCGCTAGATTTTCAATCGACCAAAAATTCGTCTCAGATTCAATTTTTCCCCCAAATGAGCCCGTGATGTTGTTGTTGTTGTTTCTCTTCAGTCCACCATCGAGGCCCGTTCAGACGGCGTCGGACGCAGCCAACGGTCGGTTGGTAGTAGCTGCGCGAGCCTCGGACAGCGAGACTGTAAATTATTCATCAAAGCACCGATCTCATAGTGAGCCTTGAGTCATTGGGGTAGTAAAAACAACCAATAAGAGGACCTGGTTGACCCAAAATACAATACAGTACGTCTATCACAAGTCCGTGTGGATGAATGCACGAGTCCACCTTGTAAAGAGGCCGCTTCCAGCGCTCCTCCTTCCCCGTTGAGTCTGTCGGTTGGTCTCCCTCTGTGGCTCTCTCTCTCTGCGTGGAGGAATGCGCAGGAATTTTCTCCGGCAGCGTCAAAACGAAGCCCTACGACAGTGGAAAAGTAAGTCCAGCGACCGTATCGAGCATTAATACTTCGCTTACTTCGTTATGGATGTTGTTATTTACTTTCGGTCGAATTAACATTACCATAAACATTAGGTGTGCGCTCTGGTGGGCGCGTGTCGCTCGGGCAGCAGCTCCTTGAGCCGCTCTTATCGGACTGAGAAAAAAATGGATCCACTTCCGCCCTGGGGAGGAGAGAGGGGTGTGCGCTCAACGCTCGTCCCCGACAGAGAGCGGTGAGTGGCTGGGAGCGCGAGGGCGTGCGTCACAGCAGTGCTTATTTAAGTCAGTGAGCTATAGTGACATAAATCTGGACCCAATGTTTTTGCCTCAAATGTTAAAGCTACGGTGGCTCAGAACCGCCACTGCTGCAAATAAAAAAATTAAAAATTAAAAAAAAAAAAGAATGCAAAAAAAAAAAAATGGCGGTGGAAAAAAAAGTTACTTACTGTGAAAATAAAAGGATGCAAATAAAAATAGCCACAACGGGAGTGAGCTGCCGGGACCAATGATTAGGCACCAGTGTTTTGGCCTGAGTCGATATGAAGTTGAACCAGAGGAAGCTGGTGTAGTGTTAGCTTCAGTTCAACTTCATATTGACTCAGGCTCAACATGGCCAAACCATGTGACACATTGAAAAAGCACACAAAGTGAAATTAAACAATTACCTTTCCACTGACTTCTTTTCTTGTCTCACCGTTGTCTTCTATGCCTAGATCGTAAAACACCGGTGAATAATCACTATTGGTCCCCGGCAGCTCACTTCAGATGTGGCTTTTTTTATTTGCATCCTTTTATTTTCACAGTAACTTTTTTAAAAAAAATTTGCATTGCCACTTTTTTTTGCGTTGTTAACTTCTGCTTTGTTTTGTTTTGTTTTATTTTTTTTTTCGCACCATTTCTTTTTTTCTTATTTGCAGTGGGCTTCGTCTTTTTTTTTTTTTTTTTTGCATTGGTAACTTCCATTGTAGCTTCTTTTTTTTGCATTCTTTTTATTCACAGCAGTGGCAGTTCTCGGCCACCGTACAAATCCAATCAAACAGTCTTCACAGTAGATGGATTAAGGTAAAATTAAATTGAAAAAAACAAGAACTACGGTCGTTTGCTTACTTTACTTAGAAAACAAGCCTAATAAGGATTGATGTTTACAAAGAGTGTATTCAGTAACAGCAGCTTGGTTGACTGGTGGAGGTAAAATTTTGCCAAAAAAAAAATAGGTTGTCCTTTTAAATATTTGTCAAACTTTTCAAATTATTTCGGGGTCGTAGAAAAAAAAATACTTTTAAGTCAGATTGTCTGTTTCACACTTTGGTCGTAAGACTAACCAACTCATTAGTCGAATAAGATGATAACTTAAAATTTTGGTAATTTAATGCTGAATTTCTACATCATATTAAATTGATTATCTGAGCATAGTATCTATTTTATAGCTCTAACAGTTAGTGGGCAATCTGCAGAAGTGGCATATATAAGCAGTAAGTAGGTAAAGTTTATTTATAGAGCATTTTTCACAGATAAAAGCCATTTGCTGTACATAAAATAAGTGCAATTAGATAGACATAAAATGGTACAAAAAAGATAAGTACATTTACATACACGAATATGAATACAGTACAGTGAATATGGAAATAAGTGCAGATATAAAAGAAGAATAAAACAGACAAACAAAACCATGTTAATTAAAAGCTCATCTAAATAAAAGAGTCTTCAACTGCTTTTTAAAAGTATCCACTGAGTCGATCTAACAGAGGCAGAGGGGCATATGCACCACATGTACAGCCTGATGGAATTACAGGCTGCTATTGCACCATTCGGGCAGCCTTGTAGTCAAGGAAGAGTAAAAAGTGTTATTTGTAGCAGAGAGTAGTTGGAGTCTCAAGATGTAGAAAGGTATTGATTGTTTGGTCGAGTCCTCTATTCTCCCTGCCCCACCAACAGGTCAAAGGGAGGAATCACAAATAAGACAGAAACTTCTCATCCCCAATGCACTCAAGTGTTGGCAGCCCAAACAAGTTAATCTTTACATAGGCAACTATTCATCTCAGTTATGTGTAATATGTACAAACAAATGCAGCACAACTGTCCAACTCCGATAGAGTTTGTCAGACAGCATTACAAAATAATCTCCTTTGTCCGTTGATACTGTGGTAAAAGTTTGAATCCAGTTCCTTTCTACAGCATATTACATGTACGGGCTATTTGGTTAGGGCCACAGAGAGAACAGACCTTCATTATCAGTATCTTCAGCGGGAATTTTGAGCGTATGTTAAAACGCACGTTCAGATCCCTCAAGGACCATAATTATATTTTAGAATAGTTTTCTTTTGTGTGAGATATTTAATCATAGTACGACTGAAAAAGGGACAAATTTCAAACTCAGTAAATATGCAGCATGATGATTTTGAGCGGAATAATTTGCTGTTATTTGATTACTCAGTGTCTAAACTGAATCAAAAGATGTGCATGATCTGTGCCAAATGAGGGAAAACTAAGCCAATAGATCACTAAAATGATCCTAAGCTACCCCAACATGGTAAGAAAGCAATGTGAGACATCACATTTGTCATTTGTTACCTACATTACCCAAATATGACACAGTACCCGTGCAATTCCTGTGATATGTGGTTAAAGTAAACAAAAGCAATAACTAGAGCAAAAAAAGAGATGATTTACAGTAACAAGGCAAGGTAAACAAAGTGAGAGTGGAAGCGACCATTCAGAGACAGGGAGCATAATTCCCCACAGAAATCCCCATAAAGCAGTATGTTTCACAACAGTGCTTCATAAATCATCCCAGGCAACTCGAGTCCATACAGTCATGGCTGCCACCTCAGAATGTTGAGTGTGTCTCTAGTTTGATTTTTAATTCAGATGATCCAATTAAGGGAGGGGTGGTCTTTACATTAAAAACGCAACAGTGCTCTAGGTAACATAGAGGGTATTGTAAAACATAAGCAGCTGGTGAATTGTGAAGATAATTGGAGAAAATGTGAGCCTGTGGTCAGGCCAAAGTCAAAACTCTATACCAAATACAAAAATTCCCTTACCTTACTATTCATTTATGCTCCCTTTTGTTTTTTTTTAACCTTCATGTGTCTCTAAACTTGCTTTTTCCCCTCTCCTACAGTAAGATGTGAAGCTATTCTGAGAAATGTGAGCCTGCAGGGCTTTTCTCAACACTACAGCCGTATACTGCAATATCGACTTGCTCTCACACTGTACTGCACAATAGATGTCAACAAGTTATACACTACGGATCAAAACCTGGTGAATTCTTTTTCTGACTGTGCGTTTCTATTTCTCTTCTCATCACTGTTTGTTTTGCTAAAGCCCAGGACTTCCCCCTGGTGGATTATGGGTTATGTTACACACTCTCTTCCAAAGTCAACTCAGTTGGAGATTAGAAATGTTAATGAGCTAATAGAGAACATGGACACATTGTTAAACTTAAAAAGTGCTTTCAGTGAGTATACAGTGACAACATTGAATGTTTTTCCACCGCTCTCCCCAACATCAGAGAGGCTAAACACCACATCTACATTATGATTTGCACAGCTATCCACAGATCACAATAGTTGAGGATTAGAATTTCAGGACAAAAAAAAAACAACAACAAAACTTCATGGAGCAGGATAACTTTTATTTTAAAAACTTTATACAAAGGAAATTGAAGTGACAACTCTGGAACAAGTGACCAATGAGGCTATGACAAATCTAGTACAATACTGAAACAAAATACTGTCTTATCATTAGAAACATTTACTTACGTACACTTAAATTTTATGTACAAATTTATTTAAACCAAATATGCAAACCTTACAAAATGGTTCCAACAGGATTACTAATTTTTCAAATAGTAGATCAAAAAACACTCAGTGATAGAAACTGAAGACAAATAAGTGCAAAGAACTCTCCAAGAAAGATGGGATAAAAACAAACACATAGGAACAGAAATGGTTTATCTTTGTGTAAGGTTTTGATTTGGTCTCTTAAACTTTTATCTGCTTCCTTAAGTTGAAATATGATTTTTTTTTTTTGGTTTTGTTTTGTTTGTTTAACAAATATACAACCAACAGAAATACAAACATATTTGTTGCCTAATTTCATTTTTTTTTCCATGAGTCAAATGCGGTCTCTGGAACACAAGCAGTTTCGACGGAAAGAAAAGAGAAGTGCTTGAGGAACAACGAGGGGATAAGCACCTGTTTCAATGTGTCCACACCTCATTGGCCCACAAATGATTGTGGCGGAGCCAGAATCGAGCTGAGGAAATGTCAAGGGTGAAAACTTGCTCCTGCGACGAGTTAACAGCTTTGTACTGAATGATTAGTTTGGGCTGGGGGATGCCTGCGGCAGAGAGGAGGCGGCTGCCAGCTGAGAGGTACTCACTCTCACAGCTTTGGATCCTGGAAAAAAGAAACGGTTCTGTCAAATTCATCACATGCAGCAACCAAGCCGGCCACACACAAACGCACATTACCTTTTCAGTGTAATACTGAGACATGAGGTGGTGTTCTCTGGCAGGTGGAGGAGAACTGTTGCATTAACAGTGATAAACATCTCCAATGTGAGACCCAGCTCCACCTCCCCCAATCGACAGGGGATGATGAGTGTCAGGAAACCAGGTTGAGCAGAAACACCTGGGTAGTACCCTGCACCCAGAGAGCCTGATAAAGACACATTAAAGTTATTTAAATGACAGTCATTCATCTATTTAGCTTATTAAAGGGATATTTTCATTAGTTAAAAGCCGGATTGTACGAGTTACATACCACCAGTGAGTGAGTTAGCCCCTTTAGTAAAAGCAGCAGGGAGAACTGGCACACAAGCTATGCTACAGTATTCTACAGACAATTATGGCCAAGACTGCTACAAACATTTGCTAATTTTGAGAGATCCCGGCACTAGCACTGGTTTCAGTTTGAGAGATTTGAAGCACTTCCTGACTGCCATCAGAAAGCCCATTTGTTTTTTGTGCTATTTCTGGACACAACAGGCATACATGTGCTTCTGCCTGCAACACACTTGATAAGCAGTTCTGTTCTGTGGGCTTCAAAGCAACAGGAATACAAAATCACTGAATAACGAGTGATTCTGACAGCGCCAGTTACATTTTGTTTACAGCAGACTCAAGAGGACACCTTTATGAGCTGGATTTTCTTTTTCACTCAGCCAACTGCGTCTCAACTGGCTGAGACAAAAAGAGCCAGACAGAGCGAGACTAAGTTACCTTGTTGTGCAGGTGTGTAAAATGAAAGCTAATGCCAGCGAACCAAGAAAACTGCTTGCCATCACAAGGGAGACTTTACTCACCGGCCAGAACTCCTTCTCTCGCTGAAGCCCACTGTTTGCCACTGACTTTTTTAAGTATTCAGGAGTTAAGTTAAATAACAGGAGAGCTAAAAAAAGTTGCATCTTTGAAGTCAATCTTAACCTTAACATACTCTGTGTATATCCACAGTTTTAACTATGGAAGGGGAAGACTGAATTTAACTAGCAGGTTCTACATCCTCATCCACACTATATCAGTAACATGTGCCTCATTAACCTGGTTAGCTGATGGTGCTGCAGGTTAGAGAACACATACATGTGTTGTGTTGGCAAACAAGGATAAAATAATTGGACTTTCTGATGGCAAAGCTAGGTGCTAGAAAAGTTCTCAGCGGGGCCTGAAGTGTGACCGAAACAAGTGCTTAAAATGAACTAAATTACATGGCAAGCCCCAAAAACAAGCCTGTAAGAGGACAGTAGCACCCACAGCATTTTCTCATCAAAGAGGCAGGGCTTCATGCCATCACCGTCCCCACCCATTTGCCATCACTTTTGCCAATGTAAATACATGTACTGTATTTTCCGGACTATAAATTGCACTTTTTTTCGTAGTTTGGCTGGTTTTGCAACTTATGCTTAGGTGCGACTTAATATATATAAAAATATATAATTTCACACGTTTGTTATTTTCACACTGACGGCCACTAGAGGGCACTCTAGGCTGGTGTACCAGTATCTGCTACTCCTGTACCACTGAAGACTTAAAAATTAATGTTAACTCATATCGACAACTGAGAAAGACTAAGCACAAATGCTGCCAAAAAGAAAATCATATTCTGCAGATTACAAGCTGCAAGTAGTGAAATATCCAGCCGAAAACAGCGATCGTGAAGCAGAGAGAGAGTTTGGAGTGAGCGAGAAACCAGTGAGGGACTGGTGAAAAGCGGAGGTTACTCTTACTGTGATGAAGAAAACCATAAGCTAATCGCTTTTGGCTAAAAAACATCAGATGGGTAGATTATTATTATAACTTGCCTTTCAAGATGAATTGTCTGTTCTTGGTCTTGGATTTTGTAAAATGAATTTCCCCCCAAAATTGCGACTTATACCTGTACATGTTTTTTCTTCTTCATTATGCTTTTTTTGGCTGGTGCGACTTATACTCTGGAGCGACTTATAGTCCGGAAAATACAATATAAGTGGCATGTAACTAATACGACCTCATTTTAAAAACACTGAAAGATCCTTTTTATATGAGTGGAGTTGAAATTAATACTCACGTCTGAAGACTTCCCGTGCGCGGAGCCAGAGGTTCTGCTTGCCCAGCTTGTGCAAAAGCACGTGCAGCATAGTGTGATCAACTGACAGGTTTTTCGACAGCATGAAGTCCACTGTGTCTGAAGCAACTGTCAGTGTCTGTTTGTCCAAACACACTTGCAGGTGAGAATTAAACAAGGAGGCATACCTGGAGTTATCAGTCAAGTCTGAGGAGGAAAACAACACCAAAATATTAGCCAATACTTAAGACTGGTGTCACCTGAAACACAAAGAGAGAGACAACTTTTTGTTTTGGGTTTCTACAGTCCAAGTTCTCTTGGGTCAGAACAAAACTAGGCTACAAAGACCTTAACAGCCAGGCTATTAAATTGGCGTTCCTTGGCATAATCAGGCCGGCATACAGAATCCAGATTTAAAACTTTTGATGTGTATTTTACTTGTGATTTTAATTGTTCTATCAGATGACCTGAAAGGCGCTTATAAATAAAATGTATTACTACTATTATTAAAAGCTTGTGAGTCATCTATTTGACTCCATTCCTCTTTTTGTGGAGAGTTGCACATCTGCAGAGGAATTTTAAAAACAGAAGAATCAAGTTTTTCTCTCTCACCACTTGGTTCCTTGAGTCCGGGGAGATTGCTGAGGACGTCAAGCGTGTCTCTGTGAGAGGATTTTTCTGCCAAACGTATTAAGACATGAATCCTGCTCTCCAGATCAGCAGGCTCACATGGCCATGCGCACGAACTCACAAACCATGTGTTTTCTGAAATAAAGAAAAAAAGAAAGGAGTTTGTGAAAGCTGAACGGGACCCCAATTCCATTAAAAACAACTAAAAAACAGCATGCAGGGTAGCTAGGGTACAAAAGTATGTACTTTTCATCACTTCCTTGTGTAGTATGATCTAGAGTAGACTATGGTTAGTTTAAAAACTAGTCTAAATCTGAGTCCAGCTAAATTTCATCGTCAGGGTTTTTTAATGAACAAAAGAAGTGAATTCTCCAAGACATGATAAGTCAAGTTGAAACCAGGTACAAGGTCAGCAAAGCTAGCTAAACATGGCAACAAGTTCGACGCAGGGTCACAGCTGTTACCTCGGAGTGTGTTCAGAGCTCCCTCCACACTGCCACTCAACAAGAAGAGCTCAGTCGCCACGGTGATAAGGTAGCAGCGAGATGCTCCGTCCTCATTCCCAAACAAGCCCTTCAGTGTTGAGTAGTTGACTTTGGAATTAGACAGCACTTCCACCACCTTCCGACCCTGAATAGGGAAGATACAAGTAAATACAGTCTTGTGGCATTGCAGCATCTTACAGGGATAAAAGAGGTCAGGTAGATGTCTGTATAATGGGCACCACTGGCCTTATTGTCTCAGTGCACCCCATATATAGAGGTTATGCCTCAAGCAGACAGTCCAGGTATGATTTTAGCCTATGTCACCTTTTCCTGCATGTCACTCCCTATTTTGAGAAGAGACTTGAAACAGAGACTAGACTACCAAACAGGGCCAGCTCTACCACCTAATTCAACCAGTTTAGGTGAAGTCCAACCAAAGTGTGTTCTCTATTTGGATGATTTCCCACGTTATTTTGCTTTAGAAGCCACTTTAGTTTTCACACTATTCTGAGACATGACACGTGCATTTTTCCACTCGCAGTGCATATATCAGCTGTTAGGGTCTGTGTGCTTCAAAGAAACAAAAATAATACAGCAGAACTAAAAAATGAGATGAAGCATGAGATTTAATGGCCCAATGGGGAAGGTGGAGTAACTATGGTAATCAATCAATCAATCAATCTATATTTGCATAGTGCCAATTTACTGGAGAGCACAAAAGATCCAGTTACCTTCATCTTTTTCATTCTTACGATGGTTGCTATATCAGAGTAGGCAATCACAGAGCCATAAATCCATGCCGTGACTTGATCTACAGACATGTTGGGCTACACAATAATCCCTGAACAGTCATCAAGACCATAGGAGAGGGGCAGGCCTCGGTGATTCAGCTGCTTGTTTCAGTGCATCTGCTTTATTTCGCCAATATTTCCTATTTTTTTTCCCTTTAAATCTGTCATAGTGCTGTCGGTAGAGCTCCACAAACTTTTCCTCTGCCTCATTGTTCCAGCATAAACTTAGTCATTCGTGACTTTTGTCCATGTGGGGGATCTCTGTGAGAAAAATGATACATGCTGGACCTTCAGTCAGGCATCCCTTGTGCAGCCTTGGTGACTGTTCACTCTGTCATGCGAGACTAGCCAAAAACCATCATTTTTGGGGTTGTCCGGTCCTGCCATTGCTACATTGGGCTGTATTTGTGCGCATAAGGAGTATTCTGAGAGGCCCTAAGTGAGATCAGATGAACACTTATAGTACAGGAATGTAATAAATACACAACAGTTGTTCGTTACCTTCGCCCACTGATGGGTTTTGTGATATCTTAACATAAGAGAGACTCCAATCCTGCCAAAAAAACTCTTGTTCAGGCTTCCCTTCTCTTCATTCTGACAAACTAAAAAGGAAAATGATCAGGTCAATACATTTAGAAAAGCCTTTGAGTAGGGAGTGTTTTTCTGTTTTTTACCTGTCTCAGCGAATGCAGCAAAGGGCAGCGACAGCTTGTCTTTGCCCTCAGACAGCAGCGCTATAGCTATGCGACCGCTGATGTGCTTGACTTGGTTGGGGCCCTGGCTGGATTGGCAGATCGACCTAAAAACCTCCCCCATCCGCCTCCAGTCCTCCTGCTTGGTACAAAGCTGACAGACAGAAATACAAAAAGAGGCATAAGTCCAGTGACATTTATTTATTTATTTTTAAAAGAACCACATCTTTGTCGTTTAAGTTTGAAAAATATACTTCAAAGGAGAACAGACCTCTATTTCCACAACAGCATGGGCCAAATTCAGGTACTCTGAAAAGGACCCACTGGTTGAGAGCCTAAAAGGGGTGTGATCAATACAGATAAGTGATTCTTAACTTATGCCCACTTCTGGTGAAATGTGAGGAAAGCTGAGTCATTGAAACTTTGTGGAAAAAAATGGATTTATGAATATAATGAATGATAGAGTGCTGACAACATGATCTGTTTTTTCATGGGGGGTAACAGTCTCCACTTACTTTTGGTTGCCTGATACAGAAATATTTGAGTTCTTCATCTGGAACTCAGGAGTGTTTTTCACACAATCCAAGCAGTCCAAACTCAACCCCAGGCCTGCACCAGCCATCTGTCAACAAGCAGCCAGAATAAATTATCCCACCCACACATGAAAACACAAGCAACAGAATCTGCTTCCCAAGGGTAGGTTAAGGTTGTGGAAATTATGATACCTTGAATGTGAGCTGCATGAGTTCAGGCACCAAACCCAGGAGACCCTTTTCTCTCACAAAGTTGAAGAGAGCTAACACAAATTCATGGCCAGGCTGGAGAGAGAAGAAAATGGTGATACTTTGAGTGTACATTTAGTGAACCAAGATGTAACTGACTTGCACATCTTGCCCTCTACTAGATTAAAAAGTGTAACAGATTTTGACAAAGTTATGAGACACTGACCAGTATCTTATGGGCCACACTGACATGGAGGATTGAGAAGATATCAGACACCATGCCAGCCCTGAGCAGAGCCCAGAGGAGAGACAGGAGAACCGGCATGGAAAAGTGTGCTTTTGGTGGGTTGTTCTGGTAGTAGCCTGTAAAGACAGCCCCTAAATAGAAGAAGGGATAAATAATCACTTATTAAAAGGCACATAAATGTGTCCATTTAGCGCTAAGATATTGGATAAGTCCGAATGTACCTGCTCTTTGGAGACACATTGGGTTTTTGGTGAACCGTGCCACAGTTTCCACGCAAAACTGAAAAAGACAAACAGCAAAATGAGACTGACATGATTCTGAAAGTGTAGTTACACTAATGGCACAGTAGAGGGTGATGCTGTCTCTGCCTTCAACACTCGGCAAACAGCTGGGGCATGAACGGTCACACTTTTGATCTCTGACTGACTCACTCAGCAAAAGATCATTGTCTACTTTTTTTAACATTTTGGTTGGTTAGGTTCAAACTCACACTTCATCTCTTTGTGGTACTGTGGCATATTATTGGATGAGATTACCTTCTCATCCCCATCCACGGGCACATGCAGGAACCAACACATCTTGAACCCACAGGACATTGACTCACTGAAGTACTGCCTGCAGTACTGAGGCTGTAGAAGAGAGGTTTTGTAAGCAATCTGACCCAATTTCATAAATGACAGAAGACTACGACGAGCCTTGATCAAATGTCAATAATGTGGTAAAAGCCTTTGTTATACAGTCAGGCAGTAACTGAATCAATGATGCAAAAACCACAGCCTTAATAACCATTTGTGACTTTCTTTAACATCCTCTACTACTGACTTCTATAAGTGGCAGTTTCATAAAGTATTTATTTTATTATCATTAATCTTACTTTTCAGGTTTAGATGTAATTTTACTTTGAAATAAGCACCGGAGCACAAGTATTAACACTACATATGCTGTGGCTGAGCACTGATGAAATCTGAAATATGGAAAATGTCTATTATGCTAAGTCCAAGTCCTTTGTAAAAATATAAGTTTTATAGTTTATTTGATTAAATACTTACAGTATTTGACAGCTGATGCCTGAACTCTGCCATGTTTGATAAGTTTGTGTTCCACGGCCCTGTACGGAGACCAAAAAGAGCACAATGACAGTCCAACAGAACAGCTACAGTTAGAGCTTGACTAAACAAGGACATCAGACGAAGTGGAATTATCCCTAATAACAGACAGAAGCTGAACCAGCTCATAAGTCAGAGTCTCTGCTCTTCTCAAATTCCTACCATTTTTCTTGGTCATCGGTGCAGAGATTTGGCTCGGCTGGAAGGTCACTGTCTGGATTGGCTGACTCCTGCCAGAAGACAGAATAACACTATATGTATAAAAAAAAACTAAAATAAAATCAGTTTAAAAGAATGTTTAGCTTTGCTTTACACCTACCTTTTCAGGTCTCCGTTGACGTGATTGTTGTTGGCATCAGGCTGGCGCTGCTTCAGACATAAAACAGTCATTATGAAGATTAACTTTGTACACACTAATAAATAACACCTTCACTTTTACCATGATGTTTCCTCTTTATAGAGCAGAAGGACTTCACCATGGTACAGTGCATGTGAACTGCAAACCATGCTTTTTAAACAGCTATGAAATCCAGTTTGAACTAAGCTAAGAATTACTTTCTTTGGGAGACACGGTACACCTTTAGGTACTTATTCGTCTTGTGACAACTGCTTTGCATTTTTTGTGCATTACACTCCCCCTTTCCTTTCCTTGGATTTGAGGACACAAGTGACACTTTTGCAAGAGCGACATTGATCTTTTTTTTTTGCCTTTCATCGTAAATTGGCGTTATGCTACTCTGTTGATTGCCTTAAGGTCGGTGCCACAAGTGCGGTCCTGGTCCGCCAAATGACCCCACGTAAAAAGCCCTAAGTTACCAAGGTTGTCATTGGCTTTTCTTTTGCAGTCCATGAGATGCTCTGCCTGGAGGCAAGGCTGCTGCTGCTGCTGCTGCTCTGAGGTCTCCATGACCTCCTGTTGCCCTCATCTGTGAAGTAAACACAAAAAATAAAAGAAAAATCCACTTTTTTTTTTTATTTGTACCATCAGCTCTTGTCTATGACTCAAGTAGCAACTGGAATGTCAGACAATCTGAAATGAATAAAATGAACTCTGATAGACCGCACCTGAGATATCAGGACTGTCACAATGAAAATTGATCATCACAGTGGTCAATCTGAAACAAAGTTATTTAATTAATATTGGATTATACAATTTGTCAGTGACTGCTAACAGAAGAAACTATGAAATATGAGACCTCACCTTTGTTCAAAGTCAACTGATGCTCTGTCCTTCCTCAGCAGCTGAGCTTTAACCATGTTCCCAGGTTTGGTATTAGAGGCCTCAGTAAGCCTAGTGGGACCAAGTTTCAGTAAACTTTCTTGGGGCAGGTTGTTAAACAAGTCTGGGTCGTCCTGAGACACATCGACGAGCAGGATATCCTGTTCATAAGCTGTGAACTCATCCAAAACGCCCTGTTTGTTTTCCTCAGCAGCCTCTGCTTTGGACACATCTCTCTCACTGTCAGTTATCCCACATGGAGATTTCACTGCTTCTCTCGGTGGCGGTCCTTCATCACTGAAGGCTCCACTATCATCTTCTTCACTACATAAGGAGGAGCAGGAGTTTGTCTGACTACCCAAACTAAGGGTTGGCTTCATTTGGGTATCTGCAGGGATCTGCTCAGTTTTTTTCATGACCTGTGTGACTTGTGCTTCGTCATCTGTACCATGATGGTTTGTCTCTTCTCTTACATGAGGTGTATGTGATTCATTCAGGGAAGTCTGACTTTCAAACTGCTTACTGCCCTGTCCATCATCATCCTCAAAGTTCTCATTGTTTCCATTGACAATTTGTGGAAGCAAAACTCCAGGTAACGTTCTGTGCTGGCTGGGTTCTGCGTGTATTTCCTCCTCATCTTCATCAGAACCCTCAGGACTTTGGAGAAGAAAGCTTGTCAGGAAATCGTGTGTTGGTGAAGTAACAGGTGAGAGCACTGGTGGAAGCAGAAAATCATCATCGACACAGTTTTCCTTCAGAACACCGTCCAATGATCTTTCTTCAGGCACTGTAAGGTTATGGTTAATTGTTCTTGTTTTGTAATATGGCTCCAGTTTTGGAGGGAGCCTGCCTGTGAAAAACTCATCACTCCAATGAGCGAGAGAAAATGATGATGCAAATGAAGGGAAGGAGTCTGATTTGTGACATCTGGTCATTTGGGATTCTTCACAGTCGAGGGGTGGCTTCTTTTCTGCAGATTCAACCACATGTGCAGGTGAAGGCAGCGATGCCAATGTGCTGGTTGACTGATCTTCTGCCAATTCAACATTTCTGACCGTGTCCAGTAAAGAGACTGACGTCAGGGAGGATGGTGTGACTGAGGTTCTGCTTGAACCACAATGTAAAAACGGAGACAACATAGGGGACAAATTAGGCGCAGTATTCCAGTCACTCAGGCCAAGTGCTGTAGGGGAAGGGGTGGATAAAGAGCTGTTAGTTTTGGGATCATTCGCTGGCAAAGATGAAAGTGAGACTGTGTCCACTCCACACTGACTTGAGTTGGAAAGGAAAGTCTCATCCGAGAGGCTGGCCTGTGATTCTTCAGCCTCCATTACGGGAGGAGCGAAATGCATGTCTTTTCTGACTGAAGAGTATGAAGATTGATCACCTTGTATTGTCCCATTTCTCTGTGCTAAAATACATTTTTCATCTTCTCTCTTTGTTTGGATTTGATGGGAAATGTGGTGGGTTGTGACGCCAGTAGAGAAGTCTGTAGGCGAAGCTGGGACCACATCATTGGTTCTCTCGCTGGATAAATCAGACTGATGCTGATTTATTGTAGAGTCACAGTAGCCTCGAAGTAGAGGATCAACATGCTCTGCAGATTGGGAGGCAGTCCCAACATGTGCTGTCAGGGTCCAGTTACGTTTCGAGAAAGGCCAAGATATATGTGTGCGTGCACAGGAAGAAGCTCTCTCTACCTTATAGATCCTCACTCTTTGGCAGGTAAATGATGACTCTGGTTCATCTGTGTCCATTTCATCGCTCTGACAGAGCAGCTCTGGACTGCATTCACCCCTATGTGGTCCGGAGACACCGTTTTTTGTTACTTCCAGGCCAATAATGCTGCTGCTTCCAACACCCTGCACATGCTCTGGGCTGTTATCAGACGTCCAAAACTGTCCTTTTTCTTTGTCAGTTTTAGTTGTTTGTTTCTTAGTGGTACTTTCTAAATCTGAAGTAGAAGGAGAAGTCCCATCTTCAACACCATCTGCTAGCTTTCTTCTCTTGTCTCTGCAAAGACCTGCTCCTGTGAGGAGACATTTTGACCCAGGATTCTGGTCATTTTTCCTGTCCTTCATGCCAGTTCTGCACTCCTCTTGTTCTATATGTTTATCTGATAAGAGCAAAGAAGAACCAGATCCTTCACTAGTCCACCTCTCAGGGACACAACATGGTGTATGATTGGAAAATATCTGTAAATTGGTAGACTTACTAATGTTGTTTTGGTGTGGAGTCAGATTCCTTGTCTCAAGGACATTCTTCACTTCACCATTAGCATGGACATCTTTCTTGGTTTCTTTTTTGATATGGTCAAAACAACCAGGGCTTAATCGGAATCCAGCTCTCATCTCCTGCTTGAAGCAATGCACAACCTTGGTCTTGAGGACATCCGGTATCACATAGCCACACTTGTGATTACAAGTGTCACAATATTGGGCTATGTCACAAAGTGTCACCTTTGGGCACTGGTCTATCCCTACAACAATCTTCTGAGAGGCTTCAGGGGCTGTATTTTTTCCCTCAAGCATAAAATCAACAGTAGGCCGCCCTTGCTCTGGGCCTCTGCTTTTTTGCTCCTGCTTACCAAGTGTCTTCTGCTTATGGGCTCTGTATTTATAGTCCCCACAGACACCACCGCCAGAAGCTCTGGGAACTCTTCTGAAAGACCCCTCTGGGTCAGAAGGTCCAGCGGGGATTTGGTGTGTATGTCTATCACTGTCTGCAAGTAGAAACAAAAGCCTGTTAAGAAGTGCAAACACTGAAATACAAGCCACATGATTAAATGATCAAAAATGCAGAGAGGCAATCCTTAAACCATGGGTATGTTTTGCATTTTTATATTTTTAAATCTTTTTTTGGTTAGAAGTATGGCTTTTCACCAAAGTCAGCCAATCCTTAACTTCTCTTTCTTTTTCAAAGCAAAAGAGAAAAAAAGGTTTAAAAACACTTGACCTAATGCGTGAATTGTCCTTAGTTTTGGATTGTACACAATATTTGAGAGTGGTATTTGCCCTGTTTATCCTTGACAAGTTGTGATGAGGGTGTTTTACTCGGGAAATAACCCTTCCAGCTACAAGCACAATCTCATATAAGCTCAAGGTAAGCAAGGTGGGAGGAATTCTTAATTAGGAGTGTATGTCCAGGGACATTTTCAATGTTTTCTACAAAAGATCTTTCACTGGAACAGAAAGGCCCATTTGGTCACTAAACAGCAACTGTATCCTGTCAAACTGGGACATCATCAACACCTGGGCAATGCACTGCAACCCAGTGGGTGTTGGTGGTGCACTGGAGTGCATTATAATGAGGGCTGAAATTTTTTGCCTCTCTGATTGAAATAGACAAACTATAAGGAACATGTTTCAGAGTAACATGCGTCAGTACACCACTACCTACCACATCTTAATTGACATACAGCACAATAAAACCCTACTTGATCGAGTCAACAAAAATTGAACATTAAAACGCTTCCTAAAAGCTGAGCTCATGAAACAACGGTCGTATTAGATCGCATCAGACTGTTCAGGTGTTCATAATGTTTTGGCTGGTTACTTTATGTCCTCTCTGCACATCTGCAGGCCAATGTGTACACATAGAGGAGAGTGGGGTAAGTTGAGCCAACCCCTGTTGCTTGGAAATGATAAAAAATATTGATCATGTGACTAAATATTCAGGAGATTGGCATCAATTCACTGAGTCTGTGAAGGTCAGAAGCACATAGGTGAAGCATAGACTGTTTATACTATGGACAACTTGGTTCTGCCTCCCGCCTGCATACGGATTTGAAGCCAAATAGCTCTCGGTATTTACGGGATTTTTCTTCATTTCCTGAAACCAGTGTCGCTGTGACGACACTCGGCTCAAACAGCGTATCCCCCGGGTGAGCTACGCAAACCCTGAACACCTATAGGCTGTATCAGGTTTCAATCACAGAAAACAGGAACCCCCTAATAACTTTTGAAAACGGAGCTTCACAGAAAAAATAAGACTTGAGCACAAACCAGTCTTACTGTAACTTCATATCAACACCGCAAGCAGGGGGGAGAAAAATGTATGTTCTGTGTAATAAATTTCTAAAGTTTGTCCACAGCGCCATAAGCTTTGCTGGTGGAGGCGGGATTTATGACCTATACTGCAGCCCGTCACCAGAGGGTGCTGCTCTTATGGTCAACTTACTCCATACACGGGGTAAGTTGACCATAGGAGACCACTCTTTCTTGGCATGCTATATTATCATGACAGTTATGTTTACACTCATCATCAACATCTTGAAATACATGCAGATACACTAGTTAGAGACAAAACTATGATTGCCTTGATGCAGTGATCTGAAATATGAAAAATTGCTCATCTTACCCCACTCTCCCCTACTGTTTTCATCGACTTGGACACATTCTGTGGTGATTTATATAGGATAGGTAAACAAATAGGATGATGCTAACCTGATATAAATATAAGGTATTTTTATTTTCGATAAAGTTTTTACGAAGAAACTGCATAAGACGATATGAGCAGAAGCCAAGCTAACAGTGTGCTTTTCGCGGCATCGAAGTTTTGCTGGTGTGGGGCCTTCTTCATATTACAACTTCCAACTTATAAACCTCTTTTACTAGTCATGGTTAAACATTTAAAGTGGTAAATTAAGTTGGTCTAAATTTATTTAACGTACAGTTATTCACAGTGAAAAAATACAATACAATGCAATTAGTTACAGGCTGGGAGTTAGCAGTTAGCCGCACCGCTAGCTTAGCTGTGACACGTTCCAGCAAGTGAGCAAAAGCTGCAACACAATAAAAGATCCCCACCCAGACTGTCTAAAGTCAAGAGCAGTGATCGTATTTTTATGGGCGCACTAACGATCAATTATAACAACTTTAAGTTTAGTAAACACAGCTAAATCACTCCTTACTTGAACATTGGGTGGATACAAAGCCAGTGTCCCCGTCTTGTATAGTACTGGTCCTGTGTCTGCTGCTGCACAGCATGCAGACGGTCACACTCTGAGGACTTGGCCTTCACTGGGCCCTCAAACTCCACATGTCTCTCCCTGAATCTATTGGTAAAGTGGGCGAAACTAACTTCACGAATAATATCCTCTTGTCTGGATTCACTTTAACCTGACAATTTCCCAACATTAGGTTCTAAGATAGGACAGACTCTGGTTTTTCTTAGCCTTACTTTTGGCCAAAATGACACTGAGACTCACTTTTTCGAGTGCTTGCACATTGTCCTCCTCGGCCAGCCATGGACCTCAGTCCGTTTCGTTAATATATTAGGCCTACAATGTTATCAGCAGTGAAGTGAAGCTGCACAGCTTGCCTAGACTGTCAGACTTGCTCCTGATCCAAGTGTTTGGCTCCCCCACCTGATATCTGCCTCTTGTGTTTTCCCCCTCTACTTTGTTCCCCATACTTTTTATTTATTTTATTTCTATTCTTTATTTCAATTTTATTTTATCTTTATTTCTTATTTATTTATTTTATTTTATTATTTAATTTTTTTGTGGTGCTTGCCTTAAATATTTTTCTCTTTTCAGCCCTGTTCGTACCTACGCATTTGCGAACCCGTCTCCGTCTCGGAACCAGTCCGGGTGCAACTAAATGTTTAAAGGCCACTCGGTTGAGTTTAACCCTGCGAGACGTCGGTAACATGTCGGCAAATATCCTTGTTTAAAAAAAATAAAAAAACGATTAAAACTCTTTACCAAAGTGTAAGTAAAAAAGTAAAAAAGGCGTGCTTCAAGGCCGAGACTAAACTTAAACTCACAAAAGAAGCTGTCGTGGTCATGTCTCCTGACTTTCCAGCAGGTAGAACTTCTCTTAAGGCCTACAATGATCCAAGGTGTGTAGGCGACACTACGCATGCGCAGACATCTGTTAATTGAAATTTGCTTAGTTTTTCTCTGTCGCTTTGGTGCATTTCTCAGATCAGAATTAAAGTTTTCACAACTATTAGTTCAACCTCCACAACACTGAGTCATTTGTGCACATCATCCTAGCAGTTTCTCATTCCTCTGAACAAATTGGACATGTATCAGTTACTGCAAATGTTAATAGTGATGTGAGAAATGCACCAAAGCGACTAAGAAAAACCGTAATACCGATAGTTCTCGTAGACCAATACTGTTTGGGAAGGGGCAAAGATTCAGACTGTGAAGTATATGTGTTTTTGATGTAATCCCAGGATGAGACTGCTTCTGCTGTGAACTTTATATTTGTAAATGAGAAATCTTAACATTAAGTCAACTATTGTGGCATCACCAGTTGGTAAATAACTTTAAAAAGGCACAGTTAACATATCACTTACCTTCAGTTTGATGCAGGAATTTATCTTAGTCCTTTTACCAGGTTTTAGACCTTTTCCAAGCTTTTCCAGTACAATTTGGGGTTCATAAGCATGCAGCCAAACTTGAACAAAAACCAGTTTAATTAACATTTTGCGCAAAAACAAGGGTGACTAGGAAATGTAAAAACAGTGGTGCTTGTGCTGGCTGAAGCAAATTATACAAACTGTTATGAAATCCTGAAAAGAGAAACGGAGACCAAATTCAGAAGCTGGATAGGGACCAACTCTAAATAAATCATTCAACAGTTTAACCCTAAAGGCTCACATACCAGCAGTTAGCACAACAGGTACTAATTGAAGGAATATATTTTCATTCAATGGGGAAATTGTCCCGTATGCTATGCAGGCAGTATCAGGAGACGAGTAGATGTGGCTGCAACTTTCTCCAGTAATCACACAATGTTTTCTGATGTGAATTCAAATGTTCGAGTGTTCAATATGTCTTTAAAATTATGTCCTGAAGTTGATACTTACATAAATTGGATTAAGAAAGAATACTGGCCAAAATGTTCCTTAAACTTCTCATAAAATGTATGTGCCATGCTTATTGAGGAATACGTCATAGAATTATGCAATCACGTTTTCTCTCAGTTTCAGAAGACAGCCATTTTCTGCCGCAGTCTAGGCATCGACTGCACTAATCTTAGCACAGATGCATAGATCTCTTATCTAGTCTCCTTCTAAATCCAATGGCTGTGAATCCAACCACAAGTGCCCTTACATTAAATCTTTGAAATTAAAGCTATATGTTTAAGTCAATGTTCGAATTAAATACAGGTAATGCATTTTTGCAACATTTTGCATCTTTGTAAAAAAGGAGAATTTCATCAAAGAAAGACTCAAAAGTTTCCCTCATTGTGTCTCGTTTTCATGAGATTTCTAGGGACCATTCTTTGAGAAAATCATCTGAAATAAAGGATTACAGTATAAAGAACAATCTGCAACAACTACAATATGACAGAACAGCTATTTTTCATGGTATGCTTTAAAAGTTCAGCAATTAAAAAAAAAAAAAAGGTTTCGAGAACTACATTTTTGGAAAATTTTATTAGTTTCTTAGACTTCATTGTTAATGTAAGTGAAATTATGTTTGTATTTATTACACAGAATCTTAGAAGGACATAGTAGGACATAGTATATCTAGGAGCATACGTGGTACACCGAGTCTAAGTCTAATACAGATCAGAAAAAAATCAGGTACAAAAAGTGTATAAAGATAAAATCAAATTGATCAGCGTTACATCAGAAGCAGATTATGTTCAGACCAAATCTTTTCAGACAGAGGTAGAGTCTGGTAGGATGTGAGGGGTAAGGGATAGACCCTGGTGTTGGGAAGTAGCCGGTCCTTGGACTGCGGCGGCCTGATTCACAACACCAGCTGTCTTGCCCTACCGAGCCAGCAGATGGCGCTATGATGGTGGAGGTGGTTTTTCATCAGAGGGCAGATAACTGGTTCCATCTCACTGCAACCTCTTGGGGGTGAGAGTCAGCTCTCCCTCATCCTCTTTCCTAATCTTCACTACATCTGTGGCAGCTGTGAAAAGAGAACAGGCAAATTAGATTCAGCGGAAACCATTAAACAGAGGAGAGTGGCATGGGGGAACTTTCTCTGGGTTTCTCTTGTTGAGCTCTCTTCATAATCCAGATAGGAGGGATTCTGGGAATCTCTGCCCCACCTCTATACACCTGACAGGCTTTAGACCACCCACAACCCCCCTGCTTCAGCTCTCTACAGCTCCAACAACATCCTCTATGCTAATTTTATAATCACAGCAGAGGATGAGGGATGTGTGTGTATGTACAGTGAAGAGGGATATAAGCTTTTACTTAGCATATGAAATGAGTTAGGATTAGAATGAGATAAAGAGCAGAGTGAAGAGCAGAGGGAGTGTTACCAGAGAGGTCACTCATAATTTTGCTTCTATGAAGCACTTTAAATCTTTTTGACTGCTCTCACTGGCTATGGAACAGCCTACTGGGCAAGCTGAGTGATAAAAGAGCACCTGTAGTTTAACCAAAAACCGTGCACTTCATATAAAAATGTTGTAGATTATCAGCATGATAAAAGAGTAGAAAATCCAGGGCATCCATTTATAGGCGCTGAAGAATCACCTGTCAGCCAGTATGTCTCATTTTGGGAATTTAGATGATGCTCATTTTTAAAACATGATTATTTAAAGTTTCATACATAAAGAGGCCATTATGTATTTTAAGTATATTTTAAAATATTTTAAAAACTGATCAAACAAAGAGGACAAAACCACCCTCTCAGACAGAACCAATGCTTGGTCATTTTGACTCAGATGATGAAACTATAACAAAAGGTTGCTTAAAACTCTTCCACTCAGTGTTATGGACAAATAGCTCCCAATAAATTTGTGTTGTCTTCGGACAGTATTTGCCTCCCTCACTACTTGGACAGCCTCGCTAACATATTCTACGCTTGTCAGAGTATTGATGGAAATTGAATACCCTCTCTTTAAAATTTAACAGGAATCGTAGAAACAATTTCTATAAAAAGCACCATGTAAATATTTGATCTATTGTTAATTTGCTGACTGGAGAAAACAAACCTTTTATAATCTGCACTCGATGTTCCAGCTCTTTTGTTAGTGGTTATTAAGTGAAAAGCAGAGACAGAGAGGTAGAAAGAGGCTCAGATGTCTACTAAAAGCTGCAGAATAGACAGGAAGCACTGCCTATTATTAGTTCAATGTCGACAGAGACACATGGGAGGTTAACTTAAAATACCATAATACTCTTATTAGAAGATGGGAAATAAATGTCATTTTCTTTCAGGTGTAAATCTTCTCAAACCAAACTCAATCACAGACAGACGAATCTATCAAATATGTGTTTAGTAAACCCTGCCCTTCTTTGATCGCTCTTCTAGGTGCACAGACGTTCCTCTTACACCTGTCCCCTCATGTGTTACTGACCACTGAGAGAAACCTCTGTGGAAGAGAGAGAATTGTTTGTTGTATATTAAACTTAACATTTTAGTGTTCACCTTTGCATTTATTTCAAAGATTTGCATCACAAAAGAGATTGGCTACATCAAAGAATTTTGTTTTCATATTGTACTTACCAGTATGCATCCACGCAAATGTGATATGCATGTATACTTCGAAGAAAGGATTGAAAATAAGCATGATGTGTTCGCACCAGAATAAGATCCTGAGGTATGAGATGAGCTAATTATCGTAGCAGATTCTAAAGAGGGTGTTAAGGAAAGTAAAAGATGTTAAAACCCCCCAACAGTGCATATGAAATTAAATGTATGAGCACAGTTCCAATAGTACAATAATTAGATACTCATTTTAATTGTTATAAGTTTTGGTACATTTGACTCTTTTCTTCCTCCCTGCTTTAAATCCAGACATGATATTTTTGCGTGGAGCTACAGGGACGTGCATTTTCTTGCATTCATATCTTTTTCTTTGTCTCTCACTGGACCCGTGTGAAGCTGACGGGAACGCGAGCAGCAGCTGAATTCCTTTAAATAGCCCTGCCAGCCTCATCATATGGTTGCTATGGCAGCCAGCCCCTCGTTTCAAGATACCATCCACATGCTTCGAGAGACCTCCACCACCTGAATGCTATAGATCCACACTGCCGCACAGCAGAAAGGAGATTTGCTAGCGAGATTCACGCACTTAACGGCACATAAGAATAATATTTTGTCAGTCTAACCGTCCACCGCGTGAGGGATAATCAATATCTAAGCTACGCATTTGTGGGAGTGATCGGTTCGTTGTGGTCAAAGCGGGTGATTCGGAAAAAGCACTAACTAAAAAACGAGAAATAGTGGAAAGATATGAGGAGGGGAGGAAGCCAAAAAAAGTGAAGCAGGGAAGAAGGAATTTGATTGAAAAATCAGATGGAGGAAAAGAAGAGATCAAAAGTAAAACAGATGAGTGAACAGCTGGTACAAGACATGAGGTGATACAGAGAGAAAATGAAGGGTGAAAAAGACGATGAATGTTTTGTGATATTTTGAGAGACTGAAGAAATTGAAAGATGGGACTGTACAATTAAAGATACCATCTCTTTTTTATTCCTTTCATAGCTCTTCCTGTTTCCCCACATCGCCTCCTCTCATTTCTGTCATTCGCAGCCTCTCTCTTTTGTCCTGTATCCTCCCTCTTTCTTTTCATTTTTAATACAAGCCCCCAGTAAGACAGATGTTTAGCTGTGGGTCAGACAGGACATTAGCAGTCCAGGACTGTGGGCAGCAGGGGTGTGAGAGATGAAATCTACATGGATGATCCTCTCAAGCTGACTTTTTCCTGAATCTCTCCCCTAAGTGCACTCAGAAAGCTGTTGTGGGGCTCAAAGGTGTAAAATCAATTACATGGAGAGAGAGGGGGAAGCTGACTTTTAGGGTGTCAGCAGGTTTCACTAAGCTGGAATCAAAGAGCTTTTTTTTAATGCTATTGTAAAGTCAACTGAAGATCAATTTAACAACTAAAATATTTAACAAAACCCTGAAAAATTGGGTAATTTCTGAGTGCAAAAAAAGACATATCAGATGTCATTAAATGCAGATGGGAAGCATCGCATCAGATCCGTGGACTCAGATTGTATCAGCAAAGTCTTCACGTGAAAATACGTTCAACATGACATTTGGCAAGCTTTAGTGCCACCTCTGTAGGTACTAGAGAAAAAAGTGACATTAATTTAAATCATTAAATTATTACCATTTTTATTGGTAAATTATCTCATTAATTAATTCTAAATCATGTCATGAAAACACTTTCAAAATGACTTTTTATGGACTCATATTAGGAGGACAAGGACGTAAAAATGGTGGAGATTTAAGAGTGATTAACTTGGTATTTATATTCGTCACTTACCTCAGCAAATCTGACTAAATCTAAATCTGTATGAGATGAGTTTACAGTCGTCTTAAACATCCATTTTGCCTTTTTTCACGTTGTCAAAAGGGGAAATGGATCGGTAAAGCGTGGTCACGAAGAAATCCATATGCAGCTGTTTATGTGTTGAAATTATTTTAGTGGGGGGAAATGAGTCTACAAAAGAGGAGAAGTCAAAAAGAAGTCAATAAAGATTGCACCCTCAATTTCCTCTTAAAACACACAGGCAGACTGATTGCATTTGAGAGAGTTGGGCGCGCCTCAGCATCTCCTAATGCGTCTGTAAATTGAGTTGGAAAATGACGACGTCTGTTGTCGGCACTTGGGATGAAAGCCAGGGAGGCAGAAAGCTTTGCTGTGGAGAACATCCTCCCCATCTCTGCCTTTTAGACCCACACTATTAAACAGCAGACTTCCACTCCTGTCAGACAAAATTGTGTTTGACACCCTTTATTCCATATTAGTTTGCTCCAGCCAGACAGAAACCTGCAATCCAAACTTCTTCAGTTTTCTTTATGAAACCCCTTTCCTTTAAATAAAATAATTGACGTACAATCGACATGCGCAGCATCGGGGATAATGATACATCATTTCGTGCTTAATGTTATCTGTAGCAACACACAGTCGAGTGAGATGTGTTAGTGAGCGCATAAATAGAAATGACTCTGTGTTTTGTGTCCATTATTAAGAAGCCGTGGTGGTCAGCTCTGAGAGCAGCAGCGATAAGGATGCTGCCTGAGCATGTGCCAAGCATCCATTTCCTTCTTACTCCACTCTAAAAGGCCTTTTGCCGAACACTGGTACACACTCTCACACAAAAAAACATACACGGAGGGAAACACACACACACACACACACACACACACACACACTGACTGCTGTGTCCTCATGTTCCCTTTACTCAAAGGTGAACATCAATATCTTTCAAATTAAATAGGTTACCAAAACAAGATTATGTCTTCAACCTGGCCTTTCTAACTCCATCTCTTTTATGGGCACATTTTGAAATTGTTGCTGGCATAGCAGTGGAGCTCTTTAGCACGGGTTTCTGCTTTCTGAAGCGTTTTAGTACCTCATAATTAACAGATCGAATAACAACCATACTGTTCTGAAAGGTGCACATTTCTCTCATAAAGATACAATAATCTGGTCTCTGTTTTGAAAACTCTAATTATTTCAGAACTAAAAATTAAAAAAAAATACTTGAAGAATTCTCTGCTGTCTTTTCAAATTGTATTTCGTGAGTTGGTTAGTTTCGACTCTTTGCTGTGATTGTATTTTCAGGGGGGAAATACCTGCTTTTATCCTTGCTTCTTGTTCTAGTATCTGCATTAAAGGACATTATTTTCATCACTTCCATACAGAAATTATTGACAGAGTGTCAGAGAAATGAGAGAAAGCGACAGAGAGAGAGAAAGAGGGAGGGAGAGAGAAGCTCTATTCACTGTAATTAATACAAAAAAGCAGAGGTACTGTATCTCAGGTTCACGCACCTTTATATTTCCATCAACAGTCACATAATGTAAATGTGTTAAATGTAAATGTATGTCTGCTTTTTTGCTCTGCTGTATCTCTACTGTACGACTGAATACTGAAATCACATCCCCGCTCGACAAATGCATTAGAAGCCTCAGCAGAGATTTCAGTGTGTAAGCCAGACCCTCGGCTGTCACATTTACGTCTCGGTGCACGCACATTCACATACACTTCTCTCTCTCTTTCTCTCTCTCTCTTACATGAGCACCCGAGCCACACACCCACACAGTTGCGATAAGGCCTGAGCGCTGGTAGTCATTTAGTTCAGCTTTGTCTTTTTACAGCGTCTCCCTGATGAACTGCAGAAAATGCTAGCACTTGCAGTATTTGAATTATTAGCAAAACAGCGCAGCTTTAACTTAATCCAGTGTTGCTTATAATCTGCAGTGTGTGTGTGTGTGTGTGTGTGTGTGTGTGTGTGTGTGTGTGTATCCTAAAACCAAATGAAGAAATAGAGGGTATGTAAATGAGAGTATGCTGCTTATCTCTGTACCGAAGTATTGGACTTTAAGAAGGTAAGAGGGTACACACCTCTTTAGCTGCTCTTACCTACAGATATTATATTTGACTTGTGTCATTAGTGACGTGGTTTGTTAGACATGAATTAAGGACCTTAGGTGTCAGTGTTCTTCTTGAGCCAAAGATACTTATAAAATATGACGGTAAAACACACAAAAAAAAATGGTCACCACTTCAATCTCCACTGAGGTTATAAATCTGCAGCCATTCGAGTGTCTTATGAAAGGCTCAAGTTCAGCCCATTCTCTTCTTTTAATGTATATTTTTGATTGTCTGGCCTTCGGATTAAGTGCAGATCCATAAATTTACCACTTTGTGCCTGATGCTTACAGATGGTTTTGGCACAGAGGCCTGCCAAAGGCGCACTAACCCTGATGACTCCTGCGGGTTGCCAGTTCTGGGCAGGGAAGGGCCGGCCTGGCTGGCTGGCGGGCGGGCTGGCTGGATGGATGGATGGATGGATGAGAGGATAGCTGGATAGCTGGCTCGGTGCTGGGCTTGCGAGGCAGAGAGCTGTAAAGAAACAACAAGGTCAGCTCTTTAGCAGAACACATTCAGCGCCTTAATGCTGGTCTTTGAAAATGCCGACATTTTGAAGATGGTGGACAAGAAACTACAGGAAGACTAGCGACTCCCGGTACCATCGCTGTCTAATCCAGAAAGCCTACTCATAGCACCTTTTACCGGTTAACACAAACATGAGCATTAACAGAAGGTGGTTTGGCTTAATGGCTCCTATAGTTTAAGTATATTAAGCTGAGCAATTATGGATTAGCAGATCTCTGGTGAGCGATGACTTCCCATGACACAAAGCTGTCAGTAAAAAGATTACTCTCACATTATGTTAGCACAAAAACACAAAAAGCACACACGTATACGAGCAGGCGTACAATCTAAGACTTGCGTATAAACATGCGCAGCTATATCCACGCACACACCTCAGACCTACCTACTCATTCTTGTCGGCCATCACAGACTGGGTGCCGGCTCGGCAGCCATTTTGCAAGGCTGCTTCGGAGTGTTCAATTAGTGTAATTGTAGCTTTGGCAAACATTTCCTGTTACAACATCATACATGAAACTAAGTACTACTCCAGTCACTGTGCCACTACACTCACCGAACACAGTGGACAAAATCTAGAAAAAGGATCTTGACTCTGTGTCTCCGATGTCCTTTTCCAATTGAGAGGCCCCACGGTGCAAACCAGGACATATATGACGGCCAGCGTGTCGCTGATTGTGCAGCCATGTGTGGACTGTACTTGGCGTAAATGTACGTATGCTGCATGGCTCGTTGTAATGTATGTAGCGGATGGTGGGGGGGGGCACGCCCTACAGACTGTCAGAGCTCACATATGGAGGAGGGGGATGAGTGTGTGCATGTGAACTCAGAGAAAAGAGAGGAAATGGGAAGGGTGAGAAATGGAATAAAATGGAAGAGGAGGGAGGCAGCGAGATGAAATGGAGAGAGAGAGGAAGAAGAGAAGGGCACTGAAAGAGAAATGTACAGCCTGTTCTCGTCGCCACCATTTTTACACGCAGACTCTGCAGTTTGGTTACTGTTAATTTCGTTTTGAAGGAAGCTGTGGGCTTAAAATGTGGTTTTTGCCGCTCTCGTTGATGTATACAATACTCAAAGAACAGAGCAGGAACACAGCCCACACCTGTCACGCACCACGCTATCTCATAATGTAACTTCTGTTAAACGACGGGGGACATTTCTGCTTGAGAAATTATGTTTTTCCAAGTTACAGCATAAAGAACGGTCTGGTGTCATTGCAAGTGAATGTATGACCTTTGCACCTGCATGCCCAGAGTAGAAGGTCAGCTCTCCAACCATGAAAACCCTCTCTAACCTAATTTGTCTCACCCTCACGGCACTAACTAAAATTGATCAGGAAGAGATGGAATTGTCAATTCTTGCATAAGAGATAATGGGACATTCTGAAAGCCAAAAACTGCGTTCTTTGAATGGTATACTGTCATTTATGAGTTTATCCATCTGATTCAGCATTTGTGAAGATTTGACCTGTCCTTAAAACACCGGACTACATCTTGACAAACTACACACGACTGCAGCCTTGGCACAAAGACCTGCAATCGCATAGGCAACGTTGAACAAAGGCCACGTAAGGATAAGAGCGCATCTATGGCTAGTAGTTTAGAGAGGACGACAATCTAGCTCTGAATTGACAAGGTTGAAACAGTCTACATCCCTCAGAGAACATGCTCTGGTGGCGTTGTATGACGGCGTAGAGTCGGGGTGGGATGATGACCAGCTTCCAAACGGGACAGTCGGGGCATCAGGCACCGAGAGGTAGAGAGGACTGAGAACAGGGCAGCGCAATGCGCACGTGATCTTCTGGAGGAAAAATGCCACCTTTTTACAGGACAAGCTCAGACATGATCAGACACACTGTACGCACACATGCTGACAGAGATGCCCAGCTTATACGTGACCATTTCACATCAGAGCCCTCCCCCATCTCCCAAGTCTCACACATACACGCACACACACTTACCGAGAGTATGACATGAGTCTGCACATATGATCCGCCGCCCTTTGTCTGAGTTTATCGGTCAGTGATGGCTTGCCGTTTGGCACATTACGCTCCTGCTCCCACACTTTTCCATTCACAAGAACGAACAATCTCTCTTTCTCTTACACACACACACACACACACACACACGCACTCACACGGGCAGTCATGTGCATGGTAGATGACCCCTCCTTAGACACATGTGTCTCTATAATACGTCCATCACATACTACAGTAGTGTCATGACCATCACCTCCACCATCCCCCTTCCCCTCCTCACCGCCTCCGTGTCCTCAGAACACACCACCACCCCTACCACAACCCCAACCCCCACCCACCGGGTGATCATCTGCTGTGACCATGTCCTCCTATCATCGTGAGTCAGGAGTGTTCGACAGCAATGGGGGGGAGGGTGGTGGTGGGTCGGGGGGTTGGAGCACCCTATTTGACTTCTTCTCTTTTTCCGATCAGACATGATCGCTGATCGAGAGAACTTTCCCACCCATCATCATCAGCCGTGTAAGCGGTGCTACAGCGCCAGACAGAGGGGACCCTTTGTCTCTCACCACCACTGGGGGAGGTATGGCGTATGTACACACACACACACACATATACTGTACACTTTGGCATGACTACAAATGTACGCACACACACACTGACAGCAACAACGCACACGCTTACACAATACACTGTTACACTTGAGTGCAGAGTTGAAACATTGGCTGCGAAAAGTGACAATACCAACATCGTGGAGCGCATCAGCAGCCGCACACCTGTATATGTACATCTATTTTATTTGACTCATCCCTATGTGAAAACAATGTGGATGCACTTCATTGTGCACATGTGCGGCATATGTCAAAGAGCATCTGTGTGAGTGTACGTGCGTGTCCTCAGACTCACCTGGCGGCACCCCTGGAGCTGGTTGTCGTGGTAATGCAGCCTCAACTGGGGTTGCAGAGCTGTGACACCTGATGTCCCTCCTCCCTTTCACTCTCACTCTTTCTGCTGTAGTATAGGATCAGTAGCTACACCCTAGCACTGACAGAAGAGGGGGAGACAGAGAGGAGGGGTTCTTATCGAGCCTGGCGGAGTGTACCACCGGGCACCCCCAGACGAGGGGACGCCAAGGAAAAGAGCTGGTAGGGTCGGCCCTGGTAAGGCTCTATCCTACTGCCTCTGAACATCCCTACTGTCTGCAGTGATGTGGTTTCTCCCTGCTCCCTCTGCTCTGATTGGACGGTGAGCTTCCTCCTTCATCAAAATGTAAAATTCCAAGACAGAGAGAGTAGTGCAGCGTTTGTGTGTGTGTGTGTGTGTGCGTGTGTGTGTGTGGGAAAAAGAGAGAATGTGTGTCTGAGAAAAAAAAAAGACAGACAATGCAAAGAAAAAAATGTGTGTACCTTCGGTGTGTATTTGTGTTTGTCATGCAGACTGGTATGACCACATGCATGAATTTTAGCTTGTATGTGTCGGCGTGTGCGAGTGTGTTTCGCTGCGTGTTCATGTAAATGTGTGTATTTGCGCCTTTGTGTCAGGCAGACGATACACAGGATGCCATTGTCTGTGTGGGCGTGTGATAGAGGAAGAGGTAGTCGAGGGAGAGACACAAGACAAAGAGAGCAAGAGATAGGAAGACATGGTGAGTGTGTGTGTGTGTTCGTGTGTGTGTGTGTTCGTGTGCACATGTGTGGATAGAGAGGAAAAAGAGAGCAGTGTGTACAGCCTGAGAAATGTCATCATTAGTCTCTCTGCAGTGGCTGGTGTTGGGCGGCAAAGGGGCTTGTCACTCAGTTTCTGTCACAACATGTCACACTGAACGGACGCACACACACACACACACTGAACACACGCACACACACTTCCCCAAAGGAGATCATGTCAAGATGTGGGCCAGTTAGCTCTGACAAGCTGATTCAACCCCCTCACAACCTTTCACCTCGCTCCTCCGGGTCCTCTGCGACGGTTTCACATGCAAGATCAATCTCCGACTCGTTGGTTTTTACAATGAACAGAAACCGTTTGACGAAAGGTCGAATGAGGCGAGATAGGAAAGGAGCATGGCACACAGAGAGGCAGCAAAAAGGGCGAGAGAGAGAGCTAAAAGGCAGATGGCAGCACGCACGCACACACACACACACACACACAGCTGAGTCTCCTGAGAACTAACTGGTGAAATACTGCTGACTCACTGTACTCTGGCAGGCCCTAAAACACACAGATTAACCTCTACATCCAGTCTATTTGATATCGACCATTGATTAATAAAAAACGAAAGACAATCATTGTTAATATCGATGCCCTGATTACAGTGAGAAAAAAAAATGAGTAAAAAGGAGAACATGCAAGGTTTTGTCCTCGTCCATTGATCTCTTGTCATTTGCTGCAGAGGAGCTTTTTCAACCTCACATACAAAAACAGACCTTCCCTTTTTCCTGGCTTTTCTCTGTCTCTCTCCTGCTGCCGATTTAATTACCTTCTATATTTATCAGAGCTCAAGATGCTATTTTGGTTTCAAGACTCTTGTCACTGATATCGGGAGGCTACATTATTCAGAGTGAGAGCACTGGGGGGCCGTCACACACAGAACAAGAGCACCATTGTTAACCCTATAGGGAAGGAAGCAGGATGTGTCACGCTTGTAGTAAAGCCACCATGTCTGTTTGTATTGCCAAAGATCACCATATGACACAAATGAATCTTTACAGCGTACATAAAGCGAGTCCAAGGTGTGGTCTGTCTCGTCTGTGTCTACAGTTTTTTGACCGCCGTATCTCAAAATCTCAGCTCAGGAGAAACAATATTGCACACACAAACCCAAATACCAACATCTGCACACACTAGCAGTTTGCCACAAAAATGTCACCCATGCACAAACACATACACCAACACTAGGAGACACAAGCAGCTGCTATAGACCGGTGTCCTCCATATTTGGTTGTGATTTATGATTGCTCTTCAATAGAGGCCACAGTCATCTGAGAGATGATGGCCATATTGATCTGATAAACAGTTTCATTTACTGCCAAAGCTCACCATTCATACTCACACACATACACACTCTGGCATGGGCACATTCACACTCACTCACTCACACATACACAAATACACAAAGCTAAGACCCATAGACTCACAACAGGAATAACCCAGCTTTCTGCTTCATCAATTCCCCACCTCCTCCACGTCTGCTTTTCTGTTTCTCTGTTCTTTCTCTTCTCCTCCCCCCAGGCCACCTCACCCTCTCCTCTGCTCTCAATGCGCTTTAACCCGTTCCTCCTCTGCCCTCATTCTCGTTCTTTCTCCCAGCATCCTCTGCCAGTCACCGCTTTTCTACCAGTTTTCTACACCTTGCAACATGGCCACATTGATCCTACATTAAACTTTGTCTTTACACTAAGGTTTGACAGCAACATACAGGGGGAGTATAACATATATAATATAAAGTTGTTCCTTATTTAAAAGGAATCTCAAATCTTAAATCTGTACTGAAGCAATATTCACAAATTATAAGCGAAAAAGTTAGCACTTAATCTGATCCTACGCAATACCCCCATAGTGATATAATTAATACGCTTTTCACAGAAAATGTGGCCTATCGTTTTAATGAACCTTAAATTCAGGGAGTATCCTTCTAATGCTTCAAAGCAAATAACTTATATGGACCTATTTGGTAATGGTTAGGGAAAATGCCACTTAATCTATTTAGTGGCTGATGACTATTTGTCAAAGCACTTTGTAAACTTCTGTTTTTAAAAGTGCTACAAAAATAGGGTTATTATTATTATTATTATTACTATTATTAATATTATTACTATTATTATTATTATTATTATTATTATTATTATTATTATTATTATTATTATTATTATTATTATTAATTATTATTATTTTCATTATTATTATTATTATTTTCATTATTATTATTATTATTATTTTTTTTTTTTTTATTTATTTATTATTATTATAATGACCTTGCCTCCTGAAGACTTATTTAGTATCATCTGGACTTACACAGTGGATTGTGGATATCTTTTTTTCATAATCATTTTAGAATCAGAGGACATTAGTGCATTGCAACCAAAAGGACAGTCAGATGGTTAAACAGCATCTGAAAGCAAAAAGACATATGACATAGAAATAGAGTTGGCAGTGCTACTGTTCCTGTAATTTCTAAAACAGACGCCGTTTGTGTCGTCTGCTGTGATATTTCATTTATGTGAACTACTATTACTGTAAGCTTTTTTTCATAATCATTACCAGCTAGTAAAAGTTATTCAGATAGATAGATAGATAGATAGATAGATAGATAGATAGATAGATAGATAGATAGATAGATAGATAGATAGATAGATAGATAGATAGATAGATAGATCTCACAATTGTTGTTTTTTTAAAGGAATTTGTCAAATAAAAATAAAAAAAAGCTTATCAACCATTCAAACAGATCTTACCACCTTCGAATGGGGTGTGTGTGTGGGTGTGTGTGTGTTGTGTATGCTAGACCAGTGGAATAGAGAAAAAAATACACCAATGACTGCACAACATATTCATACACACACAAAGACAGACACACACTAGAAGGCTTTCAGTTTCTAAATCAATCCCACATCCGTAGCTAATGCAGTGCTGGGCCCTCTTCAGGAAGCATTAGGCCTATTAGTCAAAGTGTGTATGCATTCCTGTGTGAGTGTGTGTGTGTATGCGAGTGTAAGTGTGTGTGTGTGTGTGTGTGTGTGTGTGTGAGTTTGGGTGTGTAGAAGCCGCACACTCAGCAGTAGCCGATCTCAGTGGATCCTGTGGGGTCAGCAGGTGCAACAGGGAATGAGGGACCATCTTATTGTATGTGTGTGTGTGTGTGTGTGTGTGTGTGTGTGTGTGTGTGTGTGTGTGCGTGCGTGTGTGTACGTACTTGTGTGTACTTGTGTGCTCCTTCCCCCTAGATATCCTCTGGGCCCTTTATTGCTCTAAAATTATCCACCGTTTACTGGAAGACACTGGACAGAAAGGGATGGAGAAATATGGACACTCTAAGTTGAATGTTTTCCTGGATCACTTATGGATGCAGGGCTCTGAGACAAACTGATGTCTTACTTTCTCCACTAAATAAATATAATAACTGCAGATAACTTCAGGAGTCCACCAGAAAGAATGAAGATGCTAAAGCAAACCATGAATTAGCTTTGCAGAACAACAGACACCGGCTGGGATGCTCATGTGCCATAAATGCAGTTACGCTACCGTAGTTTATCATAGGTGATATAGCACTGCAGCAAATAACCTAGTCATCGTAGTCGTACTACAACTTCAGTTCCATGGCCTATCTCTATCAAACACCACAATGTACAATACTCAGACAGAGCCATTACTCTTGTCCTCATGCCCCTTTCTCCTGGAATTGGATTTGTCTCTGAGGATTTCACTTTCCTGAGGTGAATCAAGTCCCTCTAAATCAATATCATCTATTCATGAAAGCCCCTCTTGCATGATCATGTGAGATGCACACTCTAATAAAACAAACAAAAGTTGCTGCACCCATATAAATACTCTCTGTATGCACGACCAAGCAAAGATGGACTCAAGAAGGACTTTTTTTGTCAGTATCAAATAAATTTACAGCTCTGGGTCTATCTTAGGGTGCTCATGGTGTACACAGGAAGGAATATCAAGCACACCCATATAAATAATAGTCTTAACTTATGCCGGCAGCAAGTACTCAGATCAGTCAGACAGAGCCAGTTAATAGATCTGTAGAGATGCTGAGGGCAGAAATGAGGGTAGAGGATGGACAGAGTCAGTGGAAAAGTGAGAGGAAGGAGAGGAAGGAGGAAGCTAGCAGAGAAAGCGAGACAGTGAGACTGGCCATTATAAATCATATCCGCTGTTGGCGCCAGCAATGTATCCTAGCAACCAGACAGACCCTCCGCCTCTCCACCATCCTCATTCTATCTTCAGCTAAGAGCTTAGTTGCTCTTAATACCCATACTGCACTGGGTCATGGCCCAAAAACTCATGGCACGGTGCGGTTTGTGCGTACAGCCAACTAACTGCTCGACTTTAAAGTATATGTTAACATTATGCTAATGTACTAGACTGCAGCTGTCCACAGCACAGTGGACATATGGTCGAACGGTTGATGGACATAGTGCTGCTTCATTTTACACAAGCACAAGCACACAAAGAAAAAAGTGACGTGTTTTTATTTCCACTGTGAGACTTTTCTTTCCTTTCTAAATTTCCAAGACTTCATTAATGGAATAAAAAGAATGATCTCTAGCCAGTGGTCTATAAAGATAATGTAAAAGCCCCTAAAGCCCTAATTTGCTGCAATAATGTTTTAATGAAAATAATATAAACATTAAAATAAACGCCCATCCAAAATATGTGCAGAGCTCCTTTGAGAAGCAGCTGCAGCAGCACTTAAGACAAATATATAATTGTCTTAATTAGACCTTGGTATGCATTTAGTGTCAGCCTGGTTGTCTGTGCAAAGACTTCACATTTTTCCCCTAAAATGCCACATTACATGTACTGATTGCCTTGAAGGCATTGAGGGCAAATGACAGTTTTCCAGAATACAAATCAGGAGAAGCAGCAGCAAAAAATCTGTGAAAGGCAATTGATAGAAAGCCCAGTATGTTAATGTGCATAAACATTCAGCTGGAGCTTAATGCGCATCACCTACATGATGATCTGAATGAAGACTGACAAAACTTCTTACTCAGTGAGAGACAAGACGTACAAGGAAGTGATCACTGCTTATGCTGTATGTCGAGATGGAAATAAATAGCTTACATTTCATCCTGTCACCTGTGTTAAACAACAAAAACACATTCTGACATGCTCACACGGCTTCGGAGGGTAATATGTCTGTGCAATACTTGTAAACGACTGGCATACAGGGCAGAATTCATTCTATAGGCTATATTTATCCTTCTATATATTTAAATCATATTCAGCAATATTTAGCAGCAGATGGAAATCGCTACCTTGCTCACCACTTCTATTGATGATGAGGAAGAAAAGAAATGCCTGTACTGCAGAAGTGTTATCCTCTGTTTAACACGTTTTTCCCTACAAATCTTTTGAACCCAACAACCACCCCATTTGTCCTTTTTTGACTTCCTAGATATAAAAGGCTTGTTTTAAATTTACAAAACAAACAGATTTTTATATTTAGGTGATTAAACACTCATGTGGACAACCAAGAATAGGAGGCCTGCTTGGCTGCTTCAGCTTCATGTTTCTCTGCTTTTACGACCATGACAAGACAAAATGTCAGCTGTTGAAAAGGCCCGCGCACTTTATGTTAACATGCGTGCATAATAACCTAAAAGATTTGAACCTTCTGTCATCTGAGATTTTTGCTAAGCTTCCTCAATTTTTGCTGTTCAACCTGCAATTTTATCAACTGTTTTTGTTTGTATGCGTTTATTTCTGATAACATAATCAGACAATTAAAACCTGTAATGGCTGAGTACTCATCATATTCATACACAAACAATTGTAATTGATTTGTGTATTCTGTGAAATGCTCTCCTGACTGATCCAGGGATTTCAAGACTGAGCATATCCTTTGTTAGGTCCCTGTACAGCCAGACAGTGGGTTACGACTCTTGAATATCTGATAAAGCGATAGCTCACCTTCCAGTTAAACTCCTAGCTAGCAGCTGCTGTTCAGTTATGAATCACTCAAAGCAGGCGGCATGCTTTTTTTTACAACGTCTCTTAACTAAAAGCCTGACCCAGTCACTATTACCTGGACAGTTTCAGTTTTAAACCACCACTGCTCATCCATGGGCTTTGACCTTAGCCTCTTTGTCCACCGGTTTAAGAAATATGAGTGCTCAGCAGAGTGAACTAACAGCTACACACATAAAGGAAAGAGAGTTTGAATCTATGAGAGCAAAGGAAATGAATCACTCAGGAACCACTCAGTCAGCCTGTAGGCCGAGAGCCCCCAGAAGTGGTTGTTACAAGAGGAATATTGTGATTGAGTAATGAAGGACAAAGCAGCCAGAGACTGTAATAAAAGTGAGTGTGTGTATGTGTGTGTTCCAATGTGTGTGTGTGTGTGTACTTATAGAAAACAAGTATGCCACCTTGTGGATCAGGACTGCCAAGGCTCTCCTCAAATTGTCCTTGACCTGCATGTGAGAGAGAAGCGAAAAAACAGGAAGAAGTGGCTTTTTTTGCAACTCATCAGCATTTAAAGAGTGAGTTTGTAAGAGGTTTCAACATTATGTTGAAGCATGAATACTTAAGTAAGGCTTATCAAGTGTCACCTCTTTTCTTTCCCCCCAAAAGTGCACATTTTATTGGCCATAAACGTCCCTCATAACTGGATAACTGGCGGTAATCAAGGTCTCCAAAAGACTGAACTAACTACAAAAACTCAAGCCAGCCAACACCGTGAAATCATGTCTAATGCTCCTGACCTTTTCAAGGATGACTCCTCAGTAAATCTATAAAATAACCCCCTCCCTCCTGAAGATTTAATGATATTCACAGAAAGTGTAAAAGTTAAAAGGAAAAAAGTAAAAGATAAAAAGTGGGTCACACTGTGCACTCAAATCCTTATAGGATTTAATGAATTAAATTAACTTTTCCTTTAATCTCTGCCCTTATCTTAATTTACAGTTAGAAATGTATTCAGATAAGCTAAAGTTTAATCTCTGTGCAAGTAATTGTGATTTTTGTCTGCTTTGGCTCATTAATGTAAGTCCAGGGCCTTGTCTCTTGGTTTGTCATGAGACTTGAAAAATGAAGGGTAGTCTATTTGTCACAAAAACATGGCTGAGTGATGTTACTGAATCCTCAATCACATTTTACAACTAGCAGGCTTGTTTAGTTGGCACTCGTACTACAAGTTATTATGTTCTACTGGTAACTAGTAATTCATTTTTCTAGGGTTAAAATTGTGTTATATGAGTATCGAGCCTGTGTTCGGTGAAATGACAGGAAATCTGCAATGTTACTTCCACGCAGTGCTTAACACTCATGTATATATTTCGGGATTGAAAGTCTCATTTTAAATGTACGTGGATAACTTAACTTTTAGGTGAAAGTACAAACGCATAGAGGGATTTTTTTAACCCAAAATTGAGGACAAAAAAGCTCTCAAAGTGTCTCACCTGAGGTTTTGGCTACCGTTCAGCTCAACAGAGATTCAGAGCATGCCGCTGTGTTTGGGTGTAGTTGGACATTCAAGAATTTTAATCTACAACTTCACAAATCACAACACGATTTACGCGATACTTAACCTCCAAGATAAGCACTGTTTCTTACCATTGCCTTAGCTGAACTCCTACTTTATCACGCACCCGTCAGAAAATACTCGGTAAGGGAAAAAAGGGAGTTTGATGAAGATAAGATAAAGAATGAGTTCTTTACTGGATGTACTTGAACGCCTCACACAGATTCTGTCCACTTTCCCTGATGGTCGCAGGATCGTCATAACCCACCATGCGGAGGATGGCGGAGGAGGTCCACCCAACCAAGGAACAGAGGTGATTTTTACTCTTTTAGATACTTTTTAAAAAAATCTTAATTTGCCTTAAAATCGTCTTAAGTGACGCCAGATGTTTGCTGATAGAGTAACGTTAGTTTAAAGATTACTCACCCAGAGTTTTCTTGAGTTAGTGGACTATTTACTTCCTCTGGGTTGGATTTTTATGAATATTTTTCCAGATCACAATGCAAACATGCCTAAAATGTTGCTGTTTTAATGTTTTATGACTGTTTGAATGTCTACCAGTCAAGATCCAACAATTACCTTCCCTGGTTCAGTCAAGAGAACAAAGTGTTCCTCCATGTACAAAGAAATCTCTATTCAAAATGATCAAATCTATAGATTAACTCAGCTATTTAAGATTGATTTATAGAAACACAGAATACTTTCCAAATGTGTCTTTGCTTCACCATATTTAACATTTGAATATTGTCATGTTTTCCTGTGGGAGAGACCTTATAGATTACATACCAGCACAGCAGCACTGATAACAGAAATGAGAAATGGTCAAAGTTCAGTTTTTGCTTTGTTTGTATGTACTTCATATGTTCATGTGTCTGCTTGCTGGGATTCTTGTTTGCCATTTGAAACACAGTTCCTGGGTATCAAGTTGGCTTCCCTCGTGGTGCCCCACGTCTCCTTCTCAGCTGAAAAATGCAGAAGAGAAAATGCTCAAAAGTAAGTGTGCCTTAAAGAAAAGCCCATCAGAAGTGGACTTTGAAAGTCAAGAGTTTCACTGTTAAATCATCTCATATGACAAACAAGTGAACACATATCCTGTATATTTGAAATGTCCAGCATTAATCTTTTTTTTACTCATTCCTTTCCTGTCTTCTAACCCACATCATTATCCCCTCTTCTTCTACAGTTGTAAAGCGACCTTTCTCCAAACAATACGTCCGGATATCAAACTACAACTTCTTATGGACCTTAGCTTTTTCAACTCAACTGCAGCCACCCTCTCCCCCTTATCCCTCTGCTCCAAGCAGACCTCCTCTGGTTCTGCTACATGGTTTTGGAGGTGGTGTTGCCCTTTGGGCACAAAACTTGGACTTTCTGAGCAGCAGCGGACCGGTCTATGCTCTGGACTTGCTGGGCTTTGGCAGAAGCAGCCGCCCCCAGTTCAGTGCTGACTCCGAGGGGGCTGAGGAGCAGTTCCTGGCAGCTCTGGAGGAGTGGAGGGAGAAGGTGGGACTGGAGGACATGGTGCTGCTGGGACACAACCTTGGAGGTTACCTGGCTGCCGCCTACTCACTGAAATACCCACACAGGTGAGTGTGTCTGTGCAAAAGATTGGTCTCTAAACTTTCTTTTATTTAAACACTAACACAGTGTGTTCAGTATAAAAAAAACATATGAAAGTCCATCAGAGTTAGGAAGTTAAAATTATTTCATAAGATGGTTATCATGCTACTTCACCAAAACTACATTATCTTATGTTCAGCCTGCTATTTAGGTTTTCACCACTCGATATTTAAGTTGTTCTACCAACTCCTAAATCTGCCTTTTTAGCTGCAACCCCATCAATGAGTAGATATGATGTGAATGAAATTCAACATTGAGTTTGGACACTTATCAGTAACTATGTGTGGTGTCAGGGTAAAACATCTGCTGCTCGTGGAGCCGTGGGGGTTCCCAGCTCGTCCAGAGAACCCCAACCATAACTCCATCCCAGTGTGGATCCGAGCTATGGGGGCTGTCATGAGCCCCTTCAACCCTCTGGCTGGACTCAGACTGGCTGGGCCTTTAGGTTAGCATAATAACACCAATTTGCACGTCACTACACAGAAATGTATTTTGTAAATATTAATGTACAAAGGACTAATTGTTGACTTAAAGCTGATTATGTAACAATTGGATTAGTTTCATTGCTATGAGGCAGGGGCGTAATTGTGAAGACTCTACAACAAACCATGTGTGACAGTATGATTCGTCTCTTTTAGGCCCAATGCTGGTCCAGACAATCAGGTCTGACTTCAAGCAAAAATACTCCTCGGCGTTCAGTGATAACACAGTGTCAGACTACATCTACCATCTCAATGCTCAAACTCCAAGGTGAAGAACATTTGAAGCATATATTTACTGAAGTGGTGCTGATACTCTTGCAACATGAAAATCTCCAACATGATTCTTTTGTGTGTCAGTGGGGAAACAGCTTTTAGGAACATGACGATTCCCTACGGCTGGGCTAAGAGACCGATGCTCCACAGGATCGGTCAGATCCAGGCTGACATTCCCATTTCTTTCATCTATGGATCTCGCTCCAGCATCGACTGTGAGTCTGGATCTGCATTCAAGAAGAACAGACCAGACGTGGAAATTAAAGTAGGTCTCTCAATATTGTCTCTTCATGATGGGGTCAAAATTTTATTTAGAGAGACTTAAGTCAGTGTTTCAATTGTAAAAAAAAATCAGAATATGTCAAGATAGCACAACCACGTGTCCAAACATGTTTAAACGCTGTGTAAAATGTTCATAATGAATGAGATTTTGAGGAAGAACCTTCCTAAAAATACCAAGACACATCATTCCCTAAACTTGCTCATCCATTGGATTCTTCCTCATCAAGGCTCCAAAGCAAGGCTAAATCTAAAGCCTCCATACTTTTCATTTTTCTTCTAGTTGTCATATTTGAGTCTCTTGAGCTTTGAGTAAAGTTATAATAAGATTTGAGCTTCACAGAGCTTAAAGCACAAAACGAACAACAGAGCAGTAGAAAGAGCGGGAAAATTGAGCAAATATTTAAATATAACATCCTTTGTAAAAAGCATGCAGTCAGTTTGACTGCTCTGGTAGTTCGAGGTAGTTTTATTCAGATCTCTTTTGTGTTTTGAAATTCTAATGATAAAACAATGTTAGAATAAAATTTACACACATTTAGAAAAAGTCAGGGTGCGACTGGTGTACAGGTTTTATTTTGAAAAAGTTATGACATTGTAAATTATGAAAGCAGTCAAAATGACTGCCTTGGTAGTTCGGGTGTTAATAGTGCCTGCCCAGATGCTGAAACTCCCCATGCCATGGACACGAGCACACCCTCAAACTGTCACAGACACTGACTTTTGAACCTTGTGCTGATATAAAAAAAAGGTCTAGTCCCCACTCTCCTCTTCTGCTCTGGTTCAGTCCTCCAAAACTGGGCATGGGTCCAGAGATGCGACTGCTGTTTCAGGAATGATATTTTTAAATGTTTTCTCTTTGCAGTAAACAGTTTTAAGCCGTATCTCCATGCTCACAAACTAAATATTTTGGCAGTGGTTTTGTTCCTATGCAGTGATTTCCACCACAGAGTTATTTCTCATCATGTTTTCATGCAATGCTACTTGGAGCCCAGATGATTACAGCCACCCAGCACTGGTTTTTGGTTTTGTCCCTTTTGTACAGAGATTTCTCCAGATTCTTTGAGACCACTAAGGATGTTATGTAATGTGGATGATGATACTTCAAAAATTTAGCAGTTTCATGCTGAAGAACATTGTTTTTTAAATGGGTGAGCCCAATCTCTCACAGAAAGGTGAGAGATTGTGTGAGATGGGATTAAAATATCAAAACTGATTGTGTTCTTGTGTACACTATCTCTCTTTCCTAATCTGACCTCTCTGTTTATTAGGTGATCCGAGGGGCAGGCCATTACGTCTTCGCCGACCAGCCTGATGACTTCAATCAGACAGTTCTGCAGATCCTCTCCCGAACAGAGAAGAAACGAGAAGATGAGAAAACAGAATAACTCAAGCACAAGGGAAAACAAAGAGTTTAACTAACTCATGGAGAAGCTGCAGCGGTTTCACTGTAAGCCTCTTTGACGTGCACTTTACTGTAAAAGACAGCCATCTCTGGCCAAGAACCTCAACCATGAACTGCCCATCACCCCCCTGAGGCCTTAAAGTCAAAGGCCAGATGACGGGTTTCTATATCCAGCTCATGTAAAAAAGTTTTGTAAATAAATTCCAGTCTATTTGTTCACAGAGTATAATCTTTGGCCCGCTGTTGACGGAAAAGTGAGCGCAAACTAGTGCCCAGTTCAAAATAAGAATTCTCAGTAAGCATTGGGCAACTTTTCCCCGAACATGTGAACTCATCCTCTTAGGAAATACATGCTTGAGTGGAGACCTAAGAAAAGTGCACAGGATGTTCTTTTTCTGACCCCTAACCCACGCTCTGGAAGATATGAGGGGGAATAACTGGGGCAAAGGGCTGGTGTGTGTTGTGGCAAGAATAGTGTCTCCTCAAAAGCTGTGACAGAGAGTCACCAGCAGGTGGCAGCACACAGTAACAATACATGCACTTCACCTCTTCTAGCTTTCCTAGAGGAATAACTGTAAATCCCATACAAAGCACCTTCACATGCATACTGAGTTAAGTGACCTACTCAGGAGACCTGGACAGTGATGCTTTCAGAGCAGTACGACTCTCCGCTCACTGCTAAGTCACAAACGCAGTGACAGAATCGGGTCAGAGATGTGTGTTAGACTAAAAATAGACCCTCTGTTTCAAGGGGCATCAGTGTGAGTTGAAACAATATGGTCCTTTACTGGGAAATATCAATCTTTGAATCTATGCAAATAGTTTGCACAAGGCAGTCATCATGACGTGACATTTTGTAGAGTTGTAGTTGCAGATATAAGATGAATCCAAATATTTGATTATGTTGTGATTTCTTTTTTTGAGTTTCTTGTTGATTTTTGTCCTTTTTTTTTCAAAACAAGAGGTAAATAGACAAAAGCTAGTAAAAAGTCTGAATGTTAAGGAGAAAAATATTGAAATAAACAATCTCAATGTTGTTTGTGTCTCTTTAAACAACTGTTAACATGAAAAATTCACTAATGTTCCTTTTCTTAAATTTTAAAGGCATGTTTCCAAAATCAGAACGCAGAGGGCGAAAGGTTATGTCAGAGGACGGATCTTTGTAAATCAGTTAAAGCTGAAGATGGATAGTTGTCAGTCTTGAACACCCAGGCCTTTACTGTCCCAACAGCTCTGCCACCTCTGCCCGTTTAAGACATCAGTCGAGCTCACCCAAACTGTCTCCCGGCAACAGGGTAGCCACGGAGACAGTCTCTTTTGGATTGCTGAACTGCAGGAAGTGATGCTGTGGTTGAACAGGGTAATTATGGGTTGTTTGTTTTCTTGAAGATGATGCTGGCTGGCTACTTGTCAAGGCAGCAAGTTCAGCAGGAGCTCCATGTGCACAGCCTCCTGGGATTGGAAACGTGCACACAAAACGTGCCAGGCCCTCTGCCCATAATATTCTCTTAATAAGCTTGTGGGCTTACTCACTGTGTTTCTGTCTCTCTGTCAACGACGCTATCACATGCACACAGATTTATTTCATCAGAAAAGTGACAGGAGATTTTAGACTGGGTTTGGATATAAATGTGGCTTGAAGGCCTGAAATAAGAGCGAATAAAAACACATGTTGCACAGCTGCTTACAGCTCTCAGTTTTGGTTCTAGCAGCACTACATTCATACAGATTTGTGCAAGTGAAGCATTTCAAGTGAATGTTTTCTATGTCTCTGTTTAAGGCGAATCACCATGGTCTCTTGTCATATGTCTGCAGATATTTAGCTGTGCTTGAATTTGCACCAAAACCCAGATAATGACATCAGTGAACTTAAACTGAGACCCGAGGAAAGCGTTTTTTTTTTCTTCTCGTCTAGATGCATCCATCAGTTTCGAGCTACTATGAAACTGCTCATTTTTTTATGTGACAGTCTGCCACTATAATGAGATTCAAACGTGATGCATGGACAACTCCACTCCTCTCCTGTCTGAGCCAAACAACCAAAGTCTGTTTATGAGTGACTGATGATATTTACAACCCATAGATTTATTCTTAACTCATGGTTGGCGGCCAGACTGACATTTTCACAACGAGAATTGTAAATATTCAACGATAAATCAGAGCAACCGTGAACGAGGAAGTACATTTTCTATCATATCATTGATCTGAAAAGTAATTTTTACAAGAACTCAACAAATTCCATGTCAAATGAAGAAAACACATATAAGGCATCAGTCTAATGTGCACAGTCACTCAGTTCTGAGTGGATTAGAAAGAGTCGAACAGATCCAGAGGAGGAGTTTGCCACTTTGTTGGTTATTCTCTACAAACACAGCAGAGGAAAAGCTGCTGACTTGATGACGTCTCTTCAATCTGCAGAAGGAATAAAATGGACTCAAAGAGGCATTGAGACGCCAGTATTGAAGCGCATCTCAGCAGTGACATCACTGGCGCTCATGTTAAGGTGCTGCCTATTCAGAGAATCCTGCAAAGCTTTTCATTTCTCCTGCAGTGAGATGTTTATTGTGTTGAACCAAACCTGGTCTGAAGAAGCAGTCAGTCATCGCCTTTGCAAGTAGGTCCACAGCAAAGCCCTCCTAAATCCCATATTATTTTATCATTAGTATTTTACATCTTGACCAATGGATCTGAATACAAGGATCCTGATTCATTCTTGGTGCGTTTTCAATCATATTGCTAAATTGAGGCGTTCCCACAGAGTTCATAGTTACAGCTACCACAGTTTTGCAATAGCACATAATAAAGGAAGAAGACAAAAATAAGTCAGACTGAAAGTACAAAGGGGATGTTCAAGAACGATGACTAAATACAAGAATGTGTTCATAGACACAAAACCACAAAGATTATCCACCCAAATGTAAAGCTTCACTCAGCTCTACAGACTGTTCAGCATCTTGAAACGACTTGAGTTGATTTTATGTCAATTCAGCTGGTTTGTAACCTGCAGAACTGCACTGTGAAAACTCATAATCTTACCAAGTATATATAATTTTTTTAATTTCTGGTCAAAATATCTCATCACAATCAGTATACGACACAATTACCTAAAAGGTAACATTTTAGTAAGATATTGGAACTTGTTTCTAGATGGATCATCTTGAATATCTTGTTGTGAAACAATCATAATAATATCTTAATTTGAGTCATATCTCAGATGGAACAAGTTTTTATTGACATGTCATAAGGTTTTTAAGCTGCTGAGTTATTTGTTGAGGATAAATCTTGTTGTTTCAAGAAATAGACTTAGCTTGAATTAAGAAAACAAATATGCTTTATTTATATCTCCAGGTTAACAAGTCATACATGGCATTATGATGACTTATCTTATAGGTACATTGTGGCTATTTTTCTTAAATTGCCATTAAACCATGTCCATATGATATTTAAAAAAAAAAGGAAAAAACTGTAATTAGGTTTCCCTTTCTGTTCTGATGTACTCTGAATAGACTACATCACATTATTTAAAAATAACTCCCACACTCACTACAGACTCAAGAATGATATTTGATGATGTCTGTGAGATCATATTTCACTGGAATGTACTTTCTATTATTAAAGTTTACATAGTAGTATGCTGTATAATCAAAAAGACTTGTAGCATCCAGAAAAATATGAGCTTGAGCTGGGTAAGGAACTTCTACCTCATGAGCTGAAAAATGAAATTCCACCCAGCTGCAGTATTGCTCTTAGCAATGTGGAAAATGTAAAAAAAAAGGCTTTGCAGGCAGTGAAAGTGACAGAACCAAAATGGTCAGTCTTGTCTCTGATGGTTTTATTTGCTTCTGTATGTCATGATAAGGCATCAATATGAATTTCAGTGTGTTTTTGTGTTTCTCATCCAAGCTGTAGATATAATATGCAGAACTTATGTTTCATAATCCTCTGGTGACACCTTTATTTTGCCCAGAATCTTTCGTAAGGGACATGTTCACATAGGTTTCTGTAAAAATAAGTCAAATAAGCTCGAGCCAAAACTTACCATTCTTCACATCTCTATATCAAATAGAGACTGAAGACCCAACAAATGTGCTCACAGACTAATTCATACCCTAAATGACTAATTAATTTGCTTAAGCAGTTAAAACAAATGAAGTTTTTATTTCAAACCAAATGATGAATGTTATTATGATTCCTCAAGCCTGTTCTACCTTATTTGGAAAAAGACTTCAGGCTACATTTTTAATTACTCTACAAAAAAACAGCTTTCTTGCCAGAATTACTGCCACAAGGTTAATGAGCTTCTGTGGGTTTCCATCACAATTAGTTTGAGTAAAGGCTTTTCTTTTAGTGAAGATCATTCAAGGCAGGTTTAAGATGAAGTCTGCTCATACGTGCTTGTTACAAGTCATACTTCTGGATTGTCATTCCAACTTTACTTATGCTCCAGCTGGTTTGGAAGTGGTTAAAGTTATAATTGTCTGGTTTGATCTCTCTGCTTTTATTAACTGGAGCTAGCCTGCTGTCATCTGTGCCAGTGTGCGACTTTATGATCTATTGAACAGATGCCTGAAAGAGGTTTGATGCCTTGTATTCTCCAGCTGTGCTCTGACTTCTTTCTCCACAGCACTAAAGTTTGTTTTTACTCATCTATTTTCTGTCTTTAGTTTGATTTTCATCGGGTTATTTGTTGTCGCTGCTGCCATGGCTTCTGATGTTATGTAACGAGAATGTAATTTGGTTTTTCCCAAGCTGCCATGACTGATGAAAGTTCCTCTTTCCATGAAGTAATACTCTCTCTCTCTCTCTCTCTCTCTCTCTCTCTCTCTCTCTCTTACTCTGTTTTGTTTTCTTTCTCTCATCTGCTCTCTTTGCTTTCTCGTTGTGTGACCAGGGTGAACACACTGCTTTTGTAACACTTTGAGAAAGCCCTACAGTGTAATCAAATGTACTCACTCAAAGACCGAGCACCACTGCACACACACTTCTCAATGTCACTTAAAAACGCTTCATCAGACGGCTAAACACTGTCTGTGTACACAGTGACCGAGTGTGTTTGTGTGTCAGTGTGTGTGTTGCTACCGGGGCTTAGTCACAACGAAAAAGTTTTAAAATAACAGAGCGTAGTGTCTTGGCAGGCTGTGTTTAGTTTAAGAGGTGTGGTATCCATCTGCCCTGTTACTCTATGCTTGTGTGTGTGTGTGTGTGTGTGTGTGTGTGTGTGTGTGTGTGTGTGTGTGTGTGTGTGTGTGTGTGTGTGTGTGTGTGTGTGTGTGTGTGTGTGTGTTTGTGTGTCTGGGGCTTTGTTCCTTAAAGCATTTTATCAGCAGTTCTACTGACAGCCTGATGGCAGGGGTTCAACTTGAACATTCAGCCCGGCTGACGGATCAGATGCTCTGCTGACAGATACGCTCTCAAAGTCCAAATGGAAAAAACAAAGCAGCACATATAATGGCCATTTCCAAAAGTAAATTGTACAATTGATTTATTAAAATAGAAGAAGGAATAAATCAATAAGTGCTGGCCAGATGCTTGTGCTCATGCCCTGTTCCTGTGTTGAGTCATGTAAAAGCATGTTCTGCCTGATATATGTTTTTCTAAACTGAGTATTTTAGACAAAAGACTTGTCAGTTATGGCTTAGAAGTTGAATAAAGTGGCTGTGATACTTCAACACCGTGACAATCATTATTCACCGTCCTTAATGCCTCACACTGCTTGGACAGATACATTTATTTGAGAAAGGATGCTGGAAAAGATACAGCCCACTTTTGCTCATCATTGTTTGTCTAAATGCCAACTCATAGACTGCAGAGCCACACATATCATACCAGGGCAGTTGATGCAGCAGCCAAAGCTTTGAGCAATTTACTGTGAACTACATGCACTTTATCAAATAGCAGAAATATACACTTTTTTAACTAGCTAGCAAGTGCAAAATGAAGTGCTCAGGAGCCACCCCAGTCAAAAACACCTGGATTTTATGTAAAGGGAATTTATAACCCATGATTGGTATTTTCTTTGATATATTGTTTTTTTTCCCCTTTTTTTCTGTTGTTTTTTTATATTTTATTTTATTTATTTTTCTTCCTTTCTTAAATTTTCTAAAATTTTGGTTTTCTGATTTATTCATTTACACATGTCAAAAAAAAAAAGAAAAACAAATGAAATTTTTTTACTGAGACCACTAGTAAAATAAATGTTCTAATAGCTGTTGACACCTGGACTGCTCTAACCCCTCGTGCATCAAGAGTTCTGAAAACAGCTTCTATACACATTCATAATACAAAACATAAATACATTTTAAAGATAACAAAGCTTCTCTATGCTGTAGTGCCTCAACCCCAAATCATATATTTTTTTATTCCAACCAAAGGATGACAATATGCTGTTTTTCATCAGTAATGTCAGTCAAAGATTAACTTCAACAGTCTGCTGTTAATACACACTGGCTTTCCAGAAGCAGATAATCTGTCCACAGATGCGAGCGTCGTGTCTTTCAATAGTGTTTCCCTGCCAAACAGATTTATCCCCTGCAAACTGCACACCATCTACTGTAAACACCACCGAAACTCGTCAGACTCAGAGGAGGCCTCATCTAGCTTTATCAAATTTGTTTTACATGTTTGTTTTATATTACTGAATATTAGCATCATCTTAGGCATAGTTAATCGTATGGTAAAATGTAAAAAAAAGACATGGTGATGTCTGGCATGGATTATGAGATGGATCTGACTCTTGCACGTGCCTAATCTGACGCAGGACATCCTCTCATCCCTGGTCCATTCACTTTTTGAAACTCACATGACCACAGCGTCACCTGATTAATTGAGTGTGTGTGTGTGTGTGTGTGTGTGTGTGTGTGTGTGTGTGTGTGTGTGTGTGTGTGTGTGTGTGTGTGTTATCCCTCATGGCTTATGTGCCCCAGCTTGTTTGTGTGTAGTTGTCAGTGCATTTGCACAGTTTGTTTGTCTGTGTGTGTGTGTGTGTGTGCACTTGTGTGGATATAAGCCTATGGGTCACGTGGGTTTATGCGTCGACCCTAGAGCTCATCTAGTCTGATCTGATTTCCTCCCAGCAGACCGATGTGGAACAGTGGCCCAGATGTTGCAGAGATTAGCAAAGCCTGCAGTGTTTTGGTGGGGAAATCAATACGATGGGAAAAGTAATTCCGCACGTACGCACATTCCCCTTTAACGTGTCATACTTCACACTATTGTTCTGCTGCAGCTTGTCTCCAGCATTTACGATCAAAGCTAAATTCTCTGTGTGATGATGGCCTGATGGGTTGTACAGCTTTGAGGGCTAAATTGACAGCTATTAGATGAAATAGAAAGTATGTGTATAAAATATTGGTGGATCACTTACTTTAGTGATGTTGTGTTTCAAAGTAGAAGGACTCACAGGATGCAGCAGATGCAAAAACATACAAACCTTTTTAAATGGAAGTTATAATTATAGAAATATTAAGGCATTCATAAGTGACCACTCGTTTTCTCATTCAGCTACATACAGTGCCCAGCATAAGTCAGTACACGCCCTATTAAAAGTAATGTATTACTCAATATCTGGATAAGCAAAAGTACTTTTTCCAAAGTTTTGACAAAGCTGAGTTTAACATAACATTTTATTTACCATAAGATGAAAATAAGGGTGATATTGTAACTAAAATTTAGCTTTGTTCCCAGAATTTGATTTGGGTGTACTCATTTTTGCATCCTGATCTTAAATAAAAAAAAATACTATTTTTGAACGCAACTTAAAAAATCTTGGGGGAGTATTTTGTTGTATAGTCTGACATAGAAAATGTTCATTTCGAAAGGAAACTAAAGGTTTTCTGACAACTCTGAAGCGGTGTACCCACCTATGCTGAGCACTGTAACTCCACTCAGCAGAGTGTTTTCCATGGCTACAAAACAGGTGTTATATTTGCCCTAAAATGCCTAACACTATTTAAGATATCTGCACAGATCCACTGAGCATTTTTTGGTCTAATAGACGTCTAAATGTAGCGCAGACGACTGGTCTAAAATCAGGCTCCCGCAGGTCCAAAAATTAAAGGTTTTTTTAGACGTCTAAATTTAGACCAAGTTTAGACTAAATCTAAATCTGGGTTATATCTATACTTCACTGTATTTTGCTCAACGGCTATCATAATTATTTTGGTTAAATACTTGGAGATCAGTTACCAAATGCAATGTCTGAGCTCCGTCTAAAAATATACAGAACCTAAACGGTTGAAATTAGGTCAAAAAAACAAAGTAGACGTCTAGTAGCCGTCTACTGCTCAGTGGGGATCTACCTGGTAAAAAAGGAAGAAAAGTCAAGAAGCAGACTCCTGATATCATTCACATCATTTCATTTTAATAGATCTCTATCATATACATACAGTACAATATGCTCAAGACAGATTTTATGGCACATCCATTTTTGTTGTACATTTTGCAGTCGCTGGTATTGCTGTGAGGCTACAGTAAAGTGACCATTAGAATCTGTTACGTAGGTAGATACAGCGGGTGGATTGACCTCAGTGGATAAGAATAAGGTTGCTACAGCAAAACACATGCACTGTCAGGTTATATATTCCACTAGGGGTGGGTCACACATCCAGTTACACAGACCAATACTTGATGGGGTGATGTTATTTTCTACTAAACCCCTTAGTTGTTGTTTTTGTTTTGGAATACGCTACAACAGTGGCTACCGTGATCCTGGAGAGCTACTAGATGTTCATAGTTATAGTTCCACCTACAAATCATTTAGTTGAATCATTTCGAGCACTGCCTGTATACCTATGAAGGATCACTCAAAGAACATAATTCAAGCCTGAGGTTCAACCAAAACCTTGAACATCCAGTAGGAGGGAACAATAATGGTGAATAGGGATCTAGTATTCAGGTTTCTACTGCAATACAACTTTACCGTCAATACTACAGGTACAGAGTACTGCTAGGAGGTTATTCACATATGTACAAACTGCTGTGCAACAGCGCAGAGAGTTGACATGTGAGTGTGCGTTTTATCTTGAAGTCTTCAGAGCATGTTTGAGATAGAAAAATAAAACAGTGATCGACTACAATATACTGTGTGCCGCCATCGTACTTAAGTGCTGCTGTCCATTGTTCACCCTGTTATTAGTCCTCGTGTGAAAGAAAGCAGTCTTCACTCTTTCAGTCAGAATTTTAAAAAACGGATAAAACGATTGTCAGAAAATAATTTAAAAAATAATGATATAAAAAAAATGGCATCAAGTACAACCAAAAAGACGACGGCGGGTAACTTGAAACTCAATCTTACCCACTCATCACTTTTTCCATTTTATCAGCTTATCAGGAAGTGATAAAGGTGTGTGTGTGACGTGCACAAAGTCTGTACATTGAGTAGAAGAGTGTTCAAGAGCGGGAATGTGAGCACCTCCGTTATATTACCTGTTTCCATCCTTAATGTCTCTCGTTTTAAAACACACCACAAGGTTAAAATGTCCCCCTTTAGAGTCCCGTTTGATCTGCTGAAAGTGCTTCACTTACTTGGCTTGGCACCCAGTCTCCATTAACAGGAGACTTTTTGTGTCTCTAAATGTGCAAGGGTGGCAATTGGACTTTCTCCCAGTTATCCACCATGAGTGTAAAACAAAAGGAAACAGCATACAAAGAAAAAAAAACAAACAAACAAACCCATGAGTAAGTGGCTAAAGCAAGATGATAAGGAACGTATGGTTGAGGATGGAGGAGTGTGGAGGTGCAGCAGTAAATGGAGCAGCTGTCTGCGTTTTAGATGACCTGGCAGCAGCTGTGTGGGGTGGGGGTGCAAAGCAGACCCTCTTTCGGGCTTCGGTGGATGTTGACGGAGAGAGTCTTGTCGCTCAAAGGCATCTGCAGCACCCGGTTCTTCATGTTCCTGTGATTCTCTCTAGCCAGGTCCAGCTCTCCCAGCCTCAGGGTGCCTGTGCAGGGTCCCTCCAGCAGCGGGTCTGCAAGTGCGTCTCCCAGTGGGGGCTGCGGGTGGTACAGGTTCCCCCTTGGCGAAGGGCCACCTAGGAGGGAGACCTTATCCAAGCTACCGGTGGAGCCACCCATGCACATCCTCCACATTGGACGATCCTGGGTGTCTCCGACCACGACATTAGCGCTGCCCCCACTACCTCCCCCTCCTCCCCCCTTCAGGTTATGAAACTGGGAGCTCAGACAAAGACTCATTAGCTTTAAGCTTTCCACTAGACCGCTAGCAGCTTTAGGTGTGCCCTTGGTTTGGCCTGAACCTGATCCAGGACTAGCACAGTTGGAGGGGCTTCCTTGCCCTGACCCTGTTTTCTCTCTATTTTCTCTCCTGCCCTCTCTCTCTTCCCCGTGTCCAGCTACAGCTGCAGAGTCTGGTTTATGGCTTTCTGTGTCATCGTCACTGGTCTCTGGACTGGGTGTAAAAGCAGCAACCGGTGCTTTAATCCCAGAAACAGTTTTAGGTGAAGAAGAGAGTGTTAAAGGAGACGGTATCCTAGAGTTCAGATTGAGACTAAGGCTGGGTTTGGGCGGGCCCAGTCCATTCAGCTCCCTTTGCTCCTCCTCTTCCTCTTCCTCTTTATCCTCCTCATGGATCTGGTTAAGTACTGGAGCACTCATACGGGATGTCAGCCGGTTAGCAGAAGAAGACACAGACGATGATGATGATGAAGGGGAGGCGGAGGCTTTGCAACGAAGCACCACCTGAGCTGGCAGAGTAGAGGGGGATAATTTGTCTTCTCCTCCCTCTTCCTCCTCATCCTCCTCTACGCTGAAAAGACTAGGACTCCGTGGTTTGCAGGGGCCCACTGAGTTGAGAGAGCCCAGCCTGAGGGGGTTGGAGTGGGGCTTTGCCAGAGGCCTGAGACTCCTCTCCTGGTTCTGTCGAGCAGGCTGCTGCTGGCTGAGTGCTAGGGTGTTGTTCTCCTGCCGTTGGCTGACGTCCAGCAGAGCGGTTTTGGGCCTGGGACCTTTGTGGAGGCTCTCAGCGCTGCGTGCAGGAGACTGTGGCCCCCCTGGGTGGGAGATAGCTGGACCTCCCAAGCCATCACTGACATCCTGGTGAACATCAACTCTGGTGGGCCAAGACTGCCTGTGAGGGTTAAAAAAATACAGACTTAAGTACTCTGGAAAACTTTTACTATACTGTGTTGAAATATCGTGACGCCATCATACGGCTAATTTGCTGACTAAGAAACCACGCTTTCTTTTCAATGGGTGAAGGTGTGTGAGCATTTTGGCAGCATGTTTGTACATATTTGACCTTATCAGTCACACAAACACACCTTTTACAGGCTCAACCCACAAACACATGATTGGCATTGTCAGAGAAATGATTCCAGTCACCAACCACTATCCTTCAACTAGTGAAGCGGTGGAATCCAAAGCACCGCTGCCCGGGGACAAGTTAGCTCAAATAGGAGCGGCAACTGTCATTGCTCACATGCTTGTGAGGCCATTTGATGTAAGAATGGACGCGGGATAAAGAGAGCAGTCTGCAGATATGTGTGCAATGTGCTAATGCTGTCTGCTGATAATTGTCTGAGATTGTCTTGAATGAAATTCTCCTGAGGGCAAGACAAGCTTAGCATACAGATGAGGCTTGGTTCTGTACCACGCTGTGGAAAAAATTTGATGATCAAGGTCCATAATTAACTATCATTGTTTGTGTAAATGTTTGTATGTCTCACAAAGAAAAATAAAACAAATGTGTACAGTAGTGCAACCTCATTTAATTTTCCACTTAGGCTAGGGCTGGGCGATATCAAATCAATATCACGATATATTGAGCAGTTCACCTCAATAACGATAAATGGACGATAACTACTCCACATGCTGCTCACCCCCTCCCACATTAACTTCGTCTACTTCAGCCGCCACTCCAGCCGCTACAACTTTTGAACCGTCCTCCATCTCTTCACCTGTCTTTCCCTCTTTGTTACGGACTGGATGGAGTGGAGTCTCTGACATAGGACAGTGTCTCAAAGGGTCATGAGACCATAGCCTACCTACACACATCCAAAACCAACTTTCATTTATTTATTTTTCTGACTTGGGCAAAATAGCGTCGGTTATATCCAAATTTCGGTATCAGTAAAATTCTGGTTTATCGTCCAGCTCTACTTTAGGCCACTATTCTAAAACCCCTGGCTTTGTTTCTGGTCTCTATGCTGTAACCAGGCTAACTGGATGCTGCCTTTTAGCTTCATAACCACTAAACAGACAGAAAGTAGTGGTATCAAACTCTTGATGCTAAACTAAAAGGAATTTAGATTTTTCCATTTCTTTTACCTGAGAGAAACATCTTATATTCTGTATGAATAACTTACACCTGAACAAATGTGAAAAATTGACTGAGCTGTCATTTTTAAATGCTTAAAAAAATCCCATTTCACTTTTATATTCTATTCATTGTGATCAAAATAAGTGCTGAAGATGCTGCTGGAGATTTGACCAGTGAATCTGTGTGACTCAAAATAACTGTCAACAAAATAGTTAAGAGATATCATCCATACATACACCTTTCTATAAATCGACCAATCAATCAAAATCGATCAATCTTAATCAACCTAACGCGTAAAACATTACTTAATAAACAGGCGTTAACCTGTTTGTATGTTTGTAAATCCTTTTTTTATTTTGTAGTTGTTATATGTTTACTCACTTTTCTTGTTCTGTCTGATATCACCAAAATAAAAAAAATAACAATTAAATTAAAAAAAGTAATAATGACATAACGCCAATTATGTGCAAGTGTTATCTCAAGGTGCTTTACAAAAAGAACATTACTTCACCATACTCTGTCAAGATTAACCCTCTCTTTTCCCACCTTATCTACCTTGAGCAGAGCATTTCACAGTGTCGACTGACGATAAGGTGGCGGTGGGCCACAGAAAACACAGCAGACGGCGAGAATCCTATTATTATATTTGTTCTGTATTCAGTAATTCTGAAGAAGTTCATCAGATACCTGCTTGGTTGGATGTAAAGTAGTTCCTGAGAAAAGTAGTTTAAAGTTTTTCTCTTGTCCTGTTTTGATTCTATTTTCTAGTTAAATGGCAAAAGCCTGTGTTTCAAACTCTTGGCCGTTTTCTTTAAAGGTTTAAAGTAATAAAATAAATGTTGTTATCTGCTTTCAAAATATTTTTCACAGGATTTTCATGATAATGCTGCCGACCTTCATCCTCTATTCTCAGTCCGTCTTCTAGTCCCTGCTGAAAAAACGCCCTGACTGTCCATTTGCTGTCAAAATTTCTTCTGTAAACTGACAGTATGAGGCCCTGCAGAGGCAGCATTCTGTCTATCTCCAGAGAGGTCTGTGTGTGCATGTGTGTGACTGAATGTACCTGAATTGGGCCTTGCTTGGGCTGGGTGATCGCGTCTGACTGTGCTGCTCCTTCTCTTGCCTCTCCCTCAGCATTCTCTCAGCCAGCAGGAAGTACGTCGCTGTGATGTGGTTGTACTGATTTGACTCCAGAGCCCTGAGAGGACACAGAGTGCATCAGTTTAAATTCCAGAGCACACACAAGTTCACAGAGACATACCCACAGTTGAGGACACATGAACACACAGATCAGGACGATCCAGGACTGCGAGTCAAAAGGAAGTGACGAGGGTGAAGATTTAATTTGACATGGCAACGGCTCAAGACTGACTGCCAGCTGGCTGTTAATGGCAATTAAACTGCTGACGGCACTCAATTACCCTGAAGCCGGACAAGTGGACTGTGGCTTTTTTTTAGATTACACAGGAAAGAATAGCTGCTTGTTAGTTCATGCGTGTGTGTGTCACATGGAGGTACACATACTCAGTTATGGTGTCTCTGTCTGCAATGCCCCCGAGCACCATACGCTGGATGATAGAGCCGTGCTCCTCCTCAGACAGGCTGCGATGGGATACCAGAGGGGTGGACAGCTTGGTGGCAGGGGAGGGGTCCACACCTTGAAGCCATTCGTGGCCCCCTATCTCCTCTAATGTTGCTCGTCTCTTGGGATCCCTCTGCAGCATGTGAGCTATGAGACTGGAGGAAGTCACAGAAACCAGGGTTATGCAAGAACTACAGGAACATCTGACCAATACTCTATTTATATTTAGATACAGAACAATATTCTCGAGCTGTCATTACATAACCACATATTTCATATCATGGGGAGGCAATCAGAAGCATCACAAGGTTCTCCTCATTCCTTATTTTGCCTTTTTTTCACTTGGTACCAGAAATAGCAACAGTATTGTATTCATTTCTGAAAACCTAGAGGGGCATCGTCTCCAAAATAAGTCAGTCAGAGCAGAAATGAGGGCAGTCAGACATGCAGAGAGGTTGTACATAAACTCAGGGTTAGCCAAACTTGTCTGAAATAGAAAGTCAAGACAAGTGGTAATGATTAGCCAAATGATATGTTATCACATTTCACTGTAGTTTGCCGACTGAATAGGACTTGAACTATGACCTAGTGGGCTCACTGTGATTCCCTTCTTATGAAATTAAGGATCATAAAACTTCACTAAACTTCATTGTGCTTACTTTCAGTTTTATTTCCAAACTGTGGCTGAGATTAATTGGCTAAATGGCTCGTTTATTGACAACTTATCAAATGATCTGAATGGACCTGTTTCATGCCCCATCTCTCCTGGCTTTTGATATACAACGCCCATTAAAAACTGTCACAAAAGTGAAGAAAATGAAGATTTTATCAAACCAGAAACAACAACAATGTCTGTTATGTAAACATCTATTTATGTTATCGGATGTTTAAGTCATCTGGTAACAGTCATCTGATAATTGAGTCTTTGACTGGTAGCATGTACAAAACAGGTAAATACCTGCCTGATCTAAAGGTAAGCAGAAAAGAAATGTGTAATAAATAAACAGAATTACTCTTTATTGCCTCTATGCTGCCCTCTACCTCCAATGATGGAAAAAGATGTTACAAAACACACACTTTTTTGTGCTTACAACTGTTTGTTTATCCACCAACAACTCTGCAAACATGACGAGATGTAATATAAATGTACATTCACCCTCTTAGTTCATATCAGCAGCATTGTTCTTATACTTTTAAGTCCAAACTTAACATCAAACGAACCCTGCAAACAAGCTATGGCCTCTTACATTAATCCTTGCAGTCTAGCTATGACAGGCATAGCATAATTGACCCCTCTTGCAAAACACTTTGCACAAAATAAGAAGTAGCACTGTTTCCTGAAGGCTGCAGGGGTGAGTCAGCGAGGATGAGTGTCAGTATCTAAAGTATTATGTGTGTGCTAGACAACATGTAATAATGAAATCATGTGCAGGAACAATGTGCTTTTAAATCCGAAGCCATCCAAAATGTTCCCAGCACCTATTTTGCCCCGCTCTGCTTTGACGCATCGTTAAACCCTCACAATGTTAAAAATAGAGGGCTGATTTTAAAGGGTGCATTAGATACACTTAACGCTGCACTGCATCTCTGGTGAAGCAGCTGACTGCTGCAGCGAGTGAAAGCAGGACAACGAGGAGGAGCAGGAGAGAGGCCGCTCCTCTCTCTTCGGTCTCTTGTCTTCACACATCTATAAACATGAAATATGCAGTATCCGCAGAGTACTCTGTCCATCTGTGTGGGTATGTGCGTACGTGCTACTTACTCTCGGCATTCGTTGGAGATATGTGGAGGCACTGTGTATTTACAGTCCATGATCATGGTTAGTGTCTCGCTGTCGTTCGCCTCCTGGAAGGGGGGTTGTCCGCACACCAGCATGTACAGGATCACCCCCAGACTCCAGATATCTGCAGCGGCACAGAGAGAGAGCATTCAGTTAATACCAAAAACCCCTAAATGCACACTCAGAGAAAAAGTTTGCATGTTTCAAGGGGGACCACAACAGGAATAAGAGACAACATGACAGATGACAGTGTAACACATATGTTGTTTCTGCCTAGTGACCTAGATAAAAGAGCTGTCTAGCCCCCCTGGTTCAAATGAAGCATGAATAACACTCGATCAGAGTCATTTCTGTAAATATGCACATCTATCAGACCGGAGATGAAGCTCTGCGCCGCAGCCGCCGCGAGCGTCGTCCTCGCAAACACGCACGCATGCACTCCCACAGAAACACTCAGTCCTCAGAAAGTGGGTTAACATGTTCATCCCTCAATGCTTCATACAAATGCTAATTTCATGGAGCACTACTCTTGGTCCGATTAGCCGTTTTAAAGGAGCAACTTTATGCTCTTGGCGCTCTGGTCTGCAGAATGGTCCACTGACACACATTCAGCTGTCTGGCTAAGAGGTCAGAGATGGGGACAGCGCAGTTTTTCCTTTTTTGAGTCTAAGTTTCTTTATCCTTTAATTTCTCTTTTGTATTTGTATTTATGCCGCTGTAATCTTGGAATTTACAGCAGCTGAAAGGTAATACCTTATCTTATCTTATCTTATCTTGGCAGTTTCTCTGGCAGAATGCTGACCCTTTGAAAAAAACTGCAAGATCTTCAAATAATATTCACATAATAATAAAAAATAAGAACCAATACAGATAAATATGGTTGTACTTGAATAGCGCTCCTGTCTTTTGACCTCTCGAATGGCTTTTACACAACATGTCATATTCACCTACTGACACACACTAATGACTGAGCATGCTATACCAGCTCTTCATAGACACTAATCTCAGGCAGACACATTGACCCTGCTCTGGCTTATACCATAAATATATAAATACCAAATCATATACCAGTTAAATCCTCCTTTATCCTTGTGAGGAGCATAAATGTTAACAAACCCCACAGTACCATGTTCTGTTGTATTTTTTGCCACTTTGGAGCAGCAAAACAAACTTTAAACACGAGAATGACATTAAGCCTTGAAGACTTGAAGCTAGCATGTTAGCAAATGTTAAACAAATAAGACCCTGCAACAACAGCTATCATAAAAGTACTTCTTGTTAGCTAGTAACTTCTTCCATTAGCTAGTAACTTCTTCAAAGACTTGTAGCTAGCATGTTAGCAAATGTTGAACAAATCAGACCGAAAAAAAAAAAGCTATCATAAAAGTAGTTCTTGTTCGCTAGTAACTTCTTCCATTAGCTGGTAACTTCTTTAAAGACTTGTAGCTAGCATGTAAGCAATTGTTAAACAAATCAGACCGAGCATCAACAGCTATCATAAGTGTACTTCTTGTTAGCTAGTAACTTCTTCCATTAGCTAGTAACTTCTTTAAAAACTTGTAGCTAGCATGTTAGCAAATGTTGAACAAATTAGACCGAGCAACAATAGCCATCATAAAAGTACTTCTTGTTAGCTAATAACTTCTTCCATTAGCTAGTAACTTCTTCAGACTTGTAGCTAGCATGTTAGCAAATGTTGAACAGATCAGACCAAGCAACAATAGCCATCATAAAAGTACTTCTTGTTAGCTAATAACTTCTTCCATTAGCTAGTAACTTCTTCAGACTTGTAGCTAGCATGTTAGCAAATGTTGAACAAATCAGACCGAGCAACAGCAACAGCCATCATAAAAGTACTTCTTTTTAGCTAACAACTTCTTCCATTAGCTGGTAACTTCTTCAGACTTGTAGCTAGCATGTTAGCAAATGTTGAACAAATCAGACCAAGCAACAACAACAGCTTCTTGTTACTACTTCTTGTTAGCTAGTAACTTCTTCCATTAGCTAGTAACTTCTTCAAAGACTTGTAGCTAGCATGTTAGCAAATGTTGAACAAATCAGACAGAGCAACAACAGCCATCATAAAAGTACTTCTTGTTAGCTAGTAACTTCTTCTATTAGCTAGTAACTTCTTCAGACTTGTAGCTAGCATGTTAGCAATTGTTGAACAAATCAGACTGAGCATCTAAAGCTATCATAAGTGTGCTTCTTGTTAGCTAGTAACTTCTTCAGACTTGTAGCTAGCATGTTAGCAAATGTCTAACAGATCAGACCGAGCAACAATAGCCATCATAAAAGTACTTCTTGTTAGCTAATAACTTCTTCCATTAGCTAGTAACTTCTTCAGACTTGTAGCTAGCATGTTAGCAAATGTTGAACAGATCAGACCGAGCAACAATAGCCATCATAAAAGTACTTCTTGTTAGATAATAACTTCTTCCATTAGCTAGTAACTTCTTCAGACTTGTAGCTAGCATGTTAGCAAATGTTGAACAAATCAGACCAAGCAACAACAGCTATCATAGGTGTGCTTCTTGTTAGCCAGTAACTTCTTCCATTTGAATGTCATCTAGTGCTAGGTAGTAAGATATTCTCAAGTTTTCTGTGTCTTAAAAATTAAAGCTATCAGCTACCTGCTCTGAATGTAGGTTAAAGACGGTAGGCAGAGAAACCAAAACGCTAAACCTGGAGCTAAATGATGCTAAAAAGCTCCATAAGATTAAAAAGTGCAGATCCTGCCACATCTCTAATGCTTTGTTATGGAAAACACTTCAATATCACACAGTCTGCACATTAGCCATCACGTGTATCCTAGACTGATTATTTATAGAAATACACCGGTAAGTTCAGCTAATATGCGAGTCTTTACTCTTGGAGTTTAAGTACTACGTGTCTTCTCTTGTACACAAAGATCACTCCTCTAGCTGTGTGAGTTTGTCTCATAGATTTTGTGTTGATTAAGCTTTTCGGCTATGCTGCTCAGGGTGCACAGGCTAAACATAATTTCTAACCAGAAAATATAAGACTGAAAAAATAATCCAGTGCACACCCTGTGAAGCAGATGACTTTTCTCTAAGGACTGAGAAATAGACATATTAATTCCTAGCAGAACAAACCCTCTGTTGTGTAACTCTCTCTCTGTCTTCGGTAAAGACATGGTGAGCCTAAGTGGGTTAATCCTCCCAAAACCCTTGGGATATGTCTTCATATGACAGCAGTTTGCCAGGATATGTTGGAGATTTCTATCTAGTAAGGTGAATGTGCCAGTTTACTGTGGGTGGTGAGTATTTATTGCTCTGAGGCTGTGAAGGAGCGTCTCATGCTGCTGATGGAGGGAGCAAACTCTGCTGCAGTCCCCACCACCATCTTACCCCCCAGCCAACGTATCCTAGCAACCATGACCCTGCTCCCTTATTACGTGCGTCAGCCGTCCGCCAAACTTCCTTCCTCAATAACTTTATTTATAACCCAGATGGTTGACACATCTCTGAATTACAGAGTTCACATTACTGCACATATGCATCCCCTAAACCAACAACACTGGCTACTTGGTGACAGCTGCGAGTGTAAACATCCTTTTCCTCTGTTCTGAATTACATTTTAACAGCCATTGTTTCCCTGACAAAACCAACAACCACTCCCATCATGTGTCTCAACGCGGTTAACCCCTGGGCTGATCCGCCAAGTTCAGCATCCTGTCCTGCTGATTATTATGTAACATGTTTTCAAAAAGATCCTCCACTTGGTCAGGTTAATTATGCACAGATATGCTTTGAATTATGCATGTGCCTGGGATATGTTCTGTGTAATTGCTATTAAGTGAGTAATTTTTTTTTTCTTTTTGAAGTGCAGCTTGTGCTTCTTGAAGAGGAAGAAGAAATCTATATTTAACTTTCCATTTACTGGAGACAAAAAGGAGAGAGCCCACATGCTGCATAACATCAAAAAGCAAAAAGAAGGCTGGCATCTTTTCATAGCACTTATTAGGTAATCATCTACTCCTACAGTTTTACAAACATGCTTGCACTATGCTGTTTTTTTTTTTTAATTGCTTGTGTGAGATCCAAATTTCACACATTTTCGCTGTCTTATTTTCCACAGAAATCCTTTGGTTTACCCTCAGTTTTCCCTCAGCATTTAATCCATACACCAGAGGCGTTCTCCGACAATAAATAAGCCAAAGATGCCACAAGGGAAACTGGGAAACTGGGTAAATGATCTGTACTTTTCATCACAATTGCTATCACAATTTTTGATGTCACAGACAAACACATTACAAAACTAGCACATTAACAATAATGAGAGTCATTTTCATGTCTTAGATTGAGTCCTGATACCTGCAGTTGCCCTGGAGTGTTTTACACAACAACAAATAAGAAAACAAGAAATCATAAGACACAATACCGCTGAGGAAGCACAACAAATCACAAACACAAAAATCCAAAAGTACAAAGACTAGGAAAAAACAACAAATCATACAACACTATGAAAAATCATGAATACTAATACCCAAACAAAATAACAGATCCCAAAACACAACATTAACATCCAGAAGGACAGCGAGTTTGTCCAATCAGTGACAACTCCTGTCGCCTTCTCTGATCCAGGTTAAAAGTGCTGTGTTTTCTAATTTCCTGTAGTGTCTTCTATTTGTTGTGTCATTGGATGTTGTGATTAATGATTGATTGAAGTTTATTTTTTTAGACATATAAAAAATTATAATAAAAAATAAAGAATACAACAATAAATGATAAAAAGTTATCCATGTTCAAAAAGGAGTGGGGTGAAGTCGGAACTTAGTCCAACCCCTTCTCCTACACTAATGATTTACATATATATCATAATATTATATAATAATATTAATAATCATGATAATAGTAATAAAAATAATCAATAATGATAATAGTAACTATGATTGTACAATGTTCACCCTCTGTATGAATGCACCTGCATTAATTTTAAAGGACAACGAGAAGAGAAGGAAGAAAGAAAGGACTAACAATAACAAAAACAATAAGAAACATAACTTTCAGAAAGGACCAGTTAATGACGTACATAAATATAAATAGAAAATAAATGACAAATAAGAGCATGTGATTTCTGATTTGTTATGTCTTGTAATTTGTCATCGTTTCTTGTGATGTGTTGTGTTTTTGAACTTCAGGGCCACCATACAGACACCAAACATCAAGGATTGCACAATATTATCAGCATCGTACACGTTATTGGCAGACAATAACCTTAAAAGTGAACTATCAGGAGTGGAACACGTGAATATTATTACTGACATGTACAGCCAATAAAGTGGTGTGTTAATTATGGGTTCCCAAAGACATTGTGGCCCTGCCAACAACGCGCTTCAACATGTCGGCTGCATGTTCTGTTTTTCATGTCGCACAAGTGAAATGAGAAACAAAACAGCATCTCAAGAACCATCATCCTGAACAGCACTAAAGGAACAATTGATCATTTATTGGGGACGCACAGAAATTTCTTATACCTGCTGTTGATAACATTACTTTGCCGATAATATGATGTGTCCTTCGTATTTATAGAATCAAATGTTGTTTGTCTTGTTTTATGCATCTTTTGAAAACTAACAGACTTGTCAAGATGACAGGACCAGATCATGTGTGAGACTTGGTGTTCATCACAATGCAAATAACGTGAATGTTTACACTTGGTATTAGTATCGACCAAATCAAATATCAACAAAAAGATCCAATATTGTGCATCCCTTTGTTGTATTTGAGTTAATGATTAATGCGTGAAGTAATCCTCCTGGAAAGACCTTTTGACCTCTTTGATTAACAACGTAATTGAGCCTTTTCTTCTTCTCTTGTAATTTGGCGTTTTATTCCCTCCTTCTGTCAGCTGTAGGACTGACTTCTGATGCAGCATTTCTCTATTTTTGATCACTTTTCATCTAAAATTATCCCCAGCCCTACCTAAAAAGAGATAACAACTCCAAACAAGCTCCACTTGAGAAGGCAGAGTGTGGACAGCCTCTTTATCTCTGTGATAAACTGGGATGGCAGCCACCTGGCACATCATCAGCAAACTTCAACACCCTACATACAGACTGTCAGCAGGTACCTTGGCAGCACTCAGATCCCAGGCCATGTTACCTCGGAGTCCCACACGTCAAGACTTCTGGCCTGCATTCATCCTGCTCCACATCAAACTATGCTGATAGAATCGCACAACATTACATCCCGACTGGGCGGATAATCCACGCAATCAAAACATCATCATCTCAGCTGAATGAACAATAGCAGACAGGCGGTACCAACACTCCAGAGGGGGGAACACACACAAACACACACACACACACGCTGAAAATGTCCACAAATGTCTGATTCATCATCTGGGTCAGACAGGCTTTACAGGACAACTGACCTCACATGTGCAGCCACTCACAAAGCCATCCAATCCAACACATGCAGCCAAATTACAGAGACTATCATTACTCTTTTTCAGTATCTTTGAGCAGCTCATCTGCTTGGCACAAAAGAGACAGAGGCAGAGTGAAGGCAAGCAGAAGAAAATAGCCACGGCGAATCCATTCAGTCAGAAAAACAGAAAATGCTCTTCCCTTGCTCTGACGCAGTGCCCTCTGGGTAAACAGACGAGCCTCTTCATGCTTTTTTTTTCCCTCCCTTTTCTCTTGTCCTTTTTTACGCTTCTTTACCTCTCCCTCTACCCTCGTATCAGCAATATTCTTTTATTTCTTCTTCTATTGCTTTTTAATTTCATAACTAAGCAGTGACTTAAGTAGGCACTGGTCCATTTTTGGCTGGGGGAAACAGAGGGACAATCATGGGCACTGCTTAAAGGAAGGAAGTGCTGATTAGGCTGAAGGAACCCACTTTAGCCTGATTTGGAGCCAGATTTTTTTATTCACCGCCAGACAGTTGTAAATGTTGATGAACTCAGCTGCAGACAGTAGTCAAATTAAGGGGAAGGTGCAATTATTGTATTCTAATTCAAATTCTAGTCTAATTTCTAAAGTGCTCTAAACATGCTGAGCTTTCAGCACTCCCTCCTCTACAGTCTGATAAAGCTGCATGTGCGTCATGCTGTCTGTGGGGTCCATCCAAAGTCCACTAGGTCATGTAATGCGGTCAAAGTATAGACAGTGATATCAGTAGGTCATATCAGCAGATAATGAGCATGTGAATCTAAGAGCAGCATCACTAAACCAGGCTGAGTACAAGACAAGCTGTACACACTGGACTGAGAAGGTGCTCCATTTAAGTTCTTAGCTGAAACAACCACCTGACAAAATTATCAGCAGATATATGTTCTCTTTGAGGGTCAACTGGACTTACCGACAGCAGGAGCGTCATACTCGTCCCCCAGCAGTATTTCAGGAGCAGAGTAGGCCAGTGAGCCGCACGAGGTGTTGAGCGTTTTCCCGGGCTGAAACCGGTTACTGAAGCCAAAGTCGGTCAGCTTGACGACCCCTTGCTTTTCAAAAAACACCACATTCTCCGGCTTTAGGTCCCTGTGCACCACATGCAGTCGGTGGCAGTAGGAGATGGCGTGGACAATTTGGGCAAAGTAACACTTGGCCACCTTAAAAAAGAAGTCAGGAACAATGTTAAGTCATTGTGACATTAACCAGTTAGATATTTTTGTACTTTAAGCAATTATGCCGCGTTGATGTCCGAGCTGGGAATGACGTCACACCCGAGTTAAAATAACTTTCGTAGCTTTTTTCCGACTTGGTAACTCAAACGCTGGTAAAAACAGGTGCAGCGTCATTCCCATCTCGGATATCTGACTTTCGAGGTAACTCAAACGCAGCATTAAAACCCACTGGAAGTCATTGAGACAAGAAGCAGGAGGTGTTGATTGGCAGGTTTTGTCACCTTTGATCAAACCTAGCTAGTCGTTTCTCAATGCCCTCTCTTTTCTCCATCAGCCACTCACCTCTTCACTGAGGCCTCCTTCGTGCTTCATGATGCAGTCATACATGTCTCCTCCATCTCCCAGCTCCAGGATGAGGTATAGCTTAGTGGCTGTGTCAATGACTTCATACAGGCGCACCACGTTAGGGTGCTGCACCATCTTCATGCATCGCACCTCCTGGAAAAGATGCCCCCGTGCCACTGGGTCTAGCTTAGTCTTGTCTATCACCTTTACAGCAACCTGGAGGAGCAACATAATGAGGGCGATTAAAAGTTTTCCATACTGTAAACTGATCGGAAGTGCACGTGATAAAGATGATACGATTGCCAAAGAATGATACCACGAACAATAGCTGTTACTCAAGTCAAGTTTCAAACATGTCTAGAAGCAACACTAGGCTCATCATGTGATGCTAAACCAACCACAAGGGCCAAGATCAACACTAAATGTTGATATTAATCCTCTGGTTCACGTTTGAGACATGACTCAAATTACTATGTGGAACTAGTCAGACATTTTTGGTATGTCTGTGTGGTAGGGTGAGGCTGACAACCATAAAAGCAATTCGGAAAGGAGGAAATTTAATCACTTGCATCAGAACATTCCACTGCATGCACAGACACAGACGAGCATACCTTCTCTCCAGTGAAAACATGCCGCGCTAATTTGACCACAGCGAAATGTCCCCGCCCCAATGTCTTGTCCAGATCATAGAGCCCGGCGATCTTTCCGTCATGATGACGTTTAAGCCCCGCCATTGCCTTTGCTGAACAGGGAAGGAGGAGTCTCCTCTTCGTGCCGGCTGGTTTCTGATCAGTCCTCCATGTCCAATGAAGAAGGCTGAAGTTAGGTAGTTCAGTTCCCCCCCCAGACCCACTTATTGGTCTTTTTATCTCAAAGATTCAGACGACAGTCAAAGAAAACTGTTGGAGAGATTTTTCCGTCTGCGATGATAGTGCTCTTCTCAATTCAGTCCCATCCTCTGGAGAATCTGGGAATGAAAACGGTACAACAAGAGAGAGGGAATCAATCTTCACTTGCTCATATTGGCAATGTAGCACATCAATAAACTGATTCACTGCTATGGAGGGAATCCTGCTAAACCCCAAACCCTGAGTCACGAATGAGTCTGATTGACCGCTATGCTTCAGGCTGCGTTCTCTGCGTGTGAGTGCATCATTAAATAATTTGACCCACTGTCACTGCTGAAGCCCTTACTCAGACAATGATGATGTTCAGCATTTTAGCATGCATAATAGTTACATTGCAAAAGAACTCAGATCTTACTGAGTGTATTAGACCGATAAATACCTCATTAGACTTAATGTAAATCAAACTGTCCCAATAAGTTCACATAATAACTTTATTTTAAGACATTAAAGAGTTTAATTGAATATATCTCATAAAAATAGCTGCAGTGAGCAAAATTGTCAGGTTGAGTGTCATAGAGGAAGGTTTTTGAGAAGATTTTGGCTGCCTGCATCAGCATTTTTTATTTCTTTTTAATCACTGTAAATGAAGTCATAACTTTCTGGCTTATACTATCTTTAAAAGAAGTGTATATCCAGACTTGTCAAGTCAAAGTTGCTTCAATTATGTGTAAAGAAATGTTATAGTTCCATGTGTTAGCACACTAAACATGGTAGTAGGAACAAAAAGACAGCAGCAAAGCTCATGGATATTTCAAGGAATTTGTTATTGAACGGAGGTGCTGTATCTTTTTGATCTTTCACCAAAGTTCATCCAGAGGAGGAAACTATTTCAAACAAAATACCATGAAACTGTGGCTAACCGGAGAGATATTTCGGTCTTGGAAAAAATTTGTGGTTCATCTGATCTGGCATTCATTGTTAAATCCAGAACCACTGGGCCAACTTGTGTCACGACAGAGGACACATTGGCACATACTGTATTCATTAAACACGAAAGAAATGCTCCAACTTTCAAGTGGAAAACAAAGTTTTCAAACCAAAATAGAACTCAGACAACATCTTTATACAGTTTGAAGATTCACAGCTCAAAGTTTTAGTCCTGATAAGTAACAACACTTTATTTATTTACAGATTGGTTCTCTAGTTCACAATGTTCCATACAAATTGACACCAACTATGACTGTGTCTGCCAAATCTATCTTTGAGTAATATTTATCAGTCTTTTAATCAATAAATCGAGCTGCACTTTTCTCAGCTTTTCTGAGTAAACTTTAGTATCATCCAGAGATTTTGCAGTCTCCTTTTTTCATCATCAAAGTCAGATCATAAGATTTTTTTCTCCCCCTTGAGTTGAAGAAACTATACGCTACTTCATTTCAATGTCACAGCACTCACATGTCTAACCCTCTGCTCTTCACCACACACTACTGTCGTCACTCTGTACGTTACTTCACACAGCCCTGATTATGAAACAACACCTTCAGGGGAGGCATGGCATTCCTCTTCCAGGAATCTACCTGCGTGCCAACAGCACAGAGAAAAGGAAAAAGGAAAAGAAAAAAAAAACCCACAATCCATGGGCACAGAACATTCCAGCCCGGCAGTCCTCACCTAGGTGTGTCCTGCTCACCTGGAATCACTGAGACATCAAGAAACCAAATAGCTGTTGCCATGGAACACACCTACCAGCACAACCAGACACCGGTGGGTGAATGAAAAAGAAAAGGCCACCGATTTAAATGATCTTCAGTTAGAGGACTGTGTCTGTGAAAAAAGAGTGAGTCACTTTTCTTATAATAGGATGCTGACATCTCAGTCCGTCTCACTCTCCTGCATGCTATGCCACTAAAGTAAGCTCAGCGTTGCCAAACTCTTTTCCTATGGGTAACCTTTGTAGGTGTATATTTCCAAAATACTACAGCTGTGACAGGGGACATAAACATACAGATAGCACGTTCCTGAGACAGCTCTGGCTCTCTGGTACGGGTGTTAGGGCAGGTTAGGTGAGACCAAAGTGGGCTCTGGCCTGAGCTGGGTCAAACTAGGATCTGCTAGTTTAAATCTAGACCTCCTTTTTAAACTCAAGAGTGTGAACACTTGATTGCTTTAAGGGAAAATGTAAAAATACTGGTTTAAAAACTGCACTTGGCATGAAAAAAACCTGTTTGGTATTTAGATTACATGGCCAGAGCACCTCAGGGCATGTCACACCAGAGTCATGATCACTCTAGGGCTGGTTGTGTAACTGTTCAAGGTGCTGTGGGTGTGTTCAGTTACGTGGAAGTAGTGTGTGTGTGTGTGTGTGTGTGTGCGCGCGCCTGTGGGCACAAAAGCATACAATAGGTCAAGGACCTGTTATGATAACTGCTCCACTCTGATAGCCTGGGCTGTAATAGTTATCAAGCTTTTGGTTAGATTAGAATCACTGAAGAATCAATCGCTCAGTTAAAATAAGCCCACTGAGGTGAGTTAACAAGCACAGGGGTGAGCCACTTAAAATCTAACAATTCATGTGTAAAGACACAAAAACACTATGTTTCCAGTCGTCAAATGCTCACAGATAATTATACCAAACTTATATTACCTTAAAAAAGCAAATAGTTGAGGGAAAGCAAGAACATTTGTGTTTACTGTCTGCACAGCTGTAAATCTCAGGATTCTATACCGGCCTATAGGGACCCCTGGGCCTACATTATTTTTATATAGTACTTAATTGATAGACAAGTGTATTGTTTATCCACATCTTTTGCTGAAACACAATTAAGTTACCATCAGGCAGGCACTGTAACCCTATGACATGAAGTATCCAAACTAAACTAAATGGAGAAACACTAATACAGTGAGTCTTTAAAGGTCTGGCAGTCCTTGAACAGTGTCCATGCAGTGATGGTGACCATACTACACCAGCTCTGTTTTCTCTGCATAGGCGCTGCTGCACATATGGGTACCCCCTCTTCTGTCAACATGCCTGCTGGCCGCATCCACAATAACATGACCGTGCAGACCAGCCTGCGCCAACACTACACACATGATGCTGTTCAAACAGACATATCGCGATGTAACGCAACTCAATGGATGCGCATTGGAGTAAAGTACCCTGGTGAAATCTAACTGAACGCAGGTAAGTTGACACATTTCACTTCGCGGGCCCACACCATCCGCCTGCATGCACTACAACACCAGTCCTACTTACCTAAGAAGGAATCTGAAGCAGCGCCACTCGTCCTATCCGTTCCCTTTAAAACTGCGGGAGAGTGCGGGGCTCTGAGCGGTAAACTGCGGGTCCGAACAAGGTCGAAATCTCTCGGCGTGTAAGTCCCACTCTCGACACCGACTGACAGCTGACCGACCGACGATTGTTCGAATGAGTCCCCGTGTAGTCTGTCACACTGTCAACTCAACCTCCCTCTTTCTGTATCTTGCGCTTTCGAACTGCGTCAAGATGCAGCGGCAGCAGAATGACAGGAATACGACCTTTCAGAATAAAAGCCGACTATTGTAAATACTTCAACAATACAAACTTTTACAACAAAATATAGCTCATTCTGTTTTTAATGTCATGTATTTATAAATCTTGTAAGGATAAAAAAATCAAACTGTGCCACTACTGAGCGACTATGTTGACATTTGACTTATTTTGGAAGGTCATATTGATTTTTTTCCCTATTTTAGTCCTAGAGTAACTATTTTGTGTTTTATTACCTTTCTTTCTGTTATTGTTTGACTTTAAGACTTTTTTATTTAATAAACTTTTAACTCTTTATCACCTTTATTATTCTTATCTTGGTTTTATTGTTTTAGTCCTAGATCCAGTGTTTCCTCATCTTTTTTTTTTTTTTTTTAACTCAAGAAGGTTTCCTCAGTCATCTATGGCAAGTTGAAGAGTCCTAACTTGATCTTGTGTGAATGCATCTGTGTGTGTGAGAGAGTGTGAGTGCTGTATGTGTTAAATTGGGGTTGGGAGCAGCAGGCCTCAATCGGGCCCTTAGCCAAATTTTGATTTTAGGGCCCTCTATTTCTGCCAGTAATATTGGTTGTTGATCATTCACACATCTTCAAAAATCTCTTTGATTAATATTACATGATATGCAAACATACCTATATCTTTCTCTTCCTCTTTCTTTTCTCTGCTCCTGAAGGATATGTCCTTTTCTGTGACATTGTTTTGACCCACAACTACCTGCGCTTTGGATGTTCAGTGCACATTGCACAGCAGAAGGCACATAACCATAGCAACCATAGCATAGTATTTTTATTTATTTTATTTTATTGTTTTTTTAATATCCTGTGCAAATAGACAGCACTTTGATTCTATGTATGGAAAGTGCTTTAAAAATAAATTTTGATGATTAATTGATTTAACAGTGTATTCAACACTAGTTTTAGAACTTGTATATATATTTTCAAGTTCACTTGATCTTTGGCTTTAAAAAGTAGTCAATAAAATCCCCATTAAAAAAACTACTTGACCCACTGTCGCTGCTGAAGCTTTCACTCGGACCGTGACGATGATTAACATTTTAGCATGTATAATAATTACATTGCAAAAAAACTCAGATCTTACTGAGTGTATTAGACCAATAAATACCTCATTAGGCATAATGTAAATCACACTGTCCCAATAACTCCACATAAAAACTTTATTATAAGACATTAAAGACCTTAACTGGATGTATCTCGTAAAATTTGCTGCAGTGAGCAAAATTTTTCGGTTTTAGTGTCATAGAGGAAGCTTTTCTAGAAGATTTTGGCTGCCTGCATCAGCATTTTTTTGTTTGTTTGTTTGTTTGTTTTAATCACTGTAATTTAATCCGGTTTATACAATCTTTAGAAGAAGTGTATATCCAGACTTGTCAAGTCAATGTTGTTATTAAAAATCACCATAAAGAATACTTGTTTCAGTATCCTTACAAGCATTTAGATTTACACAGTATTACACTGTTGGTGTTTGATGTAAGTGGTGCTTTTATTTTGTAGGAATAGCTCGTTGTTCCGGTGTTGTTTCCGTGTTATGACGGCTCTATTATCACTGCGCATTGGTACCATTCATCTCTGACGTCAGAAGTACGCTAATAGAGGAGCGTGTTTATCAGAGCTCACAATAATAAAACAAAATGTCCCTTATCTCGCTCGTCTCTACCCGGTCTGTGTTAGTATTTGGACCTTTTTTTCGAGGCTTCAAACACATGAGTTTTGACGGTGAAGGATAAAATTTGTGTTTATAACAGGGCTAAAGCTAAGAACAATGGGTCATTATCAGCTGTTAAAGCCGAGGCCTCCTATCCTCCTCTCTAAGATCAATCGAGATGTCATTCATAACACTAACTGAGCTGCCCCCCTAATCCACCCACCCTCTTTAGCCACTCATCCATCCTACGCCACATGTCCGGGGCTGCCATAGGAAGGAATCCAGCGCCTGGTGAAGTGGTGGTCTGTGGGGAGGTGTGTTGGCACCGTCTGTGTGTTCCTGTTCTCTGCACCCATCCAACCGGGCAACGTTCAAATGTGTCGTTATGTAATATTTACAAGCTCCTCGCTGATATGGGAGGCAAAACCTGTTCGGCCGTCTGCATTTCCATGCTGGTGCACTTCAAACAGAGCTCATCTGCAGGCTTCCTGTACTCTATCTTAATGGTTTTTTAACAAGTGTTTGGTGTGACAACCGCAGTAAAGACACAGTTTAACGCTCTGTTAAAAGGAATCAGGTGGTCTTTGGTGAGTGAGACTTGTAAACAAAGTGTTTCAGTGTACAGTTTTAAATGGCTTTTCATCTATTGAGGACTTAATCTTACATTCAAGAGATTTAGACCAGCCCCCCTGAATCTGACAATGTGCCTGATTCATGCAGATATAAATACTGTGAAGTGTGCATTATTTTCCCACACTGCCACCTAGTGGATTCGAGTATATGTTTCAGTATTCCCTCACAAATATGGACCCCATGTGACTGATATTAAAGGACCAAAACTGTTAAAACTCAACCAAGGGAATTAAGGGAATTCTGTATCATCAAACCCACTTCAAATCATTCAAGAGTAATTTAGATAAACCATACAAGAAGTTTTGGTGTTATATGTCTTAGAGGCAATGCCAAGTATTTCTGTGGCAACTCTGTGCCAGTTTTAGGTATTTGTACTAACAACTTAGCCTTTTAATTTCTGCAATTCGGTATTTCATCATAGTGAACAACTGTTGGTGTACAAAGAAATAAAGTGGGTTTCTGTGTATTTACAAGTTTTTTCCAGTTGCCCCATTTCTCTTCCAGCTATAATGCATCTTTTTTTTATGACCGGTCATAATTTATTGAAACCTTTCTGTAAGAGTAGCTGCTAATACATTTATTTCCCCCTGTATTAACTTCTATTTGCATCTTTTTACATTCATCTGCACAAGTCTTCAGTTCCAAATCCAAACTTATGATCAAGATATACAACCTCCTTTATGTACAAACTTCAAATACTTTATCCAATAAGTGTAACACTTATTTAACACTTTAGTCTAATTGCTTTTTTCCCAGAAATAGAATTATTTTCTTGATTGTTACATGTTTCAGCAAGTGGGCACAGACGAGAAGACACCGATGAACAATTAAACCAGAGATTTATTTGGAGAAACTTTTCATTTCTTTGCTGCCGTCTTCTGCAGCTTCTTCACCTCGTGCTTGATGATCTTGTTCCTCTGCAGAAACAAAGACAATTCATGCATTAATTAAAGTACTAAGCACAAAAATAAAATCACCGTCAAGTTCAGCTGTGGCTTGATACGTTTATCATTTCCAATTTGCCCTGTGCAGAGCGACAACTGGCACTAACATTTTCTATTTGCTCACTGGCACAATTCAATCAAAGCCACCCATCATGAACCGTATTCACTACAGCAGTTTAGTCAGTGCTCTGTGGAAAGTTCCCAATTCCATTCAGTGCAGCTGTATCCAACAGATACAAGGTCTGACTTCACAAGTAAACAAGCTGAGGAATATTCAGTATTTTTCAGAGGAAGCCTTGAGAGATTATCTTTATAAAAATATGAACATTGCAAGTTACAGAACTGCCTGATCAAAACGTTAGTACTAATCATCTGTGATAAAGTTGATGTTTTTATTGGCACACTGTCCCGTCATTCATTAAAACAGTAGAATTAAGTGATTTCCTTACCATCCTCTTGGCCTTCATCACCTTGTAGCGGTCAAAGTCAGACATTTTGGCCCTCTGCAAAGACAAATAAGACCATGAGAAAAAAAACAGATCACATATTTTATCTATAACGTAGGCAAGAATTCAGTTTGAGGATGGGCACAAACATTAATGGCAGTTTGAGCAGCAGCCGAGCACTGTTTGGCCATACCAGAGGGCCTTGTATTCAAAAAATAGGGAAAACAGCAGCATAAAATGCACACAGCATCTTATACTTTCTCTGAGTAAAGATAAATATCAGACATGAAACATGGCATAGAAGCAAAGCAAACATCTGTCATGTGTGCCAATTCGTTTTCTAATCTGCTGTGATATGATGGTTTCATTTTGCCACAATCATCACTATGACCTTGATGCTTCTGCAGCAAGTGTTGTATTGGGTTTTGGTTTGACATGCCTACACTAGGGGTGACTGTGGCCCAGAGAGAGATTAATATCTCTCATTCTGAATGTTGGAAGTTCAATCCCAGGTCCCACTTCTCACACGCCAAAGTGTCCTTGGGTAAGATATGTAACTCTAAAACAGCCCCCATCGGCTGTTCTCAGCAAGCAATACTGATAGGTGCTTTACATAACAGCCTACATATACACTGTCGGTGTATGAATGTCACTGTCAGTGGGACATGTCCTGTCAAGGTGTTTTGAGCACAACACTGCAGCCAACCCACAATGAAAAATACCACTTTTGCATCTACAAATCCTAAGCTTAAAAACTCTGACAAAAAGATTCCATTCATTGATGGTTAGTGAAAATAACATTTTCAGCCCTAAAAAAACTATAAAAATAAAATGAATGTTTGCTTTACAAGGCAAAAGTTAATCTGCAATTTAAAAAAAATTGTTTCAAGTTAAATTCAGTAACCCATCTAATTCATTAACCTCACTCCAGAGGAAATTTCACATTTGTTGTGGTGAATCTTATTTGCAACTATTATGGCTGAGAAATCAAACACCACAGTCAATACTATGCCTACATGGATCACCTGTGACTGCAAATGACAGGCTGATCAGAGTAGGAATTACTCACAGAGACAGCTGATCTGATCCCATTAGGACAGGAATTTAAACATGATTGAGAGGGCTGTATGCCAGGTTTGAATTTCAGGTCAATGGGGAAAATTGATCTCACTGCCCATGTCTGCATCATTTGACATGACGGGACTGACCTCCTGCACCCAACCAATGTAGTCTTGATTGGCCTCTTGTCTTGAATTTAAATCAAACACAACTGTATTCTTATATATAAATATTGCACTATGAAGGAGAAACGTTAAAGCAGCATTTCCAGCATTGCTCACATTGCTACATATCCCAGCTTCCTTTAGGCAACAAATCAATGCATCCACATCTGAATCAGATCACTTCATTCGTTCCCATTTAAACAGTGAACTTGTTCTCTGATCAGAATGATTTTCATTAAGCTGACGACTTATTAATGCTTATTATGAACAAAACTAACCACTCTATGATCCATCTTAAATATATTCTCCAACCAATGTCAAACTTTTTTACCTTCTGCCTGGCCTCGATCTTCTTGGCCCAGCTGCTCTGTGCCCACTTCTCGTTGACTCCAGCCTTCTCCCAGGCTCTCCTCACAAACTTCTGACGGGCACTGCAAACCAGCACATGAAGTCAATAGAAGTATGAATATTTCATTACATAAAATCTGAAACAACTCTTGGTAAAATAAAGCATGAGTAAATTGATGCCCACACTCATCTTGTGTAGGGGAGGGGAGACTTCTTCACACAAGATTTACAACATTTAATGCAAGTTCATGCACTTCATTTACTGATAAGATTCTCTAAATCAGAGGTCCCTGACCACTGGGCCCCGGACTGGTACCGGTCCGTGGATCAATTAGTACCGGGCCGTAAAAAAATAATGTCCAAATATATTTTTTCTTTTCCTCCGTCCTCCCAGTGTCTTATTTTGAAAGACCACCACTTCTGCCATCGCCTCAATTTCACGCTTGACTCTTGTTAGCCCTTGAAAAAATGAGCCAGAAACAGAGTTCACTGGAGAGAGGAGGGTCTTGATTCTGCATTATGGTGAGTTGATGTTAAAGAGTAATGAAAAGGGCCTAATATAAAATGTAATTGTTGTATCCAGATTACATACTATGTACTGATTAAGGTTTTTGTTATTCGAACTTCCACGCCCCTACCCAGGCCTTGGAAAAAGTTTCCTGCATGAAACTGGTCCCTGGTACTACAAAAGTTGGGGACCACTGCTCTAAATGACCAAAACAAAGAACAGAAAGGAGAAGAAAAAAATAAAAATGAAAAAATAAAAAAAGGTGCAAATTGGGAGTACCTCCCACCAGTTCAAAGTAATTTGCACTAGTTTAATCTTAGGGGCTTTTTTATTTTTAATTTAACCAGGTAAGAAGCCTGTGGGTTTCTTAAAACTTATATAATGCTTTATAACCCATGTTATACTACGCTCTACACACATTTGCAAACAAGACACAAAACTGAAATCTGATTCCTTTGAGATAGGTGACACTGACGAAATGCTGACGAGTTTTGATAGTCTAGATCTGCTCATGTGTACACCTACCTGTGAGGTACTTTGATGACATAGTCTGTGAGCTGCATGCACTTGAAGGGCATGGCTTGTCTCTTCACACCAGTGCAGGGACCATCAACAAGAGCCTGACAACCACAGGATACATGCCATAGTTAATAACAGAATAATATGTTTAAAAAACTCTAATACTGATCAGTGCGCTCTCTTCCACAGTACTCACCCTGTTTTGGTCGATAACATCTACGATGGCCACCAGCTTGCCAGCATGGGGTCCGAATGAGATGTAGGCAACACGGCCGATCTCAACGAAGCGTTTGAACACCTGGGATAGAGAAAAGGGAACACAAAAACTAATATTCAATAACTAAAAATAATAACAATTTCAATAATCAAAATCGAAGGATCAACGTGCTTCGCCTTTTTTGGATAGTTGGGGTGCGTAAGATTACAATTCTGGGCTGTTTTTACAAATGCTACCTCGCAGCATGACACCTACATATCTAGATAAACAGAAACGCTCAGTTTTGAGGCAGATAGAGCTAAAATAAAGCATTTCTTTCTTGCTGTGTTGCTGTGAACAGCCACAGCTGATTCCTACGGTTCATCCGAGCAGCGTTAGTGAGCTGCTCTTCTGATCGCGGTCGGTGTGCCGTGGATAGTAAAAGGACCAGATACATGACAATTTAAGACTGAAACTTGTTAGAAGAGTGTCTTTGAGAACCGATGTATGATCATAATCCAACAATAGTGCGGTTAAAACGCGCTGGTTTAACATTACACTGATCGGGCCTTTCAGCCGGATTGACCACGTTGTTGTACGGAAATTAGCAGACATCTTTTCATACAGTATAAAAACTTTATATATGCCAGCATTCATGTATCAAATACATCAGAAATACGCGCATGGATGTGTTAAGACTAAATGACTCTAACTGTGTTAGCAATATCAGTTATATAGAGAGAAACTCGAATTTTAAAATGCTAACACTCTCATGGCGAACTCACCATGATGGCAGTCCGAGAGCAGAAAGGACGTTACAGCTTCCGCTTTACGCACATACGTCTTCCGCCCGGTCTGTACGCATGCGCAGTACGTTTTGTACCACGAACCGGTTGATATAAAAGTTATGTATTCAAGGAGTAGGGATGAAATTAACTTGATGCCAAAACATTTGTACTATGCACTTATGCGTTCTACATTCTTCTGTTGTCTACATGAAACTTGTGAATTATCGAAATGAAAAGAAGCAAAATCTAACTCAAATGAAAGTTACTGACATGGCAACTGAGACTGTGAATCCGGAGGAAAGTGAGATCTAAGATGAATACATTTGTTTGAAAGAAAAAGAATCACCCATAAATCATCCATAAATCGACCCTTTTCATCATCCTGGGAGTTTCTGCGGTTCTTTAGTTAGGAAATAATAACAACAACAACAACAACAACAACAACAATAATAATAATAATAATTATAACAACAACAACAATATAATAATAATTATTATTATTATAATCATAAAAACAACAACAACAATAATAATGAAAAAAATAACAATAACAACAACAATATAATAATAATAATAATCATAATAATAATAATTATTATTATTATTGTATTATTGTTGTTGTTGTTGTTGTTATTAGTATTATATTATTTCATATTGTTTGCACTCTTTACACTCGCAGAGATGGTCCACTAGATGGCAGCATAACACGATGGGTCATACTGCTACATTATATTTATAGAAAGAATTATTTTGATTATTTCTTTATGTTTGAACAGAATGATGGTAGCAAATTAACATGACGTCCTCACAATCTGGAGCTGAGTGGGATTTACAATTGAAGAAATAACAATGGTCTTGATGTTTCCTGGTCCTCTGACCACACTTTATGTGTGACACCTCTTATCATCTACAACCTTAACCAGCCAGCCATCACACCAAACAAAGAAGGGAAGCATGTCACAGAATATTTCTCCGACTTTATAGGAAGGACATGATTTAAGGTACAATAGGGAGAGTAAATAATTTAGCTGGCATAATGTATTTACTCAAACCTAAAGTATCCAGTGGACAGTCTTGGTACACCAGGACTTTTTTACTCTGAGGAGGTGAAACAATGAATATAAATGAATAAAGCTTTTCAAACAGAATTGAGTATTTGGACAACTTTATTCAGGTGAGAAATGCTTGAATTTTTGTCAAATATTCATGTCTTTATTAAGGTTAATGTCTGACTGTAATTTATCATTACATAACTCAGTCTGTATACTGTACATGTGTGGGTGTTTTTGTGGCACTTGGGAAAAGTTCTGAGAACAAAGAAAAAGTCTCTCCTAAGGAAACTTGAGGTGATTGATGGGAAATACATTTTATTTATAGATACAACGTCATCAAGTCTTTGTTGGAGTTTCCTGTGACCCTGTCTCCAAAAGCTTGTTTTTTTCAGGTCCATATTTACGTAGTTGACTGCTGCTGAAGGGGGAAATCCTGTCTGACCCCTTAGACTGTTCTGCTGAAAACACTGGCCTTTGGTGACGCGCAAAAGGTGGAATGCTAAATCTCCTTCACATCTCACGTAGGTAACACCACTAATCTTTGTTTGAACAGGCAAGACCTGGTACTCTACAAAAATAAAAGCGCCTAATGTGGAAGCAGATACTCTGATAAGACTTTCAGATATTCTTTGCCATGTCAGCACACACACACGTGCTGCAAAGCATCCTTACAGATGATAAATGTTACATCACACTCGCATGTGCGCACAGACAAACAAACACAGATGGTTGCAGTTAAACACTGTAATATTTCACTTAAGTAGCCCTGTGTTTCATGTCTGGAAAATCTGAGTCATGCATGTTTGACAAATCACCACTGATCTAACTCGGGCTTTGTTTAATCACACAATAATGCATTAAAGGATGCTTGTAAGTGAAACAAAGAGAGGATCATCAACATACTTTATCATCATTGCAGTTATCAGGGGAGTTTTGCAGAATGATTAATAACGCAGTCCGAAAAAACTAGTTCTTGAATAAACCAACAACTATTCCTTGGGGTTAATCTTTTATTTTGGGGAAAATGTGTTTTGAAATTTTTAATCAATGTAGGTAAAGTGGTTTAAAAAGTTTTAGTTGAATGTTTAGCAGAGAAACTTTCATGCATTTTGATCAAACTTTTGAATCATTCCTTCCCAGCTATTATCCTCTAAGGTTGAAGGTACAGTGTGTAGACATGGGAATATTTTGCCATAACCAGCTGTCACATCTTTGATTGAAACAATCCCTTACGTGGTCCCCATTGGTAGAGTGGTGATGCCCTTTGAGGTAAATAAGCTCCTTTAATGCATGGTAAACATAAGCTTTTTTGAAAAGAGTTAATTTAAGTTCATTCAGTCTTGCCTTTATTGAGTAGGACAGCTGAAGAGAGACAGGAAATGGAGGGATTAGGGAGTGGGACAGGACCATGGACTGTATATGGACAAGACATGCAGCAAAGGGTTTTGGCCAGTGATCAAACCATTATGGACGTAAACCATCCCCTCTACACATGAGGAGCTTTCAGCATAAAGTCATCTGCATCCCAAATGTAAGCCTCAGCAGCAAAGTCAAATCAAAATTAGATTTAATCTGTGTATTTATGTTAAGGTTAAAAATATGTTTACAACGTTTTACTCAATTAAAAATTTACATATATAGGCTGACAAAGTTAATTTTTGTTGAGTAAGATATTAAATATTGTTGAAAGCATCTTCAGCTCTAAATATATCCTATGTACAACTGTGGTTTTCAGTACGATCATTGTAGCCTCTGATTGGTTAGTTATGTGACATGTGACTGAGTGGCAAGAAAGGGCTGTTGTTGTAAAGTGATGAAATATGAATTCAGTTAAGTGCATCTGAGAAAGTTATTCACCTCAGTCCTGCTGTTTCTTACCGATGGAGCGATTCAACCACCTCACAGTGAGAACCTCATGGAAAACAATATGATCTAGGATTCATGAAGTTTTACCATCAGAAATGATCATTGAAATTCTTTTCCCACAACAATAACAACTGCTCTCTTCTTTTCTGTAGTCCTCTGTCCTGATTTCTTAGCAGCCACACATTTGGTATGGAAACCCACATACTCTTTGCTAATGTGTGTTCTGTGCTACTGTAGAAACACGCCGTGTAAGATGGTGGCCTCTGTGGAATTAAGGGACACAAAGGCTCATTCTAACAGAGCCCTAACTATTTTTATACTGAGGTAAAAATACACAAATTTAAATCCATCCATCCATATTATGTTTCATTTCTACCAATAATGTGCTAAAGTTTGGTTTAACTTTCATGCTGAACCGAGATAGAGAGACCTTCTGTTTTTGGAAAATAAGACAACTTTTTAAGACCATTTTTGTAGCCCTGCGTACCAATAAATCTGATCCTGTCCCTGTACAACTGTGGGGCAAATTGTGTTGTTGCTCTAAGTCTGAGCGCTCCCCGGTTTGTACCAATCCCCCTGACCACCGAATAAACAGCACGTTTGTTTGGGTGTAAACAATGTGAAGTAGAGCAAGAGGACTGTTTTGTGTGTTATAAGAGTTTTAAAAAAGATTTTTTTTTTAAAGAGCTGAGTTATTTGTTGTTGAGACATCCTGAAACAGGCTAGTACACATCCGGCCTGGTTAACAATTGCTTTTGTGAATGAATAAAGGATGAGTTTTCGTGTATGTCATGTCTTTGCGTCTGTCCACAACCAGTGATCCAGACTGCTAGGCAGTTCCAGGCCAGGCAGCAGCGCAGCAGGTGTCTTGGACCACCACCTCTCATCATGCTGTTCACTGTGGCCAGTTCTGAATGGATGACTCAGCAAGCCCTTGACAGACATTTTCATGTCGTTGCTTTGTAACAAAGGAAGAAATGAAACAATGCTCTCTGGTGAGTGGGACTGCATTGTAGAAGGCAGGTTTCAGAGCAGAGGCCCTCCTCATCACATGTTCAGCTAAGTCCAACTGTTGCTTATATGCAGTTACAGGTGTCTCTTGAATTTAACCATGACCCATATTTCCCTCATCTGATGATACCACTACAGGAGGACCATTTTAAACCTTTTCACTTTGACTGACGCTGATACAGTTTAAGATCAAAACACAAATAAAACAAACTTTCTCAGACTGGGTGTGACTGTGGCACAAAGCAGGGGAGTTTTTTTTTCCTTCCTGGCACCTAAATCTTGACACGAGAACTGTTGCTAGTGGAAAACACAACAAAATAACCAGTGTCCATGCAAGTCTTATGTAACAGGCCATATACAGAGCAAATAGACCCCAGTCCTTGTGAAGCTGTCATCTACCGGAGTAGTAAAACAATGGGAGTGAAGGGTGAGAGATAACAGAGCACCTCCCCTGCTGTGATAATAACACGGTGCTATTGCTATATTTAGGGGCTCACTTTGACAGAACCACTCGGTGTGAGACTGTGTGTGTCTCTGTGTTTGTGTGTGTGTAAGTTGCAGCGCTCACTTCACTTCGTTCAACCATGACAATCTTACCCATTCAATGACATATAGATGCACTGAGACAGAGAGATGCACTGCAGAGAGATAGAGAGAGAGATGCTGTCAATTAAAAAGAAAGGTTTTCAATTTTATCCCACAGTAGAGGATTAGTATGTTGTCCCTTTTAAAACCATCCCAATGTATGCATATATTCACTCATAGTTTTGGATTGAAAGCCCTTTCCTCGTTCTCTCAGACTGTCCCTTCATCAAAGCTTCTACCAAGACTATTCCTCTGATAAAAACAGGTCTGCTCTGGTCTGGACAGCAGAATAATGACTTTAAACCAGATTTTCACTCAAAGGCCAGCTGCTCCATCCCACCCTAACCTGAGACTAGGCCATAACACTGTTGTGTTTTTGCTTCTATTTTCATGTGTACAACTCAAAACAGTCACCATGCAAGCACTTTTTCTGAAATTTCTTCCCAATAATATTTTTACGGCCATTCAAAGGCAGCACAGAAGACTCAAAAACAGAATACAGAATCAAATTGTTAAAAAAGACGGGGTGCATTTATGTTTCCAGTAATCATCCAGCAGGATAATGGTTTGGTTTGTTTCCAACAACCTGCTTGATTAAAGTTCAGTGTTTTCTCCACTTTTAACTCTGTTATCGACGCCCCACCCTCCATTTCCTCAGAGAAAAATCAAGATATTTAGCTGCACTCTACATTCACAATTTAGATGTTTTATGTGTCTGTTTCCTGTTTTGTCTTGTATGGTGCGTTGTAAGTAAAAAACTGTGGTCTGCTGTGGCCAAAATCAAAGTATACGATATGAATTTGTGAGCAGAACCAACAAAAATTTAGCTCACAGCTAAAATCCCTATAGATTCTATGGGTATTTGTTAGGGTTACAGTTAACTTCCTGTTAGCGTTTTCATTAAATACACTGTCATTATTAGCATCTCAATAACAGACACCCTTAAGAGCACTAATATAAAAAAATGATATTAAGAGTTTGAAGATGAAAGATTTAATGATATGTATAAATTCATTGAATAGTCCAAGTGTCTACAGTTTAACTCTTGACAAACCTGGTTTAACTAAAACTGCCCTTTATCTAGAAAATGTTAATACACACTGCACCATTAATCGGTTCACGCAATGTACCTTAATGTTGACACTGGGTTGTTTGACATTTCAAAATTCATTCCTTCATGTTTTTTTAGTACATTAAAACATTTTGCATTCAGAATCTGGACATTCAAACATAGGCTGCATTACCAAAAGCACATAACCTACTGACTTTGGTGACCTTTTGTCATAACAAGCATAGCTGTACTGAGCTCCAGCCTGAGATCCGGCCTAAATACAACACCATCAAGGCTGTGCTTTCAGATTGTTGAGTTAGTTATAGTTAGTTTTAGTCCTTCAAATCTAATCTGCTGACTTTTAAGGAAAAATTTCAACCACAAAAAGAAGAAGAAGAAGAAAAAAAATGTTCTAAACAAATTTATAACCATCCATGCTATCCCTCCTTTCGCTGTTGACATTGTATCATACCTCTATTGGAAACTGAAATATAGCCAGTGCAGTTTGTTCGACGAGAGGACAAGGCAACCTGCTCAGTTTCAAATTTTGTGTCTCTTTTTTTTTTAGCTTGCTAACCACACACTGTTTCAACATCTGGAGATAGCCAATATAAAAACACATGTGTGAATTAACACAGCCCTGTCAGACTGGCCACTAACAATAACCAAGACCTGAAATGTCAGACCTTTCATCGGTTCCCTCATTCGCTCCTTTCCTGTGTCTCAGCTCAGCATGTTTTCTTGCCATTGATTGGGGCAGAGCTTTCCCTTGTCCTGTTTCTGTTGGCTGCCAGCCAGGGAGTTTGAGGACATCATAGAGAGATAAGCCAATGAGAGTAGCCAGACTAATGTCAGGGTTATCAGCGCTAACTGCTTACTTAACCCTGCTCTTCACAGATACTAAACACGTGTGGATGTGTGTGCATGTTAGCAGCTCCAGCATGCTCAATGAAGTATGCACAGTAATGTGTTTGAAAGTTATATAAAACTAACCATCACATGAGCAGAAGTTTTACAGAATGTCCTGTCAGGCACACACAGACACACACACAGAGGCACACAGATACACACACACAATTTTGCCCCCCCTCTTCCTTCTTCTTTGTCTTCAGATTCTGGACAGATGTGTCAGGGTTTGGGCGAAAGCCAGTTCCAGAGATACTAGAAGTTCAGCCACAGCCTTGCAAAACAGGCCCTCTGTCATGCACACACACTGATTCATATGCACAACGACACACACACACATGCACGCACACATACACACACACACACACACACACACACAAACTGCTCTCTTTCACCTCCCCTCTTCCTGTTGGATTTAGTTCCTGCTGTTCTGAGAAAAATGGGTCTTGACTTTTAAAGGAGAATGTTCTGGACCTTGTCAGCAGGGTTTGGTACCACTCATCCAGTCATAGTCCTCTGGGACAATCTCACAGTCTTGCATGTTATATCATGCTCGCTAGGTTTGCTCCTGTTTGACCTTTCCCTGTCAACTTAAACAGAAAGTCCTGCTGGTCTCGGACAAAGCAAGAATCTACTGTTCTGAAGTGACTCTGTTGAAAATTCAGTCAGTGAATAATCGAGATATGTACTTTTCCTGCAGAAGCCCTCAGTCACCGAGCCAACTGTTTATACCACAGCCAAATAACCCCTATTAGGCTCTGTCAATACAAACCAAGAATGTTGGGATTGTCATCATAGTTCAAAGAATTAGTGCACAATATTATGGACAGTTTTTATGTCTGCCACAGTCTGCTCACTAGATGTCACTGTTTCACACAGAGACTTTTCAATGAATTACCCTACTAACGAACTGTAAATGGGAGTGATACAATTTTACACATGTACAAGATGACAAAAATGAAGTACAGCGGTTGTAAGAGATTTAAAAAGCCCTAAAGCTTTTGGCTCTCAGAAATTGTCATCGATTTCTGTGCTCCAACGCAACCCTAACTCCATCCTGGTATTTATTTAGCAGAGTCTTAGTGTAGTTGTCTGATGCATGCAGTTAAAAAAAAGGGGGGAAAATGAATTCAGCGGACTGTCTTTTTATCATTACAAGTAAAATTATCTTATTACATTCAAGACAAGTCCACTAAATCTATGAGTCCAGATTTAACTCTATTTCAAGATATCTCAAGCCACAAACTAAAATTCACGTTGTTGCCTTCTAATGATGTACAAAAGCAAACAAACCATATTCAACAAGACCAAAGATTTTTATATCCTTATCTTTATTGTCTAAAACCCACGTGAGGGGGTAGGTCCATGCTTTAAAGCTGTAGACACAGCTATTTGTGCATCACTGCAGCTTCCTGTCCTTCAAGGCTACTGTCATGTTTGGAGCCTCACCGATAAGAGAGAAGAGGAAGAGTGCATTTCAGTTCAGAATCTGACTGCAGATAATCATTTCTATTACCATGATAAACTATTCAGGTCTTAATTTTGGTTTTTCATTTCTAAAATAAATCATATATTGGACTTGTTGGATAATGTAGCTTACTATGTTAAGTTTGTTGAAACAGATTTTACGCAAAATAAGACAAAACAAAAAAAAATGTCCCCAGTTTTTGCAGCGTGTAGAGAGTATTCACTGTAACTAAATCTGAATAACTAACCTCCTCAATCCACTATTTCATGTGCAGCTGCCAGATAGTTCGATATCTGTTTAGTTTATCTCTCATTCCTCTTCTTTTGCTGCCAGAGTCAATTGAGCCTCTCGGAGCTGTTTAATGGACACCGAGCTCAGCCTTGACCTAAACAAATGTGGTTTAGATTCTGGGAGTGTTGCTATTAATATCCAGTCAGTCTTCTGGCAGCAGATAGCTGATACTTAAAGAGGGAGACAGGGCATTATGGGAGTGAACTGCCTGCCTGCTGCACAAGGGAAACTCTTCGCACAACCAGAGAACATTTCCTTTAATCTGTTGAATAGCCAGGAGCATGATTTACTAAGAATCTGGAATTACACTGCTAAATTTGCAGCGCATGCCATGCCGCAGTTGATATTGATTAGCTCTGGCTATGAAAACCTTTTTTTTTATTTAAATGGCTGCAAGTTGGGAGTTTTGAGAAAAAGAGAAGGCTTGTTAACTTTATTTCAACGCAAGAAAAGTTTTTATCCATCATCACCATTTTTTTCAACAGTGATTGATGATTTTATTCCAGATACTTAAGAGCTTTGCACTGTTGGAAATCCTGACAAAGATTTATCGTCTCAGACTGTAATGTTGACGACAAAATGAAAGATCGATATTAACAAATATCTTTTGTCTGTAACTGGTAAAATTTCATTTGCACTCCATCCAGAGTGTTTGTGGTTTTATTTACATTCTACTAAACAAGAGTGATTTCTTTTATGCCAACCTCACTCTCAGGACCCATTGGCCCTCTAATAATGAAAATCCCTGGTGCAGAGGTAGACTCAGTTTCTGAGGTGCAATGCAAACATTCCAGTGATTTAGCCAAGGCGAAATTAAATTCCTCAAATGATTATTGCTCAAGCCGTTTTTTTTTTCTAGTGCACTCATAAAAGAAAAGACTTGCAGGTGCAGGAACTACATTCCTCTACTATGCTATCGTTTTGAAAGGGGAGTTGTGTTCCCTGCTTTCTCAGTACTCTATTCCTGTAGTCTACGAAGCTCAAGCCAGATGGAAGGGTGGCGTTCCACCACACAGCGATCCAACCCAAACATCTGCCTGGCAACGGCTGAGGCCCTTTCACTGAGACAAAACACAGGCTTTCTCTGTGTGATTCTATTACACATGATTTCTCTGTTTGATTAGGGAGTTGCTGATCCATGCTGCTTCCGACAGGGAGATTTTGATGTGAACATATCTAGGTTGGGAGGGGACATAAGAATGATTGTTTTACCTCATCCAGCATTCACACAGTTAACCTCCCTTGACCCAGACTTTGATCAACCCTCAAACAAAATGCCCCTTGACAACTATCATCCAACAGGCACATCCAACCATTCCATATTACCCAACCATCCCATATCACCCAGGACATATTCTGTCAGAATCAGATTTGTACCAAACAGTTTATCCTTTGCTCTGTACACATAGACTGTACATAGATTGGACGCCGTCTGCCTCCTCGCTGGGTTAGCCACCCTGAGAACAGCACCCTCTGCTGATGGGCTGCAGTATAGGTCATAAATCCCACCTCCTCCAGCAACCCCTATGAAGCTGTGGACAAACTTTAGAAATTAATTACACAGAATATAAATGTTTCTACCCTCTGCTTGTGATGTTGACATGTAGTTATTGTAAGCCTGGTTTGTGTTCAAGTCCTCTTTTTTCTGTGAAGCTCCATTTTGAAAAGTTATTAGGGGCCTATGGGTGTACATAGTTTGCATAGCTCACCCGGGGGATATGCTGTTTGAGTCGAGCGTCATCACAGCAACTCTTGGTGACTCTTCTTCCAAATGCGTACAATGCTACTGCGCAAGCGGTGGAGTGCGCGCAACGCTACTGCGCAATGTTGGTTTCAGGTAATAGAGAAAAAACGCAGAAATACCAAGAGCTTTTCGGCTTCAACTCCATATACTGGCGAAAGGCGGAACCAAGTTGTCCATATATACAGTCCATGTTTGTACATTTATGGTATTTCTCATTTTTCACAAAACAGCACTCAACTGATCCTGGGTCAGATTTGGCACAGTCAATGGCCCGTCATGTGCTGAGAACATCCTTCAAGTGGCCGAAGTCTTCCAATTACAGCCCCCTCACAAATATCAGAAATAATGACAGGAACAGAAACACCAGAGATGTTGTCGTTTGGTTGCAGGTGTTGTAAAGACTTAGCTGCAACAAAAAGCAACAGCAAACAGACAAGACAGTCGAAAGCAACACAACAAGAAAGATGTCTGCGCTTTGCACCATTGGGAATTTTGAATAGCCAACAGAGGTAAATATAACAAATCATGACTGCTTCAGAGGTGCACACAGATACACACACACAATTTTGCCCCCCCTCTTCCATGCTGACATTAACTCTCTGCAAAAAATGTGACAATCTTAAAACACTCTCAGATGAACTTCTTAGGTATATTTAATCGATAAAGAAGTCCTTGTGGGTGAAAAATTTAAATATTTGTCACTTATTTAGTTCTGAAAATGTCGGCAACTTTAAATAAAGTCATATACTTATTTATTTGTGATATTCAAAAAGACTATCTGAACCACCACTGCCACTTGTCAGGGTGAAGGAGTTTGGCATAGTACTTAAACAGGTTTCATATCAGTGAGGCTCATGAAGGCAATTTATAGAAGTTTTGAGCTTTTTACACATGATATTTTTCACATTGCCATGCTTTCAAGTGTAACATATTTTCTCCTTTCTGCATATTGTTACTGCGGTGGAACATGCTCTTCGATGGTCCTAGTTTCAGGTCCATGTGTTGGAGCGACTGCGCTGACGTACCAGGCAGCCAGAATGAAAAGAATGTTCTGTTATTAGTGGAAAAGCTCCTGTTATGTGGATTAATCTACAGCTTCGACTTTGATCTCCTGACTCACTCTAAGCGACTTTGGGATGGAATTGGGGCCAGTGCAGACGCACAAACATTTACACACGCACACACACAGAGTGAACATGCTGCAAATAATGGCCAACATGTGCCACATCTAATCAGGGTGAAACTTTAATTAAGTTTATTCAAGTCTGAAAAAACACAAAATCGTTCTGTATCTCATTGCATTGTTGATTCAGTGTCAAACTGTTGGATAATCCTCTGAGGATTCCTGTTACTGAAACTATTTTTAAAAAATTATCAAATTAATGCGACTGATATGAAACACGGTGTCTTAAATAACTTGATCTTCTGTTGCTTTATCAAAAAGGTTCAAAACTAAACAATTAAAATATGCTTGTGAGTGTGTGTGTGTGTGTGTGTGTGTGCGTGTGTGTGTGTGTGTGTGTGTGTGTGTGTGTGTGTGTGTGTGTGTGTGTGTGTGTGTGTGTGTGTGTGTGTGTGAAGTTCAGGGCTTAACAAAGAAAAGATCTCAATCTTTGAATCCCAACACTGTGCCCTAAGCTCTTAATAAGATTGAAGTTTGTAATGTAGATGTTTAATTATATCCTTATCCCATGCAGGGGCAATAAATAGAAAAAAAACCCACTTTGTTTCTAATTTGGATGTATTGATTACCAAAGTGTTGAGAGATTAATGATGCTTGAAGGTGCAAAACTGTAACTTCAGTGGAAAACTTTTAGTAAAATCCAGAGGACCTGCTTTAGTTTTTGTTAACGTGGAGAAATGAGCTGATTAGAAGTTGTTTCTGCACAGTATGGACCAAAAGCTACCTGATTTAAAAAATAATCAGATATACACAAATATGAAAAGTCACAATGAAAAGTATTTTAGCAAAAACAATGAAAACTGGTTAAAAATAAGTAGATATGAAACTGCTAACCTTTGCTTGCTTAAATTGATGTGAACTATCTTTGTGATGTGAAGAGGGTATACGTGGATTCCCCCTGATTTTAACCTTCTCCTTTATAGAATAGAACAAAACAGTATAGAATCACATAGAAAGTTTGTTTGTACAGGGTATATACAACAAACATAAAAAAAAATCACTATATAAAATTAAATATATAAATCCATACACATACAGACACTGTGTATTTGCACACAAAGGTTCAAAGCATGCATACACGGTAGTATGTTATATGTAGGCATGGATTGAGCAGGTATAACAGAGTATTAGTATACACAGTACACACTAGGGAAAAATTTGATTATTCCCTTATAAATAAGGGTAAGTGTGAAAAGTGTACGCAGTTATTCCCTGTGTTCTCCTGGTCTGGCTGCAAAATCCATTTCTGCTCTGTCACCCATCAGCTGTATTTTGATAGGCCACAGTGAGCACACAGTTAAATGATAGACCCAGCAGGCTATGAAGTTCAAACATTTTAATTTAGTTGGCATAAAAGATGATTTGTTTTTCAGATTAGATTAACCTGGCAGCTGCCAACCTTAGCATTTTTTTAGCCAGCTTTCTAGTCTATAAAGCTTGGCTTCATATAGCCTGTAGAATTCAAGTCCTTAGCACCAAACTGTGCTACTTTCCTTTCTGAGCCTGAGGCTCCTCATTTCATTGACCATCCCAGCTGCCAAGCATCGCTGCGCCTCAGTTACTCAGTGCCACAGAGACTCTACTGTATATCCCAGCAGAGGCTCTGCTACCCAGCCTCTCAGAGCTGCCAAAAGGCCTGCCAGGTTCTCAGAGGACACCTTCTACGTCCTGATCAGCAGCCCATACACCTTCCTGGTTCCCATCATCAGCCTGGCAGGTCTTTTTGTTCCCCTTCTTCTAAACTCTCTGATCCACTGTTGGCTGAAATTTCCTCAGTTGTGTCCACAGATATACAACCAGACCTTGAGTTCTGTCTCTGCCGAACTGCGACCAACATCTCCTTCTCCATACGAGCTGCAGGATTGTCTCCTTTCCCAGTCTTGTTCCTCTGTGAACTGCATTGGTGTCATATGGAGTAAAATGGAGTCAAGGGTTTCAGGGTTGTCTTGCATCCCAGCCTCTGGCCTCCCCCCTCTACTTCACCCACAGTGTGATCAATAGTGACTGTGTTTGTCTGACTTTTGGTCAAATTATCAGCAGAGGGGTCCTCTTCAAGCCTCGTCTATCCTGGTTACCCTTCCTACCTGTTCTCCAAAGAGGTTCCCCACGTCTGGTAAGTCCTCTGTCTAACTCACAGGCAGCTCCCTTGTCTGTTTGACCTCCTGCTCATCCTCCAGAGAGATTCACCTCTCCTGACTCCTCAGACCATCTGCCTGAGGCCTCCCCCAGTTCTAGTTTTATTTGTCACACATTTTTCATCTTGTGGTTGTGCCCCTTGTCCTACTTGTTTTTGATTACTCTCTTTGTTGTTTATGTAACACATAAATCAGTCACTTTGCTTTTGGCTCCTTTATCCTTGTGTTTGCATCAATCTAAACAGCTGAGGGCTGTACTAAAAAGTTGATTTAGTATTCCTTGGCTGTCTTTTCGCTATCAATTTTGCAACAACCAAAGTGGTCTTTAGCTGCTGTGTGATAATCAGCAAATGGATCCAAGGATATTATGTTGATATAACCATGAATGGAAATGAGAGAGGGTCGATTTTCTGCATGACCAACTGAGTGTGTAAAGATTGAAGTGATAAAACATATAGACTGTATGTTAAAACAGTGCACAGCTACATGTAATGGTATGACTATGGAACACTTTTTACATACATTTGCATACAAATCAGACTCCATTATCAAGATTAGAGGTTGTCAAGGTAGTTTTAAGTTTATCCTTGGGTTTAAAGTATAAGGCTGGGTATGTTCTTCCTTTAAATAATGCTTTTGTGCATGCAAATTGCTTTGAACATAAATTTTCAAACACTTAATGGAAAATGTCTCCATGGGCCACGCCAGAGAGTTCAGGCTGCATGCAACAACTGGAATATATGCAGAATGTAAGAAACTGAAGTGGTGACACTTGAAGAAGATTATGTTGATTGTAACCAATTTAAATAAATGTAAGCGACCCTAGTGGATGACTAGTTCCATAGCCAGGAAAAATGACTATGCTATGGACAGAGCACACTGTGTGCATCATCTCCACTCAGTTTCTCCAACAATCCCTCCGTGCTTGGCTGCAATGGTCCCAAAATGGTTTCCATTTAGTTCTACAGGTTTTCACATCAACTTCTAAAATGGAACTTATCTGTCATCAGTTCTTCTGACAGGTAGGGTATGACAGCTCGTGTGCAGTGGAAATGGCCCGTTATAAATTTTGATGATTAAAGAAAAGGTTTTTTATCTTGTCTTCAAAACACTCCTCTGTACTTGCTGCTGTCACATCCCCTTGGCCTCCATGCTGCCTCTTTTGTTTAGGTGCACACTGCCGATTGCAACTATGTAGCATCAGACAACAAGAATTGGTAAATAAGTGCTTACCATTTATAAATGACCAGGTTAGAAAAAAAGCAGATTTGTGTCAATTAAATTCACAAAAATCTTGGCTAACCTGTTAACAATTGTGTGATATATGGGCCAGATTGATCTGTTTTGGAATTTTACCACAACAGTAATATTAATGGATCAAGTTTTCCACCTGAACCTACACAGCCTTAATTAACACTTTCAGAACCACTCACTACTTTTCATAAAATTGATTTATTGCATTTATTGGATCATTTTAAAATGATGTACAGTAATTAAAACATTATTTTATTCAGTTTTTTTCCAAGTTTATGCTATCATAATCTCTATAACAGCATATCATATTAAGGAAACTATAACTCTATCACAAAAAAAGATATCTTAAAACTTATCTCATATTTTGAAAAGAAATATCAGGTTAAAACGTTGGACATCAGTTCTATACATGAGCAATCTTTCAGATTGCAGGGTTGGTTGCAGTAGTCCCCAGATTGGACTACAGAGTGTGCTGGATGGTTCGTTCAAAAAGTCACTTGAGAATTCAGCAAGATCAGTTATGAGGTTTGCTCATACCGTGACATAACCAGACAATGAATCTCCTTAGAAGAGCAAGTGAATTTGTCATTCACTGAAAAGGAACTCAACTTTATTGCATGGCAACAGTTAAGGAGGCTTCATGAATGCAGGAAATGGTGATAAAGTGCACAGCAACAGTAAAAGTAACAATCAGCATCGATAACTGCTTCATGTGCAGTTATTTGTGCTTGTTTTAATGGAAATACATCATCCGGTTCGTTTAAAAGCAACCATTGACCATTCGATGGACCTGCCAGCGATGCCAGCCATCTTGGTTGTTTACCAATATGGTGACGTGATGCTCCAGTGTCATCAAATAAACATATGATTCGATCTATCATACACTGGGGGACAATATTTAGAGAGGCAAGAGTTCCAGACCTCCATATCAGCAAATATGAGGTAACACCAGGCTACGCTGGCACATGAGGTGAACGTAAATATAAAACAGAAGACTTTCAACAAAAGGTCCAACCAACCATTGACACACTCACAAACACAAATGGGCACAACAACTCAACCAGAAAGCATTTCATGGACAAATGCTTAAAGTCTGAAAGAGAGGACACACATAAATGGACACAGTCTGACCCAGTTCAACAAAGTCAAAACATAATGAGCTTGTGGCCCATTCATTGATGACATTTTAATTATTTCACACAACAAAACACACGCTCAGACAGGACTCCGCTTTGATGTCCCTGTTTAACTTCGCTGTATCAAACATAAACATACCATACACTGTATTTACAACTGGAGACAATTTATCCCGTGGTGATGTCTTGAGTCATGGTGCGACTCTTAGGCATGTTTGAGCTGACCTCCTAAGGCTGACTCAGATTCCCCCACATCTGGGAATGCCGAACTGTTTCCCAATAAGGGTCAGAGGAATTTTTATGTAACAGCCATGCTTCTCCTGTGTTGTCAAAACACTGTGCGTGTCCACGTGTTTGTGTGGCTGACCCATTTCAGTGGGAAGCATCAAGCTGTCTCTGTTGTCAATTACATAACTCCAATACACATGACCTATAAATACAAACAAACAAAGCAGTGGGACTCACCGGTCATCAGACCAGACCGGGCCTTTGACTGTAAAGTTTGTTGGTTTTCATAGAAGACATGAAGCTTTGAAGTGGTAGAGGGTTTTCATCTGTGGTTTTCTACCGGCTCGCGAAAGTTTTTCTGAAAATTCTTCCTCCATATTAATAAAAAAAGATTATTCAAACAGACCACACATGGACCCACTTCTTAAAATGTACCAAAACAAAGCATCACCCCCACCTTTAGTTTAGTTTTCAAAAGCTTATAAGTCACACAGTTGCAGCTTTTCTGGGGCATTTTATAGGATGAGGTAACAATTTTTTATCAGCACCTGCTATAATCCAAAGTCCATAGTTTTTTTTAGACCTAATTTCTACTGTCTAGATTCTGTATATTTTTTTACGCAATGTAGGCGTCACACTTTAACCCATATTCAATAACTATTTATTTCAAAAAGCAACTGTGAGTTGACCAAAATAATTATGATAGCCCCGATTTGGACTTGGTCTAAACTCTAAAATAACTTTCATTTTTAGACCTGTGGTAGCCTGATTTTAGACCAGTCATCTAGGCTACATTGAGACTTCTATTAGACCTTTTTTACACCAAAAAATGCTCAGTGGGATGCAACAATACAACAAAATCTGCTTTCATACGTTGACAATGCCAATATCATTTGGTCCCAGAGTTTGCAACCATAGTGCACTTAAGGAACCAAGAAGAGCAAACAGTCTTGATTTAGTGTCCTATGGAAGTGATGGAACCTCTCTATTATAGACAGAAAGAAAAATGCCTTTTATTCCTGTGATGGTAAAAACAATAAAGTGCTGTTTTAATGCTTTCATGTCTACATTATTACTCCTTGCATACAGAAACAATGGAATAATCCATGAAACTAAGAACTGAGCAACTACATACTACACACGAGTTTGACAAAATGTGTTTTCCCAGTTGCCCAGTTAAGGATTATATCAATATATTTTCTTTAAATGTTAGACTGTTTTGTGATTTAATCTAAGTGTCTTGTGAGTTTTGAGGGGCAGTCAGAAATCTACACCTTTGCAATGGTTTTACATTGCTGCTGTTTATTAAATCCAAACAGTGCAAAAAAAAAAAAAAAATCTATAATATTAGAAATTTATTTAATGGGACAAATGACCATAGACTGTATATAGAATGGACAGCGTTTGCCTCCTTGCTGGGTGAAGCCAGCCTGAGAACAGCACCCTCTGGTGACAGGTTGCAGTAAAGTTCATAAATCCCATCTCCACCAGCAAAGTTTATGGGGCTGTGGACAAACTTTAGAAATTTATTACACCGAACATGAATTTTCTCCCCCCTGGTTGTGATGTTGACATGTAGTTATTATAAGACTGGTTTGTGTTCAAGTCCTCTTTGTTCTGTACAGCTCCATTTTTAAAAGTTATTAGGGGGTTCATGTTTTCTATGATTGACACTTGATACACCTATGGGCGTATGAAGATTGCGTATCTCACCTGGGGGATACGCTGTTTCAGCGTCATCTCGGCGACTCTCACGCCGAATGCGCACAATGCAACTGCGCAAGTGGTTGAGTGCGTACAACGCTACTGCGCAATGTTGGTTTCAGGAAATGGAGAAAAACGTGGAATTACTGAGAGCTTTTTGACTTTAAATCCATGTACTGGCGGGAGGCGGAACCAAGCTATCCATAGTATATACAGTCTATGAAAATGACCTGTTAAATCCTTATTTTTGAATTAATCTCCACAGTAGTGCATTCAAACTACTACTAATAGCCCAAATTCAGTATCTGCTGCTTTGCTATACAAGTATGTGTATGGCCATATTGCTCATTGCAATGTAAAAGGAAAAAAAATGAGTTTTTTATGAACCTTACAAAGATATATTGATCCTCCATACTGTATTTTCCCTCTTGCACTCAGCCATGCACTGCAAAGTGAGTCTAGTTGTTGTATTTTTAGTGTGCTGGTGTAAATGTGTTATGATTTTTGACATGGAGGACATAGGCCGCAGGCTACAAAGACAGCACATTGTGTATATCTGCATGACTCCAGATGGATGCATGACATTAGTTACTGTGTCACTTCAGCCCAGAGGGAAGGCCTCTGTCAGCTTAGAGGGTTAAAGTCAGGTCTGAACACTGAAAAAATGAACTGGGTTGTTTCAAAGTTTTTTGAAGTTATAAAAGAGTGCAGAAAGTTAAGACTTCTAGAGGATGAACACAAAATTACTTATTGTGCTTTTCCATTTGAGCTTACACACTGAAGAGGTTTCTTGCAGTGTAGCTAGGAGCAGGGCGGGGCGGAAGGAGGAGTGAGCCTGAGAGAGAGAGAGAGAGAGAGAGAGAGAGAGAGAGAGAGAGAGAGAGAGAGAGAGAGAGAGGTGTCAGCTGGTCAAAAAGTACGGGTCGAGACCAGCGTGTGTGTGCATGTGTTTGGACGTGTGCGAGTGCGCGTTGACGTGTAAGTGATTTCGAGTGTGTGTGTGTGTGTGTTCGTGCGTACGTGTGCAAGGACAGGATTTCGGGGGATGGGGGTGGGGGGAAACAAGGTGTAGACAACATAACAGCGGAGTGAGTTTTTGGGGTGAAGCAGTTTGAGTGGAGATCCAGACGAGGACAGTCGACGCGCCGCCGGCTGCTGCTGCTGCTACGTCGCGCGTCCTGTAGTCGATTCTCAGCTGCCTGCTGCTCTTTGGTTACAGTAAGTACTTTGTTTCTTCCTATGGGAACTCATACTGGAAAATTTTGCTTTAACTTAACATCAATGTTCTTCCAATGTGCCGGTGCTTATTGAAAAAGATGCACAGGAGAGAGAGAGAATGTGTGTCAGCTTCAGTGTATTTTTGCAGTGGAGTGAGCTCCTCTCTCCAACAACGGTAGTTTCTGTTGCCCGTATTGATATTGACGTTGGCTTCATGCACTAGAGTTAAGCGTCTGTGGAAGAAGCATGTTGTTGATCACCAGTTATTTCCTGACTTTAAATCAATGCAGTCATGACTGTTAGTGTTGGAGTGAAGGTGGAAGAGATTTTTGAAGATAAAACAAACACAACTCTTCACTAAGCCTGTCATTCTGTCACTCCCTACAAATGCATCTTAACTTCTTGCTCTATTTTCCTTCCATGCAAGTCAACTGTCTGAACACAGCACCCTTAAGGGACAACTGCATTGGTCCAAGTGGGTGTGTGTATGCGTGTGTGATGCCTTGTCATAAAGCTCCATTAGCACTGACTTAGTGAAGGTTAATTTCTGCACACTTCCTTCTTTCCTTCCCATTAGGGTTTTTTGCAAGGCAGAGAAACAGTGTGTGAGCTACAGGTGCAGATATGAAGCTGAATTGTTTTCAGTGTAAGCATTGGAGTTCATTTGTATCCAGAAGGTATAGAAGTGTGCCCCCATCCCCTTCCAATTACATGTGGCATTATTAAGTTGTTCATAGCCCTTCTTTTATTTTCTGGAGTCCCTTGTTTGACCAGTAAAGCTGAATTACTCCCTTTCTCTGCGGGAGGAACCACAAATGTCAGCAAATGTCAAGCAGTTGGAGCTTTGGCTTTGCTTTCAGGCTTATTAGCCCCACATACAGTCTGCCTCGCCTGCCCTTTTGGCCAGCAGTTAGATTGTTGTAAACACACGAGTAATCCCCGAGTAAGAATGTGTCAGATATAAAAACTGGTCAGAGAAAAAATTATCAGCAGCTGAAAGGCTGGCATTTCAATGAGTGTGCAACTGTGCACACACATTTAGACACAGATTCTCAGTCAGCAGAGCAACCTAAAGATAGCAGAGCCCCAGTGGAAACAGTAATTAGTGGGGTGAAAAAAAAAGAGGGAGAGGGAGAAGAGAGGAGGAGGAGGAGGTGGAGGAGGAAGAGATATTGTTTGAACCATCTGATATCTGTTATATAATGACCTGTACAATGGAGACATGCTGGGAGAGAAAGTGAAGAGAAACCAGCAGAGTCAAAGAGTGAGAGGAGCTATTTAGCGAGAGACTGCATGCATGTGTATGCAACCTTTGTTGGAAGCAGTATTGGTGTTTAAAGGGAGTACTTCAAACCAATACAGGAGAATCCATCGTGATAAATTTCATCTCAATATTAAAATTTTTAATTCATGGAGAGAGAATCTAGACAAAAAAATCAAGTGGATTCATTGCTGCTTTTCATTAAATAGGGTGAGCAGGCAGGAGTTGATAGTCGATTTCCTGGTGATTTTAGGCAGGAGGATGGCTTCTTGTTGCCAAACCCATAAAACTAGAGAGAAATCCCAATCGACCATAAAAGTATTCTTCCATAAAGATGCTTTTAATTCTCAGCGGCTGAAGATTAAATGATTTGCGAATATTTCTGTAACCTGAAGTTCGACTGCAGAAGCAGTAAAACTATGTCAAACTCAGTCACTTTGTTTGTACCCAGTGCCTTTATTTCTTTTAGTAACAGGAGATTCAAAGTTTAACTGCTGGAAATGGAAAAGGTATTGCACAATGTGTGTCTTCTTTCAGAACAGAAACATGCACATATGCCGGACTTTCCGCTACTCTCTCTCAAAGCTGATAATCCTGCACAATACAGACACAATTGGCCAACTCCCATGACAGTTTCCAACTAAAGGGCTCTTCCACTCTTCTCTCCCTTTACTTCCCCCATTAGTCTGCAGGTGGTGAGCGCTTATGTGTGTTGCCAGCTTGGAGACATTTTCTTGTTTAGTCTTAAGCCCCAGGCTTTGTTTGGGAACCGACGTGTGTGTGTGTCATACACAATGGCTGTGTTTACATTGGATTTGGTGTGCACATGTTCATCCATGCACGCACAGGCAGGCTTTGTTTTTTCTCAAGCAGAGAGAAGGGTGAAGGGTTTTTGTCTGGTGTCTTCCTGGCTCACCAAATAAATGCCAGTCTCACAAAAATGTTGCATATTATTAAGAACAGAAACCATTTCATATCCATGAAGGTTAGTCCACTAATGGTTAGCTGACTTGTACTTTTAAAAATCTTGTAGTGTTTTTTTTTTCCTGTAATCTTAATGTTGTCAAATCAGTGATGTGTTATCTGTGTCCCCCTTTGATTCAGTCTGTGCTTTGTCCTCTCTTCCCATTTAGGGTGCTGGTGAGACCAGTGGGTGACATTCCCTATAAAGGGAGCCGTGGAGGAACACCATGGCCTTAGCAGGATGTCCTGATTATTTTTTACGGCACTCAAATTACCAGGTAAATATTTTGTGGTGTATGTAGGTGCTTTTCAGTGGGTCATGAAGTCATGTATATGTGTGATAATCCAAGGTTAAATTTTCATCAATTTAGACAAGATTCAGTAGAGATGTTGCACCCTCTTCATTGGGTTTTTTTGCTTTCTGTAGCAGGAAGAGCTCAAGCATAAATATATATTGAAGACTGGATACTTTTTTTCATCTTTGCCAAGTGTTAGCAAACATAAACAGTACCAGATCTCCGTTTGTAACTCAGTACGTTTACATGACACTTGAGAAAACCAAATTATTGCCTCACTCTGATGAAGACTGGACAACTCAAGTGCATGTAAACACCTTAGTCCGACTATAATCGGAGTTTAAGAACTCCGATTGGAGTCGAAGAACTCAGATTAAGACACCCAGATAATGCAATTGGAATTTGATTTTCTCTACCAAGTAACCAATGACAAAAACAACGCTGTACGATGCTCCATCTCCTTGCTTGAAAATGCCCAGCAGCAGCTGTAGCCACTTCTGACCTCTGGCATGGACCTGCTGGTGTTGTTGCATCAACCGGACACAGCGCCGCTGAAAAGACCCATATCGCCCCCTAGTTTTGGGGAGGAGGACACGTTCACATCAATAATTTGATTTTCTCAGCTGCATGTATACACGGACAAGGAGAGAAAAAAAAAATTATAAGCTAAGAACTAGACATCCTTATAAATATCTTTCAACACATATATGAAGATATGAACATAATATCCTTCATTTAGGTGTGAGGCTTAGGATTTTACTCTAAATAGGGAAGCACAATAAATATTGATAAATTTGATGTTGCTTTTTAAGTTACTCACGGTATTGGCGAATATAAATATTCTTGTCATGTGCTCCAACTAGGGCTGGGGGCGATTTGTCAACCTAGTGGATACAATCGACTACGTAATTACATTGAAGCAAAAACCTTGCATTGACGCGTCACATGATACTTGGGTAATGGCTACCTCAGGTACCTGTGGGAGTGTAGACAGCAAACAAGCTCCACCCAAAAGATCTCGCCCATGCCCATGCTCATACAAAGTGTGGGAGTATTTTTTTTTAGACAATCGTACCTGGGGGGTCGTTTGATTTATAAGCAGCTCCTCTCAATCAATGCATGCATTCTGCCTGTCTTACAGTGAACGCCGCATCATCCTTGCAGCATCCCGGTAACACTCATTTACTTTAAGCATTTAACTTGCAGTTGAAGCATCAGTATTGTGCTTTTGTTTGAGCTTGCAGTTATTTTGCATAAAATGGCTGATAGGGATACCCTAGCGGGTTAAAACGCGCACCATGTCAGGGACCATGTTGGCCTCCCCCCTCCCTCTCTATCTCCCACATTTCTACTCTGTCCTGACCAATAAAGGCAAAAATGACCCCAAATATATACATGTAAAAAAAATTGGTGGATTACAAAAAACAAACACCTGAAAACCTCTGAGCTGTTAAACTTATCTAGTCCTGTATCTTACTCAGCAATGTAAATAAACAGTTCCCAACAAAATGGCGACTTTGGCCCACAATGCATTGCAACATCACATGCCCTTTCAAGTCCTATTATTCCCACCTATGCATTTCAGCCATGCAATCTCATAGTAGATTATTTGTCACAAATGATTAGTTTCGCAAATATTTTGTCTCACAATTGGTTGTGTGGCACTGACTTTCTCACTTATAAATGAAAAACAAATAAGAAAACAAATAAGAGAGTGTTTTGATTCTGTCTTTGAAAACTGTATTTGTATGTCAGTAAAACTCTCTGTTGACTGTGAAAATTAGGATGGATACTGAATCGGATGTTCACAATTACAGTAAGTGGATAGCTGTTTTCTGATAAATGATGCTTTTTCATCATCTCTCTGTAATTCTTTGTCTGTGCGAGGATATTCATTGTATTAAAATCGCTGTTGGCAGTCCTCGCACCTAAAATGTCATTTGACCGTGAAACGAATTATACGAGTGGAACGGCACCTGTTGCCCGCTGACGTCATGCTGGTCTGCCTGACAGGTGACCAAATGAAAAGCCTTGTCTCAGAATCACAACAACAGATACTGATCAGCAACTGACACTGTTTCAGAGCACATTACTGCCAATGAGCAGTGTACCTTAGTGATGCTGATGTCAGGAGACACCAGTGTCAAAACAGCTGTTAGCTTACCACACATGCACTGTCTGTGCTGATGGCTTCTTATTTTGACATTTCAGGGATTAAAGGGATATTCTGGCGTAAAATTCATTAAGGGTGAAACACACCGTAACACCAAGTTAGACACCCCGTCGAGAGATGAATGTTGCCAACCGCTTGCTTCTCTAGTGATACCAACTTTAGTAACAACCGCACAATAGCAATACACACTGGTCTATGGATCCACTCACAAACCTCAACCAAAACGCCACTTTATACCCACAAATAATGCTCAGAACAGCACCTAACTTCATCAACAGTACAAGTAGGGTCCAGGCCATAGTACTAGCCACCAGACATAACTTTGCCTGATTTCTTTAGCAAAGAGACTAAACACAACTCACCTACTCTCCTCCAGCAGCCGCTTGTTTGTAGCGAGACTTCAGGCCAGTCCGTTACGGACTACAGAAGGGTGATGCAGCTCAAGGAAGAACATTTATGATCATTACTTTATCATTTCCATGAAGTAATAATCAACAAATTATAGAAAATGCAATCAGACCGAGATGATAAGGCAGAACTACCACATCTGCAGTGCAAAATGATTAACATGTTGATTATTACTTGAAGGAAATAATATAGTAATGATCATAAATGTTCTTCCTTGAGCTGCGTCACCCTGCTCTAGTCCGTAATAGACTGGCCTGAGGTCTCGCTACAAACAAGCGGCTGCTGGAAGAGAGTAGGTGAGTTGTGTTTAGTCTCTTTGCTAAAGAAATTATGCAAAGCTTAAAAGATGTTTGGTTGCTAGTGCTGTGGCTGGGACCCTATATGTACTGTTGATGAAGTTAGGTGCTGTTCTGAGCATTATTTGTGGCTATAGAGCGGCTTTTTGATTAAAGTTTGTGTGTGGATCCTCAGACCCCTGTGTATCGCTATCGTGCGGTCGTTACTAAAGTTACGGTGTGTTTGACCCTAAATTAATTTTACGCCAAAATATCCCTTTAAGTTGGTGAAAAAAAGTACTTTAGCGATAAAATAATTAGATTACTTCAAAGAAGAGGAAATAACAGAATCTTCTATCATATTGTTTTTATTTTGAATGTGTCAGGAAACAGCCTTATAGTCATGTATTCAGTAGATTGAGAACTAAGTTAGTGTCTGTTTGCTTGTTTCTTGAAAATAAGCTATTGTTTTCCCCTCTCTGTTAGTTCTGCTTTGCCCCCCTCTGACTTTGTAGAAGAAAAATATGTGCTTTTTCAGATACTAAATCCCTCTGCGAGTTTACAGGCTATGTACACTTGTGTAACACTTTGTCAAAACAGTGAACTTGAAAAACAAAATGCTTGAAGGGCTGTGGGATGTTGTGTACAGGTTTGTGAAACATTAATAGTGACAATGTTCATGTGGGTCCTACTCTATGTAGTACAATCATACAAACTTGTGAGAGTGAGTGTAGACAGTGGTCCTGTGAGTGTATTGCTCCACATTGAGCGACTCTCGGCCTAGTTGGGTGAAACTGTGTGTCTCTGCAACACAACAGACCCACTTCCACTGTCTAACTCCTGCAGAATGAGCCCTTTGTTTCTCAGCTCAGATTTTCTCTTCTCTGGCTCTCCAGTAACCTAAAGAATTTGGCTAAAGAGCAACATCGGGGGTCTATAAATAGAGTGCTAAACAAACAACAATAACAAACGGGGGGCTTTGTTGTGTGACAGGCTTAAAAGCGAGGGACTGATGACATGACGTCTTACTGGGAGCGAGGAAACGAAGGAGGTGACGTAGTGTCAGCTGCCTTATTCCTCTTAGTCGGGGTACAAGAATGCAGCTCTCTGCAAACCCGAACCGTGGGACCAATGAGCCCCCCGTTGAGCTGACATGAAGTTGGATTGGTTCACATTAGCTTCCAGGAAAAGGTTTTGCATCAGCAGAACTACGACTGAATAGTGAATTGAATCCCCACAGAAAACAACATTCCTCCAGCCTGCATATAGGGGAGTAAAAGCAGAGTTTGATAGAAGGAGAGAAGTAGGTTACGAGATTTCTGTGTGTGTGTGTGTGTGTGTGTGTGTTATGTAAAGCTCACCAGTTGACATGACACAGCATGACAGACACACGTCCACACTCACACATACGCAGATTTCCCATGGAGTCTCTCTGAAAGTAGCGTCTGAAGGTTCAGTGTGTATCGATAAGGTGTAAATGAGCCATCTTTTCTGCATACTTACATAACACCGTACATAATGTGGAGCATGTTTGTGAATCTGGGCAGTGTTCCAGGCCTGTCCTCTTAAGTCTGTGTATATGTGTGTGTGTCTGTCGATGTTGGTGAGAACTTTGGCCCTGTGCCAAATATGTCTCAGAGTACGCAGCTAGTAACACTTGATTTCTTTCTCATCTTTCCCTTTTATTCCTAGTATTAAATGTGTTTTTCTGAAGGTGCACAGTTGAATCTCGTCTGGTGTCACTTTAAACCTGTCTAAATGCAGAGAGACTAGTTACCTCTTACATGATACTTAAGGTCAAAGGTCAGGGGATGCTTGCTGCAGTCATCACTTAGCATCATTCATCTCATAGCTGTGCTTTCTAGGAAGCAGAGCCTTTGATGCTCTCAGGGAAAGGTTGCTGAAATGCTGACTTATTAATGCTGTGGGCTATAGAGTGAAAGAGGAGAGGTTCGTTCATAATGACAGTGAACTCAAGAGGAGACATGTTTATCATTGTAGACGGTTTTTCAAGCTGTCTCCAGGAACCAAGTGTCTTTTCAAACTAGTGTAACCTGAAGACTCAGTTCCACAAAGAGAAAAAAACAAAAACAAAGTTAATATCTGCGTAGACAACAGAAGCTGAAGCTCCAGTTTGTTATTCTTGTTCGTTTAGCAGCTGCATTGTGGAAATCACTATAAAAGGACAGCAGAAGAAGAACAAGAGAAAGGTAAATCATCCAACGCCAGCGAAACGGCTGTGGATTGATCAGTGACTTGTCATGGTTTTTATTACAGGTCATCTGGAGGAAATTATTTGATGACAGTTAATACAGATTATTTTTAATTCACTCAGGACATTTTGCAGCAACAACAATGCATTGCAAGCAAGTGGCCATTTTTAACTTTAAGTAAAACATCTGATCCTGTTGGAAAGTTTTATAAAATTAGTGATGGACACTTAAATCCTGCAATAAAAATACTAAAAATGTGGGCCATATATACCTTATAAAGGTGGATCTGTTAGAAGTTCAATGAAAATCTCAGGACATATTTGTAATCAACAGTATCCCAGAAAAAAACGTCCTTTTCTGTAACGTAAATAGATTAATATCTGGATTAATTAATTCCAGTGGATTAATGTCTGTTCATCTGCTTCTGGTAGGTGTGAGTTCAGAGGTAGATAGTGAATTATATAAGGGCCTTGCTCTGGCTGCAGTATGACATCAAGAGACCAGTGATCTTCAGTTGACTCGCATATAAACGGTCTGCAGTTAATTGAATTAACAATATCATGGAAAAGAGGATTTTGGGGGATTTTTGTATTCAATTCAGAGGATAGTGCGGTGAGTACAGTGGGAATAGAGATTAGTTCGTAATGTGGGGCAAAGGTTAGTTTGAACTTGGGCCGCCCACTTTTGTAAAAAGGACCTTAACCTTTGTACTTGCGGTACAAAGGCTGCAGTGAACGGTTTAACTACTGAGCCTTACAGGTGCGCTAACATTATTATAATCCAGATATGTCAAAAGTAAATATGTCACCTTGCTTTAGTTTGTTCTTTTATCAAGAGAAGGAAACATTTTTTAATGCTTTAAATATCTTCTTGGAAGTCAACCTGAACTCTGATCGGTGGCGTCAAACAGATCTGTCAACATCCACTTTTTTAGCTGCATTTGTCGACAGATATCTGATTATAAAGATAAGTAAATCATTGTCAGCTGGGAGTCATTAAGTTTTTGGGACGGACTGCATCTTTTCTTCACACCACTGTTTCTCATTTATACAACAAAGCAAATTGGTCAAGAGTGCTGCGAATAAAATTAACCACAAAGGGAAACATTTGCACCTCCCGTGTTTACAATTCAGAGCATGAGTGAATTTTCTACCTATGACATATAAATCTGTAAAGACTGACCCAGTGATGAACTTTCTTTGCTGACAAGATGGTTGAAAGTTGCTGTTGAGATACTTAGAGCACAAAACTCGAGAACTGGCTCACAAGCCAAAACATTTAAAATACAAAGCAACCATTCATAAAAAAATGTACAACTTGTACCCTTATGAATATGATACTCAGCAATAACAAGTGGTTCTTCCTGCAATTACTGTTGGCCTCTGCAACCCCCATCCAGAAATTCCCCATGCAGAAATTACTTTTTCTGACAGTAATATTATGTAAGTAATTTCTTTTTATTTATCAAATCCTGCCCTTTGAAGACAAAGCTAACTATTGAGGTAACATCCAGTTGCATTAATGTATAAAAAAATCTTCCTTTCTGCAGCAATATGTGTCTGTAATATGTCTGTGTGATATGTGTCTGTGTGATATGTGTCTGTAAAGAAGAGGGTTGTCACAGAGCCTAAGAGCTCAGTGTGAGATTAGCTTGTCAGTTTGAGCAGGTGTCAACTCCTCTGAGAGCTAATGTATCATACTTATTATGCATGTTGGTTTGCATTTCTCTCAAGATTAGTAAGATGTGCTAAATATCCGATTACTGGACAAGTTACTCCAGCTAGTCAGCTCTAGTTGGAGCCTGCAGACTTTCTTTGTCAGCCCTCAGGCTCTGCAGCCAAGCTGCCTTCCTTGGAAAGCTTTTGGCTGTTGCTTCTCAGAGCAATAAATCTTTCTCGGGGCATTTATGGGTGTTTTCGTAGCGCTGAGGGGACCTGTGAGTGTGTGCGTATGAGCATACATGCACAACAGGACCCCTGGCCAAGAGCAGTTCCTGGAAGCAATGCTTCCGCGTTCTTCTTTTTCCTAGAAAAGGGAAGATTGAAAATTTGTTTGGCCTTTTTCCCTCCCTTTCTTTTCCACAGCTTTTTTGCCTTGAGGCTGCTTTGAATTAGATAATGTGTGAGGAACTTGGCAGTGAGTGTATGCATCTCCAGACGTGTGAGATTGTATAAGTGTGCCTAAGCTGATATTTTTCTGCTCTAGAAAGTGATTGATCTGTTTTGTTTTTGTTTTTAAATCCGGGCCTGATGTGAGGAGTTAGATAAAACGAGTAGAATTTGAAGCATGAGAGAGCAAGAGAGAACATAAGACAGAGGCAGAGAGAGAAATAACAAGAAAACAGAGACAGAAAGATAGAAAGGTCACGGGGTCAATGTGTCATTGTGCCAAGGGTCAAAGTGTCACTGGCCTCTGGACTTGGGGCTTGATGTTCCTCGAGAGCAGAGGTGAACCCACCCTTTGTCTGACCCTTTGATTGCTGTGAATAACTCGCAACACTGATCAGTGATATGTCTGACATCCTAAACACACTGCATGTTATTATTACTGCATAAACTCTGCTTGTTTATAAGTAAATCCTTTATTTTTGTCTCTTTTGACAGGAAAGTATGGACCGCACTTCTTCACGCAGGCCTGAGGAGCTAATTGTTCCGAGTTTTCAGAGCTCGACCAATCAGAATTCGCCACATCAACATGGTAATTTTCCTCTCTTTATATTAACTTTGTTAAGTTAATCCTAAAACACAAAACGCTTTCATTACTGAGCAAAGTTTTCATGAATTTTTGAGGTGAGAAAGAATTTGATGACAGTTCTATTCATGCTGTTTTCCATATTTGCCTTTTTTATGAGCCGAAGTTTATTTGCTGGCCCACTGAATGTCTGACCTCTCTTCCTAGAAATCCCTCCTCTTCATTTCTAT